>OY728157.1:704261925-706761925 GCA_963277665.1 Viscum album | reverse complement strand
CAACATGAGGCAAAGGAGATGGCTTGAATTACTCAAGGATTATGATTGTACGATACACTACCACCCGGGGAAGGCAAACAAGGTGGCAGATTCTTTGAGTAGAAAAGACCATGGAGTTTTGAACAATATGAGAATTGAAAGGGATCCAATTTTCATGGATCTAGTGAAGATGGACATGGGAATAAACAGGGAAGGTGAAACATCAATGATTTTTCAAATGTTTGCAAAACCATCTTTACTAGAAAGGATTAAGAGTTCTCAGACTGATGATGAAGAATTTCAGAAGATGATTAAAGCTGTGATTGATGGGAGATTGAGAGACTTTGTGTATGAAGATGGAATTTTGAAATTCGGGAAGAGACTTTGTGTTCCCGATTTACCTGATCTAAAAAGGGAATTGCTGGATGATGCTCATAGTTCCAATTTCTCTATACACCCTGGGAGCACCAAAATGTATAGAGATTTGAAGGAACATTTTTGGTGGGACAACATGAAGAGGGAGATTGCTGATTTTGTGTCAAGATGTATGGTTTGTCAACAAGTGAAAGCTGGAAGGCAACAGCCTGGAGGAGTCATGCAACCTCTTCCCTTACCGGAGTGGAAATGGGACAATATTACGATGGACATTGTCATGGGGCTACCAAAGAATCCTAGAAGGAACGATGCAATATGGGTTATTGTTGATCGTCTTACCAAGTCAACACATTTTCTTGCTATAAGAGAAGATCTACCTCTGGAACGTCTAGCAAGACTATATATTAATGAAGTTGTGAGACATCATGGAGTACCCATATCAATTGTTTCTGATTGTGATCCCCGTTTTACTTCAAGATTTTGGAAAAGTCTTCAGAAATCCATGGATACTGAACTTCATTTGAGCACTGCTTACCACCCTCAGACAGATTGACAATCGGAACGGACTATTCAAACCCTAGAAGACATGTTGAGATCTTGCTCACTTGACTTTCAGGGTATGTGGGATCAATATTTACCACTGGTAGAATTTTCCTATAACAATAGCTTCCATTCGAGTATTCATATGGCACCATATGAAGCATTATACGGAAAGAGATGTCGTACACCAACCTGTTGGGATGACGTTGGTGAAAGAAAACTTGTAGGCCCAGAACTGGTGGAGGAAACAGTGGAAAAGGTGAAGGTAATCCAAAATCACATCAAAGCAGGTCAAAGTAGGCAGAAGAGCTATGCCGATAATCGAAGGAAGGATTTGGAATTTCAAGTCGGTGATCATGTTTTCCTGAAGGTATCTCCGTGGAAGGGAGTCATACGTTTTGGTAAGAAAGGTAAATTGAGTCCCAGGTACATCGGACCTTTCGAAATTCTAGAACGAATTGGGGTTGTAGCTTACCGATTGGCAATGCCGCCAAGTCTCTCCAAAGTTCACGATGTGTTCCACGTATCTCTGTTGAAGAAATACATGCCTGACCCAACGCATGTACTCACCTATGAGGAATTAGAACTGGAACCTGATCTTTCCTATTGTGAAGAGCCCGTCAGGATTCTTTATACAAGAGAACAAGTACTGAGAAACTGGACGACGCGTCTGGTAAAAGTTTTGTGGAGAAATCATAAGATGGAAGAGGCAACGTGGGAACCCGAGGAACTTATGATGAAGAACCACACGAGTCTTTTTATGCATTAATACCCTAGAAATTGCGAGGACGCAGTTATTTGAAGGAGAGGAGAATGTAACACCGCAAGCTTCTACGGTACGTTTCCCTTCGAATAATGCGATAGCGTGTGTTGTACGCAACCTCGAGTTCTAACACACACCACAACTAATTAAACTAGCCGTTGTGAATAGTAATACATAATTTTTGAAATTATATATATTTTATATTTGAAAATGGACTTCATTTTTGGACTCGGAATATCGAATTTAGCCTAAGGTGAAATTTTGGTACTTTTCGGATAACTTTCATATTTTGATGAATAGTGAAAATTACTAAATTTTAATTAAAAACAACTTTTTTAATCAAAATAATTAATAGTGATAAATAATGAATTTTAGTAGTTTTAAGGTATATTTAGAATATATTTTTACATTTTAATATAATTTTGGTCATTGGACATAATTTTACAATTAAACCGAACATAAACAAGTGTCAATCTTTTGATAGTTATTATCTCTTAAAAACACACTTTTTGTTTTGACAGCGGGAATTAATTTTAAATTAATTTCTGCCACTTCTGTGTTTTGAATTTAGGAAAATGGATTCCATATTTGGAATCAGGATTTTCAAATTGTGTAAATAGATAACTTTTATTTTTACACATTTTGAATAATTACTGCGGTAAATATTTTATTTACCATGGTTAAAGGGTAAATCCGGTAAATAAGGGTTAAAAAATAATATTATAATAATACAAAATTACCCTAAAATGTGTCCTAACCTTATTGGTGTACACATACCCGACCATGGGCATCCTTGGGTCAATTTGGGGACCCCTTCGAGCCACTTTTATGTGGTAGGGACACTTTATATTAATAAAGTTAAAATAAAAATAAAAATGGCATAAGCTTACATCTTTTAGAAGAACAATTTTTACATAGGGTTATACATGTTGGATTTTCGATTATAAATATTCATTATAAAGATAAAAAGATTTCCTACATAATGATATTTTATTTATAATTTTTAGACATCAAATAATTTAAATTATGAATGACACAATAATGATGCAATGTTTACCTCATTAATAAAACATTTAAATAAATAAGATTATAATGATTAAAATATTATCTAAAACCTGTCCAATTATTATTGGATGATGTTATTTAGAATATGAGTCATCTTAGCTTAGACCTCAATTATTTTTTGACCATTATAAACCGAATATAATTATATTATAAAGTAATACTTTCACTCTTTCCTAAAGAGCCCCTCTTCTCCCTTATAAAAGGAGACCACTTCTACTCATTCCTCACACCTCTCAAGCCACTTGGCTCGTCCAAACACTGCCCAAATAAGCTCCCCACATCCCTCTACTCCTCCTTGAAGCTTCCCCTTAGGCAGAAATCATTTCAAGAAGTCCTTTGGTTCCAACCAAAGCGAGTTACCTAAATTAAAGGTAACGATTTCTCTTAAATTATTTTCATTTATTTTGCTTCTCCAACCCCCAAAATCTTTTTATTTCCTTTCTTTTGTAACAACACCAGTATCCTCAATATACTAGGATGTTGTTATATGATGGATTCAAACTACACATACACACAACTCCATCTAATGGATGATGAACATAATGTTTCTGTGGATGGCAAACTAACGCCTCACGAAACGATGATTGTTCAAATACATCTTACCGCCTCTCATGGTGGCCATTATTATGGCACTGTAATTAAATATGATATTAATGATATATATTTTATATATAAGCTTCTGTAATTCCATTTTATTTCATACCATTATTCGTTTCATGTTGTATATACATACGATAATTTCATTTGAGGAAGTGCGGACTACCGCCCCCTTTAAATGATATGACTCGTTCATACCACACATGGAACGTATAAAGGATGGTGTTAATGAACTTAAGTAACATGTATAAAATATTATATTATACTGGAATAGTAATATACCTATGTATCATTGGTATTCAATTCTTTTAAAATAAAAATTAAATGGAAGTAGTGTTCGTGCGTACGTACGGACTACCGTCTCCACGAACGCGATGAGATTCATTTTCAATCGTATCCATTCAAGTATAATTATCATTTGATGATTTAAAAATGATGTTTAAGGACTTGATACCATTCTGGATTTGAATAATATACAACTTATCCTTTACAAACATGGCTTATGTAACAAAACATATAAAAGAAAATGAGTAAGTTAACACCCGAAACGACGATAATTTTAAGATATTATTATCAAATCAATATTAAAAGATCATATATGATATCATATTAATGTATATGATTCTTGTATAATTTAATAACAATTATTTCACCATTATACAGGAGGTTAACCTACCCCAAAAAAGGAAAAGTACAAGGTAAGGTTTTATTTCACAATCTCTTCATTATCCGAGGTTGTTTATACGTAATAATCTACTGGGATATCGTTATCATCCACATCCATGTTTCTTAAAAATGTATTTCAAAACATTTTTACTATTTACAAGAATATGGGTTAAAGTCATTTATACCCTTGTTTTACTTTTTATAAGAGTTTTATAAAGGAATCTTTCCGTCATTTTCAAAACAAGGTCCTTTTTAACCTTTTCGACAGAATTGAGGTAAGAATGTTTTTTTTAACTTATACGGCGGGTGCGGTTATTTTACACCGTTATAAAATCTTCAAAGCTTTCCTTACAAGCTTATAAGAATATTTTCAAAGAAAATGATTTATTTTATATGGATCTTAAATGATTTCAAAATAAAAGGAGACATTTCATTAAAAAGAATTTTGATTTCATCTATGTCAACATCCTTTGATGGATTTTAAGATTATTTGAAGTTGATTTATTATGATACAAAACTTCTATATTGTATTGAAGGTTTTGTGATATGATTGACTATGGATGTGCTCTTTTTATACCATTCATAGTTTATGGTGAAATTATTGAAATTTCGTATGCTAGTTTTAATACGAATGTTTATGTTATGTTTAAACCTTTTCATATGGGAATGCATTGGAATTAATAAGTGACGGGTGGAGCCCGCTATAGCTCCTCGATGCATCGGTAGGTCTCATGAGACAAACTAGTGTCTTTGCACAAGGCCTTGACAAAATCTTATTTGTAGTCTTGGCACGAGGCCTTGACTATGTGGTTATGATAGTCTGGCATTATGCATTCCAACATTATGAAAGTGGTTATTGATTTTTGCATGTGATTATTCGATTAGTAGAATATCCATGTGAATAAGTAAATGGAATTATTTCATTTTTACTTTTTCCATACTATGTTGAAGTTCAAGTTTAAAAGGCTTTTGTTTTAATAATGCATTGCCTTAAATGTTTATTCTTATTTATGAAAGTTTCCGCTATATTGTTATCCTTACTGGGAATTTGAGCTCACCCCTTTTCTATGTTTTATTTTTCCCAGGATGTGAAGAAGTAAGTTATGGATGACCTGCAGGGATATTATGAGGGGTTAATAGTGTGGATTGTGGAAACATTATGTTGTTTTATTAGTTTTTCATTTTATGATGTAATGTAAAACTTATGAATATATCTAGTGTTTCCAAGGCTACTAAACCAATCGGTCTTTCGAGATTTGATCTTTCTTGTGATCATGCCAATGTTATGTAATAATGCACCGACTCTGGGTAACTAGGGTCGGGGCGTTACAGTATGTCCCATTTTACCATAGTTAACCTACTATTGTTTTTTTGACACATATACCAAATTTGGTCAAAACAGCAGACGTAAACAAAATTTGTTCAGTAATTGTATATAACATATTTATAAGTAAAACAAAATTATTTATAAAAATTTAAAAGGTAACAAATAATGTAAATGATTAACATAATTTTATTATATAATAAGCTAAAGGATGTTCACTTGAAAGGAAACACATGGTTAGGGATTTTGTCTCAATTTACATTCTATTGATTCTTATTTATCGTTAGGAACCTTGTTTACTTATATAGTGTATATAATGAAATTTTAAATTATATATCATGAATAGACTTACTCTCATGAAATTATATATTTTATCTGAATTTATTTCTTAATGAGGCTTATGATTTAAAATTTCTCAAGGTGGTATAGAATGCCTAGGAATGTTTAAATATTTTTTTTCATCTAGAATAATTATAATGATACTTAATTGGTGTTTTTATTATAAGAAATTATATGACCATTGTTCAATGAATCCTTTAATTTTATTCTCCTATGGTTATTAATTACCTTTATCATTGAATAGTTCCATTTTCCACACAATGAAAGTTAAATATTTTAGAAAATATTTTTAAGAAAACCTGAAGTTATTTATCTTATTTTTTAGAAAACATATTTTCTTATAAAAACCAAGTTTTATTAGAAATATTTTCGAAAAAACATAAAATGATTTTTTAAATACATTTTTAACCTTTTTTATTTTGCTAATTTTTTTAATGGAATCATCTAGTATCTTTCCAAGCAAGGCATTTTTCTAACCATTTTACCATGAAAATTGAATGTTATTTTTAAAATCTATTTAATGTATAGACTAACTCTATATAACTCCTTGGAGTCTTCCTTTTCATGTTTAAAAGAATAATTTATAATGAAAATGTTTCAAAAAAATTATTTTCCGAAATGTTTTTCATTACAAAAGTATATTTTCCTCAATAATATTTTTAAAAGAACTTTTTATATTATTTGCATTTATCAATGAAAAAAAAAGTTTATTTTAATACACTTGGTGTATGTTTTATTAATACCATCAATAATATTCATCTAGATGGTTTATGGTTTATTTTTCATAGGATAGTATTCACATTCACTTCCTTGATTCCTTTTTACCATAGAAATATTCAATTTCCTATGATAATTGGAAATTAAATTTCCCCAATTTTACCATATGATTTATCATAGATATATTCATTTCATAAACTGAATATCACTTTTTATAAGGTTTTTACATTGAATTGTATTTGATTATTTGGGTGAATTTTGATAAATCTTTATCTCTTACTCAATACATATATTTGATAACTAACATTGTTAAATAAATTATTTTATAAATGAGGATTTTATTTGACTAGTATGAAATTGGTGGGCCCGGTTATAGATAAATGCTCAATGAATTGGTAGAATCATGGGATAAGTCATTTGGTTAGCCACCTTAGATGGGTTTTTACCTGATATTTTGTAAATGTCTTTTGAAAGTGATTAAAAGTAAAGGTACTATGTACCTATGAAACATGGTATCCAATAATCAATAATTTTTCTTATTTTGCTTAATTTATTATTTATTCTTGATATTTTTCATCCACGTATCTAAGGATACATTTAATTTTTAGTGGCATGTGTTTTAGTTTCCTACATTTCTATATTTATTTAACATTATCTAGTTATTTGAATGGAATGTGTTTCCATTTATGACCTTTCAATATTTTTTATGCATTTCCTTACCAATTTTTTGATTACATGGTATGTGTTTTAAAATATTTTCCTTTACAGTATTATTATTATCATTGATTCACTACTACTTCTTCTATAATTAACCCTTACTGAGAATTTGATCTCACCATAATTATTTTTCATTTCCCTATGAATCCAAGAATCATATTATGAAATATATGAAAGGGATATTCTAGATGTAATAATGTTATCATTGAAGTTATTTAGAAAAAAACATTTATTTTTGTAATTATTTTATTAATTTATAATACAAGACTCATGTGTGTATCTGGTTTACCAAGACAACTATACTCATTGTCATTTGGGATTTTTTTACATATAATCATGACAATTTAATTTATAGTAATCACCAGCTCTGATATTTATGTTGTCATGTCATTAGAGGAATTATGTAATAAAATATGAATTCCGTATAATGTAGCCATATAAGAGATCTATGATAATTAGGATGATGGTAAATTTTATCCATATATATTATCCATTCCAGTATCCTCAATCATATTGTGATTGTTTCTTATATAGTTTTATTTCCAAAAAACCTATATCATGTTTATATAGTATTCAATGTACAAGATTTTATTATGTATATACCAAATCTATCACATATAATACGTAGTATTTTTTATACCTGGGGTATGACCTACAATACAAGGAACATAAATTATAGTTATTTAATCATAGAGTTAATGTATTATAAAACAACATCACTCACCTGGTTAATTATCATTCTTGGAATCAATAATTGGGGGAATATGCATTGGATCCTATGGATGTGATTATACATATGTCACCCCTCTTTTCATAAAAGTAACAAAATTTCGTTACATAATTATATTATGTTGATATAAGGAAATAACTAGTGATTTTATTATGTATTATCATTTAAAAACATATATATTAGATATCTTATAATAGAAAAAACACTAAAAAAGTGAATAATGATTTATATTTATAGTATAACCGTAAAAAATTTATACTCCATAAAATATTATGTCAGATATAACGAGATTTTATATTAATTAAAACTGTAGTGTTATACTTTATATCGTAATGAATAGCTATGAAATAATTCAAAGCTCCGTAAACTAACAATAATTAACTCCATGTATTGTATCATGAAAGCTACATATATGTGATTTCATAACACCTATTTATGTTATAATACCAAAACCAATAGCCTCTTTGGAATTATTTTTTCATATATGGAAATTAACCTTCTACCTTTAACCTATTTTAAGGTAATGTTCACCAGATCATGTCATATTTTTAAAAAAAGATACATAACATAAAACTAAAAATTTATCATAAATTAACTTATCATTTATTAAATTAGTAATAAATATGAAGAATCCATCTTAAAAACCCAAAATGTATAAAAAAACTACTTTTAACATTCTCCCAAAAAGATATTTTTCTAAACACTATACTAGTATATAAAATTGTGATTTTATGTGTTCTACATCCATATTTTAAATTTTAAATACTATGATATCCCTGACATTATTGGGTTCTTATCATAAATTATAAAACATGATCATATAAAAAATACATAACACTTCATTTCACAATAATTGTTAAAACATATCATAATACTAGAAACTCTATTTCCAACAATTTATGTACTTAGAGGCTTGATAAATAAACAACTTATTTCAAAAACACTCCTCATAATCTCTCACAAATAAAATTCACACATATTACTCTTCTATTTTATAAAATATAACACTCTATATTATAACCTATCAAATATCAACTTAATACAGGTTGAGATAAAATACTCAATAAGAGTATGTTTTGGAGATACCTATCAAATATTTTGGGAAAGAATAATATGAAAATCTGTTTATAAGAACATAATATAAATGAAGAAACATTACATAAGATAATTTTCGTTACTGAATAATGATCTATGAAAAAAAGATTTATCAAAAAATAAACTTTTATAAAATTTCTCTGGCTATATAAGTCAATAATAATGATATATCAAAATTTAAAATAGTAATAATATAACAAAAAAATATTTTGTAAAATATATATGAATAAAAAATTATTTATTTTTTCAAGGATCCCGAGGAATACCATCATCAAATTGTGGACAGATTCCCTTAATGGATTTGTTTAACTTCATATTTACCTTAATCATTAATGGAATGGATTCACTAAATATTACATTGATGATCATTTCAAGAGATATAAATATTTATCTAATTCATTGCATGTGTATATAATTATTATCGCACCCATCTCATAATGTAAACCATATAATCGTTTTCCATATAAACTTTAAATAATTCAAAATTCAATCATAGAATAATTAACCCATGTTAAAGAATGAGTTATAATGAAAAATTAAATAATAACATATCATAATACATCCATATAATGATGGTGGATGGTATGATTAAATATAACCTTATTAAATCATAAGATATATTAATGAATTCTTGTATATTTGAAAATTCATTTATTCAAAAAGAGATTCATTATTAAAATGTGAGAAGAAGTATCATTTAAAATTTTTATATATTATTCAAAAAGGAATCTAAATAACCAAAACATGAAAATAAAATAGTTTCAAAAACACAGAAAAAAACATAGAGGGTATAGATCAAAATTGTAAATGTGTATAACATCTAGAAAATGTATTTTGGTGGATGAATTAAAATGGATGAATATTTTCAAAATTTTATAATGAATGTCAAATGAATATAAAAAAAATCGTTAGAAATTTTTTGAGAAGATAAAAACACAATGAAAAAATAATATTACCTTAACTGATCATTGAAATATATATATGTGAATTTATAATAAAAAATAATTTATATGAATTTAGAGGAGAATGATTCAAGAGAAAAAAACAAGAGAAAAGGTCTTCTCTACCTCCAATTATCCTTTCAGTTAAATTATGAACCAAATGGAAATGAGATAGTAATAAAACATGTAAAAACATGAAATTAATATTTGTGGTGAAAATATATGGGATATATTAGTTGTAATTCCCATATATTTTAATTGAGAAGAAAGGATATGGAATTCAATGTGAGACTAGAATCTAATACCTTACCATATACATCTAATTGGTCGAAAGCACTCAAAATATCTATATAACCAATTTATATATTTTTTTCAAAAAGGTAATAATATTATTTAATGTTATTTTAATTAATACTATTATTTTATAATTAATTATTAATTATATATTAATTATTAATTCATATATTCAATATTCAGGTATCAAAAAGTCATTTTTTCTATGCATGCTTTGGTTTGCAGGCTCTGGTCCTTTCTCATTATTCTTCGGTTTAACACCACAAGAATTTTATGATGATATATTAAACTAGTTTTATATTATTTAATATTTACATAACAGTTTCATGGAATATATTATGATGGATATCAAGGCATTCTTAAAAATATTTTTTTTTGGATTTTGATTCAATAAAATAATGGAAATTATTAATGAATATACTACTATATGATACCATAAGAAATCATTAATACAATATAAATCCATAATTATATCTTGTTATTAATAGAATTCATTTTTTATAAGTCATTCATAATATAAATATTATAATATCATTCATGTAGATGGTAAAACCATCCGAAATAAGAACCCAATAGAACGATTGAATGAGTAAAAACATATAAATATATAATAATAATATAATATTTATATAATATTTATGATATTGAAAAAAAATTGAATTAAAGAATTATATTCATGAATAGTAAGATGATGGTGATATAGAAGAATTATTAATTAGATCGTAGAATCTATGATGAAAACATGAATCTCCTCTTAATGTGTATCATATAAATGAGGAATGTTATATTATTTCTTGGGACCATAGGTTCCCAAACATTATAGAGGTTTTTAATAGTGGTAATTTGGGTATTAATTTAAGAAAAAAATTTAAGAGATGAGTTTTTTTATGATGGAAGAGTGTGAACCCTTTTTTAGGAGAGTTTTAATGGCATTTTTCTAAATAGCACCTTTTAAATGTAAATGGTTTTCATTTTGAAATGTAAAGTGTAAAAAAGTGAAAAAAATAATAGATTATGAATGAGGGTAGGTATTTGATACACATATATATCCATTAAATGATATGTTTGTGATATGTTAGGGTCTTATCTAATAATCTAACATTTAAAATTAATTATGTAACAAGAAAACTATATTGTAATCTAAAAAAACTGAAATATATCATTTTTTTAACATTTATTTAACATGATTCTATAACTTTTATCAATAAATTTACATTATATAATTAAAAATAAAAAATATAACTAATAAGCTATATTTATTTTTAATTAATGATATTTTCCAATTTTAATAAGAACCGTATTTTTTATACAATCATTTATTTAAAAATTATTTTTTATTTAACTATATATTAATGTATTTAGTATTCTATTATAATAAATTATTATTCAATTTAGTTTGGTGTTGTTTCATACACAAGATATCTAACATAATTGATTTATTTAAATAGAAATATGTACTATTTCAAGACCTGACCCTACCCGGGCTCGAGCCGCAACTACCCCAAGCCCGCCTCCATAGACCAGGGGCTGGCGACTAGCGCCGAAGGCACAACAACACGGGGAGGCCTTTTCCTAAGTACCTATACACACTCATGTGGCACACTCAATGAAAAAGTGCAGAGTAAAATGAAAAGGAAAGTAAAAAATGCTATAAATAAACCAACAATGTGCATCGACCTCTATAGTACAAAGTTAAAGATGGAGGTAAACTAAAATAAAGGGCCAAACACGCGCCCAACCAGAAAAGTGCCACAACCTAACAACATGTTAACAAAAGAAACACAACTAGAAGGGTTCCCCACCTGGAACCTGACTACGACCACCACACGCGGTCCAAGCTCCCGAAATCCTATGCTCCACTGAGGTCAAAACTGAACTGTCCGTCATCTGCAAGGGAACTCCAAGTGCGGGAAAATCCCAAGCAGGGGTGAGTATAAAAATACTCAGTAGGATACCCCAAAGGCTCTAGGGGGAGACAAAGGAGGAACCGAAGGGTGATCAATAGATCAAACAGGGAAAGTAAAGGACTACAAATGAATTTGGAGTAAAGAGAACAATGAAGAGTCCAACTCAACCGAACAAGAGGAAAGATGGTAAACACATCCAGACACAAGGAACTGAAAACGGTGAGAAGATGAACTTCCTGTCGAGTCTTTGCTACCTATAACAAGAGAGTAGACTTGTCCAACCATGAGAAGCTAGACCTGGAAAGCACATAGCATACCCCACGCGTCTTCGCCTCTTCTGGGAGGAGAGTAACCAAACCCAAGAATTGGGTACTGGAACAAGGTATATACCTATTATTATTCTCAATAAAGAATCCAAAACAACATTGTAAGGGGATCTCTATCTCGTAGCTCAGCCCAAGAAAAGTGAGTCACCAATAGTCCCAGAAGTAACACCATCGATGCCCAGCATCCCGTAGGTCTGCCCCGAACTAAAAGTCAAGGGGCCCAAATCACCGTACCTTGACACTATCCTCTTTGGGCGGCACTAAATCTCCCGCACGGTTTTAGGTCACGTCACAAGAACGCGTCTCGGTGGGGAAACAGCCCCTCGTACTTGAGAGTTCTAGGTAAAGTAAAACCACACCTCATCACTGCCCTGCAGTCGAGAGTTCTTCTCAAATTTAAGCTATCAAAAAACTAACCCGTACAACCAAGGGTCCTGCTCCAGTAGTCACATAGAAAATCAACAGACTAGCCTAGTAGAAAGGACTGAGTCTAAAAAGCCAATAAGTGACCCACTGCGTAGCCCTGCTGTAGGGTAAATCATAAAAAGATATCAGGTGACCAACTGCCTAGCCCTGCTGGAGGGTAATCCCAAATACTTCATCATGCGACCCACTGCCTAGCCCTGCTGGAAGGTAAATCTGGAATAAGTTGACAGGTGACACACTGCCCAGCTCTGCTGGAGGGTAGACCTGGAACAATACGATGGGAAACCCATTGCCCAGCCCTGGTAGAGGGCAGACCCCCAAGAGTTGTCAGGGGACCCACTGCCCAGTCTCTACTGGAGGGTAGACCCGGAACAAGCTGACAGGCGACCCACTAAACAACCCTGCTGGAGGGTAGACCTGAATCAAGACGGCGACCGACCCACTACCCAGCCCTATTGGAGGGTAGACCCTAAAGAGTCGTCGGGTGACCCACATCCTAGTCTCTACTAGAAGGTAAACCATGAGAAGTCAATGAGAAACCCACTGCCCAGCCCTGCTGGAGGATAAACCAATAACTGCTCTGGCCATCCCTACATAATAGTATAACACTGGCCAACTGAGCACTGAGTGGGTACTCTGCAACCACCCAACTCTAGAACAACACACCCAAAAGATGTTCAATGCATGTTCCATCACTGGCTGTCACTAGCACTGCTACCGGCCGATCCATCGAGAATGAGACTAGGGGAAGACCACTCAACTCTTATGGTCAAAAAAACAAGCACAATGCTAGGGTAAAACTCCACCCTACTGGTCAAACAAACGAGCACAGAGGGACCCTCTATGTCGCGAGAGGTCAAAGTATGCAATGCAGAACCCAGCACACACGTGGGACTCACACGACGTATGGCCCCATCTCATCCCCAACCAAGGGTACACACTTTCTCAGGTACAAACATACCCAATGTGTACCACCAAGAATTCCTGTATACTCCTAGAGTATACCACGTCTCCAGCCCTAAGGCTATCGTGTACACGGCACCCAACGTCAATCTGAATTCGTAACGTAACAACTCCAACCTTCCACCCCAATGGATGAGGCACATCCAACCATTTCTCTTCAAGCATTTACATCACTCACATGGGAGTCCACGCTATCACATGCCAAGGTTCCGCTACAAACATGGTAGAAGAACCGCCACCAGGGCACCCCCAAATTTTCCTATTTAATAAGATTGTGTCTGAGGCTCCGCTCGTCTAAACGGATTACACCATTGTAATCCATGCGAAAAACATGCGAGATAGACTACTTACTCGCCTAAAACGGTCAACCGGTGAAAAAGGTACTATTCATCGTAACCAACACGTGTGGGGCCCACCCCAGAATCCCGAAACTGAACAAACAGATCACACCACTGTGATCCCCTTGTAAAAACACACGGTATTGACTACTCAATCACCCAAAATGAAAACCTGGTGAAAAATGTTCTATTCACCATAGCCAGGTCGGGTGGGACCCACACCACGTCCCCAAAAAAGGTCGGATGAACTGCGCCATCACAATGCTCTCAAAAAAGCACATCAAATTGACTGCTTAATTGAGCGCAACGGATATCCGGTGAAAAAGATGCATTCTGGTGCACCACACACGAGCGGTGCTTCGTGGGACCCACAACCCAGTACCAAAACACAACGAACGGATCGCACCGTTGTGATCCTCTCGAAAAAAAACACAATATGGACTATTCACTTGTCCAAAACGGTCACCCGATGATAAAGCTGAAAAATCACCGTCGACATCAAAACGGCTCTCATGGGCCCCGCACCATCATGCCAAATTAGAGTTGGTGGATTCCACCATTGAAATTCCCTCAGAAAAACATCCAGAATCCACTGGTCGCATGCCCCGAACGGAGACCCGGTGAGAAAGTTGCAAAACGCTGCTCGCAGCTCAAAGCCAGGCTGTGGGATCCATGCCTCAAATTCGGCTTCGACGCCCAAAACTACCATGGAAAGCTTCGCCCCTGCGCCAGGGTCCCAACGCCACTGACTTCGCTCAAAACAGACGCCAGATGTGTTTGCGCCGCCTAAAACAAGAACCCTCGGAGAAAACGTCATTCCACTTAAAGAACGCGTCGTGCCACCGAACTCCCATCCTGGGTATTAAAATTCTCCAAAACCATCTCAAATTGATTCCCTCGATCCAAGGAATATGTCGCCTTAGACGACACGCAAAAAGGATGCCAGTAACAGAAAATACGGCCGTCTGAAAACTGAGGGGCAAGGCCCCTTAGGCTGGAGAGGCCTGGCCCGGCCTGTCCGCCCGATCTGGGCCGGCCGGCGCTGGCCGGCCCGGCTCACCATGCCTGGACCGCAACTTGGCCGCGTGGTCCGACGGTGGACCTGATCCACCGCTCGACTGACCGGCTGAGGCTGGTTTCCGCGTGACGACCCGCGCGTCGCAGGTCGTTTTCCCCCGTTGGGTCGCATGCCGTGACCCCGGTTCACCGCGGACCGCCGCGAGCATCTGCCGCCTACCGCCTGAAGCACGGCCGCTACACCACCTGAACCTCAGTCCGCTACCACCTGCACCCTGGTGCGCCATCACTGGGATGCGGCGCTTAGCTGCCAAGGGTTGCCGGACCACCTTGCCGACCGCCGGAAACCGCCAGTCCGGCTAGAAAACCCCCAAAACTCGCGTATCTTCGTCAGACCGCTGCGGACGCCTCAGAGACCAGAATTCAAATCCGTAACAAGCTTCAGAAACCCCAGATAACGCACTACGTAATCATGGGCTCAAATTGGAAATAGGGAAGATATTCGATACAACAATTTGAGATCACAGTATGCGGGGAAATTCAAAATTAAAACGAAACCTCCTACCTCAAAGGGCATAGCCAGAAGCTTCACGCGGGGTTCACCGGAGCTTCCTCACTAGAGCCACCTCGCCGGAGATGTGGAGGATAGGAGGAGTATGAGACGAGGTGGGTTTCGCCAGGGGGGGTTCAATGGGGAGGAAGGGGAGGAGGGGAGAGTTTAAATAAATAAACTCTAATTAAAAGACTCGACCCCTGAAAACACCAGTGTCCAAAACTTCCGGCGTGGTCATGATTAAGCTCCCCCTAGGGTAAACACCACCTCCCGAGCACAAATGTGGTCTCAGGATTTCAATCCGAGACCTCGTTAAAAAGTTATAAAACTGAACGTCCGAGGCTGCCCAAATTATGAGAACGCCCCTAGAGCCATTTTTCACAGATGACCCGCGCCCACGAAACTTACTCCCCTCCTAGTGTAAACGGCACGTTCCGAACTCAACAGTGCCCTCGGTTTTCCAATCCTAGCCACCGTTCAAGATATACTGGGTTTGACCATGAAACAAATAAATTGAATAATTAATTTATCCATTTAACATTCTGAAAGCGAGCGAGGGGTCCAAACATCCCACGCCGACATGTTTTATGTCGTTCCTGGGGTAAAAACACAATTCCGGACCCATAAAAATGCTCGGATCTCTTATCTGAAGCACCGATTAGAGGTTATCCCATTTATTTGGCGTTTCCAGTGTGAATGCACTGAAAATTTAATTCCACCCTCTTTGGGTCTTGGAATCCCAGACCGTCTAAGGATGATGCTTTGGAATAACATCAATAATATTCCAAAGTATTTCACATAAAAAACTGGGTTCTTAAATCATTCCCTCCCTCAGGATTTCCATCCACTAAAAGCAAAACTAGGGAACAACTCATGGTGCTAAGCCCACACCTGGCTCTTCCGTACCCAGAAGAACTCTTGCACGGTCCCGCGTCACCACACCCAGACCAAAGGATTTGATCTGTTCACACGAGGTTGGCCCTTGCCGATGTCGTGCATAAGATCACAAACTCTTCTCTTTAGGTAAACCACACGGGATACATCGTTCACCCAATCTAGACTTTGGGTTAGGGAAAGGTGGTAGGGAACCTCGTCATCCCTTTGCACGGTCTCAAATGGCCCAAAGGCTCTCGGGGGTAGCACAACTCCCCGACCGAACCCTTACGTCACACGCCCTGACTTGAATCACATCCCACACCTGGATAAATCCCAAGTGATTCCCTCCTTAATAATATACATATGGTGAAACACCCCAGGATATCTGGTCACACAAAGTTCCACAGTCGATGTCCCGCACCTTGTATTATACCAACACAGGGTTACACCGATGTCCCGCGCCACCCCGGTAACACATCAAGCAAGGAGAATGGAGAAAATCATTATACACATATATTTTAACAATTCAAGTTCATGAAATTGAAGAGCTGTAGAGAGTACCTTTTACCACCTCATGCTCTACAGGATCATAGCCATCGAAAGCTCGTGGTTGTCCGTGGTCCCAACAGTCAGCTCCAGGAGCCTGACGTGGACCACCTAGTGGTGATGGGAAGTCCTTGTAAGGTCGTCCTCCACTTCAAACTCCTCACGCTCCTCTGCTAGCACCACCACAATGGGCGCTACTCCGATCACGAAGCTTCCTTCGTCATGGTGGTGCACCTACTGCCTGTCTGATGCTCTCCACATGCCGGGTCAGGCAGTCCCATGCTAGGTGACCTCCCCCATCGCAAGCATAGCACTGAATCTCTCTTGGCTGCACGGGTGCCCCTCCGGTGCCACTATGGTGTACGACCATGCCCTTGAGTTTGGTTGCTAGAAATCCTCCAACGTCGAGGTTCTGCTTGCCGGCGCCCGCCAGCTACGACAGACGTCTCGGCTCCAACGTGTCTGCTGCCACCACCAACTCTAGAATGTGAAAAGAAACTCTCTATTACCATCCCCTACTCTAGCACCCTGGAATATGTTGAAATGATCAAGGGTAATATGGAAACATGAATCTCTTGGCAGAGACCCTGCACAAACATCGGTGCTTGGATGTTGTTGTCATGGACCAAGTCCGGGTAATAGCATGCATGGTCTTCGAAACTAGACGTGAACTCGGCAACCATTATCCCTCACTGCTGAATCTATAGGAGCTCCTGAATCCGAATGGAGCATAAGAGGGAGGGGAAAAACTCCTCACTGAAAAACAACTGATAGTCACCGCACGAAAGAGATGACTTGTCAAGAAATAGAGTCACCAGACTCCCCCAACGCCAAGACGCTCCATGAAAAAGGGTGGCTACCAAATCCACTCTCTGATCTGTCGGCGTCTTCACAAGAATGAAAAGGAGAACCACTGTCTCTAGCCAAACCGTTGGTGCCCGAGGGTCAGGCTCACCACTGAACCTCAGCGGTCTCTGCCGCTGGAACTCACAGAGTTCCCTCAACCTATGCTCAAGCTCATCCTGCTCTGCTGAAGTTTTCTGATTCTCAACAGGTGGGGGTGATGCTAATTGCCCAACCAGAGAAAGGGGGCTCAAATGATGGGTACTGGACTGTGGCCTCATAGATCGCAGGGTCGTCGTCATGAACCAAAGCGAGTATCTTGGCTGGCTGTCTTCACGGAGACATCCTGAATATTATCAAGGAGAGCTGCTATCAAATGTGCATATATTTATATACCAATAACAACAACGATGGGGAGATGACTCAAGAAGTACATTCAAAGACTCAATCCTATGTGATGCACAAACATATTTTCCATGCAACAGGTGTCTCAGCATGCCAAGTCAACAAGCGGGTAATCAGGGTCCTGGTAAATGGATACGTTGGCTGTTGCACCATCACTGGACTCCCTGGCCTGAGAGCCACTCTCGAGACATGTTAACACTATTTCCCTAAATCCCAACCAATTCCTTTTATTTTATGGACGTCCGAACAACATCCCATGGAACGACCCACCTCTGATACCACTTTGTCATGACCCGACCCTACATGGGCTCGAGCCGCAACTACCCCAAGCCAAGCTCCATAGGCCTGGGGCTGGCGACCAGCGCCTAAGGCACAACAACTCAGGGAGGCCATTGCCTAAGTACTTGTACACACACACGAAACACACTCAATGAAAAAGTGCAGAGAAAATAGAAAACCAAAGTACGAACTGCTATAAATAAACCAAAAATGTGCATCGACCTCTACAGCACAAAGTAAATGCTGGAGGTAAACTGAACAGAAAAGGGAAAAACACGTGCCCAACCAGAAAAGTGTCACGACCCGGCAACAGGTGAACAAAAGAAAAACAGCTGGAAGGGTTCCCCACCTGAAACCCGACTTCAACCACTACACGCTGTCCAAGATCCCGAACTCCTATTCTCCACTGAGGTCACGACCAACCTGTCCGTTGTCTGCAATGGCACACCAAGTGTGGGAAATGACCAAGTAGGGTTGAGTATAAAAATACTCAGTAGGATATCCCGAAGGCTCGAGGGAGAAACCAAGGAGGTACCGAAGGGTGAGCATTAGATCGAACAGGGAATGTAAAGGAGTACAACCGAAAGTGAAGTAAATAGAACAATGAAGAGTCTAGCTCAACCCAATAAGAGGAAAGAAGGTAGACTCGTCCAGATACATGGAACTGGAAATGGTGAGAAGATGAACTTTCCATCGATTCTTCACTACCTATAGTATGAGAGTAGAATTGTCCAACCACTAGAAGCTAGACACGGAAATCACGTGGCATAACCACTGTGTCTTCGCCTCTCCTGGAAGAAGAGTAACCAAACCCAAGAAGTGGCTACTGGAACAAGGTATATACATATCATTATGCTCAATAAAGAAGCCTGAACAACATCTTAAGGGGATCTCTATCCTGTAGCTCAGCCCAAGGAAAGTGAGTCGCCAACAGTCCCATAAGTACCAACATCGATGACCAGCATCCCGCACGTCTGCCCCGAACTACAAGTACAGGGGCTCAAATCAGCGCACCTCGACACTATCCTCTTTGGGAGGCACTGACTCACCCATACAGTTTTTGGTCGCGTAACAAGAACGCATCTCAGTGGGGAATGTCCCTCTTGTACTTGAGAGTTCTAGGGAACGTCAAACCACACCTCGTCACTTCCCTACAGTCGAGAGGTCTTCTAAAATTTAAACCGTCAAAAAACTAACCCATGCAACCAAGGGTCCCGCTCCAGTAGTCATGGAAAAAATCCAATGACTAGCCTAGTAGAAAGGACTGAGTCTGAAAATCCAACAGGTGACCCACTGCCCAGCCCAGCTGGAGGGTAAACAATAATCAGATATCGGGTGACCCACTACCCTGCCCTGCTGGAGGTTAAACCCAAAGACGTCATCAGGTTACCCACTGCTCAGCCCTGCTGGAGGGTAAACCTAGAGTAATTTGACAAGCGACCCACTGCTCAGCTTTGCAGGAGGGTAGAACTGGAACAATACGATGGGAGACCCCCTGCCTAGCCCTACTAGAGGGTAGACACCAAGAATCGTCTGGTTCCCCACTACCCAGTCTCTGCTGGTGGGTAGACCTAGAACAAGATGACAGGAGACCCACTCCCCAGCCCTGCTGGAGGGTAGACCTGAATCAAGACAACAAGAGACCCACTGCCTAGCCCTGCTGGAGGGTAGACCATAAATAGTCGTCAGGTGACCTACTGCCTAGTCTCCGCTAGAGGGTAAACCTTGAGAAGTCACTGAGCAACCCACTGCCCAGCCCTGATGGAGGGTAAACTCGGAACTGCTCTGTCCATCCCTACTGGATGGTATAGCACTGGCCAACCGAGCACTGAGTGGGTACTGCGCAAGCACCCAACTCTAGAACAACTCTCCCAAAAGAGGTTCAGCGCCTATTCCATCATAGAGTGTCACTAGCACCACTACCAGGTGATCCATCGAGATCAAAACTAGAGGGAGACCACTGAACCCTGCTGGTCAAACAAACAAGCACAGAGCCAGGGGAAAACTCCACCCTGCTAGTTCGACAAACGACCACAGAGGGACCCTCTACGTCGCGAGAGGTCAATGTATGCAAAGCATAACCTGGTACGCATGTGGGGCCCACACGACGTGTGGCCCCATCTCAAACCCAACAAAGCGTACAAATGTTCTTAGGTACAAACATCCCCAACATGTACCTCCAAGCATTCCCGTATATTCCCAGTGTATACCACGTCTCCAGCCCTAAGGCTATGGTGCACACAGCACCCAACGTCAACGTGAAGTCATAATTTAACAACCCCAACCTGCCACCCAAACGGCTGAGGTACATCCAACCACATCACTTGAAGAATTTACATCACTCACAAGGGAGTGCATGCGATCACACGCCAATTGTCTGCTACAAACACAGTAGAAGAACTGCCACCGGGCCCCCCCTCACATTTCTTCATTTAATAAGATCGCGTATGAGGCTCCAATCGCCTGAACATATTACACCATTGTAATCCTTGCAGAAAAACACACGAGATGGACTACCTACTCGATCGAAACGGTCAACCGGTGAAAAAGGTATTATTCACTGTAACCAACCCGTGTGAGGCCCAGCCCAAAATCCCGAAATTGCACAAACAGAGCACACCACTATGATCCCCTCAGAAAAACAAACATGATTGACTACTCAATCGCCCAATATGAACCCCTGGTGTAAAAGGTACTATTCACCGTAGACAGTTCGGGTGGGACCCACACCACGTCCCTGAAAAAGGTCAGGCGAATTGTGTCATCGCAATGCTCTCAGAAAAGCACGTCAAATTGACTGCTTATTTGAGTGCAATGGATATCTGAAAAAATAGATGCATTCCGATGCACCGCACACGAGCAGTGCTTCGTGGGACCTGCAACCGAGTCCCGAAACACAACGAACATATCACACCGTTGTGATCCTCTCGAAAAAGCACACAAGATGGACTATTCACTTGTCCAAAACAGTCACCCGGTTATAATGGTGGAAAATCACCGTCGATTCCCAAACGGCCCTTGTGGTCCCTGCACTATCATGCCGAATTAGAGCGGGCGGATTGCGCCATTGCAATCCCCTCGGAAAAACATCCAGAATCGACTGCTCGCACGCCCTGAACGGACGCCCGGTGAGAAAGTCGATAAACGCTACTCACATGTCAATGACGGGCCATGGGACCCACACATCAACTCTGGATTTGACTCCCAAAACCACCCTGGAAAGCTTCTCCCTAGCCCCAGGATCCCAACGCCGTTGATGGCGCTCAAAAGGGACATCGGATGTGTAAGCGCCGCCTAAAACAAGAACCCCGAGAGAAAAAGTCATTCCACTTAAAGCACGCATCGTGCCAGCGAAATCCCGTCCCAGGAATTAAAATTTCCCAAAACCATCTCAAAAATTTCCCCTCGATCCAAGGAACGCGTCGCCATAGACGTCATGCAAAACGGACACCCGTAG
The DNA here is from genome assembly GCA_963277665.1 of Viscum album. Classification (NCBI taxonomy): domain Eukaryota; kingdom Viridiplantae; phylum Streptophyta; class Magnoliopsida; order Santalales; family Viscaceae; genus Viscum; species Viscum album. The sequence continues at coordinate 706,739,847 of OY728157.1, read as the reverse complement.
TGGAAAATACGGGTGTCCGAAAACTGAGGGGCAAGGCCCATAGGGCAGGACCGGCCTGGGCCGGCCGGTCCGCCCTGTCTGGGACGGCCCGCGCTCGCCGTCCCGGCTCGCAATGCCTGGCCCACGGCCAGGCGGTGCGGGACGGCGGTGGACCCGGTCCACCGCTCGGCTGACCGGCTGAGGCCGGTCACCACGCGACGACCCGCGAGACGCGGGTCGTGTTCCCCCGCGGGGTCGCATGACGCGACCTCGGTTCACCGCGGAGCGCCGCTGGCATCCACCGCCTGCCGCCTGAAACGCGGCCACCGGGCCGCCTGGATCTCGGACCGTAGCCTCTTGCACCCCAGAGCGCCGCCACTGGAAGGCGCCGCTTATCCACCAAGGGTCACAGGACCACCTTGTCGACCGCCGGAAACCACCGGTCCGGCCAGAAAACCTTCAAAACTCGTATATCATCGCTGGACCGCTGCAGACACCTTGGAGATCAGAATTCAAATCTGTAACTAGCATCAGAAACCCCAGATAACATACTATGTGATCATGGCCTCAAATAAGCAATTAGGCAGAAATTCAACACAACAATTTGAGATCAAATATGCGTGGAAATTCAAAACTAAAAAACGAAACCTCCTACCTCCAAGGGCGTAGCCCGAAGCTTCACATGGGGTTCGTTGAAGCTACCTCGTCGGAGCTTCCTCACCGAAGATGTGGAGTAGAAGAGTATGAGAGGAGGTGGCTTTCACCAGGGGGGTCAATGGGGCGGAAGGGGAGGATGGGAGTGTTTAAATAAATAAACTCTAATTAAAAGATTCGACCCCCGAAAACACCGCGTCCAAATCATCCGGCATGGTCAAGATTAAGCACCCATAGGGAAAACACCACATCCCGAGCACAATGGCAATCTCATAATTTTAATCCAAGACACCGTTCAAAGGATATAAAACTGAACGTCCGAGGCTTCCAACATTACAAAAATGCCCCTAGGGCCTTTTTTCACAGATGACCTGTGCCCGTGAAACATACACCCCTCCTAGGGTAAACGGCACAATTCAGACTCAACGGTTCCCTCGGTTTTCCAATCTGAGCCACCGTTTAATAGATACTGGGTTTAACTATGAAAGGAATAAATTAATTATTTAATTTATCTGTTTAACGTTCCGAAAGAGAGCGAGGGGTCCAAACATCCCCCGACGACATGTTTTATGTCGTTCCTAGGGTAAAAATCCCATTCTAGACCCATCCATACACTCGAATCTCTGATCTGAAACACCGTTTAGGTGTTATCCCATTTATTTTTCATTTCCAGTGTGAACTTACTGAAAATTTAATTCCGGCCTATCCGGGGCTCGGAATCGCACATCGTCTAAGGGCGCTGCTCTCGAATAACATAAAGAATATTCCAAAGTATATCACAGCAAAACCGGGTTCTTACATACAATAATCACTAGGTTTACCCTTATATTAAATTAATAGAATTTATCAAAATAATTTTTTTTACATTGATAAAAACTAAATAGGGTGCTTCAAAATCATTACATCCTTTAGATCCCATGTAGCTTCCTTAAAGTATTATTTCATTGACAGATCATTAATCTGGTGAGTGGTCTTATATCAGAGTACATTATAATTATGATTCAAAATAATTACCTTATGTTCCTTGTAAGAAATGCCATGACCCCATTGTACAACTTATCAGTGTAGTACATGTGATATAATTGGTATATACTTAATCAATTATTATACATCAAATTTATTATACACCTAAGAGAGTTTTGGGTAAAATACAATATGATAAGATAAAATCCTAACCTGATATATGATTCTGGAAGTGATAATATATATATGGATCAACCATACCCTAATAAAAAATCTCATAAATCTATTATATTTTTATTTTAGAATAAATTTGTTCTTTATAACTTCATTATCTAAATATCACTCACAATTATCCAAATAATATTTATTTAAACATTATGATGTAGTAATGTGCCTCTAAATTGATTTAATATTCACCGAAAATTATTATAAATGATCCAGTTAAAAGGCTTGTGTTCTCCAACTTCATCTTAACATGATGATTTTGTACACCTTATCCCATAGAGTGATTTAAATGGTTCTATATGAATTATATAGGGTAAATAGTTGATGTATTAGAGCACTAATTAAGAATGGTGTTTATGGGACACTTATTTAATCCTAGAAAATTATAATTCCATTATGAATAAATTAAAACTATATAATATTCCTTAAATTATTCTATATCTACATATCCTTATCTTATGCCTCATTGATCTTCTCGTGGATGGATTGCTGAGTAGTCATTTCGAAATATTAAGATTCATTCTCATTCATTATTATTTTATTGTCAATCCTTTATAAATTCACTATTATTAAGTATCTTTAAATCCTTGTAATAAATAAATCATCATGATTATTATTAAAGAGATAATCATCCATCATTTTCCTCTTATAGGTATAAATTTATTAATAAATCATAGCCCTTAATCAAATAAAATCATCTTCAGTAGCATGTGTTCAAATACTTCTTTGTGAATACATGCATAAAACTCTTTTAATTTGTATATATAACACCTGTTTCACCCATCATGAACCACCATGATATCATTAATGTAAATATTACTTCTATTAGATACAAATATTCATCAAGTAATTTTGTTTCATAAAAAATTAGTTAAAATTATACATATGAGACTACCATGAAAATTATCATGATAACACATCTCAATTCAGTCATTATGCATCGTTGTATAACATAAACCATTATCCACAATAGGTTATTGTGGTTATAGGTGAATTAAACTATATTTTCTTAATATACAAGATATTATTATTATACTCATTTTTTCAAAGGAGTTTTACTCCCATATGAGTCATCATATTTTGTGGATTTGAGTGTTGATAGAAATTTATAACAAATGATCAGTAGTATCTATCTAATTGATAAAAAATTTGGATTGTGGTTTTATTGGATGGTATGGGTGATTCATAAAAAAACTTTATACTTTTACGGATACATATATAAACTCTTACATGTTATTACATTTCCCAAGAATTATACATTCATTTTCAAGAATATAATATTGTTATTTTGAGAATCTCATTTTTAATTTTACATGTTCTAAAAATAATCAAATTATAATCATTTTATTCATTTATATTAGAACATAATATAATATATACAACAAATAATACCAAGAAACTATTTTGGAAATCTCTAAATAATATATTATACATATCCATGATGATAGTAGGGGGTTTTTTTATTATTTTATAATAAATATGATTTCATTATTTTCATATATTGTATTGAATACAGTTTGGGATTTATCCACCCCCATTAATAAATGAAAACGTAATAAATAGTCAATATTTTAAAAATTTTGATCTCCTTATTATAGATTGAAAATTACATCAAAACTAGGTAAAACATAATTCTTTTTAATATGGTTCTTGTTAGGTTCATGATAAACAATGTAATGATGCATTGATCAATAATTCTTCTTAACAAAGAGGATTTGTGCACCCCATTGTGAATCACATGGTCATATATCTTTTTTATCATTATTATCATGAAGTTTCTTTTTCAATTTCTATAATATGATCGTTGAAATTATATAAGGGGATATCGAAATAGCGATAACACTATGTATGAGACCTATATAAAAATAAACCTCAGAATATGAGGGAAAATGATAAAACACTTATTGAAATACATCTCTATACTCTTAAAAGTAGAAAAAAGATCACTATTTTTTTTCTAACCATTTGAGAATTATATCTCTAAAGTCCCGACCCTAGTTACCCAGATTTGGTGCCTTATTACATTACATTGGAATGATTATAAGAATGATGTATCCTGAAGGAAAAAATAGTTTAGTATATTTGGAGACAAGATACATACATAAGTTCAACATTACAACAAGAAATTAAAAACAACATATAAGTTCCATTGAGAACATCCCTGATTCCCAGATTATCCATACAAGTTAGTCGTAATATACATCTTCCTATCCTGTGAGAAATTAAACATTAGAAGTGGTGATATCAGATTCTCAGTAAGGGTAAACAATATAGAGGAAGATATCATAATCTTAAAAATTTGGAATGGTGAATAAATGGAATAAAAATCCTCTACATATAATAAACTTGAACACATTATGGTAGGAATATGAGCTGCGTAAATAATGACCTAAAAACATATTCATGGGTATTTTACAAGTAAAATAACCGCAAGAAAATTCAATTACTATCCTCATAATTATGGAAGTTAATATGATTGAAATTCTAAAATATGACATCAAGGCCTTGGCCAAGATGTCTAAAAAGATTAAGACCTCAGCCAAAACCGTAACTCAAAATGGGAAAGGTCTCGACCAAGTCCATATCTATTGGTCTCATGAGACCTACCGATGAATCGAGGAGCTATAGAGAGCCCAAACCATCACATAATAAGTCCAATTGATTCCTCATATGAATGGTTATAAACATAAACAACATATACATTTACATTGATACTAACATTGGAAATATCAATAAAATTCCCCAAACATTATGCATAAACCCCAACCATTCAGAGTAAATTGGTTAATGATTTTAAGATAGAACATCTATAATCAAACTAATAATAAATCATTCAATTGAATATTATATATAATTTCATTAAATATGAATCCAAATTATACATAATAAGTAACTAGAGAGTTGAAACAGATGAAGATACTCTTATAAAATTATCGCATAATTATTTAGATAAATACTCTTTTATTTTTAAAAGAAGATTTATTTTAGAGTATTCATAGTATAAAACCATATGTAACGAAAGGTTATATTTTCATAAAAAAATTACCATTTTTAAAAATATAATGGTCACTAAAACAGATTATAAAGTTCCCTAGGAAATAGTTAAGTATTTAAGAAATTCCCTTGAATTTGGCATGTATTTCGGGAAGAATTTTTTGAAATATCATTTTAAAACATATAACTCCAAATAAATTAAAGTAGGATTCTATTAAATACATATATATTTAATATTATTACATAATATATTAGTACTACATATTAATAAATAATAATTTAATTTAGGTAAGTAGAGAATAAGAACAACCCGAATGAAAATGGAGGTTCAGGTAGAAAAACCCTTACCTTAAGTCTGAATGTTCCTCTCTTGACCTTATGGTCCTGGAATATGAAATTAAACTAATTAATAAATTAATTAATAACCTATTAGATATTTATATATTTTATCATAATTTTTTTAGTTCATATATAACATTATTGATAAGTTATAATATTGAATTATGTCATTCTAGAGTATTTGTTGTCAGGATTTTCATAATCAGTTCACTTGTTTTTATGTAATAGAGTTCATGTGTAATGAATGTAAATCTATATAATTGAATATACATAAATACGTTTTAATGGTCATTTATATCATTTGTTTACCTTGAATTAGGATGAATCATTAGATGAAATATTAATGACAATCACATAGATTATATTAGCGGTATTTTGATCATTAAGAACTAGTTTGGTCATATGATTTAATATTATGCACATATAAAAGTTCCTGAATATTAAATAGGTTATAATGAATATTTTATAGTTTTTTAAACCATTGAAATGGTTTAATGACCCTTAATTAAGGATAAATTGAAGTCTGAAACTTCACTGTCCATGAAGGTTCTAAATTCGAACCTCACAGGCGATGATTTTGTTTATAAAATAAAAGAGAGAGAGTAAAGATATTGATGATGGTTATTCTATTAACATGATATAATTATATTATATATATGATAATAGATTTATCATGGTCATTTTTATAGAGTAGTTTAGGATTTGATAACAATATAAAGAACTTATAATGAAATTGAAAGAAATAAAATGTGAATTTACCTCTTGAGTCTACCTCATTGAGAATCTCTTTAATGGAAGGGGTTTTGGTCTTTTAGAAATACCATGAGATTTTGGAAAAGGGTAGTGACTAGGGAATGGTATATATGTAGAACTTTGAAGAGGTTAAAGGCTTAGAGGGTGAAGAGAAGAGGGAGTGAAGAGGGTTATAGTGGAAGAGGGGAGAGTTTTCCCATTATTTTACTCATTATTTTTTTATCTTCCCAAAGACAGAAAAGAGTATTGATTATTGTGAAAAGTAATAGTAATATGGACACATGAGTTCCAAAAATGTGTGCTTAAATTATCCATTATTCTATTAATAGTGAATTTAACTGATAATGTATATATAAGGTAAATTTCAATATTTTACTATTCATAAAAAAATCAATTATTTCAGAAAAATCCTAAAAGTTTTCCCTCATCAATTTCTGACATATAGAAATAAAAATTAAACTTTATTTTTTTAAAATATTTTTTTAAATATTATTAATTTAATTTTTAATTTAAATTATCGTTTATTTGAAAAAATAAAAATTTTAAAACTAGAATTCTTTTTATATCGTATTGAAAAATTAATCAAGATATAAATATATTATAAACATAGGATAATAAAATATTATTATTATTTACTATTCATAAGGGTCATATTACTATTCATAAGATTATGTTACTATTCACCAAAAATTAGGTTTGTCTTATCAGACTTTAAATATACTACTAACTGCAATTGTGTATATCAGTTTTTTGAATATCAAATCACAGAGGTGGAATAATTATGTTTACTGGATAGGGTATAAAAAATTGGTGTTTTGTAGAGGCTCTTTGTAAGAACCCAGTTCTTATTCTTGAAGTACAAGTTCCTTCTTTTCCTTTTTCCTTAAGTGGTTTTGATAAAATATGGAAAATGGCGAAAATCCCAAATTTAAGGGGTACACACTGTGTACTTTGCCACACACCATGTACTGTGGCCATGTGGGATGAGTACACATGGCGTGTAGGCTGGTCAGTGATGAAGGGTGTAAAAATCTAACTACACGCTGTGTACTTTGTATTTACACACTGTATAATCAGTTGGTAGGTCAACAGTAAGGCGGTGGAGGCAGCCGCCAGTGGAGTGGTAGTACATGCCATGTAATTAGGAATACACGCCGTGTACTCAAGTTGACAGGTGAACAATTCCACGCTGCAAAGAAGCCACCAGAGGAACAGTTAAAAAAATGGAAAGTACACACCGTGTACTTGATAGTATAGGCCGCGTGGTTTGTTTTTTTACATAAAATGGGCAGTAGCCTCCTCATTCAGAAAAGGAGGCTTTGAGTTCATTTTGAAGCTGGGAGAGGATGGACAAACCTTGGAGGATCACCCGAACATGCACCAGAAATCCGATTCCGCCTCTGTCGATCACGTTGGAAACATACGGGTAAGCACTCCATTCTCCTTGATCTGTTGTTACCAATTCTTCCTCTAAAGAATGTTATTTACACTTGAACATGAATTCTTTTATCCCAGATCAACATAATTCTTGGTTGATTTTGGAGGCCTTGTTCACATATACTGATCAGAGACAATCATGGTAGGTGGTCTGATGTTTATTTTCAACTTTTGTGTTGAAATTTTGTACCTTTTTGCTACGTGCCCATGGTTGGGGTGTCATATGGATGAGGCTTTGCAGAAATATATATATAATTGTATGTATAATCTAATTATAAGTTAAAACTGCTGTTTGGGATCACTGCATGGATCCAGGACCACCGCGGGGGAGACTTTGTCTGTTTATCTATTTGGCCAGGATACCCGAGGGTATGCCATGATTATATTGTGCATTGAATTTTCTTGAGAGAAAGTTTATATAAATATCTTGTTTATGATTTGGGCTCATCCCGGTTCCTTTAGCCTAAGGGTATTGTTTTATTAGCCTGTGGGCAGTGTTCTATTAGCCTGTGGGTGGTGTTTTTCTTTGCCTCTGGGCAGTGTCTGGTTAGCATGAGGGTAACCTTTTTTTATGTCCATGGGTGGTATTTTCTGTGCCTGAGGGAAATATAACATATTGGCGAGATCAATGATTGTTATGTCTTAGGTCAATCACCCACGAGTATTTGATTCTGTTACCTGAGTGTAAGGATAGTACGTATGAGGACACAACTATTTAGAATATTCACTGTGGTGATTTTCAATGTTCTACCTACCATGATAAATCACAACATTGGAGATGATAAGTAATAATTAATATGGTAGTGAAATTGGAAGTAATTGTTACTTTTGAGAACTTACTAGTTTACTACTTTTACTTTTTCACACTATTGTTTCATATTTTCACTGACAGTTGGGGACGGGCCTTTGGTGGTTTCCTACGGGGATTTATTTCTCACACCCTATTTGGGTTATGCCTTCAGCCCAAATAGATTACATTTTTGTAGGTGTCAATAAGGTCATGGGTCCCTGTATAGGAAATTAATGTAGCAGAGGAGTTGGAGAGCATGGGACTGAGCTTAGGCTTGCGATGTTGCTGCGTCATTTTACTCTACTTTGTAGTTTGGTTTGTATGTTTTACTTTTAGTTGTATTGTATTGTATTGTAGTGTATCCTCTTATGGATAATTTCATTGAATTAGTGACATGCTACATCTCTATATATATGACTGGTGGTTCTCTTTAACTTCAGTATTCCATTTCAGTTGTATATTGAATACTACGTCCAATGTGGTATGTTATTTATATTTTCCACTGCATTACACATTGAAATATGAGGGCATAGTTTCCCCACTATCAGACCTGGGCCGTCGCTGCTAGTCGGAATTCTCTTACATTAGGGGAAATGCGTTTGAGGTCATCTGACCAACTGGGTTCAGGGAACCCGTTGAGTGGCTTCCGGATCCGCGACATTACAAAGTGTTATTAGAGGTTTTATTTCTTGTGATTTAGTGTTTAGAGGCTATAGTCAGAGATAGGGTAGAAATGGTGGTTTGTGATAAGATATTCTCGGAAGTATCTAATCTGTGTACATGGAAAATCCAATCTACCTCGTTTATTGGAACTTTTTTGACTTTCCAAATTTGAAAGTTGACTTCATTTTCACCGTTGGGTGACACACTTGTGATTTTTCTGTTTATATTTTATTAATGGGTTCTATTTAGTTGCAACCCAATGAGAAGATGTTATGCCATCTCATGTATCACTTAGGCACATGCTAGAAAATAAATGCCAAGCATTATTTCCATGTAATGTAGGTGCATTAGATATTGTATGTTATTGTGATAGTTTTTGTGCTAGAAAAGCATGCTATTGTGATAGCTGCTCTGATAAATACCTACTATTTGATAGGGAATTGTTGTGTTATTTTGTTGATAAGAAGGATGTGAAACTTTTGTTTTTGGGGAGTATGGGACCTCAATAACCGGAATTTGTTGGTTCATTGATGAGTTTACTTTGTTATAACATGTTTAAGATGCCATGCTTTTATTCACAGAGAGTATGGGCCCTCACAGATCGTAATTTGGCACTTAGGTGTTGTTTCAATGTTTTTATGGGTTCCGGAGTAGTTTCTGAGGCTCACATTCTGGAAAAATGTGGACACACGCCGTGTAGTTCCTTGGACACACATCGTGTGTTCTTCTGTTCTGGAAAGAATGAAAACATTTTAAGTACACACTGTGTACCCTCAGTACACACCATGTAGACTCTTCCCATTTTTTAGGTTGTGTGGCTAGGGAAACGGGGAAGGGAAAGGAAAATGGGGGAACATGTCGTGTACCGGTTGTACATGCCATGTAGTGTTGAACTTGTGTCCACCGTGTACCTAAAAACACGGACGAAGTAAACCATAAGACAAAGACGCCATGTCTACCTTGAACACGTCGTGTAGTATTACCAAGTTACCCAGCCATGACACGAACAAAACGAGTCGGTTTTATCTTTCCTATTACTTGCCATGTCATCCTGGAACATGTCGTGTTGTTTCAGTCATGTAGTCGGTGATGTAGTGAGAAACACGGGTCGGTTTGGGGCTTCTTCGAACACACTGTGTCTTTTTGGAACACACTGTGTAGTGAGACCTATGTACACAGGCTGTGTGAAAACAACACGGGTCGATGAAATCTTATCGAGTACACATCGTGTCTACCTCTGGGGCACACTGTGTAAGTTTTGTTTTAGGGGAGCCTTTTGGCTTAGCTGTGTAAAAGGAATCAGGCAAGGAAGAAGGATTCATATACACGTCGTGTATTCAGAAGACACGCCGTGTATTTTGGGCTCTACATGGCCAGTTTAAGCTGGAGTACACGCCCATGGGGATGGGTTGTGAGAACATTCCTTGTATTCCAGTTTTGTAAATATTTAATGCTTTCCTTATCCTCTTCCCATCATCATCTCTTAGTTTTTGGTCATGGAAATTTTTTTATCTAAGGTGTGATTTGACCTTGTAGTGTCATGGCACGGAGACGACCACTGGTTGTTCGCCAGGAGAGCGGCGACGATTGTACTCCTGAGATGGTAGGCCATGGGCTACATGTGGATCCTCCAGCACTGCCAGATGTGGTGCCAACCATTATACCAGACACAGGAAAGGATGTCCAGTTCCATGAAGGATTCATGCGGTTCATATAGACCTTCTAGGGAGCACCATAGGCCACCACATCTATGGCAGAGCTGACACATATATTCTAGTAATAACATCTACCTATTTATTCATGGGATGGAATACCATAGGCTGCAGAGTCTTGGTTGGGTTCTATGAAGACTATTTTTAACTATCTAGAGACGCCTCCAGGGCAGAGGGTGAAGCTTTCTACATACATGCTGCGTGATTCCGCCAAGAGGTGGTAGGATGTTAAAACCAAGTCTGAGTATCGTCGTGACATGGAATGGGAAGATTTTTAGGTACAATTTTATGACTTCTTCTTCCCAGAGATGCTGAGATCATATAGTGCTTGAGAGTTCATGAATCTGCAGTAGATCGCCAGGTTAGTGATGGATTATTCTGCCCGCTTCACTGAGCTTCAATGTTTTTCACCTGTTCTGGTGGGTGTTGAGGCGTTGAGGGATAGACGCTTCAAGGATGGTCTTTAGTGTGACATACGAGCTTTGGTGAACGTTTTTAGGTGGCCTACTGTGCATGATATTGTGAACTAGCCTCTGATTACTGAATGAATCCTCTGATAATATAGCGGTGTAGGCCAGGGCGGTTTGACACTAGTTTCTGGTACTATTTCTACCGGTAAGAGGAAAAGGCAGATGGACATCACTTACGGTGGTAGTAATAGTTAAAGTAATACTTCAGGTGGCCAGGTCATGTGTTAATAGAGTGGTAGAGAGGGGTACAAGAGACCTTAGTGTCTGCATGACACAATGGAGTGCTGAGAATGTAGAATAATGTGTCATCTACTGCGCTTTTTCAGGGCGTTTCCATCGATGGTTAATGGGAGGGGTTCTGTACAGACTCCGCATGTGGGAGAAAGACCAGTAGCTTCTTATTAGTCATGAAACTGGAATACGTCAGTGAATGCAGGCTGAGATGGTGGTCATGGCCATTGTAGCTAGACACCAGGATCTCAGAGGCAATAGGGCGGGTCAGCTCCGGGTATCCAGGCTGTGTCGCCGGGCCACGACACTGGGAATATATATGCAGTACAAAAGACCCAACATGAGTAGGATCCCGAAACTTCTACTTTTAGAGGTACTATTCTAGTATCTTTTGTTTTTTCTTAAGTAATTTTCGATATGGGTGATATAAATAGCTTTATATCTTTGCCTATTGTGGAGATATGTTGGCTCTGTGTTTCTTCTTCTGATGATGATATGACACTAGACACTCCGTTGGGAACTAGAATAGTTGTTGTACATCAGTAAAGGTCTTCCTCCCTACAGGTTGGTGGGTGTCACTTTTTATGGGACCTCTATGTCTTTGAGATGACGAGCTATGATTTCATTCTCATTATGGACTGATTCGTTCCCTTCTGAGACGTTGTGGACTGCTATAGTCGCGGGGTGAGTTTCACATCACCATAGGGAAGAGATTTTATATACAAGGGAGAAAGAGAGGTCCAGGCGAGCCGATCTGGATAGACGATAGGCGATGATGAAGCACTGTGTTTCCATGTACGAGTGTGGGTTCTAGGGGATATATGCGAGGAACTGATGTGGGAGATTTTTGCTTCGGCATGGGTAGTGCATCCCGGAGATACCAAAATTTACCGTGAATTGAGACGTCAGTATTGGTGGTCGAGTATGAAATGGGACTTAGATTGTTTTGTTATAAGATGTATCACCTATCAGCAGGTGAAGGTGGAGCATCAGAGGCCAATCAAACTGTTACAGCAGTTACCCATTTTGGAATGGAAATGGGATGATGTCATGATGGATTTCGTGACTGAGTTTCCAAGGTCACGTTGAGACAGTGATGTCGTGTGTGTTTTTGTGGACAGACATACAAATGTAGCTAACTTTTTGCTGATCAAGGAGACCTTTGGTGTTGACGATCTAATAAAGTTGCATCTCTGAGAGGTATTATATCTTCATCGGGTCCCTCATTCTATCATTTCAGATAGGGATGCTATATTTTACGTCTCATTTTTGGTAGAGTTATAGAGGGAACTTGTTACACTGGTGCATATGAGCACAAATTACTACCCTCAGACCGATGGCCAGTCAGAGCATATGATATAGGTGCTTGAGGACATGTTGCATGCATGGGTCCTAGACTTTGGGGGCTGTTGGTAGAAGCACATAACCCTGGTCGAGTTTTCCTACAATAACAGTTTTCTGGAAGCTATTGAGATGGAACCATATATGGCTTTATATGGTAGGTCATGCCGATCAGCTTTGTGCTGGATGGAGGCAGTTGAGGCAGCTTGACTGTGACCATGTCTCGTGCAGGATATTTCTGAGTTGGTCCAGTTGATTCAGAAGCAGATGGCTACTGCACAGTCTCCTTAGAAATCTTATGCTGATCAACGCAGACTAACCATGGAGTTTGTGGTCAGGGATTAGGTTTTACTGCATGCTTCCGAGGATGGGACAGAGGCGGATATGGAGACAGGGTAAACATTAACCGAGGTATTTAGGGACGTTTGAGATTATGGAGAGAATCAGGTTGGATGCCTATCGGTTTCAGTTACCACAGAGGTACTAGGCTATGCACGAAGTCATCCATGTATCTCAGCTGCGCCATTATAAGTCAAACCCAACTCATGTCTTTCAACCCGATGAGGCTGAGCTTGAGGTTGATGCATCCTTTGAGGAGCATCCTATTCGTATTGTTGATAAGAGAAAAAAGGTTCTCCCAGGCCAGTCAGTTCCTATCGTACGGGTGCTATGGAAGCATGTCCAAGTGCAAGACGAAACTTGGGAGTGGCAGACCAACGTAAGTGATCAGTTGCCATAGTTGCTCTGATCTCATCTTCACCACCCTTCAAAGGGAAATTCGAGGATATATTTCTTTAAGGGGGGAAGTTTTTAAGAACCCGGTTCTTATTCATGAGGTAGTATTTCTTCTTTTCCATTTTCCTTAAGTGTTTTTAAAAAAAATAAAGAAAATGGGGAAAATTCCAAAATTTAATGGGTACGCGATGTGTCCTTTTCCACACGCCGTGTACTTTGGCCTTGTGGGATGAGTACATTGGGTGTGTTGGGCGATCGGTGATAAAGTGTGTAAAAATATGACTATATGTCATGTATTTTTTATTTACATGTTGTTTAATCAGTCGGGATGTGAAAAGTAAGGCGGTGGAGGTAGCCTCCATCGAAGCGATAGTACACGTCGTGTACTCATTTCGATTGGTGAACAATTCCGCGATGGAAAAAAGCCGCTAGAGGAACAGTTAAAATAATGTAATGTATACACCGTGTAATTGAGATTACACACCATGTAGTTTGTTTTGTTTTTCTTAAAATGGGTGGTAGACTTCTCATTCAGCAGAGGAGGCTTTGAGTTTGTATTGAGGCCGAGAGAGGACGAACGAACCTTTGAAGATCACCCAAACACACACCAAGAATCTGATTCCTCCTATGTCAATCACATTGGGACCGTACGGGAAAGCCCTCCACTATCCTTGTTCTATTCATACAAGTTATTCCTCTATGGGAAGTTATTTCCGTTTGAACGGGAATAATTTTATCCCTGATCTACATCATTCTTGGATGATTTGGGAGGCGTCGTTCACGTGTACTGATCAGAGATGATCAAGGTAAGTGGTCTGATGTTTATTTTCAACTGTTTTGTTGAAATTGTGGACTTTTTTTCTATGATCCCATGGTCGGGGTGTCACATGGCTGAGGTATTTTCTGAAAGATATCTACAATTGAATGGAAAATCAAATGATAAGTTAAAACTGCTGTTTGGGATCACTACTTGGATCCAGGAACACCCTGGGGGTGCGTTCATCTATTTAGCTGTTTGGATAGGATACCCGAGGGTATCCCATGATTTTATTTTTCATTTCATTTAATTGAGATAATGTTTTTATAAATTTATTGTTTATTCTTTGGACTCGGCCCGATTCCTTTAGACTAAGGGTAGTGTTCTATTAGCCTATGGGCAGTGTTCTATTAGCCTGTGGGCAGTGTTTTTCTTAGCCTGTGGGCAGTGTTTTTCTTAGCCTGAAGGTAACCTTTGTTTATGCCTATCGGTGGTATTTTATGTGACTATGTGAAATATCATGTATGCCTGAGGGAAATGATTGTTATGCCTAATGTCAATCACCTATGGGTATTTGATTATGTTACATGAGGGTAAGGATGGTAAGTCTGAGGACACATCTATTTAGAATATTCACTATGGTGATTTTCTATGTTGTACCATCCAAGCTAAAGCACAAGCTTGGAGGTGATAAGTAATAATTAAAATGGCAATAAAACTGGTAGTGATAGATACTTTTGTGAACTTATTAGTTTACTGCATTTACTTTTGAACACTACTGTTGTATATTTTCACTGACAGTTGGGCACGAGCCTTTGGTGGTTGCCAACATTGATTTGTTTCTCACATATAGTTTGGGTCATGTATTCGACCCAAATAGATTACATATCTGCAGGTGTCGATAAAGGAAAGGGTCCCTATACAGGTAAATGATTGTAGTAAAGGAGTAGGAGAGCATGGTACTGAGCTTAGGTTTTCCATGTTTCTTCCTCTGTTTACTCTACTTTGTTGTTTGGGTTGTAGCTTGTACTTTGAGTGCTATTTTTTTGTATTGTAGTTTATCCTGTTCTGGATGTTTTCATAGAGTTAGTGACATGATGCATCTTTATATATATGACTATTGGTTCTCTTTTACATCATTTGTCCATTTCAGTTGTATATTTAATACTGCTTCCGCTGTTGTATGTTATTTATTTTTTCGTCTGTGTTACACTTTGACAAATGAGGAAATATTTTCCCCACTATCAGACTTGGGCCCTCACTTCTAGTCGGCAGCCTCGGTCATTTGGGTAAATGGGCATGAGGTCATGTGACCATCCAGGTTCGGGGCACCCGTTGAGTGGCTTCCGGATCCGGAACGTTACACTCAATGTTTCTAGCATTCAATATTTATTTTCAAAACCTTGGTTTGTTACAATATTTATCATTTATAGATAATGATACCAATAAAAGTTAAGTAACAACAATTTGGAATTCATTTTCATTCATGCATCAATAGAGAATCATTAGTTGATTTAGTGATTAAAATAGTATTACCGAAAATAGAAAAATGATATTCGGTCTATGTAAAAGGTAACAAGTCTTTTATCAAAATAAAATAAATTGTAATTAATGTAATATTAATAATATTTTTGGGAATCACATACTCTCAAATTTCATATTGAGAAGTTTTTAGGTCTTGGTTTGAAACCATTACACAATTGGTTGTATTAACAAGAGATCAATATCTAATCATTTTTGTGGTAATTTTATGAACATAATAAATGATATAGATAAAAATTAGTGCATAAAATTGAAATAAAATAAAATATAATATTTTAATCAATGAAATGTGTGTTCCTTTTACCACATCATCATCATGAACCACTAACATATTTAGGATTTCATATGGTTTCCCTATCATCCATATATTAGCTGGTTGGAGATGTAAATTTCCATCATTAACCCATGTATTTTTTCACAATTTTTCTTACTATTTGTATTCATTAAAATGAAGCATCATAATATGGGGGTAAAATTGGTTAATTTTTGTTTACATTTATTTCATCGGTTGGACTCTTCATGTCTCTTCATGATTCAATTAACTGATGGACTTCTCTTTCAAACATGATGTATTTACCTACTGCTTCAAGAATATTATATCTATGCTTATGTATTGTACCATGTTTTGGATTGGTTTGGAAATTCTAAAATAATTTTAACTTTTTTATTTGGTGGATGCTCTGAATCATCCAGTAAGCCTCAGAATGTAAATCCAATCATTAAAACACTTAAATGTGAGGTTTCTAGATGATCTATATGGAATGAGAGATATATTAGGTGTCCAGTTTAGTTTTTAAAGATTCATAATTTTAAGGGTAATTTTTTCAAAATGTGGGGGTGAATGGTTTTCGAAAAATTATATAAAACCATAAACCCCAACTTTTTGACCTTGTAATGGGTGTAGCGTTTTTTTTTCATTCCTTGAACCTATAGTTACAAAACCATCTTGTTTTCTATAGATAATTTCAAATTGTATGACATGGACTGGGAATAGTTTTTCAAACTATGTGCCTATCCATGATAGAGTGGCGTCCGTTTAGATAATTCCACTAAATGGTTGGTGCATTGTTTTCTAAACAATGTGTCCAAACCATAAGGATAATTAATGAGATGGAAATATTTTTTCCCTTATAGAACATTGATTTACTTATCCCTTATCCTACCTTAATTCACTAATTCCAGAATCACTTTGATCTCCCACCTTAGCCTCAGATTAGGATTTCATGGTTCTCCATTTCTCATTCTCAAAATTGAATGGTTTGGGTCACATTTGTCCACGCTTGTTTTGTCTATAATTACTCTTGATTATATTATTTATTTATAATTTTATATTTAATGTTATTTAAATGAGATATCATATTCCTTATTTTCATATCATTAGTATATTATTCTGTTTTTCCTTTTTTATAGCTCCAATAAATGCTTGGTAATGTTCCTCTGTGGCTTCCATGGTGTATGGAAGACAATTTATATGTTTTACCATAATGTTTTATTGTTTATAAAATGAGATGTTGTGAATCATGCTTCAAATATCCACACGTCACTTATAAAATATAGAATACCTCTACTGGACAACCTAGAGCTGATTTAGATATGTTTTGGAACCCAAGTACATGGTTAGAGGTTGAATACCTCAACCAAAACCACCCCATGGGTGGGTTTGATCATTATTCTAGATTACCATTAACCATATGACCAAAAATATAATAATGTGATAGTATTTTCCTTGATTACTATGGTAACCAGATTATCATATGAAAATGGGACACAGTTGTAGAATATGATGTCTAAAATACATGTACCTTATTCATTACTTGCGAATAAAATTTTCAAAATGGGAATTAATGAATTTCCATGTGCTCTATACATTACATGATCAAAGAAATTGCATAAATGGAATGGATTAATGGAAGTAAACTAAAATGATGCATGAGACAGAAAGTATACTATGCTTAGACAATTTTATTTATCTATTTGATATATGGAATGGCTTCTTCTCATATCCATCATACTTAATATTATTGATTTGATTATAGTATAGATTATATTCCAAGGTCATGACTTATATTATGAAATGCATGTATCTTATGGACAATATTAATAATTTAATGTGAACTTATTATAATATATATTTTCACACCTTGAGAATTTCATTAATTCCCAAGTAGAAATTGACTGTATGGGATCATAGGTTTGATTAATTATATAATATCACGAGATAAGATTTATTCCCAAGTATGAATAACATGGGTGGGATCATATGATAATGGAATTATATTAGGATTTCAATGATACTAGGTTCATCTTTACCAAATTCCATTGTCATGGGATCACATGGAATGTCAGATTACTTTATACATGATTATTATTAAGAATACTCTTTTATGGTTATTGGAAATTATGAATCAAACCCTATTAGTCTGAGATTTTGTAAATTTCATTTACCAACCATTTTGGTGGTTGGACATGACATTTCATGGCCCATTATGAGGATGTTGGAAATAACGTTTCATCATAGTTCATAGAATGGTCAATAATGGGGATTTATATCCTCTATTAAGATACATGTAATTGTAAAATTAATTATACAATGAAACTCCTAATGCTTCATTATTAGCATTATATGTGGATTTATTTTTCATATACCCAGGGTCCTTACCGGATCATATATATATATATGTGTGTGTGTGTGTGTTTTTTTTATGGATATTTATGTTTATGTTCATAAATATAAATACATGATGGAAGTATAAGGGACATTCTATCTTAAATTTAAGTAGGTGTGGTCTTCTATGTGTCCATTAGGAACATAAGACCAACATTATTAAATTTATTTTTTCACTGTTTACCTATAAAAACTACACACTACGTTATTTTATAATCAAGTAAAAAATATCATTATATAGAATTGGTGGTGGCTTGGTGAGTTAATATCACACACTAATCGGGCTATCATTTGGTACCATATAGATCCCATATTTGTATATCAGGATCTAGACTTTGATTTGTACTATTTTTTATTTATTAGTACAAGTAGACATGGTATAATGGGAGTTGTGGTTGAGCATGTAATTTAGATACCTTCCATAGTTGGTTTCATCTATACATTTTTATTTACTAGAGTAGTCCTATTTAATATTTTAATATTTATAAAAAAAATTCCTACACAATTTATAATTTTCAAACATGATTGGGAATTTGTTTTTTAGTTGGACATTTTTTAATTAATTAATGATTATCAGTTATTAGTCTTATATTATTTTTCATTGTATTTATTTGTTTCCAAAATGGATTATATTTATAATTTTTTACTACACTGATCATGGGGGTATAGTTGTTCTGTTATATCTTCTTTAGAAACTTGCTTTTATTTTAAAGCTTCTGTTATATAGGGAGGTGTGTTTGAGGTTGTGTGGTGAACTGACATGGGAAACAATTTTTCTAACTCCAACTTCCAGAAGTTACAGTGTGGTATAAGTGCTTATTTTTCACTATCTTACCTGCTGGGATAGTAGATAGGAGACTAAGAGTTTATTGGCACATGGTAAATTTCTAGTGTTCAGGAACGAACAACCTATGCATGGGGAGATGATCATCTTTACCGTTATGGGATTTTTCAAGCCCATTATTATAACTAGTTGTTATTTAACCTCAAGTGATTTATATAAATACTCTAGTTAATAATTTATATGATTTTACACCGATTTATGGATTCTTACCCGTGTGCTGATATTATAAGGATGTATTGTTACAAGAATCATCATATGGTTATAGAGATTCATATTCCATGCATATCTCATTCCATCTATATTTCATTATTTGACATCGTAAAACTTGTTGGATGTGCCTTGAGAAATATTATAGAATGCAAATCTATATACCCTTATTAGGTAATTTTTTCTATGTTCACATATATTCCCTACTTGTGTATTCTCCTATCATGCCTAATCTCATTCATTTCTCTATCATATCATTCCTTGTAATGATTATGATATAGGATTGGTTATTAAAGTGTTATCACTAACCTAAATGGTTTTTTCCTGTATAGAATGATTGTGGAAACATAATTAACTGATAATGACATGTTTGAGCCACGATCCATTAGTTTTATGAGATGAAACATTTATGGTTTTGATTAAATGGGTTCCAAAAACAATTTATAAAGTATATGGGAATATATAAATCAAGATTTTTAACCCATATAATCAATCCATAATATAATATTTAATTATATTTTACTGTTGGACATGAAAACATGATTGTAGTTACGTGAATTCAAACACTAATTTATAATGGCTATTACCATAGAAACATGGAAATGGAAAATGAATCTAACTAAATTGTAATATATATATATATATATATATATTCACATTATATATATATATTTAAATTTCATGTAAATTATTTTGTTTAAATAAATTTAATAAATTTTTCGTGGATTCTTTTTAGATGGTGTGACAATTTCAACATAAAAGGCATGAAACTCTGTAATATTGGAATGATGATCCATATATCTGGATCCTTAAAAAATCACCAATCACATTTTGGTGACTGATAACATGTAACACCAATTTAATAAACCTTTTAAGTGTGTTTGTAACATTAAAAATACAATTAGGTTACACTTCGATATACATAGGTTGGTATGACGGGACCCTTGAAGGATGCCTTTATTTTATTATTCCTTAGTATCAAACCCCATGGTGGTAAGATTGTAAAAAATGAGATTGTTATTTAAGGTGATATAATAAACATATAATGTGTTGCCTATAAATTTATAGTAGAATAATACTAATCTGATTCCTATAAAATGATAAAAAACCATTTATATGTTTTTGAGCATTATTATTATGAGGCTTCAATTAATTAAAATTCCATTTATATCATTGATTTATTTTTTATCTAATGATGGAAATTTAAATTTTATTTAACTAAGAAATTTGTGAAATTTCATTGAAAAATAAATAATGTCTGAATGTTTGAAATGATTTTTTTAGATAATTGGCCTATTATGCTATATGGAAATATTTAACTAATTTTCTTAGGAAAATATGTTTTTACAACAATTACTTGATATAAATTTTACACAAGCTTCATTAAATTGTGTGATAAATGAGAATTAATAAAATTCCCTAAACCTGAAACCTTAATGTTGTTGTCATTGTTTCAACCCTCGAGTAAGGGTAGTTTAAAAATTATTTCCATGGAGGGAACATGGCTGTTGATTGTATGTCTCAGTTTTCTTCTTTATTATTCTATGATCATAGTGGTTAGTATGGTAAGACCAATTACCATTTCAACAAGAAATATTTATAGATTTGAAATTATATAACTTTTTATAAATGAGGTATCTTATTTCAGTAACTCCACATAAATGGGAGGAATCAATTAATTCTTCCTTGTGTTTTTAGATGTGGGGATTTATTTAGGTGATAGTTGTATCAAGTTGGACTATTATTGTATAAATATACACCTAGGTAAGGTGGTTTGTGATTTTATATTTTGGTCTTTTACAACCATGATTATTGTGTATTCTTTATTATGAAAGTTAACGATTAGTCCGTCATGGTCAACCATTTTGTGGGCCATGTGAGATTACATCTTTTCTAATAGTGAATGAGTCTGTTGTCAGCATCTTTTTAATATAAATTTGGGTAATAAAACTCTAATTATATCTATTTGGACTCTAACACAGTCTAGGAATTCATATAGACAATGATTATATTTTGATATCACTGTAGCATCTATTATTACACGTGGTTCTCATCAAGTTACGAAGTGATGAATTAAACTACATGAAGTTTGGGAGAAAAGGATACATAATATTGTAAATATTTTTGTTTGAAAATTTCATTAAAATATTCCTAAGGGTGTGGAAGAGATATTAATGACTCATAAATGTGGTAGAATTGTATGAGTGTTTAAAAAAATGATTAATCCCGCTACTTGGGGATGACTTTGAATAAATTATCAGGTATTGTAACATCATTGATTGATGTTGGCATTGGACTTAATGTATGATCTAGATAAATTTTACATAATTTTTTCCTCTATTTTCATTTATCACATGGTATAAGTGTTTTTTTCATATATAGAAACTGTTTTATGTGTTTATGGAGTGTGTTACATGTTGTGAGATTCAATTTTTAGTAAAATAATTCCTACGTTACTCCTAAGGTGAGTAGTGTCATAATGGGAATGAGGAACGTGTCTTTCCAAGTAGTTGTAAGGAGACAATAAAGGACAAATTTGAAAATAGAATAATTTATTATAGAATATATTGATATTTTTAGTTCATGTTATCAAGTCTCATCCATAATAATGATTTTTTAAAACTCTCTTATTAGATTAAATTGTGTCTAGATAATATATTTAGGATCTATGATAATAAAATATCCAAGAGTCTATGGGTCAATATTATTTTTATCTTTGTAAAGAAGAGTATTGGAAACATGGTTTGTTGAGTACCTAACCATTGAGGAATGTCAAGAGTTTAGATGATACTTTGGTGGATTTTTTTATAATGGACATGGGAACCATTGGGTTTATGGTGAGCTAATAATTCCATAAAATAATATGACATATGTTAAGATAGACAATTCAAAATATATTAGTCTAGATTTTATTGAATGAATCCTTTATAATTAAATATTAATGGAGGTAAATGCCTTAATATGTGAGTCATGTTTTGTATGACATGATCATTGGGTGTGTCACACATTGAACTAAATCAAAATAAGTACATGAATAGTTTAAGGGATCCATGATGTGGTAGCCCATAGTTGGACCTGGTCACACATCATCAGGATATGTGGTTCTAGTTGTTACTTTAAGGCTAGTACAATCAGTTATGATGGACTGTGGATTTAGAGAGATTTAAATGATTATATATCGTAACCATTGATAATTTATTATTTTAATCCAAGTTCATTGATGATTATGTCCTATATATTTACATCATCTTAAGGATGTTGGAACAGTCTCCTTTATATGCAGATCAAATCAATAGACCTTCTGGATTGATTGATGGACCCTCATTTAAGAAGATTATATATTGAGACTGGTCATTGGAAGGTTTTTTTTGGGAACATAGTGTGTCATTCGATAAATTTAATTGAGTTTGAAAAGATTTATCAATTAATTATAGGTATAGTTTTTTATGAAAACATCAATGAGAATGATCAATATGAACTCTGTGTTCCCTGGTTAACAATGTTGGAATCTTTTTTTGATAATACTCCAACTCCTAGTGATGTGAATTCCCAATATAGTTAGAAGAAAGAGGATATAATTGTATTATCATATTTGTATGATTTTGTTATGGTGAGTAACCATATCATGCACATCATTGGATGAGATGGTGGAAGTGTAAGAGTCGAATAAAGATTTTTTATTAAAACTCTACACTAATAATTTAAGCTAGATCGTTTGAAATTTGACGATTTCAATTGAATCATAGACCAATGTTAGTTCCTATATATGTGGTCAGATGTTTTATTATAAATTTATAATTAGGAAATTTTGGATTAATTTCAATAGAAAATTACTATAGAGGTAGTATAGTGGATTATAGTTGACCATATAAAGATAGAGCCTATTGTAGGGAGAACCATAATCCAGATTATGAAATGAATGGAGACACAACAATGTCTCGAGTTAGAAGATATTATGTATTCACTGTCCTGAGGATTCATTTTAGATTATGAGTTTTGGGTCAATTTTTAGTTTATTTAGTATCATATGGTTAATATAGTGCATGTTAATGCATTTTCCAGGTGTAATGGAACCCATGCATTTGAGTAGGAGTTCCTAACCTATGTAGGTTGATTATTTCATATTTATTTCCCATGTAATATTGTGAATGATATGTTCTATGTTGGGAAGGTTATAAAATCCCATTTTTTGGACCAATTTTGAATTTCTATATGAATTTAAAATTTTTATTTAGTAGATGGGCTATGTATTTAACAAATCAATGAAATGAAAATTTGAGTATTGTAAAAGATAAATATGGTTTTTTAAATCAATCATAAGGATCAATGGGTTTATATGGTTTTTTATTGAATTTTATATGATTTGATCATTTATGGTTTTTTTAAGGTATAGGGGGTACACAACTTCTCATGGCTTATGTAAACTACTAAATGTGAATTGCTTACACCTAAAATTGTTACACCCTGAGTAAAAATTGGATTCCAAAGTAAGAATTACATTTATAGCCACATATGTTAGTTGAATTATTGTATTCCATGATCAAAAAATATATACAAAGGTATGAAATCATTTTATGGGATCGTAGTTCAATAAAATTGCATAACACCTTCAGTGATATAGGGTTCCTCTTTATGAAATACACTTGTTAAGGAAAGTGGGTGTAACATCCCCGGAATCTATGAAATATATTCTTTAAAATTAGTTTAAATTATTTTATACATTGTGTTACTCTCCATAAATAGTTTTTATTGTGTCACATGAAACGCCATTTTTATATTTTGTTTCAAGCAATATCGAGTTCATTTTATGACTTATGTAACACACAAGCTCAAGTCTTACCAGACAACAATACACTATTAATATTATCATTTAACATGATAGTTATCACCTATATATTAGAATAGTGATATTATATAAATTATTGAATTATAAATAAATCATGATTAAAAAAATTCACTGGTTACCAATTAATTATTGTTGAAAATAAAGACCAGTTTAATATAAAGGATGTGTTTTTATAAAAAACAAATTATGCCTACAATGGAGTTTTATATTAATAAAATCAATTAATCACTATTATTGAATGGTATTAATAATATTTATTTTTTATATATTGAATAAAATGTTTTAAAATTAATCCACTATGTTTTATAGGCTTCAGATAAAAATAAATCCAATTTTAATAAAAAAAATCTATATATTTTTAAAAGATAGTTTTACCGTCTTTTCATGGTGTTCTTGTTTTTAAAATAAATTTTAGAATTTTGATAAATTATATTCAAAAAAATTAAAAAAAATTATTTATATTGTAATATCAAAATTTTCTTTATGTTAATTTTTGGTATTTTTCTAATAACTTTCATGTTTCAATGAAAAATAAAAAATAGCGAATTTTAATGGAGAACTGATTTTACGTATAATTTATTTATATAGTAAAATAATATTTTAAATTTGTTTTAATGTATAAATTGTTCAATTTGACATCTTTAAAATCAATTCAGTTCTTTTTAATAAATTTCACATAGAAATTGAACATAAAAACATGTTAATGTT
The DNA here is from genome assembly GCA_963277665.1 of Viscum album. Lineage (NCBI taxonomy): Eukaryota > Viridiplantae > Streptophyta > Magnoliopsida > Santalales > Viscaceae > Viscum > Viscum album. The sequence continues at coordinate 706,714,992 of OY728157.1, read as the reverse complement.
TTGAACTTTTCTTATTAAAAAATTGTTGTCTTGTCCTGTATGTGGGATTAATTATAAACTAATTTATTCCACTTATGTGTTTCTAGAATTAAAAAATGGATTAAATATTTTAAATCATTATAATTTATAATATTTAGTATGTTAATGTTAGTGTTTAACCAAAAATATTTCTGAATGGAATTAATATTTATTACAAAGATTAAATTTAAAAAAAAAGTTTACTTGGTGGTTAAACATTAATATTAAGGGGCCAACTAACATTGAAACTTACCCAAAAATCATTGAGTAGATATATTTAGATCATATTCCAAATTTTATCTAATTTGGTTCATTATAGGAGTATCATGATTTAATGGAGACTTCCTACTATGGTTTACCTTTTTATATTTACATTATTGACATGCACCCTCCTCTATAAAAAATAAGTAACCCTACACAAATATTCCCACATATCATAAAATTTTAACATAAAAAACCTACCCAAATAATATCACAACATCCCTCCTCTAATTATATATGCGTCACATAGTTAATAAATAAATTCAAAGGATTTCATTTGTTGAAAACCAATAGGATTTACCCGAATAATATGTAACATTAGTCATTGTGCACTATTTTTACTTCTTCCTCCACCCCTTAAATTATTCTTATTCAATAATTATATAATAATATATGTTTAATAAATAAAATTATATGTTTTTATATTATGGTTTTGACATAAAAATACACACACTTCCATCAAAAGGTTAATAAAATCACTATTCCTATATATGGTAGACTACCATCTCATGAAACAATGTCATTTTTTTTCCTCTAAGAAATCTCTTGGTTGGGAATTATTATGTAAATACTATTTTAATATTATATATATCTTACTTATATAATTTTAATATAACACATTCGATTATTGTTTCCATTTTTTTGGAATATGATAATATCGTTTGTGGGCATGTAGACTATCACCTCCTCATGGTGATGTGATACATTCAAACATCACATGAAGTGAATTAATTTTATATAATAAAAATATTTGATATAAATGAAATTCATATAATATCAAAGAAATAATTTTTGATTCAATAAGTTTTCCTTATGAATTTTCCATATCTGTGTGTTTTGAAAATCACAAAAACTTTATCTAAAGGAAGAATATATTTTTCCCAAAGGAATATTTTCATAAAGAACATTTATATTCTATATGGAAATTTTTATCCTTAACTTTGTTTTCTTTTTTCACTCTATAAGATCTCTAAATTTAACTCTATTTATTATATATTCAAAATTTTGTATCACATATATACCATCGTAATCCTATAAAAACATTTATATAGAGTGTTCCATTTTTAGATACTGAATACTCTAAATTCAGGTTCTGAATTCTCTAAAAATTATACTCTGAATTCTATGAATTCAGGTTACAAATTCTCTGAAATTCAGATTCTGAAATCTATGAATTTAGGTTCGTAATTATTTTAAATTTAGACCCTGTATTCATTGAATTTATCATCTGAATTCTATGAAATTCAGGATACGATTTCTCTAAATTTAGGTTTTGAATTATCTAAAAGTCAGACTCTGAATTCATCAGAATTTAGACTTTGAATTCATCAGAATTCAGACTCCAAAGTCCTACGAATTCAGAAAACAAATTCATTGATATTTAGACTTTGGAAACTATAGAATTCAAATTCCAATTTCTTTGGAAAATTAAATCCGGATATCCTTGTCTTATAGATTCTGAATATTTATTTGGTTAGAATTTGAACATTATTTTTCCTTAGACTGTGAAAAATATTTTTTTTAAGAAAACATATTTTACTTACACTTTTAATAGTTATTAAATGATGTCTTACAATCTATTTTCAGCTAACCATTGTTTGATTGACACATGTATGGGTCCCTTCGAGATTCAAGGGATAATATGACCATTGGAGGAGGGAGACAACCATTGGAGAAATGCCTATAAATAGGAGCTCATTTTAATGAGATCAAATAAATCTTCGATCAATCTAGTGAACACATGCTGCTGGATATATTTCTAGAGAGATAGACTCTCATGCTTTGGGCATTTCTGAACATCTTGTTCATATTTCTCTGTGTGTATCAGATTTTTGTTGTGTACAAACGAGGGATTTCAGGGATAGGAAGACAAAGGTGTTTACTACCTTAAAGTTAGAGGCCTTTCGACGATATTAAGATATAGGTTATGACTCCCTTAAAGATTGATGGATTGCGGGGAAGGCAAGATAGATTCTGATATTCTTATTGAGGATTTACCTTGGTGTGGGTAAGAAATAATTTATTGAAATTATAAATCAAGGGGCCATCCTAAACGGTTTTTGGAAACCATACTCTTTGGGTTAAAATATTTTGTACTTGTTACTTTTTTTCATGTTTATTTCCACTAAATTTTGATAAAGGAATAACGTGTAACCATCTTATACATTCTTTTACATGTGAATACTCTGATATGTATGATTATAGATTCTTTAACATAGAATATTTTCCTTATAGACTTTCCTTTTGTTTGATTTCTGAAACCATATTTATGGAACCATGTAAAATTTCTTTATTTTTATTTTTCAGAACCTAGAATGTTTGTTTAGTATGTCTAAAAGAGTTCTTGTGAATTTACCTAGTTTAACTTTGATAAACATAGTTTTCCATAAACATAAAATGAATGTTTTTAAACTTACAATTCAACCCCCTTATAATTGAGCATCTATATCATTATCTGGATCATACAATTTTTATAAGAGCAGGTCTCTAAATTAATTACATTCACATATAATTTTTCTTACTCATGTTTTACTTATTGTAATTTTTCATTCTTAACATTTCTTGTTTATGTTTTTCTTAGATATTTGTATCTTTGATTAAAAACCTTTTCTATTAACAAGTTTATTTGGAAATATATTTTATTATTGAATCACATGAATGCATTTTGGTTGGATTGACAATCATAATCCTACTAAACCACCTATTTTAGATGGTGATGGTTATGAGTAATGGATAGATCATATGAAGAATTATTTTATTAATAGTAGAGTAGACAATTTTTTTATTTCTTACTAGAGATTAAATGATTCTTGATAAAGAAGTCAAAAACATCACCAATCAAGAAAAGTCATAATATCAACTAAATAACAACGTACACAAAACTATTATATTCCATGACTAGAAATATATATATAGTCATATTTATTCATATGAAGTAGTAAATTGTATCTGGAAGAAATTGTATGTTACAAATTTTGGTACATCCAAAGGGACTGAGACTAGAAGATCTATGCTTAGAGAAAAATATCATGGATTTATATTTACTTATGGAGATATAGTATGCAATGTACAATAATGGTTTAAGAAAATTTTTAATAGCTTACAATATTTGGGTAAGAAAGGTATAGATGATGATGCTCTTGTGTATAAGATTATAGATATCAAGCCTAATGAGTGGCAGTCTAAGAAAATATTTATTGATGAGAATAGGTATGTATCTCAAATTACACTTGATGGACTTATTTGAACTCTTCTTCAATATGAGGAAAGAATAAAAAGAGATTCTGATATGAATAAGAAGAAAAATGGTAATGGTATTATAACCTTTACAAATAATAAATTTAAGACTCCTGAAAGGGCACAAGATGCATGTCTAAGAAAGTCACTATATTATCTGAGTCTAGTGAAAGTGAGCAGACTTAAAATGAGATATATAATCATACTCGAAGGATGAAAAATAAATTTAGAAAGAAATATTTTAGTATAGATATATGAAGAAAGATATAAATGAAAAGAAAGACTCGTAAGACACTTTCTATGAATGTAAAAGAGTATGGAATATAAGGATAGATTGTCTTATGCTTAAAACAGGATATAACGGAAAATCATTCTGAGAGGATTATAAATAAGAAATATAAGACTAAGGGAATGAATGTTTTTAAGGATAATTACACCGAGAGTTCTAGAGTTGGTGGATCTTCTGATGAATCCCTATAGTATGAATCTTCTAGTTAGAAGAATCTTGGTTTACTTGCCAGATTGCCCAATGAAAATCATTTTCTAATGTCTAAGGTACATAATGTTGAATCTATCACCAATATATCTTTGAATGCACATTATAATGATAATATATGTTATAAATATTCAGATGACGAATCTTCCTCATAAGAAGACAATTAATTACATTCTTATGAAGATGTGTCTAGGTTTGTTAAAATTCCTGAGAAGGAAAACTCAAAACTCAATAAAAAACATTATAAGAAAAATTATAGAATATCTATTTTAACCAAAGAAGTATCATATATTTTTAAATATCTTTATAAAAAAACATTCAATTTTAAAAACATTTCAAAAAAAATATGAGGAGGTTAATTCCGAGAAGGACAAACTTTTTAAGGATCTTGAAAATGTAATTTCTACGAACAATATTTTAGATAATAATCCTAGTTCTAAAATTAATGTTTTTCAGGAAAAAAACATGGTTATTATACTAAAGTCAGAAATATTTTCCTTGAGGAAGTTTTTGTCAGACTTTACCTCTGGTATGGAAAATTTGACAAAATATATTCCCAAATTCAACTTATAAGGAACTGTTCTGGATGTGGTTATACCCATTCTAATCCAGTTTTCCATAATAACTAATATGTTCTTCAAAGTGCTCTGTTCTGCACTAAATGTCGGTGTGGTGGAAATTGGGAAAAAAACTGTTCTTTAAAAAAAATTATTCTTTAGGTTTTCATAAAGATTATTTATCTATGGAAATTTGGATACCTAAAATCATTCTTTATGAAATTTATGGATCTATGAAAGTTTGGATTCCAAAATTCTAACTTTTTTATTTTCAACCAATTTATGAAAGTATCAATAGTAATACATGGTATATGGATACTGGATGTTCTCGGCATATGATTGGTAACAAAAAGGTCTTTGAAAATATTATCAAGACGAAAAGAGGAAAAATAACTTTCAGAGATAATGCTTTGGAAGAAATTACTGGTATAGGTAACATTGTTCTTTTGAAAAAACATTGATTTCAAATGTATTATTTTTAACAGTCATACGAATAACCTCATTAGCATAATCCAAATATGAGATTAAGGATACCTTGTGGATTCTAGGAAAGAAAAATTATGAGTACACAATTTCAAGGAAGTGTTTATTGCTTTTATTTATAAGAAAAGAGAATGTATACACACTAAACATAGAATACCTTAGGAACCAAGATCTACCTTTCCATTATGCAATGGAACATCAATATTGGTTATGTAATTGATAGTTAGGACATTATAACCTTAGGTACCTATGTAAGCTCTCAAAAAAATGACTTGTTATGGATATACCGGAGCATAGATTTGATTCTTCAAATGTTTTTGATCCTTGTTATTATGGAAAGCAACCTAAATCAAGTTTTAAATTAATTGGTGAAGTCTCAACTTCTAATGCATTACTATTAGTGCATATGGATCTTTTTGGTCCAACAAAAACTGGAAGCATTGGGGAAAAATATTATTTATTTATCTTAATAGATGATTACACTCTATTTACGTGGGTCTATTTTTTATCCAAAAAATCTAAAGATTTTTATTATTTCAATAATTTTAGTCCCCAAATTAAAAATGAGAAAAAACCAACTTTGATAACTATTCATAGTGATCATGGGAGAGAATTTAAAGATACCTATTTTGATACTTTTTGTAGTAAAAAGGAATTACTCATAACTTCTCAGCACCAAGAACTCCTCAATATAATGGTGTTATGGAATGAAGAAATAGAATTCTTCAAGAGAAAACTAGTACCATGTATAGTGAATATTTTATAGCTAAACACAATCTGGCTTAACATGTAAGTACTTCTTACAATACTATAAATCAATTTTTTATTAGACCTTTTCTTAACAAAACTCCTTACAAATTGTTTAATTGCAGAAAAACTAGACCTTCCTACGTCAATTTATTTTGTTTCAAAGTATTCATTCTGAATACTCAAGATAATTTAGAAAAATTCCCACCAAAATATGATGATGGAATTTTCCTAGGCTACTTCACAAATTCTAATGATTATAGAGTTTTTAATAAAAATATTTGTACTGTTGAAGAAACAGTAAATGTTAAATTTGATAAGACTAATACTTTTTTTTATAAAACCTCAACCTACATCCATGGATGTGTTTTCAAAAACTAATTATCAACCCTTTATAGAATATATTTATAATAAAGAGAAATGATCATGAAAATATTTATGAAGCATTTACCCCAGAAGATTTATACCATATATTGAGGAACTTGTATTAGAAAACCCAAATCAGTTGTCTCTGAAGAATCATCATAGTGAAAGTATCATTGGTGATATAAATAAATCTATTAAGTACTAGATGTTTCTTAAGAAATGAAGTATATCATCTAGCATTCCCTTCCAAATTAGAAACAAAAAGCACTGATGAAGCTTTAGGTGATGATGATTGGATAAAATACACACAAGATGAGATAAATTAATTCAAAAGGAACAAAGTATACACCCTACTTAAAAGACATAAGAAAACTCTTGTAATTGGAGTAAAATGGGTCTTCAGAAATAAATGTGATGAAAATGGAATCATTGTAAGAAATAAGGTTAGATTAAATGATATAGGATATAATCAACAAGAAGGAATAAACAATGAAGAAACCTATGCTCTAGTAGATAGACATGAATTTATTCATATTTTACATTCCTTTACAACATTATTTAATTTCAAATATTTTCAAATGGATGTAAAATTTTCTTTCCATAATGGATATGTTCAAGAAGATGTTTTTTTTTGAACAACCTTCTGGTTTTGAAGATTCAAAACATCTTAAGCGTGTTTTTAAAATTAGAAAAAGTTTATATGGACTTAAACAAGCCCTTAGAGCCTAGTATAATATACTTACATGTTTTTTTGTTAAAAATAAATAATGTTAAGGGAACTGTTGATCCAACAATTTTTATAGAAAAATTTAATAGAAATGTTTTGATTGTACAAATTTTTGTTGGTGAAATTATATTTTTTTTTTAAATCAGCAATCTTTAACTAATGATTTTTCAAATGTAATGAAATATGAGTTTAAAATCAGTATGATGGTTGAGTTACAATTTTTCTTAGGTTTTCAAATCTCTCAAAAACTAGAAGGAACTTATATATCCCAATATATGTATATTAAATATTTTCAAAAAAATGGATTTGACAACACTAAAAGTATAAGTACTCCCCTTGGTAACTCAAATTATCGTGATCATGATAAAGATGGGAAACCAATAGATTAAACATTATTTAGAGGTATGATAGGATTTTTACTATACCTAATATCTAGTTTCCAAGACGTAATGTTTTTAGTATAATTATGTGATAGATATCAATCCAATCCTATGGAATCTCATTTAAAAGTAGTGATTTTTTTTCTATTTTAAGGGAACCATGGATTTCGGAATATATTATACTTATGGAAAATATTTTGTTTAAAAAAATTAGAATGATAACTTTGGTGGATGTAGAATAGATAGGAAAAGTACATCTAGGAATTTTCATTTCATAAGAGATTCAATAGTTTCTGGGTCATGAAAAAAAGAAACACTAGGTAGCACTTTCCACTACTAAAGCTGAATATGTAATAGATAGAAGTTGATGTACCCAATTATTGTGGATGCAACACACCCTCACAGACTATGGAAAGAATTTTACCAAAACTCATATATTGTGTGATAACACTAGTTCCATTTCTCTAAGAAAAAACCCTTCACATCACTCTCTTGAAAAACACATAGATATTAGGAGTCACTTTCTTAGGGATCACACACTTGAAGAATATATCATTCTTCGATTTATTGGAATACAAGATCAAATTGAAAATATATTCAAAAAATCATTATACTCTGATAGATTTGAATACATTAAATAGAGGATAGGAATGATAACCATAAGGTAATATTTCAAATTAACATTTTGTTGAAACCTATATCCTTATATTAAGAACCACCTTTTAATAGCGTTAGTACATTTTCTTATTAAATAAAATTTCGTAGTAATAATTTTTTCGTAGTAAAATAAAATAGGCAGTAAAAAATTTCATTATCAAAAATTTTTCCTGGAAAAATTTTTTTCATACTGAAATATTTTTTTTATTCAAAAAAATTTTCATAGTCAACTTTTTTATCCGTAGTTAACAATTTTTCGTAGTAAAATTTGTTTCATAAAAAAATATTTTTTGTAGTCAAAAATTTTCTCATAGTAAAATTTTTTAGTTAAAATTTTCATAGTTAAAATTTATTTAATCTAATGTTCTTTAAGAATAATTTTCCTTATTACTGATAATTTTCCTATAAATACAGGAGTTATGTCTTCTTACAAAATTTTTTGTATTCAAATTCAACTTCTTGGTATTTTCCTCTGGTTTTAAGAAAATTTTTCTGATTCACATTCCTTAAATCTGAATATGTATCCCAAAATCATCAAAGGGAAGAGCTGAAGAGATAGAGAAACAATCCTCACCAACCATAGAATCTGATTCGGAATCATCCTCTCTGGGACATGACTTTGTGGTCTAATTGTCTAAGAAGTTGGTTGACACCATACATTTGTTTCCAAGTATAAAATTTAGGTTCCAGATGCTTTATCATTCATTTAATTAGAAATCAGAATCTGTTTCCATGCTTATGGATAAGTTTTTCAGTCTTTAGGCCAATTTCAAATATTTATTTATCAGTTATGAAGATCACAAGAGGACATACAAGGAAATCACAATGTGTTCATGGAAGACCATTGAAGAGCTAATAATTTTTGATAACTTTCTAAATAATGTGAAGGATTATTTTGAAACCAAATATGACAAGATAAAATATCTTACTTAAATTTTTGATGAGAAGCTCAATCATTAACAAAAATTTCAGAAGAAGGAAGTCGAATACCTAAATTGGAAGCTTAATTCAATTTCTAAGAATTTGGAAAGAGATATTAGAATAGAATTTGAGGAAAAATTCAGAAAGCAAGATTATCTGTTGAAGACTCGAGCATAAATTCTTTAGGCACAGGAAGAAAAAATTAAAGTACTTGAGAAGAAAAATAAGGATCAGGAATAGTTTCTAAAGTTCTTTGAAGAAAATCAAAAGAAGAATAAGAAGCTAAAACCCATCATGAATATGTTAATGCTGAAGGAGAAATATGGATTTTGTTTTTCCAATCTGATATTTTTTTTGTATTTTCTTCCCTGTACAAATTCATTCAATCATAATGAAATTTTTATTTGTACATTATGTGTTTTATTGTATAGTGCTAATATTTCAGGTAACATTTTTCCATTCCCTTTATTCCTTTTTGAAAATCACAAGTGGGGGGGGAGGAATGAAAAAAAGAATCTTAATTAAAGATGAAAATTCCCTAAGTGAGGGGGATTCTATCTAATGGGGAGTTTTAACTAATAAGGTTTCCTTATGAAAGAAAAACCAAAATCTCTTTAAGGAAGTCAAGAATACAACCCTTAGGGATTTGGAAACCTAAGGGGGAGTTAGTCATATTCACCATGATTTATTTGTAAAGGGAGATATGTTTTTCTTTTATGTTTATAAAGAAAAAATCATAGTAATTATATTCTTTTATGTAAGGATGTTTGTTCTTTCCAAAATGGGGGAGATTATTGAGTCAACAAGGTTTCCTTATGACTTTTCCATTTCTCTAGGTTGTAAAAATCACAAACACATTATTTTAATGTATAATAAATTTTTTCTTAAGGATTATTTTCATAAGTAAAATTTCCTTTATCTAAGGAAATTTGTTATCCTTACCCTTGTTTTCTTTGTTCTCTCTATAATCCCTATAAATATTAATCTTTTTATAACTAAGTCTAAATTTTTTATTCAAATCTAAAATCACGGAATTATATAATTCCTTGGATATAGAGTGTTCTGTTTTCAGATTCCGAATTCTATAAATTCAATTTTTGAATTCTCTAAAACTCAGACTCTAAATTCTATAAATTCATGTTCCGAATTCTCAAAAATTCAGATTCTGAATTATCTAAAATTCAGACTACATATTCTATTAATTTCAGGTTCCCTAATCTCTAAAATTTTGAATTTGAATTATCTGAATTCGGGTTTTGAGTTCTCTGAAATTCATATTCCTAATTCTCTGAATTCATGTTTCGAATTCTATAAAATTCATACTCCGAATTCTCTAAACTTCAGACTCTGAATTCCTCAGAATTCAGACTCCAAATTCATTAGAATTTAGAATATGAATTCCTCATAATTCTGAATCTAAATTCATTATAATTTCGACTCTAAATTCATCAGAATTATTAATCTGAATTCATAAAAATTCAAACACTGAATTTCATAGAATTCAGATACCGAATTCATTGAAATTCAGACTCTAGAAACTATAGTATTTAGATTCTAAATTCATTGGAAAATAGAATCTGAATATCGATGTCTTATAGATTCTTATTATTTATTTGGTTTGACTTTGAACATTATTTTTCCTTATACTTTGAAAAAGATATTTTGTATGAAACCTTATTTTTCTTACACTTGTTATAGTAATGAAATGATTTCGTACAATCTGTTTCTAACTAACTGTTGTCTGAGTGACACGTGTATAGGTCCCTCTGAGATTCAAGAAAAAATATGAAATCTTGATGAGGGAGCCAACCATTGGATAAATGCCTATAAATAGGATCTTGTTTTAATGATATCAAATCAATGTTCTATCACTCTAGAGATTGCATGCTGTTGAAGTAATTTCTAGAGAGAGAGACTATCATGCTTTGTGCAGTTCTTAAAATCTTGTTGAGATTTCTTCATGTTACTCTAATTGGTATTGTTTTCAATCGAGGCCTTCCAGGTGTAACACCCGAGACTTTTATGTTATATGAATCATCAATGGAATCTTTTTCTACACAACACTTTCTTGGCTTTCTTTACACGCAATCGCGACCTTCCTCGATAGCTTGCGTCGTACGCAATACCGAGTTTCACTAAACAACAATATGCTTTTAAAACTAGCCGTTATGAATAGTAATAACCACTTTTTGAAATTTTATAAATTTTATATTTCAAAATGGAATTCATTTTTGGACTCAGAATATCGAAATTAGCCTAGGGTGAAATTTTGGTATTTTTCTGAAAACTTTCAATTTTTGATGAATAGTGAAACCACTAAGTGGTAGGTTAAAAACTAAATTTTGCATAAAACGTAATTTTACCGCTTCTGTGAATGGAATTTCAAAAATCCGACAGACACGGTTGATATCTGTAAGTAAAATGTGGTTCAATGAGATAAAAATAATTTTTTGGTGAATAGTAACTTTTTACTTTTTTTACCGCGGTTAATAGTAAATAGGGTAACTAAGGGTAAATATGATATTATTAGTACCCTAACACATGTCCTAATTCTATTGGACAAGTGTAATTCGACCAAAAACAAACTTAGGAATAAAATATGACCATTTAGGCCCACTTGGATTAGATTAGGACATTTATTATTAATTTATTTAAAGAAGGGTTAAAATAGTTAAAATCAAAGTTTAATAAGTAAATCATTTTTAATATGGGGTTATACATAAGATAAATTAGACTATAAATATTCCCTAGAAAGCTAAAAATACTTCCTACATAATGGTATTTTATTTGTAATTTTTAGACATTAAATAAGTTAATTTATGTATGACACAATGATGATGCAGTAATTATCTTATTAATGAAATATTGACATAATTGATGTTATAAACACCAAAATAAATGTAATTTGAGACTTTTTATGAATTAAACTAATTTTCTAGGTTACTATGATATATTAGTGTTGATTTAATCAACTTGGTTTGAACATATAATTCTGTCATGACTTTCAAAAAAATCATATATCAAATAGGGTCAAAATTGACACAAAATAGTTTTTAAATAAAATATTATATTATTAATTTTTATTTTATTCCTAAAATTCTAAGGTTCGGCCAAATGACTTAGATAAGGATATATATATTAATAATAAACAATTTGGGGTTCTTTTGGCATGTTATAGTAAGTGTATTAACCATATATTGAAAGAAAACAAAAGACATGGTAAAAGTTAAATTATTTAACTTAGAGTTAAATCTAATTGATAAGGTTAACATAATACCCTAAACTTGTCTAAATCCTATTTGTTGATATGATTTCGACCCATACCCACTTTAGATTCGAAATAAGACCCTTTGGAACCATTATAAACCGATTTTGACTTTAATATAAAATAATATTTGGAGATATTCCTAAGGTGCCCCTCTCCTCCCTTATAAAAGGGAACCTCCTCCCCCTCCTCCTCACACCAATTTGAGCACTCATGCTCGGCCAAAACCTGCCATTTTTTCCTCTCCACTTCCCTAGAATAATCCTAGAGGTCTTTGTCTTCTTCAAAGACCAATCTTAGTTCCCTAAGTGGAGGATTCAAAGAGGCGTTCCAAAGAAGAGGTAATATCCATTACTGACCTTTTCAATTTCTTTCTTCTTCAACTTATTCATCTTTAGTTGTTTCATGATAAAGTAATTACATCAGTATTACATACATACTGATATGTTATTATAAATATGAAACAACCCTAATTCACCTTCTATCCATCCTATGGAAAAATGAAATCACCGCGCGTGCGTACGTACGGAACACCGTCTCCACGCCGTGGAGTAATCTATTTTCCACCATCACTTTACAAGGATGTGTATAATGGTGTAATGAGTAACTATTTATTATTATTATAAACTAACATTGATACTGATATAATATATATATACTCCAATACAATTCCACGATCATAGGAACGATATCATCACTCGTGCGTACGTACGGAATACCGTCTCCACGATGTGATGCGACTCGTTCTACATGATCATCATTAAATAGTAATTATATAAATGAATTGAATGAATAAATATGATATATGTTACACTAATACCATTCTGGATATAAGGAATCTATAACCTTAAAAGAAGAATAAGAATGTATTCGGCAAAACACGCATAAGAACAAAAGGCAATAAAGACCCGAGTAACAAGTAACAATGAAATATTACTATCAAGAAGCTAAGAATATGACCATATATGATATCATATCAATATGTATGATTCTGGAATAAATCAATAACATTATTTAAACCATTATACAGGAGCTTCAGACATGTACAAAGCAAATTGGACCTAAGGTAAGGGAAATATCACAATCTCATTTTTATCCGAGATTGTTTATTCGTTAGTATTTACTGGGTTGTATTTTATCATCCACATCCATGTTTCATCAATATGTAATATTATTTCCATCCACCTAAAATTGTTTAAATCCATTTTTACCCTTCGGTGAGTTTTTATTAATATGTATGAAAGGAATCTTTTGTCGTTTTTCGTACGAGGTACTTTTTGACTTTTCCGACAAAAGTACGAAGAATGTTTTTTTTAACTTATACGGCATGAATGGATTTCTAAAAAAACTATTTCCAAGAAGCTTCCTTTACAAGTATACAAGTTTATTTTTAATCAACTTCTTTTATTTTAAAATTGTATGACATGTTAAGAAAGGAAAAGTTTTTTTTTGAAGTAGAAAGGATATTTTCCTCAAGAATGAAGTTCAAGTATTTTATCAAAATTATTTTCCATCTAAGATAATAAAAGGGTTCTGTTTTTATCCCTATTATTACATTGATTTGATTATGTTGTGATGGAAACATTTTTATGAATTCTTTTATCTTATATGAATTGTTTTATGATGTCATGTTGTTTAATAATCCCATATTTATTACATGGGTTATGCGATGATGTATGATTTATGATTATGTGGCACACATAAGAAAGGATTCATTATAAGATGGGTGGGACTTATATCTCCCTCCAATGCATTGGGTAAAGATTTTATATCTCATGAGATAGACATGGCTGAAATGGTAGGTTATACTGGTTCAGTAAAACAGGACTGGAACGAGGGTGACTCGGTTCAGAAAGGGACTTTGTCCACTAAGATAGTATTGGCAATGAGTCATGACTAACAACAAATGATTTTCCATGATTATGTGTGCATGCCACAAAGTATCAAGTTTTATGTTATGATTATGGGGATCTCATTTTCACTTCTATGATTTATTCCATGTTAAGATATTATGATCTCTTTTGCAGGTTATGATTTTCAAAAAGACATGATATGGTTTTTATTTCCTTTATTTTCCCTTGCTGAGCATTTGAGCTCACCCTTTTATGTTTTGTTTTCCCCAGGTCAGGAAGATGGATATTAAGTAGAATATGCTAAAAGGGACCCTATATATGAAGAAATAAATGGGAGACACTATAGAAAAATTATGAACCAGTTGTTTATGTTTCCCAGTTTCTAAAGACACTATACCTATACGGTCCTTTGTGGTTTTGTCATATGTTGTAATAAGCGTGCTTCAATTTTGAAGTATTAACAATGTATGTAAAGTATGGGTCGTTATAGTTGGTATCAGAGGAAAGGTATAGTCAACCTTTGGAAACTAGGATGTGAAAGCCTTAGTAAGAAGCCTAAGGATAAGTCTAAGAATAGAACACAATCATAGTGTTTTAGAAATGGCCATGAATAACCTAGGATACGGCCTTAAGCATGAAAATTTTATTCTTGAATTATGTGGTTTTCCTATTATAATTAGTGTTGCTCACACTATTCTTCTTGGTTTTAGTCAATGGCTGGAACCCGAAGGAACCGTGTTAATGCGGAATGCGATGGGCAATGCAATGATTGTCCCCCTGAGCAACCAAACGATATGGGAGATGGAATGCAAAATCTTGTAGCCATGCTCACACAACTTTCTCAAGCTATGAATCATGCAGGACTTCCAAACGAGCAAAGGAAGGAGCAACATTCTATTGAATCCTTCATGAGGCAGCGTCCACCTTCTTTTAGTGGGTCTACTGATCCATTAGTTGCTGAACAATGGATTAGTACTACTAAAAAGATATTTTCTATTCTTCAATGTTCTGAACATGTTAAAGTCATCCTAGCAGTGTATCATTTGGAAGGAGATGCTGATCAATGGTGGAATCTTATTAAGAATATGAGGCAAAGGGATGAAATTGAGTCTATGGAATGGGACGAGTTCAAGAACTTATTTTTCAATAAGTAATTCCCTCGTATTCTCCGAACAATGATGGAGAAAGAGTTTCTTGAACTGAAGCAAAGGGATGATGAATCTGTTGGTACCTATGAAGCAAATTTTACAAGACTTGCAAGGTACGCTTCTGGTATTATTATCCAACCTGAGAGTAAGATCGATCTTTTGTTTAGTGGCTTAAAACCAAGTCTTCTAAGGGCGTTAGCCATAAGGGACTTCAATAGCTACGAGGAAATCGTTCGATGTGCTCTCAAAGTCGATATGGAGATTGGAGTAACCCATCAGTCACATGGGTTTGATAAGAAGAGGAAGATGGAATTCAAAGGAAAATCTAAAGAGCACACGGAAAAGAAGATGAGCTTTTCCTTATGCACAAAGTGTGGAAAGAAACATGGAGGGAGTTGTCTTAAAGGGACAAGTAAATGTTTTAAATGTGGAAAGGAAGGTCATCGGGCATTTGAATGCCGTGATAATGGGAAGAAGATGTCTAATGACGCAAACAAAGGAAGGGATACATAGAATGAACCTACTACACTTCAATGTTTCAAGTGCAAGGAGATGGGGCATTATGCCAATCAATGCCCAAATCCAAGGGTTGATGATGATGGTCGACGTCAACAAAATTTTAAGGCTAAAGAGAAAGGAAAGTCACATGCAATTTCTATCAACGATGTGGAGTACGATAATGAAGTGGTGAAAGGTACACATACCATCCACTCTAAAGTAGAAAATGTTTTATTTGATTCTGGATCCACCCACTCTTTTATTTCTAAAGAATTTTCTAAGGGTATCACTGTATTACCTCAACAATTAGATGTTGAGTTAGCTGTGACAACACATAATGGAACAACAGTCACATCAAAAGTTTATAATTCTTCTTTGATCGAAGTTTGTGGGAAAGTGCTTCCTGCAAATCTTGTGATCCATCCTTTAGTGGATTTTGATGTGATTCTTGTCATGGATTGGCTTTCTCTACATGGAGCTCATATCAATTTCAAAAGAAGGGAAGTCACATTTTATATTCCAGATCAATCTACGATCATTTATCAATGCAAGGATGAACATAACCTTCCCGTGGAAATTCCTTCCATCTTATGGGTCTTGATTCCACTAAATTAAGGTTATTTATCTCAAATGGTTGGTGAGAAACTCACGATTAAGAATATGCCCATTGTACGGGAGTTTGATGATGTCTTTCCGGAGAAATTATCGGGTCTTCCACCAAATCGTGAAGTTGAGTTTTCAATAGAACTCGTACCGGGTGCTTTGCCTATTTCATAGACACCATATAGAATGGCCCCAACTGAGTTGCAGGAATTGAAGAAGCAACTCCAAGAGAATCTTGATAAGGGATTCATACGCCCTAGTGCGTCACCTTGGGGAGAACCTGTTCTATTTGTTAAGAAGAAAGATGGATCAATGAGACTATGCATTGATTATCGAGAACTTAACAAGATCACTATCAAGAACAAATATCCTCTCCCACGCATTGATAACTTATTTGACCAACTACGCGGAGCTCAATACTTTTCCAAGATTGATCTTCGTTCAGGGTATCATCAATTAATGGTCAAAAGCGAGGATATACCAAAGACGACTTTCCGTACAAGGTATGGACACTATGAATTTATAGTGATGCCATTTGGTCTTACTAATTCCCCTGCTATCTTCTTGGATCTAATGAATAGAGTCTTTAGAGACTATCTTGATCAATTTGTGGTAGTCTTTATAGACGATATTCTTGTCTATTCAAAGAGCATGGAAGAGCATGAAGATCACTTGAGAATTATATTGAAGACCCTGAGAAAGGAGAAGCTTTATGCCAAATTTACCAAGTGTGAATTTTGGCTTCAAAAGGTTGCATTTTTGGGTCACATAATCTCAAAAGAGGGGATATCTGTGGATCCAGCAAAAACAGAGGTTATCGAAAGATGGTCAAGACCAACAACAGTAACTGAGATCCGATGTTTTTTTGGTTTGGCTAGATATTATCGACGTTTTGTAAAATATTTTTCATGATTATCTAATCCACTCACCAAGTTGACTCGGAAAGGAGTTAAGTTTGTCTGGACAGAGGAATGTGAAGAGAATATCAAGGAGTTGAAAAGAAGGTTATCCAGTGCACCTGTGCTCACACTGCCTTGTAGTGGAGAAAGGTTTGTGATCTACAGTGATGCATCCAAGAAGGGATTGGGGTGTGTTCTTATGCAAAATGATATAGTGATAGCTTATGCCTCACGAAATTTGAAAATCCATGAGCAAAATTACCCAATACATGATTTAGAGTTGGCTGCGGTAATCTATGCATTAAAGATTTGGAGGCATTACCTTTATGGTGAAAGGTGTGATATTTATACTGATCATAAAAAGTTTAATGTATATTTTCACACAAAAGGAGTTGAATATGCGTCAAAGAAGATGGTTGGAGCTGATTAAGGATTATCACTGCTCAATACATTACCACCCTGGGAAAGCAAACAAGGTGGCAGATGCATTAAGTCGACAAGACCATGCTAGTTTATCCATGATGAGGATCACAAAAGATCCAATATTTATGGATTTACAAAGGATGGATCTTGGAATTATAATGGAAGGGGAAAAATCTTATCTTTCTCAAATGAATGTTCAACCATATATACATGTGAAGATTAAAGAGGCACAAAAAGAAGATGTCGAGTTACAAAAGAAGGTGAGAAATGTTCCTGAATTCAACCTCGATTGTGATGGGATAATAAAGTTCAGGAATCGGGTTTGTGTTCCTTCCATCCCCGAATTAAAGAAGGAGCTGCTGGATGAGGCTCATAGTTCTTCATTCTCTATTCATCCCGGAAGCACGAAGGTGTATAGGGACCTGAAAGAGTACTTCTGGTGGGATGGCATGAAAAGAGATGTTGCTGAATATGTCTCTCGATGCTTGGTTTGTCAACAAGTTAAAGCTGAGAGACAGAAGTCTAAGGGGATGTTACAACCATTACCCATACCTGAATGGAAATGGGAAAACATCACTATGGACTTTGTCATAGGACTTCCTAAAACATCCAAAGGCAATAATGCTATCTGGGTCATAGTTGATTGTCTTACAAAGTCTGCACACTTCATTGCTATTAGAGAGGATTTATCTCTAGATCAGCTTGCCAGGATATATGTAAAGGAAGTGGTAAGATTTCATGGAGTACCACTTTCTATTATATCTGATCGAGATCCGAGATTGACCTCGATGTTCTGGCGAAGTCTTCAGCATACTCTGGATACAGAGTTGAGTTTCATCACTGCTTATCATCCCCAGACAGACGGTCAGTCTGAGAGAACAATTCAAACCCTAGAAGATATGTTGAGAGCTTGCTCTATGGATTTCAAAGGAGGTGGGGATCAACACCTACCTTTGGTGGAATTTTCTTATAATATTAGCTTCCACTCCAGTATTCAGATGGCTCCTTATGAATCTCTCTATGGAAAGAAATGCAGGACTCCAACTTGCTGGGATGAAGTTGGGGAAAGAAAGTTATTAGGACCTGATCTCGCTGATGAAATGGCAGAAAAGGTCAGATCTATTCAACAACATATAAGAGCAGCTCAGAGTCGACAGAAAAGTTATGCCGACAACCGAAGAAAAGACCTAGAGTTTGAAGTGGGTGATAAAGTGTTCTTACGAATATCTCCCTGGAAGAGGGTTATGAGATTTGGAAAGAAGGGGAAGTTGAGCCCTAGATATATCGGTTTTTTTGAAATAATGGATCATGTTGGGAAGGTAGCTTACCGATTGGCGCTTCCACTGAATCTCTCTCAAGTTCACGATATGTTCCATGTATCTCTCCTGAGAAAGTACATACCAGATCCTTCACATATACTCAGCTTAGAAGTTGTACCGCTGGAGCAAGATCTTTCTTATGAAGAACATCCGATAGATATTTTGGATTGTAGCGAAAAAGTCATACGAAACAAGACCACTCCATTGTTGAATGTTTTATGGAGGAACCACCAACTTGAAGAAGCTACATGGGAGCTTGATGATATGATGAGGGAGAAGTATCCTCATCTGTTTGTTACAAAGTGAAGAATTTTGAGGGCGAAATTCTTTTTAAGGGGGGTAGAATGTAACACCCGAGACTTATATGTTATATGAATCATCAATGGAATCTTTTTCTACACAATACTTGCTTTGCTTGCTTTACACGCAATCACGACCTTCCTCGATAGCTTGCGTCGTACGCAATACCAAGTTTCACTAAAGAACAATATGCTATTAAAACTAGCCGTTATGAATAGTAATAACCACTTTTTGAAATTTTATAAATTTTATTTTTCAAAATGGAATTCATTTTCGGACACAGAATATTGAAATTAGCCTAGGGTGAAATTTTGGTATTTTTCTGAAAACTTTCAATTTTTGATGAATAGTGAAACCACTAAGTGGTAGGTTAAAAACTAAATTTTTCATAAAACTTAATTTTACTGCTTCTGTGAATGAAATTTCAAAAATCCAACAGAAACGGTTGATATCTGTAAGTAAAATGTTGTTCAATGAGATAAAAATAATTTTTTGGTGAATAGTAACTTTTTACTTTTTTTACCGCGGTTAATAATAAATAGTGTAACTAAGGGTAAATATGATATTATTAGTACCATAGCACATGTCCTAATTCTATTGGACAAGTGTAATTCGACCAAAAACAAACTTAGGAATAAAATATGACCATTTAGTCCCACTTGGATTAGATTAGGACATTTATTATTAATTTATTTAAAGAAGGGTAAAAATAGTTAAAATCAAAGTTTAATAAGTAAATCATTTTTAATATGGGGTTATACATAAGATAAATTAGACTATAAATATTAATTAGAAAGATAAAAATATTTCCTACATAATGGTATTTTATTTGTAATTTTTAGACATTAAATAAGTTAATTTATGTATGACACAATGATGATGCAGTAATTATCTTATTAATGAAATATTGACATAATTGATGTTATAAACACCTAAATAAATGTAATTTGAGACATTTTATGAATTACACAAATTTTCTAGGTTACTATGATATATTAGTGCTGATTTAATCAACTTGGTTCGAACATATAATTCTGTTATGACTTTCACAAAAATCATATATCAAATAGTGTCAAAATTGACACAAGATAGTTTTTAAATCAAATATTATATTATTAATTGTTATTTTATTCCTAAAAATCTAAGGTTCGGCACAATGAAATAGATAAGTATATATATATTAATAATAAACAATTTGGGGATCGTTTGGCATGTTACAGTAAGTGTATTAACCATATAGTGAAAGAAAACAAAAGACATGGTAAAAGTTAAATTATTTAACTTAGAGTTAAATCTAATTGATAATGTTAAAATAATACCCTAAAATTGTCTAAATCCTATTGGTTGATAGGATTTAGACCCATCCCCACTTTAGCTTCAAAATAAGACCCTTTGGAACCATTATATACCGATTTTTACTTTAATATAAAATAATATTTTGAGATATTCCTAAGGTGCCCCTCTCCTCCCTTATAAAAGGACACCTCCTCCCCCTCCTCCTCACACCAATTTGAGCACTCAAGATCGTCCAAACCCTGCCATTTTCTCCTCTACACTTCCCTAGAATAATCCTAGAGGTCCTGGTCTTCTTCAAAGACCAATCTTAGTTCCCTAAGTGGAGGATTCAAAGAGGCGTTCCAAAGATGAGGTAAAATCCATTACCGATCTTTTCAATTTCTTTCTTCTTCAACTTCTTCTTCTTTAGTTGTTTCATGATAAAGTAATAACATATGTATTACTTACATACTGATATGTTATTATAAATATGAAACAACCCTAATTCACCTTCTATCCATCCTACGGAAAAATGAAATCACCGCGCGTGCATACGTACGGAATACCGTCTCCACACCGTGGTGTAATCTATTTTCCACCATCACTTTACAAGGATGGGTATAATGGTGTAATGAGTAACTATTTATGATTATTATAAAGTAATATTGATACTGAAATAATATATATATATACTCCAATACAATTCCACGATCATAGGAACGATATCATCACTCGTGCGTACGTACGGAATACCGTCTCCACGATGTGATGCGACTCGTTCTACATGATCATCATTACATAGTAATTATATAAATGAATTGAATGAATAAATATGATATATGTTACTCTAATACCATTCTGGATATAAGTTATCTATAACCTTAAAAGAAGAATAAGAATGTATTCGGCAAAACACGCATAAGAACAAAAGGCAATAAAGACCCGAGTAACAAGTAACAATGAAATATTACTATCAAGAAGCTAAGAATATGACCATATATGATATCATATCAATATGTATGATTCTGGAATAAGTCAATAACATTATTTAAACCATTATACAGGAGCTTCAGACACGTACAAAGCAAATTGGACCTAATGTAAGGGAAATATCACAATCTCATTTTTATCCGAGATTGTTTATTCGTAAGTCTTTACTGGGTTGTATTTTATCATCCACATCCATGTTTCATCAATATGTAATATTATTTCCATCCACCTACAATTGTTTAAATCCATTTTTACCCTTCGGTGAGTTTTTAGTAATATGTATGAAATGAATCTTTTGTCGTTTTTCGTACGAGGTACTTTTTGACTTTTCCGACAAAAGTTCGAAGAATGTTTTTTTTAACTTATACGGCATGAATGGATTTCTAAAAAAACTATTTCCAAGAATCTACCTTTACAATTATTGAAGTTTATTTTTAATCAACTTCTTTTATTTTAAAATTTTATGACATGTTAAGAAAGGAAATGTTTTTTTTGTAGTATAAAGGATATTTTCCTCAAGAATGAAGTTCAAGTATTTTATCAAAATTATTTTCCATCTAAGATAATAAAAGGGTTCTGTTTTTATCCCTATTATTACATGGATTTGATTATGTTGTGATGGAAAAATTTTTAAGAATTCTTTTATCTTATATTAATTTTTTTATGATGTCATGTTGTTTAAGAATCCCATATTTATTACATGGGTTATGCGATGATGTATGATTTATGATTATGCGACACACATAAGAAAGGATTCATTATAAGATGGGTGGGACCTATATCTCCCTCCAATGCATTGGGTAAAGATTTTATATCTCATGAGATAGACATGGCTGGAACGGTAGGTTATACTGGTTCAGTAAAACAGGACTGGAACGAAGGTGACTCGGTTCAGAAAGGGACTTTGTCCACTAAGATAGTCTTGGCAATGAGTCATGACTAACAAGAAATGATTTTCCATGATTATGTGTGCATGCCACAAAGTATCAAGTTTTATGTTATGATTATGGGGATCTCATTTTCACTTCTATGATTTATTCCATCTTAAGATATTATGATCTCTTTTGCAGGTTATGATTTTCAAAAAGATATGATGTGATTTTTATTTCCTTTATTTGACCTTGCTGAGCATTTGAGCTCACCCTTTTATGTTTTCTTTTCCCCAAGTCAGGAAGATGGATATTAATTAGAATATGCTAAAAGGGACCCTAGATATGATGAAATAAATGGGAGACACTGTAGAAGATTTATGAACTAGTTGTTTATGTTTCCCAGTTTCTAAAGACACTATACCTATACGATCCTTTTTGGTTTTGTAATATGTTGTAATAAGTGTGCTTCAATTTTGAAGTATTAACAATGTATGTAAAGTATGGGTCGTTATACCAGGTATAGGAATTTAGTGGTTTCAACTACCTTAAAGTATGAGGAATCCCGAGGGTAGGAATACACAAGTTCTAACTACCTTAAAGATTGAGAGATTGTGGGGATAACGAGACATATTCTAATATTTATATCGAGGACTTACCCTGGTGTGGGTAAGACAGTTTTTATTGAAAGTATAAATCCAGGGACCTTTATCGATGTTCCTTGGATACCCTACTCTTTGGGATAAAATATTTCATACTTGTTTCTTGTTTTTTTCAATTTTATTTATGCTATATTTTGAAAAAAAATAAAGTATAACCTTCTTATAATTTCTTGTACTTATATATACTCTGAAAAGTAAGACTATATATGCATTAAGGTATAATATTTTCCTTGTAAACTTTCCTTATGTTTCATTTCCGGAACCATATTTCCATAAACTTGTATACATTGCTTATGTTTTATTTTCAGAACCTAGAAAGATTGTTTAGTAGAACTAAAACAGGTCTTTTGAAATTACCTTCTTTAACATTGTTAAACATAGTTTTCCTTAAGGTTACAATCAAAATAATTTAATGTTATAATTCACACCCTCTTTTAATTGAGCACCTACCTCATTATTTCTATCCTACAATAATTACCATTCTTTAAATATTATATACCATTTTGTTTATTACCGTTTCACACACTGAAAATGTTATACCGTCCTTCATAAAAGTTTGAACTACTGCCTCATTGAAGTGATGTGATTATTTTACATCACAAGGATTATATATATTAATATGTATAATTAAATAATATTTTATATATGATATAATGATAATTCTAGAAAGATAAGTGTTATTAAAAGTGTTACTTCATCTTACATACATTCTACCATCTCCATTACTGTAACATCGGTTCATTTTTCATTACCATATTTCATGATTCATTTGAAATGTATAATTGATTTATTAATATGATACTTATTACATGATTAATATACTATATATGTTTATATAATGTTCGCCTTGACCATATTCAACAAACCATAATCATTTTGATAGATAAACTGAATATATTCAAATAAAACCTGATGTAGAATTACTTCATTAAGTAGTTGTATAAAACATTTTAATGAGTGAAACAAATATAATAATAAACTAAAAAAAAGTTATCATGTATGTAAATAATTAACAAGTGTTTATTATTTCGTAATATAAAGACACAATTGACAAGCCAGACTCAAGTTAAGAGACATTATCTCAATCATCATTCATTGAGGCATATTTTTATTTTATACACCCGCCTTCTTTTTTAAAGAGTATATGCAACCCCTTTAACATATCTTATCTTGAATTTATTTATTCTCATGTTATTAAATGTTTTTTAGATTCTATTCTTTTATGGGTCTTATGAATTAAATGATTAAAAGTGGTATCAGACATTATGAATGGTTAAATATTTATTTCATCCCCCCAAGTCAATAATTATGATATTGTTTTAAATATTTATGTATATGGATATAAAAGGATTATAAATAAATATTTATGTTTATTTTAATATTTGTATTCTTAAACAATCCTTCAAGTTTTTAAAATTAAAATAAAACCCTCTTTCCCTTTTTCTATGTATTTTGTTATTGAAAATGTGTTTTGAAAATGGATTGATTATTTCAATACCTTGATTTTTTTCATATGAGATATAGTTATATTTTATGATTGACATATTGAAAATTGAAATATTTTATGTGTTATGATTTTTAATGGTACTTGAAAATTTAATGAGTAGTTTCATTATTAACCAATTATAGGAAGTTCCTTGATAAACCAATGATGATTGGCTATGTGGTAAACCATTGATGGGTGGTTCTATGATAAATCAACAATTTATGGTTAAACAAAAACCCAATTAAGTGTGGTTTTGTGATAAACCAATGCTTTTTGGTCACATGATAATCCCATGATGGGTGTTTCCATGATAAAACAACAATAGTTGGGTCCATGATCGCCCTCCAATGCATTGGGTCTGGAAGTTGACTGTATGGTAATTCCATTTGTAAGATAGAAACACCTGGAAGTAAGCCACACAGTCCTTCAATTTATAGGAATGAAAAGTATAATGATGTCCCAAGATACCTTTTTGTTTTTCATTGTTGATATGGGTTTTATGGTAATCTTTTTATTAAAAAAGGGTAATGAATGAGAATTTTTTCAATGGAAAGTATATATTACTTCTTAACGGTGAAAACAATTACTTTATCATAATGATTTCATTAGTTTTCATATTTTCATGGTACTAATGGTTTTCCTTCTTTTTTATCCCTTAATGGTATTTTTTACTAAATTTTTTTTAAATATTTTTCTCAAGGATTACAGATAAGTAAGGAAAAAAAATAAGTCACATTTAATGTAATTAATATTTTCCATGAAATGAAATCATTATTTATTTTTAAATGTATTATATTATGGTAAAATTGATACTAATAGATAGTTTCCACTATTTATTTTGTAGTTTTTAATGTATGAGTTATGGCCAAATTTTCTAAAAAATTAAACCTGAAATGATCCACAATGTGAATGATATATAATTATTAACTAAAACTCAATATTATGTTACGATTAAGGTGAAGTACTTATATTTTCTTTTAGAGGAACGGTTTATACAAAAATTAGTGTATAAAATAGTGTTAATATCATTCCTTTATAAGATTTTACATTATAGTTATGTCGAAATTATGAATAATTTAAATATTTCCATGTCGATTTATATAAACTATGTCCATTCAAAACGATTTTCCATTGAGGAAATAAGAAAGCGATATTGGGAATGCATCGAGAATAAAATATCCATCAAAATAAACATATAAAAATGGATGTAATCGGAAGTGACATGTTTTAGGAAAATAATGCCTAAGTTGAAACATGATATAAATGATGGTGGTGACCATGATGAAGAGAAACCAAATCTACCATGAAGGAAAATTATATAGTGGATCCTTTCATAAAGCCAAATCCACTATCATTATATAGATCATCTAACCATGTTTTATCTGAAGGATGGATCAATACCATAGAGATGGTATTATAACTCATTGGATGTTTAGAACATCAAATGTATCCATTTATATTTATCATTTTGAAGGTGAGTCCAATCGATTGTGGTATTGTGTTTAGAATACTAGAGAGAAATATGATCTTGATGCCACGAAGTAGGAAAAATATAAAAATATATTCCTTGAGAAATATTTCCCAATTTTTTTGCATCTTATGATGGAGAAATAATACAACGAATTTAGGTAAAAGGATGAACATTTGGTTTCCGCACATAAAGAAAATATTACAAGTTTGACAAGTACATATTAGATTTTTTTCGAGACATGAATTAAAAAATTAATTAAATTTACTCAGGATTAAAAACAATATTATGAATATCATTGGCCACATTGGAATTTAAATATTATAATAATGTTTTGGTTGGATTTTATAACACATATTATATGAAGGTTGTAAGAAACGAGCATGGTTGTAGGAAATGGAGAATAACAAACAAAAAATCTACTCGTAAGGCTAAAACATTTTTCAAGTGTGGTAAAGTACATTTTGGGGAATGGATGTATATATCTGGAATTTTTTACCGATGTGGTATGTTTGGTCACAGGGTTCATGATTACAATGAAAAGAGTCTATAACAATCCATGTCATGACCCGTCCCCCGAGGCCTGAGCTGTGACTACCCCTAGCCCACCTCATGAAGGACATGGGCTAGAGACTAGTGTCGAAGGCATCAACCTGCAAGTGGGAGGCATTAGACTGGATACCTATATTCAAACACATGCCCATCAAAGCCCCAACTAAGAAAAGGGAAACAATAAACCACTGAATAACTGAGTACAACTATATCTGAATGAAAGTATGCTGGAATACAAACTCAAGAAAAAGTTC
Source organism: Viscum album (assembly GCA_963277665.1). Lineage (NCBI taxonomy): Eukaryota > Viridiplantae > Streptophyta > Magnoliopsida > Santalales > Viscaceae > Viscum > Viscum album. The sequence continues at coordinate 706,688,278 of OY728157.1, read as the reverse complement.
TAAAAACTGTAAAGTATAAAATGTTCGCTAATGACCATCCACAGAAAACCCTAAATGATAACAAGAGTATGGAAGCTACTAGAATTTGAAATAGTTCATCTTATCTTCTAGGTTCTACTGGGGACCACCTGGTCTTTGGCCACCTAGTCCACTGTTGTATCGTCCGTTCTTCCCATCTCCTTGGGCACCCCTATAGAAACATCGGTAATCTGCACATGAAACAACATGTGCTGGTGGATCCCATGAGGGGGTGAGTAACATATTACTCATTAGGGACACCAGAACAAAACAAAAAAGAAATAACACAAAACAATTCCTCAAATTAAATAATGAAACACACGGAAGGTCACACCAGGTATATTCTAGTGTAGTAACGGTAGAATCAACAATGAAAAGCATCGAACACCTCAGATGTTATAGAACACCTACTCTATTGAGTACGGTGGGCATGTTGGGTCACATAGAGCGTCTTCCCACTAACCTTAAACTGCTTAATAACCCCTCCCCATTGTGTATTGTGGGTCTACAAGGTCACATAGATTCGCTTCACAATGTGGCCTACTGAGGAATTCTACCACTCAAGTACCATGGGTCTACCAGGTCACACAGATCTTCTCCTCACTGTGAGCCTACTAGGTCACATAGAGTGACTTCCCACAGGTTCATTGAGTCACACAAAGTCGAAAGTCATCAGTCTTTAGGTAGCATCCAGTCACAGGGTTCCATATCTAGCATTCTTGGGATAACCACAAATCAAGCAATTCATCAGATCCATATATCCAAATAAGTCACCATATAATTTTCCAAAAATAACCTCATCATCGATAGAGTCTAAACTCCGCAAACGGCTCGTCAATCGAATGTGCGGTTTGCAGGATACAGGAGTTTTAGTAACTAGGGGCCTAGTTGGGATGGGGTTTGATCTGACTCGGTTAGACCAACCCAACCAACCCAGATTGGGGATTCCACATACCCCATTTCATATTGATAGATCCAACCTGACCTGGTGTGGTTCATTGTCAGTCTGGTCTGGCCTGGACAGTGGACCAGGCCCAATAGGCCGCGCTGAACCCGGCCTGGTTGGCAGAGGGTCCAACCCACTGAGTCACCCAGTGTCCCAACCTAGTCCAGGCCAGCCCAAAGAGGACTCGAGTCCATCTCACCATCACATTCCGGACCACTAGGCTTGGGTCCAGCATGCTGGGGGTTCACCCCCTGTCCGGTCTGCAAAAGGTAGACCATTCTGCCTCGCGGGACGCAGTCGGGGGCCATGTCTGTGCCCCACCATTTCCCCATAGGTCTCCACGGAGCGCCTCCTCCATCATAGTCAAGAGATCATGGATCATCACATGCGACACATCTCAGTACTGATTTCATTGGTATCTAACATGGTTGAGCGGCCGTGTCCGCCGCTTCAAGCTGCCGGCTCGGCCACGGCTTCTCCTGCTACACAGTGGCCCGGTCCGGCCACGACCTTCCTTCTGGTGCGTTGTCATGGTGCACCACCTCCCACCCATAGATGCCACTGTGGGCCACTTCAAGTAGTCCCTGGTTCCACCATCGTTGATGGAATACTATTATATTCTTTTACGGACCACCGGGTCCGAACAGGTGGTTCGTTCTTTGTGCCACTTGTACCCATGTTCTCTGGGGAACGTCTTCTCCACTGCAATAGTCTCAAAACTGTCTTGTCTTCAATTAAAAAGTTTTACCAAAAATAAAAACCATATCAAAAGGGCTCAGTCATTATTTTTTCTAGCCCGCCCCATCAGCATTAGAATTTAACAAAACAAATGAGGTCCGAGGATTTTAATTTGAACACCAAAGATAATTATATGTCATATAAAGAAACCCCAAAGAAGTCTCCCTCCCATAATAATGCATGATCCATGGAATAACCTATTTCTGGGTTAATCCACATTCATAATTTAGAAAAAAGATTGGGGATAATTGAAAATAAATAACCCCTACCTATTTGAAATTCATTGTTGCATGTTCGTCCTTAAGTAGTTAAGACATCGGTGTCAATTTCCTCCTCCGATATTTGAAAGAATTTGAATAAGAAGATGTTTCGTCGGTATTCTTCATTCATTACTAGAGTGGATGTCCATCATAGGTTCTCTAGAGAATCCTCTAATTTATTTAATCCACATTTTCTAAGTGCATAAAATTATAAATAGTAGTACATCACAATGTTTCGATAATGTTGTGATGTCACCAAGTTACACTATTTTAATTAAGAAACAACGTCGTTGTTTCGTTTCATTAAAGCATTGTTATGCTGTGAGTTTAATAATCCATTAATGATCCTCAATGATGCACAACATCACGGACCAATCACTATTCCACAACATTGTCGTCCTCCACTCTAAAGGGAGAAAGAAAATAATATAATTCATTGAAATTATTTTATTATTTTTTTCTCGAAATGTCCAAAAAATAACTTTTCTACTAGGCCCTTTCTAGATAAAGTTAGGTCATTTCTAAGAGAATATCAGCATTCTGAATTCAATGGTTCCCTTAGATTTTTTATTCAAGAAATGGTTTAGAAGATAGAAAAAACCACTTTCACATTTACTAAACGTATCAAAAAATGTTTAAAAATTATTAACAGTCAGCCTTGACTCATGCCGATCGAGGTTAGGCTCCACCTAAGGGAAAATAACCCCCACAAATCCAACTGTACACTTGGATTTTCAAAACAAGATACCATTTAGATGTTAATGGTTTTAACATTAAAATAATTGTAACTTAATTATTTTATTCACGGCCTCAAATTAACTTCCACTGTCGACTGACAGCATCCAATGTTAAGTTCTAACTAAGGAAAACATTCCCTCATGAGTTTAGCGGTGGTGTTGAATTTTTAATCCGAGTCATTGTTTGTGAGTTATAATAATTTGAAAAATAAAATAATTTTATTTAATAATTTTATTTATGGTTATTGTATTTTTAGGTTTTTTCACTATAGGCATGAACCGACTAAACTTAAGTCATGCCTAGGGTAAATCATTCATCCTGAGACTAACTGTGCCCTTTAATTAATGATCTTGGCACTCATTTATGATTTATTCTGCTTTTTTAGAAAACCTGCTTGTGTGCACTATTTAAAGGTTAACATTTTCCAATGGATTATTTCGAGCGCTCTAGGACTTGGAATTATGTTACATCAAATTTTGAGTTCTTGAAACAATTCCATATATTAGAAAACATTATACCAAAATTTCAGGACATTATATTCTCCCCACCTTAGGGCTTAACGTCCCTGAATACTAAAACAACAACGAAAAAAAGATAGGGGTACAGAGCATGTATCTGAGCCTCCGACTCCCATGTACTCTCCTAGAGATTCACATGCTTTCATCGACCACGCTATATAGAAATTGACTGCCCACGTTGGTCCCTCTTTTTTCAATCCTCTATATCCAATGGGAACTCTACAAATTTCACCCCGTCGTCGATGTCCACCTCGCCCAAGTCGATGATCTGCGATGGATCATGTATGTACCCCTTCAGCCGTGACACGTGGAAAATATCATTCTCTTGGTGCCTCTGTTAGGGAAGATATAGGTGTCATGACACCACGCCAATACGGTTCAGGATCTAAAAACATCCAATGAACCTCATAGATAGCATATAGCCCCAGCCAAATCTCTGCAATCCTCATTGTGGTGAGACCCAAAAAACACATGATCTTCCTTCTCAAACACTAAGAGTGTTCTTCTCCTATCAACATAATACTTATGCCTTCCTTATTTAGTCCATATCCAATCTAGGAAGATCTTCACCTTATTTATAGTAGGCCATACCAACTCTGGACCCATGAGTGCTTACTCCCCTAGGTCTATCCAGCATATGAGTAATCTAAAAGGCTTCCCGTACAAGGCCTCAAATGGTGTCACGTAAATAGTTGAGTGTTAGCTTTTGTTTTACAAAAACTCTGTTAGTGGCCAGTGGTCCTCCCAACCATTACCAAAGTCAATGATGCAAGCATGATGCATGTCCTGCAAGGTATGTATGGGTCACTATTTCAGACCATCCTTCTGGGGATGAAATGTTGTTCTCAAGTGTAGCTATGTCTCGAACACCTCCGGTAATACCTTCCACAACTCAGATGTAAGGTAAGAATCATTATCTGATATGATAATCTAAATCACCTCAGGAATCTCCATTATATCCTAGACATAGAGGCATCTCAAGCCCTATATCGTCCCCTTCTCCTAGATGGGTAGGAAGTGAGAAAAGTTGGTGAGTTGGTCAATGACCACCCAAATTAAACTATGGCCCATGGATATACATGGTATCCCTATCATGAAGTTCATGGAGACACCATCCCACATTCATTATGGCACCTTATTTGGTCAAGATAAGTCTACTGGTACCAGATTCTCGACCTTCACTTGCTGACATGTGAGGCATCGTGATACAAACTCTACCATGGATTTATTCATCCCTGGCCACCAATAATGATGTCGGTTGTCCGTGTACATCATCACCACAACCGGATGTACCATCAAATGGGATGTGTGGAACTCCCTCAACACATCCTCCTACAATTCCATTGGTACTATGGTGTGCCCTCTGAAAAAAATGACTTTCTCCCCACCTTATGAAAATCCTTCAAGAGCCCGTCTTGATTATATATGATCACGTCAAGCATCATAGTCAATGTCCCCTAGTTGTTCCTCCATGACTCTTTTTACGAGTGGGGGAGTAACATACATCAACTATAGGTAAAAATATTCACCTTTTTCTACGAGGGATACTTGCGTCGTAGCTAACTTCTTTATCACCTCACGCAGTAGCTGCAACCTGGTCCTCTTACTGAGCGTGTCTGCCGCCACATTCCCCCTTCGCAGGAGTATAGACTATCTCAAATTCATATACCTGGAGGAACTCTTACCATCATCATTGTCCTAACTAATGACAAGATTACGGGCACCTTTCCATCCACACGAATGGACACACCCTTTAACTAATTAATGTTCCCAATGACCCTGTGGTAGTGGGGTACTTGTTCTCTACGACCAATTGGTTAATTTACCGGTAATCCATGAAAAACCTCAAACTCTCATCTTCCTTATTGGAAAATGTCACCAGGGTTACCCATGGCGAAACGATGGGCCGTAAGAACCCCTTCATCTACAAATACTCCAGTTGTATACTCGCCTCCCAAAGCTCTATGGTAGTCATTTGATATGCCAGTGTGGATATCAGTGCTATCCTGGGGTATAGGTTGATGCAGAATTCTACCTCTCTATGAGGATGTAGTCCTGGAACCTCTTCAGGAAAAACATCCTCGTACTCATCCACCACAACAGGAAAACATGGACTCCTCTCCTCCACTACAATGAGGGTGAGGCTAGCCTACTTATGAGTGATTGGATGCACCCTCTTATAAGAGAGTTTGTCCTACACTATAAGGGTTTCCTTTTCTCCGGTGTAGGAAAACCTAGTCTTATCTGTGTGTGAACCCCACTCCATATAACTAAAACAGTCGATATGTGCATGGAATATGGATAACCATTCCATACCCAATATGAAATCGTAGGGCCTCGACGCTGCTACTAGGAGATCCTAGCTGAATATCTCGCCTCCTAGAGTGATCTCACACTGCCTGCACCAATTTTTAATCATCTAATTCCATCCTATTAGAGTCTTTAGCCATAAAAAATCAAGCCAACAACTCTAATGGAATCTCAGAGCTCCAAACGAGATCCATGGAAAGGAAGGAGTGACTAGCACTTGTGTCTATAAGTACTGCAACTAGGGTGGAGAAGACACATATCATACCTTAAATCATCTTTGGGGTGTTATGGTCTTAATCCCCTACTACCCAGAGCTATGATCTCCCCTATCAGCCTATTGATCGATCATCTCCCTTGCCATGTCTGTTGCCCTATGAACCTCCTCATTCGAACCATTATAGATGTCTCGGTGGCCCCTCAACTATCTTTTGGCAATAATTACAGTGGTTCAGGTAGTCACATCCCATTTGTCCCTACCTACCACATGAAAATTGATGCCTGCCCCCCGTCGGACTCCCTCTAGCTTGGGAGCCTTGCACTTCCGACCATGAGTCTTGGGGTCGGCCTCTAAAAGACCTGGCCCACTTGGTCCCACACATCTTCTTTTTGATTCCAACTAAATACTCTACCACATGGGGTCTACTGGCATCACTAACTAAGAGGGATTTCTATTCCAAGAAACTCTCCATCATAATGGCTCACTCCAGCACCCCAACCTGGGTATGGATATTGAGACACACCACTGAAGCCCTGATCTCCCCATTGAGTCCCTCCTCAAAGGCTCGAGACTTGAAGAAAGGGACTGTCACCATATCAATAGAGTATAGTAAAAGCTAAATGAAATTTATCAAGTACTCGGCCACTTTCATTTTGTCCTATTGTAGGTGAAGCAACTCCTGAATGCGAACAGAGCACAACTTTATGGGGAAAATCTCCTCCCAAAAAAGCCTCTCACAGTCCAACCAAGTGAGGGTCACCTCGTCCTTAGATAGGATGGTCAAGCTCCACCTTCTCCATGTCGATCCCTGCATATGACTCTCAAAAACGTTCTCTATATGGTCAGGAGGTGTCCTCACTACGTGGATGACCAACGTTAGAGCCTCTAGCTAGTCCTTAGGGACCTGAGGATCTGTCTCTCCCCAGAACCTGGGAGGTCACATTCCTTGAAACTCATGTAGGGCACTGAGCCTACGAACTTCCTTTGCTAGAACCATCGACAGTAGATGCTGACAATCGGGTTGTGGTAGCAAAGGTGCACCACCCGGTGGGCCCGTATCAAGAACTGGTCCATGATGAGATGCCTCGTCGCTAGGCGGGCTTTCCTCACAACCTCGTATGGGGATCCTGGATGGTCATCTATCTATAGGCATCCTAATATAGATCATGATGTACCACAGTTAGAACATTATACCTAGTGAGTTAACTCTTATGAAAAATCACAAGACGCTTATGTAACTAGTGTTTTCATATATTGAGCTGAAACGTAGAATTCAAAGTCCTAGTCTATAGATACGTTGCCCAACACACCAACAGTGGACTCCCCGAATCTAAAAGTTAGGCTCACAAAATTTAACACTATTTCTCCAGGAAAAAAACCCGAACTCGCGATCTTTGAGGGGGAACCGACTGCCCTTCGATACCACTTTGTCTTGACCCATCCCCTAGGGCCTGAGCTTTGACTACCCCAAGCCCACCTCTTGAAGGCTAGGGGAAGGAGACTTGCGCCGAATTCATCAACATGCAAGTGGGATTCATTATCCGGGATACCTGTACGCACACACATTCCTAACCATGATCCAACTCATAAAAGGGAAATAATTTACCACTGAATAACTGAGTACAAGTACAACCGAAAGAAAGTGGGCCAGAATACAAACCCAATAAAAAGTAATTAAAAATTTAAAGTACAAAAAGTGATCTAATTTCCATCCACAATAAACTCCACCATATCCTGAGAGTAGGGAAGCTACTGGAAGGTGAAGTAGTACATCTTGTGTGCCTAGTCCTACTGGGCCCCACCATATCCTAGACAACCAAGTCTGTTGTTGTAGCTTTCCTTTGTCTCGTCTCCCTGGGCACCCCTGTCAAAACGTCGATCGTCTGCACCAGACACAACACAAGAGGGTGAAGCTAAAGTAGGGTTGATTAACATATTACTCATTAGGGACCCCAAAACAAAAAAAATGAAAGATCACACAAAATTATTCAATGTAAATCATGAAATAGAAGACAACTCAGACTAGGTATATTCTAGGGCCGTAACAGTAGCTTCATCAATCACAATAGTCTAACACCTTGGTTACTTGAATAATCCTCCTCTATTGAGTATAGTGGGCCTTCTGGGTCAAATAGAGGCACTTCCCACTAACCTTGAACTGCTTAGGTACACCTACCCATCGTGCACCCTGGGTCTTCAAAGTCGCATAGAGCCGCCCCCACCGTGGTTTGCTGAAGTACTTCTCTTATAGATTATTGTGGGTCTACTAGGTCACACAGAGCTGCTCCACATCGTGGGCATGCCAGGTCACATAGATCTGCTTCCCCCTAGGTCATCGACTCACACAGAGTCGAAAGTCAGCTGTCATTAGGTCTCAGCCAACTGCAGGGTTATGTATGTAGTGCACTTGGGATAAACTCTATTGAATCCATTTTATGCATCATTACATCCATTAAAGTCACCATAGAACATTCCAAAAGATCTTCCACATCAAGAGGGTCCCAACTCAACAAACGGATCATCATTCGAACACACAGTTTTCTGGATACATGAATTTTAGTAACCAGGGGAATGGTTGCGATGGGGCTCAGTCCGACCCGGTTAGACCAACCTGACCAACCAGGCTAGTGGGTTTCACATACCCTGGTTCATTTTGAAGGACCCGACATGACCTGGTGTGGGTTAGGGATGGTATGGTCTATCCTGGATATTGGTCCAAGCCATATAGGCCTCACTAGACCCATCCTGGATAGAAGAGGGTCTAGCCCGCCAGGTTGCCCAGCAACCCATCCTTGTCTCGCCCGGCCGAAGAGGGCTCGGGTCCAGCCTGTTGATGTGGGTTTGACCCCCTAGGTGTTTGTACAGTCCGACGGAGTGGTCCGGCCCACAGTGCAGGTCTGGCCGACTAGGGGTTCGCGCCCCGTCCGGTCCGCCATGTTGGATGTAGCCTGGAGCTGCGTTCGTGCCCCACCATCACTCCAAGGGGTGCCTCCTATGATGTGTTCAAGCGACCATGGCCCATCGCATAGGACACGACTTAGTGCCACATTCACAGGTCTCTGACACCGTCAATCAACCACATCTAGTGCATCTAGCCACTGGCTCGACCAGTGGCTTCTTGTCCTATGTCACAGACCGGTCCGACTACGACCTTCCATCCAACGTGCCATCATGGCGTGCCACCTCCCACCTAGAACCACCGCCGTGGGCCACTGCTGGAATTATCTCGTGCCACTGCCAGTACTGGCTCTCCGGTAGATTCTTCCACGGACCACCAGATCTGCATCTGTGGTTCGTTCTTCATGTCGCTTGCACCTGCATTCTCAGGGGAATTTCTTCTCCACCACGATGGTCTCCAAACTATCTTGTTATCGATTTCAGAGTTTGTACATGAAGAACACCCATGGCGGAAGGGCACAGGCCTTATTTGTCTTTAAATGTGCCCTCCATGATAGAAGTTAAAAAAACTAGGGAGGTCCGAGGATTATATATTGAACTACAAAGATAATTAAATCCTAGATAAAGAAACCCCAAAGAAGTCACCCTCCCACATGAACACACAGTCTACGAATTAAACATTTTGTAGGTTAATCCGCATTCATCATTTATAAATAAGAATGGGGAAACATTAAATTCCAAAAACCTTACCTCTTTGATGTTCGTTTCCACACGTTCTACCTTGAGGGGTTAAGATGTTGGTGTCACTTTCCTACTCCAATATTTTAATGTCGTCAAATAAGAAGAAGTTCTATCGACATCATTAATTATTCTCTGGGGCGAATGTCCTTCTGAGATTCACCAGATATTCCTCCAATTTCTTTAATCCACGTTTTCCCAGAGAGTGGAATTATAAATAGGAGCAGGTCGCCTTAATGATTTGACATCGCATCGTTTCCTTGTTTTATTTAAGAAACAGAGTCGTTGTTACATGTTATTAAAGCGTCATTACACTATGAATTTAATGATCTATCAATGAGACACATTGATGTGCATCATCATCGCCCTGTTGATGCCCCTTAGTGTCATCGTCCAACACTCCAAAGGGAGAAGGAAAATAATATAATTCATTTAAATTATTTTATCTCAAAATGTTTGAAAAATAACTTTTCTTGATCGGCCCCTGCAAGTTAAAGTTATTTAATTTCTAGGTGAATCATGGTGTTTTGAATTCAATGGTACCCTTATATTATCGATCCGAGAAATGATTCAAAAGATAGAATATTCTTCGTGCATGTAACTGAAAATACCTAAAAAAGGTTTAGAAATTATTAACAGTCACCCTCAACCTGCACTGGTCGAGGTTAGTCTCTGAATAAGGGAAACACGCCACCATGAATCCAATGGTACTCTGGTATTTTCAATTTATGTTACCATTTAAAAGTAAAAATATTTAATATTAAATTTTTTTTTACATAATTATGTTATTTACATCCAAAAACTGACTTCCACTATTGGCCCGCACCGGACAATGTTAGGGCCTTTCTAAATAGACCATAACCTCGTGATTTCAATGGTGGTATTATATTTTTAATCTAATTCACCATTTGTGGGTTATAAGAATTTGAAAAATAAAATAATTTTATTTAATTATTTTTTTTACGGTTTTTCCATTTTCGGGTATTCTTAGTGGAGGCATGCACCGACTAAACATAATTCACGCCTACTGCAAATCTGTCGTCCTGAATGCAACAGTCCCTTCAGATTTATTATCCAAGAACCCATTTAAGAGTTATTCTACTTCTTCAGGAAAAATGCTCAGGTGTGCTATTTAAAGCATAACATTTTTCAATGGATCTTTTTGGGTGCTCTGGGACTCAGAATTATGTGCCGTAAAAATTCTCAATCATGAAATAATTCCATATAATAAAAAATATATACAAAAATTCTAGGAAATTACAATCCAATAGTGATATATTAGATAGCCAATCAATAGTAATATTTTTTAGTTGTAATGAGTTGGGACATTATGCTAACATGTGTCTGAAGTAAAATAATTAGGGATGAAATCACTATAAAAAGAAAAAAGGGACGGATAAATCATTTCCAAATTCTATAGTTGATGTTGGGCAATCTAGTGAAGTGGTGACAGATCCAAGGATCATGGTATTTTTCAAGAGTTTGATCATAATCACAATGTCTTAGACACCCCAATTGTAGGGTTTTAAATATTGGAAATAAATTGGGATAAATTTCTTGAGTTTCTATAGGTGTATGAAGTATATGATTGAAATTTATTTAAGGATGAATAACATTACTTGTGTGGATATAAGTTTAATGGAATTTGTGACCATTAGGGTTATATTTCTATGGAATTATTTATCTATAACTTTGGGTATTACTATATAACATTAGTGATTAATATATTATATAATCACTTGAATGTTTCAATTATAGTATTATGTACTAACCATTTTTGTTTTGGTTAATATCTAAGGATAGGAGTAATACTTTGTTATCCTCTTAATTATTTGTGATCCGTTAAAAGTTAATTCTAGTTCTTCAAGCATGAAATGTAATTTTCGATACTCATTGTTTCGATAAAGAGATGATTTTATGGTGGAAATTTTCTAAAGGATGAATCTCTACACATCACAAAAGTATATTTCCTTATAATATTATTATAGATAGTGAATTAATCCTTCAACTATAAGAAAATGATCATGAAATAAAATTTTATCCTATTACCATCATTTATGATGATTTCAACCTCGATTTCTAAAAAACATAGCTTCTGGATTTTTTGTTATTGACTTATTATTGACCATGTTGTCTATCACTCTTTATTACTCCATGGGAATTAGTTTTCCCTTCCAAATCCATTTATAATTTCCCACAAATATTCCCCCAATGTTGAATCCTAGGTATGCGTAAATGCTAGTGACCTTTATTTTTCCCAATTTCCCTTATTAACATGATTTTTTATTAACCCTTTGTTAATGTGGGATTAAATAATGAAATTATATAAAATTTTAATCATTTGATTACCCTGATGAATTTTGAGGAATAAATTCATTTTAATGGGGGTAGGATGAAACACATTGATAATTTATCAAATATATTCTTTAAAATTAATTTACATTACTTGTTGGATTGTGTTACATGTAATACATATTTTATCTTTCATCACATGAAACACCATTTTTATCTTATGTTTCATATAACATTGAGTTCCTTTGATGAATTATATAACTCAAAATTTCAAGTCTTACTAGACACCAATATTCAATTAATATTATTATTTAACATGATTTTTATCACCTAGGCATTGGAATGGTGGGAATGAATGAATCCAATAAAATATTTTTATTTCATAATAACTTTTAATGAAAAAGTGGGAAACCAACTTAGTTCAGAATATTGAAAAGATAAAACTCGTAAGAAATTATCAATCCATTCTAAAAAAAATTAATGAAGTTATAATTATTTACCATAAATATCCTCCATTTGAAGGAGGTGTCACCCATTTCTAGATTATACATTATAAAATCCTAAAAATTAAATTCCATATTGTCTTGAGTCATTACATGATCCTCCAAGATTGATTCGCCCTTATTGAAACCATGTATCAGAATACTATTTTGAATTTCAATACAAGAGGACTGTTATTCATTCAAATAAACATGCAACAATCTTTTGAACATTTTGTTGGAATCCTCCATTGAGATATTGATCATGAAATACTCCTCTATCATTTCTTCACTATAATGAATGAGGAGATTTAGGTTGTCATCCAATTCTACTTCCTACTTATTTCCTTTCACAGGATTAGTGGCAGTTGGTTCCCTTACATGTGTTTTAGTAACCTCATCAACCACTAACTCTACATATTTAATAGACCCCTTATATATAAAATTTGAATTCTCAACCACAACATTTACAATATTATGGCGTAGTTTACCTTTTCTGGGACGAACTTTTAAATGGAGGGATGGGTAAATTTAAGTAGTCCTTTCGTAACTGAGGCCTCTACATATGCATAATAAATCCATCTGAATCCATAAGAGTGTTCTTTCTTTTCATTGAAGATAATCAGAGGTATTACTATGAAATTTACACTTCCTTGGGCTCCAAGGACCATTATTATAATGAAAAATCATTAACCACTCCTTTATCATCTAGCCTCAAAGGATGATTCTATTCATGACCTACCTCCTCATCGTCCCTACCACAAAAGGGGAAATCATCTCCTCCCAACATGGAAAAATGGTTCTGGGAACCACTACTAGTGGATTTAGATTTACCTAGTCGAACAAGAGATGGATGATTTCTAGCCTCACAATGATCATATTAAACCCTTTTTGGCTATTCACCATTCATGTATCCCAACCCATCCCTCTATTACACTATAACCCCCTTCCTTGCTAGTTTATGATTATTGATCCCAGATAAATCATCCTTGCTTATTTCCTAGAGCCTAACAAATTGGGGAGAAATACATTAAGATATCACGGTATCTTTATATAGGGATGGATCCTTTAACTTCTTATAAGAACTAAAAAAACCCCTCATCCTCTTATGATCCTCATTACACCTTCCTTGATTGTCAACTATCATCCATATCTCACATTAATTGAGCAAAAACATCCAAAATACACATATCTAAATATATAGTTCTCAACTCCTTCTAGGTGACTAAAGTGTTCTCTAACATCTCATTACCTAGTTAATCCACTGCATGGGTGATACACATTATACCAGTATTATAGTTTTTTAGACAATCATTACCTACGACCTATAATGGTTGATCATCTCTTGAAGATGCATGAACCCCCCAAGAAGTGAAAAATGGTCCACACCATCATCTATTAATATCATATCCAATATGCCAACATGATGAGAAGTATGAAACCCATGATTTATAGAATATATTTTGATACCAATTATGTTCTCCTTCAACTTCTAGGAATATAAAATCCAAATGGTTCTCGGAGATGTCTACTTCAATATAAATCCTCCGATAAACTTGATGACTAAGTGTGCAGGTATGGAGATCCGAACAAAGAATATGTCCTACCATATTTCCAATAAAGTAAAGAATCATCGAATTTTGAAAGTTCATGGTATGAATATGATGAGATATCAAAATCAAAGTCATGGGAGGATATCACTCCAAAGACCAGTTAAATGACTACTGAAAGAGGGAATAACTGAAACCTTGAATAATGTGTGGTTCATTTTCCTATGAAAAGATAAGGGATTCTTTATTTTTGAACTGGATCAACATATTCCTTGAATCAAGAAGCCCAACATTCTCCCATTATTAAAACTTCCAAGAAGAGGAGACAAATCTATCAATGGTTTTTACTAAGGGGAGATACTTCCTAATGAGAGTGACCAAACCGAGATCTAAAATCCCTGAGGCTCGATTGAACTCTATTGAAGAAATCAGAACTAAATGAATACATTATTATTCGTTCTGACTTTACATAAAACTTATATTGGGAGAAATATGGGGAGTGTCATAGGGTCAGTGAATGGGTAAAATAAATTATCATGGGTATATGACAAGGGAAGAAGAAGAACCTCCCACCCCTAGTTAGGAAGGACCGAGGAGGGGAGGAAACAACTTTTCCATGACATAAGACATGGATGGAGAGAGAGCAGTGATATAGGGAGTCCATGTAACCTTATGGGAATGAGTGAAATTAACTAAATTATGAAATTATATAGTACACATGTTTATAAAATTAATTTATCAGTTACCAACATAACAACCTAGAATTTTATCAATGGAAATTCCCTTCTTATGATTATTCCATATAGTATAAATCTCATGAATCACATAGATAACCCAATAATATCATTATACTCATAAGTAAATAATAATACTTCAATCTATAAACAAAAAAAAAATAATTCTAAATTTTATATTTGGACAATAAATATAAAATAAGATAATAAGAATATGAAATTTTAAATTTTCCTGATCCAGTAGAATGATTTTACTGATGATCAAGACTTTTGAAATAGAAAATCAAGTTAATAATAAAATATTAAAAAAACGTGAAAATATAAATAACCTAGGAGAAAATATAAGAGAATGATGAATTAAAGAATAGATACTTATAGGAATTAGTAAACCCTTTTGACCGTTATAAATCTGACGATTGGAATAATAACCTGACTATTGGAATAGAGCTATGACTATTAGGAATATTAATCTAACAGTTATAATAGTAACCCCACATATTAAAGTGTAAATAAAATTTAGTTATCTTATAAATTAAAATATGTTATATTAATATTTTGAAATGAGTGAATAAATTTTTTAAAATGATGAAGTAAGTGTTGGTATTTTTGTGAAATATAAATGATTATTTGTAATTTTATAAATAATATATTTATCTATAAAAAAATTTCCTCATAAAATTATATTTTTTCATCTAATAATTATAAAATAAATTTATGAGTACTTAATTATTTTCCATTGTGTCATAACATCGGTTATAATATTAAAATCAGAATTTTTCAAGTAAATAATGAATTTATTTGAAAATTACATTTATAATATTAATCAAATTATTTTCATCTAATGGATTCCACTTTTGAAATATAAACATCAATAAATTCTTAGAGTAAATTTTTGGTAATCATTTTAAATAGTTGAATTTTTGGTTATTGGTCAAATTTAGAAATTTATGGTATTTAACAAATACATAAATTATTGAGTCATGGATGATGTATAGAAGAGGGAATAACCCATTGGATTTAACTATTTTGGACCATTTACTTTATTTAGACATCATAATCAGCACATTTTATATTCTTCATCAAATATAATAAACTAATGAATAAAATAATCAAAAACACCCCTCTCCTCCAACTATAAATACCGCCTCTCACCATCTCTTCTACTTACACCATAAAATATTTTAATCTTATCTAAATTCTATCCAATTAATATATAAATCATATTAAATTGGTTTTGGTGTTACGGTCTCACCAAAATACCAATTTCAAGTGCCTTAGGGATGTTGTCAAAGAGATGACATTCAGTAGGTAAAATCATTATTCTTTCTCTTTTTATTTCTTCTCTTTTCTTTTCCTACCCTCACATACCCTATCCAAGAAAAAGTATAAATCTAGTATCATATATATACTATAATTTTATTGTGTTAATGTAGTATCAACCATAAAACCTCTTTTATTCACCTTTTATCTTAAAAAGGAAAACATCATTCGTGTTGTGTCGATTCACCGTCTTAATGGATGATGAGTTTTCATTTTTGAATACCGCCTTAAGGAATTTCCAAAAAACCATTATAATTGTAATGAAAATATTATTAAATTTATATTATAGCTTTTTTAATGTTAAAGAACAAAAATAAACATAATATTAAAAAATAAATTGGAACTGGTTTGTGATGATTGAAAAACTACCAAAATAAATTACAAGATTATCAGTAACATTTTATCTAATTAATAATTATCATATATGAAAAAAATGGTATATGGGACCATTAAAAATTATTAAATTATATTAATACCATTTCATTCCACCTATGGTGTTTTTCTTCCATTTGACAAGAACTCACATAATTGAACTCATGGGAACCGACCATAAAACCATGAAACAATTACTCCCAGAATAAAGAAATTAAACTCTATAACTCCTAAGAATAGCTGTTAATGAATTGAAAAAAATTATAATTAATCAAATATATATTTAATAGTTTTTTAATTAATTAAATATTGGATCTAAATTTATTATATAGTACATTAATTATAAGTACAAAACCCTTTCCAACATAATATAAGTGATCTATCTGAACCTTCAAATTTACCATTGGGCTACACCTTCTCTATCTTTACCCAAATGTAATTATTATTTATTTATTTCTTATTTTTTCAAATTATGTGTATATTTTAAAAACAAATGTACCTAGATAAATTTATTCTAATTTTATGTGGAAATGCATGTTTTTATAAAGTTCCCATTTTAAATCACCCTGATAAGAAATCTCGATTAAAGGTAACTTCTGAACTTCTTACCCATTTTAGGTACACTCAATAATCTATTTAAAAACACCAATATTCTTAGAAAAAAAACTATTTCTTCATGAAAACTATATTAGTTTATTTTTGTTTTTATACAAAAAATTATGACATTGTCTGTTTTAACGAAACTTTTATATATTCCCTCAAACTGCACCAATGAGGCTCATTTCTAAATTTTCATAAACACACATTTTACATGATTTCACTTAATTTGGATATTTTTTTGTGATCTAATCATATTTTTCATTATTAATGTATATGTATGTTTTAAGCCCATTCTTTCATAGACACCATCATGATTCCACCTTTAGTTATGCCTTATAACATGATAATGATACCCATTCATTTCCATGGGTATCCCTTATGTTTATTCCATATCTCAGATTCCTCATGTGTCACACATATTCATGAACATGTTATGATGGGTACACCAAGATAGAACTGTAATGCATTGGGTAATTTAAAGTCCCATGAGACTTTATGTATGGGATTAGGGAGTAAACCAAATCCATTATGGGATTTTTTCCAACTTGTCACATAGTCTTTCTAGTTATCCATGACTCATGTTAATTTCAAGATGTATATTGTTTCCATATTCCTATATTTCTATGTTCGAATTATTCCATGTTCTGTATGATATGCATCTATATGTTTATTCATGTTACATTTCTATTATGTTATCAAGTAATGCTTTTCTCTTATATTCTATGCTTTTTTCCATGCTTAATCCCCTACTGGTTTTTTATATCATTCCATTTTACATGTATTCCCACATTTATGTTATATATATATATGAGCTCAAAGGAATTTAGGAGATAAATATAGAGATTAAATAAAATATATTCTTATTTTGGTATCTATTTTTATAATTATGTACCTAATCATACAAATACACTAGAATTTATGAATATTTTGTTTTATTTCGTGGAAAAGTATTCTTAAAAACAATTAAGAATATTTTTAAAGGATAATGTCCAATTAAATATAAAATATGTGTTTTTATGAAAAATAATTTTTTTAACCAAAATAGAATTTTATCTTAATAAATAAAATTAATCATAATAAATTAAAGATATTAATTAAATTTATATGTTATATACTTAATAATTTTTTTTAAAATTCGTCAAATAAGTTTTATAAGATTATAATAAGAATAAGTCTAATTTCAAGAATAAAGTTATGTATATTTTTAAACAACAGTTTTACTACCTTTTAGTGATGTACTTTTTTAAAAATAATTTTTGATACATTTATAAATTTTATTTGAATAAATATCTCTTTATTTAAATTTTAATATAAATATTTACTTTGGGTGAATGTTTGGTATTTTTCTGAGATGTTTCATGTTTTTATGAATAGTGAAAAATACCTGATTTTAATTGAAAATTGTTTATTCATCTCAATTATTTATGTAATTAAATTATATTTGAATTTTTTTAAAGTATAACTAGATAAATTTTACAACATCAAATCCAGTTTAGGTAGTTTGAATCAATTTCACATTGAAATTGCATATTAAAACATGTTGAACTTTTAAACTTTTCTCTTTAAAAACATGTTGTCTTATTTAGTTAATGAAATCAATTTTAAATTAATTTATAGAACTGATTTTTTTGGAATTTGGAAAAATAGATTCCATATTTTGAATCAATATAACAAATAATTTATATTAAGTTCAACTTATTTTTTTATAAAAAAATATTATGGAGAGAAAATAAAATCAATTACAATGAGTAAGGTAAAACGAGTTTAGTTAGTAGTTAGACATTAATATTAAGGGGAAATGACCTATAAACTTATACAAACCGTATTTTTTGGCCATATTTAAACTATATCTCCAATTATATATAATTTGGATCATTATTGGATGAAAATTTGTAATTTAGACCTCCCAATAGTGTCTACCTTTTTGTATTTACAAGAATGCCACTCCCCCTCCACTATAAAAAGGCACTCACCCTCACCACCTAATAACAACAATAAATACATTGGATCATATAACTACTTCTGAAATTAGTTCTCAACATCCATAAACTCATATTATAAGCCTCATGTTGTTCATAAAAACACTACTAAATTCCTTTGGTGAAAACCAAAATTAATTACCCAAATAAAAGGTAACATTATCCAACGTGAACTTTTTTTTATTTCATTCTATACCCATTAAATTATTCTTATTAATTTATTATATAATAACTTCGGTTTAATTAATAAACTTATATGTCTTTATGTTAAGGTATTTACCTAAACCTACACACACTTCAATCAAATGGTTAACAAAATCATTATCCCGATGTACGTCGGACTACCACCTCACAAAATGATGTCATTAATTTTATCTTTACCACCTATCATGTTTAGAAATTACAATGGACATACTATTTTTATATTAAATATTTCATATATATGATGTCTTTGTAAAGACCTTGAAATTCTATGTAAATTTTATTTAATAACATGGGAATGTTTTTGAGACTGTGAAATCTAACGGCGCGTGATTCGGAGGCCCGAAGTTCCCGGAATGGTCCGTCGAAGTTTTTTTAATCATTAATTAGAACCCGTCAATAGTTTTAGTAAAAAAGTGTAATAAATATAAAATGGTTACTCAGATTTGAAATCTGAGGGCACTGTTGTGATCAAGATGGCTGGTTAACCCTTGAGGTGACTTAAGTTTAGTCGGCGCGGGCCTCCTGTGAGAAAACCCAAAAATGACATAACCATAAATAAAATAATTAAATAAATTATTTTATTTTTCAAATGCTTATAACCCACAAATGGTAGCTTGGATTTAAATTCTGAGACCATAGCTGAACTCGTGAGGGCTTCCTTTATTTAAGAAGATTCTAACTTTGGCCAGTGCGGGTCTCTATTGAAAGTTAGATTTTTTTCATAAATAAAATAAATAAGTGAAAATTATTTTTTTGTAAAATCCATAACATTTAAATGGTAACTTGGATGGGAATGCCGGGAGTACCATTGGGTTATTTTGGGCATGTTTCACTTGGGAAGAGCCTAACCTCGACTGTCGCTAGTCAAGGGTGACTGTTAATAATTTTCCCAAATTTTTTAGGTACATTCATTAAACATGCAAGTAGAATTTTGTATAATTTGAAACAGAGCTTAGAATTGATATTTGAGGACACCGTTGAACTCACAGTGCCAGTATACGCTTAAGGAGCCTTTTAACTTGACCGTAGATGGTCTAGGGTGAAAATTAGTTTCTTTGTTTTTCATGGAAATAAAAATAAAATAAAGAACAACATTTTATTTTCTTTTTGTCCTCCCAATTGAATGTTTGGAGGTGGGGACCACCTGAGCTAGAAATCTTCTATTTTTAAATTCATGGTGGTGTGGACCACCCGAAATCCTCTTTAATATGGGGACGTACCTTGGGAAACCTCTCATTTAATTGTGCCAACATAAATTAAATGTCCTGACTTTCAAATACTATGTAACATCGTCGTTGGAATTTAGGAATGTTCTTATTAAATGAACCTTCATAAATTCCATGATCGTTACTTACCCTCCCCCTCTCCAATTTATATGGAGCTTGTGGGGGGACATTTGGAATGGATTCACCAAGAACTGAAGCTTTAGTAAGGTGTCGCTATGCCTGACACATAGATGACAAAGTCGACCCACCTAGCGGGAGGTGACAGACAACATCGAACCACCAATGGGCGATGTGCGAGTGGCGTCTTTGTGAGCTGGACGTGGGAACTAAGAACATGGTCCATCGAAAACCGAATATGAATCTTCAACGTTCAAGTTATGGGTTATATCTTTTGAGCGTTTTCGATTTCCTCTTCCTCGTTAAGGAATTTATATGAACAACGCGGTTCAACTGACAAACGGGTTGTCTTGGGATTCATCCATCTTTGAGGGATGTTGTTGCAGGGTATGTTTTATGGTTTGTTATTGATTTATACCCCGTTATCCCGTTATTGACAACCTTCTTGAATTAAGAACATCTATGCTTCTTGCTACCACTCTAACGCTGAGGGTGTGGGACAAACAAACATTGCCCGACCACTCCTCTACCATTAAGGTTTTGATGTGTTCTTTGTGAGAGAGGAGGATGGAGATTGGCCGCAGTGGGACTCTGGAGTGGAGTTCAGCACCACATTCGGCCAAGAAGAAGCCAGAGGCGTGACCGCCCCACCGGAGAAGGGCTTCGATGGAGTAGGGGCTGTGGCTGGCATCGGGCGGCCGTGCAATGGGGTTGCAGCGTGCGTCCATGACATTTGGCATAAAAGAGCCACGACACGAGGCTGCAGAAGCGGGGGAGGGCGGTCTTCTCGCTGCCGGTTACCGGAGATGGAACGGCACGAGACTGTGCCACACGAAGAAGAGGCTTTCCATCTGGCCAGCTGGGGCTGCCCAGCGGACACTGCACCGCGGGCCGCCACACCACGGGCCACTGCAGTACAGGCCGCCAGCGGGCTGCTACACGGAAGACTGCCAAGTGCCGGACGCCAAAGGGGCTGGGTCGGGCATGACCAAATGGTTCGGGTCGGATCCCGCAGGCCTGGTCCGACCCAGTTCTAGAACCCTGGTCAGGCCGGGTCGACCAGGACTGGATCGAGTCATCCTAGGCCGGGCCGGGCCGGGCCGGGCCGGGCCACACCTTTCCTGGTCTAACTTCGACTCTTTTCACTCTTTTGGCAATATCTTGATCTACGAGCATCCATTTGATGAACCTTCTATAGCGCAGGAAACCATTGATCTAGATGGTCCCTTTGGTATACTCCACTTGAGTTTTGGATAATGTTGGAGTACGTCCGGGTTGGATCAAACCCCAAATGCAACCTGGCCCTCGAAGCAGAAACGCAAATAACATACAGACCGGGTGTATGATTGACGCACCGTTAGTTGCGTTGGGTCCCATTTGACATGACAGACCATTGGAATTATTCTTCATTGGACTTCATGGAAGATGAAGTATCAACCTATGGCTTGAGGATCAGATCCTCCCGAAATCATGTGATATTAGTGCGAGAACCCTGTTCCTGGCTGTAAGTGAAGAAAGAACATCAAAACGGTGTGGGTCAGCACATACTAATCCTATGTGGGTCAAATCATGAAAGGTTCAGTGCTCAACATTCCTGTGTGGGTCAGTGCTCAGCGATCATGTGTGGTTCAGCGCATATCGATCTTGTGTGGGTAAGATCATGTGCGGGTCAGCGGGGGTTAGTTACCTTTTGATCTTGTGTGGGTCATATGTAGTTCTACTTAACAGAACAATATGATCTAGCCTTTGACTAGTAATCTGTACATTTGTACTTATGTTATACCTGGTGTGAGCTGAGTCCTCACCTTCTTGGTGATACCTTTGTGGTATTCATCTGTGTGGAATTCATGTGTGTTACTTTTCTTCATGGTGATACCTTGGTGGTATTCTTATATGTGGCGTACCTATGTGGTACATCCCTTCACGATGATGTATTTGTGGTATTATTTTTTGTGGCATACCGGTGTGGTACTTTCTTTCATGGTGATACCTTGGTGGTATTCTTCTATGTGGTGTACCTGTTTGGTACTTACCTTCGTGGTGATGACTTTGTGGTATTCTTCTGTGTGGCATACCTATGTTGTACTTTCCTTCACGGTGAATCCTTTTTGGTATTCTTTTGTGTGGCATTACCGTTGTCGTACATACCTCTGTGGTGTTACCTTCATGGTATTCTTTCCGTTGTGGAACAATTGAGCCTTGGGCTATGGATTTGGGCCTTGTGTTTCCACATTAATGAGATGGTTATACTTGATAACTTTGGTATATTTGTGGGAATATACCTTAGTAGGGATTAAAGTTGTTTTCATGATTTATGGTTTATCCATAGTGGATTTTGAGAGACCATTGAGGGGTCTCAAGGTCCTTACCGAGTATCGTTATACTCATCCATGCACAGACTATTCCCGCACCTTGTTGTGTTTGGTGCAAACGATGGATAATGATGACTAAGGACGAGGGTACCAAGACTGAAGGTAGATTTTAGGTGTACCATAGACATGGCGTACCGTGGATATGACTATTCGAGAGCTGTACCTACCCTTCAGGTAGGATCCTAAGCGGGTGTTCACAAGAGCTATTTATTTTACTTGTACTTTCCAGTTTTCTTGTACTTTCAAGTTGGGCTTGTATTCTGGCCCATTTTACATACTATACACACTTTTTTACTATTTAGTTTACTTGTTTTCATATTGTGTTGTGTGTTTGGTTGCATGAGTTACAGGTTATAAAGGCAATGCCTTCCCAGTTTTAGGGAATACGGCTTCAGTGCTAGTCGCCAGCCCCTAGCCTATTTAAGGGCTTGGGGTAGTAGTGGAACGGGCCACAGGGGAGGGGTCATGAAAAATTGGTATCAACTGGGTCTGTTCTACCATTGAACAATAGACTATGATCTTTTAAATGGAAATAGTGTTAAATGTAGTGAGTGTGGTTATCATTTTAGGGATCCCAGTGTTGCTGCAGCGGTCAACATATCCATACACCAGGACCCTGACTTCTGAATTCATACTTAGTGCATGAAAACACTGATTGCATATGTGTTTTGAAAAGTCTTTCTTGGGTTTTCTTGGGTCATCTCACCAGGTATAACATAATGATTGTGGTTCTCCTATTCCTAATCGGATGTCACTGCGTAGATAGCCAACTAGAATTCCTAAGAGATTACATGATAACGGCCCACTGAGTGGCGAGGCTCTGGTGTAGGGCCCCCCCTTCATCACTGGTGCCTTCATGTTTTGTACCAACTGCACCACTGCATGTTGGAAATCCGTTTCCACCAGCCCTACCATCAGAGGGTGCATGCTGACTGAGCGTATTGCATGAGATCCAACAATAGAGGCCTCTGAGTTTTATAGGTGAGGTAGATTCCCATGCGGATGAGGGCTGGCAAGAGGTGGTTGCTAGAGTTTTACACCCCATTGAGACACCAATAGAGAAGATGGTTATATTAGCTACTAGTCTTTTCCAGTCAGTTACCATAATGATGGTCTTCATAGTGATGAGGCTTTAGTACGTGGACAGTTTCCCGAGATGGTACCTTTAGGGAGTGTACCATCTATATCACTACATGTTTATCAGCAGTTACAACCAGTTGTACTAGTATTGGACACATGTAGGCTTAGTTCCTTACATGTGTTTCAGCATCAGATACCCCTCAGGTTCCGAGGTGAGCCTGATTCACAGGTGACTAAGGATTGTCTTGAGTAGGTGGCTGAGTGTTCCTTAGAACTTCTACTGCTTTAGCAGGACGACATGTCAGTAGCTGAGCATTCATTGAGGTGTACTGACCATTCATGGTACTCGATGAATACGATACGATCAATGTTGCGGGCTCAGACTTCCGAGCGAGTTGTGTTTAAGGATATCTGAGCCAACACTTTTCCTCTATGAATTCCTTCTTATATTAGGGTGCTAGAGAGAACCATTGTGGTTGAATGTTATTTGGATGAGTGGATACAACCAATAATTATTAGAATTGGGAAAGCATGAAATCAACACCAATCTCAGAGACTTGGGCATGTAAAATGTTTTGGGAAGAAGAATTGTTAGAAATAGATGAATCTGAAGGGTAGCAGGCATGGAAGAAAATCCAAGATAGAATCATGAGTTGGTGTACTTTTCGACAGGTTGCAACCACCTTTTTTTTGTGGACCCCACCATGCTCAGGGAGCTGGAGGATAGGGTAAGGGAGTAGCTTAATGCGGTCAAGGAGTGTGTCGCAAGGGCTTTAGTAATGATTCAAGGTACGGTATGTGACTACTAATAGGTGGCATATAAATAGACATAGGTACCAAAAACTCCCTCATTCAATGAATCCTGTTCTAGACATAGAGTTCCAGTTAAACCTTTGACATGACCCTCACGTCTGGAGATAACATTGGGAGGAGAATCGATAATCACACTTAAGTTGATGGAGTGATCTCACCCTTAAGGTGAAAGATTCGGTTTGAACCTCTGGGTGGCAGTGTCGAGGCCTTACAATGTTAGTTTTTGTATGGATTGGACATCCACAGTTCATACTCAGATTTACTGTATTAGGAAAAAATGTTGTGGTTTCTCTACAGCATTGAAATGGTGTTTTCCTTGGTCAGAGAAAATGAAACCCAGGAAACCTAGGATGGACTCATACATAGGAGGTTGCAGCGGATCACTCATGATTCGGCCAAAATTTTCCTTGTGGCAGAAGGAGATATTAGTTTTTAGTTCCAAACAGAAGTGGAAGAGCATGGGGACATCTTTTCAAAATATTTTTCCAGGATTACCTCCCCAATGTGAGAGGGACATCTTCTTTGGATAGGTACTACCGTAGACTTGTAACTGACTTCCCAAGGGTAGCGGCACCCTTGTCAGCCTTGACGAAAAATGGGGATCCAATCCTGTGGACGAAGAATTGTTAGCAGAGCTTTTAGGAGATGAGACAGAGACTGAAAAATATAACTATGCTACCCATGTACTGGAGTTAGCATAAGTGGTCTTGGAATTGATATTGTGGTGAAATTACTTGATGGATGAATGTTTTATAGTCTACTTGGACCACAAGAGTATCGGCTATATATTCTCTCAGTTGGACCAGAACCAAAGACAGTGTCATTGGCTCGAGTTCTTACAGGACTATTACATAGAGATAGTCTATACTACTTGGAAGGGGAACATTGTAGTAGATTCACCTAGTAGGAGATCTTGTATACAACTGCTATGTGAGGTGACGATGCAGCTGTTTGCTTTACAGATATCCTTTGTGGACCGCGATGGTGCATTTTTTTTTCAGACTCTCACAGTCACTCCCCCACATCATCAACGAGTTAGTGAGGCACAACATGGGAACACTGACTGTGAGGCATAACATGTTCAGATATCCTCAGTGTAGTCACTTGATGGAATTTTTGAAGGTGGGTAGCATGTCGACCTCTTCAGAGGATGTACCATGGTAACAGGACCTTCAACGACAGTACTGGTGGCCAGGGATGAAAAAAACAGTGTAAAATATTGTAACACGATGCCTCATATGTTAGCATGTTGAAACTGCATAGAGTCGGTAGATGTTTTATGCTGACATGATATGGAGACCTCTGGAGTTCGAGGATGGTGACCACGTATTACTACGGGTCTCAACTCAATGAGGTTTTCATATATTTAGATGGGGTGGCAAGTTTTCTATGAGGTTCATTGGACCCTTCCAGGTCCTCAGCAGAGTTGGCGAGGTGGTTACCGCCTAGAACTTCCCCCAAAGTTTCACCAGGTGCACGACGTCTTCTACGTATTCTAGCTGAGGATATGCGTGCATGACCCATCTCACTTCATCAACCATGGCGTGCTAGATATCGAGGATGGGGTGATGTTTTCAGAGGTTCCAGGGGAGATTGAGGATCGATAGGAAAAAATCCTTCATGGGTGATCGATACCATTGGTGCATGTGCATTGGCAACATGAGAACCTCTAGAAGAGAACATAGGAGTGGGAGGCTCAGAATCATTCTCAGTGCGACCACTTTTTTCCCTAGTTTTTGTAATATACCTTTCAGGGATGCAAATCCATGAGGTGGGGGGAATGTAAAGATATGGAAATTCCATGTAATTTTATTTAAATTATATGGAAATTTTTTCAGGACTGCAAAATCTGACGGTGCGTGATTCCAAGGAATGGAGTTCCCGGAATGATCTGTCAAAGTTTTTTAAGATTAAATTAGATTGTGTAAGAAGTTTTACTAAAAAGGTGGAATAACTCTTAAAAAATTACTCATATAAAAAATATAAGGGCACTATTGCGCTCAGGATGGAGGGTTTACCCTAGGTGAGACTTAAGTTTAGCCGGCGCGGGCCCCCTATGAGAAAACCCAAAAATGGAATACTCGTAAGTAAAATAATCAAATAGATTTTTTTTTAAATGCTTATAATTCACAAACGGTTGCTCGGATTGAAAATATGATACCACCATCGAACTTGTGAGGGCATGCTTTATTTAACCAGATACTAAAATTGGCCAGCGCAGGCCACCAGTGAAAGTTAGTTTTTGGCTGCAAATTAAATAATTAAGTGAATATAATTTTATTGTAAAATTCATAACTTTTCAGGGGTATCTATGATGGAAAATATGAGAGTACTGTTAGTTTCATTGGAGCTTGTTTCCCTTGGGAAGAGCCTAACCTCGACCGACACAGGTCGATGGTGACTATTAATAATTTTCCAATCTTTTTTTGGGTACATTCAATAAATGCGCAAGTGGCGTTTTATAACTTTTCAACTATTGCTCGGAATTGAAATCCAAGGACATCTTTGAACTCAAAGCACCGATATTCGCTTATGATACTTTCACCTCGACCACCGTTTGTCGATGGTGAATGTTTGTTTTTGTGTCTTTTGTGGAAATAAAAATAAAATAATGAACAACTTTTTATGGGGAAGTCCCTTTGGAAACCTCCCATTTAATTGTGCCAACCTAAATTAAATGGCTTGACATTCAAATACTACGTAACATTATCATTGGAATTTAGGAAGGTTCCAATTAAATGAACCTTCGTAAATTCCACGATCCTTACATACCCTACCCTCTCCAATATATATGGAGCATGTGGGGGGGGGGGATTTGGCATAGATTCACCAAGAGACAAAGCTCTGGTAAAGTGCTACGACGCCCAATACTTAGAAGATGAAGATGACCCAATATGAGGTGACAGATGATATCGAACCACCAATGGGAAGCGTGCAAATGATGTCTTTAGGAGCCGGTCATGGGAACTAAGAAGAAGGGACACCGGAAAGCATGGGCGATTCTCCAATATTCAAGGTAGGGGATTATTTTGTCTGAGAATTTTTTATTTTCTCTTCCATGTTCTTGAATTTATACGTAGAACGATGGTCAACTGACTAACGGATTGTACTGTGATTCTTCTGTCTTTGCAAGAAGTTGTTGCGGGGTATCTTGTAGGGTTTCTTATTGATTTTTTACCCCCTTATCTCATTCTTGATATCCTTCTTGAATTAAGAATGTCTATGCCTCTTTCTACCGCTATAACGTAGAGGGTGAGGGCCAAACAAACATGGCCAGACTACTCCACATCCTTTATGGTTTTGATGTATTCTTCGCGACAGAGGAGGACAACGATCGGTGCAAGCGATTTGCACCAGTGGGACTCAAGAGCGGAGGTTGGATCCATGGTCATTTGTGAAGAAGGTGATGGCGCGAATTCACCTATGGAGAAGGGTTGAAGCATGTTGTCCAAAGCAGAGCAGGGATGGCGGTCCACATCGGCCGACCGTGCGATGGGGCGACAGCGTACGTCCGCACTTCCCGATGTACAAGAGTCATACACGAGGTCGTGGAAGTGAGGGAGGGAGATTGGCTCACTGTATACTACCCAGCAGCGACCACACATTGGGCCGCTGTCCATCGGTCGGTGGACCACGGGCCGCCCCACCACAGGTCACCGCACCACGGGCCACCGCACCACGGGCCGCCCAGCACGGGCCGCTCCATAGGCCGGGTCGGATCCCGTGGGTCGGTTTCAACCATGGGCCAGAGCCCAAGTTAGGCTGGATCGACCCGAACTGGATTGGGTCATCCAAGGCTGGGTCGGGTCAGGTCGGTCCGACCAAGTCGGTCGAACCGGACCCGGACCAACTACCACCCTTTTCACACATCCGACCATATGTTGAGCTACATATGTCCATTTGACGAACCGTCTATGGAACCAGAATACTTGGATCGAGATGGTCATGTTTGTATAATCCACTTGAGTTTTGGATAAAGTTAGAGTATGGATGGGTTGGATCGGACCTCGATTCTAACCAGGCCCTTTGAGCGGAAATGCTAATAACATACTGATCAGGCGTTCGATTAACACACTATCCATTGTGTTGGGTCCGTTTGGATGGTATAGTCATTTGGAATGCTTATTAAAGGGATTTTGTGTAATTTTGAGTATTAACCTATGTATTGAGGAGTGGACCCTCCTGGAATCAAGCGAGGTTAGTGCGGGGACCCTGTGACTGGCAGAATGTGAAGAAAGAAAATCGATCATGTGTGGGTCAGGGCATACTGATCCTTTGTGGGTCAGATCCTACATGGGCCAGCGCTCTACAATATGGTGTGGGTCATCACATATCGATCCTGTGTGGGTCAGATCCTGTGTGGGTCAACACTCAGGGATCCTTTGTGGTTCAACGCATATCAATCCTTTTTGGGTAAGATCCTATGTGGGTCAACATGGGTTTGATACCTATTGATCCTGTGTGGGTCAGAAGCAGTGCTACTTAAGTGAATAAGATGATCTAGCCTTTGACTAATCATCTGTACTGCTGTACTTATGTTGTACCTGGTGTGAGATGATTCCTTACCATTGTGGTGATACCTTTATGGTATTCTTCTGTATGGAATACATGTGTGGTAATTTCTTTCATGGTGATACCTTGGTGGTATTCTTCTATGTGGAATACATGTGTGGTACTTACCTTCATGGTGATACCTTGGTGGTATTCTTCTATGTGTTGTACCTGTGTGGTACATTCCTTTTTGGTGATACCTTAATGATATTCTTCTGTGTGGTGTACCTGTGTGGTACTGACCTTCTTGGTGGTATCTTTGTGGTATTATTATATGTGGCATACCTGTGTGGTACTTTCCATCATGGTGAATAGTTTTTTCTATTCTTCTTTGTGTTGTTACATTTTTGGTACTTACCTTTGTGGTGTTACCTTTGTGGTATTCCTTCCATTTTGGAACAATTGAGCCTTGGGCTATAGATTTGGGCCTTGTGTTTCTTCATGATTGAGATGGGTATAATTGATAAATTAGGTATATTTATGGGCATATACCTAAGTAGGGAAGATAATTGTTTTCATTCTTTGTGTTTTATCCATTCTCGATTTTGAGACACCATTGGGGGATCTCGGGGTCACTACTCAGTATTTTTATATCCCCCCCTACATGGGCTATGTCTGCACCTTGTTGTGTTTGTATAGTTGAAGGAAAGTGATGACTAAGGATGAGGGTACTAGGACTAGAGGTAGCTCAGAGGGGGACCCTAAATGAGGTGTACCGCAGAAATAACCGTTCAAGAGTTGTACCTACTCTTCAGGTAGGATCCTTGGCGGGTGTTCACAGGAGATGTTCAGTTTACTTGTACATTCCAGTTTTCATGTAATTTCTAGTTGGGCTTGTATTCTATCCGCTTTTACTTACTGTACACACTCTTTCTACTATTCAGTTTACTTGTGTCTGTATCGTGTTGTGTGCTTGGTTTCTTGAGTTACAGGTTACAAAGGCAATGCCTTCATAGTTTTAGGGAATACGCCTTCGGTTCTAGTTGTTATCCCCTGGCCTATGGAAGGCAGGCTTGGGGTAGTCATGGCACGGGCCCCACGGAATGGATCATGACAGTATTTGTAATTTTTTAATTTATATATAACACATAGTTTCATGCTCTCTATTTTGGGAGAATACAATAAAATCATTTGTGGATGTGTGGGATACCGCCTCCTCAAATCTTTGTGATACTTTCACACATTAAATGGAATTTTTTCCAGATGATTTAAATAAAAATTTGTTATTTAAATGAAATTTATATTATATTAATCACAAAATTACGTTCTTTTTAATATAATATATCATTTTCAATATTACATTTTCATACACTGAAAAGTTGCAACGTCTTTCGTAGACATATGGACTACAACCTCCTCAAAGAGATGTGATAACTTTTACAAAAATAATCTATATACAGGTATATATAATTAAATAATATAGTTTTATGATATATTGATAATTATAGAAAGATAAATTTTTCTTAACATTTTTTCATAATAGTAATTCAAAATTGGGAATGTTACTCATGTGTACGTATGGCCTACCATCTCCATGATTATAACAATGGTTCATTATTCCTAACCATATTTCATGATTGGGTTTAAAAGAATAATTGATGTATAAATATGATAATTATGTGTTGATTATTATTCTATATAAGTTTACTTAATTACCACCTTGACCATATTCAACCAACCTTGGTCGTTTTTACTCATAAACCGAATAAGGTCAAAACACCTGACACATATTTAATTGATTAAGTATTTCTATACAAAATTGTAATAAGTAAAATAGAAGTAATAATAAACATGAAAAGGGTTATAAATAAAGCAATTAATTAACAAATTTTATTATTTATGAAGACAAAGACTCACTTGACATGTTGAACTCAATGTAAGAAACTCCATCACAATCATATCCATTGAGGAGTATTTTGTTGTTATACACCCACATTATTTTATGAGGTGTATATAAAGCCCCTTTCACATATCATATCATGAATTTATTTACTCTCATGTTATTTAGTTTTTTTAAAATTATATTCATTTATGGGGATATGATTTAAATTCTTCAAATTGGTATGGGATGCTTTGAATGATTAAATATTTGATCCTTTCAACCATATGAATATTCATGATATTATTTTACAAATTTATTTACATTGATATAAAATGATTATAACTGAATTTTCTATGACTATTTTTATAACTGGATTTCTCTACAATCCTTCAAGTTTTATACAAAAACCAAACCCTTGATTCTATTTTTATTGGTATTTTGTTATCAAAAATGATTTTTGAAAACATATCAATTAGTTCAGTATCTTAAAATGATTTCTTATGATTTAAAGGTAAATTATATGATTTACCTGTTGAAAATTGAAATATTTTATGTGTTGTTTTTATTTAATTGTACTTTCACATTTGATAGGTGATTCCATGACAATCCAATTAACGGTGGTTCCATGATAAACTAATGATGGGTGGTTGTGTGATAAATTAATGACGATTGGTTCCAGGATAATCCAATGATGGGTGGTTACATGTGAATATAATGATTGGTGGTTCCGTGATAAACCAATTGTGGGTGGTTATCTAATAAGCCAATGAAGGGTGGTTCCCTGATAAACTAATTATAAGTGGGTCTGTGATAGCCCTCCAATGAATCGATTGCGGAATTTGGCCATATGGTTATTCAATTTGAAAGTCATGGATATTCAAAATAAAATGAAATCAAACTTTATTTTTAAAATTATTTATTATAGTAAAAATGGATACTAATTGGAACTATCCACTTTCTTTTATATTGTTTTGAAAAATGTGGCTTATGACCTAAATATATAAAACTATAAACTTAAAAAGAACATTAATGTGAATGATATTTTATTCATAACTAAAACTCTAGATTATATAATGATTAAGGCTCGATCTTTAGAGTGGGATTACATCATGCCTGATTATTTTTAAAATTCCTCGGTTAGGGTGTTTGGGAATAGTGTTTCACACCCACTTTGTCTAAGAAGGTATATGTGTAATTTCATATTCATTTGGGTGGTTGGTCATGAAATTTGATGCCTCCTGATGAGGATGCAAGACACAAATTTTCATATCAATTTTTGCAATGACCAACCATGCCACTCAATATCCCGTATTTAAATGAATGGTTTTGTACCAAAATTTATATGTCAAAACTTTTATAACATTATTATTATCATTATATGTGGATTCCTTGATACTATTATATGGATCCTCATAAGATCATGACTATCTCTATATATTTATATTTTATTATGTGCATATATATACATTATGGAATGTTCAAAGACATTATGGCCTAAGATGAGGTGGGTATGGTCAAACTAGTGTCATGAGGAACATAATAATGAAATTATTACTCTTATTTGGTTCTTTTTTATTTAATATACATTAAAAATTATTTATTTTATATTCATATATTTTATTACATTAGACACTATTGTATGTGGCATATTTATTTTATATCACACCCTATTCGAGCCACCATTTAGTACATGGGCAGATCTCCCGATTGATGGTTATGATCTAGATTGTGAACTATACTATTTTTCATTATAATAATATATTGGACCTAAGATATTGAGAGTAGCATTTTTATTCCTCATGGTTAACCCTTTTTAGCATCCATTTTAGGGTACCCCAATTTGGGATGCTAAAGCTTCTTCTAAAAATTCCATCATATATGAAAATTAAAATTATTTCCCCCAAGGGTTATCATACTTTTTGTTACATTAAAAATTTAGGTTTCTCTCCTCTTCCCAAAAATATTGTAAATAATTAGTGTATCCAATATAAATTTTATCTTTGATTTCAAATCAATAAATGTCTTCATAGCTTAAAAATTCCCTAATATACATTGCCTTCTAGATACTTGGTTTGAAAACATTTTGGAAATTATTATTTTTTCATTAAAGGATAGTTATTAAAATATATTTGAACCAATCTAGACAAGAATTTTTTTTCATATCTAAAATTGGATTCATTGTCCTTTTATCACATCACAAGGAATTTTCTCCCTATTTCAGTGTGTATAAAATAAGGAAAATAATTATTAAAAATACCTACATTATCTCTTCTAATTTTATTATACTGATTTCATTTTATCACCTTATATTCTTAATTATAGACCACCATTTATTATAATTTCCTTCTAAATGATATATAATTAAAAGAAAATTATTATGCTAGGAAAACCGGAGAATGGAAAAAAGATTATTTAATTTCTCCAATAGCCATCTATTAGTTGAACTAATGACCCATTAAATGAGTTTTATAAAATAACAAGGGATTTTTTTCCATTATTTGGTTATTTGCGTATTCACAATAATTTTTTTGTAGCTTATATATTCATATATTTGGGTAGGCATTACAATAATATTTTTCTTTCCACCACTAAATCCATTTGGTTTCAAAATTTGATAATCAGAGGATTTTCCATCACAATAATTGTGAACATGATTCATACTCCATTATAAAATTGACTAAAATATGTTACTGTCAATATCAAGAAATAATTACACTAATAAAACATAGCATAAGGAAAATTAATCATCAATTATCCAAAATAATTAAAAAAATTTTATATTAATAAATTTAATTTCAATAATATGTCATTATAGTTTCAATATAGGTTGTTTTATGGTATATGTTATTATTCATCATAAACTAATACCTAAATATACTTAATAATTACTATGATATAGACTATTAAAACCTGATCATATCATACATGTCAGTCAAATCATTTTACATCAATTTTCAACATGTCTTATAATAAAACACCAATTAAAACTAGAGTTTTTGCATCCCTGATGACTATATACATAACCAAACATTTCAAAAATATTCCTCAACAACATACACATATATTAATAACACATGAAAACCTTCTAGAAAAATCATACACAATACTCTTCTTCATTAATATATAAGGAGAATATAACAAAGGGTGATCTGAGAGGAATTGTAAGTGAAAACATAAGATATAAAAATAGAAGATCATAAGTGATAGTATAATCAGTATTATTGGATGGGATCAAAATGAAAATGTATAACATTAAATAAGAAATTAAAATCTAATACAAAATTGATCAAATACCATGAGTGACGATGTAAATCATTAATATGACATAAACCATGTGTAAGAGTATTGTTGAGATAAAAGTAAATAGTCATGATCCTTTGACATAATCACATTGAAAATAGTGTCCCTTGGTTGATTGGGTTCACTCTCCATTTCTTTTAAAAATTAGTGGAATAGTTTCACTCCCTTGTACCTTTTATTTTATATAAATAGGTATAATGATTTTCCCAATGTATTATAGGTTTATATAGTTTTTAGACAACATATTATATAATGAAAACTCTACATTATTGTTTCACATGATCCATGAAAATATTTATAATTCCAACGTATTTCAGTTAACCCATAAAAGAGAAATGGATTTTAAGATAATATTCAAAAAAAAACCTTATCAAAACTCATATATCTAAAGAAAGAGGTTAGTATCAATAAACTATATCCCTAATGAATCTTGATAAATATTAATGTGTTTTTACATATAATGAAAAAAAATTAATTAGTACCTTAAAATATTTTATTGAAAGATATGAAGAAATATCAATTAAAATTATGATCATATTTTATAAAAGATGATAATTAATAAAATAATGGATATATAAATTACATTAGAAAAACCCTGAAAAATTTTATAATAATGTTCAAAAAAAAGTTGAATAACCGTTGATAAATGAAATCATCTAGAATGAATTAAAAAGGAAGATCATTTCACACTATTATAGAGTATATAATGTCAATGGAAATTGATTCATGATAAAAATGGTAAAATAAATCCATCCAAAATTATAAAATAATGAAAAAAAATAATAGAAAATAAAATTAAGAAATCATTAATCTTTATAAAATTCCATTTATAAAAATATAAAAATATATTTTTTTTAAATATAATGAGTCCCATAAAAATTAGTGATATGGTTGGTTTCACATATATAATATTTTGTGATGAATTGTGACTTAAAGGAAAGTGAATTGGTTAGAAAGCATGTAAACCCAAAAAATATACATATGAGATGAAAAAATAGGGGGTTTAGGTGTAAATAATACATTATTACCTCAAAATAGAAATTCGACCTAAAACATGGACTTTATTGTTACATTGGAAACAATACCCTTACCTCATACTTTTTCATGGTCAAGAATGCTCTAACTAATTGTATAATAATTTTTGGATTTATATTCATATAAATAATAACATCATATTATAAATTTAACTTAATAAATTTAATTAATATTTTAGTTTTACCCATGTATTAATTTTTAACAACTAAAATGAATATTTGATGGTCAATTATTGAATTAATCTATGTTTATATCAATTTGAAAGTTTTGATCATTAGTACATGAAAATGGGTCAATCTCCACCATAATGTCAATTAAGAACTGGTTCATGATTTTGATATATATAGTTCATGATTCTCATGGTCATTACATATATAACATTGTGATGATTTCTATGAAACACCTAAGAATAAATTTTTTAAAATTTTTATTCAATAGTAATTATTGACACTATTAATGAAAATACTTACATATTTTACAATTTCGTAATTATTTAGAAAATATGAAATATATAAATATTATATATTATTACTATTTTTTCTGTGTTCTTGTTTACTCATGATGTAAATTTAAGTCATAATTTATTTAATTGGAATAAATAAATTAAACAAGAGAATTGTATAATAACATAATGAGTAAGAACCTATTATTATATAGTAACAATTTCCCTTTTAAAAAATATTTATAATTCCAAAAAATATATATTAATGTGTAAACTAGATTCATGAGGAGGAGTATTAAAATTATATAGAACAATTGTAATGTAGAAGGAAAAAATTATGATGAAAACTTCAATGTCATGTTATAAAGCCTTATGTATATAGGGGACTTGGGACTCTTTCTTATGTCCAAAAAATCCCAAATGTGGGGGTGGGGGACTATATATTTTTTTATGGATTAAATAAAAAATCAATATAAACATGTGTGCTTATATAGGTGTATTATATTTCATTTTATAGGTGAGTTGATGTTGTGTATTCACAAATAAAAATTAAATAACATATAAGGATGGTAGTTTATAAATGTAAATTGGATAAAATTGAAAATAATAATGGATAACTAATATGGAGAGGTTTTACATGCCATTATACATACATTTAAAGATACGGATTTGAGATATATTATGACTTTATGTCTTAATTTTTCTTTTTGACATTATTTTATCCTTTACTACAATGACTTACATTAACTTTAGTTATATAATTTTATTCATAAAATTGAGAGTATTCTTATTAACAATTTTATACATGATTATTCCAATAATGAAATGGATTATATTGCATTAAATATATATTGAAGATAAAAATAAAAATAAATTTAAATTAATATAATTAATAATCATTATTTTGTAGAGAAAAATTATTTTTAATCATAAAACAAATTTATACTGATTATTATAGAATTATAATCTTCCAGTTATCAGTGCATTATTTCCTTATATATTAAAATAATTCATTTCACTAAACTCCATACTTATTTTAGATATTAAATCAACTCATCTCGAGTCATTCTAAGATGTCTCCAACACAATCATAAATATATTCCTCAATTACAAATTCTTCAATCTCCCCCTTATATGAATTACTTCATACAATTTTCAACCAATTATAGATTATTTTCATTAATCATAATATTTTACTAATCATGAATAACCCTTCCATAATCCTCTCATATATAAGGGAATTCTTCATTGAATCTATTTTCTCTAATTAATCATCAATTATACATCATTTTTCATTATGAATATACATCATCAAATTCACATTTAAGAGTGATTCAATGATAGGTAGGTTCACCATATCTTTTAGAATTATACAATAAAACTCTAAACCTTCTCAGAATTATAGAATCCATTTCTACTGAAAAAACTAAAATCCATTCTTGGATATTATATGAAAATAAATTCAATAATGTTGAATAAATATAATCATGATGTATAAATATTAATCATTGGAATCCATCTTGAAATTGATCTATTAAATTATCAATACTATAAATCATAGGATGAATAAGATCCATTAAGCATTATGAACATGTTTTTAGTTTATTAGTTTACATTGATGATAATTATTAATGAATATCTTTCAATGTAAAAATAAATATAACCCTTGATGTATTAATGAATATATGGAAATCGATTGCATGTAGAATAACATCCTTCAATGAAATGAAACCCACTATTTGAACACAATATTTATATATCAAAGGGTTATGTGTGTTTTGTCATCAAACAAAATGGAGGATAAAACCTATTTTGAATAACATAATGAAAAAGGTAAAATCAATGGTAATACATGAATGTATATTGTTTTTTATCAAGGAAATACATACTGTAAGACTAAAACACCCCATTTAAAATAATGTGATAAAAATGGTGAATATGAATACAATAAAAAAATTAATTCTAGCAAGGAAAATATTTATATAAAGATTATGAGTTGTCTGAACAATTAAATATAATAAGCAACATAATTTATTTTAATTAACTAATTTTACTCTTAAGTAGATAGTATAAAATGAATATTTCTATTTTTATATATATATTAGATATAATTAAATTAAAATGTATTTTAAAGAAGAAATAAAATGGTCAATACATTCTCAGATTATAATTTTTATTATCTTTCATATCTTGTAGCACATATAACAGATAAGTGAATTATAAAAGGTGTATGATACATATTTTTTACTAAATAGAATAGAAAATTATTAATATTTTCATAGATGATTTATCAATATAGAGAGGGCCATGTAAAGTGTATATATAAAATAAAGATAACGTGATTCAAAAAGTTGATGAAAATTTTATTATGATCAATTAGTATATGTTTGACTACATCATAAAATATGAAATCATATGTGTTTTTTAGATAAAAAGGAATAAATAAAGGATGAAAAAATAAATATGAGTGTTATATATGATTTGTATGATCCAACTACACTCATTGTTATAATAAATTATGGTCATAACTTTTTTAATGAAAGAGTTTTAGAATTTTTTCCAATATATATTCAAAAATATCTAATCATTCCTTAAATAAAGATCTATAAATGATTAATTAACCATTCATGGAATCACATAAAGAAATCAAAATAAACTTGAGGGAAATTTTTTTTATATCCCCCAATTGAGTAAATAACATTTTGTTGGGGTTTGAGGTATGTAATTATAAAATATGTGGATTAAATAGGAAATGGGTTTATTATATTTTATTCACCCATATATAATAAATTGAATACAAAAATGATAAATAAAAAATAACATTAATAAGGAAATGTAAGTATCGACATGATTTGTGATTTTGTAATTCCAAGGAAATATATCATTCTCTCTGAGGTAGTGTCCTATAAGAATCTCATGTCCCATAGGTACCTTCTTAATAAAATATAAATTTATTTAATATTGATTAAATGATTTCATTATTTGAAATTTTTTAAAATTAATAAAAAATACAATGATTTTTTAGAGAATAAAATGGAAACTCACTTATAATTATTTGATCAGAAGATTGTAGAAGAATATGAGTATATTGACTGTTTTTATTAGTTTATTTATAAGAAAATCTTATCATATGACTTACATAGAGAAATATTATTCATTAATATAACAAAAAAAAGAACAAGGTTGTTTATCACCATTTTACATATAAATGAAAAAATATGCATGATAGAAGAATATTCATGACAGAATGTTATGGAATGTGATCAGGATAAAATGAAAAATAATTTTATTATAATAAATTTAATGCATAATTAGATAATAATGGAGGAATTGTTTTTAAAATTAGGTTTATTTACTTCATAATACCCCTTCCTAAATCTTCCTGTAGTACATTTGTCCTTATATATGTCGATTATATATCTAAATTGGTGGATGTGAAGAAAATAATGAAAACCAAGAAATAATGTATTCATATTTCAAAATAAATATGGTTTTCTATGTTTTGAATTCCTTAATTTCATATAAATGATAAATTACACAATTAAAAATCTATATCAAATATGGAATGAATTATCATTATTTAATCTGATGTATTAATTAAACCCTGTATCATTAATTAATGATTGACAAATATCTATTATCAGAAAATGATGAGGGTACCTATGAATTTAATACATAAATATTACATCATTTAAAATGAATATACAATACATCTTATAATAATACATTGTAAAGAACTATAAAGGTTTAGAGTCTTTATATGCTATATACATAATCATATTATTATATGAAATATCTTCCACATCTCTCACAATGTTATTATCACATAGTATAGGTCTCAAAAAATTTATACTTTATACCATTATACATAACATAGGTAATGGAATCCAAAAAGTCGGATTGCTCGTATGCTTTGTAAGGGTAAAAATAAGAGATATTAATCAATGGTCATAATTAATCTTTTGATAAACATATAGTTATTATAAAAATATTATAACTCAGGAATTTCATTCCTAATCTATCAAGGACCATTAATCCTAAATCATTGAAGAAGTAATTATCATAAAAAAATACATAATTCATTATTGTTTCGAATAAAAAAATTTTAATCGTGATCCCTGATAACTATTATAATCATAATACATTTTTGTGTGCAGTATACATAAGCATAGAAAATATTATCCTTAGTTCATGCTCAATTCGAATAAAATCATAATGAATTGGGATCACTACTCATTCCATTATTTTTATAGTCAAGGTTCACTTTAAAATGTATTTTAATTGATAAATCCCCATAATAAACTATGTTAACTCTCCATTCTGGTCCATTTTATCATATTATATTTCAATCATTACCTAATAAATTGGAGGGATATATGACATTGTTCTAATCCTAAAATAATTAAAACTATAAATATTTATGAAACATGCTCATAAAAAAATCATCATTTCATTATATCATAACCCATGAAATAGAAATATGTTACATAACCCTTTCATAATTTCATCATAGAATAACCTGTAGAAAAGAACACGATTTTATTAATAACATATCATAACTAAATAAACTCGTGTGAGTGAAGTGGGGTTTGTATAATCATCCATAAATCATCAATATAATAAGAAATCCAGAGAAGGAAAGCAGATCATATCATATGATCATTTCCCTTTCAAAAAATAAAAAACAACAAATGAGATGAAAAATATGATTATAATATAACTTCCATATTTATATTAAAGATGAGAAAATATCCTTTTCTTTTAAGATCATTAAAATATAAAAATAACCATAATATTGAGAAAATTAGTATTTTTTAAAATAACCATGTAAAAATATAGAAGAAGATTTAGATAAAATAATACGATGATGGAGTTAAAAGTCATTCATTTGGTACATGTAAAAATAAACAATTATTTTATACATTATGTTAAAAGTCATAAATAAACTCTTCCAACATTACTGTAAAAAATACATTCTTAAATATTGAAATGGAAGTCGATTATTGATAAAAAACATTATATAATTATTTGTCAATAAGGAATAACATTCTTTAAAATATTTTAAAGATAATTTTCAGGTAAAAAATTTTCAATGACCAAATATCTAATAAGGATTAATTTTCAAAAAAATCTTGATCTTTTTAAGTACCGATGATAGGGAAATTATAAGAATATGTAAAAAATTAAAGAATAACAATAGATAAGAAATATATGGGTTATATGATATAAAGATACTATAATTCTGACGTAGTATATTAAAATATATAAATATAAATTAAAAAAATATTGAAACATAAACCCTTACTATAGATCCAATATTACATTATATACATTAGAACCTCTTCTTCTTGATGAATCCTCTATCGAAAACCACATGATGACTTCATGGATGGGTCATTTGGGATGTTAAAAACTTCCTGGTCGGGTATATGGATGTTGTGAGCATATTTTAATAGAGAATGGATGATCTAATGGGCTCATGTATTGTGGTTATATGATGATAGTAGGGTTCCTTTTACAAGTATTGGGAGTGACACTCTTGTAAATATTTGAATCATTAAAATATAATAAAGTGACATTCAAGTGGAACAAGAACCAAAGAAATCCAAATTTTAAGATAAGGTGTGTGTGGTTCAAAATACAATTAACCAATAATATTTTGTATTTTTTAGGTTATTTTAATACTTATAACTTTAGTTCAACCCCATGTTAACCATTTTGACATTTATTATAGTAATTAATTTTTATTCTGTTAATATTCATGACGAAAAAAATTAAATTACCTTAAATTAATAGTTTTGACATGCAGATTCCAAATATAAAAACCATTTTATCAAATTAAATTTATATTTTTGTGGAAATTCAAATTAAATAATGTAAAAATTCATTGATTTTGTTTTAATAAAAATCAATTTTTAAAAAAAAACTAGTATTATTATTAGTTCGTCAAATAAAAACCATTATATTATTGTTAAATTATTTTTCTATATATATTATCTAAATATTTAATTAAAATAATTCTTTAATTGTGAATAATATTTTTTTATGATAAAAACACATTTTGGGCATTAAATATGTTTTTCCAAATAAAATTGATTCATTACGTTCAAATGATTTTATGTTCATATGTAAAATATTATAAAAATTAAATTAATTTTATACATGTGTAACCAATAATTTGTTATAATTATTTTTTCATGTTCATATAAATAAATCTAATTCGTAGGAAAAAATCTATCAAATTTAGTAATAATACTTCAATAATATATCATGGCTTATTTAAAATCAGTAATGCATGATAAGAAATATATCAAACACATGAAACTTATTTAATGAGAAATATATCTTCATATAATGGAGTGTTTCTTTTTATCCCCTTATAAAAATTTGACCCCTGAAAGTACATCATTATTATATAATTAATTAAGGAAACATCTTCCACAACACATCCTTGGGTTCTCATATAGCTTGATCAAATTTGAAATTTCACAACAGAACATTTACTAGGTGAGTGGTATTTTACAAATAACCTTCTCTCATCAGTTATGAATCATCATATGATGTTCCTCATTAGATAGATAAATATTTTGTGGTATGACCTATTAGTAATGTACATATCAATGATTTGGTATGTACTTCATCAAAAGTGAAACATGGAACACAAATTGTGTAACACCCCGAGATTTTATGATAATTATTCCTTTTAATTTATTTGATGTCATGTGTTTTATGCTACACCATGATTATCTTGTGCTATACACAACACCGTATTATCTTGCAGTATACGCAACAGAATTTTTGATCGTGTTACACAAAATTTCAAGTTCATTTGATAGAAGTTATTATACGAAAAATTAAGTGTATATATATATATAATCAATGCATAAATGAAATATGGTTGGATTTTGTTATACGCAACAACAAAGGAGTCTTTTACTACACGTAACCCTGACTTGGCTTTCATTACACGCAATCGTGACCTTCCTCGATAGCGTGTGTTGTACGCAATACCGGGTTTCACTAAACAACGACATATGGTTATAATATTATCATGAACTAGACGTTATGAATTTAATTAACCACATTTTTAGT
This sequence comes from Viscum album, assembly GCA_963277665.1. NCBI lineage: Eukaryota > Viridiplantae > Streptophyta > Magnoliopsida > Santalales > Viscaceae > Viscum > Viscum album. Next base: position 706,645,517 of record OY728157.1, on the reverse strand, counting down.
TTTTTAACATTATTATTCATCTTATAATTTTTCTATAGCATTTTATGTGAACAAAATTAATTTTTGGGGTTAAATAAGTATTTTTAAAAAAATACAGTTTTGCCGCCTATTGATTGCGAACACACATTAAATCTAGTTTTTGACATGATTATAAGTTCAATTATATAAAATAAAATTATTCTTTGGAATAAGGATATAAAATTTTACCTTGGATAAAATTTTCATGTTATTCTGATAACTTTCATATTTTAATGAATAGTAAAAACATGCTATATTTTAATTAAAAACAACTTTTTTTATCATAATAATTTATGTGGTTAAATTATAATATTTAATGGTCTTAAAGTATAAATAGAATATATTTTTACCATTTAATATAATGTATTTCATTCACATTTATTTTACCTTGAATTCGTAGGTGAAATCAATTGAATCTTTAGTAATGTATTAAACAAAAACCCGTTTTTTTCGACAACGGGATTAATTTTAATTTAATTTCTACAAATTCTGTGTATTGAATTTGGAAAAATGGATTCCATATTTGGAATCAGTGGGTCCAAAATATATTAATAGACTACTTTTTATTTTTGGGCTTTATGAATAGTAAAACCGGTAAATTTTATTTACCATAGTAAAAGGTAAATTGGGTAATTAAGGGTAAATATAATATTATAAAATTATATTAATACTTTTACTAATACAATTCGCTGATTATAATTTGCCCTAAGTCATATTTTTGTCTAAATGGAATCCATTAGAATCCACTTGGAGGTGATTAAGACCCATAGTTTGTTTTATTTAAAGGAAAGTGAAATATGTCTCACTCAACTTAAATAATTAAAGTATTTTTAATATAAGATAATACAGAATATAAATTCAGTTATAAATACTCATATGAAATATAATTTTTTATCTTTTTCATGGTAACTTTTTTGTAATTATTAAGAGTTATTTTATTACCTTGTTATCTTATACATTAATGATGCAGAAATTATTTATTTACGGAAAAATCAATAATATAATTTATATTGAAATATTAATACATATCAAAAGGCCCAAAAATCTGACAAAAAACTTATTATTAGAGTATATATAAAACCTAATCATCCACTGGACGTATTGTTGACCATTTGGATCTTTATTAAGGTGATTGTGACACTTATATTATTTTATTTTAAATGATGCCAAAGTTGTCACCTTCATAATTTAATAAATATAACAATTTAACTATTATTATTTTAACATTATAAATTCGTGTAAAGGTATTATTGTGAACGATAATAGATTTATCTTCATAATAGGATGTTATTTTTAATTTTTATGCAACAAATAAGTATATTAAATAATTATACAAAATGATGTAGTAATTATTTTATTAAGAGATAATCAAAATAAATGGTTTTAAAAATAATAAAATAAATATTATATGAACTATTTAATGTGATCCACTAATTTTATAGATACATATGACATTTTATAAATCTATTAAAGATTTTATTTCGAACATTTCTTCTGTATATAATTTATTTAAATTCAAATAAATTAATAGTGTCAAAATTGACACTATTGTTATTTTATAAAAATAACAAATTATAAAATTGATTAAAAATCACGAAAATATTTAAAAATTATAAATTTAAATTTATATAGTCTAAAATGTTATCAAGTATCCAATTATGGACAATTCACAAAAAATAAGTAATTATTTTTTATAATTTAAAATTTAGAATGTTATTACCACAAATAAAATTAAATTGATTAAGTAAGGATAAATCAAGTTGATAATGTTTAAAATAATTTCCTAACAAGTATAAATTTTATTGGTTTATGTGATTACAACCCTATATAATCTAACATTGGAATATGAGTCATTATTGGTTGCTTTTAAGTGGGGTTTGATTTATTATAAATTAATATTTTTAAGATTTCCAAAGTTTCCCCTCCCCTCCCTTATAAAAGGGAGCCTCCTCCCTCTCTTCCTCACACCACATTGAGACTTCAAGATATTAAAAACCCTGAAAAATTATCTTATCAACTTACATAGAAATATCCTAGAGGTTCTGGTCTTCTTCAAAGACAAATTTTAGTTCCCTAAGAGGAGGTCTCAAAGAGGCGCTTCAAAGAAGAGGTAATGTCTGTTACCGATTCATTCAACTTTATTTCTTCTTAAACTTCTTCTTCTATAGTTGTTTCATTATTAAGTAATAACTTCAGTATAACTCATATACTGATATGTTATTATAAGTATGAAATAACCTTATTTCACCATCTATCCATCCTATGGAAAATGAATTCACCATGTGTGGGTACGTACGGAATACCGTCTCCACGCCATGGTGAAATATGTTTTTCCACCAACACCATACATGGATGGGTATAATGGTGTAAAGAATAACTATATATGGTTATTATAACATCATACAGATTATTATATATTATACCATCCACTTCAATTCTATTCAATAATTATGGGAACGATATCATCGATCGTGCGTACGTACGGACTACCGTCTCCACGACGCGATGAGATTGCTTCTCCATGTTAACCATACATGAATGATCATAAAGTTTATTTAATGAATAATAATAAAATATATTAATTCTACTAGATTTATGTATATATATATGTATGTCATCTATTTAGCTTCATTCAATTCAATAAGGAAATGAAAACAGTGTTTATGCGTACGTATGGTCTACCGTCACCAGGAACGGTATATTTCATTCCTTTTATAGATCTATTATATATATGTATATGATGAATATATATTATATATAAATCATGTTTTAAATTTTGGAATTATTTAAATCAGGATATAATTATTAATATCAAGAACGACAAGTCGACACACATACGATAAATGAAATGATTTTACAAAAAATGCTACATTAACATGGAATTTACAAAAGAACGGGTAATATAATGTCATAAGTGAAACATATATGAAATAATAACAACTAATACGATTATGTAAAAAGTAAATGACATTATTTAAATAATTATACAGGAGGTTCAGATCCATATGAAGCATATTGGAACTAAGGTAAGGGATAATTTTGCAAATCTAATTTTTATCGGAGATTGCTTATTTGTAAGTATTTACTAGGGCTATTTATATCATGTACATGTTTTATAAAAGTGTTTAATGTATTTTAAAAGTCCTTTTTACCCATTTTTTACTTTTAATACATGGTATGTATGGAATCTTTCTTTTATTTACATTACGAGGTACTTTTTTTGACTATTCTGACAAAAGTACGAGGAGAATGTTATTTTTAACTTATACAACGTGAACATATTTTTATGGTTTTATAATGCCTTATTTTAATGAATCTTCCTCCAAAATATTTCATGACTATTTTCAACAAAATATCATTCTATTAAAATTTCGTGACATTTTTTGAAAATAAAATGATTTTGAATAAGAAAGGATATTTTCCCCAAGAATTCATTTCAAGTGTTTTATAAAAACCATTTTCCATCTATGATGACATTATTTCATTTGTGTATGTTTCAAGTATAATGTCTCTTTTATTTACATGGTTTCACTTTTCTGATTATAAAATGACATCCATTTCTTTTATATGGATTATGTGATGATGGGATGATGTTTATGAAACCCATTTTATATGTTGGGTTATTAGGAATGATGTATGTTTATTTTGTGGCACAAGTAAGAATTATTTAATTATGTGATGGGTGGGACCTATATCTCCCTCCAATGCATTGGGTAAAGATTTTATATCTCTTCAGATAGACATGGCTGGAATGGTATGTTAATCCGGTTCAGTGTTACATGACTGAAACGAGTAGTGAACTCGATTCAGAAAGGGACTTTGTCCAATAAGATGGTTTTGGAAGCAATGCATTGGATACTATGGAAACCATTACATGTGCTTAATGTATGCCACAATTACATGATTTATTCCCATCCTATTTTATCAAGATTGATGTTCCTTACGCACTTCTATGATTTATGTCTTTGCTCAAGATTTTGATGTTTAAATATTATGTTCATGTTTTTAAGTTCAAATGTATATGGTTTGTTTTATTTTCTCCATGCTTAACCTTTCTGAGAATTTGACCTCACCATTTTTATGTTTTCTATTCCCCCTGGATTAAAATAAAGGTTTTAGGTAAGGAAACAAAAAGGGGAGGATCGTTATGGGAGATTTTGAAGATCTTTCAACATGATTAGAAGTTTATATTCCAATATTCCAAATACACTAAACTATTACGGTCCTTGTGTGTCTGATTTTGTTATGTATTAGGTATTCCCTCAAAATTAATGTAATATCTATGTACGTCAATCTTCGGGTCTCTACAGTTGGTATAAGAGGAAAGGTTTAGTCAAACTTTGGAAACTATGATGCAAGAACTTTAGTGAGATCCCTAGATATATTTCTATGGTATGTCTAGGGATGTCCCTAAGGTTAAGTATAAGTATAGGTTATAGTCATATAGTTATGGTAATTATATTATATTAAACCTAAGATGTTAGATAATGATGTTACTCCCCCATTATTATGATTTTATCCTCTCACACTATTCTTTTTGGGTTTTAGAAAATGGCTGGAAACAAGATGATTCACGATAATGGAGGATATGATGGTCAATGGAATGATATTCTTTATGAGAAACAAAATGAAATGGGATTTGGAAGTAAAAACATCAATATTATTCCGAATCAACAATCACATAATATGATCAATAAACTCAAATTTGGTATGTTTCCAGACTCGGCTGATAAGAGAAAGAAGAAGTTTCATGATGATCATAGAGAAAAGAAAGTTCAATTTCCCCTATATAAATCATGTGGGAAGAGGCATCAAGGAGAATGTTTAAAAGGAACTAGAAGATGTTTTGGGTGTGGAAAAGAAGGATACAAAGACAGTAAGTTCATAGGAAAAGGTTCAATTAACACTAGGGATGAGGATAATGATATTGCTACGACATCAACAATGGTTAAATCTTTTAAATTTGGAATGTACGGGAATTATGAAAACCAATGCCCTAAGGGGAAGTCTCATGAAGAGAATCAGTATGGTTGTATGAGTAGTATTTATGTTGATGAGGATGAAGAGACTACAAATGATATGTGAGATGAAAGAATTGTTGAAGCTCGGTCAATAGATTAAGAAGGTAGTGGAATGATTCCATGTTTATCAAATGTAATGTTGTATAAGTAATATCATGGTACTATAGAATAAAGATACATCAAAGGATTGTTTCACTGTTGTCTTTCTTTAGGTTTTGAAAGTGTATGTTGAATGGTACCATTAACCATGAAAGGTTATTCAGATTTTTTTGGAAAGTAGATGATATGCGCATAATGAAGGGATAAGGAGAAAATTAAATGTTTGACAGTATTCATGAGCTCATGAATGATATAAGTAAATAGTTATATCATGGTTTGAGTATATAGAATTTTAGGGTTTTGGTATGTGGAAAGAGATAAATTTTGACAGCACTTATGTTTTCACTAAGATTTAATGGGTACTCATTTTTCAATAGAATACATGATTAAGGCCTTCGAACGTTTGGAATGTGACCAAAAATACATATCTTATGATATATGGGGATCAACGATGGTATTAACATGCTTGTTATATGAAATCTCTAGTAATCATTCTCACTATAATATGACAATGGACTGCAATATTATAGATAAGCCTATGGATTGGAATAGATTATATTGGACATAAGTTTGTATTGTTTACGGATAGAACATTTTTCGATATTATTGATGGGATGATATAGTAATGTAGTTTTAGAAAAAGGAAAACCTGAAGGACGGGTGACAACCCATCGCGTCGGAAAAGGATCTGGAAATCGAACCCACAACCTAAGTGCAACATGAGATTATTTCCTACCACTGGCCTATAGGAAGTCCCTGGTTAGTGGAATGTAGTTTTATTTAATTAAGAAGTATCATAAATAAAGTATAAGTCCATTTTTGGAACCATATACGATTAACCTCACTATAAGATGGACTTATAAATTTGGCTAACCTATTCTTTGAAATAGATGTAATGACCCATCATTCTATCACATGATATGCTAATTCTTCACGAATAACAAATTCAACTTCATTTCTTTAAGAGATGAAATGGAAATTGTTCAATTCACGAACAAAAGTGAGATTGTACCAAAATCAAGTAAGTATTTCTTCTATTTCAAAATTTTCAACTTTAGGGAAATGAAATTGAAAACCATAAATGTTGTCCTAGTTCTCTTATATCCGATAAATCAGATGGTACCTTATATCATCACAAATCTATGGCTTTTTTATTATTGGCTTTTTCATATCCATGTTCTCTACCACTCTCCATCAGAACTTGATGGTTAGATTTCTCCTCCATATCCATATTTTCACCAATGATCTCCTATGTGGAAAACTAGTGATGAGTTAATTTGGGTAACCATTATGTTTCATACATCATTTTTTTAAATTATGTTTTAGAATTCCTTTTTTTATGATGTGGGTTTCTATGAATGAAATTCTCAAGTAACAAACCATTTATAACCCCGACGAATATCGAGGGTGAAATCATTTTAAGGGGGGTAGAATGTAACACCTCGAGATTTTATGATAAGTATTCTTTTTAATTTATTTGATGTCATGTGTTTTATGCTACACCAAGATTATCTTGTTCTATACGAAACACCGTATTAGCTTGCAGTATACGCAACACAATTCTTGGATCGTGTTACACACAATTTCAAGTTCATTTGATAGAAGTTATTGTACGCATCATTGAGTGTATATATATATATATATATATATATATATATATTCAATGTATAAATGAAATATGGTTGGATTTTGTTATACGCAATAATAAAGGAGTATTTTACTACACGCAACCATGACTTGTCTTTCATTACACGCAATCACGACCTTCCTCGATAGCGTGTGTTGTACGCAATACCGGGTTTCACTAAACAACGATATATGGTTATAATATTATCACAAACTAGCCTTTATGAATAGAATTAACCAAATTTTTAATTTTATAACATTATTATTCATCTTATAATTTTTCTAAAACATTTTATGTGAACAAAATAATTTTTTCGAGTAAAATAACTATTTTAAAAAAAATGCAGTTTTTCCACCTTTTGATGGCGCACCAACTTTAAATCTAGTTTTGACATGTTTATAAGTTCAATTTTACACAATAAAATTATTCTTTGGAATAAGGATATAAAATTTTACCTTAGATAAAATTTTCATGTTATTCTGATAACTTTCATATTTTAATGAATAGTAAAAACATGCTATATTTTAATTTTAAACAACTTTTTTCATCCTAATAATTTATGTGGTTAAATTATAATATTGAATGGTCTTAAAGTATAAATAGAATATATTTTTACCATTTAATATAATGTATGTCATTATCATTGATTTTACCTTGAATTCGTAGGTTAAATCAATTCAATCTTTTGTAAATTTTTAAACAAAAACTGGTTTTCTTTCGAAAATGGGATTAATTTTAATTTAATTTCTGAAACTTCTGTGTAATTAATTTGGAAAAATGGATTCGATATTTGGAATCCGTGGGTCCAAATTATATTAATAGACTTTTCTTATTTTTGGGCTTTATGAATAGTAACAACGATAAATATTATTTACCATAGTAAAAGGTAAATTCGGTAATTAAGGGTAAATATAATATTATAAAATTATCCTAATACTTGTCCTAATACAATTGGATGATTATAATTTGTCCTAAGTCATATTTGGGTCGAAATGGAATCCATTAGAACCCACTTGGAGGTGATTAAGACCCATAGTTTATTTTATTTAAGGGGAAGTGAAATATGTCTCACTCAACTTAAATAATTAAAGTATTTTTAATATAAGATAATACAGAATATAAATTCAGTTATAAATACTCATTTGAAATATAAATTTTTTTCCTTGTCATGGAAATTTATTTTTAACTTTTAAGAGTTATTTAATTACCTTATTATCATATAAATTAATGATGCAGAAATTATTTATTTAGTGAAAAATCAATAATATAGTTTCTATTGAAATATTAATACATATAAAAAGGCCCAAAAATCTGCAAAAAACTTATTATTAGTGTATATATAAACTCTAATCATCCACTGGCCGAATTTTTGACCATTTAGATATTTATTAAGGTGATTGTGACACGTATATTATTTTATTTTAAATGATGCCAAAGTTGTCACCTTCATAATTTAATAAATATAACAATTTAACTATTATGATTTTTACATGATAAATTTGAGTAAAGGTATTATTGTGAAAGGTAATAGATTTATCTTCATCATAGGATTTTATTTTTAATTTTTATTCAAAAATTAGTATATTAAACAATTATACAAAATGTTGTAGTAATTATTTTATTAAGAGATAAACCAAATAAATGGTTTTAAAAATAATAAAATAAATATTTTATGAACTATTTAGTGTGATCCACTAATTTTATAGATACATATGTCATTTTATGAATCTATTAATGCTTTTATTTAGAACATATCTTATTGTATATAATTAATTTAAATTCAAATAACTGAATAGTGTCAAAATTGACACTATAGTTATTAAATAAAAATAACAAATTATAAAATTGATTAAAAATCACAAAAATATTTAAAAATTATAAATTTAAATGTATATGGTCTAAATTATTATAAAGTATCCAATTATGGACAATTCACAACAAATAAGTAATTATTCGTTATAATTTAAAATTTAGAATGTTATTACCACAAATAAAATTAAATTTATTAAGTAAGGATAAATCAAGATGATAATGTTTACAATAATTTCATAACATGAATATATTTTATTAGATGATGATATTACAACACTATCTCATCTAATATTCTAATATGAGTCATTTTTTGAGGTGTTTAAGTGTGGTGAGATTTATTATAAATTAATATTTTTAGGATTTCCAAAGGTGGCCCTCCCCTCCCTCATAAAAGGGAACCTCCTCCCTCTCTTCCTCACACCACATTGAGCCTTCATGCTCTGCCAAACCCTGACAAATTATTTTCTCCACTTCCATAGAAACATCCAAGAGGTTTTGGTCTTCTTCAAAGACCAATTTTAGTTCCCTATGAGGAGGTCTTAGAGAGGCGCTTCAAAGAAGAGGTAATGTCTGTTACCGATTCTTTCAACTTTATTTCTTCTTCCACTTCTTCTTCTTTAGTTGATTCATTATTAAGTAATAACTTAAGTATAACTCATATACTGATATGTTATTATAAGTATGAAACATCCATATTTCACCATCTATCCATCCTATGGAAAATGAAATCACCACGCGTGCGTACGTACAGAATACCGTCTCCACGCCGTGGTGAAATATGTTTTTCCACCAACAACATACATGGATGGGTATAATGGTGTAAAGAATAACTATATATTGTTATTATAACATCATACAGATTCTGATATATTATAGCATCCACTCCAATTCTATTTAATAATTATGGGAACGATATCATCGCTCGTGCGTACGTACGGACTACCGTCTCCAAGACGCGATGAGATTCCTTCTCCATGTTAACCATACATGATTGATCATAATGTTTATATAATGAATAATAATGAAATATATGAATTCTACTGTATTTATGTATATATATATGTATCTCATCTATTTAGTTTCATTCAATTCAATAAGGAAACGAAAACAACGTTCATGTGTACGTACAACCTACCATCTCCATGAACAGTGTATTTCATTCCTTTTACCGATATATTATAAATATGTATATGATGAATATATATTATATATAAATCATGTTTTAAATTTTGTAATTATGTAAATCAGGATATAATTATTAATATCAAGAATGACAAGTCGAAACACATACGATAAATGAAATGATTTTACCCAAAACGCTACTTTAACATGGAATTTACAAAAGAACGGGTAATATAAAGTCATAAGTGAAACATATATGATATCATAACAATTAATATGATTATTTAATAAGTCAATGACATTATTTAAATAAGTATACAAGAGGTTCAGATCCATATGAAGCATATCAGACCAAAGGTAAGGGATAATTTTTGCAAATCTCATTTTTATCAAAGATTGCTTATTCGTAAGTATTTAATGGGGCTATTTCTATCATGTCCATGTTTTATAAAAGTGTTTAATGTATGTTTAAAGTCCTTTTACCGATTTTGGACTTTTAATACATGGTATTTAAGGAATCTTTAATTTATTTATTTTACGAGGTACTTTTTTTGACTTTTCCGACAAAATTACGAGGAGAATGTTATTTTTAACTTATACGGCGTGAACTGATTTTTACAGTTTTATAAAGACTTTTTTTAATGAATCTTCCTCCGAAATATTTCATGATTATTTTCAACAAAATCTCATTCTTTTAAAATTTCATGACATTTTTTGAAAAGAAAATTATTTTGAATAAGAAAGGATATTTTCCTCAAGAATTCATATCAAGTGTTTTATCAAAACCATTTACATCTAAGATGACATTATTTCATTTTTGTATGTTTCATGTATAATGTATATATGATTTACATGGATCCACTTTTCTGATAATGAAATGATATCCATTTCTTTTATATGGATTATGTGATGATGGGATGATTTTTATGAAACCCATTTTATTTGTTGGGTTATTATGAATGATATATGTTTATTTTTTGGAACAAGTAAGAATGATTTAATTATTATATGGGTGGGACCTATATCTCCCTCCAATGCATTGGGAAAAGATTATATATCTCATGAGATAGACATGGATGGAACGGTAAGTTAATCCAGTTCAGTGTTACATGACTGAAACGAGGAGTGAACTCGATTCAGAAAGGGACTTTATCCACTAGGATAGTCTTGGCAGCAATGCCTTGGATACTATGGAAATCATTACATGTTCCTAATGTATTTCAAAATTACATGATTTATTCCAATGCTATTTTATCAGGATTTATGTCCCTTACGCACTTCCAAGATTTATGTCTTTGCTCAAGATTTTGATGTTTAAATATTATGTTCATGTTTTTAAGTTCAAATGTATATGGTTTGTTTTATTTTCTCCATGCTTACCCTTACTGAGCATTTGAGCTCACCATTTTTTCGTTTTCTTTTCTCACAGGATTAAAAGAAAGTTTTTAGGTAAGGAAACAAAAAGGGGAGGATCGTTATGGGAGATGTTGAAGATATTTCAACATGATTAGAAGGTTATATTCCATGTTTCCAAAGACACTATATTATTACGTTCTTTGTGTGTCTGATTTTTTTATTCATTAAGTATTTCTGCAAAAGTAATGTAATATCTATGTACATCAAGATTCAGGTCTCTACAGTTGGTATATGAGGAAAGGTTTAGTCAACCTTTGGAAACTAGGATGTGAGAACTTTATTGAGATCCCTAGAGATATTTCTAAGGAATGTCTAGGGATGTCCCCAAGGATAAGTATAACTATAGGTTATAGTCCTAGAATTATGGTAATGATATTATATGAAACCTAAAATGTTAGATATTGAAGATACTCCCCCTTCATTATGATTTTTTCCTCTCACACTATTATTTTTGGGTTTTAAAAAATGGCTGGAAAAAAGATGATTCATGATAATGGAGGATATGATGTACAATGTAATGATATTCTTCATGAAAAACCAAATGAAATTGGATTGGGAAGTCCAAAGATCATTATTATGCCGAATCAGCAATCTCATAATATGATCAATAAACTTAAATTTGGTTACTTTCCTGACTCGGCTAATAAGAGAAAGACGAAGTTTCATGATGATCATAGAGGAAAGAAAGTTCAATTTCCCCTATGTGAATCATGTGGGAAGAGGCATCAAGGAGAATGTTTTAAAGGAACTAGAAGATGGTTTGGGTGTGAAAAAGAAGGATACAAAGCCAGTAAGTGCAAAGGAAAAGGTTTAGTTAACACCAGGGATGAGGATAATGCTACTCCTACGACATCAAAAATGGTTAAATGTTTTAAATGTGGAATGTACTAGCATTATGAAAACAAATTCCCTAAGGGAAAGTCTCATGAAGAGAATCAATATGGTCGTATGGGTAGTATTTATGTTGATGATAATGAAGAGATTACAAATGATATGCGAGATGAAATAATTGTTGATGCTCGGTCAATGGACGAAGAAGGTAGTGGAATGATTACATGTTTATCAAGTGTAATTTTGTGTAAGTAATATCATGGAACTATGAAATAAAGAGACATCTAAGGGTTGTTACACTGTTGTCTTTCCTTATGTTTGGAAAGTGTATGATGAATTGTACCAGTAACCATGAAATGTTATTCAGATATTTTTGGAAAATAGATGATATGTGCATAATGAAGGGGTAAGGAGAAAATTAAATGTTTGACAGTATTCATGAGCTCATGACTGATATAAGGAAATAGTTATTTCATGGTTTGAGTATATAGAATTTTGGGGATTTGGTATGTGGAAAGAGTTAATTTTTTACAGCACTCATGTTTTCACTAAGATTCAATGGTTATTCATTTTTCAATAGAATACTTGATTATGGCCTTCGAACGTTTGGAATGTGACCAAAAAGACATATCTTATGATATATGGGGATCAACAATGGTATTAACATGCTTGTTATATGAAATCTCTGGTAATTGTTTTCACTATAATATGATAATGGACTGCAATATTATGGATCAGCCTAAATATTGGAATGGATTATGATGGACATAGTTAGTATTGTTTAAGGATAGAACCTTTTTCGATATTATTAATGGGATGATATAGTAATCTAGTTTAGGAAAAAGGACCACCTGAAGGACGGGGGACATCCCATCACGTCGTACAAGGATGTGGAAATCGAACCCACAACCGAAGTTCGACCGGACTTTATTGCCTACCATTGGCCTACAGGAAGTACCTGGTTAGTGGAAAGTAGTTTAATTTTATTAATCGGTATGATAAATAATGTATAAGTACATTTTTTGAACCATATACGATTAACCTCACCAAAAGATGGACTTATAAATTTGGATAACCTTTTTTTTGAAATAAATGGAATGACCCATCATTCTATCACATGATATGCTAACGCTTCATGAATAACAAATTCAACTTCATTTCTTTAAAAGATGAAGTGGAAATTATACAATTCACCAACAATAGTGAGATTGTACCAAAATAAAGTAAGTATTTCTTCTAATTCAAAATTTTCAACTTTAGGGAAATGATATTGAAAACCAAAAATGTTGTCCTAGTTCTCTTATATCCGATAAATCAGATGGTACCTCATATCATCACAAATCTATGGCTTTGTGATTGTTGTGTTTTTCATAGCCATGTTCTCTACCACTCTTCATCAGAACTTGATGGTTAAATTTCTCCTCCATATCCATATTTTCACCTATGATCTCCTATGTGGAAAACTAGTGATGAGTTAATTTGGGTAACCGTTATGTTTCATACTTCACTTTTTAAAATTATGTTTTAGCATTCCTTTTTTTACGATGTGGGTTCTATGAAAGAAATTCTCAAGTAACAAACCAATTATAGCCCCGAAGAATTTTGAGGGAGAAATTCATTTTAAGGGGGGTTGAATGTAACACCCCGAGATTTTATGATAAGTATTATTTTTAATTTATTTGATTTCATGTGTTTTATTCTACAAGAAGATTATATTTTTCTATACGCAACACCGTATTAGCTTGCAGTATACACAACACAATTCTTGGATCGTGTTACACACAAATTCAAGTTCATTTGATAGAAGCTATTGTACGTAACATTGACTGTATATATATATATATTCAATGTATAAATTAAATATGGTTTGATTTTGTTATATGCAACAACAAAGGAGTCTTTTACTACATGCAACCCTGACATGGATTTCATTACACGCAATCACGACCTTCCTCGATAGAGTGTGTTGTACACAATACCTAGTTTCACTAAACAATAATATATTGTTATAATATTATCACGAACTAGCCGTTATGAATATAATTAACCAAATTTTGAATTTTTATAACATTATTATTCATCTTATAATTTTTCTAAAACATTTTATGTGAACAAAATAAATTTTTCGAGTAAAATAAGTATTAAAAAAAAAGAAGTTTTGTCGCCTTTTGATGGCGCACCCACTTTAAATCTAGTTTTTGACATGTTAATAAGTTCAATTTTACAAAATTAAATTATTCTTTGGAATAAAGATATAAAATTTTACCTTGTATAAAATTTTGATGTTATTCTGATAACTTTCATATTTTAATGAATAGTAAGAACATGCTATATTTTAATTAAAAACAAATTTTTTCATCATAATAATGTATGTGGTTAAATTATAAAACTGAATGGTCTTAAAGTATAAATAGAATATATTTTTTTACCATTTAATATAATGTATGTCATTAGCATTGATTTTACCTTGAATTCGTAGGTTAAATCAATTCAATCTTTTGTAATTTTTTAAACAATAACCAGTTTTCATTCGAAAACAGGATTAATTTTAATTTAATTTCTGCAACTTCTGTGTATTGAATTTGGAAAAATGGATTCCATATTTATAATCATTGGGTCCAAATTATATTAATAGACTAATTTTTATTTTTGGTCTTTATGAATAGTAACAACGGTAAATTTCATTTACCATAGTAAAAGGTAAATTGGGTAATTAATGGTAAATATAATATTATAAAATAAACCTAATACTTGTCCTAATATAATTGGATGATTATAATTTGTCCTAAGTCATATTTGGGTTGAAATGGAATCCATTATAACCAACATGGAGGTGATTAAGACCTTTAGTTTATTTTATTTAAAAGAAAAGTGAAATATGTCTCACTCAACTTAAATAATTAAAGTATTTTTAATATAAGTTAATACAGAATATAAATTCAGTTATAAATACTCATTTGAAAGATAAATTTTTTTTCTTTGTCATGGAGATTTATTTGTAATTTTTAAGAGTTATTTAATTACCTTATTATCTTATACATTAATGATGCAGAAATTATTTATATGTGAAAAATCAATAATATAGTTTTTATTGAAATATTAATACATATCAAAAGGCCCAATAAATATGAAAAAAACTTATAATTAGCGTATATATAAACCCTAATCATCCATTGGCCGAATTGTTGACCATTTGGATATTTATTAAGGTGATTGTGACACTTATATTATTTTATATTAAATGATGCCAAAGTTGTCACCTTCATAATTTAATAAATATATCAATTTAAAAATTATGATTTTACGATGATAAATTCGAATAAAAGTATTATTGTAAAATTTAATAGACTTATCTTCATCATATGATTTCATTTTTAATTTTTATGAAAAAATAAGTATATTAAATAATTATACAAAATGTTGTAGTAATTATTTTATTAAGAGATAAAAGAAATAAATGGTTTTAAAAATAATAAAATAAATATTATCTGAACTGTTTATTGTGATCCACTAATTTTCTATATACATATGACCTTTTATTAATCTATTAAAGATTTTAGTTCGAACATATATTCTGTATATAATTTATTTAAATTCAAATAAATAAATTGTTTCATATTTGACACTATTGTTATTTTATAAAAATAACATATTATAAAATTTTTTACAAACCACAAAAATATTTAAAAATAATAAATTTACATTTATATGGTCTAAAATGTTATAAAGTATCCAATTATTGAAAATTCAAAACAAATAAGTAATTATTTGTTATAATTTACAATTTAGAATGTTATTACCAGAAATAAAATAAAATTGATTAGTAAGGATAAATCAAGTTGATAATGTTTACAATAATTTCCTAACATGTATAAATTTTATTGGTTGATGAGATTACAACCCTATATCATCTAATATTCGAATATGAGTGATTTTTGGAGGTTTCTATGTGGGGATAGATTTATTATAAATTAATATTTTTAAGATTTCCAAAGGTGCCTCTCTCATCCCTTATAAAAGGGGACCTCCTCCCTCTCTTTCTCACACCACATTGAGCCTTCAAGCTCGTCCATCCCCTGAAAAATTATCTTCTCCACTTCCATAGAAACCTCCTACAGGTTCTGGTCTTCTTCAAAGACCAATTTGAGTTCCCTAAGAGGAGGTCTCAAAGAGGCGCTTCAAAGAAGAGGTAATGTCCGTTACCGATTCTTTCAACTTTATTTCTTCTTCCACTTCTTCTTATTTAGTTTTTCATTATGAAGTAATAACTTAAGTATAAATCATATACTGATATGTTATTATATGTATGAAACAACCCTATTTCACCATCTATCCATCCTATGGAAAACGAAATCACCACACGTGCGTACGTACAGAATACCGTCTTCATGCCGTGGTGAAATCTGTTTTTCCACCAACACCATACATGGATGGGTATAATGGTGTAAAGAATAACTATATATGGTTATTATAACATTATATGGATTCTGATATGTTATACTATCCACTCGAATTCTATTCAATAATTATGGGAACGATATCATCGCTTGTGCGTACGTACGGACTACCGTCTCCACGACGTGATGAGATTCATTCTCCATGTTAACTATACATGAATGATCATAAAGTTTATATAATGAATAATAATGAAATATATGAATGATAATGGATTTATGTATATATTTATATATATATATATTTTATCTATTTAGTTTCATTCAATTAAATAAGGAAATGAACACAGCGTTCATGCGTACGTACGGCCTACCGTCTCCATGAACGGTGTATTTCATTCCTTTTATTGATCTATTATATATATATGTATATGGTGAATATATATTATTTATAAATCATGTTTTACATTCTAAAATTATGTTAATCAGGATATAATTATTAATATCAATAATGAAAAGCCGAAACACATACGATAAATGAAATTATTTTACCGAAAACGCTACTTTAACATGGAATTTACAAATGAACGGGTAATATAAAGACATAAGTGAAACATATATGATATCATAACAATTAATATGATCATTTAATAAGTCAATGACATTATTTAAATCATTATACATGAGGTTCAGATCTATAGGAAGCATATCGGACCTAAGGTAATGGATAATTTTGCAAATCTCATTTTTATCCGAGAATGCTTATTCGTAAGTATTTACTGGGGCTATTTCTATAATGTTCATGTTTTATAAAATTTTTTAATATATTTTGAAAGTCCTTTTTATGCATTTATGACTTTTAATACATGGTATGTAAGTAATCATTCTTTTATTTACGTTACGGGGTACTTTTTTTTACTTTTCTGACAAAAGTACGAGTAGAATGTTATTTTTAACTTATACGGCATGAACAGAATTTTACGGTTTTATAAAGCCTTATTTTCATGATTCTTCCTCCAAAATATTTCATTACCATTTTCAAAAAAATCCCATTATTTTAAAATTTCTTGTCATTTTGTGAAAAGAAAATGATTTTTAATAAGAAAAGATATTTTCCTCAAGAATTCATTTTAAGTGTTTTATCAAAACCATTTTCCATCTAAGATGACATTATTTCATTTATGTATGTTTCATGTATAATGTCTCTATGATTTACATGGTTTCACTTTTCTGATTATGAAATGATATCCATTTATTTTATATGGATTATGTGATGATGGGATGATGTTTATGAAACCCATGTTATTTGTTGGGTTATTATGAATGATTTATGTTTATTTTGTGGCACAAGTAAGAATGATTTCATAATGAGATGGGTGGGACCTATATCTACCTCCAATAAATTGGGTAAAGATTTTATATCTCATGAGATATACATGGCTGGAACGGTAAGTTATTCTGGTTCAGTGTTATAGGACTGAAACAAGGAGTGAACTCGATTCAGAAAGGGAGTTTGT
The DNA here is from genome assembly GCA_963277665.1 of Viscum album. Taxonomy (NCBI): domain Eukaryota; kingdom Viridiplantae; phylum Streptophyta; class Magnoliopsida; order Santalales; family Viscaceae; genus Viscum; species Viscum album. The sequence continues at coordinate 706,627,660 of OY728157.1, read as the reverse complement.
CCACTATGATGGTCTTGGCAGCAATGCCATGGCTACTATGTAAATAATTACATGTTCTTAATGGATTCCACAATTACATAATTTATTCCCATTCTATTTTATCAAGATTGATGTTCCTAACGCACTTCCAAGATTTATGTCTTTGCTCAAGATTTTAATGTTTAAATATTATGTTCATGTTTTTATGTTCAAATGTACATGGTTTGTTTTATTTTCTCGATGATTACCCTTATTGAGCATTTGAGCTCACCATTTTTATGTTTTCTTTTCCCTAGGATTAAACAAAATGTTTTAGGTAAGGAAACAAAAAGGGGAGGATCGTTATGGGAGATGTTGAAGATCTTTCAACATGATTAGAAGTTTATATTCCATGTTTCCAAAGAAACTAAACTATTACGATCCTTGTGTGTCTGATTTTGTTATGTATTAAGTATTTCTGCAAAAGTAATGTAATATCTATGTACGTCAAGCTTTGGGTCTCTACATATTGTACTTGATTGAGATTCAGTGTAAGGGAAATTTGATAAGAAAAAAATAATACCCTCAAGATTTTTTAGTGGATTGACACATCTTTAGATATACATTACCTATTTAAACATCTTTTAAACATTATAAAATTGTACATTTATAGGAATAAATTATCACTAAATTTAAAATCTTGATATCAATGATGATTTTTATCATAACATTTCTTCTAACATTGATTTTCCCATATTTTTTGCAAAATGGATCTATCCTTCTCTATGACATCCTCTATTATCTTAGGACTTAATATAATTTTCAATCTAAATTTTCCAGGGAGCATTATTTTTCTTCACATAGTTTCATATAGGGAATAATAAGGATCTATCTGAATTCTTTATTGAAAGCTATTATTATTATTTTGTAAACCTAATGAACTAATGGTTTCGATCCCAAAAACCATCTAAATCCTTAAAAGATACTCCAAAAAATATATTTTAGGGTTTTAATGGTTCTCTAATACTATACATCTATTTGATGATGACATGAACTTCTAAATTTAATATTTTTATTCAAAACCTATTAAATTATTCTCAATAACATCAATGTAAACCTCATATTCCTATCAGATACAATAGAATTTGGTACACTATGCATCTCTACAAAATGTAGGATTTATATCCCATATTGTTTCTCAAGGGTGGAATCTTCTTTGAGATAATTTATAAGTTGTGAATTATTTAGAAGATTTACTATATACCAAATATCATTGTTGTTTTTTTTTGTTTTTGGATTCCAATGACAAAATATATGGTGTTGTTTTCCGAATTCCATTCTGGTATGGTAGTGGTTATTAAATCCACCTAGGATTTCTTCTCAAAACTATAACATGATAAGATACCATGAATATTGAAACAAATAATAAAATAACATTTTTGATATTCTCGTTCTAGAATTATAATTTTACATATCTATAAATCTTTTTACATCTGATATTAATAGAGAAAATGAACCATGATGATTATCCAATTACTTCATCTTAAAAAATTTAATTGAAATGAAACATACTCATTTCCAGAACCATATGATTTCATCACAATCCTAATTAAATATAGTAATATTCCTTAACATCTTATAAAGTATTGTACCTTTATTCAGTTCCCCAATAATCCTCATATGGATGGATGGTTCAACATTCATCTGAGAAATATAAGAAATATAATAAATCATCTAAATTTTACGATACATATTCGACAAATTAATAATTATTGGATCTATTTCAATCTTTATCATGGATAGACTAGAATAGATCTTCTGAATTAGGGAATCATCTACCTTATTCTCTTTTTGAGGATGGTAATTTATAGATATGTAATCATCATTTATCAACTAAAAGCATAAAATTTGTATCATGTTTAATTTTTCTTTGTGTATATATAAACCAATATTTGGTGATCAGTATATAAATAATTGGATTCAACATAATAGTAATGGCTCAATATTTTTAATACTAAATGTACCACTACCAAATAAATTTTTTTAGTAATTAACATTTGTAAATAATTTTATATAGGTTTGAGGCATGATCTATCATAATAAAATTCTAGTTTTGGACACATCCTATTCCCTTCATCAATGAATCACTATAGATTCCCAACCCTTCCCCAATATAGGGTTGTGTAAGAATAGGTGCACTAATTATCCTAATTTTTACCTCCCTGATATTTTACTCACATTAATCTATCCAATGGAACATTGTTCCCATTCATGTCAAATTGGTTATTTAATTACTTATTATTGATAAATATCTAAAAAATAATCAATAGTATTACTAAATCCATGAAAAATTTATATCTTTGATACAATTTTCAGTCTAGACTATTCCTCAATAAAATTCAACTATTAAATATCTAGAGATACAGACACATAAGATTTTATATGACACAATAATTATTCTATTAAAAAAAAATACTCACTTGCTAGATTCTGTATTCCAATTTTCATTCTGCTTGGTCTTCAAGAAAATACCCAAATAATCATTAAGAATTTTATTTCCATTATAATAATAACTTCATCTATAATGATTACTCCAAACATATTGAGGTAATATCTAATGAATCTATTAATTAAATACAAGAATATAAAAATAGAATTAGAAAGTAAAAATAGGATCATTATAACATCATAATCACCATACCATATATGGAAGTATATATTTCATATATCCTTCTTCATGATCCTAAATTTATGATATATATATAAAGGATAAATCATGGAAAAGTTTTGAGTTCTATATAGTTGATAAAAATAAGTAATTAATATGGCTTACAAGAAATTAGTTCTAGATATTGATCTTCTTATGTTCATGATAATAAATTTAACAACACATTTAATTATTTTCTTTCTAAAAAAAAGAAATGTTTTACCCAATGGTGATGCAGTAGCATATATGACACCCTATTCAAGATTATCAGAGAGTATCTTCTTCAATTCCTAAAACATTTTCAGGGCCATTATATATAGTGTTTGGAAATAGTTGATGTATTATCTATAAGTTATATTGAAAAACCCATTTTCTCATTCCCTGGAATACAATGAAATTATTTAAAAAATACATATTCATATTCTAAAACAATATACATATCTTCAATATTGATTTTCTCATAAAGAAATTGAGTTGAATATTCTGTATAATTAGGTAGTAAAACTCAAACAACAAATTTAATTTCAACTATAATTTCAAATTAATAGTTTTATTGGATGATTATTAGGCATTAATTTTCAATATCAAATTTTATGTCCTTAATATATAAATATATAAAGTAACTCTATAGAGATCTATTATAGATTCATAAAATCAAATCAAATTCAGTTAAATGGTCATTAATAATATTTTTCTTTGCAATATTTATAAAACAATTCAGTAAGAAATCTCCAAATCTATAGTGAAATATAATTATTCCATAACAATCACGATCCACACCAGTTTTGGTAGAAATATGTCCTTCATTAATCTAGGTATTAGCCCATGGATTAGGAAATTATATCATATAATTACCAAGTTCCACAAAAAATTAAATTGAAATATTAGTGTTATATTAAAAAATAATAATTTCTATCCATTCAAATCTTAACATTTACCTTGAAATTATTTATTGTATGGCCATATTTTGGAAACATAAAACATTATCATGTTCCTTTTATATACATCACTATGTAACATTCCCCATATTTATTACATATAGGATGCATAATTGACTTAACTTCATAGACTTTATCACCAAATCCTTTTTAAATTTTAATTTCCTATTTTTTTATATTTTAAAATTCATATAATTTAAGAATATTAATAATTATTAAATATTTATATCACTACCATAAAAAAGGTTTAGGGAAGTACTATCTTTTATCAGTGCTAAGCAGAAAGTGTTGATAAAGGGGTGGGCCTTTATCAGTGCTAGTTAAAAGAACTGATAAATGTACTGTTTATCAGAGCTTTCCTTAGAGATGATGAAGGGTACATTTATCAGCACTAATATTAGCACTCATAAATGTTTTTAATAAAAAATAATATCAATTTATTATAATTATATTCAAAAATAATGTTTATTTGTATACATTAAATAAAACATGCATGTTAATAAATAATATTTTTTTAATAATTCAAAAATATATATATAATGTTTGAATTGAAAAAAGTATTTTTATGATTATAATTATATATATAGTTAAATAATTATAATATTATAATAAATTACATTAAATAATAAATATATTTATTTGATGTATTATATTTATTATATTTATTATATACGTTAGATTAGTTATATTTATTAGATTTATTATATTTATTAGAATTATTAGATAGTTATATACTTATATATATCATTCGTGTGGTTTGGTGATGCAAAGGGAGCCAAATCTCTTCGTGAAGGTGGTTGTCCACACGTACATGAGGGTTGTTATCATATTTACGTGAGTGAAAATGAAATAAAGTAAATGATATATATTATCTTTAAAGAATAATAATAATTGAATTAATATAATAATTATTTCATTAATACCACATATAATTATTCTTTCTCACCTTCCAAGTAAATCATTTGTGAAATATGAATCACATCGCTTCGTGAGACAATATTCTTCCATACAGATTAGTGAAATTATCTAATCTCCTGTGGAATAGAAATTAATAAGATATATATGATATAATGACTCGAGGGGTATAATTATTTTATTAATATAATGTATATAATTTATATTCATTGTAACGTCCCGGCTCTGGGTGCCACTCAACGGGTGCCCCAAACTCGGTTTTCCACATGACCTCAAGCACATAACCCCAAAATCCAGAGGCTTCCAACTAGCAGCAAGGGCCGAGGTCTGATAGTGGGGAAACTATGTCCTCGTTTGTCAAAGTGTAGCGCGATGGAATGAAATAAAACACACAATGAATAGCGGAAGCGGTAAACCGTAAAAAACTGAAATAATCAACAATAGTGGACATAACAAACAATATATAAATGACGATACTACATGTCTCATGTTCTATGAAAACATCTAGAACATCTAATAAATCAATATAGTACAACCAAAAGTTGATTACAACAAAACAAATCAAAAATAGCTGGCAGCGGCATTGCGAGCCTAGGCTCGCTCCCATGCCCTGCAAATCCTTAGCAATAGTCATGTTCCTGTACAGGGACACTTGCCCCTATCCACACCTGCATAAACGTAATCTGTTTGGCCCGACAAGCATGACCCAAACAGGGTGTGAGAAATATATCTCAGTAGGCACCCACCAAAGGCCCGTGCCCAACTGTGTGTAAGAATGCAACAACATTGCAATAGTAAAATGCAATAAAGTAAGCAGTACTCAAAAGTAACCAACATAACGGTTAAATTTCCATTTTAATATTTATTTAATCCATAAAAACTCGAAATCGCCATATTGAATTTCTAAGTAAACAAACCACATACTCAGAAAACTAAACCCCTACCCTTAGGTAAGGAGTGTCCAATGCAAGAATCTTCCCTTAGACATAACAAAATTTTCCCTCAGGAATAGGTAGTGTCGCACTCAGGCACATAATCAGCTTCCCTCAGGCATGTAAGAAGTTTCCCTTAGGCCGAAATAATGACAGCCCTCGGGCTAAATAGCACAGTGCCCTTAGGATAATCACAACAACCCCCTCAGGCTAAACAGGTAATCGGGCCATGCCCAATAGGTAAACATGCCGTAAAAAAGCAATTACTCTCAATGAAATTCTACAATTACTACTTTAATGGCATACCCTCAGATAACCTTGCCAAACGGCTAAACAGTGGAACACACCCCCAGGGTGGTTCCCGATCCAAGCAACGATCCCAAACTACATTTTAATATCATAATTAAATACCTAATCAAATACAGGTGTTTAATATAGCAATGGCCTCAGCCACACGACACTCCAACATGGGTTCATGGCACAAAAATGCACAAAACACACAACAGTTGGAAAACATAACACAAATCCACCTACCTTATACGCCAACGAGCGGTATACTCGGACGCTGACTCCAGAAACGCCCCAGAACGGTGTAGATTTGACGAAGAACAAAACCCACTCACACATAAATAACATATGATAGGAGAAGAATTTGTAAGCAACACACTAGGAGAAGAGAGGGATTACCAATGTGGTTCCAGTATGATCGTCCAAAGCGGAATCAGATTCGATACGAACACCCGACAGATCGTTAAATGTACGGCCTCCTCCTTTGGCTCCAAAGTGGATCAAATGCCACCTATGCCAAATGAGGAGGATAATGCCTGTTTGAAGTCAAAAAAAAAACAATGTACATGGCATTTAATTCCAAGTACACGGCATGTAATCTTTTCATTTAATTGTTCCTCTGGCAGCATCCTGCCAGCGCGACACTATTCACCTGCCAACAAGAGTACATGTCATGTACACCTAAGTACACAGCATGTACTGCTACCCAGCTGGCGGTTGCTCCACCGCCTTACTATTTTTACCTGCCAAATGACTACACGACGTGTAAAGGACCACTACCCGGCGTGTAGTCGGATCCTACACCCTTTGTCACTGGTAAGGCTACATGCCCCGTGTACTCTTCCCACACACAACCAGAAGTACACAGCATGTACTTTCAAAATTTAGGATTTTTCCTCATTTTCTATATTTTTATTAAAACTCTTAAGGAATATAGAAAAGAAGAAGCTCATACATCAAAGAGAAGAACCAGGTTCTTAAAACTTCCCCCCTTATAGAAATTCTTCCTCTAATTTCCTTTCCAAGGGTGGAGAAGATATAGCCGTGAACAACTCCAGCCACTGAGCATGTATGTCGGCCTCCCTCTCCTAGGTCTCATCCTACACTCGGCCATTCTTCCATAACACCCGTACAAGGGGAACTGGCCAGAGTTGGAGAACCTACATGCTCCTGTCAACAATATGAATCTGATGCTCTTCAAAGGATGTATCTGCCTCCAGCTCAACATCCTCGGGTTGAAAGACATGAGATGGGTCTGAATGATAGCGATGAAACTGAGATACGTGGAAGACGTTGGGCATGTCTCGGTACTGCAACGGTAACCGTAACCGATAAGAAACCAACCCGACCCCTTCCAAAATCTTAAATGGCCCCACATATCGCGGTGAATGTTTACACTGTCTCCTGATACTCTTTTGTCCCATCCTCGGTGAAACACATAGAAAAACTTGATCCCCGACCATGAACTCTAAAGGTCATCTGCAGTGATAATTATATGACTTCTGACGAGACTGTACGGTATCCATCCGCTTCTGAATCAACTGGACCTGCTCAGATGTCTCCTGCACGAGCTGTGGCCCCAGTAAAGCTGCATCACCTACCTCTAACCAACACAAAGGTGATCGCCACGGCCTACGATATAAATCATCATATGGTGGTATCTAAATAGTCTCCTGGAAGCTATTATTAGAGGAAAACTGGACTAAGGGAATATGCTTCTCCCAAGAGCCCCAAAGTCTAGGATGCATGCATGTAGCATGTCCTCTTGCACCTGTATCATACGCTCTGACTTGCCATCAGTCTGAGGGTGGTATGCTATGCTCAAAAGCACCTATCTTCCCAGTGCCCTCTAAAAAATCTGCCAGAAACATGACATAAAGTGGGCGTCCCTATCTGAAACGATAGAACAAGGGACCCCATGAAGATGTATGATCTCTCGGATATAGAGCCTTCCGAGCTCGTCAACAACGAAGGTCTACTTGATTGGAAAGAAATGTGATACCTACATGAGTCTGTCCACAACAAACCACACGAAATCATTTCCACTAGATGACCTCGGAAAACCAGTCATGAAATCCATCGCGACATCATCCCATTTCCACTCCGGAATGGGTAACTACTATAATAGCCCAGCTGGTCTCTGATGTTCCGCCTTCACTTGCTGAAAGGTGGAACACCTCGTAACAAAACAAGATACATCTCTCTTCATACCCAGCCACCAGTACTGATGTCTCATGTCACGGTACATCTTGGTAATCCCCAGGATGATCTACCCAAGCTAAATCATGAAAATCCCACATCAGATCTTCGCGTATATCCCTTGGAACCCATACTCGTCAATGGAAATGAAAAACCTCATCATCGAATATCGTCCACCCAGGAGAAGGGTCCTCACTTGCCCTTGACTCCCATAGAACTAGGCCTTCTGAATTAGATAGATGTATCATCATCACTCTATCCAGGAGGGTAGAAGTCACAACTAATGATGAAAGATAAGTCTACCCCTGACTGTCATGCACCTCCAGATGCATCTTAGAGAACAAGGCCATGAGCTCCCAATCACCACTGGCCTCCTGCACTACCTGTATCTGAGTCTCCCGGCTCAGTGCATCAGCTACTGCATTACATTTACTAGGTGTATAGGCAAGCTCAAAATTGAAGGATTGAAGGTATTCGACCCACATTTACTGCCTCAGATTCAATTCATGCTGAGTAAAGATATACCTGAGGCTTTTTTGGTCGGTTAAAACCAAAAATTGCTCTCCCAAAAGATAATGTCTCCAACAGCACAACACATGAACAACTACTTCCAACTCGAGATCATGTGTCGGGAAATTCCTCTATTTTGGCCTCAACTGTCAAGACCCGTACGCAACAACTTGATCTCCCTACATCAACACTACTCCCAGACCAATACCTGATGCATCAGAGTAAACTGTATAGCTCATTCCCTACTATGGGAGTATCAGGATCGGTGCTGATGTCAACATTCCCATCAGGTCCTGAAAAGCTGTCTCGCAAGCTTCCGACCAAAAAAACATCACACCCTTCTTAGTCAGACCCATCAAAGGCGCTGCTAAGCGGGAGAAGTCCTGTATAAAATTCCAGTAGTAACTAGCCATCCCGAAGAAGCTTCGTATCTCAAACATGTTCTTAGGCTGCTCCCAGGAAACTACTGCTCTCACCTTCTCTGGTTATACTGAAACTTTTGCCTCTGAGATGATATGACCCAGGAAGTGAATCTGGTCCATCCAAAAGTGGCACTTTGAGAGCATAGCATATAGCTGATTCTCTCTCAGTGTACTCAATATGATCTCAAGATGGGTGGCATGGTCGTGTCGAGTGTGAGAGTATAACAAGATGTCATCCATGAATACTACCACAATAGAATCCAGATAAAGATGGAACACACGATTCAACAGATCCATGAAAACTACTAGCGCGTTCGTGAGTCCGAAAAGCATACACGTTTACTCATATATACCATACCTACCCCTAAATTCTATGAGAGGTATATCAGATGGCCTATAGCGCATCTTATGATATCCTGATCTCAGCTCAATCTTCGAGAACCGTCGTGGTCCATAATATTGATAAAAAAAGATCATCAATCCTCAGTAAGGGATATCGGTTCTTAACCATCAACTAGTTCAGCTTCCGATAATGCACACAAATTCTGAGGGTACCATACGCCTTTTTCGAAAAAGGACAGGTGATTCCCACAGAGAAGTACAGGGGGGGATAATGCCCTTTGCCTCTAACTCCTATAACTGCCTCATGAGCTCCTACAACTCTGGCGTGGCCATCCTATAAGGAGGAATAGACACTGATGGTACTCTTGGAACAATCCCAATAGAGAAATCCACCTCACACTCCGGAGGTAGACCTGAAAATTTGTTCAGGAAGACATCCTTGAAATGATCAACCACTAGAGAGAAATCCATCTGACAAGTCCCCTGGTCATCCTAGTATAATCTCAAAATCTGGCCTATGACTCCACCTCGCCCATGCTGCTCTGGTCCAGATCGACTTTCCTGAACATCCCATTCTCCCTTGTACAAAAACTCTCCTCCCTTTGGTGATGTGAAATGCACCCTACGATGATAGCAGTCTACAAAGGCTCAAAAGGGAACCAACCAGTCCATCCCGAGAATGACTTCCTAGTTCGTAATCTTCCGTAAAAAGATGTCCCAAATGAAGTGACACCCACGAATCTCAAGGGGGCACTCCTTGCACTGATGCACACCAGCCGTTCTAGTCCCCAACGAAGTGTCTAGTGTCATGATATCAGAAGAAGTAGAAACACAGAGCCCAAGGCTCTCCAAAACGGGTACAAATATGAAACTATGTGTAGCACCCATGTCAAAAAGTACTGAAGATATGACAGAAGCTACTAAAATAGTACCTTTGACTGTAGAAGGTCTGGAATCCTGCTCTTGCTGGGTCTACTGCAATACAAATGCCTGACCAGTCCCGCGGCCCTGTGACACAGCCTTGCTACCCTATGCTGTCCTGCCCTACTGCCTCTGAGATCCTGGTGTCTGGATACCACGGCCACGACCACCATCTCTACCTGCACGACTTGACATATTACAGTTCTCTGACTTGTAAGAATCCACTGGTCCTACCCCCACACGCGAAGTCTACACAGAACCCCTCTCCCTAGCCACTGGAAAAAATGCCCTGCAAAAGCAATGCACATGACCCATCTTGCCGCAATCTCGACACTCCACTCGGTCTTGTGGACACTGCGGTCTCTGGTTCCCCTATCTACCACATTGGTATCACCTAATCAGGCCACCTGAAGAAGCTTCCTGGCTGGTACTGCCACACTAAGAGATGTTTATCTTTCTCTTCCTCTTGCCAGCAGAAATAGTACCAGTAACTGGTGCTGAACCACCCTGGACCACACCACTAGATTCCTACAGGTTTCTCTCCGTAATTAGTGCCTAGTTCACGATGTCGGGTATAGTAGGAAAACTGATGAAATTCAACAGCGCTCAGATGTCATACCAAATACCATCCTTAAAACGTCTTCCTCTCAACGTCTCATCACCCACCAGCACGGGTGCAATGTGTTGAAGCTCGGTAAAATGAGCAGAATTGTCCATCACTGACATAGAACCCAGCTACAGATTCATGAACTATCGATCTATATCTTCCCTCAGCGTATCTGGGAACAAATATTCATAGAAGATTGCCTGAATGTCTTCCCACACCATGTCCCCGTGATTCTATGACTGGGTGGTAACATCCCACCACCTCTTGTAAAAATCATGCAACATATAAGTCGCGAGCTTGACCCTCCGCCCTAGAGGCATCTCAAGATGCTCAAAAATCATCTGCATCGACCCCAACCAAGACTCCACATCTTGTGTTCCACCATCCCCTAAAAACATAGGCGGATGCTGCTGCTGGAAGATACATGTCAGTTCGGCCATAGATGTGGCAGCCTACCGTGCTCCCTCAAAGGTATGCATGATCCGCATAAAGACCTCATAGAACTACGCCTCCACACCAATGTCCGGTATAATAGCTGGTGCCCCATCAGGACCTTCCGGAGGATCACCTGGTTGCCCATGGCCCACCATCTCTGAATTAATGTCGTCACCGCTCTCCTGGAAAAAAACGTGTGGTCGTCTAGGCGACATGTCACTATAAGGTCAAAAGCACGCTGTAGATTCAAGATTATTAAGGATGAAAAAAAGAAACCAAAAAGGGGACAAGAGGAAGAAGGCATCTCAAAATTTGAAAAACAAGACTACATGGCGTGTATACTAACTACACGACGTGTACTTGACTTCCCTTCCCCTACCCGGGTCTTTCGACACGGATAAGCCACACAGCTCCTGTTAAACAAAACTACACTATGTGTACTTAATCTAAATGGCGTGTATGGTGTTATTTTCTAACTTCTCGTGCCACATGTGACATGGCCGACTACTTTTCTTGAAAGTACACGACGTGATACACCCACACACGGTGTGTAAATCACCCCATTTCTCCACCCACCTGGCTAAGTCCACACAGTCTGTCCTCAGACAAGACTACACGGCGTGCCCCCAATGGTACATGCCGTGTTAAAGAAACGGTGACATCAACCCATGTTGTTAGTTACACAGACGAGTCCCCTGGTCACACTACACGACGTGTTCATTATTGACAAGATGTGTTCTATACAGGAGTTCACTGACTCGTGTTGTTAGTTACACGGCCAGACTCTGGGTAAAAACTACACAGCATGTATATCTGGTACACGGTGTGTTTTACCAAATCCCTTCCCTACACCGTGTCGACGCCCACACGGATTATGACAGGGGAAGAGACTACATGGTGTGTACATAAAAAGTTCATTTTTCTTCCCGAAAAGAAGGCCATACACGGGGTGTGTAAAAATATTACACGGCGTGTATACTGGGTTTCCAGATAGTACGCCTCAGGAACTTCCCCAGAACCCAGCAAATACCGATAAACAACTCCTAAGTGTCATATTCTGACTCGTGAGGGCCCATACTCCCAACGAATTAACGTTTGACATCTTATCTGTGTTATAACTATTAAAAAATCAATGATTCACCAAATTCTGGTAAATGGGGGCCCATACTCCCCAAAAACCAAATTTTGGCGTCCATTCTATGAACATATCACACAAAAATTACCCTACCAAATAGCAGGTATTTTATCAGTGCAACTATCAAAACAACATGCTTTTCTAGAACACTAATTATCATGACAACATGAAATTTCTAATGAACCTACCTCGCATGGAAACTATGCATGACATATGATATCTAGCATGTTCCTAAATGATGCATGAGATGGAATACCCTTATCTCATCGGGTTGTAACTAAATAGAACCCACAAATAAAATATAAACAACACATTCCAAGTGTGTCACCCAACGGTTAAAACATTTCAACTGTAAGATTTGCAAAACTGAAATAATTACAAAAATACAAGGTAGACTGGCTTTTCCCTATCCACAGGTTAGCTATGCCTGAGCATAGCTTATTACGAACTACCATTCGTCCTATCCCAGACTACAGCTCCAAATAGTAAGTGAAAGAAAATAATGTCCTTTGATACCACTTTGTAACGTCCCGACTCCGGGTGCCACTCAACGAGTGCCCCGAAACCGGTTTTCCACATGACCTCAAGCACATTTCCCCAAATGCCAGATGCTTCCGACTAGCAGAAAGGGCCCAGGTCTGATATTGTGGAAACTATGCCCTCATTTTTCAATGTTTAGCATAGTGGAATAAAATAAAATATACAATGAACAGTGGAAGCGGTAAACCATACACAACTGAAATAATAAGCAGCAGTGGATATAACCAACATTATATAAATGACGATGATATATGTCTCAAGTTATATGAAAAAAGCCAGAACATGTTATACATAAATACAGTATAACCAAAAGCAGAGTACAACAAAACAAAGCAAAAACAGCTGGCAGCAGCATCGTGAGCCTAGTCTTGGTCCCATGCCCTCCTACTCCTCAACAACAGTCAAGTACCTATATAGGGACTCGTTCCCCTATCCACACCTGCAGAAACGTAATCTGTTTGGGTCGAAAAGCATGACCCAAACAGGGTGAGAGAAATATATCTCAGTCGGCACCTAGCAACGGCCCGTTCCCAACTGTGTGTAAGCATGCAACAATAGTGAAATATTAAAATGAAATAATGTAATCAGTACTCACAAGTAACCAACTTAACAGTTAAATTCCCATTTAAATATTTATTTAGTCCATAAAATATTATAAATCACCACAGTGCATTTCTAAGTAAACAATCCACGCCCTCAGACAACTAAACCCCTACCCTAAGGTAAGGAGTGTCCAACGCAAGAATACACCCTCATGCATAACATAATTTTCTCTCAGCCGTAGGTAGTTTCACCCTCAGGCACAGAATCAGCTACCCTCAGGCATGGAATAAGTTTCCCTCAGGGCGAAATAACAACAACCCTCTAGCTAAATAGAACAGTTCCCTCAGGCTAATCACAACAACGCCCTCAAGCTAAACAGGTAATCAGGCCATCCCCAACAGGTAAACATGCAGTAACAAGAAATTACTCTCAAGGAAATTCTACAATTACTACTTTAAAGGCATACCCTCAGGTATCCTGGCCAAACAACTAAATAGTTGAACACACCCCCGGGGTGGTTCCGGATCCATGAAACGATCCCAACCATAATTTTAATATCATAATTAAATACCTAATCAAATCTAGTTGTTTAATATAGAAATGACCTTAGCCACACGACACCACAACATGGGTTCATGGCACAAAAATGCACAAAACACACAACAATTGGAAAAATTAACACAAAACCACCTACCTTATATTCCAACGAGCGGTATACCCGGACGCCGACTCTAGAAACGCCCAAGAACGATGTCGATCTGACGAAGAACGAAACCCACTCAAATTTAAATAAATTACGTTAGGAGAATAATTGGTAAGAAACACGCTAGTAGAAGAGAGGTCTTACCCATGTGGTTCCAACGTGATCGTCCGAAGCGGAATCGGATTCCAGACGAACACCCGGTGGATCATCAATGGTCATGCCTCCTCCTTTGGCTCCAATACGGCTCAAATGCCTCCTATGCCAAATGAGGAGGCTACTGACTGTTTTATGCCGAAAAAACAAAGTACACAACATGTTCTTCAAAGTACACAGCGTGTACTCCTTTCATTTAACTGTTCCTCTAGCGGCTTCCCTCCAGCATGACACTGTTCACCTACCCACAATAGTACACAACATGTACTCCGGAGTACATGTCATGTCTGCCGCCCAGGTGGAGGCTTCTCCACCGCATTACTATTTTGGCCTGACGACTGACTACACGACATGTAAAGGATCACTACACGGCGTGTAGGAGGTTCCTACACCCATTTTTGTCGGTAAGGCTACTAGCCCTGTGTACTCATCACACACACCGAAAGAAGTACATGGCGTGTGGAAAACGTACACGGACTTTACTTTCAAAATTTAGGATTTCCCCCCATTTTCCATATTTTTAATTAAAACTCTTAAGGTAATGTGAAAAGAAGAATCTCATACCTCAAAGAGGAGAACCGGGATCTTACATTCATAATTAAATCTAACCTTGAGTGGTGGTAATTGAAAAACAACTAACACCAGTTTGCGAGGATGTAGTCTTCCATACACACAAATGATGATTTCATTACCCATTATATGGGATTGTGTGTAGTTTTATGTAATATCATTTACATAATAAAATATAATATATAGAATTATATTTTTTTCTATTAACATTGTTTTAATATTATTTAAATATGTGGAGAAGGAAATAAAATAGAGATGCATGTTGAAGAACATTAACTATCCTTTGGAAATCCTCATTAGGTTTGTACTTAATCCTTAAAACGTTGAATTTTTGCCCAAAATAAGGATTCTAGGATTTGATTGGGGGAATTTGGAAGTTTTTATTTCTGTTTTTGGCCTATTGAAATTTATTTAGAGGCTTGGATAAGTTGGGGGAGTGAGTTCCCTTTTATATTTGATAAAGAGTGTAATTTTTGTAAATACTAATATATATTCACTATTAGAAGGAAAATATTAACACAAGTGGATAAAAAATTAATAATTAATAGTTTTTAAGGATTATATTGTCTATAAAAACCCTTACTACAATCTAAATCACATTTTATAAACATTTTTTACCTAACTTCTACGTTTCCCTATTTTTAAATTTTTTGGTTTTCACTACAGTAACTAATTTTCTAACCTTCGTATGTTAGCCATTAAGACTAAATTAAAGTGAATCGTATTAGAAAAATTGTAACTAATGATTATAAATATTATAACTAATTTATAAAATAATGTCTCAATTTTTTGGAAGATACTTTTAACAAAAGCGTATGTAACACGCAAAAACACTACTTTATTCCTAATGATGCAAATAATGTTTTTACTATTTAGGGGTTAATATGATCATTATAAAAGGAAAGTTGGTCTATTAATAGAAAATATATTATATTTTCTATCATCGTAAAATTACCTATAATGGGATAAATTTTTTATTAAATTGAAACAATTTAATAAAATAACATTCATTATGAAATAACTTTGATGTCATTTTTGAAAGTTTTTTTAATTTAAAGATAAAAATATAAATAGAATTATTTAAATTTAATATATTAATTAAAAAAACGTGTAAAATGATATATTTATATGGAAAATTAATAGAATACAATAATTCATTCAATTTACCTCACTTTTAATATTTTTAGTTTTATTTATTTGAGTTGGTTATTATCTAAATAATTATTGTATCGTCATCTAAAATTAATTTTAATTAACTAAATCACCTATAAAAATTGATGATAAATTATTATTATAAAAAAACTCATTTATACTTCAAAATAATATTTATTTCCAAACCAATTTTCACCTATTCCAAAAAATTATAGAATTTAAAAGCAATAAATGTTTATTTTTTCTTTTTCTTTACTTAACTTACTATATTAGTAATATTCATGCAATAATATTATAATAAGTCATAATAATCATTAATAATACATTAATGGTATAAATATGTCCATAAAATGATTTTTCGACAATTTTATATATTATTTTCACCTTATATGTTATGTTTAACCACTAAGGAAATCAGGTTTTACATTAATCATCGCAATGAATTTTTAATTGTTTTAACTAATAATTAAGTTTAAATTTTATGGGGACTTATTATATAATATAAATTAATATTATTCCTAATATAGAATCCATTTTTACCAATTCAACTCTTATAAGTTGTATGTTTTAATGTAAAATTAACCTCAGATATACAAATAGAAAACAGGTTTTTAAAATTAAAATGTTCAAAAGATTACAATGTTTTTATATAAAAATTACATTTAAAAATTATTATAATTAAATAATTTAGATTAATTTATATATTAATAAACTATTTTTGATTTAAATCCAATTAAAAATATAATTTTTCATTATAATTCATTTAATTGAAAAGGATGTCTTACCTTCAAATCCATAATTTTATACTATTCATCAAAAAAATCATAAAAATCCACAAAAAAAAAGATAATTTAGATATTCATATTCCAAAAAAAATTATTATTTGATATTAATATTTAAAATTTTTTTAAAATTAATTTTAAAATATGTACGTAAAATGCAATTGAACATTCTTTTAGAAATAAATTATTATTATTTTAAAACATTTCATTTTATTTTAAATGGTTATTATTTTAATTATAATCAATATATATATAATAAACATGTGTAATCTATATATTCTCATAATTTAATTAATATTATTCATTCCCTCCATTCTAATGGCAAGGCAATAACTATCATATTAAATATTAATATTACTTGTATATTGTTGTATGGTAAAACTCGATCTTATGTGAAACACAAGCTGTCAATGAAACTCATTATTTTGTGTAACACAAGATAAAATCAATTTTTAGTTTAATTAAACTTATTTAATATATTTAATAAATATATCATTATGCATTTGGTGTTATCTCTTATTCTAATCTACTTGTCGTGTGTCAAACACGATATTAAATAAAGTGTTTTTCTTTTACAATTTCGAGGAGTTACATTATCCTCACCATAAAAAAATAGTTTTTTCACATATTAAACATGATATTATTAATAAAACATCTTATATTTAAAAATACCACTCTTAAAAAATATACATCATAATAGAGTTAACAAAATACCGCCTCAATAATAATGAAAGATAATTAAAGCGTCATTCGGAATAACATATATCATGGTTTCTAACTCGGAAAATATTAGTGTAAGGTAAACGTATAGTCACGGAGGTAAATAATAAATATTTATAAATAGTTATTGAGGTCATTGATCATAATAAATTTAACGATCAATGGAATATTTATGGTCACAATTCCATAAATCTATTATTATTAAATTTTAAATTTTACCAGTTCAACATAAATGAAGTTATTAGGATAACATTTTATCAGGATAATTTTCCTAATATTGAGCAATTTTTTTAATACCATAGAATATAAGGAAATATAATTACTTGATATATTTATAATTCATAATCAAACATTCATTCTTTGGTTATTATTTTATTAATTTCGAATTCATTCTTTACTATATGAAATTAATATAAAAAAAATATTATTTTATACCTAAATATCTAAAATTTTCTTTTTAACATATCAAAATATCTATAAATAGTTACATGTATTTTCGTCTATATCAAAATATTTACCAAAAATAATACAGTTAGAAAAATTTATGCAATATAATAAATTAATCTCTTTGACAAAAATAACACAATTAGTTCAACATTAATATTTATTATTATTATTTCAAATCCATTAACTAAAAACAATGAGATATATCTAGGATATCCTGTAGGATTTTTTTAAGTGCAAAATTATTATCATCATTTGGTCATGGGTTCAAGCCATATGACCATGACAGACTTGCTGGATTGTCACCTAGCATGTGGGTTATAGTTATTCTATATAATATTCATAATATTCATATAACATTCCCTAAAATACTATTGAAATACTCGATATAAAATTAATCATTAAATATCCATTCTATAATTGATTTCAATATAAAATATTTTTTACAATGTCTAGTAATCTTATTTGACTATTATTATATTGTGTTTAATGATTATTTCAACCCTAAAGGATATCATACCTTTAAACATAAGTTTATAAAATATAAATGATTTATTCCTCAAAAAAATCCACTAAAACATTTACTTTCCATTAATTTCTCCAAAATTTCCTTAATTTTATGACATTACTACAACACACATTCTAAAAAGATATTTTTATGACTTTTAACTTATTAAAAACCTTAAAATCTTAAACAAGATAGTGTTCATAACAATTTTGTTAATGAAGAAATATATTATTCTAGAATTTATCACAATACATAGATGTTTCATAACTCTTACAACCAAATATCATTGGTAAAATACTTTTACACAAATAATTCATCCTTTTTTTCATCATAGGTTCTTCGTTTCTAAAGGGTTTAACCTCAGTCATTCATTGTCATTATCTATTCAAATACTTTAAATTTTTTTGTAATTAAAATTTAAATTATCCTATGAATATCCATCGAGAGTGTCAAACCAGGTACATTATAAGGCTCGTTGTTGTGTACTAGGTAATGCTTGGGTCAGGCCTGATGCTTCCATTTCATAGTTATTTCTCATAGGAACATATGTGTTATAACCACATCAACTTATAGTATCCATATATGGATTTATTTTAAGTAAACCCACATAATATCTTCTTTATAAAAACATTAGGATTTTTCTTCTATACTTATCTACAAATTATATCATAAGGTTGTTATCCATAATCTATGTTTTTACTAAATCTATTTTCCAAGGATTATAAGAAACATTCATTAATACCAACTATTTCAAAACCAACACTTGCATCACAGAGGTGGTTCCAGGTACCATTAAATTGGAATAATATATAAGAAATTTCCTTTTGAATTAATGAATATTTTACTGGTATTGGTAAACAATATTTATACATGTGTCTTCAGTTACGATTGAATACACAAATTACAACATATTATTTTTAGAATAAATTTATTCCATCTAGAACATAATTTTATATCAATATTATTAAACTTCATGTAATCCTAGTGAATGAAAAAAATGATGAGCTTAATTGCTTAGTATGGTTTAAGTACAACAGAAGGAATTAGGAATCAATTAGAATAATCAATATTAAAAGGTAAATAATTGAACACAAATCCATTAAAATAACTTGACTATCATTTTATGATAATGAATAATAAATATGGAAAGGTAAATAACTAATAATAATTTCAATTTTATAAATAATATGAGAATTAAATGAATCCATAAATTATATCCTATAGAAAATATCATGGATTGTAAAAACTGAATTACGAATAAATGAAACTCTTGATTATTGGATGTCATGTTTCCCAATAACATGATACAATTAACATAAATATATATATCCTAAATATAGTTTATATAATCCTGGAAAAAAACCACATTTTTTGTTTCATGACCTTTCACAAGACACATACTACAATGATATATCCTCCAGAGACATTAAATCTACTTAGATACAAATGATATGGGTTTTTTAAATATGATTTTGTCCCATGAAATTACTGATTCAGGAATGGTCTTTAATTTACTAATTCCCAAACTATGTATTTAATTTATAATTAATTACTCATTCATTTAATTATTTATTTAAATACTAATTACTATTCCTAGTCAAATATCCAAATTGATTAAAGGGTACATATTTAACAATATTTACCAAATTAATCAAATAACCTTCAGAGTTAATATTATATAAGAATGTGGTATACCATTTAAGAAATAATCATATCCATCAAACAGTAATATGTAAAATTAAGAGAAATTTAATTTCTAATGAAAAAAGGTTATAAGAAAGTGATTAATTAAAGAGAAAGTTAACAGCCACAAAAGAAAGTGAGATTCCACGATAACTTTTTCCATTTGGTAATTTCCAAGTAAAATCCCCTTAGATGAAAGAATAAAAATTTAATATTGAAATTCCTTGCATAAATAATTATTAAGGATATTTCATTTCAAATGTGTTTTTTATACACCGCATGAACATGTTGAGTCAATAAAGTTTTCTTTCTTAATTTTACATTTCTTCTTGTTTTGAAAATCAAAAACACCCTATACCTAAGTAAATCTATGTTTTACTTCTATAAGTAAAATTTCTTTATAGAAATTTACCCTAACCAAGATTTTTTCATATACAAAGAAATATTTTTATTAAGTATAAAAATCATGTTCATAATCATACCTCAGAATCATATAATGCTAAGGTATGGAGCATTCTGTTTTTAGAATCCGAATTCTGGATACGAACTCTAACAAAGTTCAAACATCGAATTATGGACTCCGAACTCTTATGAAGTTCGACTCCGAACATTCATGATTTCAAATCTTAATTTTTATATGTTCTACTCTGGACTCTTATGAAGTTTGACTCTGAACATTCAAGAGTTCAACTCCGAAATTTTATAAGTTCGACTCCGAACTCTTATGGAGTTCGACTCCCAACTTTCAGGAGATCGACTCTGAACATTAATAAGTTCGACTTCGAACTCTTATGAAGTCAGACCCCGAACATTAATGAGTTGGAACTCAATATTTTATAAGTTCTACTCCGAACAGTTATGAAGTTTGACTCCGAACATTCATGAGTTCGACTCCAAACATTTATAAGTTCGACTCTGAACTTTATAAGTTACGATTCTGAATCCTTATGAAACCAGAATCTGAATTTCCTTAGAAATATAGACTCGAGATTCCAACAGAATTTAGGTTCCAAATTCCTAAAACAGAATCCAAATATCCTTATTATTATAATCTCCGAATTCCATTTTGGATAGACTCCAAACTATTATTTACTTACATTCTGAATTCTAGTTTTGCTTGTGCATATACTTGTTTCATTACAAAATGATGTCGTCCATTCAGTTACATATGTTTTGTTATAAAATTATGTCGTCCAATATGTTTCAAACTAATCGTTGGTTGAGTTACATGTGTACAGGTCCCTCCGAATTTTAAGGAAAATATGACCATTGGAGGAGGGAGCCAACCGTTCAAACTGTGCTTATAAATAAGAGCTCATTTGAAAGAGCTCAAAATGAATGGAAAATAAGTTGATCACTCTAGATACCACACATTGTTAAGGTGTTATCTAGGGAGAGAAGCTTTACATGCTTTGTGCGTACTGAACCGCTCATTCAGATTGCATTGTGCGACTCTGAATGTTGGTGATTACATTTGAGGGATTCTAGGGATATGAAGACAGAGGTGCCGACTACTTTGATGTTCGAGGGCTTCCTTGCTGAGGAAGATAGAGGTTTCAACTACCTTGAAGTTGAGGTCTTACAGGGATAGAAAGACAGAGACATCGATCCTCATATCAAGGGCTTACCCTAGTGTGGGTAAGATAGACTTTCTTGAAATGAGAAATCAAGGGACCTTTATCAAAGGTTGTTGGATAACCTTCTCTTTAGGTTAAAAGACTTATATCTTGTAACTAGTAGTTTTAATACTTGTTTTCCACTTCATTTCGTATTGTAAAGAATGTATAACATCTTGTTTTTTCCTTAAACTTGTACTCTGATTCATTTAGATTCTATAAATTTTAATGTTGAATCTCATATTGTAAACATTAGTTAAGTTTCAATTTCTGAATACATATTTCCAGAACCTATTTTTGGAATCACTTTCCAGATTCAGGAAAGTGCATAGAACTAGAAGTTTGTAACGTCTTACCTTGTTCTAATTCTCTAATTGGTGTTAGAGGTGTTGTGAATTTGTTTAGATTAACATTTTTAAACTTAGATCCTTCCTTATATAAGGAAATTTTTAAATTGTACAATTCACCCCCTCTTGTATATTGAGAATCTACATCATTATTTCGATCCTAAAATTGCTTTTAGAGAAGGTCTCTGAAATACTTACACTCACATATGTGTTTTCTTGCTCACTTTTTCATTGTTCTTTATCATTGCTTAGAAAGTTAGTTTCATTCCAAACATTTTTATTCAGAACTTATTCATTCCAAACTTGTTCACTCCAAACATTGTGATTACAAACTTTTCCTACAAACAAGTTTGGTTGCGAAATAATTTCTTAGAGATGGATGGTTTAAATGTTGGGTCATAGATAATCCAAATCCTATAAGACCACCAGTTTTTGATGGCAATGATTATGAGTATTGGAGAGATCGTATGCCGACTTTTGTTATCAATACTGGAGTAGATAACATTCTTCTGCTTACTGGAGGTTATAAAATTCCTGATAAGGAAGTAAGTGCTTTCACAAACCAAGAGAAGAATGATTATCAATTAAACTACAAGGTACGCAATAATATACCATGTTCAATGAATAGGAATATATACAACAAAATTTTATCATGTGAAACAACTAAATATATATGGAAGAAACTTGAAGTCACACATTTTGGTACATCAAAACTAATTGAGACAAGATGAGATATTCTTAGAGTAGAGTATCATGGTTTCAATTTTCCTTATGGTGAACCCATTTTGAATGTTAAACAGAGGTTTATGACAATTGTAAATAGTCTACAATCTATGGAAGGGAACGGTCTAGATGATGAAGCTCTTGTGGACACGATCATTGATATTAGGCCTAATGAGTGGGAATCAAAGAGAACAACTATTGATGAGAATAGGAAGGTTACTCAAATTTCCTTAGATGAATTATTCGGAACTCTTATTCAACATGAAACAAGAATAAAGAGAGATGCTGACAGCATCAAGAAGAAAAATGGAAATGGTACTATTGCTTATACAACAACATCAAATAAAATGAAAGCAATGACTCCTCAGAGAGTAATTAGATCCAAGTATAAGAAGGTTATTATCCAATCTGAATCTATGGATAGTGAAGTCCCAGGGAATAAGATAGAAAATATTTCTCAATGGATGAACAAGATAGCTAGTCAGAGAAATTTCCAATCCATGTATTAGAAAAATGAAGGGAAAGATAAGAAATATCGAGAATTTACTTGTTATGAATTCAAGAGAGATGGACATATTAGACCATATTTCCCTTTTCTCAAAAAGAAATAAAGAAAAGAGAGGAATTTTGAAAGGAACAGGAAGAAGTTTTATAAATCTAAAGCTAAAAATGTTCTGAAAGCCAATTACACCTGGAGTGCCAGTGGTGGTTACTCATCAGATGAATCTATGGATTATGAATCTTCAGGACAAAATATTCTTGGTCTTATTTCTAGGCTACATATTAACAATCATTTCTTCATGTCTAAGGTACACAATTATGAATCATTGACCAATGTTTCCTTAAATTCTAATGATAGTAAATATTATATCTCTTCAGAAGAAGAATCCTCTTTTGAGAAAAAAAATACTTTACCTACCATTGAAGAAGTCTCTAGGTTTGTTGAAATTATTGAGATTTAGAGTTCTAAACTCAATAAAAAACATGATAAGGAAAAATCTAGGAATACTATTCTTACAAAAGAAATATCAGCTCTTTCTAATGATCTTGATAGGAAAAATACTGATTTTATAAGTATTTCAAAAAATATTGAGGAAGTAAGTTATGAGAAGAACAACCATTCTAAAGATCTAGAAAAATTAATTTTTAAGAAAAGTATTTTAGAGCCAGATCTAGTTCTAAACCTAATGGTTTTGAGGATAAAAATGTAATTATAAAACTCAAGTCCAAAATTTTTTCCTTAATGAAGTGTTTGTCAAACATTACCGATGGTAAAGAATATATTGATAAGATGTATTCACAAATATG
The DNA here is from genome assembly GCA_963277665.1 of Viscum album. Taxonomy (NCBI): domain Eukaryota; kingdom Viridiplantae; phylum Streptophyta; class Magnoliopsida; order Santalales; family Viscaceae; genus Viscum; species Viscum album. The sequence goes on along the minus strand of OY728157.1, from coordinate 706,603,559 downwards.
ACCATTAAGAAACAAATACGGATTTGGTTATACCCATGAAAAACTAACTTTTAATAAAAATTATTTTTTTACTCAATGTGCCCCATTTTCTACCAAGTGTCAACGTGCTGGTCACTGGGCAAAGAATTTCTCTTTAAACAAACCCAATCTTTAGGTTTTCATAAGGCTTATTTCTCTAAGAAGATTTGGGTTCCTAAAATTTTGTTATCTGAAAATCTCAGATCCAAACACGTTTGGATTCCTAAAATCTAATTCTTTTCTTATTTTCTAGAAGATAAAGGAAGTACCAACAATAATACTTGGTAAATGGATAGTAGATGTTCTCGGCACATGATTGGTAACAAAATCTATTTTGAAAATATTATCAAGACAAAAGGAGGAAAGGTAACTTTTGAAGATAATGCTCAGGGAGAAATTGTTCGTATATGTAATATTGTTCTTCTGGGTAAAAATATGATTTCAAATGTTTTGTTTGTTAAGGGTCTTTAGCAAAACCCCATTATCATATGTCAATTTTGTGATGAAGGTTACATTGTGAATTTTTGGAATGATAAGTTCTTAGTTCACAATTCCAAGGAAGAATTTATTCTCTTAGCCAATAGGAAAGAGAATGTTTATACACTAAACATAGAAGACCTTTGGATCCATAATTTACATTGCCTAAGTGAAATGGAAGATCATTTTAAGTAATGGAATAGAAGATTAGGTCAGTGTAATCTTAGGAACTTATGTAAACTATCTATGAAGAAACTAGTTAAGGATCTACCAGATCATAGATTAGATTATTCTAATGTTTTTGATCCTTTTCAATATGGAAAGCAACATAAATCCAGTTTTAAATCAATCGGTGAAGTCTCTACAACTGATCCATTACAGCTGGTGCACAAGGATCTTTTTGTTCCAACAAAAACTGGAATCATTTGAGGCAAATACTATGTGTTTTTTCTAGTTGATGATTTCACTAGATTTACATGGGTCAATTTTATAGAAAAGAAGTTTGAAGATTTTTCATATTTCACAAGTTTTAGAGACCTAGTTAAAAATGAGAAAATCCTTCCACTGAAAACTATTCATAGTGATCATGGAGGAGAATTTCAAAATTCTGATATTGAAACTTTTTGTAGTAGAAAAGTTATTACTCACAACATTTCAGCACCATGAACTCCTCAACAAAATGGTGCAGTTTAAATAATAAAAAAAAATCAATAGATAAATTTAACCATGTTGAGTGAATATTCTATAGCTAGAAATTTTTGGGTTGAATCAGTAAGTACTGGTTGTTATACTATAAATCGAGTTTCGATTAGACCTTTTCATAATAAAACACCCTAAGATTTATGGAATGATAGAAAACCTAGACTTTCCTACTTCACGGTATTTGGATGGAAGGTATTCATCTTAAATACTAAAGATAGTCTACACAAATTTGCACCAAAATATGATGAAGGAATTTTCTTAGGCTACTCCACAACTTCTAAGGCTTATAGATTTTTCAATAAAAACACTTCAACTGTTGATGAAATAATGCACGTAAAATTTGATGAATCTGATCCCTTTGTTATTAAACCATCCCAACCTACATCCTTGGATGTGTTTTCAAAAAAAGATTGTCAACCTTTTATAGAAGATCCTTCTGATAAAGAAAATGTTCAAGATGATATTTCTGAAACATTTACCTTAGAAGACTTTTGACTCTATGTTGACGAATAGTTTCCACAATACCCAAATAAGGTGTTTCTTAAGAGTCATCCCAGTGACAGTATAATTGGTGATGTAAATAAACATGTAAGGACTAGAAGTTCTTTGAGAAATGAATTAGAACATCTAGCATTTCTTTCTCAATTAGAACAAAAAATCACTGATGAAGGTTTAGGTGATGATGATTTGATTAAAGCCATGCAACATGAACTAAATAAATTCGAAAGGAATAAAGTCTGGACCTTGCTTGAGAGACCTAAGGAAACTTTTGTTATTGGAGTAAAGTGGGTTTTCAGAAATAAGTGTGATGAAAATTGAGTCATTGTAATAAAAAAAGCTAGAATAGTTGCTAAAGGCTATAATCAGCAAGAGGGAATAGACTACGAAGAAACCTAAGATCCAGTAGCTAGACTTGAGTCTATTCCTATCTTCAATGCCTTTGCAGCATTCTATAATTTTATAGTTTTTCAAATGGATGTAAAATGTGCTTTCCTTAATAGTTATGTCCAAAAGGATGTTTTTGTTGAACAACCTCCTGGCATTAAAGACACCAAATACCCTGATCATGTTTTTAGACTTACCAAAGCTTTGTATGGCCTTAAACAAGCCCCACGAGCTTGGTATGATAGACTTACAATATTTTTTCTTCAAAATAACATTGTTAATGTAAATTAAGAACAAACCCTTTTTATAAAGAATGATAAGGAAAATGTTTTGATTGTTCAAATTTATGTTGATGACATCATATTTGGTTCAACTCATCAATCTTTAAGTGATTCCTTTGCAAGTATAATGAAATCTGAGTTCGAAATGTGTATGACGGGTGAGTTAACATTTTTTATTGGTTGTCAAATTTCTCAAAAAGCATAATGAACCTATATATCTCAACATAAGTATGGTTATGACAATACTAAGAGTATAAGTACTCCCATCGGTACCTCAAACTATTTAGATCTTGATGAAGCTGGGAAACCAGTAGATCAAACATTATTTAGAGGTATGATAGAAAGTCCAGTTTACTTAATAGCAAGTCAACAAGAATTAATGTTTCTAGTATGCTTATATACAAGATATCAATCCAATCCTAAGGAATCTCACTTAAAGTCAGTGAACAAAATTTTTCTCTACATAAAGGGAACCATGGATCTAAGATTATTTTATACTTCTGGAAATGATATTGTTTTAAAAAGATTTTTGGATGCTTACTTTGCTGGTTGTAGAATGGATAGAAAGAGTACTTCCAAAACATGTCATTTCTTAGGAGATTCATTAGTTTCTTGGTCATGCAAGAAGCAACACTCAGTATCACTCTCCACTGTTGAAGCTGGATATCTATCAGCTGGAAGTCGTTGCGCTCAAGTGTTGTGGATGCAACACACACTCACAAATTATGGCTTGCGTTTTACAACGACTCAAATTTTTTGTGATAACACAAGTTCCATTGACATTAGTAAAAACCCTTCACATCAATCACGTACAAATCACATAGATATTAGGCATCACTTTCTTAGGGATCACACACTTAAAGGAGATATCATTCTTCATTTTATCGGAACTCAAGATGAACTTGCTGAAATTTTCACAAAATCATTACCCTCCAATAGATTTGAATACATTAAACAGAAGTTATGAATGATAATCGTGAGGTAATACTTCTTCTTTAACTTCTTGTTGAACAATTCTCCTTACAGTAATAAACTCTTTTCCTTAGGGGAGTACATTTGAGTGTTAGTCTAACCAAAACATTTTGTTGACAGTTTTATTTTGGTACATTTGTAATCAAAATTTTTCATAAAAAGTTTTTAGAAGCTCTCAGAATAGAAATTTCCAGAATGAAAATTCTTGGAATGGAAATTCTCAGAATGGAAATTTTCGGTTTGAAGAATTTTGTACTGAACTTTCCATAATGAGAATTTTCGTAATGAGAATTTTCGTACTGAACCTTTCGTAATGAGAATTTTCATAATGAGAATTTTCATAATGAATTTTTCATAATGACAATTTTCATAATGAGAATTTTCGTAATGAATTTTTCGTAATGAGAATTTTTTTAATAAAAATTTTCTTAATGAAATTTTCGTAGTGAGTATTTTCGTAATGAATTTTTCGTAATGAGAATGTTCGTAATGAGAATTCTCGTAATGAATTTTTCTTAATGAGAATTTTCGAAATGAGAGTCTTCATAATGGATTTTTTGTAATGAGTTTTTTTTTGAAAAATATTACCAATTACGATCAATGTATCTATCCAATCCTGAAGTTATGATTTCCTTACTGAAATATTCATAGTCATACTTTTCTTGCTGCTAGTTTCCTATGAGTTTTAAAATTATTCGGATTATAGTTTTCCTTAAATTCGAATATTTATCTTAAAACCTCAAAAGATCGCAATCAATTTTTCCTTGCGGGAATATTCTCAACCATAATATCAGATAAGAAGGATATTCAACCATTAGATGGTTTTTGGAAAACCAAAGGTCACCTACTTCGCCTATATAAAGGGGGACCTAAGAGTCATCCCACATCGGTTTTTCAATCCTTCGCATCTCGAACCCCTGCATCTCTTCTTAAGGACCCTTCCGATCTTTGATAATGTTGTTCCGAATCTTCCATAACTCTCCACTCCAAATGTCTGTTGAAGATACAACTCAATATATGTCAACTAAAAAACCAATCTCAAAGTGTTCAGTATTCAGGGAAAGGTTAGTGCATCTGGATTTCTACAAGTTCGATTCTCTTATAACCAAGAATATCAGATTGAATGGCTGGGAAGATGTTTGCTTGTGTAAGTCAGAGAAATAGGATCCAGTTTATACTGATTTTCTAGTTGAGTTCTACGAGTCTGTTTCCTTCCAGTAGGAAGATGGTAGATATTTAATCTTCTTTAAGTCTTAAGGTAAGACATACAAGTTATCCTACAACAAGGTGGTAAGCATGGTGGGTTTATCTAACGAAGGGGAAGCTGAATTTTGCTCTCATAAGCTTTCGGATGAGAAAGGAGGTTTCAAAAATGTGAAGGAATTGAAATGTATTGGACATAAAGACAATAAGATATCTATGATTGCTCAGGTCACTCCGAATAATCGGATTTTACAGTTATTGGAACAAATTTTTCTCGTGCCAAGAAGAGGTGACAAGGATAATTTGAAGAAGAGTGATATCTATGTCCTAGATTTCCTGTTAAATCTATGGAAGATAAATTTGATGAGGCATGTCTTGATTACGATCAAGAAAATAACAGAAGGGAACTTGAGATCTCAAATCATTATGTATCGTACTTTATTATCAAAGATGATAGTTCAGTACTTAGGTTCTTTCAATGTTTCATGAAAGTAAAATTTTTTGAATTGTAAGCTTATGCTAGTTATCGAAGATACATTGAAGAGGATGAATATGGGTTTTTCTAGTGAATATGGAGAATTCTATCCTCTATCTGTGGAAGAGGTTGAGGTAGCTCATGAAGATTCACAAACTCCAGAACCATCTAAAAAGGCAAGGAAGAATAGAAAGCTTAAGGAATTGGATACTGAAGACGTAACTCTCAAAGCTAAGGAAACTCAGTCTGCTCCCCCACAAGCTGAAGAAGCAGAAAACATATATATATATGAAGTGGCAGCCAAGTAGAGGGAAGACAAGGAAAAGAGGAAATAAATGGATCCACAGATCGGATTGGACCATGCAGAGGCTAAGGCCATAAAATAGAGAGCTGTAGATGAATTAGAAAAGAAGGAAAAGGAAAAGAAGATGAAAAATAATTTTTTTGAAGATAATGTGGTGCAATCTCTATTAAGTGATACTGAAAGAGCTTCTGAGAAAATTCCCAATCCAGAATCTTTCGATATCCAACCATCTTTACCAGTGTCTCCAGGTAAGAACTACGTCACTCCGGAAAAATCCAAGGGTAAAGAGGTAGTTGAATAAGTAGAAAAACAAGCTGATGAAGAATTAGAAGAAGAGGTTGTTGAAGAAGAATATGAAGAAGAAGAGGAAGGAAGTAATGATCTTGATGATATGATCAAACAAGTAGAAGAGTATAAAGAAAGGGATGAATCCGCAAAATTACCCACTCTGGAAAAGGCAGTTGAGAACGAAAGTGGGAAGTCTATTGATAATCAATATGAAGAGAAGGAAAATGTTCTGTATGATGAGGAAGAATATTATGAGAAGAATTTTCTTAATGAAGGGGAATAAAATGAAAAACTAGATGATGATGTGATTGTTCAGTTATCCGAAACTGTGGAAGAGTCTCCAGATGAACAACCCATTCCAAAAGTTGACAAGGGGAAGCAAATTCTGATGGATACACCAATAAAATAAATTTTCAAGAAGAAAGTTGTTGGTGGTTCTTTGAAAAGGAAACTGGTTCCAGTTGTAGATGGAAAATCTTCAGGATAATTATCTGATTCGGAGACATCACATCATGGTCATAATTTTTTGGTCGAATTTCTAAAGAAGCTAGTGGACACCATTCCGATTTTTCCAACCAGAGACTCCAGATTCCAGATGCTGCAACAGAGTAAGAATCAGAAATCAGATTCCTTATCCATGGTCATGGATAAGTGTATGAAGATTGATGTTGACCATATAATCTTTCTTATCAATTAATATGTGAATATAAAATCTTGCATCAAAATATCTTTGTGGTCTATGAATGTTGATGAAGACATGGATGACTATGATAATTTTCACAATGAGGTGAAAGATGATTTTGACACCAAGGATAACAAGATTAAGAATCTTCAGGATGAGATGATCATCGAGCAATGTTCTCGGAGTTAACAAGTGAAGGAACTTAATGATAAGACTAATTCCCTTGCTCAAAATTTTATAAGGGATAGAGATATTTGGATTGAGCTTGAGAAAATACTTGTAAAGCAAGAAAAGCTAATGAAGATGCTGGAAGAGAACATGAAGGCTCAGGCAAGAGCTTTAAAATCCCAAGAAGAAAAGAAAAAATATTTGGAGAGGCATGTTTTGGAAGATCGAAGAGACATGAAGAAGCTGAAAACCTTGTTGAAGAAGATGATATCGAAGGAAAAGGAAGACAAATAAATACACTCCAATCTTTGTTGAATTTTTCTTTCCTTGTAAAAGTTTTTCAACTCTAATGAATATTTTGAAGGTTGTATCTTGTTATGTACTAATACTTCAGGTACCATATTTTTTTCCCATTCCCTTCAATTATTTTTGAAAATCACAAAGTGGGAGAAGGAAAAAGAACTACTCCTAAGGAGGAGAAGGAAAAATTTAAAATAAAGAAGAAAATTTTCTAAGTGAAGATATTATTAAAGTAAGGGAGAGTTTCTCCCTTTGAATTTTTTCATTCCCTTGATAATGAAAACTATACTCCGGAAAATCAGACTACAATCCATAGAGTTGAAATGCCTAAGGGGGAGTTAGTTGTATTCACTATCATTTATAAACATAGGGAGATAAGTTTTATTTTCAAAGAATAATGAATTTCTTTTTCAAAGACCTTATATTCTTTTTCATAAGGATGATTGTACTTTCCAAAAAGGGGGATATTATTGAGACAATAAGGTTTTCCTTATGACTTTTCCATTCCATCTTGTTTTGAAAATCACAAACACCCTCTACCTAAGTAAATCTATGTTTTACTTTTATAAGTAAAATTTACTTCCTTATTGAAATTTACCCAAACCAATATTTTTTCATATACATGGCAATATTTTTCTTAAGTAAAAAAATCGTATTCATACCCAAACCGTCATAATCATATAATGCTAAGGTATGAAGCACTCTGTTTTTAAAATCCAAATTTTGGATACGAACTCTAACAAAATTCAAACTCCGAATTTTGGAATCTGAGCTCTTATGAAGTTCGACTCCGAACTTTCATGAGTTCGAGTCTGATATTTTATAAGTTCGACTCCTAACTCTTATGAAGTTCGACTCCGAACATTCATGAGTTCGACTCTGAACTTTTATAAGTTCAACTCCAAACACTTATGATATTTGACTCCAAAAATTCATGAGTTCGACTTCGAACTATTATATGTTCGACTCCATACTCTTATGAAGTTCGACTCCGAACTTTCCTGAGTTCGACTCTAAACTTATATAAGTTCAAATCCGAACTCATAGAAAGATCGACTCTGAACATTCATGAGTTTGACTCAGAACTTCTATAAGGTCGACTTCGAACTGTATAGGTTCATATTCTGAATACTGATGAAACCAGACTCTAAATTTCCTTAGAAATTTAGACTCGGATTCCAATATAATTCAGGTTCCAAATTCATAAAACAGAATATGAATATACTTTTTATTATAAACTCAAAATTCCATTTTGGTTAGACTTCGGACTATTATTTTCTTACATTCAGAATTCTAGTTTTGATTATTCTTATACTTGTTTCATTACAAAACGATGTCATGCATTCAGTTACATATGTTTTTTTATAAAACGATTTCATCCATTCTATTTCAAAGTAACCATTAGTTGAGTTTCATGTATATAGGTCACTCTGAATTTTATGGAAAATATGACCGTTGGAAGAGGGAGTCGACCGTTCCAACTGATCTTATAAATAGGTGCTTATTTGAATGAGCTCATAACGAATAGACAAAAAGTTGACCACTCTAGAGACCGCATAGTGTTAAGGTGATTTCTAGGGAGAGAAGCTTTTCATGCTTTGTGCGTATTGAACTGCTCGTTCAGATTGCTTCGTGCGAATCCAAATGTTTGTGATTACCTTCAAGAGCTTCTGGGGATAGGAAGATAGAGATGCTGACTACCTTGAAGTTCGAGGGCTTCCTTGCTGAAGAAGACAGAGGTTCCAACTACCTTGATGTTGAGGGCTTGCGGGGATATCAAGACAGAGACACTGATCTTCGTATCGAGGGCCTACCCCGGTGTGGGTAAGATATACTTGCATGAAAGTATAAATCAATGGACCTTTATCCAAGGTTTTTCGATACCCTTCTCTTTAGGTTAAAAGACTTATATCTTGTAACTAGTAGTTTTACTACTTGTTTTCCACTGTATTTCATATTGTATGGAAAGTATAACAATCTTTTTTATTCCTTATACTTATACTCTGATTGATTTAGATTCTATACGCCTTAAGGTAGAATCTCATATTGTAAACTTTAGTTAAGTTTTAATTTCCAGATCCATATTTCCAGAATAAGTTTTTGGAATCACTTTCCAGATTCAAGAAAGTTCATAGAACTAGAGGTTTATAACAACATTCCTTGTTCCAATTCTCCATTTGGTGTTAGAGGTGTTTTGAATTTGTTTAGTTTAACTTTTTTAAACTTATATATTTCATTATCTAAGAAAATTTTTAAAGTGTAAAATTAAACCCCCCCTCTTGTATATTGAGCATCTAAATCATTATTTAGATCCAACAGAATGAATATAGGTGGCTAATATAATGTACATATCCAAGAAGGAAAATTGAAACAAAAAACCCATATCTCTCACTTTACAATATTTAAAAATGGTTTATCCAGTTTTATAATATTTTTAAACATATTATTCGTTTATAAAAGAACTATATTCATACTTATAATATCATACATGGTCCTTTTATTACAATTTATAACTAATTTGTTAATAATATGTCATTATTGTCATTTCTCTGAGAGTTAACAACCTTGTTTTCTCATTGGTGTTTTTTCAGGAAGGATTTGGTTCATATACATATTATATAATGTCCAAATTTATAGACTATTAATTCTGAAATAATTTTCATATTTATACATCAATTATAATTTTTAAACCATTCATTACTGATGGTTATGAAAAATTAAGTATGTTACGATCATAGAGAGGGTAGCTCGTGCATACACATGAGTAACATTACCATTTTTTCACTGATCATTATAAAAAAGATTTAAGATAAATTTTAAATTTATATTATAGTAATAATATCATATATACCATATTATATACCTATATATAACATCCATGTGATGCGGTGATGAATATAGAGTCGCATCGCCTTGCGTAGGTTGTAGTCCACACCTACACGAACGATGTTGTAATCTTTATGTGACATAATATTAAAGAAACAAAATGATATGTATTTTATTTTAATAATGAAAAATATTTAATCATTATCATAATTATTTCATTTATATATTTTCTAATTATTCCTTATTACCTCCCATGTAAAGAGTTAGTGAAAGAAAAATCATATCAGTTCGCGAGGAAGTCGTCCACCGTACACACGAGAGACATTGTTGAGTCTCCTATATAATGTAAATTAATAATTTATATATGATTTAATGTATCCATAGGTATAATTATGTTATAAATATAAAATATATAATTTATATCCACATTCATACCAAACCATGAAAGGAGGTAATGGAAAAATGTACGACACTGGTTTGTGAGGGGGTTGTCTATATTACAGAAAAAGATTGTTTTCATAACAAATTTGAAGGAAGTGTGGGATTTTTTAGGACATACACATAATATATAAATATATTATTATATTTATGTTATTTTGGTTTTAATATAATCATGTTTTTAAAATAATTTAATGAGGCCGAGAAGGAAATAAAATTATGATGCTTGGTGAAGAACATTACCACTCCTTCAGGTATCCTTATTAGTCTTGCACTAAATCCTTCAATGGATGGATTTATTTTTAAAATAATTAATCTAGGATAATTAAAGGGATGTTATAAATATATTTGGGATGTTTTTGGACAAGTAATATTTCTTAATAGGTGTGGGGAAGTGACAAGAGTGAGTGCCCTTTTGGAGTTGAGGAGGAGTGTCAATATTGTAAATAGTTAAAAGAATTCATTATTGGGAGGAAAATAATACCTAAAGATGTTCCATGATTTATAATTCTGTGATTTTAAGTATTATATTTGTTTTTATCCATTCATCCATCACACATTAAAACACATTTTTTAATCATTTTTTTTCCATAAAATCTATGTTTTTTTTTATTTTTTCCATTTTTGGATTTTCACTATGGTAACTAAATTTATAACCTAGATAATTTATCAATTAAGACCAAATTATAGTGATATATATTATATAATTTAGATCCAGTGACTCTAAATATGATATAAATTTTATAAAATATAATTATCTTGTGTGTTGGAAATTAATTCTAACAGATGTGCATGTAATGCATAGAACCACAGCTTTGACCATAATCATGATAAATTTTTTTTACAATTTATGGGTCAATATGTTGATTATAAAATAAAAATTTATCAACTAATAGACCATATATTATATTTATTTACACTGAAAATAACTATTCACATGACATGAATTTTATTAATTATAAATCTTTTTTTAAAAAATATCATTTATTATAAAACGACAATCATCTCAATATTAACATTGTTTAAGTAAATTAAATTTAAGAATATTAATACAATGATGGAATTTTGATATATTATGTTCATAACTATATTAAATTATATATTCATCTAAAAAATTAATGTAATAAAATAATTTATTCAATTTTCCTCATTTTTAATATTTTTAATAACATTCATTTAAGTTACATATTAAATAAATAATTACTATGTTGTTTCTTAAAATTTTATGTAAATAATTAATATTTAAAAATAAATGATAAACTATTATGATTACCAAAACGCATTTATATTTAAAAATTACATATATAACCAAACCACTATGGTTATTTCCATATCCCAGAGCATTATAGATATTAAAAGAAAGGATGATTCATTTTTTGTCTTTTTCATTGCATTACATATTATATAGTTCAGATTTAGGGAATAGTTTCACAATATCTCATAAAAATGGATAATTAGGTGTTAAGGGTTAAAAAAAGGTTCATCCAATGGGTTTTTGGGAATGTTGGTAGGTAATTTTACACGTTATATTCTAAGGTTATCCACTATATAAACTCATTTTTACCTTAATCGTTGTAATTAAATTTTAAATTTCTTCACTAATCCTTATGGTTTATGATTATCTTCCATTATTATAAAATATAGTCTTTTATTATTCTAAATATATAATCTATTTTACGAAATTCAACTCACAGAATTGGAATAATTATTAATAAATAATCATGTAGATGCGAAGAGAAAGTTGGTTCGTAAAGTCAATATATTAAAATTTTAAAAATCTTTTATGTAAAAAATAAATATGAAATTGAATATGATTACCAAAATTGAATTAATTTATTTATAAATTACATAATTTTACCTTAAAAAAAATTAAAAATATATTTTAAAATTATAAATTATTTAATCAAAAAGGTAGTTTTAAATTAAAATCCCATATTTTCACTTTTAATCAAAAAATAAAACATCTTAGAAAATTCAAATAAACTCACCATAATATAATTTATATACTCAAATTTAAAAAATGAAATTTTATTTTTTTCATATAAATTTTCTAAAAGTGTAAAAATATTATTTTATTATATGTTTCCCAAGCATGATTAAACCATCTTTAAGGAAAAAATATTTTTTTTCGAAAACATTTCTTTTTATATTTTATATGATTCTTTTTTGAATTATAATAAATAAATAGTAAATAAAATATAGTAAACTATTTATTTTAATAATTTATTTAATCATATTCACTCACACCATTCCAATGGCTAGGTGATATTTATCATATTAAAATAATTATTTTAATAGTATATTTTTGTTCGATAAAAATCAATCTTGCATGTAATGTAATCTTTAGAAGAAACATTTTATTACATTTAATGAAAGATATACTCAATGCTGTGTGTAATGAAAGATATTGAAGATATTGAATAAATATATTTTTTTTGTCTTGGATGTTATCTATTCTCCTAATATTAGTTTTCTGTGCCATACAAGCTATTGGGTAAAATATTATTCTTTTAGAATTTTTTGATTTTACATAAGTAGAACCATATCTATGACCCACTAGGGGGATTTTTGGAAAATATAGAAATAGTAGCTTTGTAGACATATGATGTGTGGTGGACCCCCATGTTTTTTAAAATCCTATGTTATGCATCATGTAAATAATGATCACACATCATGTGGGGTCCCTAGTTGTTGTTCTAGAGTTTCATGTGAAATAAAATATCACATTCTAGTTGACACGTGTCACATGCCAAGATACCAAGTGATAATATCTTGGAATGTATCTTAGAGGATAAATCAGAATCGACACAACAAGGTACCCCGTTAAGGGTAGAGTCATCATGAATGGCTTGGTACTCCAACATGACCCAATACATGTTCATGTGAATATTATACGATCCTGACCTAAAGTACATGGGAATGACTAGTTATACACGAGTATGGTTTGTAAGCTTACTAAGTGGTGGCTTGACCACTACATGTAATTTACCCATCAAAGACACACTGTATATGTGGAAGTTTACATGTTGTGTAAGATGGAGAGACATGAGAATACCATAGGGTAGGAAATATAAGTCATGTACCCCAAGTAAACATCATACACATTTGGTACGGATGTTTGATAACCTTTGAATATTCAATATAGACCAGTTTTAGTTGAGTGTAATAACTTGCTCTATCCCGATATTGGAACAGTGTGTTATTACAATGTTGATATAATATTGTGATCCCCTCTATGGGTTTTGTTTCCAATAGAGGTCTCAATATTATTATATTAGGCATGGGGTAGGATTATAAATAATATCATTCCTATGATTGGTTCATCTTAGCGGCATGATAGCCATGATAGGTCATCAAAAACCTATCTAATAGTTTGATCCAATATGGTGGATAATGTCTCCTAGTGGTCTTGGGTGTGATACCCTATCTAGAAATTGTGATCATTGGATACCCATCAAATATATCTTGGAAAGGGTAGATTATCATAACCTCTTTGATGAGTGTTTTTAGTGACAACATGGCTCGTGGAGTGATCCCTCCCTGATGATTGATACCTTAACTGTTTCTGAAGAATCATGTATCTGGTTATATTGGTTGATACCTCTTGATCCTGGTTGTATATTATGACTATATATAATTTTTTGATTATGATTAGATATATTATCATGATTGACCCAACAATTTACTAATGAAAATACTATCCATGATGCTTTATGCTTAGTTATTATGTGGTATCTTACTAGGTATTTTTATAATCAGTACTACATGGGATCTTCCCATACATGTCATCCCTTATGTAAATGGAAGTCCATATGATGTATTCCTAAGAGAATAGATAGTAGGCATGTCATAGTATTGGGATAAATGGACCAAGGTTTTTATTAATGATTCATTTGATAGTAGTCAACTCATTTTGACCAGGTTGGACTCTCTTTCACATTTTTATGGGAACTTATTTGGCCAATTTAAAAAATTAAGTTCATTTTTCATGATCTAGTTGTGGAATATAGATTTTTACATTATTATCAGTGTTTTATGGGCAGAATGATGGGTGTGTGTATAAAGGTACATAAGAAAATGCCTCCCTTGTGTGGTATATGCCCACTCAGCAATGGTTACCATCCCCTAGCTTATTAGAGGGGGTTTTGGGGTTTTCAAAATTAGTTTATCACCAGGTATGAGGGCATAGGTGGTTTGGGTCCGAAAATTGTTGGGGGATTGTGTTTTTATATCATAGGAATGGAGTTTGAATATTACCCAGCATTGAGGTTTGGTTTAGGATTTATGGAAATATTGTTTAAATGTTTTGATTTTAGATCTCATGACAAGGACTCCAGTGTTGGTGTAATGACTCCCTCGCCACATAGATACCAAAATGAGGGAAAAGAGATAGTGACTACTTGATTCTCACCTCCATTAGGCCCTGGGTTGGTGACTAGACCAAAGGTACTATAAACATGTATATGGGAGGCATTACCATATAAGAGAAACATGTAGAAGAGAGAGATAAGAAGGATACAATAAGAAAACCCTTGTAAGATATATATATTTAAATAAAATACATATTATAACATGAAATTTCATAAATTACTAAATAATTGAATAGAAAACGGAATGTACACAAAAACGCAATGATGGTAGTGATCATTAAGACCAAATATCTCCTACAAAACAACAAGCTATTAATATTGAGCCCGACATTCAGTATGCTCTGGGTATCCTAGAAAATAGTATATATATATATATAAGGTGATAATCATAGTATAATTAGTAGGATCCACCCTAGATTCTCTTAAGGAAAAAAATAATTAAATCATTCCAATGCATAGTCAACAACAGTGAACCTAATTTTTCAAATAAATAATTATAAAAACTTCCCAGTATCACCGTGGCTATCTCCCATCAAGTATTGCATTCAAGAGAAAATATAATTTATTAATGAACATCATGGGTTACCCTCTCCCACTTCCCTATTGGATTTACACTCTTCTCTAATACTGCACATCCAGAGTTGTGTCTCTCCAAAGATTGGGCATACCAAAGACACCTTGGAAAGGCATCACACCTTACACCTCATGCATCACATCATCACATATTCCAAAATCACATATCCATATATAGAAACCAAGTAGTTTTCTTGGAGACACCATATATTTTAGGATATATATATCAAACAAAGGGTATTATACCTCAATCCATTTCATCCCATACACCATGTAAGTAACTCGATCCAACACAACCTATACATATCATACTTATAATAATTCATTAGATGTTATATCCAGTAACACATGTGTGTAAAATAACTACAATACATCACAAACCTCTATAACCATGTATAGAGAAACTAACAATTGTGAATACCAGAAAAAGTAACTATCAGGAGAACAAAGTGATTCCAAAGGGGGTCACTATAGGAAAACAGTGTTTTAGAGGCAGTTTTTAAAATCGACGCTAAATTTTTTTTAATAAAAAATTTAAAGACTGTTTTTAAAACCCCTACCAAAAAAACACCACATATTTTTAAAAAAAAATTATTTAAATTTTTTTTAAATATATTCTAAAAAGTTTTCAATTTTTTAACAGCGGTTTTTTAAAAAACCGTAGGAAAATTAAGGTAATTTTTTGATAACAGCCACAAAATTTTAGAATAAAGATTTAAGAATTTAATTTTAAAAAAATATATTTATTATTTATTATTTATTATTATTTTTTTATTATTATTTACAATCAAATATAGTTCAATATTTATAATTTTATATATTTCTAATAAGTCAATTAATTTATATTTATAATTATTAGTCAGTAATATTTTCAATCTGAAAAAAAAATCTTCAGTAAGTAGAAAAAGAGGTTCAACACCCAATGACCATAAATTCTGATCTGAGAGTCCAATTTAGCTCCACAACCAGTCAAATCGAGGATTATCAAATGAGAAAAAACCCAATGAGATTTAAATCATGTGATAATCAATGGAAAGAAATATATTCAAAATTCAAAAGTTGAAAATCAAAATCGAACTTCAAACTGCCATAACTTTTAATCCGAGTGTCCTTTTGGACTCTACCACATATCAAATTGAAGCCTGTAACGAGATATACACCTCTTAGGTTTGGTACCATCTCTTTCAGTATTGTACATTTTTTATTCCGCTAAAAAGACCCAAAAGGCCCCTGAAATAAACGTTTTACTTGGAGACACCGATTTCTTAAAATTCAAAAGATTATAAGTTTTGATCTAGGTCTGTGTTTGTCCTACACCATATATCATATCGAAAATCATTTCACGATCTTCGATTTGACAGGTTGTGGCACTGGAAAAGGAGTCTTAGTTCATATTTTATGTCAATTTCAAGGTTTTTATGGGTTTTAGAGGTTTATAACATTTGATGATTTATTTAATTAATTATTTATTTATATATTATTTATTAATTTAATATTTATTTTTTAATTATTATTAATTATTTATTGGTTATTAATTAATTAATTATTTCTTTATTTATTTCTTTCTTTATTTAATATTTAGTTATTATGTACTCATTAATTATTAATTTATTTTTAATTAATTAAATAATTCATTATTAATTTATTATTATTCGTTTACTATTTCATTATTTCATTATTTATTATTTATTTATTATATATCCATTTTTATGTATTCATTCATTATTTATTATTTATTAATTATTTATTATTTATTAATTAACTAATTATTATTTATTAATTATAAATTATAAATTATTAGTCATCAGTTATTATTAATTAGTAATTATTTATTATTCATTTACCTATATATTTATTTATGTATTTATTTAATATTTAATATTTTTATTTTTATTCTTTATTCATTATTCTTTATTCAATATTCTTTATTTTTTATTTTTTATTCTTTATTTATTATTTTTAATTTACTAAATATTAATGAATTATTAGTTTATTATTCATTTGTTATATATTTATTTATTTATTATTTATTGATTATTTATTGGTTATTTATTAATTAATTATTTATAAAATATTAAAATTTAAATGTTAATTTTTAATTAATAATTATTAATTTTTTTAATTATCCAATATTAATTATTTGTTATTATTATTTATTAATTACTAATTAATTAATAATTATTTATCTATTTATTAATGTATGTATATATGTATTTATTTATTCATTATAATTATTTATTATGTACTCTTTATTAATTATTATTTGTTCTTTGTTCTGTATTATTTATTATTTTTTATTTTTTATTTTATTTTTAATTTACTAAATATTAATTTATTATTATTAAATTATTAAATTATTTATTTATTTATTCATTCAATAAATATTCGTGATTTATTAAATATTTATAAATATTAAAATATAAATTATTAATAAATAATTATTAATTTTAAATGAACAATTATTAATTAGTAGTTATAGGTTATTAGTTTTTAGTTATTATTAATTATTAATTATTAATTATTAATTATTAATTATTAATTTTTTATTATTTAGTATTTAGTATTTAGTATTTTTTTATTTTTTATCTATTAGTTATTATTAATTTATTTATCTATTTATCTATTCATTTATTATTAATTTATTATTAATTTATCATATATTAAAATATTTTTTAATTAATTTATAATTTATACATTACTTTTATATATTATATGTTATATATTATATATTATATATTATATATTATGTATTATATATTATATATTGTATATTATCTATTATGTATTATATATTATGTATTTTGTATTATGTATTATGTATTATGTCATATATATTATATGTTTGATATTATATGTTATATATTATATATTATATATTATTGATTATTGATTATTGAATATTGATTATTGATTAATCATTATTGATTAATAATTATTTATTTATAAATATTTATTGTGTATCGATATGTTATGTATTACTTGTCACGAGCCGACCTCGGGGCCCGTGCCGTGACTACCCATGCCTGGCTTCCATAGAACATGGGATGACAACTAGAACCAAAGGCGTAATTCCCGATAAAAGGGTAGGCATTGCCTTTATATAATAAAACAAACACCATAGAGTACAATGGCCTATGTAAACAAAAAGTAAACTGACTACCAAAGTAAGTGCTGAAAAGTAAATTGGCCAGAATACAAACCCAACTGAATAGCATAGTACAACTAAAAAGAAAATATAATAGTAGTAATGTAAATCATCATCCACCAATTCATCCTCCAACTATCCCACGTGATTGGTGGGTACAGATGATCTCCTCAGCTCCTCAGGTCCGGCCGTCTGCTCTGTGTACGTCCCACCTATCAGTCCTCCTCCGAGTACTGTTCCTCTCCACAAGCCTCATCCATGACCAGCGTTGTCCTTCATCTGCAACCAACACAATGTAGTGCGGGCATAGCCTGTGCAAGGGTGAGAATATGATAGCCAGTAGGGACCCCGAGACCCCCGAAGGTCCACCAGAATCCACAAAGGATAAACCACAAAGTAAGGATACAAACTCAAAGTATCAACCAACTATACTTAGGTATATTCCCATAAATATACCTAAGTCATCATTTCCAGTTCGGCTCCAACTCACGAGCCCAAGTACAACCCAGTCCACATAGGAAAACACAACCCAATCCTCACAGGAAAGCACAACCCAGTCCACACAGGAAAGCAAGTCAATCATACCGATGATAATGGATGAAAAATCAAGACTCATCTCACATAGGAACACTACTCACGAAGAGGGGTGGAGATGATAGATGTAAACTCTGAATCATCTCCCCTACCGAACCCACGTAGGATCCAAGTACAGAAGTCGTCGATGTCGAACCCACATAGGATCCTAGTATAATAAACATCATTGTCGAACCCACGTAGGATCCAAGTACAGTCGTCATTGCTGCTGAACCCACAAAGGATCCAAGTACAGTCGTCCTCGCTACCGAACCCACGTTGGATCCATGTACAGTCTTCATCAACGTCGTAGTCATAGCCAACTCTAGGGTTCCCGTACATAGCATACTCAATTCCAAGGGGGCCCACACCTCGAGTCAAAGGGGTGGATATATCAAGCTTCACGAAGTCCAGAGAAGATGTATCCCAATGTTTCGTCCCACGTCAAAGGGTAAAAACATGAAAAATGAGCCTGATTCATGGAGAACAAGACGACCAAGACATTTTCTAAAAGTACACGACATGTAAGTAAGCGATACACACCATGTCATCAGACACCGTGTACTAGCCGTGTGATACGGCCTGTGCCACAGGGATGGTCATGTAGATACGTAAATACACGATGTGTACTATGGTTACACACAATGTCCAAACCTCTAGGGTCGGTTCCATGTACGCTGGACATGTCTGGCCATGTGGTGGAGTACATGACCGTGTACTCTACCCATGTCCGTGTATTTTCAGAATACACGTTGTGCCTCTTGGATGTATGGTTCTACCTGTGTCTGTGTATCACCCTAATTACATGCTGAGCCTCACGAAGCTACTTCATCCAAGGTGGAGGTAGTACATGTCGTGCCTCATGGTCGTGTCATTCTTCCCATGTCTGTGTATCTCCCGGATTACATGCAAAGCCTCGCAAAGCCGCTTCTGCCTTTCAATGAAGATAATACATGTCGTGCCTCGTGGCCGTGTATTTCTGTCTGTGTCTTTGTATTTCCCTTGAATACACTCTATTTCCATCGAAGTCTCCTCTTTAAAACTGTGAGGACAGCACATGCCGTGTGACCGGTGTCACACGTCGTGTGTTACTTCATCTGATGTTCGTTAATTCTGCCATTGATCGCTTGTACTACACGGTGTGTGCTTTGGAAGGACACACCGTGTATTTTAGAATTTTCCAGAAATGACAACTCTAGCCAGCACACCTTCCGAGGCATCCGTCCTTTCTTCCGATGATCCTTTTTCTACAAAACTCCCATTCCCAGGTTGTCCCAATGTTCTGAGTCCGTTATCGATGTTTTCGGTCCTCCGATCGGCTCCAAAAACATGCCTTGATTCACCGCTAATGAACGGATGGAGAACACCATACAACAAGGACGATGGAGGAATCAAACTGTGTTTTTTTGGTCCAGTTCCTTCCGCAGTAGTTCAATAACAAAAGGTTTAGAGAGAACCAATAACATGAAAGGGAAAACAATGTTGCTCATTCATAAACACACTCCTACATCGAAGAAAGTTCACGGTTACCGGCTACACGGAATATGGCATCGCGGGGTAAGGTTTCGAAGACGGAATTGGCATGCATCTAAGGATTGGAAGGCGTCTCACCCTAGCTATGATGAGACAAAGGAATGTCACATCATCTCTCCTTGTTGTGATGGCGTTCTTCGTCGATGGGTGTCATTCTTCTTGGAAGGTTGAAGTCTTCTGAAGATAAAAGAACTCTCTCCCCCAAATTTCAAACACAACAAAACTAACCAAATAAAATAAGGCCTCCCCTTATTTTATTATTTTTCCATGTATTTCAAAATTTCAAATTTCAAATACTTAATTCAATTAATTAAAGAGGTTTAATTAGTTAAAATAAAGTGTGCTGGCATTAATAAAGTGGAATAGGAGAGGTAACATAATTAAATACAACGGGGATTTAATGAAGATTTTAAAAAGTTATGGGGAATGTGAAGGGTTGGGGATCATGTGGGCCCCATCCCACATTTATCCTCACATAGGTAGTTAGGGTGCCAGAGGTTCCAACCCTAACTTCCCCATTCAGGATAAAACCACTTAGGTTAGGAATAAAATTTGTACCACAAATTTTATTCAGTTATTTATTTATCCCCAATTTTTAAAAACTCCTCCCGAGAAAATGCACCTTTGGTAAAGGTCCTCTTAAGAAATTACTGGCATTGCGGTTCCATTGGTGCCCTCATATTTCAATTCCGAGAACAGGTTCAAAAGATAGAAAAACCCGCTCGTTCGTTTACTGAACGTACCTGAGATAAATTCGGAAATTGAATCAAGGCACATCGGGCCTCGGAATCAAGTGTCGTTAGAAAATGTGTACTCATAAAATCCCAACGAATTTAAGAAAATAATTTCCTTGAAATTTATATGTCTTTATGTTACTCTATCCTCTGATCATTACGTCCACTAATGATACATCATAAACTAGGGAAACAAATGAGGGTCCTGTGCATGCATCTGAGCCTCCCGCTCCCCTGTGCTCTCTTGGAGGATCACGTGCTGCCACCTGATTCGCACTAGAGGAATCGATCATCCACGTAGGACCGGATATTTTCAATTCTCTTTCTCCATCGAAACCTCTACAAATTTTGACCTTTCATTGATGTATAGATACCCATGATCAATGATAAGCATCGTGTCATGCACGTATCTCCTCAGCTGAGATACCTGGAAAACGTCGTGCACCTAGTGAAATTGAGGTGGGAGACCCAGTCGATAAACCACCTCACCTATCCTACTTTGAACATGGAATTGTTTGATGAAGCGCGAAGATATATTTCCTCCCTAACCAAATATCTGTAGTCCATGTCGAGGTGAGACCCGTAAGAAAACATGGTCACCATACTCGAACTCTAGTGGTCTCCACCTCCTATCAGCATATGACTTATGTCAGCTCCGAGTAGTCCTCATCCACTCCAGGATGATCTGAATCTTCTCCGTTATGGCCTGGACCTTCTCTGGTCCTACAAGTGCTGACTCCCCAGGGTCTGCCCACCACAGAGGTGATCTGCAAGGTCGGTCGTACAATGCCACGTATGTTCCCATCCCGACGGTGGAGTGGTAACTGTTGTTGTATGAAAAATCCGCCAAGGGTAGGTGATCCTCCCTACTATGACCAAATTCAAGGACACATGCACGAAGCATGTCCTCGAGAGTCTGAATGGTCCTCTCCATCTGACCATCCTTCTGAGGTTGAAAGACGGGGTTCATGCATAGCTGCGTCCCAAATGCCTCCTGCAACCACTTCCAAAGTCGGGAATTAAAGAAAGCGTCTCGATCGGAGACGATAAATGATGGTACACCATGAAGCCATACAATATCTTGAATGTAAAGGTATAACAAGATCTCCACTGAGCCCTACTCTCTAATAGGTAAGATGTGGGATGACTTGGTGAGTCGTTCCATGATCACCCAGATAGAGTCTTGTCATCTGGATGTATGTGGAAGCCCTGTCACAAAGTCCATATATATCTCATCCCACTTCAACTCTGGGACCTCTAAGGGTTGTACCAAACCTGCTGGTACCTAGTGCTCCGCCTTCACCTGCTGGAAGGTGAGGCATCGTGAAACGAACTCTGCCACAGCCTTCTTCATACCTGGCCACCAGTGCTATCATCTGAGATATTGGTACATCTTCTCTACTCTAGGATGTACCGCTAGAGGGGTAGTGTGAAACTCCCTCAGCACCACCTGTCGTAATGCAGTTGTTACCATGGTACATCCCCTGAAAATGATGAGTTGTTCTCCTCCTATCGAAAATCCATTAGGTTCTTGTCTTGAGGATATCGGTTCACATCGCATCTCACAGTCAACGTCCCCACACTATTCCTCTCTGAACAACTGAAGTAGTGGAGGAGTGATTGTGTGTGACAGTAGAAAGGATGCTCCATCTCTATCCACGAAGGATATCAGAAAAGTGGATAACTGTTCTGTCACCTCTCCAAGTAGCTGAATACCTAACCTCCTACTAAGAGAATCAACTACTACATTCCCCTTCCCAGGAGTACAGACTATCTCAAAGTCATTTTCCTGTAGGAACACTATGCATCACTGTTGTCTCAGGTACAAGTCCTTCTACGAGAAGATATGCCTGAGACTCTGGTGGTCAGAGTAGACTATAAAGCACTCGCCCATCATATAGTGCTGCCACATCTTCAGGGTGAAGACCACTACTGCTAACTCCAAGTAATGGGTAACATAGTTATGCTCATGAAGCCCCAATTGTTGTGATCTATAGGTGATCACTACCCTCTCCTCCATCAGGATGCACTAGAGTCTGGTCTCTGATGCTTCGCAGTAAACTACGTACCCTACTCCTTCCTCTGGTAGCCTCAAAATGGGTGCACTGGTCAATCTCTGTCTCAGCTCCTGGAAGCTCTGCAGACATCTATCTGACCACACATAGGGGTTCCCCTTCTTTGTCAAATCTGAAAGTGGTGCAACAACTCTGGAGACGTCGGGAACAAATCTCTGATTGTACCCAACCATACCTAGGAAACTTTTCACCTCCATCAAGTTCCTGGGTGGCTCCCAAGCTAGTACGGCCTCAATCTTCGCAGGGTCCACCACAACTCTTTCCTCGGAGATAACGTGTCCCAATAAGTGGACCTCTCGAATCCAGAACAGACACTTATAGATCTTACCATAATGCTGGTGCTCTCAGAGTGTGTCCAGTAAAACCCACAGGTGGTAGGCATGCTCCTTCTCAGTGGTTGAGTAAATCAATACGTCGTCGATGAAGACTATGACAAATTGATCGAGGTATGGCTGGAATATCTTATTAATGAAACTCATTAAAACTGCTGTAACGTTGGTTACACCGAAAGGCATAACCAAGAACTCATAGTGTCCATACCGACACCTAAATATTGTCTTTTGCGCATCCTCATCTCGAAATATGAGATGCTGATATCCTGACCTGAGGTCTATCTTCGAGAACAATACTCCTCTCTTGAGCTGATCAAACAGGTCTTTAATCCTTGGAAGTGGATAATTGTTCTTCACGGTCACCTAGTTCAGGTGATGGTAGTCGAAAAATAGTCGCAAGCACCCATCTGCCTTCTTAGCGAACAATATCGGGGAAGCCCAGGGTGAAACACTGGGTCAGATGAATCCCTTTCCCTGCAAGTCCTCCCGCTGTACTCATAGCTCTCGAAGCTAAGCGGGAGCCATCCGATATGCTGGAGTAGATATCAGGGATGTCCAGGGGTACTGGTCAATATTGAAGTCTACCTCTCTAGGAAGAGGTAGTCCTAGGACGTCGTAAAAAAACGTTCACATATTGATCCAACAGAACAGGAAAACTCAGACTTTGCACGTCAACTGCTCCAAGGATGAGACTATCAAACTGATTAGTGTTCGGTTTTCCTCTCCTCTGCGTAAGTCCATCCTGTGGTGAAAAGGCTCCCTTCTCGCCAGTGAAGGTGACCCTGCTCCAATCTGTGCGGACACACCGCACATTGTGCCTAATACAGTCGATCTGAGCATGGACCATAGATAACAAATCCTTTCCCAAGATGATGTCGTCTTGATGCCGCTATAACAAGATCACAGCCTAAACTATCGTCTCCTAGAGTATGCTCAAAATGCCGGCACTAGTGCGTAATCGTCAAGTCTAATCCCGTAAGAGTGTCTAGACATAAGGATCGAGCCAATGGCTCTGTTGGAATCTCCGAGCTCCGAACAATGGCAGCAAAAATAAAAGAATGACTCGCTCCTTTGCCTATTAGAACTGTAGAAAGGTTGGAGTAGACACAGATAGTACCTAGAATCATCTCAAGTGTGTCGTGGTCACAAGACTTGACTTCCTTGAGCTGAGCCTGCCCCTGTCTTCCAACTCTATGTGGTCGGGGTGGACCTCCTTGTGGTGGTTGTGGTAGAGACTCAAAGTGTCAGCCACCACCTGCTGCATGGCTAGCTCCTCTACCTTGTCCGCCTGCTCCCTTCGGTCTGCCACGGTTTAACCTCTACCTCTACCTGGGTGGTCCCTCAACCGTCTGCTACTCCTCTGCGTGGCTGGTTGGGCAGTCCCGATCTATATGGACCTGCCCGCCGCAAGCATAGCACTATCTGCCACTTGTATGACGGGATCTGCTGCATGTGTCCCGCACATCCGAAATAATATCCTGAGGTCGCCCACCTGATGGCCCGGCACGCTTGGACCTCTGCGAAATCTATCTACTTCCAGCTACATAAGACTCCACTATGTTTCACCCTATGGTAATCCTCAATGCTGGTGTAGGCTCAGCAAGGATTCTCTCCATAAGAAAGGCTCGCTCCAGTACTCCTTCCTGTGTTGGAATGCTAAGGGAGATCATTGAAGCCCTGATCTCAATCTTCAGTCCATGCTCTAAGTTCTGGGCCAAGAAGAATGGGTCTCGTACCATGTCTGTGGAGTTGAACGAGTGGTCAGTAAATCTCGCCGAGTACTAGGCTACAGTCATGCTTCCCTACCGCAGCTGTATTATCTCATGGATGCACACCGCACAGAGGGTGGTTGGAATAATCTCCGAGTTTAAGAGGTTCTCAAAGTCGGTCCATAGTATAGATTCCTCGTCGTGCACCTGGAGCATCAGGATCCACCATCTACCTACTGTTACATGCAAGAGACTCACCACAAGGATCATCGTGAGGTTAGATGGTGTCCCTAATAATACGAGGACTCGAACAACAGCCTCCAGGAAATCCTCGGGTAACAGAGGGTCTGTATCTCCGCGGAACCTGAGTGGCCTCTGATGCTGAAACTCATGTTGTGAACTCAGGCGATGTGCACTCTCTACTGCTGGGGCTAGTGGTATTGGTGGCCCAGCGGGTAGAGGTACCACTGGTGCCTCTGATGTAATGGGGCCCTGCACCGAGGCCTCGTCGCTCGGTGGGCTGCCATCTCGCACAAAACCTAGAACCCTAGCTAGCTATTGTTGTGGGGCCATCCTAAAAGAAATTGGTGTGCCACTGTTAATACAGTATACCCGGTGAGCTGACACAAAATAATCACAAAGAAAACTTTGAAACATACATGCAATCAATGTTTTTGTGCACTGAGTCGGAAATCAGAATTCAGGGTCCTGTTGTATGGATATTTCGGCCGCCTCAACAATACTAGACTCCATGTACTAATAACCACACTGAATACCCATAACACTATTGCTTCACATAGAAGAAATTATCAGAGTCCTATGTTCTGTGGTAGAACTGACTCCTCTGTTACCAATTTGGCACGACCCAACCTTGGGGCCCGTGCCATGACTACCCGAAGCCCTACTTCTATAGACCAGGGGCTGGCGACTAGCACCAAAGGCGTAATTCCTGTTAAAAGGGAAGGAATTGACTTTATATAAGAAAACAAACACCATATAGTATGCAAGCCGAACTAAACACTAAGTAAACTGAGTACAAAAGTAAGTGTTGAAAAGTAAATGGGAAAGAATACAAACCTAACTGAATAGTACAGTAAAACTAAAAAAATACAATATAATAATTGTAAATCATCAACCACCAAGTCGTCCTCCGGCTATCCCACCTAAAGGGTGGGTACAGATGATCTCCTCAACTCCTCGGGTTTGGCCGTCCGCTCCGTGTATGTCCCTCCTGTCAGTCCTCCTCTGGGTACCGTTCCGCTCCACAAGCCTCATCCACGATCAGTGATGTCTGTCATCTGCAACCAACACAACCTTGTGCGGGAATAGCACGTGTAAGGGTGAGTACACGATACTTAGTAGGGACCCCGAGACCCCCGAAGGTCTCCCAGAATACACAATGGATAAACAACAATGTAAGGATACAAACTCAAAGTATCAACCAAATCTACTTAGCTATATGCCCATTCATATACCTAAGTCATCATTTCCAGTTCGGCTCCAACTCACCATCCAAAGTAAAACACATTCCACATAGGAAAACACAACCCAATCCACACAGGAAAGCACATCCCAATCCACACAGGAAAGAAAGACTATCATATCTATGATAATGACTGAAAAAACAAGACTCAACTCCCAATAGAATACTTCTCACGAAGAGGGGTGGAGATGATAGATGTAGCCTCTGAATCATCTCCCTTGCCGATCCCACGTAGGTTCTAAGTACAGAAGTCGTCGTTGCTAAACCCACGTAGGATCTTAGTAGAGTAACCATAATTGTCTAACCCACATAGGATCCAATTATAGTTCCCATCACTGCCGAACCCACGAAGAATCCCAGTATAATCATCCTTGCTGCCGAACCCACGTTGGATCCAAGTACAGTCGTCATTGTTGTCACAGTCGCAGCTAGCTCTAGGGTTACCACACAAAACATACTCGATTCTGGTAGGGTTCTCTCCTCGAGTAAAAGGGGTGGATACATCAACCATCAAGAAGACTAGAGATGACGTATCCCAACGTTCCATCCCACGTCAACGGTGGAAAACAAGAAAAATGTGCCCGAGTCACGGAGAACAATATGACCAAGACATTTTCTAAAAGTAAATGACGTGTAAGTAAGCAATACACGACGTGTCATCAAACACAAGGTACTGACCATGTGATACGGCCCAAGTCATAGGGTTGGTCGTGTAGATAAGTAACTACATGACATGTACTATGGTTACACACAGTGTCCAGACCTCTAGGGTTAGTTCCATGGGCACTGGCCATGTCTGGCCGTGTGGTGCAGTACATGCCCGTGTACTCCATCCCATGTCTGTGTATTTTTGGAATACACGCCGTGCCTCTTGGCCATATCGTTCTGCTAGTGTCCATGTATCACCCAAATTACTCGCTGATCCTCGGGAAGCCGCTTCTTCCATGGTGGTGGTAGTACACGTCATGCCTCATGACCATGTGATTCTGTCCGTGTCTGTGTATCACTCGGATTACACGCCGAGCCTCGCAAAGCTGCTTCTGCCATTCAATGAAGATAATACATGTCATCCCTCGTGGCCATGTATTTCTGTCTGTGTCTGTGTATTTCCCTTGAATACACGCCATGCCCATCGAAGTATCTTCTGTCAAACTGTGTGTAAAGTACACGCCGTGTGACCGGTTTCACACATCATGTGTCACTTCTTCTATTGTCCGTTACTTCTTCCGCTGAACGCTTGTACTACACGGAGTGTGCTGTTGAAGTACACGCCGTGTATTCTAGAATATTCTAGAAACGACTCCCTTGACCAGCACACCTCTCGTGGAATCCATCCTTTGTTCCGATGATCCATTTTATACAAAACACGCATTCCAAGGTCGTCCTGATGTTCCGAGGCTGTTTTTGATGATTTTGGGCCTCCGATTGGCTCCGAAAACTTTAATTGATTCACCGCTCAAGAACGGTTGAAGAACACCGTACAACAAGGACGATGGAGGAATCAGACCATGTTAGTTTGGTTTGGTTCCTTCCGCATTAGTTCAACAGAAAAAGTTTTAGAGAGAACCAATAACATGGAATGGAAAACAATGTTACTCATTCATAAACAGACCCCTACCTCGAATAATTTTCATGGTTGTCGGCGATGCGGAAGATGGCATCACAGAGTATGGTTTTGAAGACGGTGTTGGCGTGCATCCAAGGAGGGGACGTCGTCTCACCCATGCTGTTGAGGGAGGAAGGAATGACACGTCGTCTCTCCTTATGGTGATGGCATTATTCATTGAAGGGTGTCTTTCTTCATGGAAGGATAAAGTTCTTCCAAAGAGAAAATAACTCTCTCCCCCATATTCCTCACACTAAAAAACTATCCAAATAAAATAAGGCCTCCCATTATTTTATTATTTTTCCAAGAATTTCAAAATTCCAAAATTCAAACACATAATTAAATTAATTAAAGAGGTTCAATTAATTAAATTAATGTGTGTTGGAATTAATAAAGTGGAAGATGAGAAATCACATAATTAAATACAAGGGGGATTTAATGAAGAGTTTAAGGAGTAATGGGGAATGTGAAGGGTTGGGGCTCGTGTGGTCCCCACCTCACATTTATCCTCACATGGGTAGTTAGGGTGACAATGGGTCCCACCCTAACATCCCCATGTAGGATAAAACCACTTAGGTTTGGAATAAAATTTGTACCACAAATTTTATTCATTTATTTATTAATCCAAAAATTTTAACAACTACTCCCGAGCAAATGACCCTTTGGTAATGGTCCTCATAAGCAATTACCGGCGTTGTGGTTCCATTAGTACCCTCAGATTTCAATTCTAAGCATCGGTTCAATAGATAGAAAAACTCACTCGTTCATTTACTGAATGTACCCGAGCGAAACTTCGGAAATTGATTCCAGGAACACCGGGCCTCAGAATCAATTGACGTCAGAAGCCGCGTACTCGTAAAATCCCAGTGAATTTAAGAAAAAAAATTTCGTGAAATTTTCGGGTCTTTATATTACTTTTGTTTCTAAATAATAAATATATATGTATATTTAATTAGATTTATTTAATACATGAAGAACATGCTAGAGTGGTAAAGTCTTTGGAGAATTAGCATGAGGTAAGGGGATAAAATCTCACCCAACGTAGAATTTTTATATATTGCATGGGAATGTGCGTGATAATAATAAATAAATAAATAAATCACTAATAAAATAAAATAAATAAATACATGAATAAAAAAATTTAAAAAAATTTAAAAAATTTAATAATGATTTTACAGCGGTTTAAACTGCCACTGAAAACCCGCTGCAAAATCATTTTATGGTGGTTTTAAAAAACCACCACTAATTTTTTCACAACTCACGATTTATCTGCAGTTTTAAATACAAATTTTGGAAAAGTGATTGATCTTAATTGTGAAGGACTACCACCCAAATGAGACCAATGAACCAAAACCATAAAATTGTTCCCCACCAATAATATATTAAGGTCTTATAGAAG
This sequence comes from Viscum album, assembly GCA_963277665.1. Lineage (NCBI taxonomy): Eukaryota > Viridiplantae > Streptophyta > Magnoliopsida > Santalales > Viscaceae > Viscum > Viscum album. The sequence goes on along the minus strand of OY728157.1, from coordinate 706,574,008 downwards.
ATATATAAAGAATATGGATGAATATATCATTTATGAAAATAAAGGGGAATTTACTTTCTAAGATTAATCAATCATAATGAATGGAACATCAATACACCACTATATGAGGGTGATTAAATCATAAAATAACTATATATTCAAAACATGAGGGGAGGTCAAATGGATGAAAAGAGGGTTTTCGCAAGTGAGCCCCCAATTATACAATACCAAAAACCCTGCATAAGAAAAGTTAAGTGTGTAAGAACAATTTTATGCTGTAAAAATTTGGTCATTACTACTTGGTATCGTGGCCCAAATTTTTTATGGTATTAAACATTGTAATTTTATTGTTTAAAAAACATAGATGTGAGAGGTACGCTCTGCCATACAAACCCTTGAAACCACTCCTCATGGTTTGAATTCGTTTTTTTAAGAAACTTCTCAATGAGTTTCATACTAGGAACAATACTAACCAACAAGATTCACCCACAAATCCTTTTGATCCTTTGAGTTATGTACCATCTTCTAAAATTTTTCATCAATATTCACTCGATTCATTCCTCTAAAGTTGCAAAGGGATTTCATTGGCAACATTATTGCTTCCAACATCAGATAAGATAACTCATCACTATAATTAAAATCCTTCACTGATACAAGGAACCATTAACATGGTCTTATGAGCATCTCGTACACTCGTTTCTGTTCAAATTTTTGCGACAGAAGGCAATAACGACATAAAATTTTTTTCATGTGTTTTTAATATTTTCGACGAATGTAATAATTTTCTCTTACATATATTTGTACTATGTTTCCATGACCACAACTGAATGTGAATTAATATAATACATGCATCACATATTTATCCATTTTTTATTTATTATTTTATTCATTTCACAAGTAGACATTAACATGAATAAAATAATAAACAATTCATAAAAAAGTTAATTATATGACTGGACTTGAGTATCAAATTTTGGATGAACCATTTAAACTCATTGGATCAACATTGACCTAGAAAATAATATTTGAGTAATGTTTTGAAATGTATCACCAATGTATCCCTAATCCTATGTTTCCATGTCTGATGAAGTTATAGTGTCATTTTTAATAGGGCAAATGTACTAGATCGCCGGTGTGGTGGCCTCGGGAAGCACACTATAGATTCAAACATAAAAATTATGGACAAAAAAAATCTTATATGTGTTTATAGAAAATGGAATATGGAAAAATCATGTAAAATAATAATTAAATATTATAATCATTGTAATAAAAAAACCAAAATAAAACTAGCTATCCAAGGGCGGTCACTACTCAACATTAGTGGGAAAGAAAATTAAATGCATGATAAATACTTAAATGGATTAAATTTATGACACATGGAACTTCAATAAATGTAATTAATAATTTAAATTTAGAAAATATTACTTCATTTGGTATGTGGTTTAATTTAATTTTCTTCCTAAAATTAAATTAATAAATTCAATCAATTTTATATCACTATTAAATTAATTGTTTTGAATAATATAAATTTTTCAATTTTTTGAAGAAAATATTAAATTTATTTTTTGATTATATTAACAAATTTAAAAACCAAAAAACCACTTCGAGACACATTTTGGGTTGATCGTAACCCACTCATACCAGTTGGGTTGACCATTTTTATTGGTAGACATATTTTACCCTCTATATATCCGGTCAGTTCTATCAGAACAGATGTTGTACCCAGGAAAAACAAATACGGTGGGATGGGCACGACTTGAAAATTCATGGTAACAGGGCCGGCTGTGACAGGCTCCGACGGGGCAGCCTACATGTTAGCCAGGCATGTGGTGATGGCTTCCTCTAGAAGCAGCCAATTTTTATTATAAAAAACCCTTTAGTTGACTTTTTTCACTCGCCAGACACACTTAATATTATAATTGTTCTATTATTTTTGAAATTATCAAACCCTCTGCACCCCCATAAATTTCACCATATTCATTGTTTTTTTTGTCGAAAATCAACATCCCATTTTATAAGACATGGTTTTGTTTTTTGAATTAGACACCTACATTTCAAACCAATTGGCGATACTGCATTATTGCTACCAGAATACTAGATTCCAACTAGAACCTGACTGAAATTAATACGATCCCCAGGAAATGACCTAATCGGAGCATTTATATATATATACACACACACATATATATTGTTCTTCAATTTTAATACCCAAAAAAACTGATTTCAATCTATATTAAAATATTCATATTATTATAACCTGGTTATTTAATGTCGGATTGATGCATGGTTTGTTTGGGACCAAAAAAAAGTTGTCTACTCAAATTTAATGTAAGATAATTTTTCTTTGCTCAGAAAATTCATGTGTTTTCTCTGATACGAATTTCTAGTACTAGGGAGAACATTAGAATCTAGTGTGTCTGATATTTAAAATTATAAATCTTTAGAGTAACAAAACATCATCGTCTCCAATTATTTGAGTCCCGGTAGAAATTCGAGGTTCTCACATGAATTTAGAAATCACAAAATAAACTAAACTCTTACAATATTCGAATCAGCGACATGTTCAATTACATCATGTTTTTTATGATTGTTTTCTGTAGGAACTACCACAAATCCAGGCAAGGGATGTGCCGACTTTTATCATATCTAAGTAGAAAACACTAATAAAAGTGGAACACTTATCATTGCTAAATAAAAGTGCTGATAAATCAACATTTTATCAACACTATTATTAGCGTTAATAAATATTTTAATAAAAAATATTATTAATTTATAAAAAATTATTATATTTATATTCAAAAATATTTTTTATTTGTATATATTAAATAAAAATCACATGTTTATAATTAATATTTTTTTAATAATTCAAATATGAATTTCTTAAAAAATTATTTATAAGAATATAAATAACTAAATATATATGTAAATAATTATATGATTAAAATTAAATTTAAACACATTTAATATATATATATATATCTTTATAACTATAATTAAAATTAAATAAATAAATAATTAAATAAATATATATATATTTAAATAAATATATGTTTCCAATGAATTTGGTCAATAAATATGTTGATGCATGAATATAATTCTTGTTCATATGTTATGTATTCATCATGGATGTTCATTTATACATTACATCCTCATTACTATTCATGTTGTCCGTATATATGTGATGACTTATTTTTTATGAACTATACATTACTAGTTATATATCTATATATATTTATAATTATATACAATTATTAATAAGGATATTTATAATTATAAATAAATATATATGTGTGTGTGTAAAAATTATAAAATTATAGTAAATATATTCATTATACTTATAAAGTTATAATTAAAAATAATTAAATAAATATATTTATAAATATTCATTTTTTTCATTAATGAAAGCACCCTCATTTCATTTTTCAAAAGTGATTAATCACTAATTGGAATTTTCAATGGTTTTTTCATTGAATGGAAGATGTTTTATTCCTTAGATATGATTTGATTTGGTTTCATTAATGTTTTGCTAAAATAAAATACTATTATATTGTAATGTATTTCAATATTTTTTTATAGTTCTAATTATATATATATATTTATATATATTTATTTATTTAAAAAATTATAAAATTATAATAAATATATTTATTATACTTATAATTTTATAAATATATATAAATAAATAAATATATTTTTAGATATATACAAATATTTATATATATATACAAATAATTTAAATTATGATACTAGATAAATACAGATATATTCAAATAATTATAACATTATAATAAATATATTATTTACATATATTTATAAAATTATAAATATAATAAATACATTTGTTTTATTTTTTTAATTATTTAAGTAAATATATATATATATATATATAATTATAACTACATATATATATTTATATTTATTATAACTGTAAATAAATATATATAAATCTATTATTATTAAATAATTATAAAATTATAAAAACTATATTAATTATATATAATTATAAATACAATAAATATATTTATTAGATATTTATAATTATAAAAAGATATTTAATTATTATAAATATAAATATAAATAAATAAATATTTATAAATAGTTATTATTATAAATATAAATATATATTTATATTTATAATTTATTATCATTATAGTTTTATTAGCGCATTCTATTTTAGTTCCGATTAAACATACCTTTATCAGCATTTTTTAGCTAGCACTTATAAAAGTTTTACCCGCTTTTATAAATAAACCCTTAAACTCTCCTCATTCTCATGAACACCTCAATCTCTCACAGAAGCCGACCCCTTTCAGCTGCTCCTCCAACTTTCCCGCCGACTCCTCCTCCTCCTCCACCATGAATCTGTCATTTGTCGGTGCTAATCCATCCTTCTCCGCCATGAATCCCTCCTCCACCATGAACCTCTCCTATATCGCTGAACCCATCTTCTACTATGATGCTCACCTCCACCACAAACACCGCCTCTGTTGTCCGCCAAACCAGACCTTCGCCCGGAACCCCTCCTCTATCGAATACCCACCTCGTCTGTGTACCCCACCTCAACTGTGAACCCCACCCCCGCCATAAAAACCTATGCATCCACTGCTATCATCGCCATCGCCTACCCTGACTCTTCCCCTGCTAGAGTAATGAAAACAATAGTCTAAGGTACATGGTTATTATTTATTCATCTTTAGTATATGCTTGTTTCATTTATCTATCATGGTGATCTTTGTTTTGGGATTTGTATTCATTACGTCTAACATGTGTTGTTAGATCATTATAAATCTATAAAATTCGACCTCATATATATTTGAATACAATTGGATTCATACAATATTCATATGATCATTTTTTAAATATTGTGGATCAACTTCATATACATTTTTTGTATGAACATATTTTGGTGGATTTGATGAATATAGTTGTTCAACTTGTTTACATTGGTTGGATTGACTCATGTATATATGTTGTTATATCTTAATATGGTAGATTGGTTATCCTTACACAATTATTGTTTTCTATATATGGTGAATTATAATTATATTATGGATGTGTTTTAAATTGAGGGATTAACTTCATTGGAATCAAATTGATTGAATTCTCAACATAGGTCATCTTAAATTTATGTCCACTGATAACCCGGAATAATGAAAGCCTTAAATAATATTATTGTAAAGTATTAATATTTCTATGGATAATAATATTATATTGTCAAAAACATATATAATTATATGTGTATGGAACCATATATAATCATCTACTAAGGAATTTGAATAATGAAGCCCTTTAATAATCATCTCGTTTATTGAACATCTTTTGGATTGGTTTTGCTGAGGTCATGGAATAATGAGAAACTTTTTTGTAACTTTTGATGAATTCAAAACCATTAAACGTTTTGGATTCTCAATAATTAGAGATCGGAATATTTTCGTGACTTGATCATTGAATATGATACCATGACAGTAAACCACGATACCTTGGTTTTAGAAAATCGGTTTGGTTTTCAAATTATTTCTTGGTTGAACATGCATGATATAATTCAAGTGATTACCAGAAAAACTATATCGATGGGGTATTACACAATATGAAAAAATTAATAATGAGATTAATGATTTTGATATAATGTGTCACAATATTTATAGAGTTTTTTTGATTGATGATTCTACAGACATAATTTTATTCCATGAAAATTCACTTGATATTAATCAATTAAATTGAGAAAAAATTGGGATTTGAGATCAAGGATTGCTTATATTAATTAAGTATATAAAAAAACATAATTCATTTATCAAAAATAAATTGTTAGATGGATGAATCACTATATTTCATGGTTAAAAGCTGATAATGGTATGTGGTTTGATACAAATGAAGGAATTAAGAATTTAATAAAGTATATTTATCTAATCACATTTTCATATCAACATAATATTATATCTATATATATATAATATTATTTTATTACAACATTAACAAATTATATGAATGAATGATTAACATTTTATATTCAAGGCTATGAAGTTATGGTGAAGGGAACCTAACATAGGACTTATTCATGAAATTTTCATTAAAAGGATCTAGACTATTTTGGGACTCGATGTTGTTAACCTCATGAATATGTTTTTGAGTGGTAATAATTCTATTTAGACTTAAAATGATACTCTCACCACATTGATTCTAGAGGTTATTTATCTAAGACCAGTTAAGGATTTTAAAATGAATATACATCATAATGTCATTTATAATGTCTTTTTGAATATTTTAGAAAATGTACTATGGGGAATCATATTATCTATTAGTTTAGTACCATATTTCTTTTTCTTATCTTTACTTGATATATGATATACATAAAAAGTAGGAAAACAACATACTTTATTCTATTTATGAGTGGAATAGGGAAATTATATGTTTGAATGGAATGTCACTTTGGAAATTTATGATTATATAATGAGTTCAGGATTATATATTTTCATAGCTGTATTTATATAGTATGTAACCAATAACACTTGATGATAGAGACATATACATTGTCCTTAGGGTTTAAAAACAATTTATTTCATGTGATACAAGTAAATTATTTAGCTTAGGCACAATATAGTAACATTAGTTTGTATGTATTACTCATGTATTATGAATGTCTCATATGTTCCTGGCATTAGGGTTTGATTTGGATCTATTTTTCTTGGGAAGTAGATAGTTCTTGTTATTATGGTTGTGTTTTGAATTCCACATGGAGACGGATGTTGGTCATTCAGTTTCAGGGAACCATTTATCTTATGTTATGTTTCAACCTCTTTAAACATAAGATATTTTTTAGTTAATTTTTTGTGGTATTGTAATGTTTTAATAAATGGTCATTTATTATAAATGTTTTTTTTAAATTAATCAATTTTTTTATCTTTTATATATTCTATTTTTTGATTTTTAGGATTTATTGATATAGGGTGGAGTCATCCCCAATTCTCATGCATGTCACCCTTGATGATTATCGTCATTCCAAGGGGATCAAGAATGTGTGGGTATGTTAGGTAGATTTTTTATTTTTCAGGATTTAGAATTGTTTGAATATTGGCCTAAATGTAGTGTGAGTAAAAACTAAAGGAATAATTAAATTCCCTCTATGATTTTGATATATTGAAAATAATAAATTTGGTACCAGGAAGGAGGGATCTATAGAAAAATTAAATTTTTCATCTAAAGGGGAAAGTGAATAATAGGAAATAATGAAATGTGTCTCTAGTTGTGAATGTATTTCAATAATTAGAAGGAATATATTTCATTTAGATTATCTCTTCTGTTGTAAAGAATATAATAATTTAGATGGTTCTCATCTTGGTTCCCATTTAAGGTGTACTTCAATAATAAATGGTTTTCATTATTATATTCCTTCATGTAGATTTAGAGGAATAGATCTACATAGATCAACGGGAAGGTTTCATGATAAATGGAATATAAGGATCAGTTCTAGTCTCAAATGGAGTTTTTGTGGGCATAATTTGGTACCAAGATAGTGTAACTGGAATTTCAATTCTTTCATGGTAGAATTAATGTTACTAGAGTATAATCTAAATAATTGATACTATATGAAGGTGTACTATGATGAGTGTTTTTTCATTTTACTTCTTTATGTAGATGAATTTCTCTTAGTTCGACCAATGAAGGAAAGGCTGGAAGAGATGAAGATTTATTTATCGAGAATATGACAAATGAAGGACCATGGTTATGGAAAGTGGATATTGGGGATAAATATTGAATGAGAGATAATGTATATATCTTTTTTATACTTGTTTTGTTTTTATGTCAATATTTTTTGTATTTACTTTTTTAAATATTAATATTAACGAATATAATATGATGGATATGAATAAAGAATTGATGAATTCCAATCTTCTCAGAAAAGAGTATGATGATGGAGTGAAAGAGTACATCATCTTTGAAAAATATCACGCATATGACCCTTATCAAATTCATTTTCCTTCTTTACACTATTGTTATTCAAGAAAAATTAGTCCAGAGCAGTTTGAAGAACACTGGATCTTTCATGGAATATATTGTTGTTATAAATGTAATAATTAACACAGGGAAAAATTGAATGAAGCTAGTGGGTGGGATTATACTGTGCTTATAGATCATCTGATATGATTAAATGTTAGACCATGGGGAAGACCATATCTAGGATTTTCTTACATATGTGAATGATGATGAACATCATTTTGAGGAAATGAAAAAGAAAATTGAAGGTGAATTTTTTGATTGCCATATTTTTTTTGAGAAGTTTGAGAGTTGTGAAAAGATACCATTGTATGCCAGTTTCAATAAATATATAGAATTTCAAGTCATACTGAAGATGTATAATTTGATAGAAGTTAAAATATGGAGTACCACCAACTTTACTGAACTCGTTTCTCTCTTTAAAGACATGATCCTCGAAGATAATGTGATCTCGTACCAAATATATGACACCAAACAAATTCTATGCTCGAAGGGAATAATATCTAAAGGATTTCATACCTGCTCAAATTATTTTATACTATTTTTGAAGGACCAAAAATAACTTATAAAATGGAAAAAGTGTGGATATTATCGATACAAGATAGAAGAATCCGATCCTTCAAAAGATGTATGTTACATTACAATAATTCCATGGTTTTGGCACCTATGATAAAGTGGGGATACTGTAGAGAAATTAACATGGAACACAGATATATAATTAAAGATAAGAAACTAAATCACCTGATAGAATCTCAGAAGTGGGTGAGAATAGATCATGAGTATCATAAATTTAGAAACGAACCAAGAAACCTTCGTCTTGCGTTATTTACAGATAGAGTGATCATTTAAGATTCATGCCTTATACACCATTACGATTTCATTAGTGACTTCAGATTATGATCTTTGATATGTAGAGTGTGAATTTATATTTTTAATATAACCTTATAACATATTAAGGCTTAGTTTATCTTTATATGATCATTTATATCTCCCTTGTTTACACATATCGAGAATGTTTGATCACCATTTATTATGTTTCATATCCTTATGTTATGTAGAATGTTTTTAGAAATGATATTTCCAAGAAGGTTTCTAGTAAATAATAACATAATGAGGGACTCTTAAGAACTAGTTCTTTTTGTTTCCATGTTTCCAAAATCACTAGACCTAAACTATTTTGGCATGAATTATTATTTTATATAAGGAATATTAACATACTAAGACATGATTTCTGTATATGAAATGTATAGGTCACTATAGTTGGTATCAGAGCAAGTGAACTACTCAAAACTAATCAAAAAGAACAAGTGACCTGTATCACTCAAAGTGTCTCTTTTTATTTAAAATATATATTATTTTAGTAATAAGAACATGTGACACAATGAAAATTATGAAAATTAATTTGGATTGTTTTGATACATTATAAAAACGATCCATAAGTCATTAATGAGGTGTAAGAATCAACCAAACATCAATCCAATGCATAGTGTGTCCGATATGACATTAAGTGTGTAGTTTTATATCAAATTTACAGTAGATTCAGAAAAAAGAACATGTGTCATAATTAAAACCAAGAAAAAGAAATTGGATTGTTTTGATACTTTAAGAATGTGAACCATGAGTGATTTGTAACATGTGGAAATCATCTGCACCTCAATCTAACACACATTATGACTGGTATAACTAAAAGTGTCTATTATCCGTTTAAAAATGAAATTTTAGATTCAAAAGTTTTACTCAATGAAAACGAAGAAAACAATCTCATATTGTCTTGATAATTTAGGAAAATGATTCAAAATCATTTTTGACATGTATTAATTAGTCTCACATCAAACAGATGCACGATGCGATTGATATGGCTAATAATGTGTGTTTTGAGTTTAAAATTGATATTTTAGTTCAAAAAACACAACTAGCATACTGAAAACCAAGAAATAACATTATGATTGTATTGTTACTTTAGTAAAACAATCTATATGTCATTTTTTATACGTAAGTATCATCCAAACCACAATCCGACCCACGATGTGACTGATATGACTCCAAGTGTGTATTTTTCATTTAAATTGACATTAATTTAAGTAAGAACAATAAGTGACCTACTTTAAATTAATAAAATTCATTCTAATTGTTTTAATATTATAAGATAAAAATACATGAGTAATGTTTGATGTGTAGGAATTATCAAAACCTTAATATGATGCATGGTGTGACAGATATGATTATAAGTGTGTCTTTTTATTTAAAATTAATATTAACCTAAGTAAAAAAAACAATCAACATTCTAAAAATTGAGCAAACCGTTTCATATTATTTTAATATTTTAGGAAAATAATTCTTCGGTCATTTTTGATGTGTAGGAGTTAACTAAAACTCAATAATATGCATGGTGTGACTAATATGACTCCATGTTTTCCTTTTTATTTAAAATTATCACTAATTTATTTAAATAAAAAAATTGAAATTCTGATAACCAAGAAAATCCATTTGGAATTTCTTGATACTTTAGTAAAATGGTACATGAGTCATTATTGACATGTAGGAATAAACCACACCAATAGGTAATTCAAGTTGTTACAATTATGACTAAGAGTTTCCGTTATAAGTTTAAAATTTACATTTTAGTTCAAAAGGTTTCATTCACTGAAAACTAAGAAAAAATTCTATGATTCTATTGATAATTTTGGTCAGAAATTCATAAGTCATTTGTGACATGTTTGAAATAGTATCATGTCAAACTGATGCACGATGCGATCTGTATGACTCATAATGCGTGTTTCCTATTTAAAATTGAAAATTTAGTACAAAAAATAGAACTAGCATTTTAAAAAACGAGACATTTCATCATGATTGTTTTGATACAATATGAAAAAAAATATTTCATTTTTGAGATGTATTTATAATCCACAACTCAATCTGAAGCATGGTGTGACCATCATGACTCCATGTTTGGTTTTTTATTTAAAATTGACATTTATTTAAGTAAAAACAATAAGTGACATACTGAAAACTGAGAAAATTTATTCATATAGTTTGGATATTTTGGGTAAATGATCCATGTGTCCTTGATAACATGTATAAGTAAAACAAACCTCAATATGGTGCATAGTGTGACCGTTATGACTCCAAGAGTGACTTTTTATTTAAAATTAAAATTAATTTATGTAAACAAACCAACTAAACCAAGAAAACATATTTGAATTGTTTTCATATTTTAAAAAAATGATCCAAGATTCATTTGGGTTGTGTAGGGGTCAACTAAACCTCAATACAACACACTGTGTGACCGATATGACTAAAGTGTGTCTTTTTATTTAAAATTGACATTAATTTAAGTGAAAAGAACAAAATGACATACTGAAATTTGTGAAAACACATCTGGATTGTTTTAACAATTTATTAAAATGATCTAGGAGTCATTTTTTATGTTTAATAATCAACCACACCTCAATCGTATGAATTGTGTGACCGATATAACTAAAAGTGTCTGTTATCAATTTAAAATTGAAATTTTAGTTCAAAAAATGTCACTCTACGAAAACTACAAAAGCAGTCTCTGATTATCTTGTTAATTTAGTAAAATCTTTCATAAATCATTTTGACCTATATGATGATGTCTCACATTAAACCAATTCATGATTCAACCGAGATGACTCATAATTCATGTTTGTAGTTTAAAATTGACATTTTAGTTCAAAAAACACAATTGGCATACTGAAAACCAAGGAAACACGTTTGGACTGTTTTGAAACTTTAGGATAATTATATGTAAATCATTTATAACATATAAGAATCAACCATACCTCAATATGATAAACAGTGTGACCGGTATAAATCCAAATGTGTCTTTTTTATTAAAAATCAATATTTTATTAATTTAATATTTTATACTAATGTTTAATTTATTTCTCTATAGGATTGCTAACATAATATTTTTTATATAGTTGTAATATTTTTCTCAGGATTAGATGATTTTATCAGCAACTAATACTATGGGTGGACATTTTTGAGAGGGTATCACGGGCGTTATAAGATGAAAAATTAATATTTTAATTTTTTTGGGATAATTGTAAATTTAATAATATAAAAAATGCTTGAAATTTAAATTGTATTATATTTCTGTATATACCCTGGGTGGAAATATTTGTGTTCATGATGTCTATGAAATATACATAGAATTGATTTAAATTATAGTTTTAACTTGGTGGGTTGTTATATTAACCGGACATTGCAGCTAACTAGGCCATTATTTGCGATAAAAAAGCCTTGAAAAGGGGTTACTTTATTGGTGGTTTATTTTAGCATGGATAAAGGCCCCCTTTTTTAGTCCTATGATTAACAGTGGGTTTTTAGCAATGTCAAAAGCCTATTATTGCATTGTTAAAGGGAATAAATGTAGTAGTGAGGATCTAATCATGGACCCAATCAAATAATCTATACACGTTTCAAGAATATATATAAATAATTATCATCTAATTCCAGGTGTTTTCATGAAACTCCAAAAATTCCTTCGGTGTCACAATGATCACCTTAACATCATTCCAATAATCTACATAGTTGTTCTTGGATCGAATACATAGATGGTTTATTTCTCTCTCCAAATTGATGGAGGAAAGATAATATCTAAATCAAATGGAATGAAAAGTCCATGGAATGGGATACCCACTCTACTTATATAGTAGATGTTAAAATACATGGAAATTGTTCCCTATCCACCATATATCCAACACCCGTTAAAAAAGTGATAAATGAGAAATTATGATGATCTAAATGCATTATAATAGAATTTATATTTTTATTACATACTTTTAATGTATAAAAAATATATTTTATGATAATAAAGATCCATTAACACGACTCATAACTCTCACAAATAAAAAATAAAACATTGAATCATAAAATAATATCCATTCGTTTAATATTTTTTCATGCATTATCTAATACCTTATGGATAATTTTAAAAAATAAATTCAACCTAATTATTCTATACTCAAATAATAATGAATTTATTTATTAATTGTTTATCGTAAATACTTTTAAATTTCTCGGGCCTTGGGATGGGGCTCACCATGTCACATATACCTATTCATAAAAATAAGAATGACTCACAAATATGTTATTATATGTGTCCCCTAGGCCCCTTTTTTGATATAAGTGAATATATTTCAAAAAAATAAGAGTTCATTCAAGAAACCTATCATGGACCATAAATAGGTATTAAAAAAATCCTAGAAACAACAACCATTATTAAAAGAACACATTGTGTAATATAATATTTTTTTCTCACGATATCTCATAATTCAGAAGACACATATTGTGTCATCATCTTTTCTTACTTTATTTTTTATTGAACTAACTACATGGACATATCATATTCTACCATGACCAATGATTTAGTAAAAGTTACATTCATCATGATCAACTGGTCCATAGATATCTCTTCCTATTAAAAGATACAAATAGTTTCTTTATTATTTAATTGATATCATAATACACATTATTAACCCAATGAAAGAAACCTCTCTATGAATTCATTTCCATTAGATTTATCCTTGAATAAATGTATGAAATCAAATATTATACACTGATAAAATAATTCTGTCTGGATACCAATACAAATATCAAGATATAGGAAAAACCAATGACACATGAAACATGTGGTTTACCTATTTGTGGGTTAGACGTCATGATCTCACCTATTAGAGATCCCCAAGTGCAAACATCATTAGAAGAAGTCTCAATGCATATAAACCTTCAACACCTGTTTGTTAGAAATTGTCCACGTCCAGTCGAAATGATGTATATATACCATAAGATATTTGGTTAACATTAATGTCATTGTATCAGGAGGTTTTCTTTATATCCTAAGAAATTATATATCCTTTTTATACAAAATTTTTTTTAAGGAAATTACTATAAAAAAGTTAACGAAAAAACATCAACTCTATATTGAAATGATATTTTCATGTACAAATCACTATATACATGCTATGCTAATAAAAAAGTAATGATAATGTTTGGTTTAAGGAACCTGCTATTACAAAATCCCCAACACTTAACCACATAGTCTGTTAAAATCTAATTACCCATCTTTTATAGTGCGACTGATCTATATCATTATCCATAAACAGATCTTGATTTTTCATACCTAAGAGACCCATGATAATTCATACAAAATTGTTTCATGTTCCGTATAAAAAAATATAATCGATAGGTGGTCAAGGGAACTATGGTTATATATGACCTCATCAATCACACTGAAGAAACTCCAGAATCTATATCCAGACATGATGGAGGAAAACAAATACTATATCATCCCAAAAACTCTACAACTATTGCGTGAATACATAAAATATTGCTTCTTTCTTCTTATAGATCCTTTATTGAATCCCCTAGTGGATTCCATAGCCATGGGCCTCTTTGTTATCCCAAATACATATACATAATCAAATCATAATTCACAACCATAGAAAAATTCCAGATGAGGAAGACTTACACCTAAATCGATATTACATGCCTTATAACTTCCTCAAAACACTGAATCCCTTACATCTCATCCACTACAATTAAATAAATTGAAACAATTAAAAACAATAATACGAGAATCAAAATCTAATAATGTAATCCATCCTTCCAGTAGGTTTATAAACTCATGGACCGGATCCATCCTTATAGTCTTTGGATATAAGAGATCATAGAGCCTGTTAGAAAATCTTCGACGGATATCCCTATAAGTTGGTCAACCTAGAGTAAAATATTATGCGTGTGCTTCACAGGTCTTTGAAGAATATAAACTAAAATCATCACTATCCCCAATAGGGGTGTTTCTAGGTGAAAAAATACTATAAAAGGGTTAAACCATGAAATAAGTCTCATGAGGTATATTCACCCCCATAAATATCAGTGTATGTTTTAATTAAAACTCTTTATTTAACCTAGATATCATCTGTAAAGCTCATATATAATCATTCTCCATTTCTTATACCACTCCTAGAATGCTCGCTCAAATCCAATAATCTACCATCTTCACTATTTAAATTGGAGGGTCCAAACCAATAACCTCAATGATGTTCTTTTCCCCAGCCTCCTGATACTCTATTAAAAGTAATTTTGGAGGAATTCATCTATTGTTTCCATTAAGGCCTCAGAGTATGTTAATAAAAGAATTCATGAATTACGAGTATAAGGAAAATTATAATTGGTATTATATTATACAATTCTCAATATAACATATCGTATAAAACTCACAACGCGAGGGATATAACAATCCCAAATCAACCCATACATTAATACATAGGTACTATTTCTATCAATCATAATGTACACAACATACTCATAAAAACCACATAGAACACATTGGACTAATATATTAAAGATCTTAAAATATACTTTTTACTATAATTTCATAAAGGGGTTCTGTTAAATATGATATTTATTACATGGTACAATGGAAAATTTAATATAATTTATATTTAAAATTTAATTTAGATGATTCTATATCACAATTTTAACAAGTAATCTTGAAAATGACATGGGAATCCAAGTTCACTACAATGATATATGAAAATAGACCATATTTTCATTTTGACAAAGGGAATACATCTCAAAAATAAATAATTCAGAAAATATTTTCATCAATCTATTTGAGGATAATATAATAAAAAAATAAAAATCATGAACATCAAACCCATAAATAGTAACATGGATTTTTCATGAACATGTGTTAAATATTATGAGGCATGAGTAACCTAAAAATCACAGACAATGTGCTTTCTATTTTCTACATTTCAAAAAATATTCAAATGAATAAAAGTCCTATTGTACCTCTATACAGCATCCCCAAATCAATGAAATCTAATCTATGATTTAATGGAGATATTTAGGCAACCTTAAGAGATCTTACATATATGTTAAAGGATTATAACTAGAATCATATATCTAAATTTGTATGATTGGATGATTATACCAACATATTTGAGTTAAATAACAATATCAAAAAATTATATAAAATTAGTATCCAAAATAACTAGTAAACATACATACAAAAAGTGAAAATAAATAATCAAAAACCATAAAATATCAAATAAACTATTTTATTATAATATGGTTTCATTTTTGTAGACTATATCTATAAATATCACCAAAATAATGAAATAACTAAAATGTTATGAAAGATAAAAATTATTCCTTCCCCCATATTCCATCCTATATTTCCATGTCACCCATTAATCTTATTGTGCTTTCCTTTGTCTGTTATTGTTGTCACATTGTATGATCAGCTACCAAATGACAACATGTGTAGGGTGTGACTTTATATGGCATCCTATCTTTTTTATTACATAACTTTTCATTACATTTTACAAACATGAGATCTCTATAGTTTAGTTTCTTGGAAATCAGGAACATAATACATGAAAACATTAAACATTATTATAAATACAATTAAAAGGATTATGTAAAGGTTAATATTAAGTAAGTTATTTCATCTCATAACCTAGAGATATACATCAATGGAAAGGGTGAGTAGGAGGCCCAGCAAGGAAATAAAGTGAAACATCTTACATGTGAACTTGATCAATATCAATAATATCATTAGATAAAGAGGCATATCATAATAATAAAATGAAACATAACATGAAAATGTGGATACAAAAATTAATTTATACATTCTTGAACATATCTCCAATTTATATCCCCACGGTGTCATATAAAAATTACCAATGTTATTCACCAAGGTATCGTAAAACTTATCATATCTAGAGTTTAAATTCGTTACCCAATTCATTAGAGCGTTATCAGGGGAAAACCATAAAATATATTTATTTTAAAATGATCCACATAGATAATAATCATACATTTCATAAATAACCCATATAGAGTAAAAGAAATCGGTTTCACTTCAAAATCGTGACGTTTTAGAAGTGCCTAAAAATAATATCATTATGACATTTATAACCCATGGAAAAGGAATGAGGGTTTTATGTTTGTCAATTCCAGAATAAAGAATATATTTTTTATGTCTTTATGAACACCTGTATAAATGAAATAGGTTTGGGTATTCACATAGATAATATAAGATAATTTCTTGAGAGAAACAAAGAGAAACTTTGAGATGAAATTTCTTGTAGCATAAGGATAATATAATATGGTTTTAAAAAACAATAAAAAGAGTGGGATCTAGGGTAAAAAACTCATAAATAACTGATAATAAAGTATAGGGATAAAAAATTAAAATAATATCATGGTATGGATGTTTGAACGACATAACACATGAAAATGAAACTTGAAAGAAAAGAGAAGATGCGATTTATTTTAAGAAAATTCGGCATCCTAATGACATCAATTAGAAATTCAAAAAATCAGATGATGGGAGTGTAAATAGTATCTCTAATATTTTAATTGAAATAGATATTAATCAGGATATATAATATCATACCCCAACACAAGAAGATGGAAATTAGAAGACATAACGTAAAAGAAGTCACGACTTAAAAGAATTGGGTGAAAGGTTCCCATACATGCATGAGTAACTTCTAAAGATCAACATTTAGGACCTTGGATGGATTGAGGGAATCCTGGGAGGACTCCATGGGTGGAAAAAAGACCAGATATTTGTTGAGGAGGATTTTGGATTGAAAGGAATCAGGGAATTTCTTTGTATTTAATTCAAAATTGACAGAATATTGTTTTAATTTCCAAGGGACACCTCATTAGATGTATTTGCAAAACTATGGGCTTTCTCATGGTATTTGACCATGGTATTGGCCACTTGGGACACCTCATATATTATATTACTATTCAAATTTCTACTAGAATTATTACATCATTATATCATCATTAGAGATTTCATTAATCACACCAAAACTCAAAACTGCATTTTTACTATTTGCCGAAAAATAAAACATTTTATAAAAATTTCAGAAATTTACTCTAACTTAATATCAATGCACTGAATTCAAAAATAATCTCCATTTTATGAGAACAATTTTTTAAATACTTTGAATATATTTTTTAAATAAAATCATTATTTATTTGAAAAAAACAACATTAAAACTATAACTCATTTTGTAACAGATTATGAATGTAATCAAGGTCCCCTAAAATTATTGTATAACCATAAGACAATGAAGTAAAAATTTGTGATTACATTTTATGAAAATAAATTTTCATTTTAAATCAACAAATTAATAATTCAATTGTAAAGAAAATATTCATGACATACAAAAATACCAATACATTTACTATGATCATTGTTTCATTTAAGATGTCTAAAATGTATTTATACATTCCTGGGTTAAGTTTCTATTTTTTGGGCTGATTTAATATTAATTAATATTCATTACTATTTATAAGGCTATGTTTCTATTCAATAAAAATATTTTTATCTCATTTAACCACATTTTTCACCCTGATTATATCCATGTCTATCAAATTTGTTAAAATAATTTCTTAAAAAAGTTATTTAATAATAAAATATGTTTTACTATTCAATGGGAAAACATTATTCATCATATACTATTCATTAATAAAACACTATTCATCTAATATTATTCCTAAAAAAGATGAACCTTCTGAGAAAACTACTATAAATTCACCCAAGATTAATTTTTTGCATTTGGAGTTTAAAAATGATGCTTATTTAACAAAAAAAAATTGACTATGAATGAGAAATATGACTTTTAAATATAAAAATCCTTTGTTATTAAAATAAATAGTGGATAGAAAATGAATAGTTAAATTCAATAGTTAAATTTCTATCATAAAAAATTAAAATTATTTTTACATTTAAATATACAAAAGAGTTTTTTAATCATACTATTAAATTAAATTAATAATTATTCCATATAACATAATTTTATATAATATTTATGTCATTTCAGAAAACTACAAATTGGGGTTGAAGTAATTCCTTGTGCTTTTATTGTAAAATAGAAAAAAATTTATTAGGTGGAAAGAGATCCATAAATAAAAGAAGTCTATTTTTTGGGTCGTTACATTTTTCCCCATTAAAGAAATTATGTCCTCGAAATTTTATCTTATTATAAATTTGTTACTATTACAAATAATATAATTATAAAGTAATATTATGTCTTAAAATCATGTTTAAAACACATATTATTCTTTAACAACAATATATTTTTCTATAAATCCATCATAATGATTCATAAAAAGAATTTGATTAACCAAACATATCCCCCGGGAGTTTCAATCTAGGAGTGAAGTAAGGCCCATTCTTGTGTACCAGGATACCCCAGGTCAAGCCCAAAACCCTTTGTCAGAGTTATTCACTCCTAGGTTTATCTATGCCATAGCCACATCCAGTTGTTCGTATCTAGAGAGGGATTTATTTGTACAGAAACCACTTACATAATATTTCACCAAAATAATAGTATGTTTTACTATATTTAAACATTTATATAGGGTTATTCCAAAAAATTTCATTACCTAATTTTAAAAAATAACTAAACTATCCATTCATACCAACTATGCCATCCCGCTTTTTATTACATAAATTTCAATTACATTTTACAAATGGAGGATATTTAAAGTCCAATGTCTTGGAAATTAGGAACATAATACATGAAATCATAAAACATACATATAAATACACTTGAATGTATTATTAAATGGTTCATCCTAATTATAATTACTACATCTCATAACCTAGAGACATACATCAAAGGAAAGGGTGAGCAGGAGGCCCATTATGGAAAGAAAGTGAAACTGTTTACATGTGAACTTGAGCAATATCAATACGATCATTGAGATAAAGAAGAATATCAAAATAATAACTTGAAACATAACCTGAAAATTTGGCTAAAACATTTAATTTATACATTCATGAACATATCACCAAGGTATATCCCAAAGTAGTAATAAAAAAATTACCATGGTTATTCACCAAGGTATCGTAAAACATGTCATCTCTAGAGATTAAATTCATTAAATAATTAATTGGAGCACTATTTGGGCACACCATTAATATTTAGTTATTTTCATGTGATACACATAGATCATAATCATACATTTCATAAATAACCCATATAGAGTAAAAGAAAAGGGTTTCACTTCAAAATCATGACGTTTTAAAAGTGCTTTAAAATAAGATCATTAATTTATTTATAACCCATAGAAAAGGAATGAGGGTTTTAGGTATGACTATTCCAGAATAAAGAATATAATTTTTATGTCTTTATGAACTCCCCTAGAAAAAAAATAATTATATATTTTCACATAAATAAGATAAGATAATTTCTTGAGAGATAGAGAGATAAATTTTGAGACTAAATTTCTACAGCATAATGGCTATATAACATGGTTTTAGAAAAAAATAAAAAGGGAGGGTAAAAGGTTCACACACTCATAAATAAGTCATAATAAATTATAGGTATAGAATAAATTTAAATAATATCCTTTTAAGGATGGTTTAATGACATACAACATGAAAAGAGAACTTGAAAGAAAAGAGAAGATGTGATTTGTTTTATGAAAATTCAGAAGCCTAACGACGTTAATTAAACATTTAGAAAATCAAATGATGAGAGAGGAAATTGTCTCTCATCAATTGGACATGAAATAGATAGTAATAAGGATATATAAGAACATAACCCAACATAAGATTATGGAAATTAGAAGACATAACATAAAAGAAATCATGACTTAAAAGAGGAGGGTGAAAGGTTCTCTTACCTTGATAAGTGACTTTGAAATCTCAAAGGTTGGGACCTTGGCGGGCTTGAGGTCACATTGGGTGGACTCATTGGGAGGTAAAAAGACCAGAGCTTTGTTGAGGAGGATTTTGGAAAGATCGAAATCAAGGAATGGCTTGGTATTTATAGCAAAAGTGGGAGAATAATTTTATTAATTTACAAGGGACACCTCATCAGTGGTATTTGCAAAACCATGGACTCGACCATGTTATTTGACCATGGTATTGGCCACATCGGACACCTCATAAAATATATTACTATTCGCAAGTCTACCAAAATCCTTATATCATTATTACACCATTAATGATGTCATTAATCACATCGACACTCAAAACTGTATTTTTATTATTCACCAAAAAACAATGAATTTTATAAAAATATCATAAATTTAATCTAACCGAATATCAATTATCTAAATTAAAAAATTTACTCCATTTTATGAAAATATTTTTCTAGATAATTTTAATTTAATTTTTAAATGAAATCATTATTTTATCCAAATAACAACATTAAAACTGTAACTCATTTTGTAACCTATTAAGAAAGTATTCAAGGTCCCATAAAATTACCGGATAACCATAATAAAATAAAGAATAAATTTATGATTACATTTTCTGAAAATACATTTCCATTTTAAATTATTAAAATAATCATAAAATTTTAAATAAAATATTAAAGACATAAAAAAATGCCAATACTTACACTATGGTCAATTTTTCACTTTTAAGATGTCTAAATTGTATTTATTCATTAATGTGTGAAGTATCTATTTTTTTCAATTTATTATTCATTACTATTAATAAGGGTAAGTTACTATTCACAAAAAAATATTTTGATCTTATTTAACCACATTTTTTACTTTGATTACAACAATCTCTGTAGGATTTTGGAATATCATTTCACAGAAAAAGTTATTTAATAATAAAATATGTTTTACTATTCATTGATACAACACTATTTATCAAATACTATTCATCAAGAAAACACTATTCATCCAATACCATTCATCGTAAAATTAAAAATTCTTCGAAAAATACTAAAAATTCACGCAATATTAATTTTGACATTTGGAATTCAAAAATGATGTTTATTTAACCATGAAAATTCTCTAAGTATGAGAAATTTGACTTTTAAATATAAAAATACTTAGTTATTAAAAATAACAGCAGATATAAAATGAATACTGAAATTGAATAGAGATATTTGCAAAGTAAAAAAAGTAAAATTCTTTTATCATTTAAAAATAAAAAGGAGTGTTTTAATCATAGTATTTAATTAAAATAATAATTATTCTATATAACTTAAATTTATATAATAAATATTTCATTTGTGAAAACTACTATTTGGTTATGAATTAATTTGTCATGGTTTTATTATAAAACATAATGGAAATTTAATAGGAGGGAAGAGATCAATTAATAAAAGAAGTACATTTTTGGGGTTGTTACAGTGTAACTAAGTAGGACACCAAATGATAAATCTATAAAATATTATAGTCTATTTGTGTTCAAGATAAATAGAAAAATATACATTCTATAAAGTAATGTAAATAACTATAAATCATTGATCTTCATGTTCATGGATGATACATGTGAGCAATCATACCTACCTCGTCTAGTGTAATATGTATATGAACAATAGAAATTAATTTAGGGAAATTATTCCCATCACCATTATTGGAATACATCTTGTGTAAATATAACTATCTTGAAATTAATGTGTAATACCTAGGAAAATATAATCGTCCAAGAGAAAAAAGTTCAGAACATAGTAAATATATACATCCTAGATCAGAATCCAGTCCATGTGAAACATACCCATTCAATAAAAAAATATCACACCATAGAAAAAAGAATCCACCCTAGAACAAAAGATACCATGAAAAGAAAAATTCATCTCCAAAAAATGGATTAAATACCAAATGGAAACACCACCCTACAACCGAACCATAGGGTTAAACACATTATATCACTCATCATCTTGTCATGCCATTAAAATTTTCTCATAGTCCATTTTTTATTATATATAAAACAATATATTTCAATGTTATGAAATCGTCCATCACCCTTTCAATACTCACCATTAACAATTTTATAAATCTATATTTTAATAAAAAAAATTCTAGTAACATCACATTTTCTAACACATTACTTTTAATAAAATCTATTTCAAGGAATCCCTATAAGCTGCAATCTCATTAAAGATCATAGTTGACTTGTGGGGTCATATATTATCATAATATCCATGAATAAAATTATTTAAAGGGAGTTTAGATCAAATTCCTGGTATGCCAGTGTGATGAAACAATACAATCACTTATAATGGAATAAGACAAGAAAAAATAGATGACCTGCCCTGACAGTAAAAGAGGGTAATCATCCAGAACTGCCACCCAAATGAGTTAAATTATATAATTACAAAAAGTATTCCACCCCAAAATAACATGTTAGTGTTTTGTATAATATATATTATAAATAAATTATAATAATTATATCTATGGTATTTAGAGGCATAAACATACCAAGAGTAATCATTCATAATTAACAACACGTTGATTCACTATGAAATTAAGGAGAATATCCATGGGAAGTTAAAAAAATTAAAATAAATATAAGGGGATATTGATCATTTTTAAAGAGGAGGTATCCAAGCACGACCTCGATTTCAAAATATATGAATCACCTCCCAATATATATTCATGGTATGAAACAAAATATCATGCTATAAGATTTTTGGCCGATCCCCTCTCAATCCATGTCTTGATTTTTCATTGCGTGGCACATTTTCCCAAGTTGTAAATGACTTCATATTGATCCATAATAGTTTTGGTCCTTCCTAATCTTCCTAAACTATGTCACAGATCCCCAACACACCACCATTATTTAAAAACAAGGAGATCACACAAATTTATTCTCTAAAACTTAACATAATGCACCTCGAAAATCATAAGGGTGTTAAAAGTATCGTTATTTTATGAATCCTTTGAATAATTCACGTTATAATTACATGAGGAAAACAATGTCATATCCACATATGTTTTAAAAGGATTCATTTAACTATACATGAATTAATTTATTTTAATCCTCATTTATGCCATGAAAAAGTGGTTTTGGTATGTTTTTTTAATTAACTATATGAATGCTCAATACATTATAATATATAAGATCCAGGTATTTCTAGAGACGTATCAAGCATGTTTTCTGGTAATTTTGGTTCTTATTAAGTACCCTAGGGTTGAGGAATGACTTGGGGTGCCTTTGGGTGAAATTTTAAGGAACATGAGAATATAGGGGGATGTGTACGATTTGTGCACGGTTTGTCCAAACTGGGCACAAACTAACCGTGCAGATAGTGGAGGTTAGCACGGTTGGCTCATGGTTTACTTGACTATAAACCATCGATCCATGTGAGAAGTGGAATACCACATGGTTGGTGCACAATTTGGCCTAAATGTGGGGACTCCTAGGTGAAACCGTGTGTGTGGAGCAGTTTACTCTGAAAATAGATTTTAAAATCACCTAAACCTCATTAACCTCTCAAATTTGACCTAGGCTCATGATTGAAAATTTCTAGGTGATATTAGATCATTTTGGAGGGATTATACGGAAATATTAATTCCATTCTTTGAGATCAAAAG
The DNA here is from genome assembly GCA_963277665.1 of Viscum album. Classification (NCBI taxonomy): domain Eukaryota; kingdom Viridiplantae; phylum Streptophyta; class Magnoliopsida; order Santalales; family Viscaceae; genus Viscum; species Viscum album. Next base: position 706,549,690 of record OY728157.1, on the reverse strand, counting down.
CCCAGATCAATGATTTGTTCTTGTTCTAGAATATAGATTTCATCCCATTTCTTCTCTCATTATTTCCTATATATTTCCTTGATCTTTTTCTGGAAGATCTCTAGTGTTTTCATGGATCCAATCCTATGAGTTGAAAACTATTATCGTAGATCTAGATCTAGTTTTACAATATCTTGATACCTTTGATCAAAATTTTTATTTAGGTATTTAGATTCAGATCTTGATTGATGATGTTGCGCCACTCTAATTTTATGGATTTTTGTTGGGCTAACTTCTATAAATAAACTGAGGTAGGTGGTCTAAATCAAACTGTCATAGTCATGATTTTTGTTGTGTATGTGAGATTATGATTTTCTATATTTCCTTGATAATTGATTTTCTAAATTTTAGTAATTAGGATAGTGGAATTGAATTGAGGTTTTCTTGGTTATTAATTGATAATTAAATAATGGATAAAACTAAAGGGGGTTACCCAAATCAATATTTTAATTGATATTTTGAATTGGATGTGTTAAGATAACTAATTGGGGGTAATTAATTTTGAAAATATTTTTGGCTATGTAATATAATTAATTGTGAGATTTAATTATGTGTTATGATATTGACCAAAGATAATTAATTATGAGAATTAGTTATTTTCTATGGTGTTGATCAAAGATAATTAATTGTGATAAATAATTATAAAATGTTCATATTTGATATGGATAATCTATTATGTATAATTAATTATGGAAATATAGTTGTATTGATTGAATAATTAATTGATGAATTAAATAATGGGTTATGTGCTTAGGTAATTGTTGAGTAAACTAATATATTTTGAAATGTTTAACTAATTATTGGATTAGTAATGAAATTATGTGGAAAATTCTTGTGAATTAATGAATGATTAAATAGATGAGATTTTTTTGGTTCTAGAGAAGCAGTTCTAGACAAATTAGAAGTTGGGACTTGTACACGGAGTTCCTCCCCAATAGTTATCCAAGATTGATATTATGGGGTGCTAGGCATGATGGCCTATACCGAATGATAAATGTAATTCTAGGCATGCCAACCTACAATCAACAAGATTATGGCTCAAGGAATGAAGACATACAACAAATGAATGATAATAATGAATGATGACTCAACGATATTGTGGTGCTATGCATAATGAACTACACCAAATGAATGATAATAATGAATGATGATTCAACTGAGATTTGGGATGCTAGGTATGGTGACCTAAACCAAATAATTAATGATAATGATTGGTGATTCTATTGGAAAAAATGAATAATAATCGGGCATAATGAGAGGATTAAATATTAAATGACAATGTGATAACTGTTTAAATTATGCATTGTATTTATTGATTCCTAAAAATGAATACACTATCTTTTTATTGTACTCATTTTATAGACCATTGGTGGGGGACTAATGAGTTGTACTCACACCCTATCCATGCCACCCAATCAACACCCGAGTAGAATTTATTGTTATAAGACATGATAATGGAATGGCTCTAGGATAGGTTTATGTTTGGGATTGGATCATGGGAGAGGGAACCAAACATTGTTCGGGACCCATTTTGGAGTCATTGTGTCTTTACATTCATTTGAATTCTAGACAGTTGGAATTTTCATTTTCATAACATGTATTACCATTTAGTTGAGTATAGTATTTTCATGTTTTGAGTATCATATTACAAGGATTTGTTCTGGTTATTTATAAGCTTCATCACTTGTTTATTTTTATTTCCTTTTGTTGGTGTTTTTATTCTGATAAAAGAGGGTATAGTCTTCCCAAAACTGACATACCAAACCCTCACTTCTTTTATAAACCCTTTAACGAATGGGGAGGCGCACTTAAGGGCATGTGGATAGCTGGCCCAGGGCACCGTTCAGTGGCTCCCGGGTCAGGACGTCACAAAGAGGTTTCATAGGATTTTTCCTTTATTTCTTCTTCTGAAGTCTTATTGTTTTGGGAAAGGTAGAAAGGATACTAAGAAGAGTCGAGGATTGGTAATGAGCTCATTCATGGGAGTTTCAAACCCATGTATGGGGGAAAATCCACGTAATCAGGGTGGGATTATTTTGATTGCTGTTTGTTGTAACCATTTCATATTATTTCACCTAGGGTGACATACTTGTGGTGTGATGTGATATTTGTTTTAAAAATTGTTGAATTTTGATTTGTGTCCTAAATAGGAACGATACTTGAGTCTGTATGCATCATTCTAGGCACTCAGGGTTATTGTGACATGCATCATTCTAGGCACTCATGGGAAAATGGGATATAGGTAAGTTGTTGATATTGAACTATTTTCCCTTGCTGTGTTATTGAAATAATTATGAAAAATGAGAATATATTAGTTTCCAATGAGAAAATTTATTTAAGAAATGAGTATTATTAATTAATTAATTTTTTAATTAATTAATTTGAGAAAATGGGATTAATTTGTGGTTAGAATAATTAATGAGAATGTTTGTACCCTAGTTAAACAATACCTCAGAGTAGGATGGTTAAGGGTAGTGATAAGGCCTCAATGTTGACTGTGTAGTGAGAAAAATGGGAGAGGACATGTTGAAACTTGTTTTGTTAGTTTCTCATCTTATGTAAATGTTTTAAGGATACATTATGTGACCTAAGATGTGTGTTTGGATTTGTAGAGATATACCTCCATGATTCTTATTGAGGGAGAGACTGAGGGGGAAGGACCAGAATGAACATCCAGATTGGGAGCATGAGGATCCATTGGATCAAGCTAAGGGGGAAGGGGAATAGTTTTGAGAGAACTTTTCTTATTTCATGTAATTCATGGAGAGAGACCCAAGGCTGGTTTAGAAAATCATATTAGAGTTGACAAGGGAGTTTCAACTATATCACCCTCCTACTATTACTAGAGAGGGTGGACCTGAAGGAGATAAATTATGGATTGAATCAATAGAGACGATATTTTACCATTTTGAGACTTTGGTTGAGAGGAGGGTCATGTTGGTTGTGTATACGCTACAGGGGTCAGTGAAGGCCTGGTGGGACATTCAGTTAATATCTGAAAAAACTGATGAGATGTTATGGAATGATTTTCTAGGGAATTTATTAAAACATTTCTATCTAGACATGATGAGACAAGATAAGGGTTCATAGTTTATGCATTTGACCCAAGGAAGAATGGCCATAATAGAACACTCTAGATGTTTCATAGATATACAACATTTTTATCCGTATTTGGTGGTAAGTGAGGATTCTTTGGAAAAAAAAATTTAAGATGGACTTAAGTGTGAAATTAAGTCCCAAGTGAGTATTTTTATGATGAATAAATTCTTAGAAGTGGTTAATCAGTCTCTTATGCCCAAGGGGAACCAGATGGAGGCTTCCAGTATTGGAGAGGTAGCTGTCACAGGATGATCAGGGAGTGTTCTATTCTAGAGAAGAAAGTTCAGTTATGATAATCTTAGTCAAGACAATGGAATGAAAGGTGGACAGTTAGCAAGAACAGTTTCTCCAGATCTTTCTCATGTTCTTTTCCACCAATGAGGTAGGTAGGGAAACTATCGTACAATTGTCCTCAGCCCCATGTGGAGGGCTGGTTTTGTGGAAAGATGATACACCTACATAATTTTTTCAAGATGTAGTGACAAGATTGTGGTGAGGGCACATCTCCTCAGTTTCAGATTGTGTGAAGGGGGCCTTCTACACCTTATATGTCTCGAAGCTGATGAATGTGCCCAGTTGGAGTATTTTATGACTGTGAGGGGGAGGGGGTGAATCAATGATACTCATTTTCTTATATATTTCTATTCAATTGAAAAAACCTTCACCTCCTATTAAACATTTTAGTTCCCTATTGAGAAAAAATCAACACACATCCAAAGGTAGACAATATTTAAAAGGATAACTATTCAATTAGAATAGCTACGTCCTTGGTATGGTTTAGAAAAGACCCAATACCATAAAATCCACTAGAAATCAATCCTTTGATTACAATGAGTAGTATGTACCCTTACACTCATGTAGAAATATGAAAAAATACAATTAGTGAATTTTCACCCTCTTAGAACAATATGGTAATACATTTTTTTTGTAACATATCATGTTAACTATGCTTTTTTCAATTCACCAAATGTATTAAATTGTAAAAACATTCATCATTTTCTTACCCAGAAGAAAGGTAATAACCACTTGGACTATGTAAAACAATCAGTCTAATTACCTTGAGTATGATGCTACCAATCCAATTATTCTCGGTCCGATCTATTAATTGAATACAATAGAATAGAATTGACACAACTATAATACTCAAATACAATATTCAAGAAAAATATAATCATCACCACTTAAAATACATGTATGTAATAGTCAATACAAATAGAATTGATGCCACTTAAAAACATCTATGAAATAGTCAATAAAAATATAATCGACACCACTTCAAAACCACTTCTTCTCTCTCTAAAACCCAGAGATTCTCTCTCCTCTACTGTGAACAATACTCTTTTTTATAAATTAGAAAGTACTTCCTCCTTTTATAGGAGATAATTGGTGGGAATCCAAAAGTTTCTTGCTCACTAAAATTTTCCCAAATTTTAATTTCCCCTTAATATTATGGGATACATTTTGACTTCATCACAATTTCACAAAGATTCTCGAATCTCTTAGAAACATCATATCAATCTTCATCTCGTTAATTTGTATGTCTATACAAATTTCTTATTTTATAATACCAAAAAAATTCATTTATAAAACCATAAATGTTGGTAGAATTGTTGAGTAATATTTATTTGGGTACGATGGCGTTTAATCAACACCCTCTATATTATTTCACATTCACCTATGATTCAGATGTAAAAAAAAATTCATTAACCTGTCAGTATGAGATCCATATTCTCTTCACTTTATCTTTCCATCAACATAACCCATTCTTCTTTTCCATTGGCACAACTATTTCAATTGGCACAACCATTCCAATCGGCAGAACTACTCCCATTTGCACGACTATTCCCATCATCACGACTATTCCCATTGGCATGACTATTCCAATCGGCATGACTATTCCATCAGCATGACTATTTATTATTTTACAATGGCACAACTATTCCATCGACATGACTATTCCATCAGCATGACTATTCCATCCGTATGAATCTGAGTCCGATGCAAAATAATATCATTACCATATCGGCATGACATGCATCATTTCTTCTTTCATCGGCATGACTATTCCATCATCACGACTATTACCTCTTCATGACTATTGTATCAGCATGACTCTGAGCACGATGAAAAACAAAGTCATTACCATGTCAGTATGAAAAGAATAATATATTTTTTCATTTGCATGATTATTCCATTGTCACAACTCTGAGTCTGATTAAAAATAAACTCATTACATTATCGGCATGACATGCATCATTTCCTCATTCATTGGCATGAATATTTCATCAACACTACTATTCCATCGTCATGACTATTACATTAGAATGACTGTCAGTCTGATGCAAATCAAAGTCATTACCATGTATACATGACATGCATCATCTATTTTTTCATCGGTATGACTATTCCATCGACATGACACTGAGTTAGATACAAAAAAAGTCATTACCATGCTGACATGACATGCATTATTTATTATTTCATAGACATGACTATTACATTGGCATGACTATTACAATCATCATCAACATAAATAAATTTTTAATATTCACCCCCATTCACATATTTTCAATAGTCCCCACCATTCACAGATTTTCAATAGTCACCAACATTCACAGCTTTGTAATAGTCAACACCATTCATATCTTTGTAATAGTCACCACCATTCATAACTTTGTAATATTCACCACTATTTACAAATTTTACTTACCCCTTTCTTGCATAAATCATATATCATATGTTCTACACCTTTACTTATGATTTATGAAAATTCCAAAATATCAAATCACCATCACATTTGACATTAGAAAGTATTATAACATTCCATTAATTCAGGTTTCATTCATTCCATCTCATATTGAGGAAATGTTTTATGAAAGCAAGACTCCCATTCTTTTAAAAAAAAACCTAAAACAATTGTTTCCAAAATAAAGTGAAGTGATTTATTTTATTACAAACCAACCATGACAACAAAATAAAACTAATGAAACCGTAATCACCATTATTATTAGCATAGTCCTAACAACTGGAGTTTTACTGGAAGTGGAATTAGAGGTAGTGGATGTGGTGCTAGAGGGAATGAGCTCTTATATCTGTAGAGTGGTGATGCTCAAGGGAGTTAGAAGACACCATAAATAAGAGGGGCATGATTGTTATATGCAGTGAATATGAAACTTATGGAGAGTGAGGATGATCTATCGAGAATGAGAGGCATAGGTCTAGTTGATTTTAATTTAGCTATTGAATTTGTTTGATATTTGTTCCTCTCATTCCTTTATATCTGAAAATATTATTAACAAATTGATCTTGGGGGGGGATTATGTAAGTGGGATGATGAATATCGATACACTATTGGGAACACAGACTTGGGAAATATGTTTATGCCCAGGATGTTTTCTAGAGATTGAAGAGTATTTATTTCTTTGGGATATCTGTGTCCATGATATATCGGGCTTCGACATGATTATGGGTATGCACTAGCCAGTCACATATGGATCCCACATAGATTGTTACTGTAGGATAGTGATCTTTATATCTCCTAAGGGTGACCCGTATTTCATTCATGGAGAATGAGACATCCATGCAGGATGAGCATGGCCATTTACTCAGCAATGAGGAGAGCTCACAACCCACGTTTCTAGTGTTTTTATGGATGGTGGGAGTGTAAGGAATGATTTCCTTCCACCACTAGTACAACTATTTCAGGATGTACTTCTTGAATAATTTCCAGGGTTTCCACTTGAGAGAGATGTGAAATTAACTACTCAACTCATGTAGAGGGTTGATCCGGTGTCTATTCCACCATATAGAATGGAACCGACAGATCTTCATGAGTTCAAAAACGCAGTTGGAGGAATTGTAGGATAATGGGTTTATCCGTCCATGTACATCTCATTGGGGATAACCTATTTTGTTTTCAAAGAAGGATGATGGGAGTCTATACTTTTGTTTCAATTACTAGAAGTTGAATAAATTTTCCGTGAAAAACTGATATGCTATTCCATTTATCAATGATCTGTTTGACCAACTAAAGGGTGATTATGTGTTCTCAAATATTTATATGAGATCAAAGAATCATCATGTTAGAGTTCAAACCACTGATATATTATGAAATGCTTTCAAAATTTGTTTTGGACTTTTTGAGTTTGTTGTAATGCTGTTTGGGTTTACAAATGCAACAATAGTGTTTATGGCCTCAATGAGCATGATATTTCAATCGTACATAGATCATTTTGTGGTGGGGTTTTTGGAAGACATCTTGTTTTACTCCAATACTCATATCGATCATTCCAATCATCTTTACATCCTCATGGGTATACTAAGAGAGGATCATCTATACACCAAGATATCTAAATGTTAGTTTTGGATTGACATGGTACATTATTTGTTGAACATCATCATGGATGAAGGTGTATAAATGGACCCCAAAAAGTGAAATCAGTGATTCATGGGATCATCCTAATAATGTATTTGATATACAATGATTTTAGGGATAAAATGGTTTTTACATGAGGTTCATTTAGAAATTTTCCCGATTTGAAGCACCACTTTCTGGTTTAACAAAGAAAGGGGTAATGTTTGTTTGGACAGGAGCATGTGAGAATTCTTTTCAGTATTTGATGATGTGATTGACATTAACACCAATTTTGATCATACATGAGTCGGATGAGGAGTACACAATGTTTCGTTACACTTCTGGGATTGGACTCTGAGCTGTGTTGATGCAAGGGGATAGATTCATTACTTACAGGTCTCAGCTGTTGAGGCCATATTAATAGAATTACCCTACACATGACCTCAAGTTGGAATCAGTGGTTTATGCTTTTAATTGTTAGTGACACTAACTTTTGGGTGAAAGTTTTACAGTTTTTATGGATAAAAAAAACATGAAGTATATATTTTCATAGTGTGACTTAAATATTCAATAGTGAAGATGGGTATGGAATATGCAATACTTTTATTTTGAAATGACATATACAACCAGAAAGGGGAATAGTATGGTTGATGCATTGAGAAGGAAAACTCAGACAAAGTAGGTATATGAGACGAGTCCATAGTGGAAGATGATGAATTTGTTGGAAAAAATGCATGTGACAGTCCATGAGAGTTACGAAAAATTAACTATGGTTTCTGTAGAAGTGGATTATACACTCTTGAGACGGATTAGGGATAGACAGTATGAGGATATATAGATTTTATCATTAAGGGAAATCCTTGAAGGTGGGGAGATTGCTTCATGTTACATAATAGATGAGGATGAGATCATCTATGTAAAAAACTGGGTTGTTATGACTTCAATTATGTGAGAGGAACTCATGAGAGAATGTATTGCTTCAAATTGGGCAGTACATCCTGGGGTGAAAATATTTTATGGGTACCTACGACGATAGTTTTGGTGTCTAGTCATGACAAAGGATATATTAGGGTTCGTAACAAGATGTTTCACCAGTCACCAGGTCAAGGCAGAGCTAATACAAACTAGAGGCCTATTGCAGCCATTACCAATTTTGGAATGGAAGTGGAATGACGTGACTCTGGATTTTGTGGTAGGACATCAAAATAATCTTAAAAAAATTTATTTCATTTGGGCCATTATAGATCGAAAAATGAATTCTCACACTTCTTTTTTATCAAGGAAACCTTTACATTATAGTGGTTGGGAGAACTATACTTGGGAGAGATAGTTTGTTTTTATTGGGTTCCATGAACTATAGACTAAGATTGCGATTCATGCTTTACTTAATGCTTATGTAAGGGTTTATATAAGGTTATTTTTACTCATTTTTTATTATGTATATCCTTCTACCCATAGAAGGGTGGGTAGTTGGAGTGTAACATACACTTGTTAGAGGATATGTTGCGAGCATGTGTACTTGACTTTGGTGGATCTTGGGACAAGTACTTGGATTAAGTATATTTATCCTATTATAAAAGTTATCAAGAAACTATACAGATGGAACCATATGAGGCACTTTATGGTAGACCATGTAGATCACCAATTTGTTGGTTATAGGTGGATGAGTCATTGTTTTTGAGATCGAGTATTGTTCATGAGACACCAGAGCATGTACAATTGATTCGTAAAAATATGGATTTGGTTCAAAGTAGGAATAACTCATATGCTAATTGAAGGAGATAACCCCAAGAGTATGTAGAAGGTGAACTTGTATTCCTTCATGTGTTGGCTATATTGGGTCACTAAAAGATACTGAGGCAGGGCATGTTGATGCCTAGATTCGTGGGACCATCTATGGTACTAGAGAGAATCGGGCTAGTGGCGTACCGAATAGCACATCCATATAAATTCAGTTCTATTCATGATATTTTTCATGTGTCAAAACTACATATGTATCACCCCAACCCTTCCCATGTGGTTGATGTGAAATTTGTTGATCTTGAGATAGACGAATCCTTTAAGAAGCATCTGATATGTGTGCTGGGTTGAATTTAGAAAGTATTACAGGGAAAGACCGTTTCATTAGTTCACATGTTATGAAATCATGAAAATGTTCAAGAGGAAACTTGGGGATGGGAAGCAGACATGAAGGATAAATGGACCAATATTTTTGGATCAGAATATTAGAGAAGTTCGGGACTGCAGCTCGAGGATGATTTTTTATAAGGTTGGGATATTATTAGATCCTAACATTTTCTGGAGAAATATCAGATGTGTTTTAGGGTACTTTTTTTGTTATTAAGTACCCTTGTGTTATGGTATGACGTGGGGTGAGTTTGGGAGAAATTTAAATAAACATAGGAAGACCATAAGCAGAGCACAGTTTGTGCACAGTTTGGCCAAACCATGTACAATCTATCCATGTGGACAATAGAGGACAACACAATTTGTGCATGTTTTTACTAACTGTGGGCCATATAGTTGTGCGAGAAGTGGAGGACCACACAGTTGGCACATGGTGTGGCCTAACCGTGTGAAATCCATGGTGAAACCATGCACGTAGATTAGTTTATTCAAAAAATTGGTTTTAAGACCACCTTAACCCCCCAAACCTCTCCATTTTGACCTAGGATTGGTCTCGACAATTTTTTTTGGTGATCTAAGATCCATCAAGAGTGATTCCATGGAAATATGAATTTCGTTATTTGAGATCAAAATCCTGGATCAAAGAACTGTACTTTTTTTTTGTTATGTAGATTTTATCCCATTACTTCTCCCATTATTTCCTCTACCATTCCTTGATCTTTTAATGGACGATCTCCACCATTTCCAGGGATCTAAACCTATGAGTTAATATATATATCTAGGATCATGTATTTAGATCTAGTTTTTCAATATCTTGATACCATTGATCTTAATTTTGGTTTACATATTTAGATCTGGAGCTTGATCGATGATGTTGTGACTCTTGGATTTTGGGGATTTCTATTAGGCTAACTTCCATCAGTAAACTGAGGTACGTGGTATAAATCAAACTACTATATTCATGATTTTTGATATGTGTATGTGAGTTTAGGAATTTCTAGATTTCTTTGATAATTGATTTTTTAAATTGTACTAATTAGGAATGTGGAATTTAATTGATTATTCCTTGGTGAATAATTAATAATTGAATCATAGAAAAAATGAAGGGGGGGGGGTTTACCGAAATTGATATTTTAATTGAGATATTTAATTGGTTTCATTATGATAATTAACTGGTGGGAATTAATTATGAAATGATGTTTGGCTATGAAAGTTAATTAATTGTGAGAATTAATTATGTTCCATGATGTTGACCAAAGATAATTAAATTTGAGAATTAATTATCTTCCACGCTATTGATCAATGATAATTAATTGTGAGAATTAATTATGATATGTATAGATTTTATATGGATAATTAATTGTGAAGAAATAATCATGGAAAAAGGATTGTGTTGATTGATTAATTAATTGATGAATTAAATAAAGGGGTATGTCCATAGTTAATTGTTGAGTTAAGTAATATAATATGAAATGTTTAGCTAATTGTTTTATTAGTAGTGGAATGATGTGGAAAATTCATATGAATTAATGAATGATTAAATGGATGACATTTTTGTGGTCCTAGACATGTAATTATATTCCAAATAGAAGTTGGGACTTGGACATGGCGTACCTCCCCAATAGTTATCCAAGCATGAGATTATGGGGATCTATGCATGAATACCTACACCGAATTATAAAAAGAGTTATAAGAATGATAACCTACACACAACGAGATTGTGGTTCTAGGCATGACAACCTACACCAAATGAATGATAATAATGAATGATGACTCAATGATATTGTTGTTCTAGGCATGACGACATACACCAAATGAATGATAATAATGAATGATGATTCAACATAAATTTGTCGTGTTATGCATGACAACCTACACCAAATGATTAATGATAATGAAGGGTGAATCCAATTGGAAACATTAATTGAAACTATACCTAATGTGACAATTAAAGGATAAATAAAAATGTGATAACTATTTAAATTATGCGTTGTATTTATTGATTCATAAAACTTCATATACTATCATTTGACATGACTCATTTTAGACACCGTTGGTGGTGGCCTACTGAGTTGTACTCACACCATATTCGGGCCACCTAATCAGCACCAGAGAAAAATATATTATTGTAGTACAGGATAAGGGCATGTCCCTGGGATAGGTTTCTGTTTGGTATTGGAGCATGGAGAGGGAAGCAGACATGGTTTGGGACACGTTTGGGAGTCATTGTGTCTTTACATTCAGTTTAATTGTATACACATGATATTTGTATTTTCATATCATGTTTTACCTTTTATTTGAGTATTGTATTTTAATGTTTTGTTTATCATATGACATGGATTTTTTATGGTTATTTATACTCTTCTGCACATAGTTATTGTTATTTTCTTACATTGGGGTTTTATTATGATAAAAGAGGGTATAGTATCCCCAAGACAGACTTACCATACCCTCACTTCTAGTTATCACCCATCGAAATATGGGGAGGAGTTATTGAGGGCATGTGTCCAACCGACATGGCGAATCTTTAAGAGGATCTTGGGTTGGGGCGTCAAAAGTGGTATTAGAGGATTTTTCCATTATTTCTTATTCTTTTGCCTTCTTGTTTTGGGAAAGGTAGACAGGAGACTAGTAAAAGTCGAGGCATGGTAATGATCTCCTACAAGGGATATGCAAACCCATATATGGAAGAAAATATGAGTACTCAGGGTGGGAATAATGTGATTTCTGTTTATTGTTACACTTTCATATTATTTCACCTTGGGTGATGCACTTGTTGTGTGATGTGATATCTGTTTTGAATATTGTGGAAATTTTATTCATGTCCTAAAGAGGAATGATACTTGAGTTAGCATGAATCATTCTAGGAAGTCATGATTTTTGTGACATGCATCATTCTGGGCACTCACAGGATAATGAGTTATGGGTATATTGTTGAACTTGAACTGTTTTCCTTGTTGTGTGATTGAAATAATAATGAAAAATGAGAATAAATTGTTGTCTAATGAGAACAGTGATTTAAGAAATTATTATGATTAATTAATTAATTGTTTAATTAATTAATTTCGAAAAATGTGATTAATTAATGAATGGATTAATTAATGATAATTTTTGTAACGTTGTTAACCAAGGCCTAAAAGTAGGATGGTTAAGAGTAGGGATAAGGCCTTGATGTTGACCGTGTGGTGATCAAAAGGGTAGTGGACATGTTGAATCATGTTCTGTTAGTCTCTCATATGACATAAATGTTTTAAGGTTATGTTATGAGGCCTAAGATGTGTGTTTGGAATTGTAGATATATGCCTCCACGACACTTATTGTGGGAGAGATCGAGGGGTATGGCTCAGAATGAACTTCCAGATAGAGAGCATGAGGCACCATTAGTGCATGTTAAGGAGGATAGGGAATAGTTCTAAGAGAAATTTTATTATTTCATTAAATTCATGGAGAGAGACTGAAGATGGGTTTAGAAAATCATGTTTATGTTGGAAAGGATTTTTCGGCTGCAACACCCTCCTACTTTTACTGGAGAGGGTATACTTGAGGGAGATAAATTATTAATTGAATCCATAGAGATGATACTTGACCATTTGGATAAATTGGATGATAGGATGGTCATGTTGGCTGCTTATATGCTATAGGGGTCAGTGAAGAACTAGTGGGACATTCAAGTATGATCTAGATAGACTGATGAGATGTTATGAAAGGATTTTATGAAGAATTTATTAGAACAGTTGTAAGATCCCAAATCTTTTCAAGGTATGTTTGTGTTTATTTTGTGGTTTGGATACTTATTTTTGGCTAAATAACTGTTTCCCAAGGTTCATGAGAAGACTTGGGGGTGTTCTTGGAGTTCAGGACACGAAAGGAGAATAAAAAGGTTTTTCTGGGCATGTGGCACAGTTTGCGCATGTTTAGTGAAAAACCTTCGGAGAATCCCAGGTAACCATGCTGTTGTGGACAGAAGATCATGCACATTCGGAGCATGGTTGGTCAAACCCTATGAAATTCCCAAAAAACCGTGTGAAGGAGGTTATCTTTATTAGTATCTTCTGCACGATTTAGAAATCCATGTGTGTAAACCGTGAGACCTAGAAACGTTAAAAACAAAAAAAATATAACAAACATTTCACCCTGTGATTTTATGACCCAACTCAGTTTTTTCCTCCTACTCCTCCATTGAAACACTAGGAATGAACCAAAGTGTCCAATAGATTCCAAGGACTTATCTCTTTTGACTCTCGATCGTTTGGAGTGCCTTTGGATGCGATTTGAAGATCTGAGTGAGTATAATATTTCCCTCCTCTCTCTTCTCCAGTTTAGTTCTTGTATTTTTGAAGATTTCCTTCCAAAGCTCAAAAAACTATATTTTTTAGTTAGGTTTAGGATGACACTTCATAGTGTGCTTGAATCAAGATCCAAGTCCATGATTAAGAGTGTGTTCATCATCATATTGGAGGTAGGTGGTCTACATGTTAAATCCCTTGAGTTTTATAGAGATTAGTGCATGAAGTGTTTTTATTCTTACCTTCTTGTGAAGTGTTCGTCATGCCATTAGTGTGATGTGATTTTTAGGGAGTTTAAACATCTAATGGGACCCTTTTTATCCCCATGGGATTCATGGAGGAGGATGTGACCAATAATAGGGATAGCCATGGGGTGTACCTATCTTCTTGGAATATGATTTTAGCTAAGTAAATGTAGGGCCATTATGTGAGAATATAATTCTTAGGGTGAATATGGTATTAAGCTTGAAGGATGTGAATGGTACTCCTAGTAACACACATGGGTTTGGAGGTGACCAATGTGGGTGTTGGTGGGATTAAAAAGGGGTTAAGTGAGATAAAGGGAAAAGAAAAGGTGTTAGATTTAAACATGATTATGCTTAGTGAGATAATAACAGGAAATGATAAATGGGATAAATATGTTAATGAATGGTCAATGATGAATTTTTTATAAGAAAATGGGGTGGATTAATACACCTAATGGGTTAATACAATGATATGAGAATTTGGCTAAATGGATTTGATTTCTAATTGGATATTGTGTGAATGTTTTTTAGGTAGAAATGACTAGAGTCCATAATAGAATGGATTATGATCTTGGTATTGGAGCCTAGTGAGTTAGGACTAATGAATGATGCCATGTGAGATAGACACTATGAATTATTTCTTAGTGAGATAAGCGTTATAAAAAATAAATTGGGATAAATGGCTAAAAGATGTGAAATGCGGAAAATGTGTCAATGGGTTGTGGCATAGTATTAATTCCCATGTTGATTGTTATAAATTGTGAATGTTGAATCCCAATGGAATCATTTATGTTATATTGTGTTATGTATTATGGTATTCAATGGCATTGAATATAATTGGTTGTGTTAGGGCATGGTTGTGGCGATTTGATAAATAAGCATGTGCAGATGTCTAGGTAGTGTGGCATATTTACTGAGGTTCTACGCCCACGGGTTGAGTTGGACTGATGCTCTAAACTCTACCCCCCAATGGACGAGTTATGGATGAGGACTGATGCTCTATTCCCATAATGGTTTCATTTCACCTAGACTGAGGATCTAAGGTGAGGTTATTGTATTTATGTCATTACACCTGGAGTGGGATTCTAAGGAGAGGTTATTGTATTGATGTGCTTCCACCTAGACTGAGGCTCTAAGGAGATGTTATTATATTGATGCCATTCCACCAAGACTGGGGCTCCAATGTGAAGCAATTTTATTGATGTCATTCCATCCAAACTGAGGCTTCGAGGTGAGGAAAATGTATTGATGTGATATGTGGATCTCTAGTGAGACAGAGACTTGCTTTGTTTTCTCTATACATTGTGAATGATTTCCCTAGAACATGTTGATGAAGCTCACATTTTCATATATTTTATACTGTAAAACATTGTTTATAATCCCACAAAAGTGTTATTGAATGGGTAATTATCATGTTTTTAGGTTTTAGTGCTATTTTGAACCCAAATGTGAAAAAAAGACTAATTCTGGATGTTTGACAGAATTTTACGTCAGGGGTATTTTGGTCTTTTCAGGGAAAATAAAATTCCAAATTTTCAGATTAAAATTTTGTTAGAATCCTTATTGTATTTCCTTAATTTTTGTCTTCTGGACCAGGAGATGATTCGGTCAGTTAAAGGGTCTAAAAAATCATTGAAGATTGGAATTTTTCCGGGCGGACAGCATGGACCCACCCAAGGTAACAGATCTCAAACGCGGCCTACACATATCCAAATGATGTGTTTCCACCTGGAATACCTTGAGGGAAGAGAGGGACGTCTCTAAAATAATTATGGAGAATTTTGGAGATCATTAACGAGGCTATTGAACGACATTATTTTGGAGGAACCTTCCTGGATGCTTCGTTCAGAAACAGTAACCGAGAATGAAAAATTAATAACTCCTACATACGGTTTCCAAATCAGCTGAATTTTGGAGAGGAGAAGGCAAAGACATTTATGAACAACATTTATGAAGGGTGGAACGCGTGAATATGTCATTAAAAGGGTCTACAATGCGTCGACATTTGAGAGACAAATTCTGCCTATAAAAGGAGGCTCTCACCTCCTCCTCAAAGCATCCATTCTCCATCCATTCCTTCAAGGCACCAAGGAGGAGATCTCCACCGAGGGAGGCCAACCACAAATATTACCCATTTAATTTATTTTCTTTATTTTAGTTTTAATTTTTAATTCATATTTCTAATAAAATTCATGCATTGTTTTTATTTTTGTGTCCACCCATCCTCCCTGTTTTCTTCTTCATCTTTTCTCCTTCTTTTCTTCTTTTATTATTCTCATATTATCCACCGTGACCTCTTACCCTCAAATATGAGGGGTTAACCTGAGACTTGGCCCGGGGGAGGTATGTGGAAATTTCATTAATTCGGTGCTTAAATTCCTATATTTTATTAAGTTTGTGATGAGTAAGAGTGATGTGCACGGGTGTGGCGATCGTCCACCACGACACTGATCTCAAACTCATTTCTATTCTTTTATTAAATATTTTCCCTCCCTTCTACTGGATACAAGCTCTTCATATGATGGAGTTGAGCCATTCAGTGGTTGAAATGGCATACGATGGAGCCAGGTCTTGGAAGATGACACACTCTCGATCGAGGTGTGCCATCAACCTTGATTATAGGAGGAGGTGAAGTTAAGATTGCAAAATGCATTAAAGATTTCACACCAATAAATAAAAGAATAGTAATTCATGAATGAGATCTCATAATTTAATTATCAAACCTAATTTAAATATCAACAAGGAGAATGATGAAACCCACATACCAACCCATTAAGGCCAAGTTCTTTCTCAATTAATTGCATTTTGTCATTGCATGTTAGTTTTATCTTTTATTAAATTGTATTACATTCATAAAATATTAAACAACAAAAAAAGAATTAGATTAGGTGGAATAGAAGTAGTGATTTATTAACCACAAAAGCTCCTCAAGAGAACGACCTAGGTCAGCCCCTGTGCTGCACTTAGCTATAAATATTTTTGAGAGCGTGCACGGCAACGCTTCGTCAAATTGGCGCCATTGCTGGGGAGCCAAGTGGTTTTAATTCACTATTTTTTTTCACACTATGTAAATAATTTTCCTTTCATTTAAAAAAAACAACAAAAAAATCATAAATTTCAAAAAAACTAAAAAAAAAATCTTCTTTGTTCATGATGTATTCAAATTATGATTATTATGCATGGACTGATCAATCTCAAGTGCAAGAAAATTTTTACAATGAAATAGATGCGCAATTTCATAGGATTAGCGATAAAGTGAAAAAATTAGAGGGCCAAATATAATTGATTGCAGAATATGTACGCGCATCCCAAGAACAACCCGAACCTGAACCAGAACGAGTGGTGAAATTGATTTCACCAATCACATTTTATGTTAAAGAACCTGAGGCGGGTGAGAAAGAACTTCTAAAAGAACTTATCACATCATCCCGCACTCAACCATTGCTCAAGGAGGTCCCAGAAGTACACATTCTAACTGATGCACTGATGGGAGGTCAACATTTTTTCAAAGAATCTTGGAATAACATTGTCAAAGATAACTTGAAACATGATCTTCCCATGCTTGATATTGAACAATCAGTACCTTTTGACCTCACTATTGCTTTGGAAGATGAAGAAGAAGATTCACCTACTGAGATGGAGTTTCCAATGGTCATGCCTGAAGAGATCAATTACCAAGTTGAATTACTTGAAAGGGAAGATTTCTTTATTGATTCGTCATGTTTTAATTTTATTCAAACTGAATTGTTTTCTGACTTCTCCTTTCCTGAAATTTCAGATACAACACAAATGGATCAGGCCTTGGATTTTGATGATGATACCACCAAAGTGGTGGTAATCGTGGAAGAAGATCCGAAGAAGCTGGCGGTGGTGCGACTACCTCCTCAACAAAAAATTTCATACCATATGGAGGAGGACACCACCGAAGTTAACAGGGAGCACCCTTATCTTTTATTCCCTCCCACTTCGAACCTCAAATTTCTTCTTTATTCTTTCTCGGGGGTTGGGAACATTCGAATCTTATTTGGGGTTATCTACTTTCAGGTTTTACTCATGGATATCGGGAAAACTCACATGTGGTGGTTCATCTCAAAGAAACCACACCCACCTTCTAATCGGGGATAAACCACTGAAACTGCCTGACTAGGGGCAGTAAAAACCTAGCACCCGCTTGGGGGTCTAAACCAAGCATTATCTCTTTTCTTTTCCTTTTCTCATTTTTTTTATTTATTTTTTTCTTATTTATTTTTATTACATTCTTGTAGTCATAAAGTGGTTGCTTCTAGGAGCTTAACTCAAGGAATCCACTTCTAAAATAATGTCAGGTTGTATCTTTCCTTCCCTTTTATTTTTTACCTTTATATTTATATTTTGTTGAGTTTAAATAAGGGGTAGTTAAATTTAAGTGTGGGGGAGAGTCAACCTTCTTATTTCTTCTTGTGTGCTTTTCAATTTTTTTTATATTTTTAGGATTTTTGAGCTTTAATGAATATTCTTATCACTTTTCACACATCAATTTATTTTGAAAGAGTTGAAATGATTTTTGAAATAATGGATTTTAAATGATTGTTGATGTGAAAACATTTTTCTTGAATTGGATTATCAATCATTTTTATGAGTTTGACTGATTTTTGAAATCCATGCCCATGAAACACTGACTAAAAATAATTTTCCAATCCTGTGAGGTATTCTGAACCACTTTTACATATTCTTCCTAATACCCACACTTTCTTGAGGGAAACTTGAATTTTGTGTGAGAACCAGAATTTGTGAATATTCTCTTTCGAAGCTTTGGATTTCATGGAATGCATTTAAAATGATTGAGGCATCTCATTGGCTAGCCACATTTTATCCTGAGACCCACCTTTACATTTATCCTTCGTAATCCCTTAGATGCCATGAATTGCCTTATAGGTTTAAGCCATATTACAAGCCAATTTTTCCATACCTACCCGCACTTTTAGTATTTTTGCATGGATATTTCAAGTTTGAGTGTGGGGGAAGGGCCTTTCGTGTGCGTTCATTGGGATGTGTATCATTTATCGGTAGTGTGAAGTTTGTGTCAATATTTTGGGCAGTGGATAACAAGATAATTGGGCATGTGTCATCATTTCATTGTGCTTTATTTGGTTCATCCATTTCTCCTAAAAAAAAGAAGAAAAAATGGAGATGAACTTGAATTCCTCATTATACATTCCTATATGACTCATGTCCCTCCCAAAAAAATCAAGGGCATGAATTGTCATTCATTCATTGTATTCAATTTTCAGCTCATCCTCCATAAAAAAAAGAAAAAAAAATAAAGCTGTGCCTTTCTGGAGCTTTGAAAAAAAAAAGAGGAGAACATAGATGATATCATCACTTATTGGCTCATGTACCATGTCATAAAGAGGGGTGGGGTTGTTTTTCACATTTACAAGCAGTATTGAGTGAGGAATTTCCTGTGTTTTCACTTGATTTAATCATGCATTGTACTTAAAAGTTCAACCTCCTCTTTCTAGCTTGGAACATTTTTCAATCATTATACCACCGACCCTAAGCCACAGAATCATTTGAACCTTTAATTAAAGCCCTCATGATTAAATTCATTTTCATGTTTCACGCTGTGGAGAAATGATAATTTTTACAAACCTATGGTGATACATGTGATTTTCAAGTATGAGTATAACTCTAGATTCAATTTCTCTTGAGTGAAGAGTGACATAAAAATCAATGTGAGGTAGGTTGTGATTGGGCCATGGATTGATTTATGAGGTTGAACAAATTATAATGATTGAAATGAAAATGAGAGAATTATTATTCATAAATGAGACATGATGGAATTCTATTTTGGATAAAATCATTGATATTTTCTCATTTTTGATTGTTGTGTGGATTTTGATTTGGATGTAAGATGATTGCCCATGAGTGCAATGTTTAAGTGTGGGGGAGTGATGAAGCTCACATTTTCATATATTTTATACTGTAAAACATTGTTTATAATCCCACAAAAGTGTTATTGAATGGGTAATTATCATGTTTTTAGGTTTTAGTGCTATTTTGAACCCAAATGTGAAAAAAAGAATAATTCTGGATTTTTGACAGAATTTTACGTCAGGGGTATTTTGGTCATTTCAGGAACAATAAAATTTCAAATTTTCTGATTAAAATTTTGTTAGAATCCTTATTTTATTTCCTTCATTTTTGTCTTCTGGACCAGGAGCTGATTCGGTCATCTAAAGGGCCTAAAAAATCATTGAATATTGGAATTGTTCGGGGCGGACAGCATGGACCCACCCAAGGTAACGGACCTCAAACGCGGCCTAAACATATCCAAATGATGTATTTCCACCTGGAATACCTTGAGGGCAGAGAGGGACGTCTCTATAATAAATTTGGAGAATTTTGGAGATCATTAACGAGGCTATTGAACGACATTATTTTGGAGTAACCTTCCTGGATGCTTCGTCCAGAAACAGTAACCGAGAATGAAAAATTACTAACTCCTACATACGGTTTCCAAATCAGCTGAAATTTGGAGAGGAGACGGCAAAGATATTTATGAACAACATTTATGAAGGGTGGAACGCGTGAATATGTCATTAAAAGGGTCTACAATGCGTCGACATTTGAGAGACAAATTCTGCCTATAAAAGGAGGCTCTCACCTCCTCCCCAAAGCATCCATTCTCCATCCATTCCTTCAAGGCACCAAGGAGGAGATCTCCACCGAGGGAGGCCAACCACAAATCTTACCCATTTCATTTATTTTCTTTATTTTAGTTTTAATTTGTAATTCATATTTCTAATAAAATTCATGCATTGTTTTTATTTTTGTGTTCACCCATCCTCCCTGTTTTCTCCTTCATCTTTTCTCCTTCTTTTCTTCTTTTATTATTCTCAT
This sequence comes from Viscum album, assembly GCA_963277665.1. NCBI lineage: Eukaryota > Viridiplantae > Streptophyta > Magnoliopsida > Santalales > Viscaceae > Viscum > Viscum album. The sequence goes on along the minus strand of OY728157.1, from coordinate 706,528,658 downwards.
ATTATCCACCGTGACCTCTTACCCTCAAATATGAGGGGTTAACCCGAGACTTGGCCCGGGGGAGGTATGTGGAAATTTCATTAATTCGGTGCTTAAATTCCTATATTTTATTAAGTTTGTGATGAGTAAGAGTGATGTGCACGGGTGTGGCGATCGTCCACCACGACATTGATCTCAAACTCATTTCTATTCTTTTATTAAATATTTTCCATCCCTTCTACTGGATACAAGCTCTTCATACGATGGATTTGAGCCATTCAGTGGTTGAAATGGCATACGATGGAGCCAGGTCTTGGAAGATGACACACTCTCGATCGAGGTGTTCCATCAACCTTGATTATAGGAGGAGGTGAAGTTAAGATTACAAAATGAATTCAAGATTTCACACCAATAAATAAAAGAATAGTAATTCATGAATGAGATCTCATAATTGAATTATCAAACTTAATTTAAATATCAACAAGGAGAATGATGAAACCCACATACCAACCCATTAAGGCCAAGTTCTTTCTCAATTAATTGCATTTTGTCATTGCATGTTAGTTTATCTTTTATTAAATTGTATTACATTCATAAAATATTAAACAACAAAAAAAGAATTAGATTAGGTGGAATAGAAGTAGTGATTTATTAACCACAAAAGCTCCTCAAGAGAACGACCTAGGTCAGCCCCTGTGCTGGACTTAGCTATAAATATTTTTGAGAGCGTGCACGACAACGCTTCGTCACTTGTGTAGATGATATTTATGACTAACCCAAAGAACATGTGATCTATATGGCTTATATAATGAAAATCATATAAGAAATGTAATTTAAAAAATTTCTAGTCATGAATTAATTGAATCATGTTAAATAATGGCACCAAAACTCTCCATTTCTTACTGACCATTTATTTTGTACTTGCATGCACAATCTATTAGAGTCGATATTTTTTAGACACCATTGGTGGTGGCCTACTGAGTTGTTTACTCACACCCTTCGTGGGCCGCCGTTGTGTACCTGAGAAGATCTTTTGGTTGCAGGTTAGGACAAGGGCAAAGGCCCTACTCTGATATGCTGATATGGGATTAGGATGTACATGGAAAAGGAACCAGACTTGGATTTAAGACTCATTTGGAGTTTAGTCCTTTTCTTTTATTTTGGGATTCTTTCACTTTTCACTACTAGTATGTCATGGAATGGTTGTATTTGATTTGTGGTTTGTACTCGGTTTGGTAAAAGAAGGGTTAATCTCATTTAATTGGTAGTTCATATTTTGTTCCGCTATGACTTACTCTAGTAAATAGGGTATAGTCTCCCCACATGACCCATTATACCCTCTCTGATATTCGGCAACCTCTGGTTTATTTGGAGGCGAGTTTGAGGTCATGTGACGACCCAACTCAGATCAACAATTTATTTTCTTCTAGTTTGGGAATGTCACAAAGTGGTATTAGAGGAGTTCTTTTCCCTTTATTACTATTTGGGGATGGTAGACATGAGATTAGAATGTGTTGGTCCTTGGTAATGAGCTCATTCTTAGTAGTAGATAACCCATGTACAAGAGAAAACCCAAGTCACCCAGGGTAGGAATTAATGTTCTTGATGTGTACTGTTACAGTTGGATGATATTTCACCATTGCGTGATGCACATGTTGTCTGATTTGACTGATTTATGACATTTCTTTCATTTCTGAAATGGCATGGGGATATGCATTCATGCATCATTTTAGGCACCTAAGAATATAGATGTCATGCATCTTTATAGGATCACACACTAGATGGGTGTGTAGGTCATCGAGAGTGGAACACATTTTAATTTCGTTATAAATAAGAAGAAAGTGATGATTAATAATGGTAATGAAAGTGGGTGAATGAAAATAATGAAAATGAATAGTTACAGAATACTGTGTATAAAGAAATGTTGTGACCGTGTTATATTATTGGGCCATGATAATTTGTAAGGGTTTATTTCGCGTCCAAAAGAAAAAGGTGTTTCATAATGACAATAGAAATTGTTAATGAATTTTTCCTAATGAAAGGTGTAAATGTGTTAAAATGATGATATTAACATGTTTTGAAATGTAGAATGTGCCTAAGAAGAAATGATCTTGTTGGGAAAGAAGAATTAGATTAAAGATGTGTTGATTAAAGACTTGTGATTGAGTAATATGGTTACCCCATTTTGACCATGACCATGATAGGTAAGATAGGGGGTGGTGTTCTTAGTGGGATTATGAACGTTGCGGTAAAGTATGAAGAAATGTTTGTTTGAGGTTGATCATGTGGGATCTTTCTATCTGTGGTTAAATTCTATCAGTCATTATTTAATGTGTCGAGTGAATAGAATATTTGGAATGAGAATGTTTGGGTTTAATTGTGGGTATCCTTGGTGTTGCTGGTTTGACCATTGTATGCATGGGTTAGGGAATTGAGAGTGCCATAATGGATATTTTGGGCATGGATTGTGAGGCCTTTCCGATCATGATCTGACATAGGTGGTGTGTCTAGGGAATGCTTGGTAAAGCTGTGGCCTTTAGGTTGTGAGTAGTTGTTTGGTAATGTGAGTGAGGAAACTCTCATGGTTCGTGACTATATGGAGTGAATGCTGGACTTTAATGATGGTTCCTAGGTCTTGGTGACATTGGCAGTAGAGAAATTGTCAGTTTTGACTAGCATTCCAGGAGGATGATTTTCCGTAGTTCATATGAATGTGTATGACTTTTTTGTGGAACCTGGATAATATAGTTGTTTTGTATGCAAAGCATAGTGTGTGTTGGAATGTGAGTGAGAGTTCCATTCATGCACTTTTCTTCATCTGTGTCATGATAAGCGTGGTCTAGAGAGAGGGCCATTCACCTATCCTGGTTGTGACTCTAGTCGAGGGAGTTGGTTTTGTTCAACAATCACGGGGACCTATTATGGAGTTTGGACAAGTCTTCTAGTTCTTTTGGGTGTGTTTTACACATGTGGATGTTTTGGACTTTGAAATTGGGACATAGAGTGCTGCATGGTGTAGTTTTGTGACATAAGGATAAGTGGGAAGGATGATGGTCTAGTTATTCCTGGTTCTTTCATAAGGGTGCCCAGTTTTTTTATAAGAGATATGGTTCGTTTTGAATGGTTGTATCACTTTAATGCCAGACTCACCTATTTGAGCGAGTATTAATAGAGGTCTGGAAGTTATTTTGAATGAAAAATATAAGTGTGGCTAATGTATGGTTATATACATTCGCTCAATGGTAACAACTGAAGTAAGAGTGATCATGTGGATAAAAATGTTTGTATGAATGGTTTGGATGTGGAGCGATGGATGAACCTGGATAGAAAACAGACCTGAGTGGTGATTGTTAAGTGTTGACGTGGAATACTCGGTATGGAAGCCCAAGATTGCTGGCAGGTCACGGGGTCGCATATCTTGACATCATAAACAGAAAAATCGGTGTTGGTGTTCTTCAATGACCTATTAGCATTCCTCAGCTAGTGAAGATCATTCCCAACATCTTGACATTTTCCAAGGTATTTTGAGAAGCTCTTTCTCTCACCAAGAGACATGGAGGTGTTTGGTTGGATGAGGTAAATCATAGAGTTTACGCACAAGGAAGTGGTATGTGTGGAGTTTGATGACGATATGTACACCCTCTATGGCATAGGGTGAGGACCTCAGCATCAGCTAAATGATGAAAATTGCCTTGGGTTCTGTTCACAAAAGCCAAGAATGGGAACTGGGTGACGTTCGTTCTCTTATTTTGGATAAAAAGGCTGGATGTCCATATATATGATTGGGGCTCGGTTTGTGATCAGTTTTAAGATACAAATGTTGGAATCCCCCATTGCAAGGAAAGGTAACAACACTCCTAAGGTTGGGAGGGATGAATCGACCTTTTAATTGAGAAGCAGAACATCGAGACGATGTAGTGACATAGGGGTAGCAATATTGAACCAGTGAGGTACATGTCAGGTTCCTTGTAGTGGAATGTGGGACTTGGATGTGGTGAAAAATGATACATGTGTAGGATTGAGATCAGGGTGGTTCCATGTGAAGATTATTATGTATAAGATGATTCGTAGAAAGGTGTGGTTTGATATGGAAGCAGGTTGTGGTAGTAGAGGATGGGTTTTATGACTAAAATGAATGTTGGGGTTATACTCAGGTAATTTTCCCTTGTGTGGTTTTGGGAACATTGTGAATTTGGGTGAACCTTGGCTATGTGATGTGGTGTCATTCGCAGGGTGAATTCGATGACAGTCTAGAGGGAGGTAATGTCGTGATAATGAATTCTACTATAATTTTGGAAACGAACTCAGTGGGTGTGAGGAATGATAATGATATACTTCAAGTCAGTTCACACTATGGGATGGTGAGAAAGTGGTATCATACAATCAGTGGAAGGTGGATGTTCTAGGGAAATCCAGTCAAAGGTGGTGTGACTTGATATGGTAAACAGTAATGGTTGAGGTGAGAGTGACCCTCCTTCAGTCTTATGTTGTAGTAGAAAGAATCTTTTTGGAAATGATGTTGTACCTGAGTGAGGTCAGGAAGATCTAGTCCTTGAATGGATAGTGTAGTGATGTCTTCCCACTAGTTGTGACAGAGTGGCTAGATTCCAAAGTAGGGTAATGCTTCTATGGATGCTTGAATGTGGTGAGTTGGAACATGTTAGCTGATGTGGAATTTCGGTTGAGTTATGGTAGTCCTTCATCCATGGAGGAGGGTCCATGTTACCAGAAATGGTGAAGATAACAATACCAAGAAAAATGGTTGGTTGACGAATTGAGTGGGGTTTCAGGTTGGAAGGACTCGATTAGTTACCATTCGGGTGAGTTAGCCCTGGTAGAGTGCCTCGACATGAGATTAGATGGTCAAGTACCTGATAGTGTTGAGTGGAATTTAGTTGTATGGTTGTGGAATGAAATATATAGGAAATGTGGTTGGAAGGGTCATGTATTTTCCTATGGGTGATACCGGGTTGGGTCACCATTAGAGTTGGGTGAACAGAAAATAACTCCAAGTGATTTGGGTAGTCACAGCATGGGCCCTAGGGGATGGGTCGTGAAAAAGTGGTATCAGAGGAGTCGGTTCTACCAAAGAACTAGGACTCTGATATTTTCTATGTGGCTATAGTGTTAATTGTTATGAGTGTGGTTTTCGTTTTGGGGAATCCAGTGTGGGTGCGACGGCCGACGTATCCATACACCAAGACACTAAATTATGATTTCTGAATATGTGCAGGGAAACACTGAATGTGTGTGTTTTTTGAAGTGTTTTTACTTAGTTTCTTTGGATTCAAATAACCATGAATAAGTTAATGACCTTGGAACACCTATTCCTTATCAGGATTCCTCCACGTAGATAGCCAATTGGATTCCTGAGAGAGTACATGATGACTGCACATTGAGTGATGAGTAGTTGGTGCAGTACCCTCTTACAGAATTAGCACCTTCGGGTGGGGTACCTGCTATACCACTTCCCTTTGGTCAACAGTTACAACTGGAGGTACTGGTAGAGGACACATGTAGGCCTAGTGCATTACACATGTTTCAACATCAGACACCCCTCAGGTTCCTAGGCGTGCCCGACTCACAGGCGACTAAGGATTGGATTGAGGAGGTGGCTGAGTTTCCATCTAGCTGGGGAACCATTCGATCAGATGGAGGTCCTAGTAGATATACTTCTATATATCTCAATAGAATGATGATAGGATTTAGGTTACCATGATCTTGCGAAGAGGTGAATTCTATATATACATGCTTCAGAAACTTCCTCAAATAAGGGGGTATCTTTCAATAAAGAGCTATGGGATGAGAGTGCCCTAGAGCATCTACAGCTTCGACAGGACGACATGTCGGTAGCTGAGTATTCATCATGGTGTACTGAACATTCCAGGTACACAATGAATACAGTACAATAAGTACTTCAGTGCTCGGACCTCCGAGGGAGGTGTGTATAGGGATATCCAATCCATAACTTTTCCCCTATTCATTCCTACTTATTTTAGGGTGCTAGAGAGAACGTTTGTGGTTATAATGTTCTTTGGATAAGTGAATACAGATAGTGAATATTAGCAGTGTGAAATCAGGAAACTGATGTTAGCCTCAATGATTTTGGCATGTAAAATGTTTCAAGAAGAGGAAGTGATAAGGACAAGATGAATTTTCAAGGCATAAGATGTGTAAGAGGAGCTAGGAGAGAAGAAAAAGGTGGTACACATTTTGACATGTTACAACCACACCCCAATGGAGTCCCCATAAGGCACATGGAGCTTGAGGAAAGAGGAAGGGAGCAGCTACGTGTGGTCAAAGAGTGAGACCCAATGGATCCAGGAATGATTCAAGCTTTCGTTTTTATTCGCTACAAGCTTCTATATTAATAGAAATAGGTACCAATAATTCTGTCTTTCCACGAATCTTGTTCAAGATATATAGTTTCTGGTTAAACCGAAAACATGACCCTTAAGTATGGATATAACTTTGGGATGAGACTTGATAATCACACTTATACTAACAGTGTGATCTTACCCTTGAGGTGGGAGTTTCAGTTTGTACCTCATGGTGGCAGCGTCGAGGCCTTACGACTTTAGTTTGGGTATGGACTGTACATCCGTAGTTCCTAATCAGATTGACTTTATTAGGAATAATGTTTGTGGTGTATATACAATGTTGTAATGATGTTTTCCTTGGTTGGAGAAAAAAGGGAAACCAATGCAGCACAAGATAAACTCATGCAAAGGAGGGTTCAATCGATCACTCTTGAGTTGGCCAACCTTAACCTCGTGGCAACTGGAGTTTGGATTTTTCAGTTCCCAACTGGTCTAGAAGAGTTTGGGGACATATTTTCAAAATATGTTTCAATTATTACCTCCTCAAAGGGATAAGGATTTCTGCTATGGTTTGGTACTACTGGAGTTTTGAACTAGACTTCTCTATGGTAGCAACACCCTTTACATATTTGATGAAGTAGGGGGAGCCTTCCATGTGGATGGTGAAGTGTCAGACTTGATTTCAGGAGATGAAACAATGACGATGTATAGATTTTATTCAAGACAATAACCTTGATATATTCTATAATCCTAGGTAATGGAACGTGGTAGCAGACACACTCTGCAAGAGGTATGGCCTAAAACTGATTCATGAGGCATCCGAGAAACTAATCGAACTATGGATATCCTTCATGGATAAATATGGAGAAACTTACCTCTATTATATGACTATAAATCCCCCATCTCATTAGAAAATTTAGTAAGAACAACTTGGGATGTTGACTGTGAATCCCATCATGCAAGGATATCCTCCAGACGGTCTCTGAAAAGATATTATAGATGTGGGGAGCATGTCATCTTTTCTTTAGGATGCACCATGGTTCCAGAGATTCATTTGTAGTAGGTGTTGAGGGAGATCCATACATCACATTTAATGGTACATCTTGGAGTGGAAATGATGTACCAGGACCTTCAGCCTTAGTATTGGTGCCCAGGGGTGAAGGAAGTAGTGGTGGAGTTTGTATTACGATATCTAAGTTGTTAGCATTTGATGTCTACACATATCTGGTAGAATTATTATGCTAACAGGAGGAAGAGATATTTGGAGTTTGAGGAGGGAGATGATGTCCTCTTACGGGTCTCACCTAGATGAGGTTTATGGATATTTGGCTATTGTGACATGTTATCATTCAGGTTTATCAGACCATTTTTGATACTTCGAAGGATTTGTGAGGTGGCATACCACTTGAAACTTCAACCACTGTTGGAGAGGGTGCATGACATATTCCACGTATCATAGCTGAGGAGATACAAGCATGACCCATCTCACATCATCCACCATAATGATCTAGACATTAATGATGGGGAAACATATACAGAGGTTCTAGTAGAGATTGAGGATCGACAAGAGAAGGTCCTTCATGGGTGGTCGATACATCTGACGCGCGTTCGCTAGCAATGTGGGAACCTCTAGGAGAGAGTGTGGGAGTGGGAGGCTTGGATTGTTGCTCAATACCACCTTTTGTTCCCTTAGTCTATGTTGTGGGTTTCGGGGATGAAAATACCTAAGGTGGGGAGAATTTAATGACCTGTATTTCCATGTAATTTTTTTATTATATTGAATTATTAAGGGTATGCAAAATTTTACTGTACATGATTCAAAGGCCCAAGGTTCCCAGAATGAATTTCCAAACATTTTTAGGTATGTTCAGTAAACTTTTTAGCGACATTTTATAACTTTTGAACTGGTGCTCTAATTAAAAATATGTGACCACTGTTTAATCCAAAGTGTCAATCTTAGTTTATGGGAGGCTTCATTTCAACCATAGTAGATCTGTAGAAAAATTTAATTTTTGAGAATTTAAAAAGAATAAAAAAAATATTTTTTTTTATTTTTTTATTTTATTTTTCCTCTAATGGACAAGCGGAAACATGGGACCAAAAATGTACCAAGACAAAAAATTACATCAACATTCAATCCTACGTAAAAAAAACATTGGGAAATTTGGAAGGTTCCCAATTAATGATCCCCCATTAAATTTTATTATCATTATTTACCATCCCCCTGTCCTATTTGTATAGAACTTTGGGATATGTATCAACACTTCTTCACCATGTAACGATGTATTGAAAACATTCCAAGATTCCAAAACCTTGGAGAACAGAGCCAATTCTGGTGAGCGGTGACGAGCAACACCGAAAACCCAAACCGAAGATCGACAATCAAGCGACATCATTGGAGGCTAGTTGTGGGGGACGGAGAATACCAACCTTATTACTCAACCAAGGGTATCATTCCATAATAATTGAGGCAGGGTTTACTTTTGTTTTTAATTTCATGAGTTGTAAAATTATTTTTCCTCCCTCGTGTTGATTACAAGCTAACGGAGATGGAACGTTCCTAACGAACTTGGCCTGAACCCTCTGATACCTTGCTACCCTTTCATTCTTCTTGGATGATCCTCGACGCAGGAACACCATATGGTTATGATGGAGGAGGAGCATTGTCACGTGCTACTAGAGGAGGTCACAAAACTAAGTTTAGATGGCCAACAGAGCGGTTAGAACCGGCTAGTTGCGGAGGAGGTGTTGTGCGCCATCGGGCCCTGCCAGTGACCAAGGGGCCACGACCGAAGCCGCGGTGGATGAAGGCAACAGTTGTCACATCAACCAGCCAAAAGGGAGACAGCGGAACACCCATGGCTCTGGAGGAACCGGCCGAGGATCATCATCCATGGCAGTCAAGAGAGGTGGTCAACAAAGCAGAAAATCACGGTAGGGAAGGGCGGTGCGACTAGTGTGCCATCGGAGGAGTCGTGGCTCTAATGCCATGGAGAAGGGACCTGTAACTGGTCCCGCGATGACCTAGATGTTCCCTTAGGCACCGACACATTGTGTTCCAAATGGGGTCCCCCCCCTGTGGTAGCTTGGTGGACCCCACATCAGTAGGCCATGCTACTCGCAGGCCATGCTCCACCACGGGCCATGTCGTGCCACCAGTGGTCCTCCCCCTTTTGGGCTAGGCCGCCCCCTTACAGGCTAGGAAACCCCCTTACGGGTCAAGCTATGCCCCTTGTAGGCTGGGTTATGAACCCCTTGCAGACTGGGATGGACCTCATCTTAGTGGGTCAAGCCCGCAGTGGCATAGCTCAATCGGGTCGGACCCAGACCCGGTCCGGTCGACCATGAACTAGGATGGTCGGACCTCACCCAGGCCCAACCAGACCTAGAAACACATAAAGGGCCATATCATGAGAATTGGACATCAGTTTGATGAGCCATATGCAGTGATGAGACTCATAGAGTGATACGCTACTTTTGGTATGCTCCACTTGAGTTATGGGGACATTTAGAGTATGTCATAGTTGGAACGAACCCGAATCCAATATATCCCTCAGAACTAAAATGCTTATAACTCACAGACCAGATGTCTGATTGTTGCACCGTCTATTTCATTAGAACCCTTTCAACATGAATGTCTTTTGGGTTACTAATTTTTTGAGCATCGTGGTAGTCTAGTTATGACCAATATCTTGAGGGGTAGATTCTATGGAACTTGAGTGCACTGAGTGTGAGGAATCCAGTGGCTAGATATAACATGAAGAATGAACATAGATCCTATGTGGGACAAAATCTATAGATCCTATGTTGTTCACAATCTATTATATCTTATGTGGGTCAGCCCTCAATGATCCGGTGTGGGTCAGTGCATAACAATCTTTTGTGGGTCAGCGGGTGTTAGTACCCATAAATCCTAGGAGGGTCGGATCCTGTGTAGGCCAGTTGGGGTTAGTACATATCGTTCCAATGTGGGTAAGAAGTAGAGCCTCTGAATAGAATAAGATGATCTAGGTTATGACTAATCATCTATACTACTGTAATTATGTTATACCTGGTGTGAGATGAGTCTTTAACCTTCATGGTGATAACTTCTTGGTGTTACTTGTGTTGTAAATCTTCCTTCGTGGTGTTACCTGTGTGGTACTTCTATCTTTTTTGTGTTAGTTTTGTGGTTCTTCTATCATTTTGGAATTTCCTTTGTTGTACTTATATCTTCATGGTGTTACTTGTGTTGTAATTCTACCTTCGTGGTGTTACCTATGTCGTACTTTTATATTTAAGTTTTTACCTCTGTGGTGCTTATATCATTGTGTTGTTACTTGTTTGGTATTTCTACCTTCATGGTGTTCTCTTCATGGTGTTACCTATGTGGTACTTCTATATTTTGGTTTCACTTATGCGATGCTTCTCTCTTTGTGGTGTTACCTGTGTGGTCATTCTATCTTCATGGTGTTACATGTGTGATACCTCTACCTTTGTGGTGTTACCTGCATGGTACATCTAACTTTGTGGTGTTAACTTTGTGGTGCTTCTATCTTTGTGGTGTTACGTGTGTGGTACTTTTACCTTTGTGGTGTTATTTTCATGGTTTTACCTGTGTTTTACTTCTATCTTTTTGGTTTTACCTATGTGGTACTTCTACCTTTGTGGTGTTACCATTGTGGTGTTATCTTTGTGGTTTTACCTATGTGGTACTTTTATCTTTATGGTGTTACCTATGTGGTACTTCTACCTTCATGTTGTTATCTTCGTGGTGATACCTGTGTGGTACTTCTATCTTCGTGTGTAACCTGTGTGGTACTTCTATCTTCGTAGTGTTATCTATGTGGTACTTCTACCTTTGTGGTGTTACCTTTGTTGTATTTTTCCCTAATGTGTTAGATGAGTGCGTCTTGTTTAAATAGGTATCTATATAGGCATATACCTAAGTAGAGTTGATATCTATTTCTTGGTTCATTGAGATTGAGGTATTTATTTGTGATATTTCCTTTGTGGAATAATGGGAGACCTACGGGGGTCTCCGGGTCCCTACTGAGTATTGTTATACTCACCCATACACATGCTTTTCCCACACCTTGTTGTGTCTTGTGCAGACGATGCACAGCGGGGCTGAGACTTGAGGGCGCCAAGACCATGTGGTGCTCAGAGGGGATGGGATGGCATGGAGTGTTGTGGAGATGAATTGTATCTACCCCTCAAGTAGGAATCTCGGTGGACGATCTAGGAGTTATTTTTGTACTTTTCATTTGTAGTTTTACTTCTCAGTCGTAATTTTAATTTTTCAGTTGGTCTTGTATCCTGGCCCTCTATACTTTTAACACTCTTTTTACTACAGAAGATTACTCGTGGTTGATTTTTGATGTGTTTTTGGACTATGTGTTTGTATAAGTTAAACGGAAATGCCTTACTATTTTAGGGACACACATTTCTGATGCTAGTCACTAGCTCCTGGCATATGGAAGGAGGGATTGGGGTAGTCACGACATAGGTCCTAGGGGACAGGTTGTGACAAATTATATTTGTTATTAAGAATGAATACATTTTATAAAAAATATCTAATCTATTTCATTCATTTTGTTATATAAAAATATTTTTTTTAAAATATACAATGAAAAACATGAGTCATGGTATAACATGAAGTACATGTGAATTCAATCTAAAAATGTCATGAAACAATATATTATCATAATAAAGAGTAGTTTAATTTCTCATTTTAACTACCCTAATTGGTTGTGGAGTTTTTGATGTTGGCCATTATGTTTATTTACAATAACATAAAAAATATCCAAAATAATGTTTCATAAATTCCTCAATTTGTTCACTATAGATTATGGATAGGTAAATGATTTTATCACTTTTATTTTGAGAATAAAACCTTTAAAATAACATCATGTCATCATAAGTATATTTCATAAGGAATATCATATTGAATATGGTATACTCATAAACTAAAAACTATACGCCTTTAATAATAATAGATTTTATGGGTATGAAAATAAGATTGTACACAAACTATTATTGTATAGATGATGATATTTCAACAATAAGTTTAAATAAATATTTTTATTTCTTTTAATAATGGTCTAGATCATAATATTTATTAGAATTAATCTTAAGTATTTTAAAGATCATTATAAATTACATCATGTAATATTTATCAATTGTAAAAACATTATAGGGTCTATATTTTTATGGGAAGTCAACAAATTATACTCAATTAAAATTAGGAAAGGAATATTTTACATGTTCATGTAAAAAATATCCAAATTCATTGATAGTTTTTATTTTTTTTGAAGGGAATTTCCAATCACCACAAGCTGGTGAATAGAACCTGATTATTTTAAAGAATGAAATTAGAATGAATTCTCCAAAAAACAAAAAAGATAAAAAGATAAGTAGGGAAATGAAAATAAATATGAGGCATAAACTAAGATAACGAGTAAATGAATAATCCCATGGAATACAATAAACCATATGAATAGGGCTGATACATCTAATAAGAATATAAAACCCAAACCAATACCATGACATCTCTATGTGTGTGTCAGGTAACTTTATAGAATTTAACACCATAACTCAAAACCATATATATAATAACAATAATTAAACCATGAAATTTAATAAACCTATAATATATATATATATTCATGATCTAAAATCTCATTAGTCTTACACCAACTATCCCAAAGAATAACACATTAAAATTGATGATATTTCATTCAAGTATCAAAATAGGGATATAAAAATAAGTTTTCATGATCATATTTCATTATAAATTAATGTATATAATGGATTTTCTTGAAAACAACAACTTTAGAAAAAACAAATTCCATTTGAATAAAACCATAATTTTAATTCTCATAAAAAAAATATTTATGAATTATAGTTTGAACAGTTTTAAAGGAACAAAATAATGGAAAATAGAATATAAATTCATAATTTTTCAAATAACCATACATTGGAAAATATAGTTATATTGTCAACATGTAAATCAAGGCGCTAAAGTAAATAATCTATTACATTTATAAAACAATGATCAATGAAGCAATGTATGTGTCCTTATAATCAACCAACACATCAATCAAACTTTTACCAAAAACTTCTAATGTTTATGGACTAAAAATTGGGAAGTCCACTATGTTTACTTATGTCATAGCTAGATACCCTAGCTAGAGCATAATACTAAACATGTGTGCATGTGTACCTAGACATCCCACCTAGTTAACCTACCCATCCATTGAATATTAAAATTAGAGTTAAATTTTTCAATTTTATATCATACCATATATTATATCATATCATCGCATTTGAAAATAATTTGAAATACTTGCCTACACCAATGAACACACATATATAAAAATACCTTTTATCAAGCATATTTGTTCAATTATATTAACATTTACTGAAATGAAATTTTTATTACAAATATTAAACCATCCATCATTTACATCTCACATATAGAGGTATCTTCTATGAGTTTTCCATTTTATAATAAATCATTTAATTTTTCAACAAGTTCTTTCCACATTACATACAGTAGTATTTTAAAATAATTCAAGACTATTTAAAAAACCATGTACAAATAATATAACATCACCAAACATCAGTTTTTATTGAATTTCCCCAATAAAGGGTAAAACACACCCAATATTTGAAAATAAATATCTTCTTATCATTTTTGAATTATACATCATTAACATGTTTAAGGAAATTTACCAATATCAATCTTGGAATTTCAATTTAAAAAAGAAGGTTATAATCCATTGAAACAATTTTCTTAAGAAAACATACAACAAAAAACATTTTTCATGTTTTTAAAAATGATTATGAAAACATAATTCATTGATATAGTTATCATATATAAGATGAAATCATTAGAAGATATTGATAACTCTTGATTAAATTAGAAGTAAAAAAAATTAGATTTTAAAGTGAGATGAATTAGACATTTACTAAAATAATTTTAAATTTCTAGTAATCAATGTGAATATAAATGTTAAATAGGTTAAGGAATATAAAATAAGTATGTTCTAATAAAAATACAATGAATATATATTACCAAAAAAAACTTTCGGCAAACCTAGTTCAATAATTGTGAAGAGAATTGATGACCTCAGTAGAACTCTATGAAAATAATCAGAGAAGAACTAGCCTTTATAACACAATGGAAGACCATTTAGTAGAAACAATCATGAATATACTAGGAGAGACAAAACCACCTATGAAAACTTATACAATGGAGAAATGATAATTCAATGTTTCTATAAAGGAATATACCATATAACATACTATATTTGAATACTATATCAAATGAGAGATGGGGATAAATTTTAAAATGTAACAGTAGCTATGAAAACATAGTAAATTCTTCCCATAATTTTAGGACACACCATCATCGATGGGGATAAATTATTATAGAATAAAAAATAGCTGATCTACCATTTCAAATTATTGAAATTAATGAAACCAGGGAATGATGTTCCTCATAATGTTCATGGTTGATCAGTCACACCTCTCCAAGGGGATCACCATGCATAACAACCAAGGTCTATCTAAAAAATATAGGTCATTTTACCCTGTCCATAGAATCCACTATTGTCGTGGAGAGGCTTGTTGGTTTGGGAAAATTGGGAAACCCCCAAATGAAAATGTCTGGGATTAGTCCTCACTTTAGGTTGGATGATGGAGTTGTTTTACATAAAGGGAACCAAAGAACACTATGAGCAGGTGCTTCCCATTTTTTTTCCAATAAGCCCAAAAAATACATTTAATGTACAATAACATATTAAAAACCTCCACAACACAAAATATAATTAAAAAAGTGAAAAACATAAGGGTTCTAGGTTACATTCTACTCTCCATCAGATTTTTTTCCATGTAACATTTCATGGAATATTGTAAATGTAGAAGAAATAGAAAATGACAACTTAGGAGGATAAGAAATAAAAAAATACACTAATGAAGATATTTACCAAATAAACTATTAATTTTTATCATTATTTAATTAAAAAAAGATTATATACTATAAAATGTAAGAAAATAAGATTAGATAAAATAATTACAATATTTTTATCCAAAAAACCAGAAATACAATTAAAATAATGAACTTATTTATAAAAATATAGAATCAGTATCAAGAAAATATTGTCGAAGAAATTTATTTTCATAAAATAGTCAATTGAGTATCAATTAGTTAGATAATGATGAACATAATTATAAAATTACTAATAAAACATCATTATCACCATATGCAGAAATCCTTAGATAGAAGACTAATACATGGGGTTCAAAAATATTATCATCTCATGAAAATCAACCAAGCTAAATAACAAAATATGAAAAATGGATGAGAATACTTAAAAAATACTCAAAATATAATTACCCAACAATAAATACATATTATAATATCAGGTCTTGTGAGATTAATTGTAGTTCTTTTATTCAAAATACCAAATTATATAAATTCTAATAAAAACATTATAACACATCAACACTGGATCATAGATGCTTCAAGACCTTTTAAATCATTTCTATATACTACATATCAAATAACTATCCCAAAAGAAGTACCAATTAACCTAATGTGTAGAGAGAAACAAAATAATCATGGGATGAAAATTTCTAATACCATAATCATCCCATAGGCTGAAAGTAATGGGAAAAATAAGAAATAAAATTTTATATGATTACCTTAGAGGTTTCGATACTCTTATGGGATCCCAATTTCACCCTTACTCCCAAACCAAAAAACTAAATCAATAGACATTAATGAAAATAAATCTATTTTAAATAGAAAATTCAGTAGTTTGTGAGGGGTTCTTCCCATAAAATATTAATTTTTTTCAGATTAAAAATCTTCATAATAAACTCACCATGATTATATAAATTCAAGACCAGATATAGATTATGTTAAGATCCATATAAACAGATGTAACTAACCAGGTAATTAAAATATAAGAAGTTTTCAAAACTATAAATATTTATGAATAATATATTAATTATAGGTTAAAGGGGAATCATTGTTCTATATTATACCTGACACACAACAATGGGTTTCTCTGAAATCTTACATTGCACACAAGATTGAGTTGTACCAAAAAATAATACATTATTGATATTATTATTTTAAATGGTAGTTATTCCTTATACAGTGTATGATAGGGAATAAAAAAAATAAATATATTATGTTGACACAATTTTGATGTTATTTATAATCATCAAATAAATTTTAGAGTCATAAAATATGAATAAATTAATTTTTAAGCATAAAATATTATTTTTTTAAAAGTTAGTTTTACCAGCTTTTGATGAAGAACACTTTTTATATATAGTTTTTGATAATTATATATGTTATATTTTAAAAAATAAACTTCTTCTTTATAATAATTACATTAAAATTTACTTTGGATGACTTTTTTAATTTTTCTGATAAAATTTATATTTTAATGAATACTGAAAAATAATATATTTTAATTCAAAATAGTCTTTTTCTCTAATTTATTTTTATTGTTAGATTATCATTTTAATTGGTTTTAATGTATATTTTGTATTATTCATATAATAAAATTTTAGTAATTGGACCTAATTTCAAATTTAAATTTGATATAAACACAAGTAAATTTTATGTTGTTTTTTACATTTTAAAAACCTGTTTTCTCATTCAGAAAAAGAGAATAATTTTAAATTTATTATTTCTACTTATTTGAATTGAGTTTTTATAAACTTAAATAATTAGTTGTAATCAGTTAGAAAAATTTCGTATAATAGGATCAAAATAGTCTTTGGTGAATAGTAACTGTAGTATTTTATTAACCACAATTCACGGGTAAATCAGGTAAATAAGGGTAAAAATAATATTATAATTATATAAAAATACCCTAAAACTCATCCTAATATTATTTTATGAGATATGACCGACCAAGACAACCCTTGGGATGAAAATATCACCTTTGGAATCCACTTGGGTGTGATTATGACACTTATAACTTTTAATTTAAAGTAATGGAAAATATGTTATAAACATATATCTTTTTAATAATTTTTTTTAATATGGGCTTATATAAGTGATATCTTAGAATAGAAATAATTATTATAAATATAAAAAAATATCATATATCATGGTATTCTATGTATAATTTATAGACATTAGATAATAAAATTAAATAATAACACAAAGATGATGTGGTGATTCCCTTATTAATGAGAGAACCAAATAAATGATGTTATATATAAGAAAATAAATATTATTTGACATAATTTATGTAATAAAAAAAATTTATATGTTTATAAGACATATTATAAGAGTATTAATTTTTTTTTTCAAATTTATCTCTTTTTTGGATTTTATTTGAATCCAATAATGCGAATAGTGTAAAAATTCACATAATTGATATTTTATAAAAATAATAATTTATTAAATTAGTTAGAAATACTAAAAATATTTTAAAATTAAGAATTAGACATGATAAGGTCTAAAATTTTATAAATTATCAATTATGGGAAATTTACACCATATAAGTAAAATTTAGAGCCTTAAATATAAAAAATATTGTTACCATAATTAAAATTAAAAGATAATAATTAAGGGTAAACCAAAAATACCAGGATTAAAATAAGATATATACATGTCTAAAAATTTTCATATGAGAGGATTTAAAACTATCCTCATCTTATATTATAAATAAATTATTTTTGGTCAATTTTTAATGGAAAATGATTTTATATTAATTTAATACTTTAAAAAATTTCCAAAGTTGCTCCTCCACACTCCTATAAAAAGGTTCCCTCTCTTCTCTAATAAACACAATTAAAAAGCCTTTCAGTTCAGCCAAGATATTCCTAGAACACTTCCTCAAATACCTCCCCACATTATTGAGGCCTTATTTTAGGAAGAACACCCTTCTTATAGGTGTTAAGGTGTTCCTCGAAAGTGATCAACCGAAAAAGAGGTATGATTTTTAAAATATTCTATTTTATTTCTTATTCCACTTCATTTAAATATTATTATTCAAATATGAAATAATAAATCAAGTATCCTCAATATCCTCAGATGTTATTGTGTAAATATAATCCCCTAAATCCATCTCTACTTCCATCAAGTGGGAAAGGAATTAATCGTTCATGGGTACGTGTGAATTATCACCTCCACGAACTGATTTAGATCATTTTACCATACTATCTATAAAGATCGGCTATAATGATTTATTTAATACTAATATGTTATATTCATGACATATTTATCATTTTAAAAGAATAATATTTCAATTATATTCTTACCTTCCATGCACATAAAAATAATAACGCCATTCATGCGTACGAGTGAACTATCACCTCCATGATGTGATGCGAATCGTTTTTATTCCCCACATCAATTTATTGATATATATAAGTATATTTAAATGATTATTGTTATTATTATTATTATAATTTTTTTATTATGTTAATATAAAATAATAATTTCCTCATTTTCATATTTATCAATGAAAAATGAAAATGTTACTCATGCGTACGTATGACCTACCATCTCAATGAATATAAAATTGTTCACTTTTCATGAAAATAATTAATGAATTGATATATAAAGTATGATTAATGTATAAAATTTATTATTATGTAATGAATACTATTTTGAATATGATGTAATTATTACCACATGGACTAGTGACATTATATAATGTTAATTTTCGATTCAAGTACCGAATATTGACAAAACATCTCACATGGTCATAAATAATTATATAATTGTTATAACATGGTACTAAGTGATATAAAAAGAATAATAAAATTGTAAGAGGTTCTAAATAAATTATAAATTAATCTAAGTTTATTATTCATGAATATAAAGATTTTATGTGATGAATCAGACTCATGGTAAGGAACATTGACTCAATCTCCTTTCAGTGAGTCATATTTTGATAATATACACCAACTTTATTTATAGGGTGTATAATCAAACTTTTGACTATTAATTTTATTAAAAGGTTTTAAAAATGAATCTATTTTAGACTAAGTGTTTTACAAAATAGAAAAATAAATGTTTTTTAATATATGCAGAAACAATGACTGTTCCTCTACCCTAAAAATTATTTTGTTTTTGGATTCCTCTACAATATGTAATGTTATTAGAAGAAAATTAAATACCATATTACCATTTTAGGAATTTGGTATTAAAAATGGAATTTAGAATGGATTCATTATATCAATATCTTGAAAATATATCTTATGATTGTAATGTGGAAATGTTATTTTTTTTCTTTATGCTTTTTAAAGTGTTATGATTATGTTATGGTTCTTGGACATTACATATGTATATGGGTGGTTCTATGATAAACTAAGGATGGGTGAGCCTGTGATAGCTCTACAATGAATTGGGTAATGATAAAAGTTAAATGACTTGGTTTCTCTAAAATGATTTTGGGAATATATTGTGATGGGTCTTCCAAATTTAAGCATAATGGTTACTCCCTGTGTGGATGCTTAAATTTAAGTATGATATAGATGCCACAGAGTTACCTAAATTATTTATGATTTCAATGAAGTGTTTTAGGATTCATATGATTTCATAGGTCTATAAATATTCATGGAATGACGTTTTAATTCCGTATCTTATATCACTTATTGATCATTCTGTGATCATCCTATGTTTTTTGTATGGTTTTTGATAGGATTTCAAGAAGAATAGTGCCATGGATGGAATCAAAAAAATGTTATGATGTTTAAAAATTAAAATTTTTTTTTTCTTTTATAAAAAATGGATAGTGAGTATAAGTTTATAATTTTCAATAATTATTTTTTTGTGTATGTGTTATGACCTAATTACATAAAGTTATAAACCTGAAAATATCATCATTATTAATTAATGTAAAATTATTTTTGTATATCAATATTATGTAATGTTTAACGCGAGGTCCATATAGTTGTTATCATATGTCGGTTTAGACAGATTTAGAGATTAGAGTGTTTTTTAATCATAAGTGAAAAGTTGTATATAACCCCATAGATTACCATATTATAAAGAGATAAATTAGTTTTAAATAAATTGAATTAGTTTTAGATAACATGAATCGTTATATATTAGGGTTTATCCCCCAAATATGATAGTATATGATGATTTTTTTAATATAATCACATTAACCCTTTTTGTTATTAGTAAATGGATGGATCTGGGATGCACCACAGTAATAATGAATGTGAAGGAAAATGTGGTGGTTCTATGAATATTAAATAGAATGAAATATGAGATACAATGAGAACTCTCATTTTTATTCTAAAAAAACACTCTATAGTAATGATTAACCACTTGATCCTTGGTGATTTTTCAAATGCATCATATATGAAATAAATGAATCCCTATGGTAGTTCGACTAATAATGATCATAAAGTTATGTATATTCAACGAAATATGTTTCAAGGATATGGAAAGAAACACCTAGGAAAATGTGTTATAGGGACGAGAATATGTTATAAATGGGGAAATGATTGTCATAACGTAATAACATGGAAATGAAAAAATGAAGTGTTCCTTTGACTGCCGGAAAGGGAAATACGTTCATTCCAATTTATCTATTGAATGTTTCAAATGAGGGGAGCATGATATTTTTAAAATCGGTGTCCTGTAAAGAAGGTTCAAGAATGAGATCAGTAGGACCGTACCAATATATGTTTAGAAATACCTAATTCCAATCCAATTAAAGATAAGGATACTGAAAATGACAAATGAAAGGTATGCATTATTTCTTGTCTCATGTTTTTACATTATTTATTCTTAGGACATGATTCATGTTTTTATTTTTATGAAATAATTATTAAAGGAATAAGATGTAAAATAATTACTAGGGTATCATTATTAATGCATAATGATGAAGAAGTATCCATATAAGGTATTCAATAGTTATGGTTGATTATTTAATGATTAAATATTTAAAAGTATTAATTATCTTTTGATGATGAAATTAATTTGGATGGCTTTTTTCTAGTATGTGTAACCCTGAATTATTTTATGTAAAAATGTTATTCCAGGAATAATTATATTTTCTTATTTTAAAATAATTATAAAAATAACTAATGACCATTAGGGTTCATATGAATTTTTATTTTTGAGTTGATTAACGGTTATTACATTTTGGGTTTCAAAATTTAAGGTATGAGATAAACTTTGAGGTAAAAATTGATTATGGTTATTTTTGCGGAAATTATATTATTTCTGAGATTTTTATAATAATGATATAGTGTTAGAAAAAGGAAAACCTGTAGGATGGGTGACAACCTATCGTGTCCGAAAAGGCCGTGTGAATCGAACCCACAACCAAAGGGCAATATGGGTGCATTGCCTACCACTAGCATTTCTAATGTCCCTAGTTAGTATGACTTATTATTTTATTTAAATGACTTGATGGAATAAGAATATGTTGATTTTTGGAACTTATATTTTATCAAATAGATATCCTTAGTATGGAAAATTATTTTTGGATTACGTGATAAATGTTATTTTGGAATACACTAACTATATTGGGAACTTTATATAATTAAGGTTAATAGAATTCTATGATATTTTAATAGAGAAGTGATGGTTGAATTATATTTTGGAAGAATCTATTATTTTGTTTTTGAATTATGTTGATTAAGGTAATTTATGGAAACAATTTAGAGAATATGTGATTAGGGTAATTACTTATTGGTATGGGACATTAAGAGTGATTGATTTTATTGGGAGATATATGTTAAAATTTATCTTGGATGTTTATGTGATCAAATCCTTTTGAATTTTGGGTTAAAATATTAGTTTTGATTATTTTATGGAATTTTGAGGATATTTATTTGTTGAATTGTCTATTTTGAACTTTGGGTTTTATAGTTGAATTTTAGAGATTAAAAGTAGTTTTGTTTCATCCAATGGTTTATTATTTTTAAACAATTGTTTAATATTATCCTAAAAATATCATTTTTTGTTAATGTTTAATGATAGTAGAAATAGATAGTCAATATTTTAAATATTATGTGATTCTATATAAGTTTATTTTAGTGTTTTGGGTGTAAAAAATACTGTTTAATACTCATAATTTGTGGGAAAATATGATTTTTTTGTGGAATTAGATTAAATGATGAACCTTTACTTGTCAAGTAATTTTATTTTCATATGATCTTAGTATTGGTAGTAATGGAATTCCAAAAATTTATGAAAATGATCATCAAACCAAAAAAAATTTCTTTTCCCACTAGGAAATCAATAACCGTTTAAAACACCATTAGTTTGCGGTTTTTTTATTGATAACTTTCTCCTGATCATGATTTCTATCACTAACTATCAGAACATGATTGTTATTTTTTCTTTTATATCCATTTTATGCTACATGAAATACTAGTATATGTTATCTAATGTTATCTTAGTAATTCCTTTTATTTATATTAATGTAGAGGTTTTATTGAAACTTTTTCCAATGTTGGATTTAAATGAAGTAGTTTTGACTAGTGAAAACCTAGTTACTAATCCAAAATATAAAATTGACAAGATGCAATTTCCAAATGGCAAGAAGGATATAACATCCCAAGAAATTATATAACAAAAAAAATTCATATCTATTAATATTTATGATTAATATATTAATTTTATGTTAAATTGTACTCTTTATCCGATAACATACCTAACACGCCACAACGGGTTTCTTCAAAATGTTATGTTGCACACAAGAATGAGTTGTACCGAAAAATAATAAATTTTTAATATTATTATTTTAATTAGTTGTTAATTACTATCCATTGTATTGGTGGGAATTAGAAGAATTAACTATTTTATTTTCACACATGTTTGATGTATTTAAATTCATCAAACAAATTTTCTTGTATTAAAATGAGAATAAATCCAATTTTAAGAGTAAAATATTCTAATATTTTGTAAAGGTAGTTTTACAGCCTTTTGATTGATAAACCTTTTTAAATATAATTTTTAACAATTTTATACGTTCAATTTGAGAAATTAAACTTCTTATTTAGAAGTAGGACATCAAAATTTACTTGGTTTTAATTTTGTTTTATTTTATGACAAAGTTGATAATTTAATGAATTGTAAAAAATACTGTATTTTAATTAAAAAACATGTTTTTTTCAAATTTATTTATATTGATATATTATCATTTAAATTCATATTAATTTATATTGATATATTTTTTTATAATTTAATCCAATGTTTCTCATTGTAAGTAATTTCACCTTGAAATTTGATATAAACAAATATCAATTTTTCGATGTGTTTTACTTTTTAAAAACCCATTTTGTTATTATGACAATGAGATTATTTTTATATATAATTTTTCCACTTCTATGAATTGAATTTTAAAAAACTAATATAAATGGTTGTAATTGGAATGAAAAATGTGGTATAATAGGATCAAAATAATATTTTCTGAATAGTTACATTGGCATTTTATTTGCTACGATTAAAGGGTTAATCAGGTAAATAAGGGTAAAAAAATAATAATATAAAACTACCATAACATTTGTACTAATATTGTTTTATGAGATATTTCCAACCAAGAAAACCATTGGGATGAAAATTTGTCATTTGTAACCCACTTGGGTGTGATTATGACACTTATAACTTTTAATTTAAAGAAATGGAAAACATGTTATAAACATATATCCTCTTAATAAAACAATTTTAATATTGGTTTATATAAGTTATATATTCGACAATAAATATTATGTAGAAAGATAAAAATATTTCCTAAATAATGGTATTTTATTTATATTTTTTATACATTAAATAATTATATTTAATTATGAAACAATGAAGACGTAGTGATTTCCTTATTAATGAAAGGATCAAATAAATGATATTATAAATATGAAAATACATATTATTTTGGATAATTTATGTACTCCATGAATTTTCTAGGTGAATATGACATGTTATAAGACTATTAAATGGGTTTAATAAATGTTATCTCTCTATTGGATTTTATTTAAATTCTATAAATTGAATAGTGTCAAACTTAACATAATTTATATCTTATAAAAATAATAATTTATCAAATTAGTTAAAAATACTAAAAATATTTCAAAATTAACAAGTGGATATGAAAAGCTCTAAAATTTCATAAAGTATCATTTATTATAAATTGACCCCATATAAGTAAAATTTATATCCACTTAATATTTAAAATGTTGTTACCACAATTAAAATTATAAGAGAATAATTAAGGGTAAACCAAAAATATATGAATTAAAATAAAATAAATACATGTATAAAATTATTAGATTAGAATATTTAAAAAAATAATTATTTTATATTTTAAATAAATGAGTTTGGACAATTTTTAATTGAAATTTATTTTATATTAATTTAACACTTTTAAAAATTTCCAAGGGTTCCCCTCCCCTCTCCTTAATATGGTACCCTCTCTTCTATAATACTCACACTTCAAAATCATTTTGTTTTGGAAAATCTATACACCGAAAACATTATAGAATCCCCCTAAACATTCTTGAGGCATTAATTTAGTTATAACACCCTTCTTTGAGGTGTTAAGGTGTTCTTCAAATGTGATCAACTGAAGAAGAGTTATCATTTTTCAAGAGTTTCTATTTTATTTCTTTATGGACTTTCTTTAAATATTATTTTTAAAATATTAAATAATAAATCCAGTATCCTAAATATAATGATATTCTATAATCTTAATATTATCCCCTAAATCTATATCTTTGTCCACCAAGTGGGAATATAATTAATCGTTCGTGAGTACATGTGGATTTTCACCCCCACCAATCGATTTAGTTCGTTTTCTATTAAAGTCTATTAGGATCAGTTATAATGATGAAATTAATATTAATATGTTAAATTAATGACATATTTATCATTTTAAAATAAAAATATTTCAATTATGTTCTTACCTTCCATGCACATAAAAATAATAATGTCGTTCGTGCATATGTGTGAACTATCACTAACATAAAGCAATTCGAATCGTTTTTATTCCACACATCACTTGTATAATATATATAAGTATATTTAAATTATTATTATGATGATAATAATATTATTATAATTTTTTAAAGGTAAAATAATAATTAACTTATTTCCATAATGATCAATGAAAAATGTAAATTTAACTTAGCGTACGTACGACCTACCATCTCCATGAATATAACATTTTTTATTTTTCATAAAAATAATTAATGGAATGATTTAAAAAATATGATTAATTTATAAAAGTTTTTAATATTTGATTAATAATATTTGGGATATGATGGAATTTTTACCACATGGACTAGTTACATCATACCAAGTTCATTTTTGACTCAAGTATAGAATATTGGCAAAATGTATGACATGAAATTAAATAATTATGAAATTGTTATAACATGATACTAAGTGATATATAACAAATAATAAACACGAAAAATGTTCTAAAGAATGTATAACATAATATTTTATTATTCAGGAATATAGATATTGTATGTGAAGATTCAGACTCACAATAAGGGACTTCGCCTCAATCTCCTTTCATTAAGTATATTTTGATAATATACATTACCTTATTTTATATAGTGTAAAATCAACCCATTTTTCGGTTAATTTAATTCATAGGTTTTCAAAAGGAATATTTTTTATATGAATCATTTTACCAAATGAAAAAGAGAATGTTTTTTAACATTTTTGGGGAAAAATGACTTTTCCGCCGCCATGATAATTATTTTTTATTTGCCTTCCTCTACAAGACGTAAGGTTTTTAGAAGAAAAGTTATTACCATATTCCCTTTTAGGTATTTTTTTTATTTAAAATGGTTTTGAGAAAAGATTGATTATATAAATATCTTGAAATGATGTATTATGACGTCAATGTGGAAATGTTATTTTTTTCTTCTTTACTTATTAATGTGTTATTATTATGTTATAGTTATTGGGGATTGATTATGTATATGGGGGGTTCTGTGATAAACCAATTGTGGGTGAGCCCATGATATCTATCCAACAAATTGGGTAATGAGATAGAGTTAAATGATAAGGTTTAAACCAACAAATGTTAGGAATATACTTTGATGTGTATTCATATGTAATTATGAAGGTTACTCCCAATGTATCTGTGAAAGCTACAATGTATGTATGATATGGATTATATAAGTTACCTTTATGATTTAGGGTTTGAATGATTTTTTTGGGATTCAAATGATTTAATGGGTTTTTAAATATTCATGGAATAATATATTCTTTCCTTATCTAATATCCTATAATGAGATTTTTTTCCTTATCACATGTTTTTGAAATGTTTTTTGATTGGATTTTAAGAAGAATAGAGTCATGGAAGGGATAAAGGAAAGGTGATGTTGTTTAAACATGAAACAAATCTATGTTTCTTTAAAAAACATCAATTTATTAAAAAATGGATAGTGAGTAGAAGTTTCTAATTTTTAATATTTAAGTTGTTATGTATGAGTAATAAAAAAATTATTTAAGTATATAAACCTTAAATGATCCAAAATGTGAATAAAATTCAAATTATTAACTTATATCAAGATTATATAATGTTTACGGTTGGGGATTTATAACTGAATTATTACATCAACCATGAAAAATTAAACAATGAAAATAGAAACGTAAATGCATTACCACCAATATTCCTCAATGAATATGACATAAATCATAACATTATATAGTCAATAATAAGGAATTAATTAAATATAATAAAAAATATTATTGATATGACATTGGGATAAAATGGCTGAAATTGTGGAATTTCTAAATTGGTGGATTCCAATGGAAATGATTATAAATGGTTAGATTTCAAACTACATTTCTTATAATTATCTCCATTATACTACTATTATAAAAAACCCATATGACTCCAATTATGACTGTTTTTATCTACGCACTAACAAAAAGGTTTCACAATTATTTACATTCAAAAATAATAGCAAACCATATGGTTAATCCTAGAGAAATAATGTGAAAATAAACATGGTGGAACTTTAATACCTCTTCTCACACTCTCTGATATGACATGAATCATTTTCCCATTACCAAATATTCTCCCACCATACATGTGAATAAGAAAATACTCTTACATCAATGGTGCCCTATAATTCCTTACATGATTATTATATCATAATTCACCACTTACATAATAGAAACAAGGACAAGGGAAAAATCATGTGAATGATCTTATTAACAAATTTCATTAAAACATCAATCCATTATGTAAATATATAAGTATAAATGAGGAACATAACACACCAAATCGTTAAAAAGGATAAATACACCAAAATTTTATTATCTATTTACTGGAGACTATATAATACCATATACTTTAATATGTTTATTAAATTAGAGAAGAATCCATTAATTAACTATGACTTTAATGTTTTTAAATATGTCCCTTTTATGGATTATTCCAAATAACAGACTTTATCCACTTCCAATTTATTCCTACGTTCATGAAAGTAGAAAACCCACCCTTAATAGATTTAGGAAGTTAAAGCTCAATGAAAAACATCTCAATCATCATTACCCACATCACTACTTTAGGAGAACCTTGTTTATAAATGAAATAGAGAGGATTCTAGTTTTATAACTCATGAAAAATACTCCAGTAAGAAAATTAGAGATGGAATTTGGAATTCTATGATTGATTTAGATAGGAAAAATATCCAATGATAATATCAATTAACAAAATATTATATTCAAAATTGAATGGGGAGATGATAATAATAATAATAATAATAATAATAATAATAATTAATATATAAATAAAAATTCATTCCCTAAAGGGAAAACCAAAATTAATAAAAAATATCTGACAACCTCATTTTAAAATATTTCAAAATTAAAAGATTAATAACCTACAAACCCATTTTTTGAACAAAAAAATACTAACCTATTTTACTAAATATGGTTTTTTTAAAACTCAATTAAAAATATTATTTATTCTTCAATATATTGTTTAAATATGGTTTGAAACATTAAATTTAATATCAATTAACATATAGATGATTAAAAACACATATTATAAAACATTTCATAGATAACATATTTTAAAAAATTATAATTAATATTCACCACTATTCTATTAAAATATTTAAAATATTACATATTTTCCCCTTTATCCTGTTTTTTTTAAAAACAAGTCATAAATTTTAAATAAATTTACATTGAATTTTTAATGTATCCTTAATTTTAATCAAAATTTAGTACCCCTTATAATTTTTATTTCTAATCTCAAAATAAAAAAAATTTATTTTCAAGTTAACTTAAAAATTCATAATGTATAAAATAAAATAAAATGATATTATTAATGAAAATTGAAATATAAGATATCCACAAGAAAAAAAAATGATACAAACGAAAACGTAATGGTTAATCAAATGGTCTAACCAACCATACACTAACCAAAAAAATCATAATGGAAGTCACATAGGCTTTAAATTCTCCACATGGTTTTCCAAGTTATGAATAGATACTGAATGAAAAAGTGTTCATCACCTCTTCTATTAAATCTCTTAAATCACAGAAAATTAAGAACACAAATCCTCAAAAGAAATATATCACTAATTTGAATCAAAAAAGAACTCATCTCATGAAATCCATCTTTTAATAACCCTACCCCATGAATCCTAATGATATAAGTTTTTTTATTAAATTGGAAGTAGATACAAGATTTCACATCCCAAATGATATAATAGTTTAGTAGTTCTTGTAAAACAGATACATACATAAATGTAATATTAATTTTCAATATATAAAATAAATCAAGGTAGTTTAATTGCGATCATCATTATTTTATCTATCATATTCATTAATATAATCCATAGTAAATATCATGGCATACTAAGGAAGAAGGAAATGTAATAATGGGGTGAGCTCAAATTCTTATCAAGGGTTACATATAGTGGAATCTATCTTGAGTAAATAAGGGATAATTAATATGGAATGGTAAATAAATAAAAACACAATTCATTTAATCAATTAAATGAGTATTAAGAATAATATTACATAAATAAATTATATTCAAAATGTGACATATATAAATAATTTCATAGGATTGAAACTAATTCATGGATATCATGGCTACTAAAGCAATAACATAGATATCAATATTTTTTTCATTATGATGAAATACATATTGTCAGTGTTGGCCCATAGATAATGATGGTCAATATATCTGACTATAATAGTTTCAATTATAACAAATCATGTCATATATTAACATATATCATAATTTATGTTAATGATTATAATTAATGTCAAAAAATTATCTTGAATACCAGATCATTTTATTTATATAACTATTTGTGTGTGTTTAATTATTTTAAAGCTTATAACTGATTATATATGTGTTAATGAGTTTTAACACTCTCTAAATTTTCTGAATTGTTCGTTAGATAGGTGACTCACCAACAGGAATATGAGTCACCGACTGACAAATCTAATAGGAATATGTTCTAAGTATGTGAAGATGACACCGTTGGAAAGACTCACCATTGGGCATGACACTGAATGACATATGACTCACTGTTTCATATGACTCACTGGTGTAGATGACCAACCGTTAGTCTATGTGACCTAGCATTACATGATGCTAATGACGTAAGGAATCAACATTATTTTAAATGAGTCACTGTTGGTTCCACTATCTCACCGAAAGTTCAACTATATCACAGGATGATGGATGGGCTTTCCTTGGAAACAATACACTGATAAAACGAGACACTAACAGAAGGAGACACCAATAGAAGGAGAAAACGATAGATGAGTCACTAATAGATTATTTGTATAAGAATTTATTAATATTATTTCTAATGGTTATATTTGTATTATTTAATGACAATGACATGACTAATTCCTTCTTTCAGACTTGAAAATAGATAATATGATGTACGAGGTATCTCCACATTCACAATGTTGGTATAACAAGTTTAAAGAGGCAAGCAATAAAATGAGAAAAGGCAGTGGACTAGAAGTAGTGCATGTGGTGTGCGAGGGAGAGGAATAAATGATGAACATCAACTATCATGAAACTAATTTGAACCCAATTACTCTAAAGGAACAACATATAGGGGGATCAAAAATAAACATTAACCTATTAATCTGACCTTCGAAAAATTTCAAATAAGAAGATGAACATTTCATACTCCTAGAAGCTATAAAACAAGGTCTATGACACTCTGTTCTAGAGTCATATTCTAGAAGAGGAATTTAAAATAAAATCCACTTCATCAAATGAGTCCAGAACTACAATGCATAACACACAGAGCCTTATAAACCTAAATCTACATGTTTATGCTCTGATGTGTTCATTTATTTACATTTCTGAGTAGTGTGTGTATCTATCTATTACACATGCACTATCTCCTGTTAATAACTGAAGGATACTTGATATCCTCAAACTCACACTCCATTTCTTCTTTTGAATCCCACATAGAACTGTGTAAGAGGTCAAGTGTGACCAGTTTTTTTCCCACAATGAACTGTGGTAGAGGTCAAGTGTGACCTGAATAGCCATGTTTGATGTTGTGAACCCCGAAACAGGGTGTGGATCAATATTGGTTATTAATTTAAACTTCTTGGTGGTAGGCGATCACCAATAGAGAGGACTAATTCTCAAATTGAGACTGAACCTATTTTTTATATCTTTTATTTTTTTACCCTTAATCTTTTACAATTATTTTATCACACATTTCATTAAAATAAATTGAAATTTGATAGTTCCTTTAGAAAGTTTTTATAACTATTTTGAACAAGTTGATTAGTTGAAAAAGTTGTATTAATTATTTGATTAATATGTCTGAGAACTAATCAATATTTTTAGAAACTAATTGAATATTCAGGACTCTTATAAATTCACTACAAACTAACTTAGAATATTTTTTAAATTGGGGTAAATTATTAAAGAATCATTTTTAATAGAAATTTTTATAGATGCACAAGTCACACACTCTTGATTAATCTAATATGAACAACATTTGGTATTAATGGGTTATGTAATTTTCGATTTTCAAAATATTTATCAATATTTTCAAGTATGATTTTAGTTATATTTCCAAGATCCTAAAATTTGTGTCAATACTAATTTTTATCTCTTTAAAATCATGTGCTAAAATTTTTATTATGGATAATAGACTGGAAGTTGATGCAACCAACAAACCTCAATTATTTAATGGAAAAAATTATGCACAATGCAAAATTAAAATGAAAATGCACTTGAAAACTATGGGTCTTGATATTTGGCCTTCACTTGTAGATGAGTACAAGATTCCTGCTACTGGTGGTACTACGTGGGATGAACAAACTAAGACTGCTTATAAAAATTATTGTAAATCCATGAATTCCTTATACTTATCTTTAAGAGATGACTAATTTAACATAATTTCTGTATGTAAAACAACCCATGAAATTTGGGATACTTTTTCTATTTCACATGAAGGAACTTCTAGTATAATGTAAGTGATAATTAACTGATACACTATTAAATATGAAAACATTAAAATGAATCATGATGAGTCTATTTCTAACATGTATCTCAGGTTCATTGAAATAGTTAACACTATG
The DNA here is from genome assembly GCA_963277665.1 of Viscum album. Classification (NCBI taxonomy): domain Eukaryota; kingdom Viridiplantae; phylum Streptophyta; class Magnoliopsida; order Santalales; family Viscaceae; genus Viscum; species Viscum album. The sequence goes on along the minus strand of OY728157.1, from coordinate 706,496,822 downwards.
ATCTCTATGGAAAGAGATTTTATGACCAAAGAACAAATCATGAGTATTCTCATATACTTACCAGATAGATGGAGAGGAACTATTGTATCTATTATAGAATTATGTCACATCAGCAAATTACCTTTCAAGGATCAAATAAGAAATTTGATGATGTATGAAGAAGAGATGAATGTAAACAATGAAGAAGAGTATGAACCTAAGAGAAAATCTCTAACCTTCAAGACTACTACCTCTAAGAACAAGGAAAAGTTGAAGGTTCTATCCTCTATTGAAATCTCTAGTAATGATGAATCAATATCTGACAGTGATGAAGAGATGGCTTAGCTGGCTAAAAGATTCATGAAATATTATAGAAAGAAGAATTTTTTCAGGAATCCCAATTATAAATAAAATTATCATAACTTGGGAAACTAGTAAAAGGACTAGAAAAGAAATGACCAATCAGAGGAGATTTTATACTATGAATGCAAGATAAGTGGATATGTCAAAGCTTACTATTCAAAGTTAAAATAAAAAAATAATCATGAAAAAAAGACAAGAAGTATAAGAATGCTATGAAGGCCACCTAGAGTGATTTTGAGGATAACTCATGTGAATCATCATTATCTTCTGATGAGAAAGATAAATTATCAAATATGTGTTTTATGACAAACACACTTGATGTAATCTTAGATTAATTTGTACACAATTATTATTATTCTAAAAATGTAACTATGTCTTAGAAAATGAAAAGTGATGGACTATTTCAGTACTGTAACATGTTGTAAGATACTTGTAATGAACTAAAAGATAAATATAAATCTTTAAAGAAACAATATTCTCTCACTGTAACTTTTAAATGTAAACTTACTATTGAGAAGGAGAAGAATTCTCAACTAATCAATAAAAACAACTAATTAAAAATATCTAATGAGAAATTAACGAATGATTTAGAGAAGTTTACCTATGGAAAAGATACTTTTACTTATATTCTTGGTAAACACATAGATCATAAGTACACCTATAGCATTGGATATATTCATGGAAAGTGAAACATAACTAAATCACATTTTGTAACTAAATATGGAAAATATGTTTTTTACCTAAAAATCAAAACTATACTGCTAGTACCAGTTCAGAAAAATATTTTACTATATCTAGTTTTCTGGACCAAATAGAGTTTATTTTTCAAACATGTTTCATAATGCTTATAGGAAACCCATAAGAAAAAATTGTGTACCTAAAGCATTCATTACTAATGTCTCAGGACCAAAACAGGTCTGGGTATCAAAATCTATTTTTGATTGATTATTCTATTGGAAATCTTTTTGATGAGATCCTCTAAGAGTCAATTATACTTAGGCAATGGATGTTAAAGACACATGACAGGAGACTATTTAAGATTTAAGAACCTAATCAATATTGATGGTGGATATGTCACCTTTGGTGAAAATTATAAAGGGAAAATAATTGGCTTAGGCCATATTTATAACTCTAACTCAATTTTAATTTCTAAAGTACTTTTTTTTTATGGATTAAATTATAATTTTCTTAGTCTTTTTCATTTTTTGATGATGTATTTCATGTAAAATAAGAAAATGATTCTTATAATGTTTATACCTTAAAAATTAATTAGCATATTAAAATTTTATAAATGAAAATGTATATTATGTTAACATATATTCTTTACCTATGCAAAATATTTCTTGTTTCTATGTCATTCCTAAAAAGTATTTTCTTTGGAATAGGATATTAGGCCACTATAATGTACACGCTATTATAAATCATACTAGAAAATGACCAGTCAAGGATCTTCCCAAATATGAGTTTCCAAATCACAATGTATGTAATACTTGTCAAAAGAGTACAAAAAATAGGATATCATTCAAATCAAAGAAATAAGTTTCAAATTATCAACCTTTAGTGTTGGTTTTGATGGATTTTCTTGGACCATCTTGAGTTTCTATTTTAAATGGGAAGCACTACGTCTATGTTTTCGTAGATGAATATACTAGATATACTTGGACTTATTTATTAGATCAAAAGAGTGAATCATGTACTTACTTCACTAAGTATGCTGAAATAGTGGAAAATCATAGTGGACTTAGAATTAAATACTTAAAAAGTGATCGTGGTCATGAGTTTGAAAATAAAGACTTTGAATCATTTTTCTCACACAATTTAAATATTCAGAAATTCTATTATCATAGGACACCTCATCAAAATGTATTTGTAGAAAGAGGAAATACAACTTTAGATGAAATAGCTCAAAAAATGCTTAATGAATATGATCTAGCTGTTTACTTTTGGGATGAGGCTATAAATACAACTTGCTACATAATAAATCGAGTCTTAATTAGACATATCCTCAAGAAGACTCTTTATGAGTATTAGAACAATATAAAACCAAAATTTATTTATTTTTTGTTTTTGGTTTCATAGTATATATCTTTAATACAAAGAAAGATCATAAAAAATTGCATCCAAAAGTGATTAAGGAATATTCATAGGTTAATAATCCTCTAGTAAAGCATATAGAGTCTATAATAAAATAACCAAGTGTGTGGATGAATCTGTGGATATCAAATTTGATGAAACAGATCTACATGAACCTAATATCTCTCTAAATAACTTTGAATATGATATGTTAAACCTGGACATAAAGGAAAAACCATCTAATCCACTTTTCATGTAATTTATTAAATCCAACTGTTCTAGAAATTCTTCAAAATCTGACCATGATGAACTTGAACATGTTGATAAACCTAAAGTTACTAGACCAACCTTTTCAAGATCAACTAGAACTCTTAAGAACCTTCTTTTTGATTATTTTTTCTTAGAATTAGGCAAAGGGACACAAACATGAGATTCTCCTAGAAATTAGGTTGAACATCAATCCTTCTTATAAAATCTTGAATCTAAAAAATCAATGATTCAATTAAAGATAAATTTTGGGTGATGCATATGCAAGAAGAACATAATTAGTTTGAAATGAATAATGTCTGGAAACATTTGGTTAGACCTGAGGACACCTGGAACATAGGCACCAAATGGGTGTTTAGGAATAAAGTAGATAAATCTAGATATATTTTTAGAAACAAATTCAGATCAGTTGCTCATGGTTACAGAAAAGAAGAATTCATTGACTATGAAGAAATTTTTTCACCTGTTTCTAGACTTGAGGCCACGAGAATCAAGCCTTATTATACTACCCATATTAATTTCAAACTGTATTAAATTGATTATAAGAGTGAATTCCTAAATGAATATATAGTTAAGATAGTTTTTTTTGAACAAACCCTGATATTTACAGACCCAAATTTTCAAAATCATTTTTTAAAATTAATAAAACATTTATACGTTTTAAAACAAGCTACAAAAGTTTGGTATGATAGATTATGTAGTTTTTAAATTTCTAATGGAATTACAAAAATTAATTTTTATCCTAATATTTCTATAAAATTAATTTTAAAAAAATTAGTAGTTAAAATCTATGTTGATGATATTATTTTTGTATGTTCAAGAATTTATATATGTATTGAATTTTCAAAGATGATTCAAAAAGAATTTCGAATGAGTTTAATTTGTGAACTTAAATTTTTTCTTGGATTTCATATTTTTTCAAAATAAAGAATGTATCATTTTAAATCAATTTTAATATACAAAATACCTCTTAAATATATTTTTCATTGATAGAATGAAAATTAGTGACACTATAATGAGTACTACTTGTATGTTGGATCTTGATGAAGATGATAAATTTGTTGATCAATCCACTTACCAAGGAATGATTGGAATCTTGATCTACATGACTACTAGTATTCCATATATAATGTTTAATGTGTGTATGTGTCCCATTATAAATCTAATCCCATAGAATCTCACTTGAACGCTATTAAAATATTATTTAAATACCTTAAACATAATATAAAAAATTTGATATAGTGAGATAGTGTGATTATAATTTTTGTGGATGAAAGTTATATAGAAAAAGGACTTATGGGAAATGTCACTTTTTGGGAAAGTATTTGGTTTCATGGTGTAGAAAGAAACATAACAATGTTTCATTATCTACTACCAAAGATGAATACATAACTACTAGTACCTGTTATGAAAAATTTTTTTGGATGAAACACACTCTTCTAGAATATTGATATCAATTTAGACATGTACCTGTAAAATGATACAAAACAAGTGCTATTAACATATCTAAGAACCCAATTTCTCACTCTAGAACAAAACATATTGATGTAAGACATCACTTTTAGAGAAATAATTATAAGGCCCCAGCCTAAAACATTACATATTCACGTATTAAGTTAAGAATTTACATTGAGGATCTTTTTAGGTTTAGAGTTTTAGAAAACTAGACCATAACTATTACATTACATTTCAAAAATTACAAAGTAGAAATTTCAACTATATCAAAAAAAATTTCACAATAATAAAGCTCCTTAAAAAAACAAGAGTTTTTTTCTTGATATAATTTTATGTTCTCTTACCCTTCCTTATACCCTATGAAAATCATTTAAAAAACATGGGATGAGCATAAAACTCGAAATAAGCGTTATAAAAAAAGGATTGAAAACATTAGTCCATCAATACATAGAAATCAATGTAATCATTATTTTCAATCTTTAACATACCACAAAAAAATAACAGGTTTTATGAATAACACATAAAAATCATAAATCATAAAGGTAAAATGTGGCATCCATAACATAATAATATTGATGATTTCACAACTACATAGAGAGTTATTTTTGGAATACCAATCACTTTATATTACCTATATCTCTTAGGATAAACATTAACGTTTACCTTCATCACGTTACCCAATTAATTGGAGAGTTATCTCAGGCTCACATGCCCTATGTTTATCACGGAACCACCCAAATGCGTAAAAAACTCCCATGAACCATAACCTAATAATAACACACAAATCAAGAATAAATTAAATATAACATTTCCAGATTACAATAAAAAGATATCAGTTTAATATATTAACATAATCGATTCATTTAAAAAAACCCATTTAAAACATTTAAAAAGAATATTTTTGAATCAACGTGTCCCATACCACTTTAAAATATTTATAGGACATATGAATTTAAAAAATTAATATATATATAAATAAATCCTTAAATACATTTTGAAATCATGGATATTAATATTAAATATTTTGAAAAATTATATCTTTACAACATTTAAAACAATGTTTTAGTTAAAGAGTCGGTTACCACTGGAGAAAATACTTGAATAAAAATCATTAAATAATAACATTAAACAGAACTTAAAATATCATGATAATAAGTATATTTAGGATATAATGTGTTAAAGGAAAGTATATACACCTTATAGGGTAATAAAGATGCATAATATTAAGATATACCTCAAATGGAAGGAGAGTGAGACATAGTCCCTTATGAAAATTCGGTAGCCAAGTGACATCAATTTAAAATTAAATGTGTATCTAATCACTTGTATATAAAATTTAAATCAATAAGGATATAAAATAACATACCCCAACATAATATAATTTAAATTAAAAGACATAACATAAAATAAGTCTTTGACTAAAAGAGGAGGGTGAAAGGTTCCAATACAAAGAACATATCAATAAATTAAGGATAAATAGAGGTCATAAATATTTGTGAAAAATTTAAATACACACAATATAAGTGTATATTATGTGTAAAAAATAAAATTTCATTCACACATATTCATAGAATGACAAAATTAATAAGTAAAATTTTATCCCAAAGAATGAAAATTGGGAAATGAAGTCCCCTTACCCCATGTCCAACTTGACATGTTTGTTATTTAGTCTCCTGAATAATAAACTAAAATTAATTTCTACTTTAATAATATCCTTTTTAAAGATTATTATTCCTTTTATATTACTTATTAACCCATTATAAACATTATAAAATAATTTAAGTTAATAATTGTCATTTTGTCGATATTTGATACTTTAGTCAAAAATGAACATCTTATAGTTACATGTTGTCTATGTGGTTTAAATTAAATTATATATAAAATTATATTAGTGATTTATATATCAGATATATCATATATCTCCAGAATATATTTTTATTTATAATAGTATATAAAATTTGGAAATAAGAAATAAAATTCACCATTCATTGAGACGGTAAGCCGTACGTACGCATAAAAATTACATTCATTTATATTTCATATTTAATGGAATGAAAAAATAATTATACATTGTTATATTATAATTCTAGTTTAATATAATATATAATTTAATTAACTACATCGTTTATTAATTCCATGTATGGCATGAATTAATCATACAACTTTGAGTGGGCAGTATTCCGCTCTTTCTCGAATGAAATTATCGTATTTAATTATGATGGAAACCATAAAGTAATGATATAAATGAAAAATACAGAATAATATAGAAAAAAATATATATTATATATCACATATAAATACAGTGCCCTCAAAATGGCCACCATGATAGGTGGTAGGAGATAATTTAACAATCATTGTTTCATGAGGCAGTAGTTCGCCATCCACATAAACAGTATGTTCGTAACCATTAGATGAAGGTTTGTGGAAGTTTAGTTTGAATCCTTCTCATACCAAAATACTAGTATATTGAGTATGTTTTTTTATTATAAAATATTGGAATAAATAGATCATATGTGGTCAGAGAAAGAAAATAAAATAAAAGAACTTGAGAGAATTCATTACCTCTAAATCGGGTAACTCCCTTTGGTTTGAACCAAAAGGCTTTCATTAATTGCCTTCTTCCTAGGATAAAGATAATAGGTGTAATATAGGGATGTTGGGAGCTTCTCTAACTAGATTTTGGATGATCCAAGGGGCTTTAGTGGTGTTTTTAATGGGTTAGAGGTCGTGACATTTTATAAGAAAGAGGAGGGGCTCTTTAGGAAAGTGTGAAAATATTATTTTATTATAAAATTATTTTCGGTTTCAAAAGGTCAAAAAATTATTTAATTAGAATATATGGTATATAATGGTCTAATTAAAATCATCCATTAATAATTGGACAGGTTTTGGAAATATGTTAATCCTTAACTTTTTTGTTTAACCCTTTGTTAACTTATTTAACTTTTACCATGTCCTCTTAAATATTCATACTATATGGTTAATATAATTAATATAAAATGAGAATAGATCCAAAATGGGTCAATTGTGAAATTATTTAAGTAATTTGGATTAATCTTATATTTTTAGTAATATTGTTTCATTTAATAATATATTAATAGTTTTAAAAACTCGTTTATGTCAATTTGTAAATTATTCATATCAATACTTTTAAAAATTCTATAAAAACATGATAATTTTGAAAAAGCTTTATTAATTAAAATAATAATATTAATTATTATCCCTAAAATTCGTGAATGGAATTAAATGTTTCAATATAAATTTATTTTTATATTTATAATATAATTTATTTGAATCTGTTACTAATGAAGGCATTACTACATCACAATTGTGTTATAATCAAGTTTATTCATTTCATGTATAAATATTATAAATAAAAAACCAACATGTATTAAATCTTTTTATATTTAAAATTAATAATTATAGTTGAAGATATAAATAATATAACGACATATAAAATTTGTTTTACTAAAAGATATATGTTTATGTTAATTTTGTGTTTACTTTAAATTAATTAATATAATGTGTCATTATTAGTCCCATGTGTATCCATGGGCTCAAAAAATAGACCCATGGATACCAGTGGTATGGATTACCTCATAAAATAAGGTAATGGGATGTTTAAGGGTAATTTAATAATATTATAATATTATTTTTCACCCTTATTTACCATATTTACCCATTAAAAATGGTAAATAAAATATTTACTGAAGTAAATATTCATAACGTATAAAAATAAAAGTTACATATTAACCAAATATTAACCTCCTAATTCCAAACATGGAATCCATTTTTCCAAATTCAATGAATTGTAGTTAAAATAATAAATTTAAATTTAATTCACATTGTCAAAACTAAAAAGTGTGTTTTTAAGAAATAATAACTATCAAAATATTAACAGTTGTTTATGATAAATTTCAAAGTGAAATTACTTCCAATTAACAAAATTTGATTAAATGGAAAAAATATAATCCAATTAAAATTTAAAACCAATAAAAATAACAATATAAACATATAAGTAATTTTGATTGAAAGGCATATTTGAATTAAAAGGTAGTATTTTTCACTATTCATAAAAAATGAACTTTATCGGAAAAATACCAAAAATTTACCCAAACTAAATTTTTATGTCCCTATTATAAGGAACATATTTATTTTTTCAAATTTAACATATAAAAGTAACTAAATCTATATTAAAAATGTATTTTCCATCAAATGGTGGTAAAACTCCCTTTAAGAAATATTAGAGTATTTATGTTTAAAATTGGATTCATTCCCATTTTAAGCCTCTAAATTTAATTTGATAAATGTAAAAACATTTAAAAAACATGTGTAATCATATTTTAGTTAGTTTGGTTCATTCCTACAATTACAACGATTAGGCATTAAATACCATTTAAAATAATATTATATTATTATTTTTCAGTATGACTCAGCCTTGTGTGAAATATGAGATTCCCAAGAAACCCATTGTTGCGTCTCAGGTATGCCATCAAACAAAGAATTCCCATGAAAGTAAAAAATAAAATTTATTTTACAAATATTAATAACTATGAAAATTTTATATTCATTATTTTCCTGGAATGTTACATCCATCCCCCTTTTGGGAATTGTGTCCTTACTATTTTAAAATTGGGCTCGAAAACATCGTTAAAAGTCCAACATCAGAAAAATATTCAATAAAATTGTCACTTTAAATTAAATAACGATAAGTAGAAAGGTCACCTGAGATAACACATATTAGAATTCCATGTATATGAAAATAGATTTGTAGGAAAAAATAAGTATCTAGATATAATTTTGAGTGATAGAAAACATGAGTATGAGAAAGATAAAAATAAGAAAACCACAAAATTGTGATGGGTTAATTGGTCATTGATTCCCCAATAGGGAAAGTAAACTGATAATGTATTTTTGGTTTAATTTCACATTCAAAAATTTTGAGAATTTATTTTTGATATTGACTCAGAACATAAGGAAATATACTTACTTTTCAATAATATTTTCATTCATTAATAATTTTCTACCAAAAACACATATTCTCTACAAACTATGACTATTCAAGATGACTTACTCACACCTGAAGCCCTAGAATCAGCTTCTATAGAATAACATAATCCACAAAATATGAACTATATACTTCCCCTATCTTTAAACACTAACCAAAACCAAAATGGTTAGTAGAAGATAATATAATCCCCAAAAGATTAATCTTTTAAAAAATAAATACTACTCTTAATCTCCAATATTGAACAAAAATACCCAATGTTCTACAAAGACAATTCAATAAACAATTTTCGTTTAAATCCATCAATTTAATCCAAAATAATATTGAAACCCAAAATTCAGAATAATTTTTTTAACATAACAAAAATGTAATGAATAATATATATTCTTATTTATGTCTATTTATGAATTAGATAGTGTTTTACAGGCTTAAAATGAGAATAAATCCAATCTTAAGCATGAAATACACTAATATTTTTTAAAAGCTTATTTTACTGCCTTTTGATGGAAAACCATTTTCAAATCGAACTTTTGACAATATTATAAGCTCTATTTGTAAAAATAAACGTATTACTTATGATTGGGACATTGAAATTTACTTTGGACCATTTTTTGGTATTTTTCTGACAATGATCATTTTTTAATGAATAGTGGAAAATACTGCATTTTAAATAAAAAATACTTTTTAATCTATTTTAATTATATGGTAATATTATCTTTTTTTATAAAATTATAATAAGAATATATTTTTACCATTTAATACAATGGTGGTCATTAGAATCAATTTTACTTTGAAATTGGGCATAAACAAGTGCCAAACATTTCATAGATATTGATTAAAAAAACCCGCTATTTGTTTTGACAATGGGAATTATTTTTAAATTATTTATTTCAATTTCTATGTTTGGAATTTGGTAAAATGGATTTCATATTTGGAATCAGAAGCTCCAATTTATGTAATTAGGACTCTTTTGTTTTTGGACATTATAAATAGTAACGATTATAATTATCTATAATTATCTTGATTAATTAGTAATCGGGTAATTAAGGAAAATACATAATATCATAATAATAACAAATGAACCCAACATGTGTCTTAATTCTACTGGTTGTGTCATGGATGACCATGGGATTACTTTTTCTAAATTTAGGGACCCCATGGAATCACTTTTTGGTGATAATGACACTTTATAATTTTATGTTTTTAAAAGGAAAGTATAAAGAAAGTATGTATCACTCGAGTAAATCATTTTTCATTTTTTCTACATAAATTATATCTTATACTATAAATAGTAATTGTAAATCTAAAAAAATTTCCTACTCCATAGTATTTTATTTATAATTTTTAGACATTAAATAAATTAAATTATTTATGACATCATTATGATGCAGTGATTACCTCATTAATGAACGATTTAAATAAAATAAAAAGGTAATTTGAAATCTATGACATAAACTTCTTAATGAACAATTGGATGAGTATATTTCTAACCCTTATAACCTTATCCTCGAAATATATCAACTTTGGACCTTTTAAATCCAAAACACATTTCAATATAAAGTAACATTTTATAACTTTCCAAGAGTGCCCCTCCTCTCCTCTTATAAAAAGCCCCTACATCTACCTCTTTACACACATTTCTCAAGCCATTGGCTCGGCCAATATCTGCTCATTTTATCTCTACAAATCCCTCTCTTCATCATAGAAGCCTTACCTTAGGATGAAATATCTTCAAGAAACCCTTTTGGTACAATCCAAGAGGAGTTACCCGAATTAAAGGTAAAGACTTCTCTAATGTTCTTTTGTTTTATTTTTCTCCTCCAACCCCATAAACTCTTTTTATTAATTTATTTTGTAACAAAACTAGTGTTTTAAATATACTAGGATGTTTTTATAAGAATTATTCAAGCTACACTTACACACACCTACATCAAATGGTTAAAGAACATACTGTTTCTGTGGATGGCGAATTTCTGCCTCACGAAACAAAAATTGTTCAATATTATTATAACACCTTCAAAGGTGGCCATTAAGATGTCACTTTATTTATATATGATATATAATATTTTTAGGTTTCTCTTTAAGCTTCTGTATTTTTCATTTATGGCATACCTTTATGGCTTCCATTATGGGTAAATGTGATATCTTCATTTTAGGAAGTGCGGACTACCGCCCCCTCAAAGTGATTTGATTCGTTAATGCCATATGTGGGATGAATAAAGGATGGTGTGAATGATTTTATATATAATATTATATTGGAATTATAATATAATTTTTTTATGATTCAATTCCGTTTAATATGCAATAGAAATGGAAGTAGCGTTCATGCGTACGTACGGCTTGTCATCTCTATGGACGATGCATTTCTTTTCTTACCTCTAAATGTTATGTAATATTATAAATGCATGTATATACTGGATATATATGATATATATGATATCTACTTCATGAATATAATTCTGGACAGAATGGATATTTTACCACATGAACAACTTGTAATTACAAGAGGTTTATTTTTGACTCATGTACCAATGATTGGCGAAACGACCATTATTAACTTAAATAATTTCATAGTGTTCATGAAATATTAATAAATGATATTAAAGGAATAATGAACATGAATAATGTTTTAAAAAAGTAGAAAATAACTCACGTTTATTATTCAGGAGATTAAAGAACGATTGAGTCATGTCGGACCCGATGTAAGGGACTTCATCTAATTATCCTTTCATTGAGGCGTTATTTCTTTTATACACTACCTTAATTTATATGGATTATAAACCTCCTTGACTTTTATGTTTATTCAAAAGAAATCTTTTTTTATACGAAGTGTTTTACTAAACGACAAAAGGGAATGTTTTTGTTGTACGTATGTGGCGACAATGACTTCTCTTCCATCGTGACCACTATTTGAGTTTCAGCTTCCTCTACAAGCCATAACTTTTTTTAAAAGAAAAATAAATACCATGTTTTAATTTTCTTTTATTTTGGTTTTGAAAATTGTTTTGATAATGTTTTTATTATATAAGTGTGTTATTGATATCTTGTGATTGAAATGTGGAAATGTTATGTTTCTTTTATGCATGTTTTATGTGATATGATTATGTTATGGTTTTGGGAATTGTTTATGGAGATGGGTGGTTCCATGATAAACTAAGGGAGGGTGAGCCTGATATAGCTTTCCAATGCATGGGTAAAACAAATGAGTTAAAAATTAAGGTTTCTCCAAAGTTATTTAAGGATTATACTGTGATGGGTATTCCAAATGTAACCATGAGGGTTACACCCTACGTAAGAAGGCTATGAATTCCTCAAGTTACCTTTATGTCTTATGATTTCTACGATTTATTCATTATTTGATGAGGTATGATAAAATGATTATGTTTTATGAGTAAAGTATGATTTCATACATGGACTAGTGTTTTCATTTCATACTTTTATATCCCTTACTGAGCTTTTTATGTTCATCCCAAGTTTTTGACATATTTTTCAAAGGTCATGGGAAAGGTACATGTTGTGATGATAGTGTCCAGAAAGTGTTAAGAAATAATCCATGTTTTATTTTAAATATGTTTCCATTTATGGGAAAAATGAGTAATATCTTTTATGTAACCACTTTGTTTAAATGTGGAATATAATGAATATTTTATGATCTAATTATCTAAAAATCTAAACCTGAAAAGATCCTCAATGTGTATTCTTGAAGTAAATCATGATTAAGTAATGTTTACGGCACAAGACCTTATAGTTGGTATCAGAGGGAAGTTTAGATAACTTTAGGAGTTAGAAATCTATTAAATTATTATCCAAAAATATTTGTTATGGTCAAATTGAAATGATATATCATTTTAAGGTTACCATGTTGCTTCATCTAAGACATGTTGGTTCAGAATGGTTTTCCGTAGAGGAAATAGGGAAGCAGTGCGAGGAAGGCATACAAAAGGAAATGACCTTCTGAATTAGCATCCTGAGATGGTCGGAATTAGAACTGAAATGTTTGTTGTAGTAATGGGGTAGTTCACTCAATCGATAAATGGTCATGGTATCCTTGCAAGAGATCATCCAGATCAACCGCAGAGGAACATGTCAGTGGTGGAACATTTAATGAGGCAACATCCCCCATAATTTAGAGGATCATATGACCCTGTGCTAGCTGAAGGGTGTTTTAAAGCACTGGAGAAGATTTTCGATGTCATGGGGTGTTTAGAAAATCAAAAGGCTAGTCTTGATATTTACGGTTTGGAGGGTGAAACAGATCACTGGTGGTCGATGGATAAAAATATCAGGGATGTTGATGAGATTGATGCTCTCGACTGGGATGAATTCAAAGGTATGTTTCATGGGAAGTATTTTCCTAAGGCTGTTCGACATAGGATGGAAAATAAATTCATAGAATTGATGCAAGAGGACGACATAGTGGCTGGTTATGAAGAAAGGTTCACTCGATTGGAAAGGTATGCTAAAAAACATTATCTGAGACCTTGATAGTAAAATCAATCAAATTTACTCAGTATTATAGCCAAAATATCAAAGGACATTGGATTCTTGTGAGTTCAAAAGTTATGAAAAGATTTTTTGATGTGCTGTGAAGGTGGAAATGGTGTTTTCCGATGATCAAGTGTCCTATAACAACCTGCAGAAGAACAGACTGAGGTGGCAGGAGAATGGAAAGAATTCTTCAAAAAGGTATGATGGTAAAAAAACAAAGTTTCTAGTGTGTGATAAATGTTCTAAGATCCATGCTAGGTAATGTCTTCTGAATTCTGGAAAGTGCTACTGATGTGGTAAGATGGGACATAAGGCTCGTGATTGCACTAAAAATGATCAAGGTGATGGTAAGTTCAAATTTGATTTACAGTTAGTGAAATGTTTTAAGTGAAATGTGATGGGTCACTATGAAAACGAGTTTCCAAAAAAGGGCTCGAGTGATGGGAAGCAATTAGACTACAACTATAAATGGGTGGTGAAATCCTTTGAAACTACTTTAGCAGATGTTGGGATATCAAATGTAGTGTTATCAGTTACTTTCTTTGTTTTTTCAGATTATGCCAGTGTGTTGTTTGATTTAGGGTCTACACATTCTTTCATCTCTGAAAACATTTCTACTAAAATGGGAATACCATCTCAAGAAATGATTCCTGAACATGCGGTAAGAACACCTGGGGGAAATGTTGAGGCAAAAGGAATTTATAAGAATCATCCTATCCTTATTCGTGGAAAGAACCTACTTCCAAAACTTTTTGTTTTAACTCTTATAGAGTTTGATGTTATTCTGGGTATGGGTTGGCTCTCTATTTACCATTCTATGATTGACAGTAGAGCTAAAGAATTTTCCTTTCAGAAATAATTTCAGTTTTTGTACAAGAATGAACCCTTACTATTGATAACATATCAAGAGTCCAAGAAACTTGTAAAATATGGAAATCAATGTTACCTTGCACATATTGTGGAAAACAAGGGAACTGTTCAGATTAATGATGTTCCAGTGGTAAATGAGTATCCTGATGTTTTTCCTGATGAGTTTCCTAGAATAATACCAAATCTAGATGTTGAATATACTATTGACTTAGTTCATGATGCTAATCCAATTTCAAAACCACATATTGAATGGATCAAATTGAACTTTTAGATTTGAAGGTGCAATTGAAAAATTTATTAGAGAAAGGTTTCATTCGACCTAGCACATCACCATGGGGTGCTCCTGTCTAATTTGTTAAAAAGAATATGGTTCAATGAGACTTTGCATTGATTCTACAACCTTGAATAACATCACTGTTAAGTAAAAATATCCTTTGCCTCATATCGATGAATTGTTTGATCTGCTCAAGGGAGCTCAGTATTTTTCAATGATTCACCTGAGATCGGGGTACCATCAGTTGATGGTAAAAGAAGCTGATATTCCAAATACTAAATTTCGTAAAAGATATAGACATTATGAATTTGTAGTAATTTCTTTTGGGCTATCCAAAGCACCTGTTTTATTCATGGATATTATGAATATAATTTTCCATGAGTTCTTAGATAATTTTGTGGTTGTTTTCATTTATGACATTTTGGTGTTTTCTAAATGTAAATATGAGAATGAAATTCATTTAAGGGTTATTTTAAAAACCTTAAAAGAAAATAAATTGTATGGGAAATTCAGAAAGTGTGAGTTTTGGTTGCAACAAATTTCATTCCTTGGTCATATTGTATTGAAAGATGGAATAACTGTTGATCCTGCAAAAACAAAGGTTGTTGATGAATGGCCATGACCCACAAACGTAACTGAGATTCGTAGCTTCCATGGTTTTCAAGTATATTACGGATGGTTTTTTAGAAAATTTTCACGGTTATATAGTCTAATGAATAAGCTAAGTCGGAAGGGTGTTATTTCTATCTGGACAAAAGAATGTGATGATTGTTTTATGAACTGAAAAGATGATTGGTGAATGCTCCAGTTTTGGCACTACCTTCTAAGAATGGTGAGTTTTTTATCTACAGTGATGCTTCATTGAAAGGACATGGTTGCATCCTAATTCACAATGATCAGGTAATTGCTTATGCTTCACGTCAGTTGAAAACGCATTAGGTAAATTACCCTACACCTGATTTGGAATTAGCTACTGTTGTTTTCGCTTTAAAAATTTAGAGGAATCATTTTTATGGTATAAGGTGTAAAATATATATTGACCAAAAAAGTTTAAAGTATATATTCACTCAGAAAAAATTGAACATGTTATAGAGGATATGGCTAGAATTAATCAAGGATTATGATTGTACAATTCATTACCATCCAGGAATAGAAAATAAAGTGGCTGATTCTTTGAGTCAAAAAAGTAATGCTTCATTAACAATGTTGCATTGGGAATGTGATCCTTTGGTTAAGGATTTGATGAAATTTTTCATAGAAGTTGTTGGTTCAGGTTGTCCTTCTGTTTTGTTTTAGGTATCAGTAATATCTTCTCTATCGGATCGAATTAATCTAGAATAGAAGCAAGATAGTGAGTTACAGAAAAAGGTAGAGCTAGTTCAGAAGGGTAAGTTTCCTGAATTCAACATTGATAATGATTCTGTTTTGAGATTTGGGAAGAGATTGTGTGTGTCTGATGATTCAATGTTTACGGGAGAGTTGTTATTTGAAGGTCATAGTTCTCAATTTTTAGTTCATCCAGGCAGTACTAAGATGTATAGATATCATCAAGGGTATTAATGGTGGGACGAAATGAAAAGAGATATTGCTGATTTTATTGTGATTTGATTGACTTGTCAACAGGTAAAAGTAGAGTGGTAGTTACCAAAAGGGATTATTCAACCGTTACTAGTACCATAGTTGAAATGGGAGAATATATCCATGGACTTCAATTTTGGATTACCGAAGACTCCTCGAGGTTATAATGCAATCTGGGTTTTTGTTGATCGCTAGACTAAATATGCTAATTTCCTTGATATAAAAGATAATTTTCCCTATATCAACTTTCCCATTTGTATATTAAAGAGATAGCCAGGATACATGGAGTTCCTCTCTCCATTGTATCTGACTGTGATCCCAAGTTCACTTATAACTTTTGGAAAGGCCTTCAGAAGTCGTTGGGTACTGAATTAAATTTTAGTATAGCTTTTCATCCTCAATCAGATGGGCAGTCAAAAGGAAACATTCAGACATTGGAGGATATGCTACGTGCTTGTTCGATGGATTAACATGGAAGCTGGGACCAACATCTTTCTTTGGTTGAGTTTTCTTATAATAATAATTTTCATTCCAGTATACAGATGGCACCATTTGAGGAATTATATGGGAAGCAATGTCAAACTCCAGCATTCTGGGTTGAAGTGGGTGAAAGGAAGTTGATGGGACTAGAATTAGTAGAAGAGTTAGAAGAAAATGTTCAGCTGATATAGAAACACATGAGAACATCTTAGAGCAGGTAGAAAAGTTATGCGGACAACAAGATAAAGGATCTCTCTTTTGAGGTAGTTGATCATGTTTTTTCTCAATGTTTCACCATGGAAAAGTGTGATGTGATTTGGTAAGAAAGGAAAGCCCATTCCATGGTTCATAGACCATATAAAATTCTGGAGAGAGTTGGATCAGTTTTATAATGTGTGGATTTACCTCTGAGTTTATCTCAGGTACATAATGTCTTTCATGTTTCAATGTTAGGGAAGTACATGCCATATCCATCTCATGTTTTGATTCCAGAGGTAGTTCAGCTGAAAGAGAATCTATCTTATGAGGAACAACTGGTCTAGATTCATGACCACAGGGTAAAATTGTTTCTAAATAAGTTTATTCATCATGTAAAGGTTTTGTGTTAAAACCACATGAGTGAAGAGGCAACATGGGAATCTGAAAATGCAATGAAGGATAAAGACCCCCACTTATTCGATAAGGAAATAAATTTCAGGGACACAATTTTATAAAGGGGGGAAGGATGTAACATCCCAAGTAAGTAATTAATAATATATATTCTTATCTATGTCTATTTATGAATTAGATATTGTTTTAGAGGCTTAAAATGAGAATAAATCCAATATTAATCTTGGAATATACTAATATTTTTTAAAAGATTAATTTACTGCATTTTGTTGGAAACCCATTTTTAAATCAAAATTTTTACAATTTTATAAGATCTACTTTTCAAAATAAACATATTCATTATTATTGGGACATTTATATTTATTTGGATATTTTTTTGTTATTTTTTTGATAATTCATTTTTTTATGAATAGTGAAAAATACTGCATTTTACATCAAAATTTTTTTTCATATAATTTAATTATATTGTTATATTATCTTTTTATTTGGTTTTAATGTTTAATTCGAATATATTTTTACCATTTATTCCAATGGTGGTCATTATAATTAATTTTACTTCGCAATTGGGCATATACAAGTGGAAAACTTCTCATAAATATTGTTTCAAAAAACTACGCTATGTTTTTGACAATGAGAATTAATTTTAAATAAATTATTACAATTTATATGGTTGGAATTTTGTAAAATTTATTCCATATTTTTAATTATAAGGTCCAAATTATATAATTATAACTCTTTTGTTTTTGGACATTATGAATAGTAACGATGGTAATTATCTTTAATTATCTTGATTAATTAGTAATCGGGTAGCTAAGGATAGTAAAATAATATCATAATAATAAAAAATGACCCCAACATGTGCCCTAATGATTTTTTTTGTATAATGGACGACCATGGGATGCCTTGAAAAAAACTTAGTGACCCCATGGAATCACTTTTTGGTGATAATGACACTTTATCATTTTATGTTTTTAAAAGGAATGTATAAAAAAAGTATGTATCACCCGAGTAAAAAAATTTAATTTTGTCTACATAAATGATATATTAGACTATAAATATTAATTGGAAAGCCAAAATAATTTCCTACATCATAGTATTTTTTTATAATTTTTAGACATTAAATAAATGAAATTATTTATGACATTATGAAGATGCAGTGATTTCCTCATTACTGAATGATTTAAATAAAATGAAACGATGATGTAAAATCTAAGACATACAATTGTTAAAGACATATTGGATGAGTATATTTTGAACCCATATCACCTTATCCTCGAAAAATATCAATGTATTGCCTTTTAAATCCGAAACACATTTCATTATAAAGTAACATTTTATAACTTTCTAAGAGTGCCCATCATCTCCTCTTATAAAAGGCCCCCACCTCTACCTCTTTACACATACTTCTCAAGACATTTTCATGGCCAAGCTCTAGTAATTTTATATCTCCACATCCCTCTCTTAATCATAGAAGCATTGCCTTAAGCATAATGCTCTTTAATAAACCCTTTTGGTAGAAACCAAGAGGAGATACCCGATTTATAGGTAAAGTCTTCTCTGATGATATTTTGTTTTGTTTTTCTCCTCCAACCCCCAAAACTCATTTTATTAGTTTATTTTCTAAAAAAAACTATTATTTTTAATATACTATGATTTTTGTATAATAATTATTCGAGCTACACTTACACACACCTACATCTAATGGTTAAAAAACCTATTGTTTCCGAGGATAGAGAATTTCAGCCTCACGAAATGATGATTGTTCAATATTCTTATAACATCTTCAAAGGTGACCATTAAAGTGTAACTATATTTATATATGATATATAATATTTTTATATTTTCCTTATTATTCTGTATTTTTTATTTATTTTATACCTTTATGTCTTCCATTATGGGTAAACTCGATATCTTCATTTTAGGATGTTCGGACTACCGCCCCTCAATGTGATTTGATTCGTTAATTCCATATGTGGGATTTATAAAGGATGGAGTTAATTATATTATATATTATATTATACTGTAATTATAATATACTTTTATATCATTATGATTCCATTCCATTTAATAGGCAATAGAAATGGAAATAGAGTTCATGTGTACGTACGACTTACCATCTCCATGAACGGTTCATTTCATTTCATACCTCTAAATATTATGTTATATTATAAATGCATGAATATTCTGGATATATATGATAAATATGAAATCTACATCATGAATATAATTTTGGACAGAATGGATATTTTACCACATGAACATCTTATTATTAGAAGAAGATTATTTTTGACTCATGTACCAATGATCGACAAAACGACCATTATAAACTTAAATAATTACTTTGTTTTCATGACATGGTAATAAGTGATATAAAAGGAATAATGAACTTGAAAGAGGTTCTTAAGCAAGTATAAATTAACTCAAGTTTATTATTTAGGAGGTTAATTAACAATCGAGTCAAGTCAGACCCGAGGTAAGGGAATTCATCTCAATCTCTTTTCATTGAGGCATATTTTGTTTTATACACAGCCTTATTTTATACGGTATATAAACCCATTTTACTTTTATTTTTATTCAAAAGGAATATTTTTTTATTTGAATCATTTTACTAGACCACAAAAGGGAATGTTTTTGTCATATGTATGCGGCGGTAATGACTTCTCCACCACCGTGACAATTATTTGAGTTTCGGCTTCCTCTACACGCCATATCATTTTTTGAAAGAAAAATAAATACAATGTTTCACTTTTATTTCATTTTGGTATTGAAAATGTTTATGAAAATGTTTTTATTAAATCAATGTGTTATTGATATCTTCTGATTGAAATGTGGAAATTTTATGTTTCCTTTATGCATGTTTTATGTGATATGATTATGTTTTGGTTATTGGGCATTGTTTATGAAGACAAGTGGTTCCATGATAAACTAAGGGCGGGTGAGCTGGATATAGCTCTCCAATGCATTGGGTAATGCAAAGGAGTTAAATCTTAAGGTTTCTCCAAAGAGATTTAGGGAATATAATGTGATGGGTATTCCAAATGTAACCATGAGGGTTAATCCCTATGTAAGAATGTTATGAATGCCTCAAGTTACCTTTATGTATTTTGATTTCTAGGATTTATTCAAGATTTGATGAGGTTTGTTAAAATGATTATGTTTTATGAGTAAAGTATGATTTCATACATGGACTAATGTTTTCATTTCTTACTTTTATATCCCTTACTGAGCTTTTTATGCTCATCCCCAGTTTTTGAAATGTTTTTCACATGTCAAGGGAAAGGTACATGATGTGATGATATTGTCAAGGAAGTTTCAATAATGAATCCATGTTTTATTTTAAATATTTTTCCATTTATGGGAAAAATGAGTACTATCGTTTATTTGACCACTTTGTTCAAATGTGGAAAGTAATGCATGTTTTATGATAAAGTTCTATAAAACTCTAAACCTGAAAATATCCTCAACGCGTATTCTTGATGTAACGAAATATTAAAGAATGTTTAAGGCACATGGCCATATAATTTTAATCAAATATTCTTCCACAAACATTTAAGCATTTATCTCCAAATAAAATCATTTACTCTTAATGTCTCACACTAAAAAGTAATTAACCCAATGACATATTATTTATGATAGGTTATGCATTTCAATAAATAACCTAAATTGCTATATGTCCACATTATATACATAGATTCTTTGAAAATAAAATTTCAAGCATTACTCCAAAAACGAAATCCCATAGCATTCTATTTTCTTTTAGCATATAGTGTTATTTAAAGAGATAACGTCTTCTAAAATAAACATTATCAATTAATAACCAAATCATTTTCTTGTACTATGTATATCCATTTGATAAAACATAACATCTGAAATCAATATATTCTTATTCCATAAAATCATTAAACTAATAAGAATAAGTCATACTAATTGGGGACTTCTCGTAGGCTAGTGGTAGGTGATGTGCCCTTATCGCCCTTCGGTTATGGGTTCAATTCCTATGGCCTTTTCATACTTTACATGTTGTCTGCCATATTATGGGTTTTCCTATTTATAAAACTAAAAAATAACCCTAACATGTTTTAACCTCAAAGGTTTCCTTATACATTTAATTTTCATCCCAATACATTAATAACTTAACATCTTATGTATTGACATTTTTTCACCTCTATAAGATAAAAAACTATTCCCAATAAAAATATCCCCATAACATAATCATGGTGTCCATATGGTTTCATCATCATCTTGTTCACATAGGTATAAGTTCCATGCATTGGAACAATGATTTAGAGATCAATTAAAATCATTTTCTTTTGTCATTGAAATACACCTTGAACAACTTGGGTCATATGGGTGTTCACAGAAAAATGGATTCTGAAAATAATCATGTATGATATATAATTTCAAAACATCTGATAAAACATGATTTTGGTAAAATAGCGGCACCATGTTTCAGTTGAAACATTCCATTAATAGTACTTTTAAAATACCATAAGTATGTGTGGAGAGATTATAATGTAAAAGAAAATATAAATAGGTTTCTCAAGGGTTTCCTTCTTATGAACCTTTTTCAAAATCATAATATGCTTCAAAATCTTGTTATAAGGTAAAATATATAAAAATTCCTTGATAATATTTATCTTTCATGAAAATATGATAATATTGTGAAAATATGATTTAATTAAATACAACACATAATCCACAATGATATTTAGGTATAGTGGAGGTTCTTGATATCTCAAACATGTCCTTGAAAGTGATTTGTATGGTAGACAATGTTTCAAAATGATTGAACATGACTTTGCAATAATTATTTCATGCATGTCATCTGGAAGAGATATGAATGTTGTCTGAGATCCTCATCCTTTCATTTGTAACAGAATTTCCTTGATCTGAAAAAGTTATATAACAAGGATTTAACTAAAATAGTATACATAGAGACGAACCATGTGTTTAACGAAAACTCATAAACAATAAATTTTTCTAAAATAACCTTTGATACCAACTATAAGGCCCCAGCCTCAAACATTACATAATCATGAATTAAGTTAATAAATCACATTTAGGATATCTTATGATTTATATTTCTAGAGAATTAGGCCATACCTATTACATTATATTTCAAAAATTAATAAGTATACACCTATACAAAATCCAAATTTTTTCACAATAATAAAACTCCTTAAGTAAAACAAGAGTTCTTTTTTTGATATAAATCATCTTGAATTATTCCTTTCTCTTACCCTTACTTATACCATGTGATAATAATTTCAAAAACATGGGATGACCATAAAAATCATAGAAAAGGGTTATAAAATAATGAAAGAAAAAATTAATCCATAAATACATACAAATCAATGAAGTAATACTTGTCAATCTTTAACATACCACACAAAATCATAGGTTTTATGAATAACACATTGAAATCATAAATCATAATGGTAACTTGTGGCATTAATAACATACTTACTTTGTTAATTTCATAGCTACATAGTGAGTTACTGTAACATCCCATGTAAGTAATGAATAATAGATATTCTTATCAATGTCTATTTATGAATTCGATAGTGTTTTAGAGGCTTAAAATGAGAATAAATCCAATCTTAAGCATGGAGTACACTAATATTCTTTAAAAAATTATTTTACTACCTTTTGATGGAAAACCATTTTCAAATCGAACTTTTAACAATTTTATAAGCTCTATTTGTCAAAATAAACTTATTCTTTATGATTGGGACATTGAAATTTACTTTTTATAATTTTTCGGTATTTTTCTGACAATGTTCATTTTTTAATGAATAGTGAAAAATAATGTATTTTACATCAAAACTAATTTTTCATCTAATTTAATTATATGGATAGATTATATTTTTATTTGGTTTTAAAGTTTAATTAGAATATATTTTTACAATTTAATCCAATGGTGTTCATTAGAATTAATTTTACTTTGGAATTGGGCATAAAAAAGTTCCAAACTTTTTATAGATATTGTTTCAAAAAAACCCGCTATTTGTTTTGACAACGGAAGTTATTTTTAAATTAATTATTGAAATTTTTATGATTGGAATTTTTTAAAATGTATTCCATATTTTGAATCAGAAGGTCCAAATTATTTAATTAGGATGCTTTTTTTGGACATTATGTATAGTAACGATGGTAATTATCTTTAATTATCTTGATTAATTAGTAATCGGGTAGTTAAAGAAAATAAAATAATATCATAATAATAAAAAATGACCCCAAAATGTGTCCTAATGCTACTGTTTGAGTCATGGACTATCATGGGATTCCATGTGCCAAACTTATGGACCCCAAGGAATCACTTGTTGGTGATAATGACACTGTCATTTTATGTTTTTAAAAGGAAAGTATAAACAAAGTATGTATCACCAGAGAAAAACATTTTTAATTTTGTCTACATAAATGATAACTTTGACTATATATAGTCATTTAAAGCTAAACATATTTCCTACATCATATTTTTTTTTAATAATCTTTAGAAATTAAATAAATAAAATTATTTATGACATCATGATGATGTAGCGATTACTTCATTAATGAACGATTTAAATAAAATGAAAAGATAATGTAAAATATAAGACATAAACTTGTCAAAGACCTGTTGGATGAGTATATATCGAAACATTATCACCTTATCCTCTAAATATATCAATGTGGGACCTTTTAAATCCGAAACACATTTCAATATAAAGTAACATTTTATAATATTCCAAGAGTGCCCCTCCTCTCCTCTTATAAAAGGCCACAACCTCTACCTCTTTACACACACATATCAAGCCATTGGATCGGCCTATATCTTCTCATTTTATCTCTCCACATCCCACTCTTATTCCTAGAAGCATTACCTTAGGTAGAACGCTATTCAAGGAACCCTTTTGGTACAAACCAAGAGGAGTTACCTGATTTAAAGGTAAAGTCTTCTGTAATGTTATTTTGTTTTATTTTTCTCCTCCATCCCCCTAAACTATTTTTATTCATTTCTTTTGTAAACAAACTAGTATGCTAAATATACTAGGATGTTATTATAATAATTATTCTAGCTACACTTACACACACCTTCATCTACTGCTTAACGAACATACTATTTCCGTGGATGGTGAATTTCTGCCTCACGAAACGATGATGGTTCAATATTCATATAACACCTTTAAAGGTGGCCATTCAGATGTCACTATATTTATATTTGATATATAATATGTTTATGTTTTCCTTATATGTCTGTATTTTTCATTTATCAAATACCTTTAAGGCTTTCATTGTGGGTAAACGCGATATCTTCATTTTAGGAAGTGCGGACTACCGCCCCCTCAAAGTGATTTGATTTGTTAATGACATATGTGGGACGTATAAAGAATGGATTTAATGATCATATAAATGATATTATTATGGAATTATAATATACTTTTATATCATTATGATTCCATTCCATTTAATATGCAGTATAAATGGAAGTAGCGTTAATGCGTACGTACGGCTTACCATCTCCATGAACGGTACATTTCATTTATTACCTCTAAATGTCATGTAATATTATAAATGCATGTATATAATGGACATATATGACATATATGATATCTAAATCATGAATATAATTATGTACAAAATGGATATTTTACCACATGAACAACTTGTAATTACAAGAAGTTTATTTTTGACTCATGTACTTCTAATCGACAAAACGACCATTATTAACTTAAATAATTACATAGTGTTTCTGACATGGTAATAAGTGATATAAAAGGAATAATGAACTTGAAAAAGTTTCTTAATCAAGTATAAACTAACTCAAGTTTTTTATACAAGAGGTTAAAGAATGATCGAGTCATGTTGGACCCAAGGTAAGGGACTTCGTCTCAATATTCTTTCATTGAGCCATATTTTGTTTTATACACAACCTTCTTTTATAAGGTTTATAAACCACTTTTAATTTTATATTTATTCAAAATGAATCTTTTTTTATATGAAGCATTTTACTAAACGAAAAAACGGAAATATTTTTTCGTACGTATATGGCGACAATGACTTCTCCGACACCGTGACCATTATTTGAGTTTCAGCTTCCTCTTCAAGCCATAACTTTTTTTAAAAGAAAAATAAATACCATGTTTTACTTTTATTTTATTTTGGTATTGAAAATGGTTTTGATATTGTTTTTATTACATCAATTTGTTATTGATATCTTGTGATTGTAATTTGGAAATGTTATGTTTCCTTTATGCATGTTTTATGTGATACGATTATGTTATGGTTCTTGGGCATTGTTTTTTAAGACAGGCGATTCTGTGATAAACTAAGGGCGGGTGAGCCTGATATAGCTTTCAAATGCATTGGGTAACATAATGGAGTTAAACGTTAAGGTTTATCCGAAGAGATTTAGGGAATATATTGTTATGGGTATTCCAAATGTAATCATGCGGGTTACTCCCTACGTAAGAACGTTATGAATTCCTCAAGTTACCATTATGTCTTATGATTTCTACAATTTATTCCTGATTTGATGAGGTATGTTAAAGTGATTATGTTTTATGAGTAAAGTATGATTTCATACATGGACAAATATTTTCATTTCATACTTTTATATCCCTTACTGAGCTTTCTATGCTCATCCGATGTTTTTTAAATGTTTTTCACAGGTCAAGGGAAAGATACATGATGTGATGATAGTGTCAAGGAAGTGTCAAGAAAGAATCCATGTTTTATTTTAAATATGTTTCCGTTGATTTAAAAAATGAGTACAATCTTTTATGTAACGACTTTGTTTTAAATGTCGAATGTAATGCATATTTTATGATCTAATTCACTAAAACTCTAAACCTGAAAAGATCCTCAACGTTAATTCTAGAAGTAACTCAAGATTAAGTACTGTTTAAGGGACTTGACCTTATAGCTGGTATCAGAGGGAGTGTTATATAACTTTTCGAGTTAGAATTCTATTAAATGATTTTCCAAAAAATATTTTTTATGGTCAAATTTAAATGATATAGCATTTGAAGTTTACCATGTTGCTTCATCTAAGACATGTTTGTTCAGAATGTTTTTCTACAGAGGAAAAAAAGAAGCAGTTCTAGGAAGCCATACAGAAGGAAATGACCTTCCGAATCAGCATCCTGAGATGGTCGGAATTGGAACTGAACAGTTTGTTTCTGTAATGGCACAGTTGACTCAAGCTATAAATGGTGGTGGTATCCATGCACGAGATCAGCCAGATCAACCGTAGAGGAACATGTCAGTGGTGGAACATTTCATGAGGAAGCATCCCCCATCATTCAGAGGATCATCTGACCCTGTGCTAGCTGAAGGGTGTATTAAAGCACTGGAGAAGATTTTTGATGTCATGGGGTGTTCAAAAAATCAAAAGGTTAGTCTTTATATTTACCGTTTTGAGGTTGAAGCAGATCAATGGTGGTCAATGGGTAAAAATATCTGGGACGCTGATGAGTTTGCTGCTCTCGACTGGGATGAATTCAATGGTATGTTTCTTAAGAAGTATTTCCCTAAGGCTGTTAGAATTAGGATGGAAAAACAATTCTTGGAATTGAGGCAATAGGATGACTCAGTGGCTACTTATGAATAAATGTTCACTCGATTGGAAAGGCATGCTCTAAATTTTATCCGAGGCCTTGATAGTAAAATCAATCGTTTTTACTCAGTATTAAAGCCAAAATATCGAAGGAAATTGGATTCTCGTTAGTTCAAAAGTTATTAAAAGCTTGTTTGATGTGATGATAAGGTGGAAATGGAGTTTTCTGATGATCAAGTGTCCCATGAAAATAAGCAGAAGAAGAGACCGAGGTGGTAGGATAAACGGAAGAATTTTTCAAAAAGGTATGATGGTAAGAAAACTGAGTTCTAGTTTGTGATAAATGTGGTAAGAGGCATGCTGGGGAATGTCTTCTGAATTCTGGAAAGTGCTACCGATGTGGTAAGATGGGACATAAGGCTCGTGATTGCATTGAAAAGGATCAAGGTGATGGAAATTCCAAATTTGATTTACAGTTAGTGAAATGTTTTAAGCGAAATGATATGGGTCACTATGAAAACGATTGTCCAACAAAGAGCTCGAGTGATTGGAAGCAGTTAGACTACAAGAAGAAAGGGGTGGTTAAATCCATTTCAACTACTTCAGTAGATGTTGGGCCATCAAATGAAGTGGTATCAGGTAATTTTTTTTGTTTTTTCAGATTACACCAGTGTGTTGTATGATTCAGGGTCTACACATTCTTTCATATTTGAAAACATTTCTAGAAAAATGGGAATACCATCTCAAGAAATGACTCCTGAACTTGTGGTAAAAACACCTGGGGGAAATGTTGAGGCAAAAAGAATTTATAAGAATCTTCATATCCTTATTCGTGGAAAGAACCTACTTTAAAACCTTATTGTTTTACCTCTAGTAGAGTTTGATGTTATCCTGGGTATAGATTGGCTCTCTATTTACCATTCAAAGATTGATTGTATAGCTAAAGAAGTTTATTTTCAGAAAGACTTTTAGTTTGTGTACAAGAATGAATCCTTAATATTTATAACATGTCAAGAGGCCGAGAAACATGTAAAAGAGGGAAATGAATGTTACCTTTCCCATATTGTTGAAAACAAGGGAACTGTTCAGATTAATGATGTTCCAGTGGTAAATGAGTATCCTAATGTTTTTCCTAATGAGTTACCAAGAATAATACCAGATCAGGAAGTTGAATTTACTATTGACTTAGTTCCTGATGCTAAGCCAATTTCAAAACCCCCTTATCGATTGGCTCAAATTGAACTTTTAGAGTTGAAGGATAAATTACAATATTTATTAGAGAATGGTTTCACTTGACCTAGCACATCACCATGGGGTGCTCTTATCTAATTTGTTAAAAAGAAATATGGTTCAATGAGACTATGAATTGATTATAGATCATTGAATAAAATCACTGTTAAGAACAAAAATCCTTTTCCTCATATTCATGATTTGGTTGATCAGCTCCAGGGAGCTCAGTATTTTCCAAATATTGACCTGAGATCGGGAAACCATCAGTTGAAGGTAAAAGAATAAGATAATCCAAAGACTGCATTTTGTACAAGATATGTCAATTATGAATTTGTAGTAATGCCTTATGGGCTATCCAATTCACCTACTGTATTCATGGTTCTTATGAATAGAATTTTCCATGAGTTCATGGATAAGTTTGTGGTTGTTTTAATTCATGATATTTTGGTGTTTTCTAAAAGTAAATAGGAGTATAAATGAAATTTAAGGGTTATTTTTCAAACCTTAAAAGAAAAGAAATTTTAGGGGAAATTCAAAAAGTGTGAGTTTTGGTTGCAAAAAATTTCATTCCTTTGTCATATTGATTATAAAGATGGAATAACTGTTTATCCTTCAAAAACAAAGGTTGTTGAAGAATGACCAAGACCCAAAAATGTAACTGAGATTCGTAGCTTCCTTGGTTTGGCAGGATATTACCGAAGGTTTGTTAGAAATTTCTCAGGGTTATCTAATCCAATGACTAAGATAACTCGGATGGTTGTTATGTTTATCTGGACAAAAGAATGTGAAGATTGTTTTCAGGAACTGAAAAGAATGTGAAGATTGTTTTCAGGAACTGAAAAGAATATTGGTGAATGATCTAGTTTTGGCACTACCATCCAAGAATGGTGAGTTTGTTGTCTACAGTGATGCTTCATTGAAAGAACTAAGTTGCATCCTAATGCAGAATGATAAGGTAATTTCTAATGATTCACGTCAGTTGAAAACTCATGAGTTAAATTACCCTACACATGATTTGGAATTAGCTGATGTTGTTTT
This sequence comes from Viscum album, assembly GCA_963277665.1. Classification (NCBI taxonomy): domain Eukaryota; kingdom Viridiplantae; phylum Streptophyta; class Magnoliopsida; order Santalales; family Viscaceae; genus Viscum; species Viscum album. The sequence goes on along the minus strand of OY728157.1, from coordinate 706,467,572 downwards.
CGCTTTAAAAATTTGGAGGCATAATTTGTATGGTGTAAAGTATGAAATATATACTGATGAAAAAAGATTAAAGTATATATTCACTCAGAAATAATTTAACACGAGACAAAAGAGATGGCTATAATTAATCAAGGATTATGATTATACAATTCATAACCATCCGGGAAAATAAAATAAAGTGGTTGATGCTTGGAGTCGAAAAAGCAATGCTTCATTAACAATGTTGTGTTTGGAACGTGATCCTTGGGTTAAGAATTTGATGAAATTTGGAATGGAAGTTGTTGGTACAGGAATTACTTCTGTTTTGTTTCAGGTATCAGTGAAATATTCTCTATCAGACAGAATTAAGCAAGCACAAAGGCCAGATAGTGAGTTGCGGAAAAAGGTAGAGCTGGTTCAGAAGGATAAGTTTCCCGAATTCAACATTGATAATGATTGTGTTTTGTGATTTGGGAAGAGATTTTGTGTGCCTTGTGAATCAAAGTTGAAGAGATATTTGTTATGTGAAGCTCATAGTTCTCCATTTTCAATTCATCCAGGCAGTACTAAGATGTATAGAGATCTGCCGGTGTATTACTGGTGGGATGGAATGAAAAGAGATATTTCTGATTTTACTGTGAAGTGTTTGACTTATCAATAGGTAAAACCAGAGGGGAAGTTGCCGAAAGGGATGATTAAACCATTACCAGTACCAGAGTAGAAATGAGATAATATATCCATGGACTTCATTGTGGTATTTCCGAATACACCTCAAGGTAATAATGCAATCTGGGTTATAGTTGATTGCTTGACTAAATCTGCTCATTTCCTTTCTATACGAGATACTTTTTCCTGGGATCGACTTTCCCGTTTGTATCTTAATGAGATAGTCCGGTTACATGGAGTTCTTCTGTCCATTGTATCTGACTGTGATCCCTGGTTCATTTCTAACTTTTGTAAAGGCCTTCAGAAGTCGTTGGGTACTGAATTAAATTTTAGTACAACTTTTCATCCTCAATTAGATGGGCAGTCAGAACGAACAATTCAGACTTCGGAAGATATTATACATGCTTGTTAGATGGATTATCATGGATGTTGGGACCTACATCTTTCTTTGGTGGAGTTTATTTTTATATTAATAGTTTTCATTCCAGTATATAGATGGCACCATTTGAGGCATTATATGTGAAGCATTGTCAAACTCCAGATTTCTAGGATGAATTGTGTGAAAGGAAGTTGATGGGACCGTAATTGGTAGAAGAGTTGTTAGAAAAAGTTCAGATGATACAAAAACACATGATAACAACTCAGAGCAGGCAGAAAAGAAATGCGGACAACAAGAGGAAGGATCTCTCTTTTGAGGTTGGTGATCATGTTTTTCTCAAAGTTTCATCATGGAAAAGGGTGATGTGATTTGGTAAGAAATGAAATTTGAGTCCAAGGTTCATTGGATCATATAAAATTCTAGAGAGATTCAGATCAGTTTCATATTGAGTGGCCTTATCTCCACGTTTATCTCAGGTACACAATGTTTTTCATGTTTCAATGTTAAGGAAGAACATTCCAGATCCATATCATGTTTTGAGTCCAAAGGTAGTTCAGCTGGAAGAGATTCTATCTTATGAGGAACAACAGGTACGTATTCTTGACCATAGGGAGAAAGTGTTGCAGAATAAGGTGATTCATCAAGTAAAGGTTTTGTGGAAAAACCACATGAGTGAAGATGCAACATGTGAATCTCAAAAGGAAATAAGGGATAAATTCCCCCACTTATTCTATAAGTAAATAAATTTGGGGACACAATTTTCTAAACGGGGAAGGATGTAACATCCCATGTAAGTAATGAATAATATATATTCTTATCTATGTCTATTTATGAATTAGATATTGTTTTAGAGGCTTAAAATGAGATAAAATCCAATCTTAAGCATGGAATGCACTAAGATTTTTTAAAAGATTGTTTTACTGCCTTTTGATGGAAAACCATTTTCAAATCGATCTTTTGAAAATTTTATAAGATATATTTGTCAAAATATAGTTATTCTTTTTGATTGGGACATATCAATTTTCTTTGGATAATTTTTTTGGTATTTTTCTGAAAATGTTCATTTTTAATGAATAGTGAAAAATACTGCATTTTACATCAAAACAACTTTTTCATCTAATTTAATTATATGAATAGATTATATTTTTATTTGGTTTTAATGTTTAATTAGAATATATTTTTACCATTTAATACAATGGTGGTCATTAGAAATAATTTTTCTTTGGAATTGGGCATAAACAAGTTCCAAACTTTTCTTAGATATTGTTTAAAAAAACGCGCTATTTGTATTGACAACGGGAATTATTTTTAAATTTATTATTGCAATTTCTATGTTTTTAATTTGGTAAAATTGATTCCATATTTTTAATCATAAGTTACAAATTATGTAATTAGTATTATTTTGTTTTTAGACATTATGAATTGTAACGATTGTAATTATGTTTAATTATATTGATTAATTAGTAATCATGTAGTTAGGATAATAAAATAATATCATAATAATAATAAATGACCCAAACATGTGTCCTAATTCTACTATTTGTTTCATGGACGACCATGGGATGCCTTGTGCCAATCTTAGGGACCCCATGGAATCACTTTTTGTTGATAATGACAGTTTATCAATTTTTGTTTTTAAAAGGAAAGTATAAAAAAAGTATGTATCACCTGAGTAAACCATTTTTAATTTTGTCTACATAAATTATATCTTAGGCTATAAATATTAAATTGAAATCTAAAAAATTTTCCTACATCATTGTATTTGTTTTATACTTTTTAGACATTAAATAAATTAAATTATTTATGACATTATGATGATGCTGCGATTACCTCATTAATGAATGATTTAAATAAAATGAAATGATAATGTAAAATCTAAGCCTTAAACATGTGAAAGACCTATTTTATGAGTATATTTCGAACCCTTATCACCTTATACTCTAAAAATATCAATTTGGGACCTTTTAAATCCGAAACACATTTCATTATAAAGTATCATTTTATAACATTCCAAGAGCACCCCTCCTCTCCTCTTATAAAACACCCCCACCTATACCTCTTTACACAGACTTCTCAAGCCATTGGATCTGCCAGGATCTACTCATATTATCTCTCCAAATCCCTCTATTCATCCTCGAAGCATTACCATAGGCAGAATGCTCTTCAAGAAACACTTTTGGTACAAACCAAGAGGAGTTACCCGATTTTAAGGTAATGTCTTCTCTAATGTTGTTTTTTTATTTTGCTCCTCCAACCCAATAAACACTTTTTATTCATTTATTTTGTGACAAAAACAGTATTTCAAATATACTATGATGTTTTTATAATAATTATTCGAGCTACACTTACACACACCTACATTTAATGGTTAAAGAACCAACGGTTTCCATGGATGGGGTATTTCTGCCTCACGAAATGATGATTGTTCAATATTCTTATAATACCTTCAATGGTGGCCATTAAGATCTCACTATATTTATATATGATATATAATATGTATATTTTTTTCATAGGATTCTGTATTTTTAATTTATTTCATACCTTTATGGCTTCCAGTATGGGTAAACACGATATCATCATTTTAGGAAGTGCGGAGTCCTGCCCCCTCAAAGTGATTTGATTCGTTTATGCCCTATGTGGGACGTATAATGGATGGAGTTAATGATATTATATATGATATTATACTGGAATTATAATATACTTTTATATAATTATGACTCCATTCAATTTAATAGGAAATAGAATTGGAAGTAGCGTTCATGCGTACGTATGGCTTACCGTCTCTATGAACGGTGCATTTCATTTCGTACCTCTAAATGTTAGATAATATTATAAATGCATGTATATACTGGATATATATTATATATATTATATCTATATAATGAATATAATTCTGGACATAATGGATATTTTACCACATGAACAACTTGTAATTACAAAAGTTTATTTTTGACTCATGTGCCAATGATCGAGAAAAAGACCATTATTAACTTAAATAATTACATAGTGTTCATGACATGGTAATAAGTGATATAAAAGGAATAATGAACTTGAAAAAGGTTCTTATTAAAGTAGAAATTAGCTCAGGTTTATAATTCAGGAGGTTGAAGAACGATCGATTAAAGTCGGACTCGAGGTAAGGGACTTTGTCTCAATCTCCTTTCATTGAGGCATATTTTGTTTTATACACAACCGTCTTTTATACGGTGTATAAATCCCCTTGACTTTTATGTTTATTCAAAATGATTCTTTTTTTATACAAAGCGTTTTACATAACGACAAAAGAGAATTTTTTTGTCGTATGTATGCGGCGACAATGACTTCTCTGCCTCCGTGACCATTATTTGAGTTTGGGCTTTCTCAACAAGCGATAACTATTATTTAAAGAAAAATAAATAAAATGTTTTACTTTTCTTTTATTTTTCTTTTGAAAATGTTTTTGATAATGTATTTATTATATCAATGTGTTATTGACATCTTTTGATTGAAATGTTGAAATGTTAGGTTTCCATTATGCATGTTTTATGTTATACAATAATCTTATGGTTCTTGGGCATTGTTTTTGAATATGTGTGGTTTTGTGATAAATTAAGGGTGGGTGAGCCCGATATAGCTCTCCAATGAATTGGGTAAGGTGAAGGAGTTAAATGTTAAGGTTTCACTGAAGAGATTTAGGGAATATAATGTGATGGGTATTCCAAATGTAACCATGAGGGTTACTCCCTACATAAGAATGTTATGAATGCCTCAAGTTACCTTTATGTCTAATGATTTCTACGAGTTATTCATGATTTGATGAGGTATGTTAAAATGCGTATGTTTTATGATTAATGTATGATTTCATACATGGACTAATGTTTTCATTTCATACATTTATATCTCTTACTGAGCTTTTTATGCTCATCCCAAGTTTTTGAAATGTTTTTCACAGGTCAAGGGAAAGGTACATGATGTGATTATAGTGTAAATGAAGTGTGAAGAAAGAATCCATGTTTTATTTTAAATAAGATTTTGTTTATGGAAAAAATGTGTACTATATTTTATGTAACCACCTTGTTTAAATGTGGAATGTAATGCATGTTTTATGATCAAATTCTCTAAAACTCTAAACCTAAAAAGATCCTCAACGTCTATTCTTGAAGTAACTCGTGATTAAGTAATGTTTAATGCACGTGACCTTATAATTTTAATCAAATATTCTTCCACAAAAATTTAAGCATTTGTCTCCAAATAACATTAGTTACTCTTAATGTCTCACACTAAAAAGTAATTAACCAAATCACATATTATTTATGATAGGATATGTATTTCAATAAATAACCTAAATCATTATATGTTCACATTAAATACATAGATTCTTTGAAAATAAAATTTCATAAATTACTCCAAAAACAAAATCCCATAGTATTCTATTTTCATTAGGCATATAGTGTTGTTAAAACCGAGAACGTCTTCTGAAATAAAATTTATCAATTAATCCTCAAATCATTTTCTTATAATATGTATATATATTTGATAAAACATAAGATCCAAAATCAATATATTCATGTTCTATAAAATAATTAAACTAAGAAGAATAAGACATACTAACTGGGGACATCATGGAGGCTAGTGGTAGGTGATGTGCCCTTGTCGCCCTTTGGTTATGGGTTCAATTCCTATGGCCTTGCAAGATTTAACATGTTGTCTTCCATATTACGGGTTTTCCTATTTATAAAACTAAAAAAAAACCCTAACATGTTTTAACCTCAAAGGTTTTCTTATACATTTCATTTTCATCCCAATACATTAACAACTTAACATCTTATATATTGAAATTTCTTTCACCTCTATAAGATAAAAAAACTATTCCCAATAAAAATATCTCTATAACAAAATCATGGTGTCCATATTGTTTCATCATCATCTTGTTCACATAGGTATAAGTTCCATGCATTGAAACAATGATTTAGAGATACTTTAAAATCAATTTCTTCTGTCATTGAAATACACCTTGTACAACTTGGGTCATATCGGTGTTCGCAGAAAAATAGTTTCTGAAAATAATCATGTATGCTATATAATTTCAAAACATCTGATAAAACATGATTTTTATAAAACAGTCGCACCGAGTTTCAGTTGAATCTTTCCATTAATAGTACATTTAAAACACCATATGTATGTGCTCAGAGATTCTATTGTAAAAGAAAATATAAATAGGTTTCTCAATGGTCTCCTTCTTCTGCACCTTTTTCAAAATCATAATATGCTTGTAAATCTTTTTATAAGGTAAAATATTTAAAAATTCCATGATAATATATACCTTTTTTTTAAAATATGAGAATATTGTGAAAATAGGATTTGATTAAATACAACCCATAATCCACGATGACATTTATGTATAATGGAGGTGTTTGATATCTCAAACAATTGCATGTAAGCGATTTGTGTGGTAGACAATGTTTCAAAATCATTTTAACGTGACTTTTAAATAATTATTTTAAGCATGTAATCTGGAAGAGATATTAATGTTGTTTGAGATCCTCATCCTTTCATTTTCATCAAAAGTTCCTTGATCTGAAAAAGTTATAAAATAAGGATTTAACTACAAGAGTAGACATAGAGACTAACCATGTGTTTAACGAAAACTCATAAACACTAAATTTATCTAAAATAACATTTTATACCAACTATAAGCCCCCAACCTCAATCATTACATAATCTTTAATTAAGTTAATAATTAACATTAAGGATCTCTTATGTTTTATATTTCTAGAGAATTAGGCCATACCTATTACATTATATTTCAAAAATTACAAAGTGTACACCTCTACTAAATCAAAATTTTTTCACAATAAACAATCTTCTTAAGTAAAACGAGAGTTGTTTTTTTATATAAATCATCTTGAATTGTTCCTTTCTATTACCCTTCCTTATACCATGTGATAAAAATTTCAAAAACATGGGATGAGCATAAAAATATTACCACGGGTTATTATACAATGAAAGAAAAAATTAGTCCATAAATACATAAAAATCAATGAAGTAATGCTTATAAATCTTTAACATACCACACAAAATCATAGGTTTTATGAATAACACATGGAAATCATAAATCATAAAGTTAACTTGTGGCATCCATAACATACTCTGCAGATTTCATAGCATCATAGTGAGTTACTATTACATCCAAAGTAATTAATGAATTATAGATATTCTTATATATGTCTATTTATGAATTAGATAGTTTTTTAGAGGCTTAAAATGAGAATAAATCCAATCTTAAGCATGGAATACACTAATATTTTTTAAAAGATTGTTTTACTGCCCTTTGATGGAAAACCATTTTCAAATCAAACTTTTGACAATTTTATAAGCTCTATTTGTCAAAATTAACTTATTATTCATGATTGGGACATTTAAATTTACTTTGGATAATTTTTTGGTATTTTTCGAACAATGATCATTTTTTAATGAATAGTGAAAAATATGCCATTTTATATCAAAACTGCTTTTTCATCTAATTTAATTATATGGTGATATTATCTTTTTATTTAGTTTTAAAGTGTAATTAGAATATATTTTTACCATTTAATCCAATGGTGGTCATTAGATATAATTTTACTTTGTAATTGGGCATAAACAAGTTCCAAATGTTTCATAGATATTGTTTGAAAAAACCCGCTATTTGTTTTGACAATGGGAATTATTTTTAAATTATTTATTGAAAATTATGTGTTTGTAATTTGGTAAAATTGATTAAATATTAGTAATCAGAAGTTCCAAATTATTCAATCATGACTCATTTGTTTTTGGACATTATGAATAGTAAGGATTGTAATTATCTTTAATTATCTTGATTAATTAGTAATTGGGTAGATAAGGATAATAAAAAAATATCATAATAATAAAAAATTACCCCAACATGTGTCCTAATGATACTGGTTTTGTCATGTCCGGCCATGGGATGCCTTTTTCCAAACATGGGGACCCCATGGAATCACTTTTACTTGATAATGACTTTTTATCTCTTTATTTTTTAACAAATTTAAATATAACAAAGAAAGTATCACATGAGTAAAACATTATTAATTTTGTATACATAAATGATCATTTGTACTATAAATAGTAATTGGAAATATTAAAATATATAATACATCATAGTATTTTTTTTATAATTTTTAGACATTAATTAAATTAAATTATTTATGACATCATGATGATGCAACAGTTACCTCATTGATGAATGATTTAAGTAAAATGAAAATATAATGTAACATCTAAGACATAAACTTGTCAAAGACCTATTGTATGAGTATATTTAGATCCCTTATCACCTTATCAACGAAATATATCAATTTAGGAACTTTAAAATTTGAATCACATTTCAATATAAAGTAAGCTTTTTTAACATTCCAAGAGTGCCCCTCCTCTCCTTTAATAAAAGGCCCCCACCTCTACCTCTTTACACACACATCTCAAGCCATTTTCTCGGCAAAGCCCTGCTCATTTTATCTCTCCATATCCCTGTATTCATCTTAGAAGCCTTACCTGAGGCAAAAATCTCTTCATGAAACCCTTTAGGTACAAACCAAGAGGAGTTACCCGATTTAATGGTAAAGTCTTCTCTAATATTCTTTTGATTTATTTTGCTTATCCAGATCCATAAACACTGATTATTTATTTATTTTGTAATAAAATAAGTATTTTCAATATAATAGGATTTTTTTATAAAATTTATTAGATCAACACTTAAACACACCTTCATCTAATGGTTAAAGAACATACTGTTTCCGTGGATGGAGAATTTCCACCTCACGAAACGATGATTGTTCAATATTCTTATAACACCTTAAAAGGTGGCCATTAAGATGTCACTATATTTATATATGATATATAATATGTTTATTTTTTCCTTAGGCTTATGTATTTTTCATTTATGGCATACCTTTATGGCTTCCATTATGGGAAAATGCGATGTCTTTATTTTAGGAAGTGCGGACTATCGCCCCCTCAAAGTGATTTTATTCGTTAATTCAATATTTGGGACATATAAAGGATAAAGTTAATGATATTATAAATGATATTATACCAGAATTATTATATACCTTTATATCATTATGATTCAATTCCATTAAATAGGAAATAAAAATGAATGTAACTTTGATTTGTACGTATGGCTTACCGTCTCCATGAACGGTGAATTTCTTTTCTTACCTCTAAATCTTAAGAAATATTTTAAATGCATGTTTATACTGAGTATATATGATATATATGATATCTACATCATGAATATAATTTTTCATATAATGGATATTTTACCACATGCACAACTTGTAATTATAAAGAGTTTATTTTTTACTCAAGTACCAATGATCGACAAAACGACCATTATTAACTTAAATAATTATATAGTGTCCATAACATGGTAATAAGTGATATAAAAGGAATAATTAACATGAAATAGGTTCATAATCAAGTATAAATTAACTCATGTTTATTATTCAAGACGTTAAATAATGATCGAGTCAATTCAGACAGGAGGTAAAAGACTTCGTCTCAATCTCCTTTCATTGATGCAGATTTTTTTATACACAAACTTCTTTTATATGGTGTATAAACCCCTTTTAATTTTATGATTATTCAAAAGGAATCTTTTTTATACGATGTGTTTTACTAAAAGACAAAAGGGAATGTTTTTGTCATACGTATGCGGCGACAACGACTTCTCCGCTGCCATGACCATTATTTGAGTTACAGCTTCCTCTACAAGCCATATATTTTTTAAATGAAAAATAAATACCATGTCCTACATTTAATTTATTTTGGTATTGAAAATGGTTTTCATAATGTTTTTATGTCAATATTTTGTTTTGATATCTTCTGATTGAAAAGTGGAAATTTTATGTTTCCTTTATGCATGTTTTATGTGATACGGTTATGTTATGGTTCTTGGGAATTGTTAGGAAGACGGGTGGTTCCATGATAAACTAAGGGTGGGTGTGCCCGATATATCTCTCCAATGCATTGGGTAACATTAAGGGGTTAAATGTTAAGGTTTATCTGAAGATATTTAGGGAATATTCTGTGATGGGTATTCCAAACGTAACCATGAGGGTTACTCCCTACGTAATAATGTTATGAATGCTTCAAGTTTCCTTTATGTCTTATGATTTCTATGATTTATTCATGATTTGATTAGGTATGTTAAAATGATTATGTTTTATGAGTATATTATGATTTCATACATTGACTAATGTTTTCATTTTTACTTGTATATCACTTACTGAGCTTTTTAGGCTCATCCCATGTTTTTGAAATGTTTTTCACAGGTCAAGGAAAAGGCACATGATGTGATGATAGTGTCAGGGAAGTGTCATAAAATAAAGCATGTTTTATTTTAAATATGTTTCCATTGATGGGGAAAATGAGTACTATCTTTTATCTAACCAATTTGTTTATATGTGGAATGCAATGCATGTTTTATTATCTAATTCTTAAAAATTTAAACCCGAAAAGATCCTAAACGTGTATTCATGAACTAACACAAGATTAAGTAATATTTAAGACACGGGGCCTTATAGTTACGTTTGTAATATCCTTCATGTTATATTCTCTAAATATCTTATATGAAACATTAACGTTTATCTTCGTCACGTTACCCAATGAATTGGAGAGCTATCTCAGGCTCACCCACCACAGGTTTATCCCAGAATCACCAATATGCGTAATCAATGCCCAAGAACCATAACATTATCATAACAAATTATACAATCATAAATGAAAAATAACATTAACATATTGAAATACCAAGATATCAATTCAAGATATTGACATAAATAATTCGTTTAAAAAAATTAAAAATTTAAAAAGAATATTTTTGAATAAAAGTGTCCCTAAAAAGTTAAAAAAATTTGTAGGAATTAGAATTTTAAATCATTAATGTCCAGATAAATAAATCCTTAAAAACATTTTGAAAATATGGACATTAATGAGAAATATTTAGAAAAATTATATCTTTAAAACATTTAAAACAGTGTTTTAGATAACGATTCTATTACCACATGAGAAAATAATTGAATAAAAAAAATTAATGAATAAAATTAAACAAAACATATAATATCATGAGAATAATGAGAATAATGATATTATATTTCAACGAGAAGTATGTACACCTTATAGGATTATTAAGGTGCACAATATCCAGATATGCCTCAAATGAAAGAGGATTGAGACATAGTCCCTTACGAAAATTTGGAAACCTAATGATACCACATTAAAATTTCAAAAATGAGTTGGTGAGAGAAAAAGTGGTATCTCATCATGTGGACATAAAATTTACAACAATAGAGATATATAATATTATATCCCAACGTAATTTAATGGGAATTAAAATCATAACATAAAAAAATTCTTTAACTAAAGGAGGATGGAGAAAGGTTCCCATAAAAATAACATATAATTACATTAAGGATAAATCAATGGCATAACATTGTGTGAAAAAATACACCCAATATAAGTGAATAAAAATAAAAGGTCATTAAAACATATTCAAATAATGACATAATTAATATGTACAAGTTTAACCCAATGAATGGAAATTGGGTTAAGAAGTCCCCTTAAATCGTAACTGACTTGACTCGTTCATTCTATAATCTCCTGAATAATAAAATAATGTTAATTTACACTTTATTAAGGAACTTTTTAAAATTTATTATCCCATTTATATTACTTATTACCATGTTATAAACATTACAAAATCATTTAAGTTAATAAAATTCATTTTGTCGATATTTGATACTTGAGCCAAAAATGAACTTTTTATAATTACAAGTTATCTATGTGGTAAAAAGTAAATTATGTACATAATGATATTAATGATTTATATATCATATATATAATATATATCCAGTATATATATGTATTTATAATAGTACATAACATTTGGAGATAAGAAATGAAATGCACCGTTCATGGAGACGGTAAGCCATGCGTATGCATGAACACTACTTTCATGTCTATTTTCTTATTTAATGGAATTTATACATAATGATACATAGGTATATTATAATTCCATAAAAATATAATATATAATTGTATTAAATACATACTTTATAATTTCCATTTATCTCATGAATGAGTCATATCACTATGAGGGGGCGGTAGTCTGCACTTCCTCAAATTAAATTATCATATTTACCCATTATGGAAACCATAAATGAATTCTATAAATTAAAAATAATGATGAATAGAGACAATATATATATATATATGTACTATATCACATATAAATACAGTACCATCATAATATCCACCATGAGAGGTGGTAGGAGATAATTGAACAATCATTGTTTCCTGAGGAAGTAGTTCACCATCCACAGAAATAGTATGTTCGTATCCACAAAAAGGAGGTTTGGGGAAGTTTAGTTAAAATAATTATAATAAAAACATCCTATTATAATTATTATTCTTTTCTTATTATAAAATAATGTAATAAAGAGAAATTAGGGGGTTGTAGAAGGAAAATAAATGAAAAGAATTTGAGAGAAGATGTTACCTCAAAATTTGGTAACTCCCTTTAGTTTGAACCAAAAGGATTCATTAAATTTCCTTCTTCATATGGGAAGGATAATAGGAGAAAGATATTGATGTTGGGATATTCTTGAAATAGTGTTTGGATGTGCTAAGGGGCTTGAGAGGTGTGTGTAATGGGATAGAGGTGGTGGCCTTTTATAAGGGGGAGGAAGGACTCTTTAGGAAAGTTTGAAATTATTATTTTATTATAAAATTATTTTTGATTTAAAAAGGTAAAAAAATTATTTAATTTTAATATAAGGTACATATATGTCTAAATAAAATCATCCAATAATAATTGGACAGGTTTTGGATATTTTTTAATCCATATTGTTTTTTATTAACCCTATGTTAACTTATTTACCTTTTACTATGTCCTCTTATATATTCATACCATGTGGTTAATATTGTTACTATAAATTGAAAATATACCCAAAATGGATTATTTATGAAAATATTTAAGTAATGTGGAATAATATTATATTTTTAGTATTATTTTATCATTTAATATAATATTAATTATTTGAAAAAATCAATTATGTCAATTTGTAAATTATTCATATCATGACTTTTAAAAATAAATAAAAAAATTATTATTTCTAAAAACCTTCATTAATTAAAATATTAAAAGTCATTAGTATGCCTAAAATTCTTTTATGGCATAAAATGTTACAAAATAAATTTATTTTACTATTTGTAGTATAATTTATTTGAATCATTTATTAATGAAGAAATTACTACCACATCATTGTGTCATAATTAAGTATATTTTTTTAATGTGTAAAAGTTATAAATAAAATACCATTATTTAGTAAATCCTTCTAGAGTTCATATGAATATTTATTTTAGAAGATATCACTTATATAAACCCATATAAAAATTATTTTACTAAAAGATATATGTTTATGTTACTTTTGTATTAACTTTAAATTAATTAACATAAAGTGATATTATCTATCCCAAGTGGCTCCATGGTGTCCCAAGATCTACCAAAGGATACATTAGTCAGAAATATATCATCAAATAGGGTTAGAACAAGTGTAAGGGTAATTTAAATTTATTGTAATGTTATTTTTCACCCTCATTTACCAGATTTATCCTTTAACCACGATAAATAAAATATTTACTGAATTAAATATTCATAATGTATAAAAATAAAAGTTACCTATTTAAACAATGTGGACCTCCTGATTAAAAATATGGAATCCATTTTTCCAAATTCAGTGAAGAGATGTTGTAGAAATTAATTTAAAAATAATTCCTCTTGTCAAAACAAAAAAGCGTGTTTTTACGAAATAATAACTATCAAAAGATTGACACTTATTTGTGTTCAATTTCTATGTGAAATTATATAAAATGACCAAAATTGGATTAAATTGTAAAAATATAATCCAATTAAACTTTAAAACCAAAAAAAATAACAAAATAACAAAATAAAAAAATTATATTAAAATACAGTTTTGAATTAAAATGCAGTTTTTTTACTATTCATAAAAATAGAACTTCATCGGAAATATACAAAAAAAATATCCATAGAAAATTTTTATATCACATTTATAAATAAGAAGTTTATTTTTTTTAATTTTATCATATAAAAGTAACCGAAATTATCTTTAAAAGGGTTTCTCTATCAATGGGCTGTAAAACTGCATTTTAAAAATATTAGAGTATTTATGATTAATATTAGATTTATTCTCATTTTATGATTCTAAATTTTATTGGATAAATGTAACAACATTTAAAAAACAAGTGTAATAATATTTTAGTTTGTTTTTTTTCATTCCTACCAATACAAAATCTAGGTGTTAACTACCATTTAATATAGAATTATATTATAATTTTTAGTATGACTTAGTCTTACGTGAAACATGAGATTTTGGAGAAACCCATTGTTGTGTGTCAGGTACACCATCAAACATAAAATTAACTTTATAGTAAAATTATTATTTAATTAACAAATATATATAAATAAGAAAATTTCATATTCATTATTTACCTGTGATGTTACAATACTTATCATAAGGGTGATATCACATTAGAATTTATTGGAACTGAATAGCAGCTTGATGATATGTTCACTAATTCATTGAACTCTAAAAGAATAAATTATATCAGACATGAGTTAGGAATGATCAATCACTAAGACACTATGTTTTCATTTCCTTTAATATTTTTTAGTGAGGTTTTCTTGCTGACACTGTTATCATGATGACATTGTTGTCATGTTGACACTGTTTTGAAGCTAAATATGTTGTCATGCTGACACTGTTGTCATGATGAAAGCATTGTCATGATGATAGCATTGTCATGTGAACACTGTTTTCATGCCTACTCCATTTTCATGCCAACATCGTTAGTATTTTTTTAGTGTCTATCATGCCGATATCGATGAATAATTGTGTTCTACACTTTATGTTTTTATCAAAATGACACTATTTCATTAATTCCAGTGAACCCGGTTCATGATTTCACAATTTTCTAATTTCAAAATCCCGAAATGATATACATTTTAATTGATCCACTATACACTTTTATTGCTAATCTCTATCTCAGCCACCTCTCTTTTTCTTTACCCTGACCTTTCACCTTCAGAACTCTAGACTGAACTGGTCAGAATGGCATGAGTGAAGCATGATCTAGAGGAGGGTGAGTCTCATACATCCAAGAAACATAAAGGTTAATCAAGAAAAACAATTAGGTCCAATAAATCCTAGTATGGTAAAGCATACTATAATCTCATAGAAGGATGTTTTGGTGGAATGGCTCTTAGAAGGAATGTTTTTTTGTTGAAAGTGATGCAAGATCAAGGATGGATTTAATGGTTTACAAACAATTATAGAGTCTTTTATACAAAGCTGTTATATGAATTCAATATGAATATGGAACTATTGTTGGAAGGAACTCATGTTTCATAGGTGAAGTCGGTTGTTAAGCGGAATAGAATCTCTTTATTTTTATGACATTGGGATTAGTGTCTTAATGTACCCCATAAAAGAATGTTTGATGATTATCAAGGTACTTATCTTTTTGAAATTGAATTAATTAGCGACGAGAAAACATTGAAAGTGATAACTAGAAATGAGGAGCATATGATACCCATTGAATCATAATTGTATGGTGAATACAGAATTTTTTCGAGTTTATTCAGCACCAGATTTATCCCTCAAAAGGGAAATTTTCTTCACTAAAGTAATAGGATTCATAATTTGTGTATTTGCTGCAGAAAGGAGTTAAATAGAATCTGTATATATATTTGATGGTGTACATTAATGAGATTATAAAACCTGGTTGTAACTAAAATTATATTTTATATTCCATCATGATTTCATCTATGCTAGTGGAAAAAGGCCATATAAGTAAAGATGATGATATTTTACTTAGTGAATATAGTGGAAATTAATTAAGCTATAACGTATTTAAGAGAATGAAAATTAATTGGAACCCATGGAGTAAGGAATGGTTTGGTGATGAAGATTTATTTTAGGATATGTTTAATCCTATAGATCATCTAGTTAGAACAACAGATCTAGTGGATCCTAGCCTCTCTCCAGATGAACAAGTAACCTATTCTTTAGAAGAGGAAGAGGATACTGCTACTCCTGTCAGAGATGTGGAATCACCAATTGATGATAAAAGTGACCCAGACACTACTGGACAAAAAAAATATTCTATATTGGACCTATAAGTCCACCTCTGTACTTACCTTTTCATGAACCTATTCTCAATTCTAATGGAAGCGAAGAAACTTAATTTGAGGGTTGTGTAGCGTATGTTAGTGAATCTAATAAAGATGCATATGAAGAAGAAGATGAGGAAGAAGAAGCTGGTAGATGTGAAATTGGTTCAGAATCAGGAAGGGAAGAAGAAAATGAGTAGGTTGATGTTGATTTTGGGGATGAATGATATAAGGATGGTGATAATGAATAAAGTGTTGAATGTGGTAATGATAGTGAATATTCTAATGATTATGAGAATCTAGATGCTAATCTAGATGCATTGAGGATGAAAGTTGCTGATAATAATATTGCTGTGTCTATTGAAGGTGTTGTTCAAGATGATAATGATTCTCCAGATGAACGAATTTCTCAATGGGTATATACTAGGAAATTAATTCTTCATAATGAAAATAAACCTCTGCAGGAAGCCTTGACTGAGGGGGAGCAATCTTCCCTAAATGATTACATTGAGGGGAGCCTCAACAACTGGATTCTCAATTTGATGGAGATTATAAACCTGGAATAGTAAGTCTTGATACTATTACTCCTCTTGATTTAGATATTCTTGATGAATGGTTAATGAATCCTATTTATGTAGACATGGTATTGGATTATAAATATTCAGATGTGGATGCTTTTTCACTTTATACAAGGGGACCATTGGATGAGATCTATAATAGTAATTTTGTCCCTATGGCCGATTATGAACTATTAAAACAAGAAATCTAAGCTTACATAAGACACTCAGTGCAATATTAAATGAGGTATGAGATTGATGATGCCAGGAGAGAGAATACTAAGCTGACTAAAAATTTGAAAGCAATCTGATCTATGGTTGATGGTGGAAAGAAAGCTGGTGCCCTGAGCTCTTCCCCTACCTCAACTAGACTATCTCAAGCTGATGCTGATTTAGATTCAAAGATGTTAATTAAATAAATTCATCCAATTCTAATCAAAACTATAGAAACAATTGTGACATAAAACACAATGCACAGGAATGACATGAAGAAGTTAACAACTTGGATCAATTCCTTGACCACTGAGTATACGAATACAATGGAAACTATCATGAAAGGACTTGAGAATCTTGTTTCTCATTTTAAAGATCCTTATTTTTCCAAGATAATAAAATAATTTCAATAACATACCTTCTCTGCACTTATTTAAACCTTTTCTCCACCTTCTTAGACTTCTCAATCTGCAGATCTTGCTACTCTTAGTTCAATTTTGAAAGAGGATCTTCAATCTTAATTGCACGTATGTCCAAAGTTGATGACACTTCAGATAAGGATCATGATGATGTGATGTATTATATAAGGATTGATTCACACACTCATGAAGTGCTCACCAAAATTATTAATGAGTTTTTATCAAAACTCATTACAAAGCATCAACTGAACAATATATTAAAGTATTTGGTCACCAATCTAGCTCTTCATCCATGGAAAAAGGAATTTAAGGATCGAATTCATAATATGGGAGAATTTACTCCCTTGATGGAAAAGTTTATCGAAAACAATGAAGATTTTGAAATGTCTATGTAACGCCCCAACCCCAGTTACCCAGAGTCGGTGCATTATTACATAACATTGGCATGATCACAAGAAAGATCAAATCTCGAAATACCGATTGGTTTAGTAGCCTTCGAAACACTAGATATATTCATAAGTTTTACATTACATCATAAAATGAAAAACTACTACAACAACATAATGTTTCCACAGTCCACACTATAATCCCCTCATAATATCCCTGCAGGTCATTCATAACTTACATCTTCACATCCTGGGAAAAATAAAACATAGAAAAGGGGTGAGCTCAAATGCCCAGTAAGGATAACAATATAGCGGAACATTCAAAAATAAGCATAAACATTTAAGGCAATGAATTACTAAAACAAAAGCCTTTTAAACTTGAACTTCAACATAGTATGGAAAAAGTAAAATGAAATAATGCCATTTACTTGTTCACATGGATATTCTATTAATTGAATAATCACATGCAAAATCAATAACCACTTTCATAATGTTCGAATGCATAATGCCAGACTATCATAACCACATAGCCAAGGCCTCGTGCCAAGACTACAAATAAGATTTTGTCAAGGCCTTGTGCCAAGACACTAGTTTGTCTCATTAGACCTATCGATGCATCGAGGAGCTATAGCGGGCTCCACCGTCACATATTAAGTCCAATGCATTCTCATATGAAAAGGTTTAAACATAACATAAACATTCGTATTAAAACTAGCATACGAAATGTCAATACTTTCACTATAAACAATGAATGGTATAAAAATAGCACATACACAGTCAAACATATCACAAAACCTTCAATACAATATAGAAATTTTGTATCATAATAAATCAACTTCCAATAATCTTAAAATCCATCAAAGGATGTTGACATAGATGAAATCAAAATTCTTTTTAAAGAAATATCTTCTTTTATTTTGAAATCATTTAAGATCCATATAAAATAAAACATTTTCTTTGAAAATATTCTTATAAGATTGTAAGGGAAGCTTTGAAGATTTTATAATGGCAGAAAATAGCCGTACCCGCCGTATAAGTTAAAAAAACATTCTTACCTTAATTCTGTTGAAAAGGTTAAAAAGGACCTTGTTTTGAAAATGATGGAAAGATTCCTTTATAAACCACTTATAAAAGTCAAAAAGGGTATAAATTACTTTAACTCATATTCTAGTAAATAGTAAAAATGTTTTGAAATACATTTTTAAGAAACATGGATGTGGATGATAAAGAGATCCCAGTAGATTATTACATATAAACAACCTCGGATAATGAAGAGATTGTGAAATAACCCATACCTTGTAATTTTCCTTGGTTGGGGTAGGTTAACCTCCTGTATAATGGTGAAATAATTGTTATTAAATTATACAAGAATCATATATATTAATATGATATCATATATGATCTTTTAACATTGATTTGTTAATAATATCTTAGAATTATCGTCGTTTCGGGTGTTACCTTACTTTTTTCTTTTATATGTTTTGTTACGAAAGACATGTTTGTAAAGGATAGGTTTTATATTATTCATATCCAGAAAGATATCAGGTCCTTAAACATAATCTTTTAAATCATCAAATGATAATTATACTTGAATGGATACAATGGAGAATGAATCTCATCGCGTTCGTGGAGACGGTAGTCCGTACGTACGCACGAGCGAAAATATCATTCTTTTGATATTAAAATAATATATAATGGATGGTATATCATATATACATAATCCTTAACATTTTATATTTATTATTTACATGAGTTACACATAATTATTATACCCATCCAAATAATATTATATTGAATAACAATTACACCACGACATGGAGACGGTAAGCCGTACGTACGCACGTATGGTGACATGTTATTCAAAGGGTGGATAGAATACTGAATATGGTTGTACCATATTTATAATAACATCACAGTATATATATGATACTGTATTTATTATTTTAGAATGTTAACAACAAAGGAAGAAGAAGTGGAAGAAGAAATGAACTTAGAAAAGGGTGGTGAAATCATTACCTCTTCTTCGGGTTCTTCCTTTTGATTTGATCAAAAGGGATCTTTAGGTTGGATTTCCGATCAAACTAAGGCCTCTAGGTTGTAGTGAGGGATGTTGGGAGAGTATTTGGACAGAGGTTGGCCGAACCAAAAGGCTTTGAAGGTGTGAAGAAATGGGAAGAAGGAGTGCCCTTTTATAAGAGGGGTGAGGGGCACCTTTGGAAAAGCTAGAGATATTAGTTTATAATAAATTCATAATCGGTTTCCAATGGCTCCAAAGTTGACTATTCAAAGGTTAAGGTGGGGATGGGTCGAAAATAACTCAACCAATAGAATTTAGATAGGTTTGGGTACTTATATTATCCTTATCTTTAAGTATTAACTTTAAGTGAATTAGTTTCACTTTTACAATGTCTCTTTGTATTTTTATATAATATGGTTAATAAACATACTATATACATCCAAGCGACCCCCAAGTGGTCCATTAATGATGAACCTATCATGATATAAGTCCCTTGGCCGAACCTTAGATTTTTAGGAATTTAATATCAATTAATAATATAATATTTGTTTTAAGAACTCTTTTATGTCAATTTTGACACTATTCAATAGTTGATTTTTGTGAAACTCATAACAGATTGATTACTTCTAACAAAGTAAATTAAATAAATCCTAGTATATCATATTATCCTAGAAAATTAGTTTAATTCATTAAAAGTTTCATATTATATTTATTTGGGTATTTATAATATCAATTATTTTTATTTTTCACTATTATAGTAATTACTACATCATCATTGTGTCATAAATAAAATAAATATTTTATGTATAAAAATTATAAATAAAATATCATTATGTAGGAAATATTGTTGTCTTTCTAATGAATATTTATAATCTAAAATCCAACATATATAACCCTATGTAACAATTGTTTTGCTAAAAGATATATGCTTGTGTCATTTTTGTATTCATTTTAACTTAATTAAAATAAAGTGTCATTATCACTTACAAGTGGATCCATTGGGTCCCAAAATCGACCCAAAGATGACCATGGTCGGACATGTATCAACCAATAGGGTTAAGACAAATTTTAGGGTAATTTAGTATTATTATAATATTATTTTTTAACCCTTATTTACCGGATTTACCCTTAACCATGGTAAATAAAATATTTACCGCAGTAATTAGTCAAAATGTCTAAAAATAAAAGTTACCTATTTACACAATTTGAACATCCTGATTCCAAATATGGAATCCATTTTCCTAAATTCAAAACACAGAAGTGGCAGAAATTAATTTAAAATTAATTCCCGCTGTCAAAACAAAAAGCGTGTTTTTAAGAGATAATAACTATCAAAAGATTGACACTTGTTTATGTTCGGTTTAATTGTAAAATTATGTCCAATGACCAACATTATATTAAACTGTAAAAATATATTCTAAATATACTTTAAAACTACTAAAATTCATAATTTATCACTATTAATTATTTTGATTAAAAAAGTTGTTTTTAATTAAAATTTAGTAATTTTCACTATTCATCAAAATATGAAAGTTATCCGAAAAGTACCAAAATTTCACCTTAGGATAAATTAGATATTCCAAATCCAAAAATGAAGTCCATTTTAAAATATAAAATATATATAATTTCAAAAAGTAGGTATTACTATTCATAACGGCTAGTTTGATTAGTTATTAGAACTCGGTGTTGCGTACAACACACACTATCACATTAATCAAAAAGAAGCGTACCGTAGAAGCTTGGGGTGTTACATTCTCCCCTCCTTCAAATAATTTCGTCCTCGAAATTTCTAGAATACTATCGCATGAAAAGACTCGGGTGGTTCTTCATCATAAGTTCCTCGGGTTCCCACATTGCCTCTTCCATCTTATGGTTTCTCCACAAAACTTTTACCAGACGCGTCGTCCGGTTTCTCAGCACTTGTTCTCTCGTATCAAGAATCTTGACGGGCTCTTCGCAATAAGACAGATCAGGTTCCAGTTCTAATTCTTCATAGGTGATTACATGCGTTGGGTCAGGCATGTATTTCCTCAACAGAGATACGTGGAACACATCGTGAACTTTAGAGAGACTTGGCGGCATTGCCAATCGGTAAGCTACAACCCCAATTCGTTCTAGAATTTCGAAAGGTCCGATGTACCTGGGACTCAATTTACCTTTCTTACCAAAACGTATGACTCCCTTCCACGGAGATACCTTCAGGAAAACATGATCACCGACTTGAAATTCCAAATCCTTCCTTCGATTATCGGCATAGCTCTTCTACCTACTTTGAGCTGCTTTGATGTGATTTTGGATTACTTTCACCTTTTCCACCGTTTCCTCCACCAGTTCTGGGCCTACAAGTTTTCTTTCACCAACGTCATCCCAACAGGTTGGTGTACGACATCTCTTTCCGTATAACGCTTCATATGGTGCCATCTGAATACTCGAATGGAAGCTATTGTTATAGGAAAATTCTACGAGAGGTAAGTATTGATCCCACATACCCTGAAAGTCAAGTGAGCAAGATCTCAACATGTCTTCTAAGGTCTGAATAGTTCGTTCTGATTGTCCATCTGTCTGAGGGTGGTAAGCAGTGCTCAAATGAAGTTCAGTATCCCGGTATTTCTGAAGACTTTTCCAATATCTTGAAGTAAAACGGGGATCACGATCAGAAACAATTGATAAGGGTACTCCATGAAGTCTCACAACTTCATTAATATATAGTCTTTCTAGACGTTCCAGGGGTAGATCTTCTCTTATAGCAAGAAAATGTGCTGACTTGGTAAGACGATCAACAATCACCCATATTGCATCATTCCTTCTAGGAGTCTTTGGTAGCCCCATGACAAAGTCCATTGTAATATTGTCCCATTTCCACTCCGGTATGGGAAGAGGTTGCATGACTCCTCCAGGCTGTTGCCTTCCAACTTTCACTTGTTGTCAAACCATACATCTTGACACAAAATCAGCAATATCCCTCTTCATGTTGTCCCACCAAAAATGTTCCTTCAAATCTCTATACATTTTGGTGCTCCCAGGGTGTATAGAGAAATTGGAACTATGAGCATCATCCAGCAATTCCCTTTTTAGATCAGGTAAATCGGGAACACAAAGTCTCTTCCCAAATTTCAAAATTCCATCTTCATACACAAAGTCTCTCAATCTCCCATCATTCACAGCTTTAATCTTCTTTTGGAATTATTCATCATCGGTCTGAGAACTCTTAATCCTTTCTAGTAAAGATGGTTTGGCAACCATTTGAAAAAGCATTGGTGTTTCACCTTCCCTGGTTATTCCCATGTCCATCTTCACTAGATCCATGAAAATTGGATCTCTTTCAATTCTCATCATGTTAAAAACTCCATGGTCTTTTCTGCTCAAAGCATCTGCCACCTTGTTTGCTTTCCCCGGGTGGTAGTGTATCGTGCAATCATAATCCTTAAGTAATTCAAGCCATCTCCTTTGCCTCATGCTGAGTTCTTTTTGTGAGAAAAGATACTTCAAACTCTTGTGATCAGTATAAATCTCACATTTTTCACCATAGAGGTAGTGCCTCCATATCTTCAAAGCAAAGATCACAGCTGCTAACTTGAGATCATGAGTAGGATAGTTTTGTTCATGAATTTTCAACTGTCATGATGCATAGGCAATAACTCTATCATTCTGCATAAGGACACAGCCAAGTCCTTTCTTTGATGCATCACTATAAATAACGAACTCATCAAAGAAACGATCAATCTTACTTCTTGGGTTGCGTATATAATCACCAGCATACCTTGCTAACCTTGTAAAGTTAGCCTCATACTTTGTGACATTCTCATCCTCCTTTTGTCTCAGACTTAGAAATTGCCTTTCCATATCTGCTCGATGGTCGCGAGGAAAGTATTTTTCTAAAAATAGATCTTTGAACTACCTCCACTCCATATTTGATACTTCATCATCTTCCTTCATGTTTTGAATCAATGACCACCATTGATTAGCATCTCCAGTGAGGCGGTAAACTGCCATGATAACTTTTTCCCTTTCACTGCTCCCCAAAGCCTGAAATATTTTCTCTAGGGAATTTATCCACTGCTCGGCTACTAAGGGATTTGTATTCCCATTGAACGTTGGTGGTTGTTGCCTCATGAATCGATATAACATTGATCCTCCACGCTGCGGATCAGGGTGCTCCATACGGGTAAGGTTATTATTCATAACCTGAGTAAGTTGTCCCAATATGGTGATTAGCTGATCGGCACCAGTTGCATCACCAGCCCCAGTATAATTATCTTGAGCAGGAGGGAAATCCCTACATGGAGTGCGTGCATTGATACGGTTTCCATTTCTTCCACTAGGCGCCATTTCTAAACAATGGCATAAACTAGATCAGTTTATGAATTAAAATACATAATCCCATACTTATAAAACACTTAACATAAATTGAACTATTTATGGATATAATCCATAATCATAAGAATGTTTTCTTTGAGGAAGTATATACTCATAATCCCTTCAAAATTATTTGTAAAGAAAATGAGAGTTATCCTAAGCATATCCCCCGGGAGTGTCGTAACCAAGAGTGGAGTAAGGCCAGTTGTCGTGCACCAGTTCCCGTTCGAGTCTAGCTCAAAGCGGTGTTTTCGGGTTTTACCCCTAGGTACATCTGTGCCAGAGCCGCCTCTACCTGCTCGTATCCAGACAGGGATGTATTGCTCGGAAAACTCACAAAATCTCTATAATACCAAAGTTCTAGGAAGTTCTTCTATACTAATCCTCAAAGTTCATCTTAGGTCTACGTGCTCTAATCAGAGTTTAACTAAATCTAGCTTCCAAGGTTTGTACTAAACTTCCTCTGATACCAATTGTAACGCCCCAACCCTAGTTACCCAGAGTCGGTGCATTATTACATAACATTGGCATGATCACAAGAAAGATCAAATCTCAAAAGACCGATTGGTTTAGTACCCATGGAAACACTAGATATATTCATAAGTTTTACATTACATCATAAAATGAAAAACTACTACAACAACATAATGTTTCCACAGTCCACGCTATAATCCCCTCATAATTTCCCTGCAGGTCATTCATAACTTACATCTTCACATCCTGGGAAAAATAAAACATAGAAAAGGGGTGATCTCAAATGCCCAGTAAGGATAACAATATATCGGAACATTCAAAAATAAGCATAAACATTTAAGGCAATGAATTACTAAAACAAAAGCCTTTTAAACTTGAACTTCAACATAGTATGGAAAAAGTAAAATGAAATAATGCCATTTACTTGTTCACATGGATATTCTATTAATCGAATAATCACATGCACAATCAATAACCACTTTCATAATGTTGGAATGCATAATGCCAGACTATCATAACCACATAGCCAAGGCCTCGTGCCAAGACTACAAATAAGATTTTGTCAAGGCCTTGTGCCAAGACACTAGTTTGTCTCATGATACCAACCGATGCATCGAGGAGCTATAGCGGGCTCCACCCGTCACATATTAAGTCCAATGCATTCCCATATGAAAAGGTTTAAACATAACATAAACATTCGTATTAAAACTAGCATACGAAATGTCAATACTTTCACTATAAACAATGAATGGTATAAAAATATCACATCCACAGTAAAACATATCACAAAACCTTCAATACAATATAGAAGTTTTGTATCATAATAAATCAACTTCAAATAATCTTAAAATCCATCAAAGGATGTTGACATAGATGAAATCAAAATTCTTTTTAATGAAAAATCTCCTTTTATTTTGAAATCATTTAAGATCCATATAAAATAAAACATTTTCTTTGAAAATATTCTTATAAGCTTGTAAGGGAAGCTTTGAAGATTTTATAATGGCGGAAAATAGCCGTACCCGCCGTATAAGTTAAAAAAACATTCATACCTTAATTCTGTCGAAAAGGTTAAAAAGGACCTTGTTTTGAAAACGATTGAAAGATTCCTTTATAAACCACTTATAAAAGTCAAAAAGGGTATAAATTACTTTAACTCATATTCTAGTAAATAGTAAAAAATTTTTGAAATACATTTTTAAGAAACATGGATGTGGATGATAAATAGATCCCAGTAGATTATTACATATAAACAACCTCGGATAATGAAGAGATTGTGAAATAACCCTTAACTTGTAATTTTCCTTGGTTGGGGTAGGTTAAACTCCTGTATAATGGTGAAATAATTGTTATTAATTTATACAAGAATCATATATATTAATATGATATCATATATGATCTTTTAACATTGATTTGTTAATAAAATCTTAGAATTATCGTTGTTTCGGGTGTTAACTTACTTGTTTTCTTTTATATGTTTTGTTACGAAAGACATGTTTGTAAAGGATAGGTTTTATATTATTCATATCCAGAAAGATATCAATTCCATAAACATAATCTTTTAAATCATCAAATGATAATTATACTTGAATTGATACAATGGAGAATGAATCTCATCGCGTTCGTGGAGACGGTAGTCCGTACGTACGCACGAGCGACAATATCATTCTTTTGATATTAAAATAATATATAATGGATGTTATATCATATATACATAATTATTAACATGTTATATTTATTATTTACATGAGTTACACATAATTATTATACCCATCCAAATAATATTATATTGAATTACAATTACACCACGACGTGGAGACGGTAAGCCGTACGTACGCACGTATGGTGTCATGTTATTCAAAGGGTGGATAGAATACTGAATATGGTTGTACCATATTTATAATTACATCACAGTATATATATGATACTGTATTTATTATTTTAGAATGGTAACAAAAAAGGAAGAAGAAGTGGAAGAAGAAATGAACTTAGAAAAGGGTGGTGAAATCATTACCTCTTCTTCGGGTTCTTCCTTTTGATTTGATCAAAAGGGCTCCTTAGGTTGGCTTTCTGATCAAACTAAGGCCTCTAGGTTGTAGTGAGGGATGTTGGGAGAGTATTTGGACAGAGTTTGGCCGATCCAAAAGGCTTTGAAGGTGTGAAGAAATGGGAAGGAGGAGTGCCCTTTTATAAGAGGGGTGAGGGGAACCTTTGGAAAAGCTAGAGATATTAGTTTATAATAAATTCATAATCGGTTTCCAATGGCTCCAAAGTTGACTATTCAAAGGTTATGGTGGGGATGGGTCTAAAATAACTCAACCAATATAATTTATACAGGTTTGGGTACTTATATTATCCTTATCTTTAAGTATTAACTTTAAGTTAATTAGTTTCACTTTTACAATGTCTCATTGTATTTTTATATAATATGGTCAATAAACTTACTATATACATCCAAGAGACCCCCAAGTGGTCCATTAATGATTAACCTATCATGATATAAGTCTCTTGGACGAACCTTAGATTTTTAGGAATTTAATATCAATTAATAATATAATATTTGTTTTAAGAACTCTTTTATGTCAATTTTGACACTATTCAATAGTTGATTTTTGTGAAACTCATAACAGATTGATTACTTCGAAAAAAGTAAATTAAATCAATCATAATATATCATATTATCCTAGAAAATTAGTTTAATTCATTAAATGTTTCATATTATATTTATTTGGGTATTTATAATATCAATTATTTTAATTTTTCACTATTATAGTAATTACTGCATCATCATTGTGTCATAAATAAAATAAATATTTTATGTATAAAAATTATAAATAAAATATCATTATGTAGGAAATCTTTTTGTCTTTCTAATGAATATTTATAATCTAAAATCCAACATATATAACCCTATGTAACAATTGTTTTTCTAAAAGATATATGCTTGTGTCATTTTTGTATTCATTTTAACTTAATTAAAATAAAGTGTCATTATCACTTACAAGTGGATCCATGGGGTCCCAAAATCGACCCAAAGATGACCATGGTCGACCATGTATCAACCAATAGGGTTAAGACACATTTTAGGGTAATTTAGTATTATTATAATATTATTTTTTAACCCTTATTTACCGGATTTACCCTTAACCATGGTAAATAAAATATTTACCGCAGTAATTATTCAAAATGTCTAAAAATAAAAGTTACCTATTTACACAATTTGAAAATCCTGATTCCAAATATGGAATCCATTTTCCTAAATTCAAAACACAGAAGTGGCAGAAATTAATTTAAAATTAATTCCCGCTGTCAAAACAAAAACCGTGTTTTTAAGAGATAATAACTATCAAAAGATTGACACTTGTTTATGTTCGGTTTAATTGTAAAATTATGTCCAATGACCAACATTATATTAAATGGTAAAAATATATTCTAAATATACTTTAAAACTACTAAAATTCATAATTTATCACTATTAATTATTTTGATTAAAAAAGTTGTTTTTAATTAAAATTTAGTAATTTTCACTATTCATCAAAATATGAAAGTTATCCGAAAAGTACCAAAATTTCACCTTAGGATAAATTAGAGATTCCGAATCCAAAAATGAAGTCCATTTTAAAATATAAAATATATATAATTTCAAAAAGTAGGTATTACTATTCATAACGGCTAGTTTGATTAGTTATTAGAACTCGGTGTTGCGTACAACACACGCTATCACATTAATCAAAGAGAAGCGTACCGTAGAAGCTTGGGGTGTTACAGTCTATGAAATATGGTGGAGAGATAATTAAAGAATTCATTAAGATATTAAAACTATATATCGATGTCCAAAGTGAATCTATTGTGGTACTTCATGCTGCACCACTTGGATCTGCTAGTTCTGTGCCTGCTCAACCATAAATTCCAGTTTCTCAAGATTTATCTTAGATTAGACTAGTCATTACTGAAACTTTTCCTCCTAGTATTATTTCTAATCATAAACATACACTCACTTCTACAATTCCGAAAGAAGTTCCTCTACCTCTTCATAAAATCCTATCAGACCCTCCTACTCCTCACCTTAATCCCCCAGATAAACCATTCATTGATCCTTTTCATCAGGGGAAGGAACCCCATTATACACCCCTATAGTATGGAGTTATCTTTTTTCATAGGGCTGATTCATTGTACATTTTATTTTTCGATGTACTCTATTTGTGAATGCTATTTCATTATTTCTATTTTCTGTTTTTAGTGTCATTTTCAACTTCCACATTTTTATAATCCCAAAAGGGGGAGAATTTTATTATGCTTTGCGAGAAAATTATTAACCATTAATATGCCTTTACACATTATTATGTGTTTATGAATTATTATCTCATATAAATTATTTTAATCATCTCTTTGTTATATTATTATTATTTGTTATTATCCACAAGGGGGAGATTCTTGGCCCATAGAAGTTGTTTTCCTCTATCTCTAACTATAAGGGTTTTGATTATAAAAAAGCATGTCATATATTAACATATATCTTACCATATGTTATAGATAATAAGTTATGTCACAAAATTACATTGAATACTAGGTCAGTTAATTTATATAAATATTTGTGTGTGTTTAAATAATTTTAAGATTATAACTAATTATCTACGTGTTTATGATTTTTAAAACTCTTTGACTTTGCTGAAATTTATGAAATATAGGTGACTCACTAACATGCATATGACTCACTGATAGACAAATCAAATAGGAATATGTTCTAAATATGTGAAGATAACACCAATGGAAATACTCACTGTTGGACCTAACACTGACAGATAGACGACTAACCGTTTCATATGACTCACCGATGCAGACAACCTACCACCAGTCCAAGTAACCTATAATAGCATGATGCTTCCAACACAAGGACTCACCATTAGTTGAAATGAGTCACTGTTGGTTCAAATGTATCATCGATAGTTCAAATGGATCACAAACATAAGGAAATACTCACTGTTGAATTAAGACACAAATAGAATGAGACACCAATAGATATAGACACCGATATAAGGAGACACTAATAGATGATTCACTGATAGACCGTTTAAATATGTATTTGTTAAAATTATCTCTAATAGTCATATTTTTATTAATTAATGACTCTAACATAATTAATGCCTACTTTCATACATGATAGTAGACAGTATAATGCACGAGGTATCTCCACGTTCTCATTGTCTAGATAAATACTTTAAAGAGGAAAACAAGAATGTGAGAAAAGGAGATGGACTAGAAGTAGTTCATGTTGTGTGAAATAGAGAGGAATAACTGAATAATATCAACTCTCATGAAACTAATATGAATTGAAGAACTATAAAGGAAGAATATACAAGGAGTTAAAAAATCATTTTAAAACTACTAATAATACCTTAAACATATTTCAAACAAGAAGATGAAAATATCAAACTCTTGGAATCCACAACACATGGGGATACGAATCTTCCTATCCTTATTCATTGAAAGAACCTACTTTAAAACCTTATTGTTTTAACTCTAGTAGAGATTGATGATATCCTGGATATGTATTGGCTCTCTATTTACCATGATAAGATTAATTGTAGAGCTAAAGATGTTTCTTTTTAGAACGACTTTCAGTTTGTGTACAAGAATGAACCCTTACTGTTGATTACATATCAAGAGGCCGAGAAATTTGTAAAATATGGAAATGAATGTTACCTTGAACATATTGTTGAAAACAGGGGAACTGTTCAGATTAATGATGTGCTAGTGGTAAATAAGTATCCTGATGTTTTCCCTGATGAGTTTCCTAGAATAATACCATATCGGGAAGTTGAATTTACAGTTGACTTAGTTCCTGATGCTAAGACAATTTCAAAACCCCCTTATCGAATGGCTCAAATCGAACTTTTAGAGTTGAAGGAGCAATTGCAAGATTTATTAGAGAACGATTTCATTCGACCTAGCACATCAACATGGGGTTCTACTATCATATTTGTTAAGACTAAAGATTGTTCAATGAGACTTTGAATTCATTATAGAGCCTTGAAAAACATCACTGTTAAGAACAACTATCTTGTGCCTCATATCGATTATTTGTTTGATCAGCTCCAGGGAGCTCAGTATTTTTCAATGATTGAACTATGATAGGGGTACCATCAGTTGAATGTAAAAGAAGAAGATATTACAAAGACCACGTTTTGTACAAGATATGGAAATTAAGAATTTGTAGTAATGCCTTTTGGGCTAGCCAATGCACCTGCTGTATTCGTGAATCTTATGAATAGAAGTTTCCACGAGTTCTTGGATATGTTCTTGGTTTATTCATTCATGATATATTGGTGATTTCTTAAAGTAAATAGGAGCATGAGAGACATTTAAGGGTTATTTTGAAAATCGTAAAAGAAAATAAATTGTATGGAAAATTCCGAAAGTGTGAGTTTTGGTTGCAACAAATTTATTTCCTTCTTCATATTGTTTCTATAGATGAAATAACTGTTCATCCTTCAAAAACAAAGGATGTTGAAGAATATCCAAGACCCACAAATGAAACTGAGATTCGTAGCTTCCTTGGTTTGACATGATATTACCGAAGGTTTGTTATAAATTTTTCACAGTTATCCAGTCCAATGACTAAGCTAACTCGGAAGGGTGTTAACTTTATCTGGACAAAAGAATGTGATGATTGTTTTCAGGAACTGAAAATAAGATTGGTGAATGCTCCAGTTTTGGCACTACCTTCAAGGAATGGTGAGTGTGTTATCTACAGTGATGCTTCATTGAAAGTACATAGTTTTTTCCTAATGCAGAATGATCAGATAATTGCTAATTCTTCACTTCTGTTGAAAACTCATGAGGTAAATTACCCTACACATGATTTGGAATTAGCTGCTGTTGTTTACAATTTGAAAATTTGGAGGCATCATTTGTATGGTGTAATGTGTGAAATATATACCGATCAAAAAATATTAAAGTATATATTCACTCAGAAAGAATTGAACATGAGACAGAAGAGATGGCTATAATTAATCAAGGATTATGATTGTACAATTCATTACAATCCGGGAAAATCAAATAAAGTGGTTGATTCTTTGAGTCGAAAAAGTAATGCTTCATTAACAATGTTCCCTTTGGAACGTGATCCTTTGGATAAGGATTTGATGAAATTTGGTATGGATGTTTTTGGTGCAGGATGTCCTTCTGTTTTGTTTCAGGTATCAGGGAAATCTTCTCTATCAGATAGAATTAAGCAATCATAGAAGCAAGATAGTGAGTTGCAGAAAAAGGTAGACCTGGTTCAGAAGGGCAAGTTACCTGAATTCAACATTGATACTGATTGTGTTTTGAGATTTGGGAAGAGGTTGTGTGTGCCTTGTGATTCATAGTTGAAGAGATAGTTGTTATGTGGAGCTTATAGTTCTCTATTTTCAGTTCATCGAGGCAGTACTAATATGTATAGAAATCTTCAAGAGTATTACTGGTGGGACGGAATGAAAAGGGATATTGCCTATTTTACTGTGCATTGTTTGACTTGTCAATAGGTAAAAGTAGAGCGGCAGTTACCGAAAGGGATGATTCAACCTTTAGTAGTACTAGAGTGGAAATGAAAGAATATATCCAAGGACTTCATTGTGGGACTTCCGAAGACACCTCGAGGTAATAATGAAATATGGGTTATTGTTGATCGCTTGACTAAATCTGCTGATTTCCTTACTATACGAGATAATTTTCCCTGGATCGACTTTCCCATTTGTATCTTAAAGATATAGTCAGGTTACATGGATTTATTTTTTCCATTTTATCTGACCATGATCCCAGGTTCACTTCAATCTTTTGGAAAGGCCTTCAGAAGTAGTTGGGTACTGAAATAAATTTTAGTACAACAGTTCATCCTCAATCAGATGGGCAGTCAAAACGAACAATTCAGACTTTGGAGGATATGATACGTGCTTGTTCAATGGATTATCAGGAAATTTGGTACCAACATCATTCTTTTGTTGAGTTTTTTTATAATAACAGTTTTCATTCCAGTATACAGATGGCCCCATTTGAGGCATTATATGGGAAGTAGTGTCGAACTCCAGCTTTTGGGAATGAATTGGGTGAAAGGAAGTTAATGGGATCGGAATTCGTAGAAGAGTGTGCTTAAAATGTTCAACTGATACAGAAACACATGAGAACAGCTCAGAGCAGGTAGAAACGTTATGCGGACAACAGCAGGAAGGATCTCTCTTTTGAGGTAGGTGATCATGTTTTTCTCAAAGTTTCACCATGGAAAAGGGTGATGTGATTTGTCAAGAAAGGAATGTTGAGTCCAAGGTTCATTAGACCATATGATATTATTGAGAGAGTTGGATCAATTGCATACCGAGTGGCCTTACCTCTATGTTTATCTCAGGTACACAATGTATTTCATGTTTCAATGTTAAGGAAGTACATGCCAAATCCATATCATGTTTTGAGTCCAGAGGTAGTTCAGCTTGAAGAGAATCTAACATATGAGGAACAACCAGTACATATTCTTGACCACATGGAGCATGTGTAGCAGAATAAGATGATTCATCACGTAAAGGTTTTGTGAAAAAACCACATGAGTGAAGAGGCAACATGGGAATCTGAAAATGCAATGAGGTATAAATACCCCCACTTATTTGATAAGTAAATAAATTGTGGGGAAGAATTTCATAAATGGGGGAAGGATGTAACATTCAATGTAGGTAATTAATAAATTATATCCTTATGTATGTATATTGATGAATTATATAGTATTTTAGAGTCTTAAAATGAGAATAAATCCAATCTTAAGCATGGAATACACTAATATTTTTTAAAAGATTATTTTACTTCCTTTTGATGGAAAACCATTTTCAAATCAAGAATTTGAAAATTTTATATTCTCTATTTGTAAAATATACTTATTATTTATGATTGGGACATTGAAATTTACATTGAATAATTTTTTGGGATTTTTATGACAATGTTCATTTTTAATGAATAGTGAAAAATACTACATTTTACATCAAAACTGATTTTTCATCTAATTTCATTATATGGTTAGATTTCATTTTTATTTGGTTTTAATGTGTAATTAGAATATATATTTACCATTTAAACCAATGGTGGTAATCATAATTAATTTTACTTTGTAATTGGGAATAAACAAGTGACAACATTTTCATAGATATTGTTTCAAAAAAACTCGATATTTGTTTTGACAATGGGAATTATTTTTAAATTTATTATTTCAATTTCTATGTTCGGAATTTGGTAAAATGGATTCCATATTTGGATTCATAAGGTCCAAATTATGTAATTATGGTTCTTTTGTTTTTGGACATTATGAATAGTAACGACGGTGATTATCTTAAATTATCGTGATTAATTAGTAATCGGGTAGTTAAGGATAATAAAATAATATCATAATAATAAAAAATGACACCGACATGTGTAATAATTCTACTGGATGTGTCATGACCGACCATGGGATTTCTTGTGCCAATCTTAGGGACCCCATGTAATCACATTTTGGTGATAATGACACTTTATCATTTTTTGGTTTTTAAAAGAAAAGTATAAAGAAAGTATGTATCACCTGAGTGAAACATTTTTACATATATGTACATATGTGATCTCATAGAATATAAATCTTCATTGGAAAGAAAAAAATATTTCCTACATCATAGTTTTTTTTTATAATTTCTAGATATTAAATAAATTAAATTATTTATGACAGCATGATGATGTAGCGATTACCTCATTAATGAACTATATAAATTAAATGAAAAGATAATGTGAAATAAAAGACTTACTATTTTTAAAGACCTATTAGATGAGTATATTTCGAACCATTATCTCCTTATCCTCAAAATATATAAATGTGGGACCTTTTAAATGTGAAACACATTTCAATATAAAGTAACATTTTATAACTTTCCAAGAGTGCCCCTCCTCTCCTCTTATAAAAGGCCCCCACCTCTACTTATTTACACAATCTTCTCCAGCCATTAGCTCGGCCATTATCTTCACATTTTATCTCTACACATCCCTCTCTTCATCCTAGAATCCTTACCTTAGGCAGAAATCTCTTCAAGAAACCTTTTTTGTACAAACCATGAGGAGTTACCCGATTTAAAGGTTAAGTCTTCTCTAATGTTCTTTTGTTTATTTTACCCCTCCAACACCCTAATCTCTTTTTATTCATTTATTTTGTGACAAACCCAGTATTTTCAATATTCTAGGATGTTTGTATAAGAATTATTAGAGATACACTTACACACACCTACAACTAATGGTTAAAGAACCTACTATTTCCGTGGATTGAGAATTTCTGCCTCACGAAACGATGATTGATCAATATTCTTATAACACCTTCAATGGTGGACATTAAGATATAACTATATTTATATATGATATATAATATGTATATTTTTTCCTTATGCTTCTATATTTTTCATTTATTGCATACCTTTATGGCTTCCATTATGGGTAAACGTGATATCTTCATTTTAAGAAGTGCGGACTCCTGCCCCCTCAAAGTGATTTGATTCGTTTATGCCATATTTGGGATGTATAAAGTATGAAGTTAATGATATTATATATGATATTATACATGAATTATAATATACTTTTATATCATTATGTTTCCATTCATTTTAATAAGAAATAGAAATGGAAGTAGCGTTCATGCATACTTACGGCTTACCGTCTCAATGAACGGTGCATTTCATTTTTTACCTCTAAATGTGATGTAATATTAAAAATTCATTTATATACTGGATATATATGATATATATTATCTCTAAATCATGAATATATTTCTGGAAGGAATGGATATTTTACCACATGAACAACTTGTAGTTACAAGAAGTTTATTTTTGACTCATGTACCAATGATCGAAAAAACAACCATTATTAAATTGAATAATTACATAGTGTTCATGAAATGGTAATAAGTGATATAAATGGAATAATGAACTTGAAAAAGTTTCTTAGGAAAGTAGAAATTAATTCAAGTTTATTATTCAGGTGTTTAAAGAATGATCGAGTAAATTCAAACTTTAGGTAAGGGACTTTGTCTCAATCTCCTTTAATTGAGGCATATTTTTTTTATACACAACCATCTTTTATACGGTGTATGAACCCTCCTTGACTTTTATGTTTATTCAAAATGAATATTTTTTTATGCGAAGAGTTTTACTAAATGAAAAAGGGAATGTTTCTGTCATACGTATGAAGCGACAACGACTTCTCTGTCACCGTTACCATTATTTGAGTTTCAGCTTCCTCTAAATGCCATAACTTTTTTTAAAAAGAAAAATAAATGCAATGTTTTAATTGTCTTTTATTTTGGTATTGAAATTTTTTTGATAATGTATTTATTATATCAATGTGTAATTGATATCTTGTGATTGAAATGTGGAAATGTTATGTTTCTTCTATGCATGTTTTATGTGATACGATTATGTTATGGTCTTTGGGCATTGTTTATGAAGACAGGTGGTTCCGTGATAAACTAAGGGTGGGTGAACCCGATATTTCTCTCCAATTCATTGGGTAACGCGAATTGTTAAAAGTTAAGGTTCCTCTGAAGAGATTTTGGTAATATAATGTGATGGGTATTCCAAATGTAACCATGAGGGTTACTCCCTACGTAAGAATGTTATGAATGCCTCAAGTTATATTTTTGTCTTATTATTTCTATGATTTATTCATGATTTGATTAGGTATGTTAACATGCTTATGTTTTATGAGTAAAGTATGATTTCATACATGGACTAATGTTTTCATTTATTACTTTTATATCCCTTACTGAGCTTTTTATGCTCATCCCATGTTTTGGAAATGTTTTTCACAGGTCAAGGGAAAGGTACATGATGTGATGATAGTTTCAAGGAAGTGTCAAGAAAGAATCCATGTTTTATTTTTAATATGTTTCCGTTGATGGGAAAAATGAGTACTATCTTTTATGTAACCACTTTGTTTAAATGTGGAATGTAAAGAATTTTTTATGATCAAATTCTCTAAAACTCTAAACCAAAAAAGATCCTCAATGTGTATTCTTGAAGTAAGTCATGATTATGTAATGCTTAAGGAATGCGGGCTTAAATTTTAATCACATATAACTCCACAAAAATTTACGTATTTATCTCAAAATAACATCAGTTACTCTTAATGTCTCACACTAAAAAGTAATCTACCTAATCAAATATTATTTATGATATGTTATGCATTTCAATAAATAACTTAAATCGCCATATGTCCACATTAAATACATAGATTCTTTGAAAATAAAATTTCCACTCCAAAAACGAAATCCCATAGTATTCTATTTTCTTTAGGCATATATTGTTATTAAAAAAGAGAACGTCTTCTAAAATAAACTTTATCAATTAATCACCAAATCATTTTATTATACTATGTATATCCATTTGATAAAACATAAGATCAAAAATCAATATATTCTTATTCCATAAAATCATTAAAATAATAAGAATAAGTCATATTAACTGGGGACATCACGTAGGCTAGTGGTAGGGGATGTGCCCTTGTCACCCTTCAGTTATGGGTTCAATTCCTATGGGCTTGCTATACATTACATGTTGTCTGCCGTATTATGGGTTATCCTATTTATAAAACTCAAAAATAACCCTAACATGTTTTAACCTCAAATGTTTTCTTATACGTTTAATTTTCATCTCAATACATTAATATCTTAACATCCTATATATTGACATTTTTATCACCTCTATAATATAAAAAAACTATTCCCAATAAAAATATATCCATACTATAATCATGGTGTCCATATGGTTTCATCATAATCTTTT
The DNA here is from genome assembly GCA_963277665.1 of Viscum album. Lineage (NCBI taxonomy): Eukaryota > Viridiplantae > Streptophyta > Magnoliopsida > Santalales > Viscaceae > Viscum > Viscum album. The sequence continues at coordinate 706,430,085 of OY728157.1, read as the reverse complement.
TCACATAGGTATAAGTTCCATGCATTGAAGAAATGATTTAGAGATATAATAAAATCATTTTCTTCCATTATTGAATACACATTGTACAACTGGGGTCATATGGGTGTTCGCAGAAAAATAGTTTTTGAAAATAATCATGTATGATATATAATTTCAAAACATATGATAAAACATGATTTTTATAAAACAGTCACACCAAGTTTCAGTTGAAACATTCCATTAATAGTAAATTTAAAATACCATAAGTATGTTCTGAGAGATTATATTGTAAAATAAAATATAAATAGGTTTCTCCAGGGTCTCTTTCTTTTGCACCTTTTTCAAATTCATAATATGCTTCAAAATCTTGTTATAAGGTAAAATATTTAAAATTTCCTTGATAATATTTACCTTTCTTAAAAATATGAGAATATTGTGAAAATGGGATTTAATTAAATACAACCCATAATCCATGATGATATTTTGGTGTAGTGGAGGTGTTTGATATCTAAAAAAATTCCATTAAAGTGATTTGTATGGTAGAAAAAGTTTCAAAATCATTTGAAAATTACATTGCAATACTTATTTCATGCATGTCAACTGGAAGAGATATAGAATGTTGTTTGAGATCCTCATCCTTTTATATGTAACAGAATTTCCTTATTCTAAAAAAGTTATAAAACAATGATTTAACTAAAGGAGTAGACATAGAGACTAACCTTGTGGTTAATAAAAACTCATAATCACTAAATTTGTCTAAAATAACCTTTGATACCAACTATAAGGCCCCAGCCTCAAACTCTACATAATCATGAATTATGTTAATAATTCACATTAAGGATCTCTTATGTTTTATATTTCTATAGAATTAGGCCATACCTATTACATTATATTTCAAAAATTACAAAGTATACTCCTCTACTAAATCAAAATTTTTTCACATTAATAAAAATCTTTAAGTAAAACAAGAGTTATTTTTTTGATATAAATCAATCTTGAACATACCACAAAAAGCCATAGGTTTTAGGAATAACACAGGGAAATCATAAATCATAAAGGTAGCATGTGGCATCTATATAACACACTTACATTGTATATTTCAAAGCTACATAGTGAGATACTGTAACTTCCTAAGTATGTAATGAATAATAGATATTCTTATCTATGTCTATTTATTAATTAGATAGTGTTTTAGAGGCTTAAAATGAGAATAAATCCAATCTTAAGCATGGAATACACTGATATTTTTTAAAAGATTGTTTTACTTTCTTTTGATGGAAATCCATTTTCAAATTGAAATTTTAAAAATTTTATATGCTATATTTTTCAAAATAAACTTATACATTATGATTGGGACATTGAAATTTACCTTGGATAATATTTTTGGTATTTTTCTGACAATGTTCATTTTTTAATGATTAGTGAGAAATACTGCATTTTACATCAAAATTGATTTTTCATCTAATTTAATTATATGGTTAGATTATCTTTTTATTTGGTTTTAATGTTTATTTAGAATATATTTTTACCATTTAATACAATGGTGGTCATTAAAAATAATTTTACTTTGGAATTGGGCACAAACAAGTGCCATACTTTTCATAGATATTGTTTAAAAAAAACGCTATTTGTTTTGACAACGAGGATTATTTTTAAATTAATTACTGAAATTTCTATGATTGGAATTTGGTAAAATTGATTCCATATTTGGAATCATAAGGTAAAATCTATGTAATTAGGATTCTTTTTTTGGACATAATGTATAGTAATGATGGTAATTATCTTTAATTATCATGATTAATTAGTAATCGGGTAGTTAAGAATAATAAGATAATATCATAATAATAAAAACTGACCCCAAAATTTTTCCTAATTCTACTATTTGTGTCATGTATGATCATGGGATGCCTTGTAAAAAACTTAGGGAAGCCATGGAATCACTTTTTGGTGATAATGACACTGTCATTTTATGTTTTTAAAACGAAAGTATAAACAAAGTATGTATCACCAGAGTAAAACATTTTTAATTTTTTCTACATAAATGATCACTTAGACTATATATAGTCATTTAAACTTAAAATATTTCCTACATCATATTTTTTTTAATAATATTTAGACATTAAATAAATTAAATTATTTATGACATCATGATGATGCAGCGATTACCTCATTAATGAACGATTTAAATAAAATGAAAAGATAATGTATAATATAAGACATACACATGTCAAAGACCTATTGGATGAGTATATTTCGAACCATTATTACCTTATACTCTAAATATATCAATGTGGGACCTTTTATATCCGAATCACATTTCAATATAAGGTAACATTTTATAACATTCCAAGAGTGCCCCTCCTCTCCTCTTATAAAAGGCCCCCACCTCTACCTCTTTACACAGACTTCTCAAGCCATTTTCTCAGCCTAGCTCTGATCATTTTATCTATCCACATCCCTCTATTCATACTATAAGAATTACCTTAGGCAGAATTCTCTTCGAGGAACCCTTTTGGTACAAACCAAGAGGAGTTACCCGATTTAATGGTAAAGTCTTATCTAATGTTCTTTTTTATTATTTTGCTCCTCCAACCCCCTAAACTATTTTTATTAATTTATTTTGTAAAAAAACTAGTATTTTAGATATACTAGGATGTTTTTATAATAATTATTCTAGGTACACTTACACACACCTACATTTAATGGTTAAAGAACATACTATTTCCGTGGATGGCGAATTTATGCCTCACGAAACGATGATTGTTAAATATTCTTATAACACCTTGAAAGGTGGCGATTAAGATGTCACTATATTTATATTTTATATATAATATGTTTATGTTTTCCTTATGCTTCTGTATTGTTCATTTATTTCATACCTTTATGGCTTTCATTATGGGTTAACGCGATATCTTCATTTTAGGAAGTGCGGACTACCGCCCCCTCAAAGTGATTTGATTCGTTAATGCCATATGTGGGACATATAAAGGATGGATTTAATTATATTATATATGATATTATTCTGTTATTATAATATAATTTTATATCATTATTATTCAATTCAATTTAATAGGCAATAGAAATGGAAGTAGTGTTAATGCGTATGTACGACTTACCGTCTCCATGAACGGTGTATTTCATTTCTTACCTCTAAATGTTATGTAATATTATAAATACATGTATATACTGGATATATATGATATATATGATATATAAATAATTAATATAATTCTGGACAGAATGGATATTTTACCACATGAACAACTTGTAATTACAAGAAGTTTATTTTTGACTCATGTACCAATGATCGACAAAACCAACATTATTAACTTAAATAATTACATAGTGTTAATGAAATGGTAATAAGTGATATTAAAGGAATAATGAACTTGATAAATGTTCTTAATCCAGTAGAAATTAACTGATGTTTATTATACATGAGGTTAAAGAACGATCGAGTCAAGTTGGACCCAAGGTAAGGGACATCGTCTCAATATCCTTTAATTGAGGCATATTTTGTTTTATACACAACCATCTTTTATACGGTTTATAAACTCCGTTGAATTTTATGTTTATTCAAAGGAATTTTTTTATATGAAGTGTTTTACTAAATTACCAAAGCGAATGTTTTTGCCGTACGTATACGGCGACAACGACTTCTCCACCGCCGTGACCATTATTTTAGTTTCAGATTCCTCTACAAGCCATAACTTTTTTTAAAAGAAAAATAAATACCATGTTTTACTTTTCATTTATTTTTGTATTGAAAATGGTTTTGATAATTTTTTTATTTTATCAATGTGTTATTGATATCTTGTGATTGAAATGTGGAAATGTTATGTTTCCTTTATGCATGTATTATGTGATACAATTATGTTATGGTTATTCAGAATTGTTTTTGAACACGGGCGGTTCCATGATACACTAAGGTCGGGTGAGCCCGATATAGCTTTACAATGCATTGGGGAAAAAGGAGTTAAACATTATGGTTTCACCGAAGAGATTTAGGGAATATATTTTGATGGGTATTACAAATGTAACCTTGAGGGTTACTCCCTATGTAAGAAAGTTATGAATGCCTCAAGTTACATTTATGTTTTATGATTTATATGATTTATTCATGATTTGATGAGGTATGTTAAAATGATTATGTTTTATGAGTAATGTATGATTTCATACATGGACTAATGTTTTCATTTAATACTTTTATATCCCTTACTAAGCTTTTTATGCTCATCCCATGTTTTGGAAAAAAATTTCACAGGTCAAGGGAAAGGTACCTGATGTGATGATAGTGTCAAAGAAGTGTCGAGAAAGAATCCATGTTTTTTTAAATATGTTTCTGTTGATGAAAAAACGAGTACTATATTTTATATAACAACTTTGTTTAAATGTGGAATGTAATTCATGTTTTATGATATTATTATCTAAAACTCTAAACCTAAAAAGATCCTCAACGTTTATTATTGAAGTAACTCAGGATTAAGTAATTTTTAAGGAACGTGGCCTTATAGCTGGTATCAAAGGGTAGTTTAGATAACTTTAGGAGTTATAATTCTATTAAATAATTTTCCAGAAATATTCTTTTACGGTAAAATTGAAATGGTATAGAATTTGAAAGTTACCAAGTTGCTTCATCTAAGACATGTTTGTTCAGAATGGTTTTCCATAGAGGAAACATGGAAGAAGTGGTAGGAAGGCATACATAAGGAAATGACCTTCTGAATCAGCATCCTAAGATGGTCGGAATTGGAACTGAACAGTTTGTTGTAGTAATGGCCCAGTTGACTCATGCGATAAATGGTGGTGGTATCCATGCACGAGATCAGCCAGATCTACTGCAGAGGAACATGTCAGTGATGGAACATTTCATGAGGCAACATCCCCCATCATTAAAAGGATCATCTGACCCTATGCTATCTGATGGGTGTATTAAAGCACTGGAGAATATTTTCGAGGATGTGGGGTGTTCAGACAATCAAAAGGTTAGTATTTCTATTTACCATTTGTAGGGTGAAGCAAATCAGTGGTGGTCAATGGTTAAAAATATCAAGGATGCTAATGAGTTTGATGCTCTCGACTGGGATGAATTCAATGGTATTTTTCTTAAGAAGTATTTTCCTAAGGTTGTTCGACTTAGGATGGAAAAACAATTCTTGGAATTGAGGCAAGAGGGTGACTCAATGGCTGATTATGATGAAATTTTCACTCAATTGGAAAGGCATGCTCTGAATTTTATCTGAGACCTTGATAGTAAAATAAATCATTTTTACGCAGTATTAAATCCAAAATATCGAAGGAAATTGGCTTCTAGTGAGTAAAAAAGTTATGATAAGCTTGTTCGATGTGCTGAGAAGGTGGAAATGGAGTTTTCCGATGATCAAGTGTCCCATAAAAAACAGCAGATGAATAGACTGAGGTGGCTGGAGAAAGGGAATAATTCTTCAAAAAGGTCTGATGGTAAGAAAACTATGTTTACAATTTGTGATAAATGTGGTAAGAGGCATGCTGGGGAATGTCTTCTGTATTTTGGAATGTTCTACTGATGTGGTAAGATGGGACATAAGGCTCTTCATTGCAATAAAAAAGATAAATCTGATGGTAAGTCAAAATTTGATTTACAGTTAGTGAAATGTTTTAAGTGCAATGAGATGGGTCACTATGGAACCGAGTGTCGGACAAAGAGCTCGAGTGATGGAAAGCAGTTAGACAACAAGCAGAAAGGGGTGGTGAAATCCTTTGCAACTACTTCAAAAAATATTGGGCCATAAAATTATGTGGTATTAGGTACTTTGTTTTTTTTTCAGATTACGCCAGTGTGTTGTTTGATTCCGGGTCTACAAATTCTTTCATATTTGAAAATTTTTATAGTAAAATGGGAATACCATCTCAAGAAATGACTCTCGAACATGTTGTAAAAACACATGGGGGAAATGTAGGGGCAATAAGAATTTATAAGAATATTCCTATCCTTATTCGTGGGAAGAACCTACTTTAAAACCTTATTTTTTTACCTCTAGTAGAGTTTGATGTTATCTTGGGTATGGATTGACTCTATATTTACCATGCTAAGATTGACTATAGAGCTAAAGAAGTTTCTTTTCAGACAGAATTACAATTTTTGTACAAGAATGAACCCTTACTATTGATAACATATCATGAGGTTGAGAAACTTGTAAAACATGAATATGAATATTACCTTTCACATATTGTTGAAAACAAGGGAACTATTCATATTAATGATGTGCCAGTGGTAAATGAGTATCCTGATGTTTTTCCTGATGAGTTTCCTGGAATAATCCAAAATCGGGAAGTTGAATTTACTGTTGACTTAGTTCCTGATGCTAATCCAATTTTAAAACCACCTTATCGAATGGCTCAAATTTAAATTTTAGAGTTGAAGGAGAAATTACATGATTTATTAGAGAAATGTTCCATTCGACCTAGAACATAATGATGGGGTGTTCTTGTATTATTTGTTAAAAAGAAAGATGGTTCAATGAGTCATTTAATTTATTATAGATCCTTGAATAACATCACTGTTAAGAACAAATATCCTTTGCCTCATATCTATGATTTGTTTGATCAGCTCCTGGGAGATCAGTATTTTTCAAAGATTGACCTGAGATCGGGGTACCATTAGTTGAAGGTAAAAGAAGAAGTTATTCCAAAGACCGCGTTTCATACAAGATATGGCCATTATGAATTTGTAGTAAGGCCTTTTGGGCTAGCCAATGTACCTGCTGTATTCATGGATCTTATGAATATAATTTTCCCTGAGTTATTGGATAAGATTGCGGTTGTTTTCAGTCATGATATTTTAGTGTTTTCTAAAAGTAAATAGGAGCATGAAAGACATTTAAGGGTTTTTTTGAAAACCATAAAAGAAAATAAATTGTATGGGAAATTAAGAAAATTTGAGTTTTGGTTACAACAAATTTCAATCAATGGTCTTATTGTTTATAAAGATGGAATAACTGTTGATCCTTAAAAAAAAGGTTTTGGAAGAATGGCCAAGACCCACAAATGTAACTGAGATTCGTAGCTTCCATGGTTTGGAAGGATATTACTGAAGGTTTGTTATAAATTTTTCATGGTTATCTATTCTAATGACTAAGCTAACTCCGAAGGGTGTTTTGTTTATTTGTACAAAAGAATGTGATGATTGTTTTTAGGAACTGAAAAGAAGATAGGTGAATATTCATGTTTTGGAACTACCTTCCAGTAATGGTGAGTTTTTTATCTACAGTGATTCTTCATTGAAAGGACTTGGTTGCGTCCTAATGAAAAAAGATCAGGTAATTTCTAATGCTTCACGTCAGTTGAAAACTCATGAGGTAAATTACCCTACACATGATTTTGAATTAGTTGTTGTTGTTTTCGCTTTAAAAATTTAGAGGCATCATTTTTATGGTGTAATGTGTGAAATATATACTAATCACAAATGATTAAAGTATATATTCACTCAGAAATAATTGAAAATGAGATAGAAGAGGTGGATATAATTAATCAAGGATTATTATTGTACAATTCATTACCATTCAGGAAAAGAAAATAAAGTGGTTGATGCTTTGAGTCTAAAAAGTAATGCTTTATTAACAATGTTGCATTTGGAACGTGATCAATTGGTTAATGATTTGATGATCTTTGGCATGGAAGTTGTTGTTGCAGGATGAACTTCTGTTTTGTTTCATATATCAGTGAAATATTCTCTATCAGGCCGAACAAAGCAAGCACAGAAGCAAGATAGTGAGTTGCAGAAAAAGGTAGAGATGGTTCAGAAGTGTATGTTTCCCGAATTCAACATTGATAATGAATGTGTTTTGTGATTTGGGAAGAGATTGTGTGTTCTTTGTGATTAAAATTTGAAGAGAGAGTTTTTATGTGAAGCTAATAATTCTCCATTTTCAGTTCATCCAGGAAGTACTAAGATGTATAGAGAACTTCAAGAGTATTACTGGTGGGATGAAATGAAAAGGGATATTGCTAATTTTATTGTGGTGTGTTTGACTTTTCAATAGCTAAAAGCAGTTCGACAGTTACTGAAAGGGATGATTCAACCATTACCAGTACCAGAGTGGAAATGAGATAATATATCCATGGACTTCGTTGTGGGATTTTCGAAGACACCTTGAGGTAATAATGCAATCTAGGTTATTGTTGATCGATTGACTAAATATGATCATTTCCTTACTATAAGAGATACTTTTTCCCTGGATCGACTTTCCAGTTTGTATCTTAAAGAGATAGTCAGGTTACATGTAGTTCCACTCTCCATTGTATCTTACCGTGATCCTATGTTAACTTCTAACTTCTGGAATGGCCTTCAGAAGTGGTTGGGTACTGAATTAAATTTTAGTAAAACTTTTCATCCTCAATTAGATGGGCAGTCAGAACAAACAATTCTGACATTGTAGGATATTATACGTGCTTGTTCGATGAATTGTCAGGGATGTAGTGACCAATATCTTTCTTTGGTTGAGTTTTCTTATAATAACTGTTTTCATTCTTGTATACAGATGGCACCATTTGAGTCATTATATGGGAAGCAGTGTCGAAATCCAGCTTTCTGGGGTGAATTGGGTGAAAGGAAGTTGATGGTACCAGAATTTGTAGAAGAGTTGGCAGAACAAGTTCAGCTGATACAGAAACACATGAGAACAGCTCAAAGCAGGCTGAAAAGTTATGCAGAAAACAAAATGAATGATCTCTCTTTTGAGGTAGGTGATCATGTTTTTCTCAAAGTTTCACCCTGGAAAAGGGAAAGAAAGGAAATATGAGTCCAAGGTTCATTGGACCATATGAAATTTTGGAGAGAGTTGGATTAGTTGTATACCGAGTGGACTTAACTTCATGTTTATCTCATGTACACAGTGTTTTTCGTGTATCAATGTTAAGGAAGTACATGCCAGATCTATCTCATGTTTTGAGTCCAGAAGTAGTTCCGCTGGAAGAGAATATATCATATATGGAACAATCGATCTAGATTCTTGACCATAGGGAGCATGTGTAGCAGAATAAAGTGATTCATTAGGTAAAGGTTTTGAGTAAAAAATAAATGAGTGAAGAGGGAACATGGGAATCTGAAAATGCAATGAGGGATAAATACCCCCACTTATTCGATAAGTAAATAAATTGCGTGGATGGAATTTTCTAAAGGGGGGAAGTATGTAACATCCCAAGTAAGTAATGAATAATATATATTCTTATCTATGTATATTTATGAATTATAGAGTGTTTTAGAGGCTTAAAATGAGAATAAATCCAATCATAAGCATGGAATACACTAATATTTTTTAAAAGATTGTTTTACTGCCTTTTGATGTAAAGCCATTTTCAAATCAAACGTTTGAATATTTTATAAGCTCAATTTGTCAAAATATAATTATTCTTTATTATTGTGACATTGAAATTTACTTTGGATAATTTTTTGGTATTTTTTTGACAATTTCATTTTTAATGAATAGTGAAAAATACTGTATTTTACATCAAAACTTCTTTTTCATATAATTTAATTATATGGATATATTATATTTTTATTTGGTTTTAATGTGTAATTAGAATATATTTCTACCATTTAATCCAATTGTGGTCATTATAATTAATTTTACTTTGGAATTGGGCATATACAATTGCCAAACTTTTCATAGATATTGTTTCAAAAAAACCCGCTATTTGTTTTGACAATGGGAAATATTTTTAAATTTATTATTGCAATTTCTATGTTTTTAATTTGGTAAAATGGATTCCATATTTGGAATCATAAAGTACAAATTATGTAAATAATATTCTTTAGTTTTTGGACATTATGAATAGTAACGACGGTAATTATCATTATTTATCTTGATTAATTAGTAATCGGGTAGTTAAGGATAATAATATAATATCATAATTATAAAAAATGACACAAACACATGTTCTAATGCTAATGGTTGTGTCATGGAAGACCATGGGATGCCTTTTTCGAAACTTAGGGACTCTATGGAATCACTTTTTGGTGATAATGACACTTTATCATGTTTTGTTATTAAAAGGAAAGTATAAACAATGTATGTATCACCCAAGTAAAACAATTTTTATTTTTTGTACATAAATTTTATCTTAGAATATAAATATTAATTGGGAAGATAAAAAGATTTCCTACATCATAGTATTTTTTATATAATTTTTAGACATTATATAAATTAAATTAATTATGACATCATGATGATGCAGCGATTACCTCATTAATGAACGATTTAAATAAAATGAAACAATAATATGAAATATAAGAATTAAAATTATCAAAGACATATTTAATGAGTATATTTCGAACTATTATCACCTTATCCTAGAAATATATCAATGTGGGACCTTTTAAATCCAAAACACATTTCAATATAAAGTAACATTTTATAAATTTCCAAGAGTGCCCCTCCTCTCCTCTTATAAAAGGCCCCCACCTCTACCTCTTTAGACACACTTTTCAAGACATTGGATCTGTCAATATCTGCTCATTTTATCTCTCCACATCCCTCGCTTAATCCTAGAAGCCTCACCTTAGGCAGAAATCTCTTCAAGAAACCCTTTTGGTACAAACCAAGAGGACTTACACGATTTAAAGGTAAAGTCTTCTCTAATGTTCTTTTGTTTTATTTTGCTCCGCCAACCCACTAAACTATTTTTATTCATTTATTTTGTGAAAACACCAGTATGTTCAATATACTTGGATGTTTTTAAAAGAATTATTAGAGCTACACTTATAGACACCTACATCCAATTTTTTAATGAACCTACTGTTTCTGTGGATGGGGAATTTATGCCTCCTGAAACGATGATTGTTAAATATTTTTATAACACCTTCAATGGTGGCCATTAAGATATAACTATATTTATATATTATATATATTATGTATATGTTTTCCTTAAGCACTTGTATTTTTCATTTATTGCATACCTTTAGTTATTCCATTGTGGTTAAACGTGATATCTTCATTTTAGGAAGTGCGGACTCTCGCCCCCTCAATGTAATTTGAATCATTTATGCCATATGTGAGACATATAAAGGATGGAGTTAATGATATTATATATGATATTATACTGTAATTATCATATACTTTTATATCACTATGATTCCATTCAATTTAATAGTCAATAGAAATGGAAGTAACGTTCATTAGTATGTACGGCTTACCGTCTCTATGAACGATGCTTTTCATTTCTTACCTCTAAATGTTATGTAATATTTTAAATTCATGTATATAATGGATATATATGAAATATATGATATATACATCATGAATATAATTCTGGACATAATGGATATTTTACCACATTAACAACTTGTAATTACAATAAGTTTATTTTTGACTCATGTACCAATGATCGACAAAACGACCATTATTAACTTAAATAATTACATAGTGTTCATGAAATGGTAATAAGTTATATAAAAGGAATAATGAACTTTAAAAAGGTTCTTATGAAAGTATAAATTAACTCATGTTTATTATTCCGGAGGTTAAAGAACGATCGAGTGAAGTCGTACTCGAGGTAAGGGACTTCGTCTCAATCTCCTTTCATTGAGGCATATTTTGTTTTATACACTACCGTCTTTTATACGGTGTATAAACCCCCTTGAATTTTATGTTTATTAAAAATGAATCTTTTATTATATGATGAGTTTTACTAAACGACAAAAGGTAATGTTTTTGTCGTACGTATATGGCGACAACGACTTCTCTGCCGCCATGACCATTATTTGAGTTTCGGCTTCCTCTACAAGCCATAACTTTTTTTAAAAGAAAAATAAATAAAATGTTTTAATTATCTTATATTTTTGTTATTTAAAATGGTTTTGATAATGTTTTTATTATATCAATTTGTTATTAGTATCTTGTGATTGAAATGTGGAAATGTTATGTTTCCTTTATTCATGTTTTATGTGATACGATTATGTTATGGTTATTGGGCATTGTTTATGAAGATGGGTGGTTTTGTGATAAACTAAGGGAGGGTGAGCCCGATATAGCTCTCCAATGCATTGGGTAACGTGAAGTAGTTAAACATTAAGGTTTCTTCGATGATATTTATGGAATATAATGTGATGGGTATTCCAAATGAAACCATGAGGGTTACTCCCTACTTAAGAATGTTATGAATGCCTCACGTTACCTATATTTCTTATGATTTCTATGATTTATTCATTATTTGATAAGGTATGTTAAAATTATTCTGTTTTATGAGTAAATTATGATTTCATACATGGACTAATGTTTTCATTTTGTACTTTTATATCACTTAATGATCTTTTTATGCTCATCCCATGTTTTTTAAATGTTTTTCACAGTTCAAGGGAAAGGTACATGATGTGATGATAATTTCAAGGATGTGTCAAGAAATAATCCATGTTTAATTTTAAATATGTATCCTTTGATGGGAAAATGAGTATTATCTTTTATGTAACCACTTTTTTTAAATGTGGAATGTAATTCATGTTTTAAAATTAAATTCTCTAAAACTCTATACGTGAAAATATCCTGAATGTGTTATCTTGAAGTAACTCAAGATTACGTAATGTTTAAGGCACAAGGCCTTATAAATTTAATAACATATTCTTCAACAAAAATTTAAGCATTTATGTCCAAATAACATCAGTTACTCTTAATGTATCACACTAAACAGTAATTAACCTGATCACATATAATTTATTATATGTTATGCATTTCAATAAATAACCTAAATCACTATATGTCCACATTAAATACATAGATTCTTTGAAAATAAAATTTCAAACATTACTCCAAAAACGAAATCCCATAGTATTCTATATTCTTTAGGCATATATTGTTATTAAAAGAGAGAACATCTTCTAAAATAAACTTTATCAATTAATCACCAAATCATTTTCTTATACTATGTATTTCCATTTGATAAAATATAAGATCCAAAATCAATATATTCTTGATCCATAAAATCATTAAACTAAGAAGAATAATTCATACTAACTGGGGACATCACGTAGGATAGTGGTAAGTGATGTGCCCTTGTCGCCCTTCGGTTATGGTTTCAATTCCTATGGCCTTGCCAGACATAACATGTTGTCTGCCATATTATGGGCTTTCTTATTTATATAACTCAAAAATAACCCTAACATGTTTTAAACTCAATGGTTTTCTTATATATTTCATTTTCATCCCAATAAATTAATAACTTATCATCTTATATATTGACATTTTTTCACCTCTATAAGATAAAAAAATATTCCAAATAAAAATATCTCTATAACATAGTCATGGTGTCCATATGGTTTCATCATCATCGTATTCACATATTTATAAGTTCCATGAATTGAAACAATTATTTAGAGATACTTTAAAATCATTTTCTTCCATCATTGAAATACACCTTGTACAACTTGGTTCATATGGTTGTTTGATGAAAATTAGTTTTTGAAAATAATCATGTATGATATATAATTTCAAAACATAGGATAAAACATGATTTTTATAAAACAGTCACACCAAGTTTTAGTTAAAACATTCCATTAATAGTACATTTAAAATACCATAAGTATTTTCTAGGAGATTATACTGTAAAAGAAAATATAAATAGGTTTCTCAAGGGTCTCCTTATTCTGCACCCTTTTCAAAATCATAATATGCTTCAAAATCTTATAATAAGGTATAATATTTAAAAATGCCTTGATAATATTTACCTTTCTTGAAAATATGAGAATATTGTGAAAATAGGGTTTGATTAAATACAACCCATAATCCATGATGATATGTCGGTATAGTGGAGGTGTTTGATATCTCAAACAATTTCATGTATGTGATTTGTATGGTAGACAAAGTTTCAAAATCATTTTAACATGACTTTGAAATAATTATTTCAAGAATGTCATCTGGAAGAGATATGAATGTTGTTTGAGATCCTCATCCTTTCATTTGAAACAGAATTTCCTTGATCTGAAAAAGTTATAAAATAAGGATTTAACTACAAGAGTAGACATAGAGACTAACCATGTGTTTAACGAAAAATCATAAACACTAAATTTGTTTAAAATAACCTTTGATACCAACTATAAGGCCCCAACCTCAAACATTACATAATCTTGAATTAGTTAATAATTCACATTAATGATCTCTTAAGTTTTATATTACTAGAGAATTAGTCAATACCTGTTACATTATATTTCAAAAATTACAAAGTATACACCTATACTAAATCCTAATATTTTAACAATAATAAAACTCCTTAAGTAAAACAAGAGTTCTTTTTTTGATATAAATCATCTTGAATTCTTCCTTTCTCTTACCCTTTCTTATACCATATGATAAAAATTTCAAAAACATGGGATGAGCATAAAAATCATAGAATGGTTTATAAAACAATTAAATAAAAATTTAGTCCATCAAAACATTCAAATCAATGAATTCATGTTTTTCAATCTTTAACATACCACACAAAATCATAGGTTTTATGAATAACACATAGAAATCATAAATCATAAAGGTTACTTGTGGCATCCATAACATACTTACTTTGTAGATTTTATAGCAACATAGTAAGTTACAGTAAAATCCCATGAAAGTAATGAATAATATATATTATTATCTAGGTCTATTTATGAATTATATAGTGTTTTAGAGGCTTAAAATGAGAATAAATCCAATCTTAAGCATGAAATACACTTATATTTTTTAAAAGATTGTTTTAATGCATTATGATGGAAAACCATTTTAAAATAAACATTTTAGAATTTTATAATCTCTATTTTTAAAAATGAACTTATTCATCATGATTGGGACATTGAAATTTACATTGGATAATTTTTTGGTATTTTTTGGATAATGTTCATTTTAATGAATAGTTAAAAATACTGCATTTTACATCAAAAATGCTTTTTCATCTAATTTCATTATATGGATATATTATCTATTTATTTTGATTTAAAGTTTAATTTGAATATATTTTTACCATTTAATCCAATGGTGGTCATTAGAATAAATTTTACTTTGGAATTGGGCATAAACAAGTGCCAATCTTTTCATAGATATTGTTTAAAAAAAACCCGCTATTTGTTCTGACAACGAGAATTATTTTGAAATTAATTATTTAAATTTATGTGTTTGGAATTTGGTAAAATGAATTACATATTTTGAATTATAAGGTCCAAATTATTCATTCAAGACTCTTTCGTTTTTTGGACATTATGAATAGTAATGACGGTAATTATCATTAATTATCTTGATTAATTAGTAATCGGGTAGTTAAGGATAATAAAATAATATCATAATAATTAATAATTTCCCCAACATGTGTCCTAATGTTACTGGTTGTGTCATGTACGACCATGGGATGCCTTGTACCAAACTTGGGGACCCCATGGAATCACTTTTGTGTGATAATGACTTTTTACCTTTTTATTTTTAATGTATGTTAAATATAACAAAGTTTGTATCACGTGAGTAAAAAAATTTTAATTTTTTCTACATAAATGATCATTTGGAATCTAAGGGTTCCTCGTCATGGAACTCCTTCAACACTTCATTGCTTGGTGAAGCTGTGCAGACAACTCTCCACAGACATTATATAAATAGGAGAGGGGGACGGTAAGTAACAACATGGGGAATTAATGCGGGCTCATTAATTTGAAACATTCCTAATTATCCAATGACATTGTTACTTAATATTTGGAGGTGAATCATTTTATAGGATTCAAACATCGTGGGTCCCACACTCAGCTTGTCCATTGGTGAAGAAAAAAGAAAATAAAATATGGAAATTATTTTATTTCTTTTCTTTTAAAATGTCACAAAACTTAAATTTTTCTCCAGACCTACTACAGTCAATGTAAACTATCTCTTAAGTGATTCTTAGCGCTGTTAATTCAATGGTGCCCTCATATTTTTAATCCGAGCAACAGTTCAAACGTTAGAAAATACAGCTCCCATGTTTACTGAATGTACATTAAAAAAGATCCTAAATTAATTCCAGGCACACTGGGTCTCGGAATCAGGGGACGTCAAGTTTTGTAGACATGTAAAAATTCCTTATAATTAAAAAAATTACATGGAAAATACTGGTATTTACATTCTCCCCACCTTAGGGATTTTCATCCCCAAAAGCCACAACATATACTAAGGAATATATATGGATACAATGCATGAATCTGAGCCCCCAACTCCAATGTTCTCTCATAGAGGTTCATGTGATACCAGTGTACACACACCAGGGGAATCAACCACCGATA
Organism: Viscum album; assembly: GCA_963277665.1. Lineage (NCBI taxonomy): Eukaryota > Viridiplantae > Streptophyta > Magnoliopsida > Santalales > Viscaceae > Viscum > Viscum album. Next base: position 706,413,869 of record OY728157.1, on the reverse strand, counting down.
AAGTATCACTCCTATCGATCCTCAATCTCTACAAGAACATCCATAAACGTTGCCCCATTTTCTAAGTCCAGAATTACGTGGTCGATGATTTGAGATTGGTCATAGATGTATCTGCTCAGCTGGAATATGAGGATGACGTTGTGCACCCTCCCCAACTGTGGTGGATGTTCCAAGAGGTATTCTACCTCACCTATCCTCATAAGTATAAGAAATGGTTCAATAAACCTAGGTTATAACTTGTCACCTCGGCCAAATCTCCATAGTCCCCATTGAGGAGAGACTCCGAAGATTATATGGTCCCCCTCCTAGAACTAAAAAGGTCTCTATTTCCTATTAGCATAAGACTTCTATTTACATTGTGTAGTCTTCATCTGCTCCTGGATGATCTGCTCCTTATCAGTGGTAGCCGGTACCAACTCTGAACCCATAAGTGTTGACTCCCCTGGTTCTGTCTATTATATAGTTGATCTGCAAGGTCAACCATATAGGGCCTCCAATGGTGCCATACCCATGGTGGAGTGATAACTATTGTTTTATGTTAACTCCACCAAGGGCACGTTTTCCTCCCAACTGTGGTGAAAATATTGGATTCAAGCATGATGCATGTCCTCTAATGACTGAATGGTCTGCTCCATCGAACAATCAATCTTATGATGAAAGGCAATGCTCAAATATAGATGAGTTCCAAACGCCTCCTGTAAACACTTCCACAACCGAGATATAAAACTGGCGTCATAGTCAGAGACAATCATCGATGGCACCCCATGAAGTCATAAAATCTTCTTTACATAGAGGAGTCACAAGTCCTCTACTTATCCCTGATCTCGTATGGGTAGAAAGTGGGATGACTTTTTGAGTTGGTCAATGATCACCCAGATAGAATCATATCTCCAGGATGTACGTTGAAGCCCTATCACAAAGTCCATGGAGATTTCATCCCACATCCACTATGGCACCTCCAATGGATTTGATAAGCCAACTGGAACCTAATGTTAGGCCTTCACTAAATGACAGGTGAGGCATTGTGAAACAAACTCTGCCACAACCATCTTCATCCTTGGACACCAGTACTGATGCTGAAGGTCTTGGTACATCTACCCTACACCAAGATGTTCCTCTAGAGGGGACGTGTGGAACTCCCTCAAAAACTCCTCCCGTAGAACCTTCGGTACAACGGTACATCCTCGGATGTGGATGACATGCTCTCCACCTTCAAAAAATCCATCAGGTTCATGTCTTGGGGGATATCTGAGCACGTCGAGCCTCAAAGTCAATGATTCCAAGTTTCACCTCCCTGACAAACTGATTGTGTGGGGTAGTAATTTTCATAGACTGAAGGTATTCTAATCCATTTCTATCCACGAAGGATATCTGTAACACAAATAGCTACTCATTCACCTCACTCAACAATTGTAGACTAGAACTCCTACATAGTGCATCTGCTACCACGTTACCCAACCTATGAGTATAGAATATCTCAAAGTCATAGTAGTGTAGGAACTCTAAGAATCACCATTGGATCAGGTTAAATTCCATCTATTAGAATATATACCTGACACTCTTGTGATCAGAGTAGACTGTAAAATGTTCGCTCATCAAGTAATATCACCAAATCGTCAAGGAGAAAAAAAATGCTTCTAACTCCAGGTCCTAGGCAGCTTAGGTCTACTCATGTTTCCTCAACATTCACAAGAAATATGCAATCACTACTCTCTCTGGTATAAAGAAACACCCATGTCTGGTCCTTGAGGCATAACAATAGACTACATACCCAATTCCCTCATCTGGTAGCCTCAAGATGGAGGCACTCGTCTGTCTCTAGCTTAGCTCCTGAAAACACTACTGCCATATCTCCATCCATACGAAGGAATTTTTCTTTTTTTTCAACAATGAAATGGGTTCCAAAACATTAGAAATGCCAAGTATGAATCTGTGGTAGTATCCAACCAGCTCCAAGAAGCTTCGCACCTTAGTCACACTCCTTGGTGGCTACCAAGAAAGAACAACCTCTATCTTCGATGGATCCATTATAACTCCATCCTCCAAGATAACATATACCAAAAATTGGATCTATTGTATCCAAAACTAACACTTCGATAGCTTATCATAAACCTGGTTCTCTCAGAGTATATCCATAACTATCTGAATTTGATAAGCATGCCCCTCCTCCATTATTGAGTACACTATGATGTCGTCAATGAACACACCCACAAAGAAATCTAGGTATGGATGAAAGATCTTTTTCATGATTCCCATGAATACTTTTGGAGAATTGATCATGCCGAATAATATGACCAAGAACTCATAGTTTCCATACAAATATCTTAATTCCATCTTCTTCACATCCTCATCACATACCCTGAGCGGATGATAGCATGACATGAGGTTTATCTTTGAAAACCAACAAGCTCCCTTCAGTTGATCAAAATGATTATTAGTCCTTGGAAGTGGATACTTATTTTTCACGGTCACCTGGTTCAGGCATCAGTAGTCTACAGAGATTCTCAAACTCCCATATGCCCTCTTAGTGAACAAAATCAGGTCTTCCCATGGAGAAACACTGGGCCTTATGATCCCCTTTCTCTATAATTCCTACAACTATACATGTAACTCACAAAGATCCATGGGATAATTTTGATACTTTGGTGTAGATATCGATGTCGTCCTGGGGTTCATGTCGATGTAAAAGTCTACCTCTCTACTTGGAGGTATTCTTGGAACATCGTCATTAAAGACATCGATATACTAGTCCACCACTACAGGATAGCTCGGACTCTAATCATCTATCGCTTCGAGGGTAAGGCTAGCCAACTAATGTGTTATCAGCTACACCCTCCTCTGGGAAAGTCCATCATGTACTGGAAGGGTTCCTTTCTCTCCGATGAAGAAAACCCTGCTCCTGTCTACGTGTACACACTGCACATTGTGCTAAATATAGTCAATCTGAGCATGTACTTTGGATGACCTGTATATACCCAAGATGAAATCATAAGGACTCGACACCACTATTAAAGTATCCTAGTCGAAGCTCTCGTCTCCTAGAGTGTGATCATAGTACCGGAACCAGTGTGTAATCATCGAAGTGACTTGTACCTGTGTCTATAATTACTATAGATAGGTTGGAGTAAACATAAATCATACCTATAATCATCTACAGAATGTTGTGGTCATAAGCATTAGCTGTCTGAATCTTTGCTCATCCCTGTCCACCGACTCCCTGTAGTCGGGGTGGGACATCTGGTGGTGGTGGCGGTAGAACCTCGTATCACCACCCACCAACTTCTATACGACCAACTCCTTTTCCAAGTCCTCCTTCCACCTATGGACCTCCTCGATCGAATCGCTACCTCTTCCTTAGAGGTCCCTCAATGGTTCTCTAGTGGTCCGTACAGTGGGTCGGGCATCTGCGAGCCATGTGACCCTACCCACCGCACATGTTGCACTGTGTGTCCCTCACGTGACCTCTTCTGCCTGGAAAGCCCCGGACCTCCGTCGCTACATCCCAGGGCCATCCACCAGAAGATATATCCCACTTGCACCTCTGTGTCATCTACATACTACTAGCCATAGATAAATCTGCTACATGTCACCTGGTGGTGGGTCTCGCTGTTCATGTCTGCTCATCTCGGAATCTCTCCACCAAAAGAGATCGCTCTAGTACACCATCATGTGTCAGTATGCTAAGTGATATCATCGATGCTATAATCTCTCATCATAGACCCTTATCAATAGTTCTTTCCCTGATTAATGGGTCTCATACCATGTCGGTGGAGTAATGAGAGATATCAGTGAACCTCATCGCGTACTGGGCCACACTCTTGTCACCCGGCTGTAGGTGCATCAGATCCTGCATACACACAGAGCGTAAGGATACTATGATGTACTATTCCTTGAAAATGATCTTGATTTCAGAAAAGATGATGGTATCCACATTGTGTATCTAGATAATAAAGCTCCACTATCTCCGTGATACTTCCTGGAAGATAATGGCTACTAGGATCACCATAAGGACAGCTGGTGTCCCAACCATGTGGAAAACTTTGACCATATCCTCCAGCTAGTCCTCAGCCGCTTGCAGGTCCGTCTTACCTCAGAGCCTCGAAGGCCTATACCATTGAAACTCGTGCAATTCCCCCAGTCCATGTTCACCCTCTCAAAGTGGTGCTGGAAACAACAACTCTCTAATGAGTAGTGGTGCTTCTGGTACACCACCCGAAGGTGCTAACGTTGTAAGAGGTCCCTACACAAAGGCCTCATCACTTAGCAGTCTGTCATCATATAACCTCTCAAGAATCTTGGATAGCTGTCTATGTTGTGGAATCCTGAAAGAAAACAGGTGTGCCACGCTCAATATGTTATACCTAGTGAGCTTACTCAAAGAGATCATAAGAAAATATTTAAAAAATGCAATTAGTGTTTTTCTGCTCTGATTCAGAAATAAGAATTCTGGGTCCTGGTTTATGGATACGTCAGTCACCGCACCATCATTGGATTTCACAAATTGAAAACCACACCCATAGCACTTTACACAATTTCTATATAGAAAAGATCAGAGTCCTAGTTCTTCAGTAGAACTGACACCTATGATACCACTTTTTCACAACCCATCCCCAAAGGCCTGTGCCGTGACTACCCCAATATTACCTTCCATAGTCCAGGGGCTGGTGACTAGCACTGAAAAAGAGTATCCCTAAAACATGACAACATTGATATTAATCCTGTACAAACACACAGTGTAGAACACAATAATATGCAACCATAAAGTAAAATGTTGCAGTAAAGCATGATGAAAGTGAAGGGGGACAGAATACAAGTCCAACTCGAAAAAAATATAAGTACAAATGAAAAGTAAAAATTAGATGAAAAATGAAAAGTATCTCATGGATTGTCCACCACTAATCATACTTGATGGGTAGTTATTGCTCACAATAAATAGTACCTATGTCTTGTCACGCCAAATGGTCCACCTCCAAGCACCATCAAGTCCTGGCTACCTCATCCTTGACCAATGTTGTACATCGTCTACACAAAACACAACTAGGTGTGGGAGAATCCCATTAAAGGATGAGTATAATGATACTCATAAGGGACCTCGAGACCTCGTAGGTCTCCTAAAGTTCCACGATGGAAAAACCACAAAGAAAGTCTTCAAACCTACTTAGGTATATGCCCATACATATACCTTAGTTATCTAGATATAATCATCTCATACATTAGGGAAGAATACCACAAACGTAACACCACAAAGAACATGAATTACCACACAAGAAAACATCTTATTTCAAATAGTGTCTCAGGACAAAATAGGTATTAGAGATGTAAATAAGTACATATGATTTGTTGCGAAGCAAGATCATCTTATCATGTCAAGAGACACTACTTCTTACCATACTGAGACTAACAAACATAGGATCAATATGCACTAACCCCCTAAATGAACCAAATAAGATCTAACCTGCCTAGAGTCGATATGTACTAACCCCCACAATGACCCACACAAGATCAGTATAATATGACCCACATAGGATCGCTGAGTGCTGAGCCACACATGATCACTGAGCGCTGACCCACATAGGATCTGACCCACAGAAGATTGGTATGCGATGACCTAGACAGTATCACTACGAACCGAACAACACAAGATCTAACCCATGGATGATTTGTATGTGCTATCTCGAACATAATCGTTGAGCGCTGACGTCCATATGATATGTCTACAACCCCCGCCTCACTGCCGGCCACAGGATCCCTCACAGTAGATGCACTCATGTTCTGTAGAATCTGCCTCTCGATATATCACTCATACCTTGAGAAAAAATAATCTCCACTAAGGAGTAACCCAAATGACCTCCATTTCTTAAGGGTTCCAATGTGATAGACGACGCATCAATCAGATTCCCGGTCTGTTAGTTATAAGCGTTTTAGCTCCGGGGACCCGATTGAATTCAAGTTCGATCCGATCTGACCATACTAAAACTATCTCCAAAAATCAAGTAGAGTATTCCAAAAATGACTGTCTCAATCAAAGAATTCAATTTCCACGTATGGTTCTTCAATTGGACGCCCTATTATCAAGATACGGCCCATTAAGTGTTTCGGGGCCCTGTTGGGCCCGGGTCCAGTCCGACCTGGTCAGACTGACCCCGCCCAACCCGATCTAGATGGGGCCAGAGCTGGCTCGACCCATTAGGCCGAGGTATGGCTCAACCCTAAAGTGGGTGACCTGCATTGGAATCCCGAACCGTAAAGGGTGGCCCGCAAAGGGAGGCCCGCAAAGGGTAGCCCACAAGGGAAGCCTTACCTGCAAGTGGTTGTCCCAACCCACATAGGGTGCAGCCATCAAGAGGGGAAACCCAGACCTATAGAGCATGAACCAATAGGGGGTGGCCTGTCCTCTTTCCACCTGACATGGCGGTGGGGGGGGGGGGGTGACCCCCGGTCTCTCGAACTTCTGAAGGGCTCGAAGGTTATTCAGTTTGTGAAGCAGCGGTGCCACGTGGGCATCGCCTGATCACTGTGGAATCCACCAGAGGTGCGGGTTCTGCCTCCTACACAGATTCGGCTATGACTACTTCTCTCTAGAGGTGCGCTGGTCACACTACCTCCCTGCTCTGTGGCAACGTGCTGGTCATGCAACCTCGCCTTTCATAATCAGATGATGTGTCGGCTGCCTCCTTCGTCTGCCGCAGCTGACGAGCCGCAACCCTCTTCTCACTGGCAGTGCACCACACTTCCTCAGTGGCCATCCGGTGCCTTCCTTTCTAATGACCACTATGGATTTGTGTCGCGACGTCCTCTTTTGATGGAAGTTGGCATGCTACCTTCTTCATAGCTGGTTGGTTCTACCACGCCGACAGTCATCCACAGAGGCTTAAAGATATTTTAGATAGAAGAGCGTATTGGCAGTGTTCGTTAGGCATATGCCCTCCACGTTATCTTTTAAACAAGAGGGAGGATAGAAATGTGTTCAAGAAAATTCACTTTAATTAAAGAATAATTAAACCCTTACCTCGTAAATCTGTTGTAGAACATCTGTTCTAGAAGGTGGATCATTTTCTTCATTCCCAAAACAGGATCCCGACGAAGATTCTCATACACCGTCCTTCAATTTGTGGTTAGGTGTCACCCATCACCTCCATATAGGATCGGCTCCATCCTCTAAGGGTTCAATGTCATGACACTCCTTCACCAATTCATGTCTTGGCGAAGCTGTGCCGACACCTTTCCCTAGGCTCCATATAAATATGAGAGGGGGAGGGTATGTAACTACGTTGGTAATTAATGGGGGCTCATTTATTAAGAACCTTATTAATTCCACAATGACTTTGTTACTTAATATTGATAGGTCAATCCATTTATTGTCTTGACATATTAAGGGTCCCACACTCTACATGTCCATTGGTGGAGAAGAATGAAAATAAAATAATAAAATTATTTCATTTCATTTCTTTTAAAAAGTCACAAAACATACCTTTTTCACCAGACCTACAGCAGTCAAAGTGAAGTCACCCTTAAGCGAATATCGGCACTATAGATTCAACGGTACCCCCAGATTCATAATCCACGAACCGATTCAAAACATAGAAAATGATGCTCATGCATTTACTGAATGTACATTAAAAAAAGTTCAGAAATTAATTCCAGGTACACTGGGCTTCAAAATCAGATACCGTCAATTTTTTCAAACTCATAATAATTCCATATAATTATATAAATTAAATGGAAAATTAGGGTCTTTACATAAACTATGATGTATTTCATTACACCACATTACCAAAAATCACCTCCATTCCAACCCTAGTTGAATGTAGTAGGGACAAGAGAAACCAAAACACCACATGATTTTATCGCCCTGACCTAAATCCTATAATAAAATTTCATAAAATTACTATATTCAATGTATAGTGTAATTAATGATTAGTAGGATACCCACAATGTTTATATACAAGGTTTAAAATAAAGAATACAGTTATGCTACATTTTAACACAAAAATAGTTTTTGAAAGCATTATTATAAATACAAACTATTTATAAATCATTTTATCTTTTTCATCCTTTGGTTATCATAAAATAATTTTACATTCTCAAATCATAAATATTACAAGTATATGTGATTAAAAATAGATAATCATATCCATTAATCATGAGGTATATAGGTAAACACATATCCATGAATCAATGTATCATACTAATCCATGTGATACAGAATCATATAAAATATTATGACAAAAAATCCATGGTGTAAAATCAATCAAATGATAAATTTCCCAAAATGAAGAATGATAAAGCACCTCATATTGGGCTCAATACTATGGGAAAATTCATTCTAGACACTCATAATACCAAAATGGCAAATGTTGGATCTAAAAGATATTGAGTCCTCAAGGGTGATATCACAAAAAGTTACCTATTAGTGGTGAAACACACACTAATGCTACCCATTTATCTATCTCAATGAACCCATGGTTCCCAATGTGGTATTTTACAAATTCAATTCAAAACCATGATCATAATTTTATAAACCATTTTCAATGAAAATAAAATTCCATAATGGAAATCATTCCAAAAACCTACATGTGTACCTTGGATAACCCTCTCTATCTATCCATCTATATACAGATGATATTATGTGATTAATTTAATTTGGAAACCCGTTGCCTTTTGAAAATCATTCCAAAACCTACATGTGTACCTTAGAATCCATTCTGAAAAAACTATAGAGGGAAACCCATGAATACTCACAATATCTCAGACATATAAGTGCCCAAGCTATTCCACATTCATCTTCTACTTGACATGTAATCAATGTATAGATTTCATGATTTGATCAATGATCACCCAAATGAAATATTTATCTCTAGGAGTCCATGGAAAACCAATGATAAAATCCATGTAAATATCATCCTAATTACATAATGGAATGGGTAATGGTTTTAACAAATTTTAAATTATCTAGGGATCTTCCATACTAGTTTAACATGTAAGGCACCGTGATATGAAATACGCTATTAACCATCTCATCCCTTTCCACCAATAATGATACTTCAAGTCATTATATATCTTGGTAGCCCCATAGTACATATACCAATAAAAATTGAGTCCACTATCCAATAAATCATTTCTCAAAGAACACATAACATCCAACCTGCTAAGAAATAAAAAATCACCATTGGGAGACTGAAACTAATCACCCAAGGTATCCTCACCATAAATGATTTCACTAAATTGTATTTACATAGTGCCTACCAACTGTTCAATCCAAACTCACTCATCAAAATACAACTCAACTTTAATCAAATCCAGGAAAAAATACCCACCAACCACATTCACTACCATGTTCATCTTAGAAAACAAACTCATCATTGACCACTCCTCAACTGATTCCTTCCAGGTTTGTGTTGGTATTTGTTTCTAAATGCATCGGAAAACACATTTCATTTACCATGGGTTTCAGAAATATCAAAATAAAATATATGATGGTACTATAAAAAATATCTATTGAAAAAATTCATATCCCTATAAGTCAAAAAATTTTGTAGGCTCTTATGATCAGAATATACTATAAAATGCTTCCAAAAGAGATAGTGATGCCATATTTTGAGTGCATATATGATAGTGTCTATCTCATTGTAGTGGTCAGGGATGTTATTATTTTGAAGGAATAACTGGAAAGATCCATAGAACACAAGATTTTTTGCCACCATCAAGACACATCTCTAACCAATATGAGAAGAATCATTTAAAACATCATAACCTAACCCCAATCCTGGAAGAATTAATACTTGATATGAAGCCAACCAATCCTTTAACTCCTAAAAATATCTATAACACATTTCATTACATTCCAACATTACACCCTTATGGGTTAAATTTGTCATCAATGAGGTGATCTTGGTGAAGTCTTGAACATACAACCTATAGTAACTAGAAAAACTCAAGACGATTTAGATCTAAAAAACATCTCTGGAAAAAATACTCTAATGTTTTAGGATATAATAATGTTCCCCTCTCTTATATAATATGCCCTCTAAAGATTACATATTAGATCACAAAATTAAACTTGAAAATATAATCATAATGATGATTTTCCCTAATTTATTGAATAATAATATCCAATTGGACCATATTCCCCTCCAATGAAATTTAGTACACCAAAATATCATCCATGAACACAAAAAAAAATCATCCTAAAACTGATAAAAGATCTGGTTTATCAAATCCATAATTAGTACATGATAATTAGTGAGGCCAAATTGCATAACCAGAATATCAAAATTCCCATATCGACTCCTAAATGATTTCTTTAGTATATCGTATTCTAGGAATCTTAACTAGTGATACCCTAACTACTGGTCAATCTAAAAAAACAAATGACCCCCTCTAATATAATAAAATATATCATCAATCATTGGAAATGGATATTTTTTATTAATTGTCCTTATATTAAAATTTTGATAATCAGTACAATGCCCAAGGCTCCCATCCACGTTCATAGAAAGGAGGAAATAACAATCCCATAGTGACAAACTAGGATGAATAAATTCTTTAGACTCTAAAACCTCAATATGTACCTTAAGTTCAACCACCTCAGCACGTTCCATATGGTAAGATGGTATAGATACGGGTATCATACCGGGGAGTAGGTAAATAATAAACACAACATATATCTGTGGTGGAAAACTAGAAATATCATCTCGAAAGACCTCAGTGTACTCATACTCAAATATTAGAAGCCATCAACTCAATAAAAGGGAAAATATATTAGGAAACATCTCTAACAACTGACATGATATTACCCTGACATAAGGAATGAAAGACCCCGCCCTTCCTGAGCTATATTCCTGTTCACCTTAAACAACATGACTGAACCCATCAGTAGATAGGAAGTGATCTAGGGATGAAAATACTATATATGGCCTATAAAACTGATCATCAAATCCATGATGATAATCAAGTTGAATATTTCATGACCAAACACTAAGAATCCCAATTCCACCTCAATGTTGGCTATGACCAGCAGACATGTGGGATGTATACTACCTTTTTAAGACTGGTTTAAAAATTTAATATTTACCTCAATGTTATATAAATTCATTTAATATTCTCAGAAATATGAGTTTAACTTTGTTAATGATTTATCATCCTCAAACTCATGGATAATTTGAGAAGACTATTTAGATATTAGAAATCAGGTAATATATACTTGAAAGGAGGATGATACCAACTTATACATCTGTTCGAGTTCTCTTACAACAATAGTGACCATAGAAGAATCCAAATAGATCCATATGAATACCTTTATGGATAAAGATGAATAACACCTACATTATCGGATGAAGGAAATGAATGTAAGATTCTGAGACTTGAAATGGTTAATGAAATTATTGAAATGGAGAAACCATTCTTCAGTACATCAAGGCAGCCCAAAGTTGATATAAGAGATATGCCAATAATAATTTAAGAGGCTTAGATTTTGAATTTAGATATATTTTATTTCTCTAAATATCATAATGGAAGAGTGTCATGAGATTTTGGAATAAAGGAATTCTAAGTCACAGGTACATCGGCCTCTTCGAGATTCTTGATCGTGTTGGAGTTGTAACATATCGATTATCACTTCCACCAATCATGTATTTAGTAAATGATTTATTATATGAATACATATTGAGTAATTACATACCATAAAACTCATAGGTAATTAATTCATAGGTGTTAATGCTAGAAATTAATCTCTCTTATGATGAATAATATGTGATGATCTTGGACCATAGAGATAATGTTCAACAAAAAATGGATACTCACCAGGTTAAGGTACTATGGATGAACCATACGTATGAAGAGGAAACATGGGAACCATAGGATGTGATGAAGGAGAAGTACCTTAACCTTATTTCATCTAAGTATATAAAATGAAATTCTGAGGGTGAAATTTCATAAGTGGGAAGAATGTAATGACCCAAAATTATACCAATGGAAATTTTATTCTTAGAATTATGTTATAAATCTTGAACATTACAAAGAGAAACCAAAAAATATTATTCTCATAAATTAATAGTGAAACAATGGTCATAAAATAAACCAATAATAATATAAAATATTATAGCAAGATAATAAATAAGAAATAAAATAATATGAATATGAAAATTAGGATATGCCAGATCCACTAGAATGACCACACTCACGAACAATGATGTAGAAATAAAACAAAATATTGATAATAAAAAAATTAATTTTGTAAATGAAATAATATATAACCAGGGAAAAAATATAGGTGGGTGATGAATTCTATAAGAGGATTTTTTAGGAAGTAGTAAACCCTTAAGACCATTTGAAACCAGACCCGGGGAATAGTAACCCGACTGTTGGAATAGTAATGTGATAATTAGGAATAATAATTTGGCCATTGGGACAGTGACCATACCAATGATATTATCAGTAAAATTTAGGAATCTTATAATTTATAGTATTAGGTACTTATATAATGGAATAAGTAAATAAATGTTTTAAAAATGATAAAATATGTATTGGTATTTGTGTGAAATAGAAATGATTTTTTAAAATTTTATAACTAATATAATGATTTAAATAAAATTAATTTTCAGAAATGAGGTTTGAAAAATAATATTTTTTGTTTCATAATTATAATATAATTTTATGATACCTTAATTAATTTTTCAAAGTGTCACAAGATTAGATATAACATTAAAAACAGAATTTTTCAAATAAATGATGATTTTAATTAAAATGAAATTTATCATATTTAGAATTTTTTTATAAAATAGAGTTCATTTATTAAATATAAACATTAAAAATTGGTTAGGGTGGCCTTTTTGGTTTTTTTATAAAATAGTTTAATTTTTAGTGAATTGTGAAATACCTTAATTTACGATATTTAACAAATACATGAATTATTGAGTCATGTGTGATGTATCAATGAGATAGGAACCCATTGGTAGGAACATTAATAAAAAATTTAATTTATTTAATCATGTGAATCAACACAATTGAAATTATTGATAAAAAATAATAAAAAACTTTATAAAATTATCAAAACAACCCCTTTCCTCCAAATATAAATACCACCCCTCACCGCCTCTTCTCATCATACATCAAAAGAATTGAATATTTTTTAAATTATACCCAATTAAACTACCAATAATCTTTCCCATTCCTAGGTGTTTCTAGTCTCAACAGAAAACCAATTTCATGTTCCTTAACGAGGTTCTCAAGGAGATGTTATTTAAGAGGTAAAATCATCCTTCTTTCTCCTTTAATTTTTTTTATTATCCTTCTCTCACCTGCCACATACAAAAAAACTGTTAACTCTAATATAATATATATTCATTAATTTTATTTTAATAATTTAATATTCATAATCAAATCTATTCTCTTATCCTTTTATTCTAAAAATTAAATCATCATCTGCGATGTGTCGATTAACCACCATCATGAATGACGAGTTTTTGTTTTTCATTACTGAATTCATGGATGGTAATAAAGTCCTTATAATGGTTAAATAAGATTATAAAATTTATATTATTACCTTTTTGTGTTATATAACTAATATATATACATAATATAAATTAATAAAACAAAACTAGTTCATGATGATCGAAAAAACTCCAAAAATAAATTAATATTTTTTATAAACATTTCACCAAATGAATCATTATTATGTGTAAAAAATAGATATAAGGGACAACCTAAATTTATGATAGTGAATTTATACAATATAATTCCACTTATTTGTTTTTTCTTCCATTTTACAATGACATCCATAATTATACACAAGTGAAGCAACCATTAAACCCTGAAACGAACTCTCTGAAAACAATGAAATTTAAAATTAAAACCCATGGAAATTTCCATAGATGAACTTAATTAAATTATAATAAATCAAGTATATGTTTAATATATTTTTAATTAATTAAAAATTAGATCTAACTATATTATATATGACATTATGTGTAAGTGAATAACACTTTCAAACATATGGTAACAGATCTCTCCAAACCCCTAAATTTACCATTTGGTTACACTTTATCTCTATATACCATAGTGTTATTATTATTTATTTTTATATAATTATTATAAACTCTATTTAAATATTCCAAAAATAGTTATATAGATAAATTCGCCATTATTTTATGGGGAAATAAATTTTTTAAAAGGTTCCTTTCTAAATTTCTCCGGATAAGTAATCCTTATTAAAGGGAACTTCATAATTTCATACCTATTTTCAAGAAAAATCCATTCTATATTTTAGGAGTCTATTTTTTATTAAATATATCAATTTATCTTTATATTATATCTTAGTTTATTTTTAGTTTTATAAAAAAAATTATCTCGTTTTCTTCCCTAATGTTTATTCAATATTTTACCTTAAACTACCCAAAATTATCTCACTTATAAAGTTTATTAAACACTCATTTTAAATTTTTTTACTTCAATTAAAAATAATTTATCATGATAGATACATGTTTTCCCTTATTATTTTACAAGTATGTTTTAAATCCATTTGGTCATAGACACCATTATGATATTTACTTTGGTTATTCTTTTTGACATGATTATGATACCCATTTCATTCCATGGAAGGCCATTATGTCTATTTATTATGTTTTATTTTTCATGAGGCACACATATGCATGAAAAGTTTATGATAGGGTAACCCATATAGTTCTCAAATGCATTGGATAGTGTTTAGTCTCATGATATTTCATGTGTGGGATTAGGGAGTAATCCTAATCCATTATGGGACTTTATCCACCATGTGATATAGTCTTGGAAGTTAGGCTTGACATATGTTTATGTCATGTTATATGGTTCTTTACCATTCCTCTATTTCCATGATCACACGTTCCTATGATCTATATTTTATGATTCCATATGTTCATTCATGTTCCATCCATTTTTATATAATCATGTTATGCTTTTTATCTCATGTGATATGTTTTAATCTTATGTTTATTCCCTTACATATCTTTTTAGCTCATCCATTTTGTCTATGTATTCCCTAGGTTATTATATGGATATTTTGGAGCTCAAAGTATGTTAGAAGATCATTATTTAATATTAATATAAATATTTTTTATTCTAGTTTGGTGTTATTAATTCTATAAACTTAATCATCTAAATACACTAGTATTTATGATCCTCAGTTTTTATTTCATGGTCAATTATTATTTAAATCATGTAATAATATGTGTAAAAGTATAGGGTAATTATAAGGTATCAAAAAAATTACCTTTATGTGGTGTAATTCACACTATGGATACCACTATCTGTATCATGAAACACACAAGGTTCTAAATGTGAGTTTATGAAAATTCAATTCTAAACCATGATAAATTTTTTTTTTACCATTTTCAAAGAAAATATAATATGCTTAAGAGTTTTAAAACCATTTTTTCATATCATGAAAATAAAATTTTAATGAAAAAAAGCCCTTTCTGAAAAAATTTTATTCAAATAAAACATTTAAATTAATTTATCAATTCCAAAAAATGAAAAAACCAAAATATTTAATCAATAAAAATATAAAATTCATCAAATAGACCCATTTTATAGACACAATTATTTCAACGTGGTATAAACCTAGATGCATTAATCAAGAGAGACCAGAAACCAAGAGAGTAAATATATAAAACAAGGTGAACCAATAAACTGAAAATTATCATATAAAAAACTATCTTATCAAAAAACTACATCTGAACCGTAGCTGCAACAAAAAACCAATAATATTGAAAATGAATTCTTACAAAAAGAGAAGAAATCCAATCCTAATGATTAAAAATCACTGAATGAATAGATCCATATGGAATAGAGTCACCTAAAATTACCTAGTAATCACTATAGTTTGGGAGATTAGGGATTCACAGAGAATAAATTATTCATATTACTTTAATGGTGCCCTAAAAACTAACACCATGACATTTAAATGACATGTACCAAATTTACACAACATGTAATCCTAGTGGTTTATATGAACCAAAAAACTTGTGACATTTTATTAAAATCTAATTTTTATACATGCATGGTGTGTACCTCTTACATGGTGTATAAAATATTCAACTTATTTATGTAATTCTTATTTTCTACCCAACAACAATTTCATTACATGAACTTCACTTAAAGAGTGTGTAGGTTCCTAGGAACCAAAAATATAGTAGGTTTTATGTCTAAAATTACAAAAAAATACATCTATCTTCACCATTATATTTATCTTCCAAATTTCTTTTCTCGAATACCACAACCAATGAAAAAAAACCAAAAAAAACATACCTGATTGCATGGTAATTGGGAGTTATATCATTCCTCTAATGGGTTTCCCTATGTTCATCATCCCATACATTTGATATATTGGAAACTAAATCTTCTTCCCTCTATTTCCTACATGAAACTATATTTTCCCTTCTAGGTTTTTAGGAATCTCACTGTAGTTGATATTTTCAATCATATAATGATATAGATTAATAGACATAATATAATGGTTTTTCCTTATAGATCCCATTTAATTTAGTTTCTCATGGAGAAAATTTTTCCATTGTACAATATCAGAATCATTAAAAAATTGAATTATATTTCATTATATTTATTAAAACAAAAAATCATAGTAAAAGCTACGATAATCATAATGGGAAACCACCTCATCAAATAAATCATTTATAATTTCTATCATTAGAGACATATTACTTTCAAAATTTGATATCTTTTCTTTAACATTGGATTTATAAGACCATAATAGATTTGAATCATTTATAAGGGATTATATAAAAAATGGTAATTAATAAAGAATATATCCCCCTGGTGTGTAAACTTGGAGCCCAGTTAGGGAACCCCAACTATACACCAAAATGATGCGTGACATATATTCAAAAATCACTTTTTATGGTTATTACCCCTTGATGAATTCATTCCAAAACAATGAATAATTGACCTATCCAGAAAAGTATGTGTTTCTAGGAAAACCACATAATCTCTAATATACTAAAACATTTGTATTTTATTTTATACATAGACATATCCTTGATATATTTCATAATGTTATGATCTATAATAAATGTTTTAAAAAAACTAGTTCTCAATTATTATTATAAAAAATTTAAATAACGAGAGATTCATATTTTTCAAGAACATATTTTTTATAAACATAGTATTTTTACATGTAAAATTATTATTTATTCATTTATTTAATTGATAATTTTAAATTGAATCTAGATATAGGAAATAATTTAGAATTAGCTAAAAATATGATTTAATTATTCAAATTGTTGCAACGGACATAAGAAAAAATAAAGAACAAATATTCAGCTCATAAATGAATAAATATTATAATATAGAGAGATTAATTATTAAATACACAAATTCAGATCATGAATTCTATTTGTGATGTGAAACATGATGGTGTACATGACATGAAGTTGAGATGTGAAAAAAATTCAGGTTTTTCACTATATGTATATGTGTCATTGTGTGACACATATGGTCACACCACTAAACATCCTCAAATCACCCATAGAGGGTTTTAGAGTGTGAACCAATCCATGAGTATAATATCATGATATTCTAAGTAAGAAACACTATGTTCAATATCATACAAAAAACAAAAAGCTTAGATGATGAATTTTTTTATTTTACCAGGACCACTATAAAATCACCATTACATTATCATGAATGACTTATATTAACTTCATTATAAAATAATTATTTTCAATATCAATTTTATTTTATTAATTATTTTGTAAATAAGAAATTGATTTGAGGAAATCCCTTTTATTCATCATTAATACATTTTCTTCAAAAATGGTTTTTCATTCTTTTTATGAGAGAATATTATAATTTAATTTAGGAAATATTTGAAAATTTATTAGTAATAATTAATTAAAATTTTAAATTAATAATTAAAAAATTATCTTAGGATGAATTTTTGATAATTTTCTAAATATATTGACATTTCAATGAATAGTGAAAAGTAATGATTTCTAATTAAAACAAGTATTTTATATTAATTTATTTATATATTAAAATTCTATTTAATAATTTTTTTTAAAATTAATTTATTAATTTTTAATTAAAATGATTCAAGTATGGTTTTTGAAATTATTTTTATGCTTGA
Source organism: Viscum album (assembly GCA_963277665.1). Lineage (NCBI taxonomy): Eukaryota > Viridiplantae > Streptophyta > Magnoliopsida > Santalales > Viscaceae > Viscum > Viscum album. The sequence continues at coordinate 706,395,751 of OY728157.1, read as the reverse complement.
ATTGAGTATAAAAACATTTTTTATTTAAAAAATAAATTTTTCAAAAACTCATTTTTATTGCGTCTTACTAGATTAATTTTAAATTAAATTCCACCACTTATGTATTTTTTATTTTAAAAAATTGATTGGATATTTATAACCATTGAGTCAAAAAATTTTAAATTGGGTTCTTTTTTTTCAATTTGAATAGTAACCATAGTAATTTGTTTACCATGGTAAAGGATAAATCAAGTAATTCATGTCAAAAATAAAATGATATGAATAATAAAATAGAACTAAAAACTAAAATGATTTTATTTTTTGATTCTATTTCATCCATAACAATCCAATATTTCATTATATGGAATTTTATAATCATTTGAAGGATATTATGACACTTATAATATTTTATTTAAAGAAATGTCAAAAATGAAACAATGTAGTTTTTATTAAATATAATATTTTTAACATACAAAACACTAGGGGATATGTTTTTAATAAATAATATTTGGGAATACATTTTATATATCATCACCATGAGTTTTTTTAAAAAAATTAGTAAAGATATAATTACCATAAAAATATACCCAATGTTGATGAAATAATTATTCAATTAATTAAAATATCAAATAAATTATATTAAAAATATTAAAAGAATTTTAATTTTATAGAATTTACTTTTATTCATGAAATTTCAAGAATATCATAACATGTCAGAGATGTATCAAATTTTTTTCATCCAATTTTACTTCTTTTTGTGTTGTTTTTAAAATATAACTAATGAATAGTTTTAGAAATTGACATTAATGATATAATATAATATATAATATTTTAATTAATAAAAATAATAAATTTATCGATGTGATTTTGATATAATTTGTTGTGTATTTTCTCCATCATAGAACGGTTTCATGATTATATTTCTAGATATTTTTGAATAATGACAATTTTGATCATTTTCTACCTACCAAAGTCATTTGTACAATATGATCCAAAGATCATAAAAAATTCATGAAATGAATTTAATTGATTAATTTGTTTTATATAAATAGTTATTATATGAAATTAATTAATAAATAACATGAAAATAATTCTAATTCAAGTATTAAAATATCATAAGACTTTTATTCTATAAGATAATGAATGTATGAGACTAGTTAGAGAAAAGGTAATAAATTATATTTTAAAAATCATTTTTTAAGGTTTCCCTTGAGCTCTATTTTTATCCCATATCTATATTTTCAAAAAATAATTAAAAATAATAATTTTCTTTACTACTTTAATTTTTAGAGTCATTTTAGTCATGTTTGACTTTTTATAAAACTATTTGAAAAAAATATTTTGGTCATTTTCTAAAAAAGAAACATTTTGAATTTTACAATGAAAATATAATAGAATTGTTTATTATCACATATAAATGATCATAGTAGTTGGGGTTTGGCTTAGTGGTAAGAATACCTTAAATCTACATGAAAAATGGGGGTTCGAAACCCATTAGGCGCAGGTTACTGGAGCAGCTACAGGCACTGTAGCGGCGGCGACAGACCACTGTAGCAGTGGCAGGCACTGTGTAGCACTGTAGCAGTGCGGGTACTATAGAATTACTATTCAAAGAATGGGATTTGGGAAAAAAATGGGTCTGCGGGCCATGTAATGGGCTGAAATGCCCACTGGGCCTTCGGGCTGTGTAATGGGTCTCCCTCTACCCAGTTAAAGAGGTCTTTTCTTTGCTTTAAGAATAAATGAGGCTTCATCCCCAACCATTTTTTTAAAAAATATATATAAATGAACATAATTTCCCTCCGCCATGATGCCTAAATGATTACAATAACGCTTCTCATGTTTACAAGGATCCTTTCAAATAATATTTTTTCTTTTTAATCGTGCAGCATTTTAATAAGTAATTTCAAAATGAAAATATTATTTTCCATAATAATATTTTATAAATATAAGGATATAAAAGAATTATTTAATGTTTTATAGGTTCAAGTGAATCATAATGATTTTGTGTGATTCCTTGATAACCCATGAAAATGTGGTCATGTCATTAACCAATGATAAATGTTTTCATGATAATTAAATGACATGTGGGTCTATGATAGCCCTCCAATTCATTGGGTATGGAAGTCAACGGTAATGTTATTACATCTGTTAGAGTGAATGTATTCATGATATAGAAATAATGTCCCATATAACCATCACATTTTATCTATACATTTTAGGTGGTTTTATATAAATATTATGATATCTCATCATTATATAATTGTGTAATATTTAGAATAAAGTATATTCTAATTTTAAGTGTGAAATGTATAACATTGTGAAATAGTTATTTTATTCATATTTTCAAAGAAACCACTATGATTTATATTTTACTATTATATTTATTATGAAAATTTTTATTAAAATAATTGGGAATAAAAGGTGATTTTTTAATTTGACCATAATATATATTTTTAAAAATTATTTTTTTTAATGTATTCATGGACTAATGATTTCATTAATTCCTTCTCTATCAGCTACTGTGAATTTCATTCATATCCCATGTCTAATTTTTTTAACATTGTTTAAGGTTGGGTAATGTAAATAATGAAATCAACATTAATTTCACAAAGATCTATCTTGGAAATAAATCATCTTTATTTCAGAATTTTAATATTGTGAAAAAATTGATACTGGTTAGAAGTGTCCATATTGTATATATATATATTTTTTATTGTAATAGTTGTGACAAAGCGTTAACGAACCAAAATATTTATAATGGAAATCCCACTTGATCTAATTAAATATATTTTTATATAAAATGTTTATAGAAAATGTCAAATTATTTTGTTTTATGTTAAGAAATATGATTGTTGCTAATATAGCCATTGAATAGTGATCACATGATTAGTATAAATATGGGGCATTTACATATCCAATTTAATCAGAGAAAGGAAGGGATGGCCTCATCCAGTAGAGGTGCCCCATACAAATCCCATTTGTCAGATATCAGAAAGAAGGTTGCGTCTTTGGTTTTTTCTCTTTACAAAGCCCATGTCGACCTTGAATATGTTAAGCTCAATTGGGACCACCTACGAGAGAAGTGGAAGATGATAGAGATTACTACCCAGACAATGTTATCCGAGTCACCCCAAGAGTCTGTCACCATCACACACCTTACTCTTCGGTCTTATGATGGTGTTATTAGGGGTTATGTAATAAGACCCTATTACAATTGTTCTGTACATTATTTTTATATATAATAATGAATATAATTTTATTTTATTATTACCTTTTAAATAGTTTATAAAGAACAAATAGTATTTTTAGATAATGTTTAACTATGAATTCAATTTTGATGAATGAATGGATTATTTAATTTAATAATATTTTAATAAAATATTATTATTATTATTAAATTAATTTTTATTAAATATAAATCATCGTATAATTTTTTGAATGTTTATATAATTTTTCTTAAGGTTTGAAAGCCATTATTTTAAAAAACAAATGGATTTTAGATAAATGTTGGTTTTTATTTTAAAAGTGAAAATTAACATATTTATAAAACTATTTACATAAAATGAATATTATTTCTAGAATCAGGATGTTGGAATTATTTAGTGGTGAAATTTTCATAATTTTTTGAGACAAGAATATTTTTGGGTAAAAATTAAATACCTTTTAAATATATAATGTGTTTTTTGACATCATAATGACCCAATAGTTATGTAATAAAATATTATAAACCTCTAGTTCGGATAATATATTTCTTACCATTAAAATAATATGATTATGGGTTTGTTTGACTAATTTTACAAAGAATTAATGGTCCCTTCAAGACTTATTAAACATCTTGCCTTTTTAAATTGTTTTGCTTGGGAGTGTGACTCACCTCCACATAAGAAACCCAATTATATTAAGAAGTTCCGAAATTTTCCTTATAAAAAATATTTTCCACTTCCCTTTTCCAATATCCACGGGAAAAAACCATGGGCTGGTTTGTGGTTTGAATTAGTTTATGGTGAGGGTCCCAAACCTAAATAATAAAGAATCCCCAAACCTTTCCTATAAAAACCCACCCAAGCTCCCACTTTATCCTCACTCAAAGCCTTTGGAGTTTATCCAACCTCTGCCCTCCTTTCTCTATAATTCTCTCAAGGTTCCCCGAGCTCCCATGAGGCCACTCTCAAGCCTCTCTCAAGCCTTTTGATGTATACTTCCGTGTAAGGTTTTTCCTTCCTTTCTCATTTTTGTCCAATATTCATTAAATTTTTATGCCCTTTTAATTTCAATTATAAATTTTGGGGTATGGTTTCACATCTCTCCCATAATGCCCTATTTATTTTATAATGATGTGATACCCCTTTCTCTCTCATTAAATGCCTCCCATGTACACCCGTTACTATGCTGAAATTCCGAAAGGAATTTATCTCTCCTTATATACATTTAAAAAATCCTTTTTTATCATGAATCTAATTTCCATTAATTTTTTTGGACAATTATCTATATGAATCCCTTATTTTCCTTATCATGTAAATATTATGGGACACCTCCTTCTCTCTAATCAACTATTTTTATGAAGTCTTACGTCACGCCGTTACGCTGCCGAAATTGCACCAAATTTACTAGCCAATACCATTGTGTAGTGAATACCATGCCCATTTATCTATCAAAAGTAGTCACCTTTATGAACATTTTAATATTGATTGTAAAGATTCATGTATTAATTCTACATTTCTTTATCGTGGGTAAAATGATGATGTTTTATGAATCCATGTTATATGATCCATGTGGCACACTTATGCCTGAAATGAAATGTTTAAGCAGGGTGTGCCCTTATAGCACACCAATGCATTGGGTAAAGTATAGTATCATGATACGTCATGTGAAATGGGTGTTGACTCATTCTAATTCAAGTGAAATGAGGTTTTACTCATGATTCAGGTGTAATTAGGATTTACTCATTCTCCATGTGCAATGAGACTTGGCTCCTACTAATTCAATGTTAAGTGTTGTTGACACATTTCTATGTTATTATTATCATGATTTATCATGCCTTCATGTTTATGCTTCTATTGTGCTCTATGGATATGGCTATTTTCTAACATTTATTGTACTCCTCAGGTTATTCCATAATTATTCCCTTACTGGGCTTTATATCTCACCCTTTTTTTCATGTCCTCACGTTATCCCATGCAATGCTAAGAACGAGGGAATGTAGTGGTATTGAAAATGAAGTTTTCAATATAGATGTTTTTTTCATGTTTTAATATGTTATGTAATGCTCCGAATCCCTATAGACACTAGACTTCTAGATCATCTATGTTTTATCAAGTGTTGTTTATGTAATAAATTACGTTTAATTGGGTAATAAAAGACCAGGGTCTTAATATTTAGTATTAGACGATAGGTTTAGTTTTTTTGGGATTATGATTAGGAAATACTAGTAAAGCCTTAGAGAAAATATTGTGTATATTAAAAACATCCCTATGTTATTGTGAGTACTGAGTAAGTGTTTTATCATGAAAATACATCCCTGTCTGGATACGAGCAGGTAGAGGCGGCTCTATGATAGATGTATCCTATGGGTAAAACATGAAAACTCCACTTTGAGCTAGACTTGAGCGGGAACTCTGGCACGAAAATGGGCCTTGCTACACTCTTGGTTACCACAATCCTGGGGGAAATGTTTTGGTAAATTCACAATCTTAGTATGAACAATTATTAAGGGAGAAAAAATTCCCTAAAAATATATGGTACAAAGTAGATCATGGATAACATAGACTGAAGCCAATAGATTAATAAGAAACGAAAATAAAATTCATGTATATGTCATCCATTTTTTCTTTATATTACCCTTTATTTTTTACCCCTAACATTCCTTTTATTCCATCCAATGGTGGTAATAGGAGGACTCGGGCTAACAACTGATGTGAAGATCAATGTGATGATTGTACTAATGAGATGCCCAATCCCATGGGAGCTGGAATCGAGAAATTTTTCACACTTCTCTCCAATATAACTCAACATTTGAATAGAAACATTGCACAAGAAGAACATTCAACCCCCCCCCCCCCCAAGAAAGAACATGTCACTATCGAGAGCTTCATGAGACAAAGTCCTCCTACTTTTAATGGATCATTTGATCCATCGATCACTGATAAATGGATCAACTCCATTGAAAATATCTTCTCCAACCTTCAATATTATGAACAACAGAAGGTTATCCTGACTGCTTATTTTATGGAGGGTGATGATGATCAATTTTGGGCATTGATCAAAAAATATGAAGCCTGAGGAGGAGATCGAGGCGTTGGAATGAATGGATTTCCAGAGGATGTTTTTTGATAAATATTTTCCATGGACCTTCCATCCTATGAAGGAAAGGGAATTCCTTTACCTCAAGAAATAATATAAATAATATGTTGGAGAATACAAGGAAAACATCACAAGGCTTTCATGATATTCTTCTAAATTTTTCGTTACCCCCGAATTCATGGTTGACCGCTTCTTTGGTGGGCTAAAACCTAGTCTTAAGAAAGTGATGGTGATCCATGATTTCGATAGCTATGAGGAAATTTTCCAATGTTCCCTTAAGGTTGAAATAGTGTTTGGAGAATCTCAGGGGTATCATGGGGATATAGAGAATAAGGTGGAATTAAATTATGGTGGTCCGATGGATAAATCCTATGATGCAAAGAAGATCCTTCACCCGACTGTACAAATGTGTGGGAATAAGAACCATATAAATTTTTTGAAGGGGAAGAGGAAATGCATTAGGTGTGGAAGAGAAGGGAACCTATCTGTTAACTGTCGAGATGAAAAACACGTTGCTGAAACAGAGGAGAGGAATGCTTCATTCGAACCTCAACACGTGGTTCATTGTAACAACTAAAAAGAACCCAGAAATCATTCATATCATTTCCCTAAGCTATGGGTTTTCAGAGGCAACCAACAACCTCCAAGGCAGCAAGGGAAATCTTTTTCCATCACTTCTACCGAAATGAACCCCAAAAAATAAGTGGTTAAAGGTACACTGGTTATTCATTCAAGAGTAGCAAACAAACTTTTTTATTCTGGTTCTATGCATTCTTTTATACCTTGAATGTTTAGTAGAACAATCCCAGGATCACCACAAATCACGGAAGTGAAGATGTCATTGAGTACAGTAAATGGGGAAATCATTGGATCCCATGAATATAACTCCTCCCTTGTCAGAATATGTGTATTGAAATTTCCGGAGAACCTTGTCATAATCCATATAGTGGAATTTGATTCAATCCTTGGCATGGATTGACATTCCTTTTATAGATCCAACATAAATTTCAATGAGAGGGAAGTCACTCTCCATGTGTAGAATCGACCCCTGATTCTTTACAAGTGGAAGGAGGAAGAAGAACCTTATTTTACTCCATTATCTCATGTATGGATGTTACTGCCCAATGAACACACTTATCTAGCTCAGATGATTGAGCCTAAGTAGGAAACCATCCTAGAAGACATGCCTATTTGGAGGGAATTCACTGAAGTGTTTCCTGAGGAATTTCCAGTTATTCCTCCTATAAGAGGTGTTGAATTCTCAATTGATATTATACCTATGGAGTTGCAAATATAAAACCCTCTGTATAGAATAGCTTTTATGGAGCTTGGGTATATGAATAAATAACTACAAGAGAATCTAGATAAAGTGTTTATATGCCCAAGAGCTTCCCCATGGGGTGCACCAGTCCTCTTCGTCAAGAATAATGACGGGTCAATGTGGTTTTTCATCGATTATTGTGAGATTATCAAAATCACAATAAAGAACAACTATACTCTCCCACATATTGATGAATTGTTCAATCAGCTGCATGGAGAAAAACACTTCTCCAAGGTGGATTTGCAGTCGGGATATTATCAAGTAAGGGTGAAGAAGGAATATATCCACTAGACTGCTTTTTGTATAAAATACAGGCACTATGAATACATAGTAATTCCATTCAGACTCACTAATTCTCTAGAAATTTTCATGGACTAGATGAATAGAGTCATTATAGATTACCTCAACAAATTTGTGGTAGTCTTTATAGATGATATTCTGATATACTCAAAATCCAAGGAAGATAATGAGTAAAATCAAAGAACTATACTAGAGACCTTGTGGATGGAGAAGCTCTATGAAACATACAACAATTGTTTGTTCTGGATGAATGAGGTCTCATTCTTGGGCCATATCATCACAAGAATGGGGATATCTATGGATCACTCCAAAACACATGCAATTGAGGGATGGATGAGGCCATCATCAGTAGCAGATATCTGTAGCATATTGGGGTTACCTGGATATTATCGATGATTTATGAGAAATTTATCATGATTTTACAACCCTCTTTCAATGCTAACTCAAAAGGGAGTATAGTTTGATTGGATTAATGATTGTGAAGAAAGATTCATGGATTTAAAAAAGAGTATTCTCACTGTGCCCGTGCTCACATTAACCACAAGTGGAGAACATTCTGTGGTATTTAGTAATGCTTAACAGAAGGTCTTGGGATGTTTGTTGATGAAAAATGACAAATTAATTTCCTATGCATCAAGGAAATTGAAGGTCCATGAACAAAACTATCCAACACATGACCTTGAGTTGGCTGCGGTGATCTTCTCTTTGAAAATTTGGCTTCATTATCTCTTTGGGGAGAAGTGTGAAATATATACCGACCATAAAATCCTCAAGTATATATTCACATCGAAATAATTGAACATGCATCAACAATGATGGTTAGAGCTGATGAAATACTATGATTGCTCAATCCATTACCACCCAGGGAAAGTGAACAAGGTGGAAAATTCCTTATGTAGAAAGAACCCAAAGATTCTATCATTGTTGAGAATTGAATGTGATCTAATATTCTTATATTCGATGAACATAGACATGATAATTATAAAGAAGGGAAAATCATCAATACTTACACAAATTATTCTGTAACCATCACTTTTGGAACTGTTAAAGAATGATCAAAAGATTATGTGAGAATACAAAAAAAATGGAAGGTATCAGAAAGGGAAAATCCTTAGAGTTTAATATCAATGAATAAGGGATTGTGAGATTTGGGAAAATACTATGTGTTTCATCAAGTCTGGAGCGGAAGAAGGAACTTTTGGATGATGCTCATAGTTCATATTTCTATATTCACCCAGGAAACACAAATATTTATCAAGATCTCCGAGAGCATTATTGGTGGGACAATATGAAGAAGGAGATTGCTGAATATATATCAATGTTCCTGGTGTCGTAGCAAGTGAAGGTAGAGAGGTAGAAGTCTACGGGGATGATGCAACCATTCCCCATACCAGAATGGAAATGTGAGAACATCACCATGGAATTTGTCACCGACTCCCGAAGACATCCAAAGTCACAATGAAATCTTGGTTCTTGTGGATCATCTTAAAAAGGTTGTACACTTCATTGCTATTTAGGAGGATTTCTCATTAGATCAAATGGAACAGATATATATCTGGGAAGTGGTAAGGCTACATGGAGTACTAATATCTATTATGTCTGATCAAAATCCAAGAGTCACCACTATGTTTTGGAAGAGCCTTCAAAATGCTATGAAAACTGAACTAAACATTAGAAAAACCTGTCATCCTCAAACTGATGTCCAATCCTAGTAGACTATCCAAACACTTGAGGACATGTTGAGATCATGGCCAATAGACTTTAAAAGATGATGGGATCAAAATCTTCAATTGGTTGAGTTCTATTATAATAACAATTTCAACATGATCATCCAAATGGCAACATATGAATCCCTTTATAAGAAAAGGTGTATAACACCGGCGTGTTGGGATGAGGTTGGTGAGTGTAAGCTTCTTGTACCAGAAATGGTCGAAGAAATGGTGGAGTAGGTGAAAACCATTCAGCAACATATCAAGGTGTCCCAGAGTCGACAGAAGAGTTATGCATATAACTGTCAACGATACCTTGAGTTTAATGTTGGAGACATGATATTTTTATGCATATCTCCGTTGAATAAGGTCATGAGGTTTGGAAAGAAAGGTAAGTTAGGTCCAAGGTACATCAGCCCTTTCGAGATTCTTGATCATGTGGGGGTTGTAGCCTATCGACTAGCACTTACACCAACCATGGCCAAAGTACAAGATGTCTTTCATGTATCCTTCTTATGAAAGTACATACCAGACCATTCACATGTACTCCCTTCAGAAGAGGTATAGTTAGAGGATGACCTTTTTTTGTGAGGAGCAACCAGTGAATATCTTAGATCATAGGGAATAAGTTCTCTGAAATAAGACAAATCCCTCTAATCAAGGTATTTTGGTGAAACTAAAAGTTTGATTATGTGACATGGGAATCATAGGAAATGATGAATCAGAGTTATCCACATCTGTTTTAGTGTAGGAAAAAGAAATTTCAAGGGAGAAATTTCTTAAGGGGGAAGATAATAACGACCTAAAATTTCATTAATAGAAATCCCTCTTTATCTAATTAAATGATTCTTTATATATAGTTTTTATATAAAATTTCATCTTCTATGGATTTATTTTATGAATTCCTTCAATTTCTAATATAGCCCATGAAAAGTGATCACATGAGTAGAATAAATAGAGGGCTTTAACAAATCCAATTTACCTTGACAAAGGAAGAGATGGCCTCATCCAGAAGACGTGCCCCATATGAAGCCAATTTTTTAGAGCTCAAAAAGTGGGTTGTGTCTTTGGGGTTTTCTCATGACCAAGCCTAGGCTGAGCTTGAATATGTTAATCTTGAGCGGGACTGCCTGTAAGAGAAGTTGAAGTTGATAGTGATTACCACCCGAGTAATGTTATCCGAGCCACCACAAGAGTCTGTCACCATCACACACCTTACTCTTCAGTCTTATTTGGGTGTTAAAAGGGGTTATGTAAGAAGACCCTATTATTATGGTTATGTAAATTATTTTTTTATATAATAATTAATATAATTCAATTTCATTATTACCTTGTAAATAGTTTTTAAAGAACAAATAGTATTTTTAGTTAATGATCAAATAAGAAATCTATTTTGATGAATTAATGGATTTTTAAATTAAATAATATTTTATTAAAATCATATCAATATTAAATTAAGTTTTATTAAATACAAATGATCGTATAATTTTATGAATGAAATTATAATTTTTATTAATGTTTGAAATCCATTTTTGTTAAAACCCATGAATTTTTTTATAAATGTCGGTTTTCATTTTAAAAGTGAAAATTAAAATTGTCAGAAAATTATTTAGATAAAATGAAAATTATTTTTCAAATTAAGTGGTCAAAATTATCCAACAGTGAATTTTTCATAATTTTCTAAGACAATCAAATTTTTTGATAAAAATTAAGTTCTGTTTGAATATATAATCTGTTTTATTAAATCAAAATGACCCAATAGTTATATAATAAAATAATATAAAACTAATTTTAGGAAAATATATGTTTTAGCATTATAATAATGTGATTTTGGGTATGTTTGACTTATTCTACAAAGCATTAATGGACCCTTCAAGACTTATTAACCATCTTGTATTTTTAAATTGTTTTCCTTGGGTGTGTGACTCACTTCCACATAAGAAAGACCGTTATCATAAGAATTTCACACAATGGCATTATAATTTTTTATAATTCTTCCTTTTGAAAAAAACCATGGGCAAAAACAATGGGCGGGTTTGTGGTTTGAATTAGTTTAATGTGAGGGTCCCAAACCAAAATAATAAAGAATCCCCTCATCTTTTTTATATAAACCCACCCATGCTCCCACTTCCTCCTCGGTCAAAAGCTTTGGGGTTCGTCAAAACTCTGTCCTCCTCTATCTAGAATCCTCCAATGGTTCCCCAAGCTCCCAAGAAGCCTCTGTCAAGCCTCTCTCAAGCCTTTGGAAGCACACATTCAAGTAAGGTTTTTTCTTCCTTTATCATTTTTTTCCAATATTCTATAAATTGTTATGCCCTTTTAATTTCAATTATAAATGTTGGGGTATGGTTTGAAACCTCCCACATACATCCCTATTTATGTTTTAATTATGGGATACCCTTTTCACTATGTTTAAATGCCTTCTATGTACACTTGTTACTGTGCCAAAATTATGAATGAAATTTCCCTCTCCTCATTTACATTTAAGAAATCCTTTTGTATCTTGAATATAATTTCCATAAACGTTTTTGGAAATGGATCTATATAAAACCCTTACATTACATGTCATGTAAATATGATGACACACCTATTTCGTTCCCATAAACCATTTTTATGAATTCTAATGTCACGTCGTTACACCGAAGAAATTGCACCGAATTTCCAAGTCAATAACATATTGTAGTGAATATCATGCACATTTCTATATCAAGGGTATTCACCTTTATGCACATTTACATTTTGATTATAAATTTTCATGAATGAATTACCCATTCCTTTATCATGGAATAAATGATGATGTTTTATGAATACATGTTATATGATCCATGTGGAAAACTTATGCATGAAATGAAATGTTTAAGAAGGGTACACCCTTATAGCGCTCCAATGCATTGTTTAAAGTATAGTATCAAGATATGTCATGTGAAATGGGTTTTGAGCCATGCTAATTCAATTGAAATTTTGTTTTTCTCGTGCTTCATGTGAAATGAGGATTTACTCATGCTCCATGTGTAATGATCCTTGGCTTATGCTAATTCCAATTTAAGTGTTGTTGCCATATTTCCATTTATGATTATCATGCTTTATCATGCCTTTATGTTTATGATTATCTTGTGATATATTGATATTACTATTGTCTAACATGCATTTTATTCCTCATGTTATTACAAGATTATTCCCCTACTTGGCTTTATATCTCACACTTTTTATGCATGTCGTCAGGTTATCCCATGAATTGCTAAGTACAAGGGAATGTAGTGGTCATATAAAAGAGGTTTTCAATAAATATGTTGTTTTTTATGGTCTAAGTAGTTATTTAATGATCCTAATCCCCAAATACACTTGACCTCTTGATCATAAATTTTGTATCAAGTTACGTTTATGTAATAAATTATGTTTAATTGTGTAATTAAAGAGCGGGGTCGTCATACTAGAACTACAAATCTATAAACCAAAAAGATATTTTGGAATTTGAGAAGGTGAATTCTATTATAAATATAAAATATTATAATATTTTTATGCCTATACCATTATAGTTATTATCAATGTAGGTTTTCGATAACATTAGAGGATTGAATTTTGTTTTCGTATAAGTTGAAAGTCCTCTATAACCAAAGTAGTTACTGTATTGGTAAAAAGAAAAGGTTTTTTTGATAGATTTAAAGAGATTTATATAACATGAGTAAATATATTATAATGTGTAATCTTTTTATATGATATTTTACTATGACATACTCACACAAAATTATTTATTTTAGTAAATAGCTCGATCCAGCCAGAACCAAAGTAATTGTGGATTTCATTGAATATTCTGTTGTTTTCTGAATGAGAAACAAAACAGATTGGGATATGCAGTGATAAGTATTGTGGTTATTCTTAAATATATATTTAATGATTAAAAATCTAATAATTGGTTATATTAATAATGATATTATTGAAATAAATCCATGTCGATGTTCAGGTGACAATGATCATAATGGAAAATCCATTCAAAGAAGTATGTTTCAAAAAATATAATTTCTTAACTCAGATGACACTAATCATGTGCTCTCAGTTGGTTCCCCAAAATGTCTCATGCATGAACACCCATATGTTAGATACTTATAACTAGTATTGATGGTCTAATGTGGTTTAGTGGGGATACTATACCCTACTATTAGAGTAAAAACAACAAAAATTACCATATAACATTCATAATAGTAATAAAAAGTGTGAATAAGGAATAAATAAAATGAAAAAGGAGAATGTAGTAATAATAAATAGAATATAGTAAAAAAATAAATGACCAAATCTGACAAACAACATGGATCACCCACTAGAGTGATCACATATACAAAAATATATAAGATACATATAAATAAAAGTATAATGATCTAATTTTTGATCTGAAAAACTTACCTGATATTCACATATATATTCAATAAATCCATATCATTAGGTCTTGGGACTTGGTTTTACATATCCTCACAACCAAGTGAATCTCTAATCAGGTACCCCAATTTAGTGACTACCTGAGAAGGGATTTCTGTCCGAGTAACCAAGTGCAATGGCGGCCCAAGATGGGTGTGAGTACAAAACTAAATAAAGAACCACCACTGAATCCTCGTACATAGAAAATACTATAAACTGTACAAATATGTGATCTAATATTCATAATAATAGTGGTAATTATAAATTAAATAATAAATATAAATAGTCAGGTAAATAAAATAAAGCACACATGATTTTGGGGTCTATATTCCCAATCGAATGGAAATGTACCATCATGTTTATATATTTAAATATTCATATATAAATTATTATAAAAATTAATATATACATAAATTTTTATATATAACATAAATCTATAACTATTGATCATTGGGTTTGTAATTCTGATCGATTCTACCTATTGTGTCCAGCATAAAAAATATCTTTACGCATGTTATTTAACTATAGGGGGTACATGTCATAACCCATGGATCACCAATACTCATATCCCAATCACTATGATGAATGATTGTTTATACAAATGGAAAATCCAATAAATGGTATCTAAGATTGATGTTATAACACTCATGCTATGTATAAAAAATCTGTTGTCCAAGCCCTAGGTCATAGTTTGTAGGCGGTCATGACAATTGAACTCAAATGAACCATAGTGGGGATGAACCATAGGAAAATGTAAAGAGAAATATCTATGGAATTCAATGTCAAATAATACCTTCCATGGGGCATGGATCATCACATCAAATAACCCTAACCATGGGCGTGTAGAGTGCCTTGTTGAATAATCCAGTCCAAGGGGTGTAATGTTCCATGTCCAACAACCAAATCATATATATGGATCTCCAAATACACTAATGAGGAACATCATGTCCAATTAAATTAAGAAGGGTGGATGAAAACAATTTAAATATCCCATTGAAGAATCTAATTATTTAAAGCATAATAAATCCCTATGGATATAACAAATCAACTATGAGGTCATTCATGTCCAACACTATGGTCATGAGATCAAAAAAAGGATATAAAAATCATACCCATCACCCAATTATCATAACATAGGGATGTCATGGCCAAATTTCATTATCATAGGGATTCCATTCCCTAATAACATAAACAATTGGGTAAAAGATTCAGATCATAGGAAAGAAAAGTGGGAATCCAAATAATAATCGTAATACAATCAAATAAAACGATTAGAAGTTAGATCTTAAGAAATACCTATGGGTATCTGAAAAAACTTATAAGATGTATCCTTGTAAAATAAGTCTAGTAATCCCAATATCTTATTGTGTCAAGAACATAAACCTGGAATTACCTCTAGTAACTCTCATTGCACTAGTAATATACAATTGAATGCGTAAATAAAAGATTAATGGTGGTCGAAAACACAAACTAACAACTATTTTTGAATCCAATTAGGATTAAAATTTAGGTATGGGTTCTAATGTTACACCCTCTTCCATCTTGATAGAAAGCCAACATAATATCTCAGGGTTGAACAAGCAATGGGATTGAATTGTGTCCCCTAGATCAAAATGCTGGAGAGGTATCCAAATTGGTATCCTCAAGGTACATGGTAATAGATGAATTCAACTTTGGGCCCTGTAATATAGTAAATATGCTATGAATACATGTTGGGGTCCTAAAAATGAAAAATTAGAGGAATAAAACATTGGATCCTTGGTTATGGTTATGGACCCATGTCATGGGATGAAGCTAGTGCACTGGAGTTGTTAGTGACCACAAAAATTCATACAGTAGCATTTACCAACTCCATTTAATAAAACCATTCATATAATATAATTTAAAAATGGATCCTTTATCTCATGGGAGATACCACACATCATTATAATACAATAATCATGTATAAATATCTAAGGGTGGGTATGATAGGCAAAATTCCTTTATAATGTTTCATATTTTTATTCTATATGCCTCTAGTAGGTGCAAAGGGCCATCCAATATCATAAAAGATGTACTAAAAATATCTCAAAAATATACTATCAAAATTAATTAATTATTAAAAAATTATTATTAATTAATTAAAAAATAATAATTAGAAAATTAAAACCCAATTTATTATAAAATATCAAAAATCATAAATGGCCACCGTCCAAAATTATCATACTAGAATAGAGACCTAACCCTCTTCAAAAATAATAAGCACCCAATCAAACATGAAATATGTAAAATACATAATAAATTGTGTGTAAATAATGGACATAAATATTTAAACATTAATATAAAAGCATTATAAACTCACCATTATGACATACCTCAATGAATAGACATTTGGCGAACTGAATGTGACATATTGGGTCACTGTCTTCCAAGGTGAATGGAATCCCTCCAACAACTATATCTTATTCCAATATGCCCTAGAAGAATTAAAACAAAAATCATTAACACATTTATAAAAAAGATTACAGAAAAAGGATAACAACTAAAAAGACGGTAACAGTTGTTAATATTTATCTCACGATTCCCAATGTATTCTATGGTTTCTTATTCTAAAAACAAACAATGGAAAAATTCCCAATGGAAGAGGTGGGAAGAGTTGTGCTATGCATTGGTACCATGAGAGAGGGTGAATGAGAAATGTGGTATACCCTCTTAATTACCATGGGTGAAAATAGTTATTTTCATCTTTTTAATGGGAATCACAGTATGAACTCATGGTTTGAAAAAACTATTCACTAACCATAAATTTGGAACTATCTAAGCACTAACCCCATAAATTAGAAGGGCACATGGTTTAACAGATATGTTTTACCCATGTGACATGTCTATAATAAATTATTAAAACCCTCATGTTTTCCCTAGAATCCCATGAGATATCCCTGACTTATTGGCTAATTCAAAATTGTATACATGGTTTGATTTCATGGTTAACAGTCACTGTGTGCCAACTACACAACCTATTCTACAGTTTTTAAAAAACTATGGTTTTCGGTTTTGATCCCCCGAGATGATCCCAAATCCTCAATGATAGAATCCAATACTCAATCCACATCTATATACATTTTTAAAAGGTAATCCAAACATCAAAATTCCATTTTAAATATCCGATAAATATTTGATACCTACAATAAAATGAAAATTAAAGATCCTTAAAAAATTTATATCTCAGAAAAAACAAATGATCGTATAGTATCCTTACATTAGAAAATCATATCCACGATAATCCATAGATTAACACAAAAAAATAACCTGAACATCTCGGTATGGGAATTGTTTTATTATATAGAAGTATTGTGTTTCTGAACACCCAATAAACCTGTAAGAGTAATTTCAAACCTATGATACCCATGTCATCAAAACATGTTCAATTATATGTCCATAATAATATTCGAATACCATAACTTTTTCTATGTGTCCTATTGAAACTTATGAAACATTTACCAACTTTAACATTAGAGTTATACCCTAGATACATGTTTTGAGGATAGTAGTTGAACTCCCCAAGACTAAGGTCAACCCAGTCATACCAAAATTTCCGTAAAATGGCAAGGATGATCCTTGAACTACACCTGTTACATCTCTAAGAAACACTAGACATTTTATCCTAACAAACAAAATCAATACATTAGAAGAATTCTAAGTCAAACATCATCCATTAAACTACCCCCAATAAAACATGGCTCCCACCACCTATACATCATCAAAATTAGATTTTTACCACCTTATCTCAATGATTATCGAGATTGTTCTGAGCACACTCACTGAAGCACATACCCAAATTCAGGTGATTTATCCAAATAGAACCATATCTTAACATAAAATATAGCCATGTTATGGAAGATTCATTGATGAAATCCTGATCCTGCATCCTTGGAATGTCAAATCAACACCGTTCATAATGCCCACATTTGAATTTCACACAAATCAAATTATCAAAATAGTAACTAGAATTTAATGATATTTCTATCTATACAATTTTCATTTATAAAATTATATATTAGGGCCAAAAGAATTAATATACTATCCATTTCATGGTCCGATAACCCATCCAAAATTTGGGGTTCCATCCTAAGACTGATATCCTGATCACCACTATAGAGGAATCCTTGACATTGTATTAGTGAAACTAAATCCCGACCACTACATCCCATTCCCTATCCAAACATGGACATAAAAACCAAAATGGATTAAAAAATAATCATCCATGAGCTTCAAATCACAACATCCAAGAATCACCCATTCCCACTTCTCAAGATCATTTTTCATGGAAACTGCTAAATTTCAACTCATCATAACTGTCACCAAACACAAATGGGTAATGGTGACATACCTTGGATAAGGATTTAATTTTAATACTCTTTGATAACAACCTTAATAAGTTCCATAAACGACTAGGAAATATTTAATAAAATAGAATAATCTTAGTGCATAACTAATATTATCTCAGCATACTCAGAATTCTATATATATATAGATAATGATCATCTCAAACTAGTATAACACTAATTTTAAATAAAACGTAGTTTATATATCTCTCATTAAATGATCAATTCAAAAAAGGCTACACATTCCATTAACCAATAGCTTACACTACGTATCCCAATAGTTCTTGTATAATTCCATCCATGGGTTACCCATATCACGAAACATGATTTATCCATAATGTATCCTCTACAATGGATTGATATTCCTATTTAACCATGACTCCAGCGAAACCCTCCACATGAAATTTTCTTGAATACATTGGTCCAAAGATTATATAAATTGTACCATGCACTATTGGAATGAACCATTATCACCCAAATCATACTTTACTGAGTCATTTGTTATATAAACCAAGATGACCATGCTACATGGAATGTTAGACCAAAAAATCAAAATATTCCTAGGAACTCCTCCTCAATGTTGAGTACCATACCCATTACATAATTTATCCCATGTCCTCCCATTACCTATCATAACATCAGTAAAAATAATTTTCTCACACTCTGAAAAAATTATCAATTGCAGAACCACTAGTAAATAAGGACAGAAAGCAGAACATTTTTTTCCTACTGAAGCTAGTCTTGAAAAAAATCACCCAAAGTACTTCCTAAAAATTTAAAGATATCATCATTATTATATAAAAAATCATGAGCACTATCATGAATCCTTATCTACAAACATATAGAAAACATTTATTCCTATATGTTAATCCATAAAACCAATTCAACCTCTCCTATTGGTTTCCCTCTAATAACTATACATTGACTCATAAGGGTCTGAGTCAAAACTAAGGGCCTCTTGGTCTCCATCCTTACTCTAATGATCATGTATAATAACTGGATATCTAGGCATTACTAACTAGACAAAATTTCAAACCTCTCCAAATGAGGTAGTTATAATAGAGAAATATGAGCTTTAAAACTATCAACTACATCTTATTTGGTCAACTTTCCTTTCTAAACATCCATATAAAAAAATGATCTATGTAAGTCATGTTACCAACCTAAATGAGATAATAATCATAAACTCACCAAGATTACCTATATGGTAATACCCCCTTTAAGGTATAATTCGTGAGAAAATCCTATGTACCTATGTGTCATACAAAGAAATCCGATGAGATAACCAAAAATGATGGTCGGTTAAGTAGAATTACATTACAATATATATATGAAAAAGCTATATAGGTTCTTTCTAGCAAATTAAATAATAAAACCTAATAAAAAACCCCACGAGGGGTCCATTATTGTTTCATCATGTGACTAATCAAACTACTACCATTTATGAGAACTGAGTAATCATCCTTTCAAAAAAATGTATCAATATAGATTTGCATGGCCTTCTGTCATAAGGAAATATATATGCATGTCATCCCAAATGAGTATAATTCCACCAAAAACCAATATAGAAAAAACCATTTATTTTTTATTATTCTTTAACTAATTGGTCTCTATCATCATTAAAATTACATAGTAACATTCCAATAACATGTGAATTATATGTGCCAAATATGATGTATGATACACCTATTCCTTTGCATACCAAGAGTCAAAATCATTCCTTGGGATATTTTAGACATTCCAAGAGCAACAAATAGATAATTAATCATAAAATCCCAACAAAATTTTCATCTCTCAAAGAGAAAATAATTTACAACTATAATATAACATATCAAAATAGTAATCCCACATAATTGGAAAACAAGACTTCTTACCCAAAAAAGTTTTCTCGATGCACCAGTATTATATCTATCATAGGATCGATACATTCTTAATAATAATATAAAACATATCTCATATTTTTTATAAAATATAAACGAACCCCTATGATACCAATTTGTGTTGTCTCGAACTGGATTCCACTAAACTAATGATATGAGACAATTCACTACAAGGCCTCATGTGCACCTCCCTATATGATAGAGGTTTCCAACCAGAAACATGTGTTTAAAGGTGGTATTGTGGGGATAATATACCCTCATATTATAGTAAAAAGAATATATATAAAAATATATAATCCATAAAATTAATTAATATATTATGAAATCAATAAATAAACTAATATTGGATAATGATGTTATGGTAAATGAAATTATGTAAAGACCCAAATGGCCATGTAAAATATAAAATATTGATATCCCACTGGTAAGATCATGTATATATGAATAGAAAAGATAAATATAAATAAATGTTAAATGTTATACTACTATCTCTAAGAATAAACACATTACCAATCTATACATACAAATATAATGCA
Organism: Viscum album; assembly: GCA_963277665.1. NCBI lineage: Eukaryota > Viridiplantae > Streptophyta > Magnoliopsida > Santalales > Viscaceae > Viscum > Viscum album. The sequence goes on along the minus strand of OY728157.1, from coordinate 706,374,949 downwards.
TTTTTCTTGAGGAGTCATGGGCCAGGGCCAAACCTATACATATAAATATGGAAACATCTACTCGGGTACACTACTTTGATGGTATCCCGAATAGGGTATGAGAAAAAAATCAGTACACACCAATAACATGATCCCACACATACCTTGTAATATTTAGTGTATGTATATGTGTGATACTCATCAAGATAACAAGGATAAATATAACTGAAAAATATACAAACCTATATGTAAATAAAATAAACCAAAAAATTTCTTTAGGTCCATCATCCAAGTTGAATAGGAATGTATTATCATGTATATATATTTATATGATTATGTATATATTCCCATTAATATTTATATACAGATAAATATTTATATCCATGGGAAAGGTGAAGAAAATAACATAAATCAATAGTAGTCGATAATATGGTTCAAAATCCTGATCAATGCTACCTTCTTCAGCAAGTTCCAAAAATATCATTGAGAAAGCTACATCACCATAGGGGTATATATGTGATAACCATAGGTTATTTTAGACTCACTGACAATCACTATAATGAAGTATGTTTTATACCAATGAATAATATTTTAAATGGTCCCTGATCAGAACATTATGAAACTGAAAAAATGAAAATGTAGTCTGATGTATGAGCCCCTGGTCCCTGTCCATTGAAAGTCATGACATTAGAGATCAAATAAACCCTAGGGGGATGAACCGTACGAAATTTTTAAATATAATAGTCTATGTAATGAAATGTATAATTAGTAGATCCATGGGATATGGAGATTCCTGTCAAAAAACCTGAACCTTGGCGGTGTGAAGAACCATGTTCAACAACCCAATCGAATGGGTGTGGGGAACCATTTATAACAACCCCATAAATATTTTGGAATGTTATGTGTAGTAATAATGAAATTCAAGTCCAATTCAATTAAAATTAGAGGTGTAAAACATTATCTATCATCCCATTAAGGTAGTCAATTAGGGATAACATAATCAATCCTCTAGAATATAAAAAATAAACGATGAGTCATGCCATTTATAACACCATAGTAAAGTTATTGATCAGGTATAATATAATCATCCCCATCATTCGAGTATCATAACATAGGGATGTCATGCTTGAATTACATAATTATTGGGATTATTTTCCTGAATAACATAAATAATGGTTCTTAAGTTCTTTCTCCAAGGAAATAAATATGTGAATCCAAATAATATTAATAATATAAAATATAAATCTCATATGTGGGATCCCCAGAAATATGATAGGGAATCCCAAGAAATGTATAAGGTTGATCCTAGGAAAATTGGACTAGGAATTCAAATATTGGTTTTCATCAACAACATTGGATAAAAATAAGGAATAACCTTTGGTAACCATTGATGCATCACGAATAAACATTTTAATGCATAAATAATTGAGTGAGGGTGGTTGAATTCTAAAACCCACCAATACTATCATAGCCCCTTGGGATTAAAAGTTCATTTTTGGTTCTAAGATGACACCCACTACCATATGTACCCATACCTAATGTACTAAATTTGGTTTGTTTAAGCACTAGGCACCCACTAGGTTCCCAATATCAAAATACTGGAGCAACATCATACTCAATATCCTCATGGTTCATGGAAATAGAGACATCCCACTTGGGGTACAATATATTAGTATATAAGAAAGGAATGTATATTAGGATCATAAAAAAGGAAAATGTAGAGGCATCTCACTGAGGATCCTCAATAATGTTCATATCCACATGTCATGGGATGAATCAAGATCATTGGGTTTGTTAGTGAAACTGAATATTTATCTTGTTGGGACAAAGTTGGATGGATAAGGATGTAAGAATAGTTGGCTGTTACAGAGTGTTGTCCTTTGTTGTCAAACAAGATTAATCAATTCACTTTGTAAAAGGATCTGAAATTAGAAAATTATTTACTGATATGTATTTTATATATTTAATAAGTTAGCAGAACTTGTGATGCAATACTGATGATGTAATGGTGGAGAAATGATGATGCCAGTCATATACAGTTTGTTTGGAAGGAGTGATGATGCTGGAAGATACGGAAGGTTCAGTATATTCCATTATAACTCTGACGAATCTAACTCTGATCTATCAAAGGTTATATATCACGATAGTGGAGTTCGTGATGAAAGCTGAAGAATTGTTATGTGAAGAAGTAAAGAGTTAAATGAAAAAGAAATGGACAATCTGGGGGCGACATAAAATCATAGTTTAAGGTGGCGTCGTTTTCCACTGTTTTCCAAATTTTAGGGCCTGAAAATCGGGAGATGAAGATGTGTTTGGCCATGGATATTGTGCAAATGATTATATATGGTTTAGAAATTTTCCTGAAATCCATGATATAAGGTCAAAACATTGAATAATGGAAAATTCATGGAGTGAGAAAAAATATAGGTAGGTTGCACGAAAAAATTAAGTGGCATGCGAAATAGTAGTGGGATGCACAAAATATCAGTGGGATGCATGGAAAAAATAATGGTTGCATGAAATATTGTTGTCGTGTGTGAAATAGAGGAATTATGTTTTTTACGCAAAAGTTATTTCAAGATAAGAAGCTCGAAAATTTGTGAAGGTGTGAGGTGCGTGAAATATTGGAGCATTGCGCGAAATATTAAGTTGCGTGAAAGAGTTTTTACATGAATTAAGGAGGTTTTACACGTGGATTAGTGTTTTTCACGTGTTGAAAAAAATGCCTATATATATGAGGTGAACCCCTATCATTTGTTTATACCTGACTCCTTGAAGAAATCATGTTCTCTAGTGCACGTAAAGAGGACAACTGTGCAGTAAATAGAAAAAGTTGCGCAAAAAAGGGAAGTTGCGCGAAATAGTTTTTCACGCCAAAAGGTATTTTTGACACGAAAGATATTTTAATTGCATGCACAATATCCTAAAGATTGCATGAAAAATTTGGGTTCTTCACACATATTCAGTTGTGCGTATGGGAGTTCCTACCAGCTTTTGGGTAGGAAAGTGAAGATCTATACATCAGAAAATACTAATGTTCAATTGTAATGAAGCACTGAAATATTTTAATTCGTTATTTGTTCTAAGAGGGTGAACATGAAATTACATATTGTTTTCGAAGTTCTACAGGATGTAAGGGTATATCCTACTCATTGTATTCCACATCAAAGGATTTTTTTCTAGTTGATTGTGTGGTACTATATTGTTTTCGTACCATACCAAGGATGTAGCTACTCATATTGAGTAGTGAACCTTATAAATCTTGTGTTCCTGTTGTTGTGTGTGTTCAGTAGGGAAGAAACTATTTAACAGGAGGCGTAGTTTATTTAAAAAAAGGGAAATGTAAAAAGAAAAAGATATCACTGATTCAGCCCCTTCGCCACTCAGTGATACTTGGATCCTGACTGGGAACTTCATATCTAGGACCATCTACACAAATCATTTAATGAAACAATTCATCATAATAAATTTAAATAAGTTAGTGTCTCCTATAGGGGTGAGCCTGAGTGTCCATTTAAAACCATAAACATGAATAATTACTAATTCTCATGTATAAAACTCTCTTTTATAAATCATTCAACTTATTTTCCAAGGGCCGCCAATAAGTGTCAAGTCCAGTCCATGATCATCCAAGTCATACTAGACCCATCTCACAAATATAATATTACAAATAATTAATTATAAAAACCTTATAATTAAATTTTTTTAAAAAATAAAAATATATATTAACTATTAAAAAATTTATTATTCAAAAATGGAATACAGATAAAAATATCATCGGCCAAACACATCACAACAGAACTACAACCTAATTTTCATCAACAAATAGTGGTATATAATCAACCATGGCATCAAAGAAACCACCCATACCATTAAATGATAATAATGATTTTTTCTATATAAATTAACCACAATTACATTCCTCGATTAAAAATATGTACTGAGGTGAAGGAGACCTCCCATGGATCAATCTTATAAGGAAGATTGAAACACCCCAACATTGGTATCTGATTCCTCCATGATTTTGTGGAATCAGGACCAAAATCCACAGCCAATGGGACCCAATTTATAGGATAAATAATTTTAACACAATAAAGGTTAACAAATTGAAATAATTACCTCAATATTCCTAAATTATATGATTTTGTCTAATTCCAATAACAAATGAAGGAGATCCACCCAAGGTAATAGGAGGACGAGTGATATGGACAACTGAGGTCACGCAAGAGAGAGTGAATGAAAAAAAGGTCATTACGCCTAAAATATGATAAGGGAAAAAAGATAATTTTATACTTATTAATGGGAAACATAGTTTGGACACACCGTTATCTAAACAAACTACTAACCATGTAGTTGAAACTGTCCCAACACCAACCCCATGCACGAGCAAGGTGCATAGTTTAGAAAACCGTAAGCCAACCTTGAAGCATGTTAGTAACAAATTGAAGACACCTTATGGTTTTACCAAGACTTCCACATGGTCTCCACATACAACGAGATTTTACAAACTGGGATGCATGGTATGTTTATATAGTTAAAAATCGATAGGTTCTAAAAATATACCCATGGATTTACTTTTTACAAAACTCTGGTTAAAGGAAACCCCCCCCCCGAGATGATCCTGAAACTTCCATGATAAAACCAAGACTCATTAAACATAAAAAAATATAATACAGTGGGATTAAAACCATTGTAGTTATATTTAAAATATATTTTCACTATTTTACAAGACTAGTAAACAAAAAAAATCAAGTACCATTTGAAATTTACATCTCATAAAACAGTAGATCATAAAAAAATGAGAAAATTAGAACATTTGAGAATGTATTAAAAGAATGGTAAGATAGTTTATACATATAAAATTAGGTTATAAATCTATAATAATACAAGTAAAAGTATGAATTCAATATACACTATAAAGTGGAAGGTGTTTTTTTCTAAGGTATCAATTGAATGCTTTAAGTGGGGGGGTGATCATTATTAAAATCAATATCCTTAGTGGAAACCTCACACATAGTTTCAACAAGACTATATTTGTTTCTATTATTAAATACCTTCATCCATTATATTTGATGATGAGGAAAATAAAAATGACATTTAATGATATGGATTATATTTCGACCTTGTTGAATTTTAGGACATGGTTCATATTTTTGGTTTGTAATAATGATGTATTAATGAATAAGATTAAGAATAATTTTAATGGATTATAAATAATGGTAAATTATAATGATGTCCAACTATAAGGTATTATATAGGTTAGGTAGATTTATATATGATCATAACATTTAAATAATCAAAACTCATTTGATGATGGGAGTAATATTGGAGAATTTTTTTATTATTGATTGATTTTTGTGGTATATGTAACCCATATATTTATCATCTGAAAAATTTATTTGAGGAAGAAATATTTTTTAAATTTGTGGACAAATGTATAATTCAATATATAACCATTAGTGTTTATGTGAACTTTTATTTTGAAGTAATTATGGCTTATTACATTGTTGGTAGTACCAAATGAAAGGTATGAGATAACCATCGAGGATAAAGACATATCTATATTGTTGAATATAATAAGTTTATTTTGAATATTTTTATCAGATTTCTTGGAATATTATTTGGATTATAGAAATATAGTTTTAGAAAAAGGAAATCACATAGGCTGGATGATGACCCGTCCAATCCAGAGAGGTTGTGATGCTTGAACCCACAATTGAATGGTGACAAGGGTAAATCACATACAACAAGACTGTGTGACATAATAGTATGTATGAAATTATGTTGATTTATTTAAATGATTTTATGGATGAAAATTAAGTTCATTTTGGTAATAAATGTTTATATTTTATATATATCCATGAGATTAGATGTGATTTGGCATTTAGGTTGTTTTGGAAGTAGTTCAGTATTTTTGGAACCATATATCATTAAAGTAAATAAAATATTATTGAATTTTATTCGTGGAGTAAAGGATGAATTTACTTTTAGGATATTACATATTTTTAATGTTTTTTTAGAGTGAATCAAGTTACATATGAAAATAATTATCTTATCTTGGATATTATTTGATCAGGGCATAAATTCATTGAAATGATACATTAAGAGTTATTGATATTTCATGATAAATTCAAAATATATCTTAGAAGGTTATAGATCAAATCCTAGTAATTTTTTGTTTTAAATCATATTCTCATATATTTGGAAGAATTTTAATTACATTTTTTTAGAAATATCTATTTTGAAAATTGGATATTAGATTTAAATTTTATAAATTATAGTAGTTTTTATTCTATTTTTTTATTTTATGGAATTATAATTCCATGTCCTGACTATTTTGGTATTGGTTAATTTCTAATGATTAGAGGAAAAACATGTTATCATTTTTGGTTCCTGGGATCCATATAAGTTTATTTTACTACATCAAGAATGAATAATTCATCTTGAATACTCATTATTTCTATAAATAGATGATATTTTTGTGGAAATTGATTAATGGATTAAACTATACATTTAAGGTAAGTATATTTCATTATTATTTTATAATGAATGATAAATGAATTCCTAAACATTGGGAAAATGATCTTGAAATTAAATCAATATATATTTACTTTTCTTATTTTGAAATCAATTTCCTTTTAACCCATTAAATATTTATAATTATGTGATTGTTAAATTTTTCATGACCACATTATATATTGATCTCTGTCAGTCCAGGATTGTTATGTTTTTTTTCATATGCATGTTTTCACTTATAACTTATTTTCTATTAAATGGAAAAATAATATGTGTTATTCTATATGACCATCGTACTTCCCTTTATCGCATTTTTCAAAGAATTTTTTAATCCATATTTTGGATATGGGATTTCAAAAAATGTATTTTGAAACGTAAAACCTATATTTATTGATCCTATTATTAAATTTTGTAGTAATAATTAATTAATTTGTAAAAATTTAAAATTGTTATATTTTAGAAGATAAAGACTATTCTCGATAGCATACTAGATACTCAACACTAAGTATAAATGAATAATAAATTATTATTATTTTTCTATGACCATTATAATACAGTTGCTAAATTGGTAAGAATGAATTGAATTAACTACATTATTAAACATATAAGGTTTATTCTCATTTATAATGTATTAAATAATGTTTTTTAAATAATCACTCAATTTTTATTAAATCCATTTTATTCTTCAAAAATACATTATCTTCTACTTGGGTTTTCTATGTTTTATAACTAATTAGAATAATTAATTTTAGAAATTTTAAAAAATTTATTTGAAAAAATTAATCTTACTTTTGAAATCATCATCTTATATTCAACGTTGTATGAATTTTTTATAATTTTATTAGAGGAATGATTTTTTAGTTAATAATGAAAAATAATTATTTTTAATTGAAAACTGTATTTTCTATAAAAAGAATTCTTATTAAAATTAAACTGTGGAATAGTTTAAAAAATTTAATTTTTCAATTTATTTTAAATAATTTATTTTATTATTTTTGAAATGAATTTGGTTCTTGAATTTAGTATGAAAATATTTAAAATTTAAAAAAGAAAAATTATTGAAAAACTATTTTTATTGGGTTCTTCTGGTTTAATTTAAATAAAATTATGTAACACCATTGGTTTCAAATTTGAAAAATGTTTTAAATATTTTCAATAAGTAGTAAAAATTTGTTAATCATATACCTTATACTTTTAATCAAAATTTAATAGTAACTAGAGTAATTTTTGTACAATGGTAAAGTTAAAAAAAATTAATTAATGTTCACAATAAAAATATTGGGTCTATAAAATGATCCTAAAATTTTACTAAATTTTATTATATGATCCTATATGTTCAATACCTATAAACTATTAATTTATATGTATATATTTAACCCTTTGAATGAAGTTATAACATATATAATATTTTGTTTAATGAAATGTCCAAAATATTAGACTATTGTTTTTATTAACTATCATATTTTTTAAGTTTCGTTATCTAGAGTATAGGTTATGTTATAAATATTATTTTTAAACATAAATTCTATATATTCATCATTTTTTTTCTTAAGAAATTACTACCTTACAAATTTACAGAACGCTAATGTAGTAATTTATCAACTAATGGAAAAGTCAACAAAAATTAAAAATATTATAAGTAAAATAATGTGAGTTAATTAATACAATAAATGAATTTTATATATTAATATAACATGTCAGGGAAGTATTAATTTTGTCTCCTAATATTAATTATTTCTTAATGTTATTAAAATTAAAGTAATGAATAGTTCTAAAAATTGACATTTATGATATATTAAAATAAATAATATTTTAATAAAAAGATATAAAAAACCTAAAAATATATATTTTTACAAGTGACTAGGAAATGATTTATTATATAATTAAATAACCATATATAGAACATTTTTCAATTTATATTAAATATATATATGCTTAATGTTAAAAATACATGTTGTCAAGGAATGTCTGAAAGGGGTAAACAATGACTTAAAACAAATATATTATCTGAAACATGATGTTAAAACATGTTTAATTTTAATATTATTATATATTTATACCCATAATTATTCTATATTCTAAATAAATTACTTTAGACCAATTTTTAATTTAATATGAATTTATTTTAATTTTATAATTTATGAAATTTCTATTGTGACACTCAAATCACTTATAAAATGACATCTTTTCTTCCATTTAATTGAGACTTTATAGGATAACCCTTATCCTAATTATATATTAATTCATGATTTACTAAAAAAATATACAAATAATTCAAACTGAAATATTGAAAAGTCTAGTTTCATTTGGAATTAGATACATTTCATAACAACTTAAAATAGGGAATACAGAATACTTATTGAAAACATCCTTAACATGTTCATTCTTAAAAAAACATGGGATAACCAGAGGATACATATATGAAAGGGGTGATCTATAATGAATTTGTAAAGGAATAAACCTGAAATAACATAAATAATGTGATTCATGTTATACAATAAGAATATCAATGGGGACAAAAAGGTATGAAAATCATAAAAATGAATAATGAGGTATAAGATTACATGATAATATAAATACATCATGGGAAATGTTGAAACAACTTAAAACACTACATCATAAACATAGGTCAAGTATTAATTCCAAGAAATAATTATGGACAAGGTCCCATGATGGGTTTGGTTCACTCCATAATATCTTTCATGATTCCTCATGGGACTAAAACATTACCAAATTAATTAGAGCGATATATAATTCTAGTAGCACCCGTCACTTTAGTTTCATTTTCATGCTTATGTGTGCCACATAGATCAAAAATGGAATTATTTATCATCCAAAATTTATTCCATGATAATGTATATTTGAATATTTACATCTAAATCCATAATAAAATAATTATAATTTCATGAAGGTGAATAAGATTGATAAGAAATTGGTGAGGGTACAATTAGTTGGCATGGAAAAATCAGGGTGCAATTTTGGTTGCATAAGAGGGGCGTATAAATGTTCATGTAAGGGTTTAAATGAGAGTAAATTGGTTCTATAATAATTTATAAATAATATCTATATTAATTGGGAGTTGTAATAACATATCCCATCATTATGAATTGGAGATAAAATACATAATATAATGATGACACTTGAATAAAGATGAGAAGGGAAAGAATCATTACTAAATTTCAACATGGTAATTGTTGTATATAAAGGCTCATACGAGGGGTTAATGAGAGTGATATGGGTATATAATAATTTATACAGTAAACTTAATGTAATGGGGTTATGAAATAAAATATCTCATTATTAAGAAAAGATGACATAATATATTTGACAAAGATGATACTTGAATAAAGAGGATATAGAATGAATCCCTTACCCAAAGAGTGTGACTGAAAATGATTTAGAGGAGATTATTGAGAGATCAGTTGAACCTTGGGAGGACCCTAGATAGATTATGGAATAGTAAGAATTGGTTAAAATGTTTGTTAGTGAAGTTAAATTGAATCTTGGGTGGGATTATATAAGAAATGATTGGTGAATTCTTTATCATTTATGAAACATAGGTTTTGGAATTTATATTACAAAAAAACCAAAAAATCCATAAGGATAAAGATAAAATATATTAAAATAATACCCAATATGATGTGGAAGTGAGTCTTGTCCTTAAAAAATGATTTTAAAACATTAAAATATATTATATATTTTGGAGGATTCATAATGTCATTATAAAAAAAATAAAATAACCTAAAAATTATATTAATTGATAGAGAAAAAATTTATAAGCTCATTTATACCATTTATTTTGTTTATTACATCATTTTGGGTCATTATGATGTCATAATGCACGCTATATATTTATACCACATTTCATTTTGACCCAAAAAAATCTTTTATCTCAAAAAATAATGAAAATATCACCGTTGTATAATTTAAATGTTCTAATTCTAAAAATAATATCAATTATATCAAAATAATTTCCGAAATATTATAATTTTCACATTTAAAATTATAATTGACATTTATTGAGAAATGAATGATTTTTTGACAATAATAGTATTCAAATCCATAATTAAATTACATATAAATTAATAGAAATTATACAATAAATAAATTTTATTAAAAATTATTTTATAACTGTATTTTAATAAAATATTATTTTATTGAAAATATCCATTAAGTCATCAAAATAAATTCTTTAATTAATCTGAATGTTACATAAAAATACAATTTCTGTTTTATTTGATAAAAAAGAATCATTTATAATGTAACAATAATAAGAAGAAAATATATTCATTATTCTATAAAATATATAATTTTATATTGTTAGGGTCTTGATACATATCCATTTAATACACTATAAAACACCCAAAGACTATGGTGTTAGAAACTGAGACTTTCATGGGGTGGTTTGACATACATGGTTTGGGTCGTGATGTTGATGAGCATGAACGTATCCTCTAAATAGTTTCACTCATTCTTGTGATATTAGAAATTATCTTGGTATTGGTTGACAGAAAATCCATGTGATGTTGTCTCTCTTTAATTGTCTGATAAATGGGATTTAAAGGGTATGATCCCAATGGTTAAGGCCATCACTTCCTTTATTTATGTCAATTTGATTTTTCAAAACCATATATTTATAATAATTATATGATCAATGTTCAATTACTATATTATCAACGGTTATGATACTTAATAGTATTTTAAATCTTATTAGATATAAAAAATCAAAGAAGATCACGTGTTTTCTATAACCACAATACATTAAAATACATTCCATTAAATCACAAGGGTAATTTTATTTCTAACATTTTGGGTCATTGAACTTATTCTCCTTGATCTAATATCTTTAGTAGATACTCCTCACATGAGTGATCAGTCTAAAATGGTACCACCTATGGATTGAGTACGTGTGATAGGTCTGGTATGTACTTTCCAATTAGGGATACATGGAATAAATCATGTATTGGGATATGATAGATGTGAGTTAAAGTCAATAGTCCACCTCTCCACTATGATCAAGTATCTCAAAGGGATCAATGTATGTTGGAATAAGCATTACCTTCTTCAAAAATCATGAATTTTTTACATTATGAGTTGAATATATATACATTATTTCCAAAATGCAACTCTCAGTCTCATAGATGATTTTGAAAATAACTCATCTATCATCTCTGAGCACCCATGATGTACTACTAAATGGTCATATATATATTTCCCCAATTTCATTGACAATTTCAGGACCTGTCCATTTTTTCCCTAACTTCATCGAAGCATGAAGGTTTTTTAACACCTTCTCATAATGGGCTACATTGGGATCCATCTAGATGCTTTAGTGGAAAACAATATTGTACAAGAACTCTACTGATTGAATATGTTGGTCCCATCTTCCTTTGAATTCAATCGAGCATTTTCTCAAAATATACTTGAGTGTCTGGATAGTTCACTCATATTGGCCATCAGTTTGAGGGTGTTAATCCGTGCTGAAGTTTAACTCCAAATTTCGAGCATGTTGTAGACAATTCCAAAACATGCAGGTAAATCATGGATCTAGATCAGATATAATTGATAGTGGTGTTCCATGTATCCTCACAACTTTTCAAATGTATATCCTTATAAGTTGATCAAGTGAGAAGTAATATAAAATGATAACAAACTATGTAGTCTTTGTAAGATGATCCACCACTACCCAGATAGTATTATTTTTTCATGATGTCTTTAAATTGCTTGTGAATAAGTCTATGGTACGGTTTACGATTTCCATCAAGGTATGGATAATGGTTGCATCATCCATTTGGATTTTTTTCTTGCCACTTCCACTTTTGGATATACATGACGCCATTATGTAAATTATGTGATCTCGTTCTTTATATTGTCCAACTAATAGTGTTATTAGAGATAACAATATATAATTTTTTGATTCTTCAGTATATTGAGAAAGTAAAACTATGTTCATCATCTAGCATCTCCTTGTTTAACACTAGTTTTGATGTAACACATTTTCATGACCCAAATCTCACAACTCCTTCATTAAAACTGGACTCCAAGGATTTACCTTTTCTTACAGATTTATATTTATTATTAATTCACACATCATATATTTAATAATAATTTATCATCCCTAGAAGGGATGTTTGATCAATAATTAAAATAATTATTGATGAAGATCCTTCCTTTATGGTTCCCATGACCATCATTTTCAAATCTAAGATGATTAGATCCTTCTCAATTATTATATATAATAAAATTGATGGATCCTTTCTACATAGAGATCCTTCCACTTTAATTACTTTCCTAGGATGGTAGTGGAGTGAGAATTCATAGTCCTTGATAATCTCTAACCATCATCATTGGAACATATTCAGTTCCTTATGTGAGAATATATACTTTCAACTCTGGTGATTCTTATAAAATTAAATCTTATCCTAAAAGAGATAATTCCACCAGATTTTCAACATGAAGATCACCACAACCAACTCTATATCATACACTGGGTAGTTATATTCATGAAATTTAAATTTTATTGAGGCATAGGCTATCAAATTTTCATAATTCATCAACACACATCCCAATACCATTTTTGAATCATCATTGAATACCACAAGAATCTATCCACTTATAGGTAGTGTAGGTACATGTGTAGTGATAAGACAGATTTTAACTCCTTAAAATTCTATTCACTTTCATAATTCAAAACAAAACTTCACTCTATTCAGTGTTAAATTGGTTATAGGTTTTTAAAATCATGATAAATTTCTCCAAAATAGATGATAATAGCCATATAACCCAAGGAAACAATATATTTCTATAACAGATGCTCGAATCGACCATCCAATACTTATTTCTATATATTCAGGGTCTATAGATATTCTATTTTATATGCTAAAATCCACCAAAAATGATACTTCCTTCAACCATAACTCAAATTTTACGTACATTTCATAATGATTCCTCTTTTGTAAGGTCTTTAGAACAATGATTACATGCTCTTCATTCTTTTCCTTTATATTGGAGAATATTAGAATATCATCCATAAACACTACAAAAATATTTTCAAGGTAATATCTAAAGATTGTATTCATCAAGTCCATGATATCTCTTGAGGATTAGTTATTTATAATGAAATTACTATGAACTCATATTGCTTGTAACTTGTATAAAAAGTAGTCATAAGGATATTGTCCTTCTTCACCCTTACCCGGTAATACAGCTACCACAAATCCACCTTGGAGAAGTATTGTGCTCCACGTAGAAGATTGAACATGTTATAAATCTATGGTAAAAGATACTTTTCATTATCGTTATCTTGTTGTGGTCCCAATAGTAAATGCAAAGGTGAAATGACCCATCCTTCTTCTTGATGAAGATGACTAGTGAACCCCATCATGAATCACTTGGGCGTATGAACCCTTTATTTAGATTATTATATAGTAATATCTTTAGGTCATCAGGATTTTGAAAAACACCATTCTTTATTTATTCTTGGATATTTGGTAATTCCACAGGTATAATCTCGAATGAAAATCAATCCTCTCAGCTAGGAGGAAGACCAATAAATTATTCAGAAAACACATCAGTGTTTTCCTTCATAAAGAGAATGTTTCAAGGATGATCCTTTCTTTAGACTTAATCATTTGAGCTATATATGCATTCTCATAGGGAAATAATACCCATTCATGACATGCTGATGCTAATGAGGATTAATATATCTGATTTAATTTGTAGAGAATCAGAGGACGATTCACGATATGAAGAGTGATTTCTTCTCAGGGTAATTTATGTTGGATCTGTATAGGGAAAGACAATACCTACCTATAATGGTATCGAATTACACCAATGTAAGTATTAAAAGTTTAACTAGGATGTTCATCCCATAAATTTTGATAGGGGAGGAGTTACGTACTTAAGAAAAAATAATATCTCAATTTTCCATATTCACTGAAAACTCTACTTCCATCATTTGTGGTAGTGATGTAATAGTTTTGATAAACATTTTTGATATGAAGGAATATGTAGAACTAAAATATAAAAGTACATTCACTGTTCTTGAATAAATAAATATAATATTTATCACCATTTCTTTTTCAGGAACCAACACAACAGTTTTATAAACATAAGATCTCCCTTACCGACTTAGAGGTTGTTGGTTTTCTTGAATAACCCCTGGATTAGTTAATTAGTTGAAAAAGTGTCCATGTTCCTTGCATTTGAATCAATTAACAATGTGAATAGGGTTTAATGGGACATTCATTTCCTCCATCTCATTAATGGGATTCTCCCACTAATATTCGTTAGTTTGGTGTCCTTTAACCCCACACCTAATGCATTTCCTCATTCCACATAGGAAATTTATAAGGTGTTTCTTTCTGTACTTTTGACAAGTTGGATGTTTAAATTTAATAAAACTATTATATTTTTTCAATAAGGCCTCTATAATTAAACTTTACTTTACAATTATTGTCCCCATGATACTCTTGGGATTCGTTGATCTCCATCCTGACTTTGAGTTTAAATTAAATAATTTCTTTATAGATATCAATGTCTTGGATCCCCATAGATTTTCATATACTAGGTTTGATCCAAAAGAAGAAGTAGTAAACCTTAATCTCATGGTTACAAACATAGAAAAATGTATAATTTTCATGTCTTTTGAAGTTCGTCTCATATAAACTAATATATTTCTTATCTCTTTACTTGAGACAAAAAAAATCCCTTGAAATTTTCATTTGCATGGTGTGAGTAAAATATTTATTGGTATTACTTCTACCCTATCACTTTGAAATATTACATAGGATTAATAATCTTGATCAATTTCTACCACTGATAAAATTCTTTCTCTATATGATAAACAAGTAGTATAACCTTCTCTTTCTGGTACATTGAATTATGAAGGTTGTGTTTCTAAAAAATTTGATCCATTGTTTCGCGATTAGGAGATCAGATGATCCATTGAAAGTTAGAGTCCTTTCTTGTATTAATGTATAAATTACACCTTGTTATTTATTAAGTGAATTTTGGAGATCCTCTTAATCCATGTTTCTATTCATGACCTGAATCAGATGAATTAGTATCATTATAAATTTCACTATTCCCACTCTTATCAAGTTGGGAATCTCATTGCTGCAGTTATTTCATTTTATTTCACATTAGTTGTTGACCCAGTTTCTCATATTTATATCAATTGGATAAAATAAAGGGAAAATAGGCATTAGTATTTCTAAACTGTTAAACACATAAATATGAATCTAATAATATTAAAAGGATAATTTATAAACTAAATTTATTTATTTGATTACGAATCTCTAGGATGCAGTCTATTTTATCCAGGATTTACTTCCTAACATATACACCTATGAGAAATTTTTAATTACCTTAATAATGGTTCATAATGTTATTATTAATTTAACAAATAATATCCCCT
This sequence comes from Viscum album, assembly GCA_963277665.1. Taxonomy (NCBI): domain Eukaryota; kingdom Viridiplantae; phylum Streptophyta; class Magnoliopsida; order Santalales; family Viscaceae; genus Viscum; species Viscum album. Next base: position 706,359,036 of record OY728157.1, on the reverse strand, counting down.
GAAGTATCAAAATAACATTGAATTAAAGGCCCGTTGCCATGCACCATTTCCTGATCAAGTATATCTCAACATGGTGTTTTTTGGTTTTATGCCTATGTACACCTATTCCAGATCCACATCTGACTGATTTATACATATATGGATTTATTTTATTGATAAACCACATAGTTTATACTTTACCAACATTTATCGATGTTTTCATAGAAATTGTTTTATCCCTAAGGATTTCACTAGATTTCTTTTATCCTAATCCAAAAAATAAATACACATTTCCATTATACTAACTATTCCAACCCTTCTATTTATTAAATATTAAATGATGATTTATTAAATAAAAGTGTACAAAGTATAACCCAGATGTTTGATAATTCTAGTGTCTTAGGAAATTAATTACATTACATAATTACTAAAAATTGGAAATAAATCAACTTTATTCAAAAAATCCTTTTCATGATCGTACTTAAAACATCATGGGATAACCTGGGGAAATATATAAGAAATGGGTGATTTATAAAGACCAATAAAGGTATAAACAAGGCATAAAAAAAAGAAATTGAAACATGTTAGACAGTAGGCATATTTAAACAATTAATATGATATTTTTGATATTATTATAATTATTTAAAAATAAATTAATATTTAAATTCTTCCCATAATTATCATTGAATTATGGAAACATTGTAACGCCCAGACCCGAGTTACCTAGAGTCGGTGCATTATTACATAACATTGGCATGATCACACGAAAGAACAAGTCTCGAAAGACCGATTAGTTTAGTAGCCTTTGAATAACTAGATTCATTCATAAAGTGTTCATTACATCCTAAAATGAAAACTAAAAAAACATAGTATCCATAGTCCACACTCATATCCCCACATACTATCCCAACATGTCATTCATAAATTATTTCTTTACATCCTGGGAGAAATAAAACATTGAAAGGGGTGAGATCAAATGTCCAGTAAGGATACCAATATAGCGGAAACATTCATAAATAAGAATAAACATTTAAGGTAATGTATAACTAAAACAAAAGCATTTTAAAAATGAACATAAACACAATATGGCCAGAATAATATAATATATTTCCATTTACATATTCACATGGATATTATACTAATCGAATAATCACATGCAATATCAATAACCACTTTCATAATGATGGAATGCATAATTTCAGACTATCATAACCACATAGTCATGGCCTCGTGCCAACACTACAAATAAGATTTTGTCAATGCCTTGTGGCAAGACACTAGATTTTCTCATGAGACCTACCGATGAATCTAGGAGCTATAGAAGGCTCCACTCATCACTTATTAAGTCCAATACATTCCTCATATGAACAGGTTTAAACATAGCATAAACATTCGTATTAAAAATAGCATACAAAATGTCAATACATTCTCCATAAATCTTTAATGGTATAAAAATAACACATCCACAGTCAAAAAAATCACAAAACCTTCAATACAATATGGAAGATTTGTGTCATAATAAATCAACTTGAAATAATCTTAAAATCCATCAAAGGATGTTGACATAGATGAAATCAAAACTATTTGAGAGAAATATCTCTTTTTTAAGATCATTTAAAAGTCACATAATTATAAAATAAAAAGTTTACTTTGAAAATTTTCTTATACGCTTGTAGGGGAAGCTTCAAAGATTTTATAACGGTGGAAAATAGCTGCACCCGTCGTATAAGTTCAAATAGACATTCTTACATTAATTCTGTTGAAAATGTTAAAAAGGACCTTATTTGGAAAATGATGGAAATATTCCTTTATAAACCTCTTATAAAAAGCCAAAAAGGGTATAAATTACTTTAACCCATATTATAGTAAATAGTAAAAATGTTTTGAAATACATTTTTAAGAAACATTGATGTGGATGATAAAGAAGCCTCAGTAGATTATTACGTATAAACAACCTCGGATAATGAAGAGATTACGAAATAAACCCATTCTAATGTGGTAACTTACAAAACATACGCCATATTCAAGTGGTATCATAAAATTAATATGTAAATACACATTATTTAAGTGTATTACACAAAGAATAAAATTATGGGCAATACATGCACCACAGAAAAGGTAATAGTGGAAATATAGCATGAATCTCACGGGAATATGGTGTGAGATGAAAACCACTTACATTGTACTTTTCCTTGGTTGGGGGTAGTTTAAACTCCTTTATAATGGTGAATAATTATTTTTAAAATATAAAGTAATCATATACATTAATATGTTATCATATATTATTTTTTTAACATTGCTTTGTTAATAATATCTTAATATTATTGTCATTTCGGGTGTTAACATACTCATTTTCTTTTATATGTTTTGTTACGTAATACATATTTGTTATGTATAGGATTTATCTTATTCATATACCGAATGATATTAAGTCCTTATACATTATTATTAATCATAAAATGATAATTACACTTGAATGGATACGATGAGGAATGAATCTCATCGCGTTCGTGGAGACGGTAGTCCATACGTACGCACGAGCGAAAATATGATTTTTTTGATATTAAAATAATATTTAATTGGATGTTATATAATATATAAAGTATTATTATCATGTTATATTTATTATTTACATTAATTACACATCATTATTATATCCATTAAAATAATAATATATTGAATAACAATTACACCACGACGTGGAGACGGTAAGCCGTACGTACAGACGTATGGTGACATGTCATTCAATGGATGGACAAAATACTGAAATATGGTAATACGATGTTTATAATATCATCATAATATATATATTATATTGTATTTATTATTTTATAATGGTAATAACAAAGAAACAATAAGTTTAAGAAGAATGTAACTTGAATGAGGGTGGTGAAAACATTAACTCTTTTTTGGGTTCTTCCTTTTGATTTGATCAAAAAGACTCCTTAGTGTTGATTTCTAACTAAATTAAGGACTATAGGATTAATTGAGGAAAGTTGATAGAGTATTTGTGCTGGGTTTTGCAGAACCAAAAGGCTTTTAATGTGTGAATTAATGAGAAGGGGGAGTTCCCTTTTATAAGAGGGGTGAGGGGAACCTTTGGAAAGGCTAGAAATATTATTTTATAATAAATTCATATTCTGTTTCTAATGGCTCCAAAGTGGATTATTTAAATTTTAAGGTGCGTATGGGTTGATAAAAACTCAACCAATACGTTTTAGACAGGTTTGGGTCACTATATTTACCTTATCTTTTAGTTTTAACTCTAAGTTAATTAGATTAACAATTACCATGTAACATTGTATATTAATATTATATAGTTAATAAACATACTATATACATCCGAGAGACACCAAAGTGGTCAATTAATGATACACCAATCATTATATAAGTATATTGGCCTATCCTTAGATTTTTAGGAATTTAATATCAATTAATAATATAATATTTTTTCTAAACACTCTTTTATGTCAATTTTGAAACTATTCAGTAATTGATTTTTTTTAAAATCATAACACAATTAGTACTTCGAAAATAGTTACTTAAAACAATCCTAACATGACATATTAACCTAGAAAATTATTTTATTTCATAAAAAGTCTTGAATTATATTTATTTGGGTGTCTATAATATCAATTATTTTAACTTTTCACTATTATGGTAATTACTTCATTATCATTGTGTCATAAATAAATTACATTATTTAAAGTCTAAAAATTATAAATAAAATACAATTATGTAGTAAATATTTATATCTTTCTAATGAATATTTAGATTTGAAAATCTAAAATATATAAGCCTATGTAAAAATTGTTTTTCTAAAAGATATATGCTAATGTCATTTTTGTATTTATTTGAACTTAATTAACATAAAGTGTCATTATCACTTACATATGGATCCACGGGGTCCCCAAATCCACCCAATGATGCCCATGGTAGGAAATATATCCACCAATAAGGTTAGGACACGTTTTAGGGTTATTTATTATTATTATAATATTATTTTTTAACTCTTATTTACCGGATTTATCCTTTAACCATGGGAAGAAATTTTTTTACCGAAGTAATTATTCAAAATGCCTAAAAATAAAAGATACCTATTTACAGAATTTAGACATCCTGATTCCAAATATGGAAGCCATTTTTACAAATTCAAATCACAGATGTCGTAGAAATTTATTTAAAAATATTTCCCGCTGTCAAAACAAAAAGCTTGTTTTTAAAATATAATAACTATCAAAATATTGGCACTTTCTATTATCCAGTTTAAATATGAAATTATGTATAATGACCAAAACTGGATTAAATGGTAAAATTATAATCTTATTATACATTAATATTACTCAAATTCATAATTTATCACTATTAATTATTTCGATTAAAAAAGTTTTTTTTAATTAAAATTTAGTAAATTTCACTATTCAAAAAAATATGAGAGTTATCACCAAAGTACCAAAATTTCACCCTAAGATAATTTTGAAATTATGAATCCAAAAAAGAAGTCTATTTTACCAAATTAAAAACATAAAAGTTTCATTTTTTAAAAAAATTTATGCTTTCAAAACCAAAAGGCGTGTTATTATGAAATAATAACTACCAAAAGCTTGACACTTGTTTATATCAATTTCAAAGTGATATTAATTACAATAACTATCATTGGATTAAATGGAAAAAATTTAATCTATTTATACTTCCAAACCATTAAAATTTATTATTTAACAATATAAATTATTTTGATTAAAAAATTTGATAACAGTTAAAATATAGTATTTTTCACTATTCACCCAAATTTGAATGTTATCAGAAAAACACCAAAACATTTTTGAAACTAAATTCTTCTATCCCTATTATAAAGAATAAGTTCATTTTCTCAAATTTAATATATAAAATTTTCAAATACTGGATTTAAAAAGGCTTCTCCATTAAAAGGTGGTAAAATTTCATTTTTTGAAAAATACTTCTTCTATATGAAAAAATTGAATTTGTTCATAAACTATGTCTTAGAAACTCATAATATAGATTCTAAAATTTTATGGACAATATAAAATTTAAAAATCAGTTAATACTATTTATAACCATTTTTGAACGGCTAGTTTGGTGAGACGTGGTGCATTTGAACTCAGTGTTGCGTAAAACACACGCTATTGTATTATTCAAAGAGAAGCGTACCATGGAAGCTGGGGGTGTTACATTTTCCTCTACTTCAATAAATTGTGTCCTCACAATATGAAATTATTTTTCGAAAATTATAGGTTGAAAATCGAAAATATCTTTGTGGGGAAACCCACATCGGAAATTGTGTTAATAAAATTTAGACTTAATGAGAGGAAAGGGAAATTAAAGGGTCACCAAAAAATCATGATCTGGATTAAAAGAACATTGGTGGAAATTAGAGGCATATAATTGGAGGAAAAACATAAATATTTATAGGTAGTGATTGAAGTCATCAATCACAAACAAGTGAAAAATTAAGGGCCTTAAATTCATCAATCTTTGATGATTTAAAATGCCATCGGTTCAACAAAACATTTGGTATTAGGATCACACATTTTTTTTGTTTTAATATCCCTTCACTAAAGTATAAGAAGTAATTTCATCATTGAATTAGAGAATAAGAAAAATATATAAATGACAAATAGATTCCAATCCTCTAACTAATTTCTAGCACAAAATCATTTTTCAATATAAAAGATAAAAAACATAAATTATATTCTATTTATCCTATTCATATAGGGTTAAAAAAATTAAAATAAATGAATTTGTAATTCTTCTACAAGATTTTTTTAAAAAAAGACTACATTATTCAATCCAAGACATCACGTGGGCCAGTGGTAGGTGATACACCCTTGTCGCCCTTCGGTTGCGGGTTCAAGTCTCACGGCCTTGCCGGACGCGACGTGTTGCCACCAGACCTCCAGGTTTTCCTTTTATGGAAATCCAAAAATAATCTCAAACTAGAATTATCCAAAATATTTCTGTTCAAACCCCCAATCCAAAATTTATACGGAAGGTAAACACAATAATGATCATTTTTACCCTGTAATAGCATGTGAATACCTTCATCATGTAATCTTTAAAAACACTGAAACATCCTGAATTACCAAAAAACCTTATTTATTACATTCATGCTCCCTCATTCCTTATAGAATAATAGGAATACTTCATCCATCCAAAAATGTTGTAAACTCCATCAATGATGGAATATACAAATCTTTAATCAGTTTCAAGGCATTCAAGAATATCCAATATAATTTACCTAATCGACCATATCGTATTCCAAAATCAATATGACAATATTAAGACCATATTATGGTTTATCTTTCCTTCAACCAAGTAGTTTGAAAAAAGATTAACTTGCTGTAGAGTCAGTTTTCTTAGTACCATAAAATCTCAAATACTCAATTAAATAGTACAACAGTACAATCCTTATTTATTTCCAGAACATCATTGATACAACACTTCAATGAAATAATTCCAAAATAACAACATAAGAACAGTAGTCATTCCTCTTCATATGTGGTAGTATCATAACTTGATTATTATCCAATAGCATCATTTGTGGCATAGTCCAATGACTGGGACATTGGTTCGTATAGTGTCCAAACTCCTTGCAGATGAAGAATTTACATTTGAAACGTTTTTCCTAACGTTTCATTCACGTACTTGGTGTCATTTTTCTCCACACTTATAACATACAACCATTCCCTTTAAGCATTTTTCAATGTGATTCTTTTCATAGTTATCACATATGGGAAAATCATACTTTACATTCTTCCTTTTATCTGTCCTTCTCTCTACCATCCTATCCTTCTCTGGCTTCCCTTTCAAGCCATAGGACTCCGAGAATTCTTTACTTATCTTATCAACACATGATATTATTTCTTCATATGAGGATAATACATGGGAGACTATTTCCCTTCTAAATTCTGGCTTAAGACCATGAACGATTTGATCCTTATTACTCTTTGGATCATGCGTATTGTTGGAGTTCTCATTACTTCTATTGGGAGCCATTTCTAAACAATTTCATAAAGTAGATCAGTTTTTGAATCAAAATACATATGTAAATAATTTTAGAACACATAACATAAATTAAACTATTTATGGATATAATCCATAATAATAAAAATGTTTTCTTTGAAAAGTATATACTCATAAACCTTTATAATGGTTTGTAATGAAAATGAGAATTATCCTAAGCATATCCCCCAAGAGTGTCATAACCAAGAGTGCAGAAAGGCCCGTTGTCGTGCACCAGTTCCTGTTCGAGTCATGCTCAATGTGGTGTTTTTGGGTTTTACCCCTAAGTACATCTGTGCCAGAGCCGCCTCTACCTGCTCGTATCCAGACAGGGATGTATTGCTCGGAAAACTCACAAAATCTCTACAATACCAAAATTCTAGGAAGTTATTCTATACTAATGCTCAAAGTCTATCTAATGGATTTGTTCTCTAATCAGAGTTTATCTAAATCTATTTTCCATGGTTTTTACTAAACTATCTCTAATACCAACTGTAACACCCCGACCCCAGTTACCCAGAGTCAGTGCATTATTACATATCATTGTCATGATCACAAGAAAGAAAAAGTCTCGAAGGACTGATTAGTTTAGTATCCTTGGAATAACTAAAAACATTTATAAAGTTTACATTACATCATAAAATGAAAACTACAACAACATAGTGTCCATATTCCACACTCATATACCCACATACTATCCCAGAAGGTCATTCATAAATTACTTCTTCACATCTTGGGAAAAATAAAACATTAAAAGGGGTTAGCTCAAATTCCCAGTAAGGATTACAATATATCAGAAACTTTCATAAATAAGATTAAACATTAAAGGCAATGTATAACTAAAACAAAAGCTTTTTAAACTTCAACATCAACATAATATTCCAGAAATAAAATGAAATAATCCCATTTACTTATTCACATGGATATTCTACTAATCGAATAATCACACGCAATATCAATAACCACTTTCATAATTATGGAATGCATAATGCCAGACTATCATAACCACATAGTCAGGACCTCGTTCCATGAATACAAGTAATATTTTTTCAAGGCCTTATGCCAAGACACTAGTTTGTCTCATGAGACCTACCGATGCATCGAGGAGCCAGAGCGGTCTCCACCTGTCACTTATTAAGTCCAATGCATTTATCATATGAACATTTTTAAACATAACATAAACATTCATATTAAAAATATCATATAAAATGTCAATACTTTCTTCATAAACTAGGAATGGTAAAAAAATAACACATCCACAGTCAAAAAAATCACAAAACCTTCAATAGAATATGGAAGTTTTGTATCATAATAAATCAGCTTCAAATAAGCTTAAAATCCATCAAAGGATGTTGACATCGATGAAATCAAAACTATTTGAGAGAAATATCTCTTTTTTTTAAATCATTTAAAAGTCACATAACTATAAAATAAAATATTTACATTGAAAATTTTCTTATAATCTTGTAAGGGAAGCTTTGAGGATTTTATAACTGCGGAAAGTATCCTCACCCGCTATATAAGTTAAAAAAGGCAATCTTACCTTAATTCTGTCGAAAAGGTTAACAAGGACATTGTTTGAAAAACGAAAGAAAGATTCCTTTATAAACCTATTATAAAATGTCAAACAAGGGTATAAATTACTTTAACCCATATTCTAGAAAATAGTAAAAATGTTTTGAAATACATATTTAAGAAACATGGATGTGGATGATTAAGAAGTCCCAGTAGATTATTACGTATAAAAAACCTCAGGTAAGGAAGAGATTGCAAAATAAACCCAGACCAAATTAGTAACATACAAAAAATACACCCCATGAAAGAGGTATCATACAATGAATATTTAAATATAAATAAATTAAGTGTATTACACAAATAATACAATGATGGGAAGTACATGCACCACACAAAAGATAATAGTGGAAATATGGCATGAATCTCACGGGAATAAGGAGTGAGATGAAAACCCATACCTAGTAATTTTCCTTGGTTGGGGGTAGGTTAAACTCCTGTATAATGGTGAAGTAATTTTTATTAAATTATACATGAATCATATACATTAATATGATATCATATATGATTTTTTTAACATTTATTTGTTAATAATACCTTAATATTATTATCGTTTCGGGTGTTAACTTACTCATTTTCTTTCATATGTTTGGCTACATAAGCCATGTTTGTTATGGATAGGTTGTATATTATTCATATCCAAAATGATATTATGTCCTTAAAAATTATTATTAATCATAAAATTAGAATTAGACTTGAATGGATACGATGGGGAATGAATCTCATCGCGTTCGTGGAGACGGTAGTCCATACGTAAGCACGAGCGATAATATCCTTCTTTTGATATTAAAATAATATTAAATTGGATGATATATCATATAAATAGAATAATTATCCTTTAATATTTATTATTTACATGAATTACACATCATTATTATACCCATCCAAATAATAATGTTTTGAATAAAAATTACACCACGACGTGGAGACAATAAGCCGTAAGTACACACATATGGTGACATGTCATTCAAAGGATGGATAGAATACTGAAATATGGTTATAAAATGTTTATAATAACATCATAGTATTTATAATATACTGGAGTTGTTATTTTATAATGGTAATAAAAATAAAGAAGTAGTGGAAGAAAAATGGAACTTGAAAGAGGGTGGTGAAAACATTACCTCTTCTTCGGGTTCTTCCTTTTGATTTGATCAAAAAGACTCCGTAGGTTGTCATTCTGACTAAAGTAAGGCCTCTAGGATGAAGTGAGGTAAGTGGAGAGAGTATTTGGTAAGGTTTTGTCCGAACCAAAAGGCTTTGAAGGTGTTAATTAATGGTAATGGGGAGTTCCCTTTTATAAAAGGGGTGAGGGGCACCTTTGGAAAATCTAGAAATATTATTTTATAATAAATTCATATTTAGTTTCTCATGGCTCCAATGTGGATTATGTAATTTTTAAGATTGGTATAGGTATAATACCACACAACCAATATGATTTAGATAGTTTTGGGTTACCATATTAACTTATCTTTAAGTATTAACTCTTAGTTAATTAGTTTCACTTTTACAATGTCTCTATATATTTTTATATTATATGGTTAATAAACATACTATATACATCCAAGCGACCCCCAAGTGGTCCATTACTGATACAAATATCAATATATAAGTCTCTTGTATGATACTTGAATTTCTATGAATTTAATATCAACTAATAATAAATTATTTGTTTTAAAAATACTTTTATGTCATTTTTGACACTATTAAATAAATGATTTTTAAAAAAATCATAACAGAATTATTACTTCGAAAAAAGTTATTTAAATCAATACTAACATTTTATATTAACCTCTAAAATTATTTCTCTTTATAAAAAGTCTCAAATTACATTTATATGGGTATTTATAATATCAATTATTCTAATTTTTTCCATTTTTGTATTTATTTTAACTTAATTAAAATAAAGTGTCCCTATCACATACAAGTGGCTCCATTAGGTCCCAAAATCGACCCAAAGATGCCCATTGTTGGACATGTTTCCACCAATATAGTTATAACATGTTTTAGTGTAATTTAGTATTATTATAATATTATTTTTAACCTATATTTACCGGATTTACCCTTTAACCATAGTAAATAAAATATTTACCTCAGTAATTATTCAAAATGTCTAAAAATAAATGTTACCTGTTTACAAAATTTGGACATACTGATTCCAAATATGGAATCCATTTTTCCAAATTCAAAACACAGATGTGTCAGAAATTAATTTAAAATTATTTACCGCTTTCAAAACAAAAAGCGTGTTTTTAAGATATAATAACTATCAAAATATTGACACTTTCTTATGTCTAGTTTAAATATGAAATTATGTATAATGACACAAAATGTATTACATGGTATAATTATAATCTAATTATACTTTAAAATCACTGAAATTCATAATTTATCACTATTAATTATTTCGATTAAAAAAGTAGTTTTTAATTAAAATTTAGTAATTTTCACTATTCACCAAAATATGAAAATTTTAAAAAAAGTACCAAAATTTCACCCTAATATAATTTCGATATTCAAAATCCTTAAATGAAGTCTATTTTAACAAATTCAAAACATAAAAGTTTCATTTGTTAAATTAATTTCCGCTGTTAAAACAAAAAGGCATGTTTTTATGAAATAATAACTATAAAAAGTTTGACACTTGTTTATGTCAATTTCAAAGTGAAATTACAAACAATAACCATAATTGGATTAAATAGAAAAAATTTAATCTATTTATACTTCAAAACCATTAAAATTTATAATTTAACAATATAAATTATTTTGATTTAAAAAGTTGTTTTCAGTTAAAATATAGTATTTTTCACTATTCTCCCAAATTTGAAAGTTATCAGAAAAACACCAAAACATTATTGAAACTAAATTCTTATGTCCCGATTATAAAGAAGAAGTTTATTTTGTCAAATTGAATATATAAAAGTTTCAAATAATATATTTAAAATGGCTTCACCATTAAAAGGTGGTAAAATTGCATTTTTAAAAAAATAATTCTTTTATCAAAATAAAATAAATTTGTTCTTAAATTATGGCTTAGAAACTCATAATATGGATTCTAAAATTATAAGGATAATATAAAATTTAAAATTCAGTTAATACTATTCATAACCATTTTTAATGACTAGTTTGGTGAGTCGTGGTGCATTTTAACTCAGTGTGGCATACAACACACACTATTGTATTATTCAAAGAGATGCATACCTTGGGAGCTTGGGGTGTTACATTCTCCCCTCCTTCAATAAATTGAATCCTCACAATTTAAAATTATTTATCAAAAATAAAAGGTTGAAAATCGAAAATATCTTTGTGGGAAAACCCATGTCTGAAATTGGGTTAATAATATTTAGTCTTAATGAGAGGAAATGAAATTAAAGGGTCACCATCAAATCATGATCTCGATTAGGAGAACACTGGTGGAAATTAAAGATGTATAATTGAAGGAAAAACGTAAATATTTATATGTAGTGATTGAGGTCATCAATCACAAACAAGTGAAAAATTGAGGGCCTTAAATTTATCAATCTATGATGATTTAAAATGCCATCGGTTCAACAAAACATATGGTATTAGGATAACCCATTTTTTAAAGATCCCTTCACTAAAGTATAAGAATTAATTTTTTCATTGAATAAGTGAAGAATAAAAATATATACTTGACAAGTAGAGTCCCATCCTATAACTATTTTCTAGCACAAACTCATATTTCACTATAAATGATAATATAACATAAATAATATTCTATTTGTCCAATTCGTATAGGGTTAAAAAAATTAAAATAAATGAATTTTTAATTCATCTACCAGAATGTTTCTTAAATTGACTAGATTATTCAATCCAGGACATCACATGGGACATTGGTAGGTGATACACCCTTATCACCCTTCGGTTGCGGGTTCAAGTCTCGCGGCCTTGCCGGATGCGACGGGTTGTCGGCTGACCTCCGGGTTATCCTTTTAGGGCAATCCAAAAATAATCTCAAACAAGAATTATCAAAAATATTTCTTTTCAAACCCAGAATCCAAAATTTATAAGGAATGATAACACAATTAAGATCTTGTTTACCCCGTAATAGCATGTGAATACCATCATTATGTATTCTTTTAAAAAACTGAAATATCCTGAATTACCATAAAACCTTATGGATTACAATCATGCTACCACATTCGTTATAGAATACTGGAAATACATCATCCATACAAAAATGTTGTAAACTCCAACAATGATGGAATATAGAAATCTTTAATCAGTTTCAAGGCAGTCAAGAATATCCCATATAATTTATCAAATCAACCATATCTTATTCCAAAATCAGTACATCAATGTTAAGACCATATTAAGGTTTATATTTCCTTCAACCATGTAGTTTCCAAAAAATTTAACTTATTGTAGTGTCACTTTTCTTAGTACCATGAAATCTCAAATGCTCAAAGAAATAGTACTGCAGTACAATCCTTATTTATTTCCACTACAGCATTGATACATCAATTCAATTAAATAATTCCAAAATAAAAACAAAAGAACACTAGTCATCCCTATTCATTTGTGGTAGTATCATAACTTGATTATTATCCAATAGCATCATTTGTGGCATAGTCCGATGACTGGGACATTGGTTCGCATAGTGTCTAAACTCCTTGCAGATGAATCATTGTACATTTGAAACCTTTTTCATACCCTTGCAGTCATGTACATGGTGTCCTTTTTCTCCACACTTATAACATACTCCCATTTCCTTCAAGCATTTTTCAAGGTGATTCTTTGCACAGTTATCACATATAGGAAATTCCTTCTTTACCTTCTTCCTTTTATCTGTCCTTCTCTCTACTGTCCATTCCTTCTCTAGCTTCCCTTCAAAGCAATAGGATTCCGAGAATTCTTTACTTATCTTATCAAAAAATGATAATATTTCTTCATATGATGATAATAAAAGGGAGAATATTTCCTTTCTAAATTCTGGCTTATGACCATGAAAGATATGATCATTCTTACTCTTTGGATCATGCGTATTTCTGGAGTTCTCATTCCCTCTATTGCTCTCCATTTCTAAATAAAGTCATAAACTAGATCAGTATATGAATCAAAATACATAATTCCATACTTGTAAAACACTTAACGTAAATTGGACTATTTATGTATATAATCCATAATCATAAAAAAAATTCATTGATAAGTATATACTCCTAACCCTTCGTAATGGTTGGTAAAGAAAATGAGAATTTTCCTAAGCATATCCCCTAGGAGAGTTATAACCAAGTGTGCAGCAAGGCCCGTTGTCGTGCACCAGTTCCCGTTCGAGTCAAGCTCAAATTAGTGTTTTCGGGTGTTACCCCTAGGTACATCTATGCCAGAGCCACCTTACCTACTCGTATCCAGACAAGGATGTATTGCTCAGAAAACTCACAAAATCTCTAAAATAACAAAATTCTAGGAAGTTATTCTATTCTAATCCGCAAAGTCTATCGTAGGGATATTTTCTCTAATTAGAGTTTATCTAAATCTAGATTCCAATGTTTGTACTAAACATTATCTGATACCAACTGTAATGCCCCGAACCTAGTTACCCAGAGTTGGTGCATTATTACATAACATTGGCATGATCACAAGAATGATCATGTCTCTAAAGACCGATTAGTTTAGTAGCTTTGGAATAACTCGATATATTCATAAAGTTTACATTACATCATAAAATGAAAACTACAACAACATAGTCTCCATAGTCCACACTCATATCCCCACATACTATCCCAACAGGTCATTCATAAATTACTTCTTCACATCCTGGGAAAAAGAAAACATTGATAGGGGTGAGCTCAAATGCCCAGTAAGGATAACAATATAGAGGAAACATTCATAAATAAGAATAAACATTCAAGGCAATGTATAACTAAAACAAAAGCCTTTAAATCTTGAACATCAACATAATATGGCAGAAATAAAATGAAATAATACAATTTACTTCTTCACATAGATATTCTACTAATCGAATAATCACACACAATATCAATAACCACTTTCATAATGATGGAATGCATAATTCCAGACTATCATAACCACATAGTAAAGGCCTCATGCAAAGAATACAAATAATATTTTTTCACAGACATGTGCCAAGACACATGTTTTTCTCATGAGGCCTACCTATGCATCTAGGATCTATAGCCGGCTCCACCCATCACTTATTAAGTACAATACATTCCTCATATGACCAAGTTTAAACTTAACATAAACATTCGTGATAAAAATAGCATACGAAATGTCAATACATTCTCTATAAACCATGATTGGTATAAAAATAACACATCCACAGTCAAACAAATCACAAAACCTTCAATAAAATATAGAAGTTCTATATCATAATAAATCAACATCAAATAATCTTAAAATACATCAAAGTATGTTGACATTGATGAAATCAAAACTATTTGAGAGAAATATCTCTTTTTTTAATCATTTAAAAGTCAAAATATTATAAAATAAAATATTGAATTTGAAATTGTTTTTATAAGATTTTAGGAGAAGCATCCAGGATTTTATAATGGATGAAATTAGTCGCACCCGCCGTATAAGTTAAAAAATTCATTCTTATGATAATTCTGTTAAAAAGGATAAAAAGGACCTTGTTTGGAAAACAACGGAAAGATTCATTTATAAAACTCTTATAAAAAGTCAAAAAAGTGTATAGATGACTTTAGCCTATATTTTAGTAAATAGTAAAAATGTTTGGAATTGCATTTTTAAGAAACATGGATGTGGATGATAATAAATCCCCAGTAG
The DNA here is from genome assembly GCA_963277665.1 of Viscum album. Lineage (NCBI taxonomy): Eukaryota > Viridiplantae > Streptophyta > Magnoliopsida > Santalales > Viscaceae > Viscum > Viscum album. The sequence goes on along the minus strand of OY728157.1, from coordinate 706,343,691 downwards.
ATTATTACGTATAAACACCCTTAGATAATGAAGATATTGTGAAATAAACCCTTTCCAATTTGGTAAATTATGAAACATACACCTCATAAAAGGGGTATCATACAATGAATATGTAAATACAAATAAATTAAGTGTATTTCACAAAGAATAAAATTATGGCCAGTACATGCATCACACAAATGTTAATAGTGGAAATATGGCATGAATCTCATAGGAATAAGGAGTGAGATGAAAACCCCTTACCTTGTACTTTTCCTTGGTTGGGAGTTGGTTAACCTTTTGTATAATGGTGATACAATTGTTATTAAATTATACAGGAGTCATATACACTAATAAGATATTATATATGAATTTTTTAACATTAATTTTTTAATAATATCTTAATATTATTATCGTTTCGGGTGTTTACTTACTCATTTTCTTTTATATGTTTTGTTACATAAGCCATGATTGTTATGGATAGGTTGTATCATATTCATATCCAGAATTATATTAAGTCATTAAAAATTATTATTAATCATAAAATGAGAATTATACTTGAATGGATATGATTTGGAATGAATCTCATTGCGTTCATGGAGACGGTAGTTCGTACGTACGCAAGAGCGACAATATCATTCCTTTGATATTAAAATTATATTTAATTGGATGGTATATCATATATACTGAATAATTATCATGTTATATTTATTATTTACATGAATTATAAAACATTTTTATACCCATCCAAATAATAATGTTTTGAATAAAAATTACACCACGACGTGGTGATGGTAAGTCGTACGTACACACGTATGGTGACATGTCATTGAAATGATGGATAGAATAATGAAATATGGTTATACCATGTTTATAATACCATCAATGTATATATAATACACTGGAGTTATTATTTTACAATGGTAATAACAAAGAAAGAAGAAGTGGAAGAAGAAATGAACTTGAAAGAGGGTGGTGAAAACATTACCTCTTCTTCAGGTTCTTCCATTTGATTTGATCAAATGGACTCATTAGGCTGAAAGTAAAGTACAACTAGAAAGAAAGTACATCAATTGAAAGTAAAGCAGCAACGTCGATCCATATACTAGAAGTCCCCCATGAAGGGTGGGTACAGATAACCACCTCAGCACTATTGGTCTAGCTGTACCCTCCGTGTACATCCCGCCCTGTGGTCCACCTCTAGGTACCGACTGCTCCACAAGCCTCAACCACGATCAGCACTGTCCGTTGTCTACATCCAACACAACGTTGTGCGGGCATAGCCCATGTAGGGGTGAGTATACACTACTCATTAGGGACCCCAAGACCCCCGAAGGTATCCCGGAATCCACAATGGAAAATCCACAAATGAAAGATACAATCATGATGTAACATCCACCACTACTTTGGTATATGCCCATAAATATACCTAAGCCATAAATTCCTGTTCGGCTCCAACATCCGAGCACAAGTTCGATCACGTCCACACAAGATAGTACAAACCCAATCCACACAGGAAAACACAACACAATCTACATAAGAAATAAAGTCAATCATATCGAAGATAATGATTGAAAGTCATGACTTAGCTCACAAAGGTATAATTATTCGTAAGGTGATAGAGATTATCAGATATAGCCACTGATTCATCTAAGTTTGGACCCATGTAGGATACTAAACTAGCTAAGTTGTCAGACCCACATAGGATACAGACCAGCTACTCTGCCAGACCCATGTAGAAAATGTAGAGACCCGAAGCCTGACGTACATGGACATTACATTACATTTGCGGAATACTTAGTACATAACAAAAACACACACACACGGATCGTAATAGTTTAGTGTCTTTGGAAACTCGGAACGTATTCTTCTAATCGTGGTGAAAGATCTTCAATATCTCCCATAAAGATCTTCCTTTTTTTTACCTAAAAACCTTTCTTTATATCCTGGGGAAAAGAAAACATAAAAGGGTGAGCTCAAATGCTCAGTAAGGGTAAACAAAAGAAATATCAATCACATCATATACATAAGAACATAGCTTTTGGAAATCAGAACCTGCAAAAGAGCTCATAATATCATAACATGGGATAAATCATAGAAGTGAAAATGAAATCATAACTTAAAACATTACTCATTGTGGCATACACACATAATCATAGAGAATCATTTCTTGTTAGTCAAGACTCATTGCCAAGACTATCTTAGTGGACAAAGTCCCTTTCTGAATCGAGTAATCCTCGTTTCAGTCCTGTTTCACTGAACCGGTATAACCTACCATTCCAGCCATGTCTATCTCATGAGATATAAAATCTTTACCCAATGCATTGGAGGGAGATATAGGTCCCACCCATCTCTTAATGAATCCTTTCTTATGTGTGCCACAAAATCATAAATCATACATCATTTCATAACCCATGTATTAAAAATGGGATTCTTAAAACAACATGACATCATAAAACCATTCATATAAGATAAAGGAATTCATAAACATAATTCCATCACAACATAGTCAAATCAATGTAAAAATATGGATAGAAACAGAACCCTTTATTATCTTAGATGGAAAATAATTTTGATAAAACACTTGAAATGAATTCTTGAGGAAAATATCATTTCTTCTTCAAAATCAATTTCTTTTCACAAAACATCATGCAATTTTAAAAGAAAGAGATTTTATTAAAAATAGTCATGAAATCTTTTGGAGTAAGCTTCATGAAAATAAGGCTTTATAAAACAATAGAAATCCGTTCGTGCCGTATAAGTTAAAAAAAACATTCTTCGTACTTTTGTCGGAAAAGTCAAAAAGTACCTCGTATGAAAAAGCGACAAAAGATTCCTTTCATATTCTTTACAAAAAACTCACCGAAGAGTAAAATTGGATTTAAACTATTGTAAGTGGATGGAAACAATATTACATATTGAAGGAACATGGATGTGGATGATAAAATACACCCCAGTAAATACTTACGAATAAACAATCTCGGATAAAAATGAGATTGTGATATTTCCCTTACCTTAGGTCCGACTTGCTTTGTAAGTGTCCGAACCTCCTGTATAATGATTTAAATCATGTTATTGACTTATTCCAGAATCATATTCATTGTTATGATATCATATATGGTTCACTTATAACATTATATTACCCGTTCTTTTGTAAATTCCATGTTAAAGAAGCGTTTTGGGTAAAATCGTTTCATTTATCTTAGGTGTTTTGACTTGTTGTTCTTGACATCATTATTACTTATATCATGATTTACTTACTTCCAGAATATAAAATATGATTTATATATCATATATATTCAGTATATATATATATATAATAGATAGATAAGTAAAATGAAAAACACCGTTCATGGAGACGGTAGTCCGTACGTACGCATGAACGCTGTTTTACTTTCCTTATTGTCTTGAAATGGAAGTAAGTAGATGACATACATATGTATATATACATAAATCCAGTAGCTTTATAATGTCATATATTTCATTATTATTTCTTATATATACATTATAATCATTCTTAAATGGTTAACATGGAGAATGAATCTCATCGCGTCGTGGAGACGGTAGTCCGTACGTACGCACGAGCGATGATATCATTTCCATAAATATTGAACTGAGTTGAAGTGGATTATACAATATATCAGAATCAATATGATGTTGTAATAACTATGTATAGTTATTATTTACACCATTATACCCATCCATGTAAGGTGGTGGTGGAAAATAGATTACACAACGGCGTGGAGACGGTATTCCGTACGTACGCACGCGCGGTGATTTCTTTTTCCGTAGGATGGATAGATGGTGAAATAGGGTTGTTTCATACTTATAATAACATATCAGTATATGAGTGATACTGATGTTATTACTTCATAATGAAACAACCTAAGAAGAAGAAGTGGAAGAAGAAATAAAGATGAAAGAATTGGTAACGGTAATTACCTCTTCTTTGAAGTGCCTCTTTGAGACCTCCTCTTAGGGAACTTGAATTGGTCTTTGAGGAAGACCAGAACCTCTAGGATGTTTCTAGGGAAGTGGAGAAGAGATTTTGGCAGGGGTTGGCCGAGCTTGAGTGCTCAAATTGGTGTGAGGAGGAAGGGGAGGAGGTGTCCTTTTATAGGGGAGGAGAGGGGCACCTTAGGAATTCTTAAAAATATTAATTTATAATAAATCTAAACCCACTTAAAAACCACCAAAAATGACTCATATTCGAAGATTAGATGAGATAGGGTTGTAATCTCATCAACCAATCAAATTTAGACATGTTTGGATATTATTTTAAACCTTATCAATTAGATTTAACTCTAAGTTAAATAATTTAACTTTTACCGTGTCTTTTTGTTTTCTTTCACTATATGGTTAATACACTTACTATAACATTCCAAACGAACCCCTAATTGTTTATTATTAATATATATATCCTCATCTAAGTCATTTGGCCGATCCTTAGATTTTTAGGAATAAAATAACAATTAGTAATATAATATTTGATTTAAAAACTATTTTGTGTCAATTTTGACACTATTTGATATATGATTTTTGTGAAAGTCATAACAGAATTAAATGTTCGAACCAAGTTGATTAAATAAACATTAATATATCATAGTAACCTAGAAAATTAGTGGAATTCATAAAAAATCTCAAATTACATTTATTTTGGTGCTTATAACATCAATTATGTCAATATTTCATTAAAAAGATAATTACTGCATCATCGTTGTGTCATAAATAAATTAAATTATTTGATGTATAAAAATTACAAATAAAATACCATCATGTAGTAAATCGTTTTAGCTTTCTAATGAATATTTACAATCGAATTTATCTTATGTATAACCCCATATTAAAAATGATTTACTTATTAAACTTTGATTTTAACTATTTTAACCCTTCTTTAAATAAATTAATAATAAATGTCCTAATCTAATCCAAGTGGGCCTAAATGGTCATATTTTATTCCTAAGTTTGTTTTTGGTCGAATTACACTTGTCCCATAGAATTAGGACATGTGTTAGGGTAATATTAATATCATATTTACCCTTAGTTACCCTATTTACTATTAACCGTGGTAAAAAAGGTAAAAAGTTACTATTCACCAAAAAATTATTTTCATCTCATTGAACCACATTTTAGTCCTTGATATTAACCGTGTCTCTCGGATTTTCGAAATTCCATTCACAGAAGCGGTAAAATTAAGTTTTATGCAAAATTCAGTTTTTAACCTACCACTTAGTAGTTTGACTATTCATCAAAAATTGATGTTTTTCAGAACAATGCCAAAATTTCATCCCAAGCTATATTTCATATTCCGAATTCAAAAATGAAGTCTATTTTACCAAATTCATAACATAAAAGTTGCATTAATTAATTTTATAATTAAATCCCGCTGTTAAAACAAATAGCGTGTTTTTAAGAAACAATATCTATCAAAAGATTGACACTTGTTTATGTCTAGTTTAAATGTGAAACTACATCCAATGACCAACATTGTATTAAATTGTAAAAATATATTCTAAATATACTTTAAAACCACTCAAAATAATGATTTATCACTATTAATTATTTCGATTAAAAAAGTTGTTTTTAATTATAATTTAGTAATTTTCACTATTCATCAGAATATGAAAGTTATCCGAAAAGTACCAAAATTTCACCTTAGGCTAAATTCGATACTCCGAATCCAAAAATAAAGTTCATTTTGAAAAATAATATTTACTGGATTTCAAAAAGTGGTTATTACTATTCATAACGGCTAGTTTTAATAATATTTTTATAGCATATCGTTGTTTAGTGAAACTCGGTATTGCGTACTACACACGCTATCGAGGAAGGTCGCGATTGCGTGTAATGCAAGTCAAGTCAAGGATGTGTGTTGTACAAGCTCCTTTTGGTGTAGCGTACAACACAAGACATTAATAAAATTAAAAGAATATTTTTTTTATAAAATCTTGGGCTGTTACATTCTACCCCCCTTAAAATGAATTTCGCCCTCGAAATTCGTCGGGGTTATAAATGGTTTACTATTTGAAAGTTTCTTTAATAGAAACCCACATCGTAAAAGGGAATACCAAAACTTGGCTTTAAAAACTAAAGTATGAAATGTAACGATTATCCAAATAATCTAATCACTGGGTTTCCACATAGGTGAAAATATGGATATGGAAGAGAAATCTAACCATCATGTTCTGATGGAGAGTGGTAGAGAACATGGCTATGGAAAAGCCAGTAATCACAAATCCATAGATTTGTGATGATATAAGGTACCATCTGATTCATCAGGTATAAGATCACTAGGACAACATTTTTGGTTTTCAAGATCATTTCCCTAAAGTTGAAAATTTGCTTAGAATAAATACTTACTTTATTTTGGTACAATCTCACTTTTGTTCGTGCCTTGAACAATTTCTACTTCATCTCTTAAATAAATGAAGTTGAATTTGTTATTCGTGAAGTGTTAGCAGATCATGTGATAGAATGACGGGTCATTCCATCTGTCTCAAACGAAAGGTAAGCAAAAGTTATTAAATATACATAAGTCATTCTATAGTGAGATTAATCATATATAGTACCTAAAATGGACTTATACTTCATATATCATACTTCTTAATATAATAAAACTAGTTTCTACTAAACAGAGACTTCCTGTAGGTCAGTGGTAGGCGATAAAGGCCAGTCGCACTTCGGTTGTGGGTTCGATTCCTACAGCCTTGTCCGAAGCGATGGGCTGTCGCCCGTCCTGTAGGTTGTCCCTTTTTCTAAAACTACGTTACTATAACATCCCATCAATAATATCGAAAATCTTCTATCCTAACTTATGTCCAACATAATCTAGTCTAATCTTTAGGCTTATACATAATACTGCAGTCCACTTTCATAATATAGTGACGACGATTACCAGAGATTTAATACTGTCGTTGATCCCCACATATCATAAGATATGTCTTGTTGGTCACATTCCAAACATTCAAAGTCCTTAATCGTGTATTCTCTTGAATACCTTAGTGAAAACATGAGTGCAGTTAAAAGTTAACACTTTCCACATACCAAAATCCTCAAAATTCTATATACTCAAACCATGATATCACTTAGTCCTTATATTAATCATGAGATCATGAATACTATCAAACATTTAATTTTCTCCTTATCCCTTCATTATGCGCATATCATCTACATTCCAAAAATATCTGAATGACCTTTCATGGATAGTGGTACCATTAATCATACACTTTCATAACTCAAGGAAAGACAACAGTGTAACAATCCTCAGATGTTTCTTTATTCCATAGTACCATGAGATTTCTTATACAACATTACAGATGATAAACATGTAATCATTCCACAACATTCTTAAACCATTGACCGAGCTTTAACAATTCTTTCATCTCACATATCATTTGTAGTCTCTTCATCATCATCCACATAAATACTACCCATATGACCATACTGATTCTCTTCATGAGTCTTTCCCTTAGGGCATTTGTTTGCATAATGCCCATACATTCCACATTTAAAACACTTAACCATTTTTGATGTCGTAGCAATACCATTATCCTCATCCATGGTGTTAACCGACCCTTTTCCTTTGCACTTACTTGCTTTGTGTCCTTCTTTTCCACACCCAAAGCATCTTCCAGTTCCCTTGAAACATTCTCCTTGATGCCTCTTCCCACATGATTTACATAGGGGAAATTGAACTTTCTTTCCTCTATGATCATCATGGAACTCCATCTTTCTCTTATTAGTCGAGTCAGGAAACTTACCAAATTTTACTTTATTGATCATATTGTGAGATTGCTGATTTGGCAAAATAATGATGTTTGGACATCCAAATCCCATTTCATTTGGTTGCTCATGAAGAATATCATTCCATTGTCCATCATATCCTCTATTATTGTGAATCATCTTGTTTCCAGCCATTTTCTAAAACCCAAACAGAATAGTGTTAGATGCAAAAATCGTAATAAAGGGGGAGTAACTTAAATATCTATCATCTTTGGTTTAATCTAATATCGTTACCATAGTTCTAGAACTATATCCTATACGTATACTTATCCTTAGGGGCATCCCTAGACATACCTTAGAAATATCTCTAGGGATCTTACTAACGTTTTCGCGTCCTAGTTTCCAAAGGTTGACTAAACCTTTCCTCTGATACCAACTGTAGAGACCCGAAGCCTGACGTACATGGACATTACATTACATTTGCGGAATACTTAGTACATAACAAAAACACACACACAAGGATCGTAATAGTTTAGTGTCTTTGGAACTCGGAACGTATTCTTCTAATCGTGGTGAAAGATCTTCAATATCTCCCATAAAGATCTTCCTTTTTTTACCTAAAAACCTTTCTTTATATCCTAGGGAAAAGAAAACATAAAAGGGTGAGCTCAAATGCTCAGTAAGGGTAAACAAAAGAAATATCAATCACATCATATACATAAGAACATAGCTTTTGGAAATCATAACCTGCAAAAGAGCTCATAATATCATAACATGGGATAAATCATAGAAGTGAAAATGAAATCATAACTTAAAACATTACTCATTGTGGCATACACACATAATCATAGAGAATCATTTCTTGTTAGTCAAGACTCATTGCCAAGACTATCTTAGTGGACAAAGTCCCTTTCTGAATCGAGTAATCCTCGTTTCAGTCCTGTTTCACTGAACCGGTATAACCTACCATTCCAGCCATGTCTATCTCATGAGATATAAAATCTTTACCCAATGCATTGGAGGGAGATATAGGTCCCACCCATCTCTTAATGAATCCTTTCTTATGTGTGCCACAAAATCATAAATCATACATCATTTCATAACCCATGTATTAAAAATGGGATTCTTAAAACAACATGACATCATAAAACCATTCATATAAGATAAAGGAATTCATAAACATAATTCCATCACAACATAGTCAAATCAATGTAAAAATATGGATAGAAACAGAACCCTTTATTATCTTAGATGGAAAATAATTTTGATAAAACACTTGAAATGAATTCTTGAGGAAAATATCCTTTCTTCTTCAAAATCAATTTCTTTTCACAAAACATCATGCAATTTTAAAAGAAAGAGATTTTATTAAAAATAGTCATGAAATCTTTTGGAGTAAGCTTCATGAAAATAAGGCTTTATAAAACAATAGAAATCCGTTCGTGCCATATAAGTTAAAAAAAACATTCTTCGTACTTTTGTCGGAAAAGTCAAAAAGTACCTCGTATGAAAAAGCGACAAAAGATTCCTTTCATATTCTTTACAAAAAACTCACCGAAGAGTAAAATTGGATTTAAACTATTGTAAGTGGATGGAAACAATATTACATATTGAAGGAACATGGATGTGGATGATAAAATACACCCCAGTAAATACTTACGAATAAACAATCTCAGATAAAAATGAGATTGTGATATTTCCCTTACCTTAGGTCCGACTTGCTTTGTAAGTGTCCGAACCTCCTGTATAATGATTTAAATCATGTTATTGACTTATTCCAGAATCATATTCATTGTTATGATATCATATATGGTTCACTTATAACATTATATTACCCGTTCTTTTGTAAATTCCATGTTAAAGAAGCGTTTTGGGTAAAATCGTTTCATTTATCTTAGGTGTTTTGACTTGTTGTTCTTGACATCATTATTACTTATATCATGATTTACTTACTTCCAGAATATAAAATATGATTTATATATCATATATATTCAGTATATATATATATATAATATATAGATAAGTAAAATGAAAAACACCGTTCATGGAGACGGTAGTCCGTACGTACGCATGAACGCTGTTTTACTTTCCTTATTGTCTTGAAATGGAAGTAAGTAGATGACATACATATGTATATATACATAAATCCAGTAGCTTTATAATGTCATATATTTCATTATTATTTCTTATATATACATTATAATCATTCTTAAATGGTTAACATGGAGAATGAATCTCATCGCGTCGTGGAGACGGTAGTCCGTACGTACGCACGAGCGATGATATCATTTCCATAAATATTGAACTGAGTTGAAGTGGATTATACAATATATCAGAATCAATATGATGTTGTAATAACTATGTATAGTTATTATTTACACCATTATACCCATCCATGTAAGGTGGTGGTGGAAAATAGATTACACCACGGCGTGGAGACGGTATTCCGTACGTACGCACGCGCGGTGATTTCTTTTTCCGTAGGATGGATAGATGGTGAAATAGGGTTGTTTCATACTTATAATAACATATCAGTATATGAGTGATACTGATGTTATTACTTCATAATGAAACAACCTAAGAAGAAGAAGTGGAAGAAGAAATAAAGATGAAAGAATTGGTAACGGTAATTACCTCTTCTTTGAAGTGCCTCTTTGAGACCTCCTCTTAGGGCACTTGAATTGGTCTTTGAGGAAGACCAGAACCTCTAGGATGTTTCTAGGGAAGTGGAGAAGAGATTTTGGCAGGGGTTGGCCGAGCTTGAGTGCTCAAATTGGTGTGAGGAGGAAGGGGAGGAGGTGTCCTTTTATAGGGGAGGAGAGGGGCACCTTAGGAATTCTTAAAAATATTAATTTATAATAAATCTAACCCCACTTAAAAACCACCAAAAATGACTCATATTCGAAGATTAGATGAGATAGGGTTGTAATCTCATCAACCAATCAAATTTAGACATGGTTGGATATTATTTTAAACCTTATCAATTAGATTTAACTCTAAGTTAAATAATTTAACTTTTACCGTGTCTTTTTGTTTTCTTTCACTATATGGTTAATACACTTACTATAACATTCCAAACGAACCCCAAATTATTTATTATTAATATATATATCCTCATCTAAGTCATTTGGCCGAACCTTAGATTTTTAGGAATAAAATAACAATTAGTAATATAATATTTGATTTAAAAACTATTTTGTGTCAATTTTGACACTATTTGATATATGATTTTTGTGAAAGTCATAACAGAATTAAATGTTCGAACCATGTTGATTAAATCAACATTAATATATCATAGTAACCTAGAAAATTAGTGGAATTCATAAAAAATCTCAAATTACATTTATTTTGGTGCTTATAACATCAATTATGTCAATATTGCATTAAAAAGATAATTACTGCATCATCGTTGTGTCATAAATAAATAAAATTATTTGATGTATAAAAATTACAAATAAAATACCATCATGTAGTAAATCGTTTTAGCTTTCTAATGAATATTTACAATCGAATTTATCTTATGTATAACCACATATTAAAAATGATTTACTTATTAAACTTTGATTTTAACTATTTTAACCCTTCTTTAAATAAATTAATAATAAATGTCCTAATCTAATCCAAGTGGGCCTAAATGGTCATATTTTATTCCTAAGTTTGTTTTTGGTCGAATTACACTTGTCCAATAGAATTAGGACATGTGTTAGGGTAATATTAATATCATATTTACCCTTAGTTACCCTATTTACTATTAACCGTGGTAAAAAAGGTAAAAAGTTACTATTCACCAAAAAATTATTTTCATCTCATTGAACCACATTTTAGTCCTTGATATTAACCGTGTCTCTCGGATTTTCGAAATTCCATTCACAGAAGCGGTAAAATTAAGTTTTGTGCAAAATTCAGTTTTTAACCTACCACTTAGTAGTTTGACTATTCATCAAAAATTGATGTTTTTCAGAACAATGCCAAAATTTCATCCCAAGCTATATTTCATATTCCGAATTCAAAAATGAAGTCTATTTTACCAAATTCATAACATAAAAGTTTCATTAATTAATTTTATAATTAAATCCCGCTGTTAAAACAAATAGCGTGTTTTTAAGAAACAATATCTATCAAAAGATTGACACTTGTTTATGTCTAGTTTAAATGTGAAACTACATCCAATGACCAACATTGTATTAAATTGTAAAAATATATTCTAAATATACTTTAAAACCACTCAAATTAATGATTTATCACTATTAATTATTTCGATTAAAAAAGTTGTTTTTAATTATAATTTAGTAATTTTCACTATTCATCAGAATATGAAAGTTATCCGAAAAGTACCAAAATTTCACCTTAGGCTAAATTCGATACTCCGAATCCAAAATTAAAGTTCATTTTGAAAAATAATATTTACTGGATTTCAAAAAGTGGTTATTACTATTCATAACGGCTAGTTTTAATAATATTTTTATAGCATATCGTTGTTTAGTGAAACTCGGTATTGCGTACTACACACGCTATCGAGGAAGGTCGCGATTGCGTGTAATGCAAGTCAAGTCAAGGATGTGTGTTGTACAAGCTCCTTTTGGTGTAGCGTACAACACAAGACATTAATAAAATTAAAAGAATATTTTTTTTATAAAATCTTGGGCTGTTACAGAAAAGTAAGAACAAAGTCAGATACTACCATACCCATGTAGGATACAAGAACAGTAGTCATTGCTTTCGAACCCACGGAGGATTTCAGTACGGTATTCATCACTGCTGAACCCACAGAGTATTTCAGTGCATTCTTCATCGCTGTCAAACCCATGGAGGATTTTAGTAAGGTCTTAATGACTTCCAAACCCACATAGGATTTCCATTCAGTCTTCATCACCGTCGAACCAATGAAGGATTTCAGTACGGTCTTCATCGCAGCCGAACCCACATAGGATTTTTGTGCAGTCGTTACACTCGCAGTCGCAGCCAGCTCTAGGGTTCCCGCACCCACCATGCTTTTTACCAGGAGGGTCCGCTCCAAAATTCAAAGGGGATTAAATACATCAACTGACACGTAGTCTAGATTTTATGTATCCCAATGTTCCGTCTTGACAAGAGGAACTCAACGTGATAGACGACGCGTCAATCAGACGCCCGGTCTGATAGTTATTGGCTTTTTCGTTCCAGGGGCCCGGTTGGTTTTTAAGTCAAAACTAACCCTACCACACTCCAAATTCATCCAACCCTAGGGAGGAGTAATCAAAAAGGTCTTTCTCACTAAGAGGAATCCAACAAAGTTGACTGCATGTCAATCGGACGTCCGGAGCTGAAGATATAAGCGTTTCTGCTCTAAGGGCCCGATTGGTTTCATGTTCGATCAAACCCGACCGTACACAAAGTTCTTCGAAACTTTGGGTGAAATATAATGAAACAACCGTCTCAATCCAAGGATCACATTGAAACTAACGATGCATTGATCGGAGTTCCATATCCCATGATATGGGAAAAACAATGAACCTCTCCAGTTTTAGGGGGTTTTGGGCTCGGACTGACCCGACCCGAGACCCCCTGGGTCGGCCCGAACCGGGGTGACCCGAACTCAGTACGGGTCCGGCCCGGTGGGCGTGGCCCGACCCGGTGCGGTAGGTCCGGCCTAGGTGGGAAGATGGCCCGACACGGGCGCGCCCCGCATGGCCATCTCGGTGTTGGGCGTGTCGTTGTGGAGGGGGGGGGGGGGCTGCCCCTTGATTGAAGTCACGGCCCCACGTGGGGGGCCACTCCCTTTTTCCAGCAGACTCGGTGCAAGGCACCATGTCTCCCCCGGGTCCCGTGCGGCCGTGGGACCGGTCGCCTGACACCACAGCTTGAGTCGTAGCGGTCCCTCCTGGCAGCGCGCCGGGACGCCGCCGGTCGGCCGCCGCGCCGGCGAACCGCGTCGCCGGTGAAGTCTTTGGGCCACCAAAGCCGCTCCGGTGGTCCATTCTTCCTTTGTTCTACGCCTAGGGTCATCTCAGGACTTGTAGATTTCTGCGATGGCCTCCAATCGCTCAACAGTCTCGTATCATCGTCGCCCAATGTTCCGGGCATCAAGAACAGAGAATCAGTGGGTTCAGACTTGTTCGTTGGTCCGCACCCACCGCGTTAGTGGTTCAAATGACATTCAACAATTTAATCATATGTCGAGGATAAAATCAACATAAATTAAATTAAACCAAACCCCCTACCTCGATGAAGTCGTCGAACAAGGTTTATCGCAGGAAAGGGACGTTGCGGAAGACGATATCACAGAAGGAGGAACATCGGTGTCGCGATACATGGAGTCGCGGAGAAGAGGATCATCAGTGTCGCGTACACGGCGCTGCGTCATCGATCTCTGAGGAATCAGCATTAATCATCGTCCTTCGTCGGAGTTTGGCGTTCTTCGTCAGTGTCGGTGTGTTCTTCGTGTTCTTCAAGGAGGAAGATGAGGATTCCAAGGCTTGAGCAATTCCTCTCCAATCCATCTCGCATAATGAAACAACCATAATAAAATAAGGCATTTCCTTATTTTGTTACTCATGTCATGTCTTATTTGAAATTAAAAATTAAAACACAATTTAATTAACATGCATTGACCAATTAATGAGGCGTTTAATAATCCAATTAAACGCGAGAGTTGACTTGGCTTTTAAAAAGGGTGTGCGGGTGAGTTACCAAATTAAATGCTCGTGGGAGGTGAAAAGGAAATAAAGGGGGTGGGGCTCGTGTGGGCCCCACCTCACTAATATCCTACATAGGAGTTAGAGTATTAGTGGGTCCCACTCCAACAACCATTCCTAGGTTATCATTATATAGAATAAAAATAAAATTGTAGAACACTATTCTATTTTTTATTCTTTAGTTATCCCAATTAATTAATAACCCCACCCGAGAAAACTCTACTCCGGAAAAGGTGTTCCAAATAAATTACCGTCGCTGCGGTTCCATCGGTGCCCTCAAATTTCGATTTTGAGCACTGGTTCAAAAGTTAGGAAAACCCGCTCGTTCGTTCATTGAACGTACCCAAGCTAAAATTCAGACCATGTTTCCAGGGACACCGGGCCTCGGAATCACGTGCCGTCAGAAACTGCGTTCTTGTAAAATTACAAAGAAAATTAAGAAAAAAATTTCCCTTTAATTTTACGGGTCTTTACAATAAGGACCATTTAATATTATATAATTAATATCTTTATCTTATTTTTATTTATAGTTTCAATAGAATTTACTTATATCAAGGGGATTATGATTTTAAAGGTACCAAACCGGTAAGGGTTTCTTTAACAAATTTATCATTATTCAGTATTATTTATGTTTATGATTTATTTGGAGGAATTGTTTAGTAATTTAATCATAAAAAATAAATTTTATTCTCAAATAGTAATTAAAAAAGAATTCATATGTTAGTTCATTTTTCATCTATTTTTTACATAAAATTACTGTGAATTTTTTTTAATTATAGATAACTTTACTTCTCTATTTGGTTAAAAAATAAATTTTCATCCATATCATTGATTTATAAAAATATTTTCAAGAATATTTTCATAAATTACCCAAACGATTTATTATTGATATTTTACACATGTTTTAAATTTTTAAATATATTTATAAATTATTTTTGTTGTTGTTTTCTTATTTAGGTACTTGTGAACATTTTTACAACAGAGTGAAATTTTTTTTAACTCATAGAAAATGTAAAAAATTACCCACCATCATGAGAGAAAAATTATTTGAAGCATCCTATATTATCATTCCTAGTTATTTTTAATGAAAATGGTGACTATAATATTTTAGTTTTTTTTATATTTTGTAAAATCAATTTGAAATTTAAAATGATATTCTCCACAAGAAATATTTTATGTAAAATTTTGAATACATTTTCTCAACAAAGATAACCTTTTTTATGTATTGATTCTAAATTATGAATACATTTCTATCACATATATACCTATCTTATTCAACACTAATTTGATAGGCTAATACATACCTTAATTTCATCTTTATAAGTGCCTTCATTTGTGTGTTTTCATTGATTACGATACGAGAAAAGATTATGCAATCCATTTTCATTATATGGGAAAATATTATATTTATAAATTATTCTTGATTTTCATTTTATGGAACTTATAATCATGAATATTGTATGTTGGGTAAGACTAGATTGTAATCCAATTAATATGTTAAATTTGTAGCCACATTAAGTATAATGAATGGTATTCATGAGAAAAACTATTATAATAAGGATATTTTCCACCATTTAATATTGTCTATGTAATTATACTTGACACAAGTTTATATCTTGTTATATGTTCTCACATTATTTTATTTTAAGCTATTATATTATGGAAGAAATTTCATTATGTTATTTTCCAATGATATTAATCTTGGGCCTTCTCTTTTATGATATCATTTTTTACCATTTAATCACATGTTATTATACCTAATCATGTTTATTACCTTATTATAATACTTTTCTAACCCATTTTTCTACATATTCCCTATGTTATCCCATGAATTTTATTTAATGGATTTAGGGTCTCAATTAAGACATTAAAAAAATGAATTTTTATTTTAGTATAACATTGATTTATTGTGAACCTACTCTTCCAAAAACACTATTACTTAAGATCATTTTGTTATATTTATTGGAAAATTTTGTTAAAATTCATGTAATAATATGGGTGAAGGCATAGATCTCTATAGCACTAATATTATTTTAAAGAAGAAAAATAGATCAATGAGAGTCTACATTGATTATTATGAACATAACTAGATCACAGTCAAGAAAAATTACTCTTCACCATACATCGATAACATATTTGTCCAACTGTGCAAAGATTAATACTTTTAGAAGACTAAATATCAGTTTGGATAAAATCAATATAATATCAGTATTAGGATATAGACAAGAAAACATTTCTTACATGGTATAAACACTATTAATATACATTAATTTCATTTGGTATTATTAATTACCAAAATATATTAATAGATTTAATGAATAATGACATTAGAAATTACCATGATTAGTTTTTAGTAGTATTTATATATGATATTATTATATAATGAAAAAGGAAATATGATCATGAATATCGCTGAAAAATTTTATTGAATACCCTAGGGATAAGCATTAAGAAAATTTACCATGTTTTAATTTGGGATGTAGAAGGTTTTATATTTTTATTATATAATATGAAGTGAGGGTATATCAGTGGATCCATCAAAGAACAATCTTATAAATAATTATCAACGAAAAAACTATATGAATAAAATCTGAATTTTTTTTGGTTTGGTTGGAAATTATCAATGATTTTTGGAGAATTAATTATGAATATCTAATCCACTCACCATTTTAATTTAGAATGGATCTATGTTCCTTCAGATAGAAAAATGTGATGAAAATTTCAATGAAATAATGAAAATGTTGGTGAACACACCTTTTACTTAATTACTTAATAATGGATAATGTTTTTCTTTATTGTGGTGCATCAAAAAATTTAATATAATTCATCCTCATGTAGAAATATCTGATGATAGTTTATTACTCATAATTATTTATGTTTCAGGAGAAATATTAAAAAAATCATGAATGTTATTAACATTTTGTAATATTGGAGTTAAATATATAGAGTTATTATCTATATATAGAAAGATGTAATATATTTAATGAACATATAAGTTTAAAGTATACATTGACATAAAAATATTTTATTATGTTCGAGTGATTTTGGTTGAATCTTACTAATTATTATTATTGTTTATTATATTAGCACTGTAGAAAGAAAAACAAGGAGGTCAAGGCTTTTAGTCTAAAGGAGCCTGATCTATTATTTATTATTAGGAACATAAAAGATCCAATATTTATGTATTTGAAAAGGATTGATATATAAATTTTAAAGGAAGGGTATAAATATTATCATTCTCAAATGAGTGCTCAACCATCTATAAACTAACTGTAAAAAGGTGTATAAGAATAAAGTGGAATTATAGAATCAGGTTCTTAATATTTTTTAGTTTAAAATAATGATGATGAAATAATAATGTCCAAGAACCCTGAATATGTTCCCTACAAACCATATTTGAAGGATTTTTTATAGGAGGCTTATATTTTTTCATTATCTATTAATACTGTAATCATAATATTTCATTGTGATTTTAACGATTACTTATAGTTTGATGGAAATAAGAGAGATATTAAAGATTATGTATCTTGATGCTCGGTATTTTTGCAACTTAAGTACGAGAAAAAAAGTTTTAAGGGGGATTTTATAACCATTACACATACCAAAATGGAAATGGGAAAACATCATCAAGGATTTTATCATCGGAGTCCCAAAAAATATATGTGGAATAATGATATATGGGTTGTATTTTATCACCATAATAGTCAGTACATGGTCTCACCCAAATTTAATCATGTTTTGTGGGTTAAAAAGACTCTTGTAGTGTAGCTTGGGTTTTTGAATCCTTAGAGACCAAATAAGAAACCTAAAAACATGTACCTTCCATGGATTGTTTTTGGATTTGAAGTCTCCAAATTTTGGTTGATTTTAAATGGGTTTAAGAGAGCAATAATATTTTTATGTGAATTCTATTTTTATGAATGGGTTTTTCCATGGTTATTACAAGGGATGAATTGGATGAAATTCTTATTTAACGATTTCATTTTCATATATTTGAGATGGGTTCATTCAAGAAGACAAAAAAACATCATCACTTACTGGTTTAATACCATAACATAATAATATTAATCAAATATACACTAGGAGGATAATATTTATAATTAATTCAAGGTAAAGGTTCATATTATCACTTGAAGTGTGTGGCCATAAAAATCAACAAGGGCAAAGAAGTTTTAAAATAATCAAATAAAAGTATCAATTAAAAGAAGTGATTAACTATTAATTGATTGAAAAATAACATCATATCTAGAACATTTATACTCCCTTGTATAAACCCATAAAAGGTATAACCCTCAATTTATGTTATTCTATCAATGGAACTAGGAATTAGACTCATGAGGGAGGAATTGAATAATAAAAAAATAAACAGAAAACAATCAATCCACCATTACATGACTAATTTATCAAGTTTTGGTGTGAATAATTTCTCACCTTGAATAAATAGTATCTACATGAGATGAAGAAGAACATATTAGTATTAGAATAAGATCTTTTATTAAGAAACTAAGCTGAATTAAACAACTTACATGAGGAAAAAATTAAATTAAAAACTTAAAGCGAAAACATTACAATACAATTAAACCAATCCCCAATGATGATAAACTCATTTAAAACCACTACCTTAAATAGGAATTTTTGAATTCATTGGTAAAGCCTCCAATAGAGAAGATCATCTTAATTAATGGTGGCAGGTCTAGGTGTGTGTATAGTTATGGGAGAGCGGAATTTTCCACCCCTGACTAAAAAACTGAGTGAAGTTTAATATACTAAACAGAGGCACTGAAATAATCTCATATATAGTAAAATTTCTTTGGGATATAAAATAAAAAAATAAATTTCTGATGTCCCCTGATATTATGAATTTTTTTCCCAAACTGATATTTTATTTAAGAGATATTTGTAAAATGGTGGGATATTTTTTTGAGTCATAGAATCTAAACAAGATTTTTATCTCTAAATTGGCCTACATGGAACTCCTAGTAAAACATAGAATTATCTCATGAAAATTATTGATGAAATGTTCCCCATGATGTCTCCTATCATCAGATAAAATTTCAAATTCATTGGAATTTTATCTTTCCTTACACAGTAATTTGAATGTGATGATGTCCAATTCACTTCACATAGAATGTTTTTAGATCAAGTCCCACTATTATGGTCTTCCAATGTGAATATTCAAGTATACAAAAAGAATGGATTATTCCCAATGGAATTATAAAACATAAAATTAAATATGAAAGTAAAATCATGACAATTTATTATTTTATTTGGTTTTCAAATATGTACCACGTAATAGTGAACATTAACAAAGATTTACAATTATAATGTGAAATAGTGTTCAAATTTTAAAACTAACAAAAAATGGTGTTTATGAATAATGAATCACATGAATATTATAAAATAAAAAAAGGACTATTATCATCTTTCAATGTCTAATCACAACCCCTAACATGATTTTTTCTATACCTGATCATAATATATCTAAAAAATATGAAATTAAAATTCCATTTTGTAAAAACATTTTAATACACATTGCACAAAAAAAGACCTCCTTCTAATTTTTTTTCAATCCCATCAAAATAATTTAAACACAATATAATTTTATAATAATATCCCAATCCCAAGCACATTCCTTTGTTAAAATTCATTGAAATATTTCATCTAATCAAAATTAAGCAAGATGATGTGTTGTGTATCAAAAGAGACTTTGGGGTACATCATTATACATGGGGGAAATGATGGAAGTTCTTAGTTGAATAAAATTTTAATATTAATATGAGTATTCATTTTTTGTTTTATATTGTTTTTTTAATTTTTTCAACGGTAATTATAATTGATATCAATCATGTTTACCCATGTAGCAACACTTTTTCAATGAATCCTAGTTTCAAAGACATTAGGGAACCATGTGAAGATCAAATACTCTAGCATCATCTCAAGTAAACTCAATATAAATATTCAAATTACCACAAATATAGATAAAATTCCCAACTCTGTTCCAAAAAACTATGGTGTCACAATCCCCAAGTTCCAAAAGCCACAAAATAGCTCAATCCAATACTCTATGTTATATTTATTTATGGTTTTATTTTTTTGTAAGTATTTTTTTGAATACTCATGTTAAAATTAAAATGGTCACAAAACCTATGAAATTTATTATGGGACCCCAATAACTCAAACCAATACCACAAAATCTATAAGACAGACATTGTGTTTTTTGTTATTAAATGGATGAAAATATAAATGGTGAAAAAATCACATTAGAAAATCACAATTTCCAAAAATCAATGCACATGAACATAAACGTGAATTAAAATCAGAATAAAGGCATGAAAAAATATTTAATATTCAATTTCAATGATTTTAATTCATATTATTATGTATTATGATTAATGAATATATCCTTCCATTTATACACATAGAAATTTTTTTGACACGCTTTTTTATTCATTTCACCCCGATAATTAAATAACACTATCCATAGTGTTTAAAGAAAATAAAATTAAAAAGGGGTAGAGGTAAATAATAGAAGTTCCAAAATAAATTTGAAATTTATAATCATGGAATGAAGTCACTAGGTGGTGGATGTTAATGTTTCTGTTAATCCATTTCAATCCCGTGATAACTATTTTACAACAAAAATCCTCATCAATGATAATATTTTGTTTTTTTACACCAAGAGGAAATATGATTTTCTTAAAAAATAAAAAATCTTAGTAGCCCCTGAAGCTTACACCCTAATACAGTTAAAAACCAAAGAAACCCGTTGAGGTTCCCTTAACTAATATTAAAATAAAATAAAAAGAATAAACGTACATGTTCATTTTGAAACTCCAAAACAATGAGTTATTGTATAGGTAAAGGCAGAGTTGCCTCCTAGAATGAACTTTGTTTAATGTTGTTAGCCTGACATGAACCTTAAATCTATCACGTTTTTTCTTGTTCATATATTAGTCTAGTTAACTCATCCTTTGTATCTTGATTGTTTAATGATTAAATTAATTATTATAACCTATGACCTTTGTCATTTAAGACATGACCACTAGTGTGATCAGGAATCTATATTGCCCCATTAGGGTACACATGATGCTCTATGTATGGACCTGACCACCTCGACCTTAACTTTCTCTGGTGTAAATGATGTTTTGAACTATACAAGAGAACAAATTTTCCCATTTCAAATAGTATTATCTTTGATATCAATATATTGGTAGGATTTGACTTTAGATTTATTTATCCTTGAATTTTCATAAGCCTCTATCCTATGTTTATTTAGTTCATTAAGATCAAATGTACACTTATTTTCCGCCAAAGAAATGTCAAAGTTCATTTTTTGGATTTCCCAAAGGGCGTTATGATCAATATCAATAAAAAAGTGACATGTTTTTCCACAAACCAATGTATATTGTGACATAACTAGGATGGTTGTGAGTGTAGTATAATATGTTCAAATGGAATCCATGAATTTCTCAGACTAATCATTCCTAGAGGGATTGATAGTCTTATCATGAATTTACATAATCTCCATATTCACTAAAATATATTTACCAATGGTTTGAGGATGGTATACAATGGAAACATTATGAGAAATTCCATATATATACATGAGTGAAGAGAACGGGTGGTTACAGAATTGGGTTCCTCAATCATTGATTATAGTGCTTGGAATTCCAAATCGAGAATATATGTTCTCTTTGAAAAAGTGGATCACTACATAATGGTTATTGGACTTGGTGGGAATGTACATAAACCATTTTTAGACATAATAAAAATCTATTAAGATGTAGTGGTATCCCCTCGAGTTTCAGAAGGGTCTCATGAAGTCAATTCCCCATCAATCTAAGATTTTGACGAACAGAATGGGACTGAGCGTCATTTGATTACTTTTGGTAATGTATTCTAATTATTGACATTTAGGACCAATTTTTAAGAATTTTTAGGAATCCTTAGTGAGGTTAGGCTAGTTGAAACCAATTTAAAGGACCATTTTAATGGTTTTATTTGCGGAACTGTGGCCTCTACATGTCTCTCCCTGATTGAATTTTAGAATAGACTATTGATCAGACTCAGGTTTACATATCCTAATGATTTTATTAGGATAGAACATGAAGAGGTAAGTATCATAAAACAAATATTATTTGCAATAAGAAAGGAATTTACTCTTATCTTGGGTCCCTAGGAATTTTTTAATGTCACCCATCACCAAATGGTTTGTTATGTCATCATACCATGGTCAATCACTCAATGAATAGAGGTGCTAATTGGGAAATAAATCAGAAACAAGAATGGGATGTGAGTTGTCTTTGTATTATATCATAGAGAGATGATCAACTAAAACATTTTAAACACAGTTTTTATTCTTAATGCCTATATTAAACTCTTAAAGAAAATGACCCACCTAATTAATCTAGCCTTGGAATCTAGTTTTAGGAAAATGTATTTCTGGGCTAAATGACTGGTTAAAGAAATGATGGGTGATCATAAGAGATATGACCGGAATTTATCTACTCCAAAGACAATAGTATGTAATACGTTCTCAGTGGTGGTGTAGTTGATTTTTTTATCATTTACATATTTTCTTTCATAAGCAATGACACATTGAGTTTTCTCACATTGTTTCCCTAAGACTAATCCAATAACGATGTAATTGGAATCACACATGAGATTGAATAAGAGTTTCCAGTTTGGAGATTACATGATAAATGGAGATATAAGAGCTGACATTGGTGTCGATAATGATTCATCACAACTTTATGTCTATAAGAATGGAGCATTTTTTACCAATAGAGAACAAATTGGTCATGAAATAGAGATGAAATTCATAATGAACATTCTATAGAAACCATCATGTCTTATGAAGGACCTCACATCCATGAATGTTTTAAGAGAGGGAAGGTGAGAAATGATATCGACCTTATCATTATCCACTTCAATCCATCTATCAAGGACCTGATTTCCTAGAACTAGTCCCCAATTTACCATGAAATGTAATTTCTCCCAATTTAAGATGATATTCACATCCTTGCATCTTGACAAAACCCTTTCAAAACTCAAAATTCATCCATCAAACATATTCCTATATATAGAGAAGTCATTCATGAAGACTTTTAGACAATCCACCATCATGTCCAAGAAGATTCCCAAATTTCACTACTAGATGGTACCAGAGGCATTACATAACCCAAAGGGAATGCATTTAAAGGAAAAAATGCTGAATGTATAAGTGAAGGTTATTTTTTCAAGATCGTATATGGAGTCCTGAATATGATTATACCCTATGAATCTCTCAAGTAAGCAGTAGAAATGATGACCCGCCACTCACTAAAGGACATTATCAATGAGGGAAAAAGGGAAATGGTCATTCTGGGTACATTAGTTGAGCTTCCTATAGTCATTATAGACTCTCCTTTCACTATTGACCCATGTGGTGAGAATAAAACCATCCTCATTGCTGACCACAGTGATTATATATTTCTACGGTACAACTTCAATTGGGATTACCCACTCACTCTAATAAATTGGGTAGATGATTCCTACTTTCAAAAACATAAGAATTTATTTCCTTACCACATCCATAATATTTGGATTGGGTCTCCTTTGAGGTTGATGGAATGGATTGGATTCAGATTCAAGAACAATCCTATGAATTCCAAGTATTTATCTAATCCAAGTAATATTAGAAAGGGTCTAACCAATTTCTTTCTTATGACTTTCTAGTACAACTATTAGAATCATCTCTTGATTAGATTCATGAGATAAATAAATGACAACAACAAAGGCTCGAATTTTCACTGATAATGCATACTTGAGTGATAAAGGTAATACGTTAAATTCAATATTAGATTAGTTAACACTTTCAAAATAAGGATGTGACCTTTCATCAGAATCTGTGTCTTTTTCCAAATTTATTGGAAAAATTGGTTCCTTTTGAAGAAAAGTTTCAGATACCACATTGGGAAAATTAGTTTTATAAATAAGTATACACTCAATGATATTGATTTCACTAATGGTATAATTGATTGGTGATTTTATAAAATCATCAAAAGAGATACCTGAAATATATTCAATGCATAGAGAATACTTTCCCTCATGTGAAGAAAAGAAATAAATATCTTCTTTAATTAAATATCATTAAATAATTCCTTGATGTTACTATAGATTACTATCAATACTAGAAATACAATTAACCTCATGGATCTATACATAATCCCCAGATAGAGAGTTTTCATTTTTGATGTTCATATCAAGGATCATGTTTCTGATATTTATTATCATGTTCCCATTTCTAACTCGGATGAATGAGTTGATTGTTATTAATAATGGACGACCAATGATGATAAATTAGTCTCCCTAGGAACTATGCTTGGGTGATTATCAAGGACAATAAAGTCTGCAGGGTAAATGAAATTTTCAACTTTCTCCAAAACATATTTTAATATCCCCTTTTGAGCTCGAACACTACAATGAGCAAGTTGATGAGTAACAGATGTGTGTTGGTGTTCTTCAAGCCCTAAAAAAAAGACATGGAACATGGAATGAGGTTCACAGTAGCTTCTAAATCATAATAGGCTATGACAACACTGTTCTCTCCTATATCAAAATTGATGTATGGACATCCTGGATCTTTTAACATTGGAGGAATGGTACCTTGAATGGTGTAATAAAATTATCAGCCAAAAGGACTTGGTTTTTATGTGATTTTTTTTAAAGTGCACATGTCCTTGTGGTACTTTGAGTAGGTTGGAATGGGTTGGATTGCATCATGAAGGGGAATTTTCAACTAAACCTGAGAAAATATTTACCTCAAAGTCACATTTAGTTTTGTCTTATATTTTCCTCACTTTTTTTGACGGAAGAGAGTGGGTTTTTGAGTGTTTAGTGTGGTGTTGGTTCCTTAATATACTCATTTTTTTAAATAATTTGTGGCAGTTCCTCATCATTTTCATGTGTTATTGATGCTTTTAATGGTTATGAGCAATGACCTGCACTAGTTGTCCTCATAAAATATCAGCTTTAATGGAACAGATGGTTGATCAGTTTTTAGTTATGTGGTCATTTTTTTTATAAATTTTGAAAATTGGATCAATAGTTTTAATTTCATTGACCTTACTAAAATCTATCTCTTCATCCTTCCTAGTGAGTGTAACATTTTTTTAAATACCGATTTTATCCTTCCTATGTTTGTGAATTCCACCTAAATTGGGTGGCATCTCAGAGTAAGGTGATGTTCCCCATGTTTGGTTTTGTTCGGACAATCCTTCTAGATACTCTTAAGCATCATTTGGGGATTTTTTTGGAAGTTTTCATTACACATAATTTAATGAATTTGTTGTTTTCTAGACCCAAACCTTCATATGATATTCAAACATTTTCTAGTATTTAAAAACCATGGTGATGTACCATGTTGAGTGAGTCTTTAAATATTTCCTAAGCTTCATAAAATGACTCCAACTGTTTTTCAAAAATGTTATGGACACTTTTTTAAGTGCAATTTTTTTATAGGGGAAGTATTTTTTATAGAACTCTAATTTCAATTAGTCCAAGGAGTGGATTGATGTAGGTCTAAAATTTCATAACCCATTATTTGATCGATCCTTTTGTGAAAAATTATAGAGTATAATCTTAAATGACTCAAGTTGATGTGGTGGGGAAATGGTTTCAAAAGTGTTGTTGAACTCTTTGACATGAAGGTATCACATTTCCGACTCCATTCCATGGAATGTTGGAAGGTGGTTTAGGACACGTGGTTTGAATTCATAGTGGTATTATCTTGAGGAATCATGCCTAATTCAATAGGGTTCATTGGTCCAGGTAGGTGTGAAGTAGTCATTCATGGTTGGATCGAATAAATTCCCCATGTTTGGGGCTGCCACATTTGGATTTCTATTTTGGATCCCACCTGGGTTTATGAGTTGGTTTATTTTAAGAACCTCCATTGAAATGGGATCAATTTTTGAATCCGGAGTATTAGGAGAATTAGTATATACAGGAAAAATTTTCCATTGAATACATTACTCCCAAACCTCATGACTATCCAACCTGACTAGATAGTTTGATTGGTCACGAGTATATGCAGACATCCTCCAGGAAAAGTAAAAAACATAAGAAAGGGGAAAATATAAGAGAAGTCGATGTGAGAAAAAAGAAATAGGGTAGAATATAATGGGTTTTGATATGAATTACTTGGGTCCCCAAAAATGAAAAAAATTGGTCTCGGTCAAATTTACCTATTTTTTTAGGGTTAAGTGATCGCTTGTTGTGTATCTTGGGTTGTTGAATCCTCATAGATCTAAGAAGAAACTTACATACACATAACTTATATTAATTGTTTTTATCTATGATGTTTCCAACTTTTTGTTGATTTTATATGGGTTAAAAATATAAAAAACAGCTCTATGTGAATTCAATTTATGGGAAATGGTTGATCCTAAGTTATTACAAGGGATGGATTGGATAAAATCCCTTTTTAACGATTTCAAGTTCTTATATTTGAGATGGGTTCATTCAATATCACCAAAATACTTCATGAATTAATGTTTTAATACCAAAACAACATGATAATAATCACCTATAAACATTGAGGATCATATTTATGAGCGCTCCAAGGTAATGGTTTATATTAGTACATGAAGTGTGTGGCCATATAATTCAATAAGGACGAAGATGTTTTAAAATTGTTAAATAAAAATCTCAATTAAAATATGTGATTAACCATTATTTGATGGAAAAATAATATCAAATACATACCATTAATACAAACTTAATAAACAATCAAAGGGGTATCCCTCCATTTATTCTTTTCTATCAATGGAAGCGGGAAGTATACTCCTGAGGGAGAAATTGATGAAG
The DNA here is from genome assembly GCA_963277665.1 of Viscum album. Taxonomy (NCBI): domain Eukaryota; kingdom Viridiplantae; phylum Streptophyta; class Magnoliopsida; order Santalales; family Viscaceae; genus Viscum; species Viscum album. The sequence goes on along the minus strand of OY728157.1, from coordinate 706,316,467 downwards.
AGAAAAACAATACTACAATAAAATTACTCCAATGTTATGTTAATAATTTCACAAGGTTTAGTGTGAATAAATTCACACCTTGAAGAATTGGTATCAATTTGATATGAATAAGAACAGAATAATAGGATATTAAGAACTTTTATGATGAAACTAAATTGAATTGAACAACTTATGTGAGGAAGAAATGAAATTAAATACCCAAAGTGGAAGCATAAAAATACAATTTAACCAATAACCAAATATGGTCAACTAAATTAAAATAACTGACTAGAATTTGAATGTTTGAATCCTTGGGTCAAGCCTCCTATATTTTAAGACACTTTAATTAATATTGGTGGGACAAGGTGGGTATTATGTTAAGGGGGAGTATATTTTTTCACCCTTGACAAAAAAATATGATCCAACTTTCACAAACTAAACATAGTTTCCAAAATGAGAATCTATATGGTTAAATTTAGGTGGTCCATAGTAAAAAATTACAATAAGGATGTCCCCTGATAGTATGAAAACTTTGAGCCCAGATTGATATTTTGTGTCTGAGGTATGTGTAAAATGGTAGAATGTTTTTATAGGCTGTATAATATGGCCCAAAATATTATCTATAAATTAGGCTACATGGAACTCCTTTAAAATAAAGAATTATCTCTTATTACTGTTGTATAAAATGTTACGCAGAACTTATTCTATCTTCATTTATAATTAAGATTCATTGGGATTGGATCTTGTCATGTATAGTAATTTGAATGGGATGTTGTCCAATTCACTTCTCCCAGAATGTTGTTGGTTCAAGGCCCACTTTTGTGGTCTTCCAATGTGAATCATAAAATACTCTAAAAGTATGAATTGTTTCGAACGGATTGAGAATCTTGAAAATTAAATATGAAACAAAAATCATTACAATATTTTGTTTTAGGAGGTGTTCAAATATATTATATTTAATAGTACACATTAATAAATAATTACAATAATAATATGAAATAGTGTTGAAATTGTAAAATGTACATAAATTAGTGTTTATGAGAAATGAATCACATGAATATTATAAAATAAAAAAAAATATTAGACTATTTTAGGGACTAATCAATAAACATAATTTATATTAGATAATATTCCTATCAGTATTAGATTTCTTGGAAATACAATGAGAATGTTCTATGTATTCATGGACTACTACATTCTATTATATCTGATCAATTTACAAGGATTAAAAGTAAGATTTAGTTATGTCATTAGTAGAATGTAGATATGGACTTGAATTTTAGTAAATCATAGAACCTATATAAATATTGTCTAAATGAGATAACTATTCAAACCCTATATGATATGATAATATCTTGTTTAATGGGTCTAAAAGGTTGATGGGCTCACCACCTTACTCTTTCTAAGTTTTCATAAAATATCAGGAGTCATTCAAGAAGTCATTGACCTCATTATGAATACATCTACAGAAATAGGTGTATAACAGTAACCTGGTGGGATGAATTTGGAGAAATAAATATTTTGATACTTTACCTAGGTTAGGAAATGGAACATAATTCTAAATCAATTAAAAACCATATCATTGTTGGAAAAAGTTTATAGAAAAGTTATACTAAAAATCATAAGCATGATGTATATTTTAAAGACTCCAAGAGGGTTAACTTGTGAATTTATTCGTTGAAAATGTTTATCCAGAAGATTCATTTCTAGTGAGTCACCGCCACCGAGTCACCTCCAGAAAGTCACCATAGAAGAAGAGTCACCACAAACAAGTCACCACTAGCGAGTCATCATTTGGATGAGATACCTCTATGATGTGCTACCGATAGGATGAGATACCACTAAGAAAATATACCTCTAGGATGAGCTACTTCCAAGATGAGCTACTATTGGAATATTGGGTATTTGAAAAACTTTTAAAATGAGTCACTGTTAGAATGACTCACATGTCCCAAAATACACCCTAGACTGCCCCCAAATACATCAAATATAATATTTCAAGAAAAGTAATGGGTTGAAAGGTCTCGTATGTTACAAAATACACCTCTCACACTATTGCCACCCTTGATAATTCAATATCAACCATAAGATAGGATGCGAAGGGTCAAAACATCCATCCCCTGAGATATATCTCAAGGATCATGTTACACCTGAATCACCACCACCAACCAAACCTTCTATCCCTAACACCTACAATAACCGTTCAAAAACCTACTTCCCCAAATATATGAATCAGGGAATTCCATCCTCTTTGTCATGATATAATCTGTTGTGTGTGGTAATGAGTCATATACACAGGTTTAATCACATCTTAGTAAAACGTGTCTTGATTAGTAACCAAGTCTTCACATTTTCTCATATTGGAACATTATCACACATAACACAATAAAAATCACATCTATGAGAAAAAACAATATATTTCATAAAAAAATGTTCGAACAACATAACATAAATAAAATAGAGAAGGGAAAACTAGAAGGAAATGGAATGGTGGTCTTAACAACCAACCCATTTGATACATCTCAATTATCTTTATATAATTGGAACACAACAACCACTAAATAAAAGAAGTTCAAATCTACAAAGTACATTAAAAACAATATCCTAGGGTAGATACCTAACAAACAATAATAATACCACATAGATATGTATAACTAGTATAGTAACAAATACATAACAATCAAACAACAATAATAACACCATGGATGTTAATACATTTAAATTTTTTTTTCCACATTATATTACACAAAAGTAATATATTTTAGGATAGATAAAACATTATTATACATTTTACTTCAAAAATTCCACTTAGACATTCTGTTTTTTGAATATATAGACAATCATTATCCTTAATTTCTAATATATAAAATATATATTTGAAAAATATAAAACATATCATGCTTAACATATCCTGAAGAAAATAGATTATCATGCTTTAGTAAAAATTTATTATCAAGTATAGATATGATATTTTCATCATTTTATTAATTCATACTGGTGAAGGAGTTTAATATAGAAGAATCATTTTCTAAATGATATATTACTTTTTAGAAATATATCAAAACAATTTATTTTAAACCAAGTTATGTTTCAATTCATTATTATAAAATAATTTCAATGAAAAAATCATATATCAAAACAAAATAAGTTGGCTATGAAAACCACTTTGAGTCAAAAAAAAATTTTGAATCCTTTTTAATGAATAATAATTATCAAAATAATCTATTTGAAAGTAATTTCAACAAATTTTTGTAAAACCACATTTCCTTCAACATGATTCCCAATAAAACATAAATAAAATGGAAGGATTCATTCTTTCAAAAAAATTATTTTGTTCTACTAAGAGAACTGTATCATACTCTTCACCATGTTAATATTAACAAAAATTCCCATCAAATTTATAAAACCCAAATTAACATATGGCATGCATCACAAATATGGCATGAGTTTCTGAAAAAACACTTTATCCACTTTTATAATCCTTCCATTTTTTTCATAAAAACATTAATTACAATAAAGATACTTATGCATAAATAGTAAAAGGTTTAACATTCCAATTTCTATATTTTACAGGTTTATTTCATTACTTTCAAGTGTTTATAATAATATTATTCTAACAACCTCAGCACATATATTAATATTGATAGTGATACCAAAATAATTCAAATAAATGGAACCCATCCACCACATCATGATATTGTCTTCTTTTAATGACACTAACTCACTATCGTGGTATTAAAACATGTTTTAATACTACCTATCTTTATATCGGGAATGATTTTACCTCTCTTAATATGTTTTAGGGTATAAATCAATGTATTAATATAAAATAAAACACAATAAACCCAACCGACATGGTGGTATTCATACATTATAAACACTTCCTTTATAAAAATCTTTAGGCATGGAAGGAAATCCCATTTTTATTGATTTCATAATTTCTAAAATGAACTATTTTTTTATTACTGACATCGAGTGATTAAGATTTTTATGGGCAAAGAGATAATCCATAAATATTAAAAAACTATGAAAAACACATGTCATCTCACCAAAACAACAACACATCTCTTCCACCACAAATCACAACCATTTCAGAACACAATGACTAGCCAAAATTATAATCCAATGAAAAAACGGTTACCAGACATTTTGTGCAACCAAATTTCACACCACCATACAATCCAAAGTCAAAAAAACCTTTTTACCATAACTAATTTTACCACCTTATCCTCCAAACTTCCTTGACTAATGATCCCCATTATTGTCACACACAAATCCCCAAACACAAAAATCAAGGAATCCCCTTTCCTATGTCGAGAAACTATCCTCCTTGGGTAGTACTGACTCACCCACTTGGTTTAAATCATGTCAAAATTCATCTTCATTAAGTATCGAGCTTCCCCCTATTCATATGATTGGAATTTTAAATCATATGTCACATAGGGAAAATCAATAAAAACAGCCACACAAATCAGAAACACATTCTATGTCCTATAACTATTTAGGGGCTTACATAATTTGAACTCATTATTTCAAATGAGTAATTTCAGATAATATTAAACTTTTATAAGGAAACAGTTTATTATCCATATATAAGTAATTATAATTTTAATTCATGTTGAGCATATGATTGTAGTCATAACAAGGGTCTCATAATCTATGAAAATCACAACACAACACAAGGTTTCAAGCAAAAGCTATTTTCAGAAAGGCATACTTACACATCAATGCAATGATCAGAATGAAACCACAAAAAACAATAAACATTTCCATGTTATATCCAATGAATCATCATTACTTGAATTCAAATAGTTTTACCATATGTCCAAGTTAAAGATAGAACTTCACACAATTTATCTTCATATACCATGATTAATATACCTAAATAGGAAATTCAAGGTTCTACTTATTATCAATGATATTCATTTCCAATATTCATTTGAAATTTTGAATATTATAGGTTCTTATGTTAAATTAATATAAAAAATGACATAAAAATATTCTTTTGAACTCAATAAAATAAAACATGATTGCAGGAATCAAATTTAAAACTAAAAATGTTGTATTAATATGTCTAATTATTTGGAATTATCAAGCTAAAAATTATTTAATTTTTTCATTTCTGAAGGAAACATAATTTTTTTAAATAAAATTAAAACATCACATGATGTATAACAATATTTCTTTCATTATAATACTAAGACTAAAAATTCATTAATCATTCAATTTCTCTAAAGGACATGCTTATATTATATGATAATTATAACAAGATTATACTTCAATATTTAAATACTACATATTAAACATGATACATGATCAAGGACTAAATATAAGGATTTTCGCATCTTCCACACAAACGCTTTCAACATTAGGCATGTGTCCCATAACAGAATACTCAAGAATTAAAATACAAGGATTGTTTATCATTGAAAAAAATATTATTATCAATAATGAAATAACATGTTTAATCTTTTTAATAGTTTTTATTGTCGACAAGTTGTCACCAATCGTGCTTATAATTTTATAAAATTTTAAATAAATGTTCTAAAAATTTTCAACCTAAAATGTGATTTACAACTTATTGTTATATCAATATTTTTGATGTTAAGTCGTGCAAGGTAACAAGTAATATATTATTGTTAAGGTTTCCAAATTAAAAGGAATTATCAATAATTAATATGGATATTTTCAGGAATTTATGAAATTAGATGTCTAAAACTATGTTTCACTACATGTCAAAAACACATGATCATAATAATTTATAATAGAAAGAAGCAAAAGACATATTAACTCCCATATATTTTAGAATACTTCTAATCATGGTTTCAAATTCAATTTTTTTCATTATTGTGAGAACTATATTTCTAGCTGACGTTATTAATAATGGTTTTTATAATTAAACATTATATCACAACAAAATACACTGAGTATGGTTCGTTTAAAATTTCAAACATTTGGAAAACTATTTTCATTTTCAAACATTAAAAAGGTTTCATACAAATATCTCAGGCCAATTTAATATTATTTATTATTTGTATTTTAATTTATTTGAAAAATTCAGAAAAATATATCAATATATTAGTAATAATAGCATGAAATAATGTCAAAGAAACACAAATAAAATTTTTAGGATTAATTTAATTAATTTAAAAATCCTAATATCACCCATTTTAAATAAGAACAAAAGACATCATGATGCATGTACCTCTCCTAGGTATCTACCCTACAAGTGGTGCCACCTCACATGGTCTTTTGGTTGGCATAGATTCATTGCATCAGATTATGAAGGGCCCTAAATACCCATGTTCGAGCTAGTATCCCTGTCCTATTCCACACACTATGGTCTACTGACATGGTTTCCATACCAACCGATGAAATACCCACTATCCCAAACACTAAACTCCTCCTCATATCTCAACCATCAACTATAATACCATTTTTTAATGACTCCAGCCCTCAAAATATGAGAGGAATTACAATTTATAATAAAAAAAGATCAGGATATAGGATGAATCATCCCCAAAAAACATCGGGAAATAATATTAAATAAATCCCAACCATCCCAAAAGGCATGTAAAAATAAAAATTGATACATAAAAAAGTTTTCAAATGAAATCCCTAAAATAAATGATAAGGAAGTGACATAGAAACTATCCAAAGGTTTGAGCTAGTAATTTTTAGCATGGTCCATGTAGTTCTCCTAGAAACCTAAAAATAATTTTTATATAAATAGTCTGAGTATACCTGTATTCTTAGTTGGAAAACCAACAACTCTTATGCACAAGTAGAAGGAGCAAACTACTGCACCTTTGAGAAAACAAAATAACCAAACAACACCTAATATGTAGACTAACCATAACCCCAACCTCACAAATTCCCACTCACCATATAATGAATCCATATATAATAATATATAATATGAATTACATCAATGATAGGGTACCCCAAACTACTTTCGCACTGATTATGCACTCTCACACCAAAATGGAAATGGTCATGGTACTACCACCTCTTCCGAATATATCACATCACATACCACACACAAAAACACTTGGGAAATCAAAAAACCCCATTTCTCACCCACACACACATGTTCCATTTCAACACATCACATCCCCCCTACACATACCTGGTCCATCACATCATATCAAATCCCTCCAGAACATACCGAGGCCATAACAACACATCTCATCCTTAAAAAATCTAATATAGTACAACAAATCTCTTCCCAAAGACATTGAGGACCACACATCACAACGGACCCTAAAAATTCAAGGGACCATACATCAAAAATTTCCTGAAGAATCTTGGGCCACTATCACCTAGAATAGGGAGAATGGAAGATTGGGTGTCCATCCATCCTTCCCCTCACAAGGATGTTTGGGAAAGACAACCCCCACATGACTATACATGTGTTTGGCATATAGTGATCAATGATGGGGTGGGAGGGTTATATGTTGAAATCCCAAGGAAAATAAAAGATATATACAAATAATATAAAATCACATGATCCCATACTGTGTGTTTATAACCATGGAACAAACCAACCCACAAGATCTAATACCTCTTTTTCTAAATATATATGAAAGGCACCATATAAGTAGAATAAATTCCACATGTCACAGTATAAATTTAATCCATACTTAACTGATTTAAATTTTAAAAAATATCAAATAATCCCATACTAAAAACACATTGTTTAATTAAATTCAAACCCATTATTATTCATTCATTTGATGTTCACATTCCACATTCTATTAATAAGACATTTTACAGATTCTTCCCAAGAAAAGATATTTTACTCTAGTTCGATACATTCTATGAAACTAGAATAAACTAACATAATACAATAACCAACAAACATAATGTATCAAAAAAAACACCATTATTTCTCCTTCCAATAATCCCACATCATCACCAATTTACAACAACATCCACTATTGAATCCTTACTTCACATCCACACTATAACCATTATTACAACCCTATATATGTACATAAAAACATAGCCACCACCAAAAAATCATATCCACCCAAAAAATACACAACACACTTCACCTTTCAGAAGAAAAATCAACAAATATTATTTTCTAGATTAGACAGAGTGGATTTAATTATAATTGACATCTTAATTGATGGGTGTTATTAGAAAAACCATGAGATCACATGGAGTCTAATTCATTAACCATATATACCTGATTAACCAATTTAATCTTAAATGTTCTCAATAACCATGATGTGTGAAAACTATAATTAACATAATTATAATCACAAGAAGGGAACCATAACTACCATAATTTTCTTTGGTTTATTTATCCCATACAATTCATAACATCAAAATTGTATAAATCCAATTAGTAAAAGATGTAAGATCATACTTCAAATTACCCTACCCCTATTTTTAAATTCATGAATATTTTCTATTCATTATTAATATAGATACAACCATATTCATAAGATGTAACAATAATAAAACGCACCACACATGATATAGATATTGTGAGATGAAAGGAGAAAAATACTTGGAAGCAAGATGGTCGACACAACCTTATTGCACAAAACTAGGGACTCACGTACAACATGAAACTTTTTAGGGAATAATGAACCAATTATAGCCACCAAGGTACATGAATCCTATGGGAAGAGGTATTTGGAACCTCCTAAACCAATAGAGAGGAAATAAAATTAATGAATGTAAGGTATCTAGATTAGAAGGATTAGATCCACAACTCAAGGTATTTGAAATGACTTAGAATTTCAATTAATGGTGTATCTCAATAAACAATGAAGTTTGACTATTAAAAGGTATCTAGACATTAGAGAAATTTAACATATGATTGATATCCCTTGAAGTGGCCTTAAAGTCCATCAACTATGTCATTAAACTAATTTATCATCAAAATAGACATAAATAGTGAAAAACTATAAAAATTGAAAAAATAAGGAAATTTGGAAAACTGTTGAAATGAGTCACTCCCATCACCAGATGAGTCATCAAAATGAGTCATATACAATGAGTCACCGCCAGTGATCTCCCACTAGTGAGACACCACCAGCAAGTTGGTTACAGCGAGTCACTAGCAGAAAGTCAATGCTAGATGAGTCACCACCAGTGATTCACTACAAGACGAGTCACTCTCAGTGAGTCATTTCCAGGATGGGCCACCACTATGATAGGCCACCTCTAGTATGATCCATCACCAAGATGATGCACCAAATTTAAGAACCACCACCCAGATGAACCTCCATCATGATAATCTACCTCTATGAAGAGTCATCACTATGATGGACCACCACAAGTAACCGACAATGATCCATCGTAGCGAGTCACCACCTTATGAGTCACCACTAGTGAGTCACTGTCACTGAATAAATTCCAGAAGATTCATTTCCAGTGATTCACCGATAAATGAGTCACCTCCAATAAGTCACTGGTAGGATGAGTCACAACCGAAATGAGCCTTCTCCAGCATGAGCCACTCCTTGGTTGAGCCACCACCAGGATGATCTATCGTTGGAAAATAAGAAATTTGAGAAATTACTGAAAATGATTCACCATGGGAATGACTCAAATATACCAAAAACACCCTCGAATACACAGAATGAACTCAATCATTTAATTTATAAAATATTAATGGGTGGTAATATTTGTACCATTATAATAATAACATCTTAGTATATACATGATACTGATTTTATTATATTGATGGTGGATTGTGATGAAGATGGAACCCCGATGAAGGGACCTCCTTTTGGGATGCTTAAGATGATCATCATGGATATTATATTTGGGATTCCATAGGTGACTCAGGTAAGGGTTTTCCAGTGAGAAACTCACAATGCAACGATGATAGTGTTCTTTTTTGGCCTAGTAATGAAGGCGTTGAGAATCTTGGTAGACATGAGATCTATTTTTCTGGCCATTGTCTTTTTCTCCCATGTGGTCTTACCGGAAATGAAATTGAGGGAATTATAGGGTTGAACTAGGGTGTAGGTAAGAAATAACCAATGGTTTTGTGATTTTGGACGTTCGCAAGAAGTGGGATGAATTTTTCACCCGAGATAGGCTGGGTTTCTATTGGATATATTTTCGAGCATGTCTTGATGGATATGCTTTTGGGCGATGCTTGTTAGAGTTGATTTAAGGAATGATATGGTGGGAATTTTTTTTGGGTATTTTGTTATACCTTTAATGTTTTATAGTCTACTGGTACATTCTCTTATAGATTCTCTTTACATGTATTTGAGCACATCTAGGGGTGTTGGGCTTGATTGACGACATTAACAGTTCTATAATCAGTGATTATGCTGGTCTTTCCATATGGGGTTTGGTCTATTTTCATTGTTTTATGGGAATTAAATACTATAGGATATTGGGTCCTTATTTCTGTTTGTGGATAATGTTATCACATTTCTTATTTTTTGGGTGGTGCCTGTCTTCCTTTCTTTTGTTTTTGGTGGTGTTTCCTACGCCACATGCTTTGTGTATTGCTTATATGAACATTTAAATAACAATATAGGACTGGTCATGATCATATCCTAAAACTAATTGATAAATTATATTTTATAATTATAAAATATTTATATGAAAATAACATTTTTGATTAATTTTTTTTATTTCTTATTATTCAACAAATGATGAAATGTTTATGAAAAAAGCCAAAAATTCACCATAAGATATTTTTTATTTTTTATATTAAAAATTAATCATATTTTATCAAATTAAATTGTTATAAAATATAAAATATTTGTTTTAAAAAGATTTTTCAATTTAAAAGGGGAAATATACCTTTTAGAAAATACATAATTTTGTATAAAATTAGATTTTTTCTTAATTTATGCATATCAAATATATAGGATGGATTTAAAAATATATGATGAAATATTATATATATATAATTAATATCATTAAATAATAGCATATAATTTAATTTATTAATATAAAATGCTATTGCGTTCATCGAAATAATATTTTTATAAAAACATTTTCTTTATATTACATTTCAAATTATGTACGTTTCTGATTAATTAGTAACCAATGAATTAATTTTACAAACTTGTGTAAACCATATTTTCACAATTTATATAATCTTATTCATTGTCATCATCTAAAAAACTTAGTGATAACTATCAGAATAATATTAATAGTATAATATTGACTAGTAAGACTCGACCTTGTGTATATCACAGGTTATCATAAAACTCAATGTTACATGCAATGGAAAATAAATTTGGTGTTGAGTATAGTGAAATATATACTATTCATCGAATGTAACAAAATATATCAATGAATGTGATTTAATTTAAAGAATAAATTTCATTAAATCTGAGAATATTATATCCTATCCCCCATTAAAATGAATTTATAACTCAAATTTATTCTTGGTTATCAGAGGTTTCACTAAAATTGGAGTAGCAGCTCAGTGTTAAGATGTTCCATAATTAATAATTTAATATGGGATCAAACCATTATTGCCTCACATTTAAGGATTTATGGGCGATGGGAGGAACTTATAATCTTATGTATAAGTTTATTTAGGGGGGTGAAAACTCTACTTCGACAGGGGGATGTGTTCCACATCTACGACGGTAGTGGAGACATCATCAGTAAAGGGTGTGGTCAGGGCGGTGGACGCATACAGGTGGTAGTGAGGTGGGGGTGAATGTAACACCCCAGGTAAATAAAGAATATGACATTTTCATATTTATCCATATACTTGAATAAAATATTAATATGACTTTAAAGGGGATGCTATTCTCAATGGCGTACCCAACACGCAACAACGAGTTTCTTGGAAATCTTACGTTGCACTCTAATAATAAAATAATATTATTTTAAATGGTAGTTAACATGTAGCCGTTGTATTCGCGGGAAAGGATAGAAATAACTAAAATATGATTATATTTTTTTTAAATGTTTTTAAATTTATCCAATAAAAGATAATGGCATAAAATACGGAAGGAATTAAATTTTAGGCGTATATGCCCTAGTTTTCACTAAAGGTTCACTTATCGCCTTTTGATGGAGAACCATCATTAAATATAGATTTGTTCACTATTATACCTCCTTTTGGACCAAGTAAAACTCTTCTTATGAATTCGGACATCAAAATTTACTTAGTGTAAATTTTTTGTATCTTTCTGATAAAGTTCATTTTTTAATGAATAGTGTAAAATGTTGTATTTTAATTCAAAACCTCTTTTTAATATAATTTATTTATATGATTAGATTATATTTTGAATTGGTTTTAAAGTGATATTAGAATATATTTTTACCATTAAATCCAATAGTGGCCATTTGAATTAATTTCAATTTGAAATCAGAATTAAACTAGTGTCAATCTTTTGATACTTATTGTATCATAAAAACACACTATTTGCTCTGACAACGGGAATTAAATATTAAATTAATTAATGTGACATATATGTTTTTAATTTTGTAAAATAGTCTTCATTTTTGAATTTGGAATATCAAATATACCTTAGGGTGAATATTTGGGATTTTTCTGAAAAACATCAATTTTTGATGAATAGTGAAACCACTAAGTGGTACTTATAAAAACTGATTTTTCAGTTTAAATGAATTATTTCCATCTTTTTGTTTTGAATTTAAAAAATCCAACATACATGGTTTTCATTAAGAAGTAAAATGTGGTTCAATGGGATAAAAATAATTTTTTTGTGAATAGTAACTTATTATGTTTTTAATCGCGATTAGAGGTAATTAGTTTACTTTAAGGTAAAAATAATGTTTTAATAATATGAAATGAGCTTGACACATGTCCTAACCACATTTTATGTGTCATGGCCGGCCAATAAAACCCATGGGTAAACTTGGGGACCCCATGAAGCCACTTTGGTTGGAAAATGACATTAATATCTTTTTATTTAAAGTTAAAGTAAAAATGAGACAAACATGAAATGTTTTACCAAAACAATTTTTACATGGGGTTATAAAAATCCTATTTTTGACTATAAATATTCATTGTAAATATAAAACTATTTCCCACATCATAGTATTTTTTTTATAATTTTTAGACACTAAATAAATTAAATTATTTATAACATCAGGATGATGCAGCGATGACCTCATTATTTAACGATTTAAATAAAATGGAATGATAATGTAATATCTAAGACCTACACATGTCCAAAACCTATTGGATGAGTGGATTTAGAACCCTTATCACCTTATCATAGAAAAACATCAATGTGGGACCTCTTAAATCCGAATACCATTTTATAATAAAGTGACTATTCTTTACCTTCCAAGAGTGCCCCTCCTCTCCTCTTATAAAAGGCCCCCACCTCTACCTCCTTACCCTTACTCCCAAAGCCTTTGGCTCTGACAACCTCTGCCAATTTTTGTCCCTCAACTTCCCTATATTACTCCTTGAAGCCTCACTTTGGGTAGAAGTATTCCCAAGTAAGCCTTTGAGCTCAAACCAAAGGGAGTTACCCGGTTTTAAAGTAATATCTTCACTTGAGTCCTATTGTTTTATTTTTCTACTCCAACCCCATAAACTCTTTTTATTCATTTCTTTTGTAACAACTACAGTATAATAAATATACTAGGATGTTGTTATAAGAAGGATTCTAGCTACGCATTCACACACCTACGTCTAATGGTTAAGAACATACTGTTTCCGTGGATGGAGAATTTCTGCCTCCCGAAATGATGATTGTTCAACATTCTTATAACACCGTAAAAGGTGGCCATTAAGATGACACTATATTTATATATGATATCTAATATTTTTATGTTTTACTTAAGATTCTGTATTTTTCATTTATGGAGTACCTTTATGGTTTCTGTTATGGGTAAATGCGATATCTTCATTTAAGGAAGTGTGGACTACCACCCCCTCAAAGTGATTTGATTCGTTAATACCATATGTGGTACGTATAAAGGATATATTTAATGATATTATATGTGATACCATACTGTAATTAAAATACTATTATGTATCATTATGTTTTAATTCCATTAAATATGAAATAGAAATGGAAGTAGCGTTCATGCGTACGTACGGCTTACCGTGTCAATGAACGGTACATTTCATTTCTTATCTCAAAATGTTATGTAATATTATAAGTACATATATATAATGGATATATATGTAATATATTACATCTAAATTATGTATATAATTCTGGAATTATAACATATATATATCTCTCTCATTTTTTTTAATTCCATTAATATGACAAAAAATGAAAGTAGCGTTCATGCGTACGTACGGCCTACCGTCTCCATGAACGGTTCTTTTCGTTTTTTATCTCCAAATGATATGGAATAGTATAAAATTAATATTTACTGGATATATATTATATTTTAATCTTTAATAATATTCTGGAAATTATTTACTTATAACTACATGGGAAATCTTTTTTCAAACAAGTTCATTTTTGACTCATGTACCAAACATCGGAAAAAACGTCTGATATGAACTAACATTATTAAACAATTATTATAACATTATAATATGTGATATTAACTGAATAATAATCTCTAATGGAGGTACATAGGCAATTATTAATTGACCAATGTTTATTATTCAGGAATATAAAGAAACAAACAAGACAAGTTGGACATGAGGTAAGGGATCCTACTCCTATCTTTCTTTTTAAGTACACTATTTTATGTCATTCCTTTTAAATATAATCTTTCTTGTTATTGGAATGTTAATTTATATTAAACTTACTGAAATTTTTATGTTCAAGTGATGAGAGACCCTATTCTCTCTCATCAATCCATTTTGAAAGTTTTGAGTGGTGCCATTAGGCTGCCGAATTTTCGTAAGAGATCTAACCTCTGTCTTTATTTTTTAAGTACTCTCCTTTATGTCACTTATTTTAAGATCATATTTTTTATGTTGGGGGATGTTATTTTATATTCCTCTTTCTATAAAATTTATGTTAATATGATGAGATACCCTATTTGATGTCATCAATCCATTTCTGTAAGTTGTATGTGGCGTCATTAGGCTGCAGAGTTTTCGTAAGGGAATTTTCATCTCACTTTTATTCCCGTGAGATTTATGCTACATTTGTGACAATTTCCTTTGAGTGGTGTATGTACTGACCATTATTTTACTCATTGGGTAATATTATTTCATTTATGAGTATTTACATCAATGTTGTATTGTCCTTCTATCACAAGGCGTATGTTTCGAAAGATACCCATGTCGGTAAGGGAACCTTTCACCCTCCTCTTTTTAAAAGACTACTTTTGTTATGTCTTTTAATTTACAAAATATTATATTGGGATATGTTCTTATATATCCTTATTGATTTAAATTTTATTTCCAAGTGATGAGATACCCTTTTTATCTCTCATCAACTCTTTTTCTGAATTTTGAAGTGACTCCGTTAGGCTGTCTAATTTTTTCAAGGGAACTTCGTAACCCAATTTTGATTCTTTGGGATAAACTTGTACACCTTTAATATGTCGTTCTATGATTATGTGTGAATGTACTCGGATTGTTTTACACTTAATACCCACTTATATTTCATGTATTAGTTTTTCATACATAGTTATGTAACTGATTTATCCTTAATCCAAGGATATCGTCTTTATATGGGACTTCATCTCAATCTCCTTTCATTGAGGCATATTTTGTTTTGTACACAAACTTCTTTTATACGGCGTATAAAACCCTTTGAATTTTATGTTTATTCAAAAGGAATCTTTTTTTATACGAAGCATTTACTAAATGACAAAAGGGAATGTTTTTGTCGTACGTATGCGTCGACAACGACTTCTCCGCCGCCATGACCATTATTTGAGTTTCAGCATCCTCTACAAGCCATACCTTTTTTTGAAAAGAAAAATAAATACCATGTTTTACTTTAATTTTGTTTTGGTATTGAAAATGGTTTTCATAATGTTTATATATGAATGTGTTGTATTGATATATTGTGATTGAAAGGTGGAAATGTTATGTTTCCTTTATGCATGTTTTATGTGATACGATTTTGTTGAGGTTCTTGGGCATTATTATGAAGACGGGTGGTTTAATGATAAACTAAGGGCAGGTGATCCCTATATAGCTCTCCAATGCATTGGTTAATGCAAAGGAGTGTAACATTAAGGTTTCTCCGAAAAGATTTTGGGAGTATACTGTGATGGGTATTCCAAACGTAACCAAGAGGGTTACTCCCTATGTAAGAATGTTATGAATGCCTCAAGTAACCTTTATGTCTTATGATTTCTATGTTTTATTCATGATTTGATGTGTTATGTTAAAGTGCCTAGGTTTTATGGGTAAAGTATGATTTCATTCTTATGTATATATGAACTCATGTTTCCTTTCCATATTTTTTATAACCCTTACTGAGCTTTTTATACTCATCCCAAGTTTTTTTGAAATGTTTTTCACATGTCAAGGTAAAGGTACATAATGTGATGATAGTGTCAAGGATGTGTGAAGAAAGAATCCATGATTTATTTTAAATATGTTTCCGTTGATGGGAAGAATGAATACTGTCTTTTATTTAGCCACTTTGTTTAAATGTGGAATGTAATGCATGTTTCATGATCTAATTCTCCAAAACTCTAAACCTGAAAAGATCCTCAATGTTTAATATTGTAATAACTAAAGATTAATTATGGTTTAAGGCTGGGGCCTTATAGTTGGTATCATAGGTCGTTTTAGATAACTTTAGAGGTTAGGGTATTCTTTAAGCATAAGTGACATTACCATAATGGTTAGGATTTCATAATGAGTCATAGTTTTAGATAAAGTGAATGAGTAAGTATATCTTAGTGTTTATCTTCCTCATTAGTACATGATGGTTTTTTTGATATACTCACACTGACCTTTTTGGTTTTTGCAAATGGCTGGATCTAGAAGGCACCAAAGTAATAGTGGATGTGAAGGAAACTGTGAAAGTTTTTTGAGCAAGCAACTGAATGATATGGGAGCTGCAATGAGAACTCTTGTGATTATCCTCAACCAACTATCTGGAGTCATGATTGACCACCTAAACCTTGGCGATTTCTCTAAGGCATCATATATGCAAGAATAAAATCCCTACGGAAGTACAGGTAATAATCATAAAGGTAAGTGTGTTCAAAAACCTATGTGTCAATGATGTGGAAAGAAACACCTAGGAAAATGTTTCAAAGGGACAGAAATATGCTATAGATGTGTAAATGAAGGTCATAAATCAAGAACCTTCTGTGGAAAAAAGGAATCATCCAGTTGACTCGAGGAAAGGGAAATAAGTTCATTCTGAGGGATCAATTGAATGTTTTTAATGTGGTGTGCATGGTCATTATGCAAACACATGTCCTATGAAGAAGATTTGTGAATGGGATCACCAAGAGAGTACAAATGTTCGCTTACCAATACCTAATGCCATTCCGATTGAGGATGAAGAAACTGACAATGAACAATCAAAGGTATGTATTATTTCATGACTATTGTTTTCCTATTTCAGAATCTTAGGATATGATTCATGATTTTGTTTGTAGGAAAGAGGTATTTCGGAATAAGTTGGAAAGGAATGGTTAATGGATCATGAATAATGTTGAATGAGTATGATGTCAACATATAAGGGCTTCAAGCGTTATGGTGACATTTTTAAGAGTATTATGTCTCTTTTGATGATGGGGTTACATTAGAAGACTTTTTATATTATGTGTAACCCTGATGTTTAATATAGACTAATTTATTCAAGGAATGGTTATATTTTCTTTTGTGGACATAGTTATAAAGAACCATTTGGGTTTATATGATCCTTACTTTTGAGGTAATTATGGGTTACTATATTTTATGATTGACGTGAAAGGCTTGAGATAAAATTGAGGTTAAATTATGTTATGGTTATTTTTGATGATTTTATCCCTTTTTGGGTAATGATTTTAGAATTATATAGTTTTGGAAAAAGGACAACACGCAGACCGTGTGACTACCCGTCGCGTCGGACAAAGCTGTGGGAATCGAACCCACAACCAAAGTGCGACTGGTATTTATCACCTACCACTGGACTACGTGATGTCCCTGGTTAGATTGACTGATTCTTTTTTAGTTATATGATTTTATGAATTAATAGTAAGTTGATTTTCGGTTATTTATGAAAATGATTAACCTATCATGGAGGATATGTGATTAGGTTAATTACTTTTCAATACGAGCCTTTAATAGCAACTAATGTTGTTTGGAGATAAATGTTACGATTTAACATGGAAGATTATGTGACTAAATCCTTCAAATATTTGGGATTCAATTTTATATTGGTTTACTTTGAATAATTTTATGTACAAATTGTTTATCGGATGGTCCTCGTTGAACTTTGGGTTTTGTTGGACAAATTTTGGAGATTAAGCATAGATTTTCTTTTTAATGTGTTATCCTTTTCTTAATTATCTGACCTTGTACTAACTTTTTTGGTTTTGGTTTTGGTTAAAGACTAAAGACATGAGATGTATATAGTTATATTTGGTGGATTAGGTGATTCTCTAGAAGTTGATTATAGTGCTGTTAATGTGAACAAGTCTCCCTAAATAGTAGTCTTTTGGAAAAAAAAATATGACATTGATTAAGGAATCTAGTAAAAGTTGAAAGTCAACATGATAAGTGATTATGTTTCCTTATGAATAAATTCCTCAACAAAAAGTAACATAAAACGAAAATGTTGTCTATTAACTTTTCCTACTCGGGAATCGAATACCGTTTAACCCATCACATGTTTGTGATTTTCTTATGGTTAACTTTCTCCTAGACATGTTTACTATCACTCACCCTCAAGAACATGACCCTTTGATTTTTCTTCCATGTCCATGTTTTTCTACGTATGGGTTAACTCAGGTGACCTCTGTACTTATCTTCCTTTATTTTAAAGTGATTTTTTTACCGACTCTTGTTCCGATGTGTGACTTTCAAGGATGTTTCCAAGCTCAATTTTAAAAATTGCGAGAACGCAATTCCCAAAAGGGGGGGAGGATGTAACACCCCATGTAAATAAATAATATGACATTTTCATATTTATCCATATTTGTGAATAAAATATTAATATGACTTTAAAGGGGACGCTATGATCAATGGCATACCCAACACACAACAACGTGTTTCTTGGGAATCTTACGTTGCAATCAAATAATAAAATAATATTATTATAAATGGTAGTTAACATGTAGCCGTTGTATTGGAGGGAATGGATAGAAATAACTAAAATACGATTATTTATGTTTTTAAATGTTTTTACATTTATCCAATAATATATAAAGGCATATAATACGGAATGAATACAATTTTAGGCGTATATGACCTAGTTTTCACTAAAGGTTCACTTATCACCTTTTGATGGAGAACCATCATTAAATATAGTTTTGTTCAATATTATACATCTTTTTGGACCAAATAAACATATTCTTAAGAGTTGGGACATCAAAATTTACTTTGTGTAAATTTTTGGTATCTTTCTAATAAAGTTTATTTTTTAATAAATAGTGTAAAATGTTGTATTTTAATTCAAAACCTTTTTTTAATCTAATTTATTTATATGATTATATTATCTTTTGAATTGGTTTTAAAGTGAAATTAAAATATATTTTTACCATTAAATCCAATAGTGGCCATTTGAATTAATTTCACTTTGAAATCAGACTTAAACTAGTGCCAATCTTTTGATACTTATTGTTTCATAAAAACACGCTATTTTCTCTGACATCGGGAATTAATTATTAAATTAATTAATGTGACTTATATGTTTTGAATTTTGTAAAATAGACTTAATTTTTGAATTTGGAATCTCAAATATAGCTTAGGGTGAATTTTTGGGATTTTTCTGAAAAACATCAATTTTTGATGAATAGTGAAACCACTAAGTGGTACTTATAAAAACTGATTTTTCCGTTTAAATGAAATTTTTCCATATTTGTGTTTTTAATTTCAAAAATCCGACATAAATGGTTTTCATTATGATGTAAAATGTGGTTCAATGGGATAAAAATAAATTTTTGGTGAATAGTAACTTATTAAGTTTTTAATCGCGATTAGAGGTAATTAGTGTAGTTTAAGGTAAAAATAATGTTTTAATAATATGAAATGAACAAGACAGATGTCTAACCTCATTTTATGTGTCTTGTACGACTAATAAAACCCATGGGTCAACTTGGGGACCCCATGAAGCCACTTTGGTTTGAAAATGACATTAATATCTTTTTATTTAATGTTAAAGTAAAAATGAGACAAACATGAAATGTTTTACTAAAACAATTTTTATGTGGGGTTATACAAATATTATTTTTGACTATAAATATTCATTGGAAAGCTAAACCAATTTCCTACATGATTTTATTTTTTTAAAATTTTTAGACATTAAATAAATTAAATTATTTATGTCATAATGATGATGCAGCGATGACCTCATTATTTAACGATTTAAATAAAATGGAATGATAATGTAATATCTAAGACCTACACATGTCCAAAACATATTGTATGAGTGGATTTATAACACTTATCACCTTATCCTCGAAAAACATCAATGTGGGAACTCTTAAATCTGAATACAATTTTAAAATAAAATGACTTTTCTTTACCTTCCAAGAGTGCCCCTCCTCTCCTCTTATAAAAGGCCCCCACCTCTACCTCCTTACCCACACTCCCAA
Organism: Viscum album; assembly: GCA_963277665.1. Lineage (NCBI taxonomy): Eukaryota > Viridiplantae > Streptophyta > Magnoliopsida > Santalales > Viscaceae > Viscum > Viscum album. The sequence continues at coordinate 706,295,869 of OY728157.1, read as the reverse complement.
AGCCTTTGGCTCGGCCAACCTCTGCCAATTTTGTCTCTCCACTTCCCTCTCTTACTCCTTGATGCCTCACTTTTGGCAGAAGTCTTCCCAAGAAAGCCTTTGAGCTCAATCCAAAGGGAGTTACCCGATTTTAAGGTAATGTCTTTACTTGAGTCCTTTTGTTTTATTTTGCTTCTCCAACCCACTAAACTCTTTTTATTCATTTATTTTGTAACAACTAAAGTATCATGAATATACTAGGATGTTTGTATAAGAAGTATTCGAGCTACACTTCCACACACCTATTTCTAATGGTTAAAGAACATACTGTTTCAGTGGATGGCGAATTTCTGCCTCCCGAAACGATGATTGTTCAACATTCTTCTAACACCATAAAAGTTGGACATTAAGATGACAATATATTTATATATGATATCTAATATGTTTATGTTTTACTTAAGCTTCTTTATTTTTCATTTATGGTGTACCTTTATGGTTTCCATTATGGGTAAACGCGATATCTTCATTTAAGGAAGTGCGGACTACCGCCCCCTCAAAGTGAGTTGATTCGTTAATACCATATGTGGTGTGTATAAAGGATATATTTAATGATATTATATATGATAAAATACTGGAATTAAAATAATAGTATGTATCATTATGTCTTAATTCCATTAAATATGAAATAGAAATGGAAGTAGCGTTCATGCGTACGTACGGCTTACAATCTCCAAGAACGGTACATTTCATTTCTTATCTCAAAATGTTATTTAATATTATAAGTAAATATATATAATGTATATATATGTAATATATTACATCTAAATTATGGATATAATTCTGGAATTATAACATATATATCTATCTCTCATTTTGTTTTAATTTCATTAATATGACAAAAAATTAATGTAGCGTTCATGCGTACGTACGGCCTACCATCTCCATGAACGGTGCTTTTCGTTTTTTATCTCCAAATGATATGGAAGAGTATGAAATGAATATTTACTGGATATATATGATATTTTAATCTTTAATACTATTCTGGAAATTATTTACTTATAACTACATGGGAAATCTTTTTTTAAACAAGTTCATTTTTGACTCATGTACAAAACATCGACAAAAACGTCTGATATGAACTAACATTATTAAAAAATTATTATAACATTATAATATGTGATATGAACTGAATAATAATCTCTAAATGAGGTAATTAGTCAATTATTAATTGACCAATGTTTATTATTGAGGAATATAAAGAAACAAACAAGACAAGTTGGACTTGAGGTAAGGGATCCTACTCATCTCTTTCTTTTTAAGTACACTGTTTTATGTCATTCCTTTTAAAGATAATCTTTCTTGTTATTGTGATGTTATTTTATATTAATCTTACTGTAATTTTCATGTTCAAGTGATGAGAGACCCTATTCTCTCTCATCAATCCATTTTAGAAGTTTTTAGTGGCGCTGTTAGGCTGCCGAATTTTCGTAAGGGATCTAACCTCTCTCTTTCTTTTTAAGTACTCTTCTTTATGTCACTTCTTTTAAGCTCGTCTTTGTTATGTTGGGGGATGTTCTATTATATTCCTCTTTCAATAAAATTTATGTTAATATGATGAGATACCCTATTTAATGTCATCAATCCATTTCTGTAAGTTGTATGTGGTGTCGTTAGGCTAGCGAGTTTTCGTAAGGGAATTTTCATCTCACTTTTATTCCCGTGAGATTTACGCTACATTTTCCACAATTTCCTTTGAGTGGTGTATGTACTGACCATTATTTTACTCATTCTGTAATATTCTTTAATTTATGAGTATTTACATAAATTTTGTATTGTCCTTCTATTACGAGGTGTATGTTTCGAAAGATACCCATATCGGTAAGGGAACCTTTCACCCTCCTCTTTTTAAAAGACTTATTTTGTTATGTCTTTTAATTCACATAATATTATTTTGGGATATGTTCTAATATATCCTCATTGATTTAAATTTCATGTCCAAGTGATTATAACCCCTTTTTATATCTCATCAACTCTTTTTCGGAATTTTGAAGTGACACGTTTAGGCTGTCTAATTTTTGCAAGGGAGATTCATAACCCAATTTCGATTCTTTGGGATAAACTTGTACACCTTGAATATGTCGTTATATGATTATTTGTGAATGTCCTCTGATTGTTTTACACTTAATACCCACTTTTATTTCGTGTATTAATTTGTCACACATAGTTATGTAACTGATTTATCCTTAATCCAAGGATATCTTCTTTGTGTGGGACTTCGTGTCAATCTCCTTTCATTGAGGCATATTTTGTTTTATACACAACCTTCTTTTATACAGTGTATAAAACCCTTTGAATTTTACGTTTATTCAAAAGGAATCTTTTTTTATATGAAATGTTTACTAAATGACAAAAGGGATTGTTTTTGTCGTACGTATGTGGTGACAATAACTTCTCCGCCGTCGTGACCATTATTTGAGTTTCGGATTCCTCTACAAGCCATACCTTTTTTAAAAGAAAACTAAATACCATGTTTTACTTTTCTTTTGTTTTGGCATTGAAAATTATTTTCATAATGTTTTTATATCAATGTGTTGTATTGATATCTTGTGATTGAAAGGTGGAAATTTTATGTTTCCATTATGCATGTTTTATGTGATACGATTATGTTGAGGTTGTTGGGCATTATTATGAAGACGGGTGGTTCCGTGATAAACTAAGGGCGGATGAGCCCGATATAGCTCTCCAATGCATTGGGTAACATGAAGGAGTGTAAAGTTAAGGTTTCTCCGAATAGATTTAGGGAATATACTGTGATGGGTATTCCAAACGTAACCAATAGGGTTACTCCCTACGTAAGAATGTTATGAATGCCTCAAGATACCTTTATGTCTTATGATTTCTATGATTTATTCATGATTTGATGAGGTATGTTAAAGTGCCTATGTTTTATGGGAATAGTATGATTTAATTCTTATGTATATATGAACTCATGTTTCCTTTCCATATTTTTTATAACCCTTACTGATCTTTTTATACTCATCCCACGTTTATTGAAATGTTTTTCACATGTCAAGGGAAATGTACATGATGTGATGATACTGTCAAGGATGTGTCAAGAAAGAATCCATGTTTTATTTTAAATATGTTTCCGTTGATGGGAAGAATGAATACTGTCTTTTATGTAACCACTTTGTTTAAATGTGGAATGTAAAGCAAGTTTCATGATCTAATTATCTAAAACTCTAAACCTGAAATGATCCTCAATGTGTAATATTGTAATAACTAATGATTAAGTAAGGTTTAAGGCTGGGGCCTTATAGTGAAAGATCTATTTCACTAGTGGTGGAGAAATGCGTGATCAGTGAGTGAGTTGAATTGTGGTGGTGGGTGAGGGTGTGGTCAGGGTAGTGGATGTTTTTAGGATTGGTCGTCTGTGGATGATGGTGGACTGATAGTGAAAGGCCAACATGGGAGGGTGCAGTCAGGGTGGTGGGTGTGTATAGGCAGTGGTAGGGTGGGTGAAGGGTGAGGTCAGTTAGTGAGACATGTAGTGGTGGTAGGTGAAGGGTGTGGTCGGGGTCGAATACACGTATAGGATGAGCCAACTACAGATGAAAGGTAGACTTCCAGTGAAGGACTGATGGTGGTGGGACTATGGATGTGGTCTATCGTTGTTGGGCTGAGTAGACAGATGGTGTTGGATTGGACGTGAATCCACTAGTCTGGGATGTATGAAGTTCATATGGAATTACACATTCCAAATTTCCAAATATAAATACAAAGGTGGGAAATGATGATATATGAAAAGAGGAAAGTCATAAATAATTATTGAAAATGATTATAGTCATTGATTATAAATAAAATGAATGATTAGTGGAATGTCAAGGGACTCAATTTTATGTGATTTTCAAAAAGGGTATTTTATTAATAAAAATAAATATACTAATATGTCACGAACTGAATCTAGTATTCATCAAAATCCTCACCAAACCCAGACTTCCACAATTCATGAAGGACGTTCCTTATCCCCACAGGAAATCTCAAGTTTCTAGGTATCATATATTTTGGTTTGGGAACTATTTACCGGAGTATGGAAACATAAAACATCAAAACCAATCGATAAACTGAATCTGAAAATTCATAGTAAAAAATATATTAAAAAAAACCAAAACATAACAAATAGGTATAAACAAAATAAATGAGTTCTAAAGACACATAAAATTATCATCAAAACATCCCCAATGAGTCTACATGACAAAGGGTCATCACCCACAAGTCGTCTCTACAACACTGCACCATGGAAGGGGACTAACAACCCGAACCACCATTACCCAAGGCCTTACATTTAGATGTGTTAAACATTATAAAGTCTAATTAAACCAAAGGGGTGTAATTATGGTGTGATCAAAAGACAATATGATACCACCATGATATTCCATATAGTAATCAATACCAGATAAAAAGCATGCCAGTTTGATAAGCAATAAAGGGAGGAAATAATTTTTAATGAATGAAACTTTTAATTGTAAACAGTTTTCAAATGGAATATTCCATTAGAGATCACATTTTAAAAAAAATTATTCTACAATGTTTTATAACAAAAACTACCATATTACAATGATAAATATAGAAGATTTAATGAGCACCAATCTTGAGAACCCCCGAGGGACTAGTTAGTCTCAGGACCCATGTACCTTGAACCCTGGTATAATGTAACCAAAGATAAATCCATTCCCATGCATGATACACTAGTAGGGAACCTAACCATGACCTATTGGACCCAATAATCTTCAATATAGTTTTTTTAGTTGTTTTTTAACCATTTTTCTCAGTGAAACAGGGATAACACCGCCCCAGATCACTAGTGTATTAGTACATATCCTCCATCCTAGATACCTTGTCTTCCCCGTTTATACTAAAACCATTATATCATGATACCAAAAGAAATTATCACATAAAAACATCAGTTATAGTAATAATAAACTCAAAACTATAGCTACTTGTGCTTTTCACCTCTTACACCACCAAAGAAGACATTTAGAATTTCAATATAATAACTTCACCAAAATGTAACAATGTTTTGTACATAAAATCACTTAAAACCCTACTTTTAACACCATGTGAATACCAATATACACAAAAACATAATTTTTCTCAAACAAAACATTTATATACACCTATTAAATGAGTTATAAAACAACCCCAATTGGAATAACATAAAATAGCCATGTAAAACACCCAATTTAAAATAAAAATGGTACCTAAAAATTATTTTCATAACAAACCTCACAAAAACCAAATTTCACAGCAAGGAAAATGATGGATAAATGTTATAAATACAAAAATTTATAAATGATAAATCATATTGCATTGATTACACATGGAATCTACTACCACATGTATCAAAACCCATGAATATTTGGGTGAAAATTCAACCACTCCACCGCCGCACCACAATGTACTTAGATAAAGCCTAAAACCAAATAAATAGACCAATAATCCCAAGATCAAACCCTAGTATCGATACCCTAATTTATAGACATAAGGGAATCTAATAATAAGGGAGGAAACCCAATTAAATAAATAAGGAACTGTGGAATAAATTCACTTACTTGAGGAAGTTTGAATTGTCTTCACCATACCCCCTTCAAAATTGTGTGCCAAGGAGGTTTTGAGGTGCTTGGGAGGATTCCATGGAAACTAGGGTATAATAGGGTAAGAAAGGGGAGAGTTTGAATAAATATAGGGAGGAAAAGATGGAAATTAATAAATTTTTTAAAGATATGGACAAGTTTGCATGGTTTTAATGGACGATTTATCAAACCATATACCCAAACCATGCACCCCAATTTTTTTCACTCAAAATGTTTCCAAAATTCTTCAAATTCAATTTGGGACTACGGGAAAAATGGGGCGGGGGATTTTGGCCAAGAATATAAGACAAAAATGTTCCTTAATGGAAATCCATGGGTGTGATAATTCTCCCCTCCATGAAAACTTTCTATTCCAGAAAGTAAACCAGAAGACTGATTTGATAACATGAATGGGTACTCTTCCACAACCCATGAATTCCACTCCCATGTCTCTTGTGTATAATTACAATGATTCCAAAGAACCCAAATCAATAGAATAGATGTTCCCTAAAGAAAACATTCTTGAAAGTCCACTATTCACATAAGATGCTAAAAAATAGATCAATCAGGCTCTATATCCAACTCCTCCAAATTCAGTACATGGGTTGGATCTAGGTGGTATTTATTAAACTCTGAGACATGGTGGAAGTAATGAATGGATCATAACAGAGAATTTAGGTCCAACATGTATGCCACATTACTAATATTCTTGGTGATCTCAAATGGTATGACATACTGCGATGTCAGATTCCCTTGATTTCCTAATCGATGATGACCCATATAAGGGGCAACATTCAATAATAAAATGTCACCCACAAAAATCTATAAGTATTGAATCCTATAGTAAGTATATGATTTATGGTTACTATGAGATATCAATAAGTGATTCTTGATCAAATTGGCATTCTCAGAGGTCTCCTACACCATACTCAGCCCCATCAGTGTGGTCTCACCTACGACAGACCAACACAGGGGGCCGGCATGGCCAACAATATAACACCTAAAAATGATCTTTTTTTATTGAGGATTGGTAAATATTATTATATGAAATATAAACCAATCCCAAATGGCTATCCTAGGAACCTTCAATGTGTAGAACACATGCACAGAGCATTTTCTACAAAATATGATTCTTACGCTCTATCTAACCATCTGTTTGAGGATGGTATGCCTTAATCATATTAATTTGAGACCCCAAGGCATTCAAAAAACCGAGAAGTGAAACACGAGGACATTATTTTAGATAATTGAAAATGGTACACCATGGTGTCACCACCTTTTTTAGATATAAACAACCCAACTCATCCACATTAGCCGTATCTATGATAGAAATGAAGTTGGATGATTTTTCAGACAATCGATCACCAACCAGGGAAATTTTTACCCTGAGGTGTATGAGGAAATCCAATAATGAAGACCATGGTGACCTCGTCCCACTTCATGGTAGGAATGGGTAACGACTAATGAAAATCAGAGGGCCTTTGATGCTCTACTTTCACCTGCAGGCATGTGTAGCATCTCGAAACGATGTCCGAGATGTCTCATCTCGTACAATGAAACCATAAATGCCAAAAAAAACATGATAATACATCTTGGTGAAACCTGGATAGGCAAACAACTGATATTGATGGCTATTCTGCATCACCGCCTTCTGCAAAGATAATGACACTACTGAATGGCCCATGAAGCACTGGATTCCCACATGAGACAACAACTAATCAGAAGACATCTCCCCACCATGAAGAAACATCTTCTACCACTGAATAAGCTCATAACTATGTTTCTCCCACTGAATTACATCTACTATATAAGGAGTCAACAGAAATCTCTCCAAGAACTCACCCACAATTTTCTCCTTGGTCTTTACATGAATCTAAGAAATGAGTGCCATCAGATTCCACTCATCACTAGATTTCCTCAAAGCCTACATTGGGAAACTTCTTCTTAAGGCTTTGGACACCACTTTACCTTTTATCGGAGTATAGAAAATTAAAAAGTAGAACCCATGAAAGTACTCGATCCCGCAATGCTCCCTCATATTGAGGTCCTTCTGTGAGAAGATATTGTCCAAGATTTTGTGATCAGAGTAGACCACAAACTTCTCCCCAAAGAGGGAGTACATCCTTGTCTTCAAAGTGTGTATCACCGTTGCTAAATCTATATCATGTGTCGGGTAATTCTTTTCAAGTGGTCGGAGTTGGTGAGAGCCATACACCACCACGTGATCATCGTATATAATAACAAACCCAAGATTGATTCCTGAAGCATCACAATACTTCACATACCCCTTTTCATTCCGTTGAAAAAAATCAGATCTCGGGAGGTATTCAACCTCCTCTACAAATCGTTGAAGGATTCCTAAAATTTTTATCCCCATAAAACATTCACCCCTTTTTGGGTGAGCATGGTCATTGGTGAAGAAAGTCGAGATAAATCCCAAACAAATCACCTGTAACAACCAGCCATTCTAAGGAATGTCCAAATATCAAACATGTTATTCAGCTGACCCCATTACATAACTGCACTGATCATCTCAGGGTCCACTAAATCCCCATTCTCTAAAATCTCATGCAACAATAATTTTACCCCCCTAATCCATAAAGTGCTCTTGGACAACTTACATTAAGGCGATGCTCTCGTAATGTTTCCAGAATGATCCACAAGTGATTCTCATGTAACTCCTTGGATACCAAATAAACAAGGATGGATTCCAAAAATACAATGAAAAAATAATTGAGATACTGATGGAACACCCTGATCATGATTTACATAACGACCGTTGTAGAATTGGTCAATCAGAAGGGCTTGACCATGTACTCGATGTGGCGGTACATACTTCAAAAGGTTGTCTTTGATATATCTACCTATTTCACCTTTATTTAATGATAGGCCGAATAAAATTCTATTTTAGAAAACCTTCTAGTCCCTTAAACATATAGAACACATCATCTATATGGGGAAAAGTATAATTTCTCCTGATTGTTACCTTATTTAGCTGCTGGTAGTCAATGCAAAATCGGAGGGATCCATCGTTCTTTTTCAAGATCAACACAGGAGCAACCCAATGAGAGATTCTCGGGTGAATGAATCCATTGGATTCTAAGTCTAAGAGCTATATCATTAATTCTATCATATTGTTGGGGGACATGCGACATGAGGTATAAGATATCAGTTGTGTTTCCGGTGCCAGATGAATCGAGAACTCCACATCCCTCTCTAGGGGAAGCCCAAAAAAACATCAGGACATACCTCTAAAAAATCATCCAGTACATGAGGTAGCCAACCATTAAAATCATGACAATCATCCTCTATCATAATCGACAATAACTAGTAAATATATCTCCCAACACTGGGAGTGGAGGTCCTACACGACTAGACTGAGGATCACATTCCCCACGGGAAACCCAATGACTCCCATCACATGCAGTGAAACTAACTTGCCGCCTGTAGAAATAGACATGTTCTTAGAAGTGCACTATAAAATCCATTCCAATTATTATTTAAAATATATCCATATCTAATACTAAGAGGTCCAACTCTATTTCAACCCTTGACATGAAAAGAACACATGATGGGCACCTGAGACCATGTTCCATCTTCTATCCTTGTGGTGCTAACAACTCTATCATAAATGAAAACAACATGGTTGGAAAGTTTAGCATTTCCAAAAATGGGTATAAATTAATGAAATAGTGGAACCGTTATAAAAAGAAGTATCATCTATAGAAACTGTAATCCAAACGGTACATCAAACTATCGACATTTCGACAACTGATCCTCCTAGAGCCTGATCCACCGCATAGAGATGTCAGGTCTCTGCATGAGGATGAATTATAGTATGTGTTTGATCAATAAAATTGATCTTCCCAAAATATCACACATAAATACCACCACATCCGCCTAATTGAGATCCCCCTATCATCAATGGATCTAAATGATTTGACAGTCATGTTGAAGCCACTGACCCTACCCCACACTAAAGTGGAAATGCTTCCCTGTAAAATCACTTTAAGTGGCACATACCTCTACATTGATAATATGGATTCAAAGAAAATGGGCATTTTGGTCAGATGTGCCTTGGCCTCCAACACTAGTTTCACATGAAAAATCTAACATCATAAGCCACAGATGTATATTTCATAGAAGAGTGGCCTGAAATACCACATACCTTATTACCTTTTTATTCTCTCTTTTTTTTATTCTCTAATGAGCTTCCACTTCCCACTACTGATACTATCCTAGATAAACTATCTCTCCATTTTTTATCAATCTCCACCATACACACTCAATAAAACACCTCATCGATGGTCCTCATCTTAAATAAGAAAACCTGAGAGTATATCTCTACTCGTAAGCCTTTCTCAAAAATACAAGCCTTCTCTTGCTCATTTGAGATGATTTCAGGAGAATAACGAACCATCTCAGAGAAATAGTTCGAATAATCCATCACATAAATATCCTCCTAAACAAGATATATGAACTCTTGGGATCTATCATATTCCAAGACATTTTGGAAGTACTTTTCATTTAAGATGAAAATGAAATATCCGTAGTGCATCTACTCATTCTTCCCAGTTTTAAGTACCGATCCCCACCAACTGTGGCTAGGACCATCCAACAGAAAAGTGGCACACTTCACCCTAACTTCCTTGTGTGTGTCCAATAACTAAAACTTGTTCTCTATCTTTTGGAGACATTCTTCTACTTCCATGGGTTCTATGCTACCTCGAAAAGTAGGAGGCTCATTTTTCAGGAACTTATGGGGCTTGACGTTCCTATGAAAAGTATGATCATCTCTAACAAGTGCTGGAATATGAAATAATACATGTCCCAGATCCTAGACAGCCTGAACCCCAACCTCTACTAGCCTCTGATAAAGTAGTGAAGAGATATCTCTCCAGCTTCGTCCAACAAGTTCAAGGGCTCTTGCTGGGGAGACAAGTTGCTACAAAAGACTACAGTCAAAAAAATAAAAATCAGTACAACAGTTCTGAAAAATTTCATCAATATCATCGAATAAAATTAATTAAAAAACATTACAATAATAAAATAAAACACTACTTCACCCAAACCTAATTTCCACATCTAGTATGTAACCCACACATATCACCTAGAGGTGAGTCAAATGAACAATTACAATGTCCCATGGTGACTCGAGGTATACCAAGAGAAGTGCAGGCCAAGAACCATACCCATGACCAAAACTCCGAGTCGTGACAGTCTTAGCTCATATCTAGCCTGACTCGTCCCAAAATAATAATACAACTGAAAATAATTAACCTCATTTGATACCATTTTGTCACGAACTGATTATGGCCGCAATGAAAACCAGTACCAATCCTGGCCTACCACAAGGCCTAAATGTCATTACCTATCCCCAAGGTCTGGAAAAAGTGCTCAGGTTTCATAGATTTGGGTTTCAAAACTATTTACCCAAGTATAGAAACATAAAACATCAAAACCAATCAATAATCCAAATATGAAATTTCAGATCAAACAAGATTTAATAAAAAAATCCAAAAAATGAATACATAGGTCTAAACAAAACACAAGAGGTCCAAAGAATCATAAAAGTAGATGAAAAAAATCCCATGGGACTCCACACAACAATGGTTTATCACCCACAAGACATCACCGCAAAACCACACCATGGATGTAGACTAACAACCTAAACCACAACCACCCATGCCCTTGCCTTTACATGTGTCAAACATGTTCAAGTCTACTTAAACCCAAGGGGTCTATATTGGGTATGATCATAATAATAATAAGATTCCAACAATATATTCTATAGAGTAAAAAATATAGGATAAAAATTATGCTATTTTCGATAATCTAGAAGTGGTGGAAATATTTTCTAAATAATGAATCATTTAAATGAAAATAGTTTTCAAAGGGAATTTTCCATGAGTGTTAAAATTTAAAAAAAAGTATGATACTGCATTTTCCATCCAAAACAACCATATGGAAAAGATAAATACAAAAGAGTCAATGAGAACCAATCTCGGGAACACCCTAGGCATTAGTTAGTCTCGGGCCCTATTTACCTTGTACCTCAGTGTCATGTATCTATTGAATAAACTATTCTTGTACATGAGCCACTAGTAGGGAACACACCCATAACCCAGTGGTCCCTAATAATTATCAATGTAGTTTTGTTAGTGTTGTCCTTATCCATTTTTCTCTGAGAATAAAAATTAATCAATAATAAGTGAATTATAATACATAAGGAATAATCAATATGGCAAGGTAAATAGGTGAAAAACACATTCAAATCAATAAACTAAGAATGAAAAGACATACATATATGTATTTCAAAGTAAAAACCTCTAGATAATAATACAAATATGAATGACTGAAATATTTAATTATCAGATGTTATATTTTTTTAACAAGAACCAGTACCGTTAAGACATTTCACATGATGGTTTAGATATGTGGGTAGAAAATCATATGATATTACATGAAAAAAACATAACGGGTCTGTTTCCAATAGACGCCTCTCATGAAAAATTTAAATGTATCGAGGGGATATATAATATTGGGAACCACCCATAATTTAAATTCTTGATAATTCATCATATATTGCTTTAATTCATAAAAAATATGCATTATAAAAATATCAATAATGAGTAAAGGTTATAAATTTTTTAATATTTCCCCAATTAATCAAATAAAATTCAAAGAAAACATAATATGTAAAATAAGGTATATGGTTTAAGAAATATTCATATACGTGATAAAAATAATATGGATATTTATGATAAATACAATGTAAATGAAAAATGATCTCAATGGGGTAGTAAATACAGCACCTTAAAATGATTATGTGCATAATGCCAAACAAGTCTCAACGATGTGAAAAATTATATTATGTCCCTTACAAGGACTATATCATTAATCAAATTAATAGATTAGTTTTTTTCACTAAAAGTAAATATAATACAAGTATAAATACATCATAATGAAATAGAATTTAATTATACACATAATTTTAACATGACATAATAAATAATTTATTTTAACCAACTGAATGAAAATTGAGTTATGAAATCCCTTACCACATTATAATTTTTCAAACCATATTCCCCGTAAAATTAATGATCATAAATTGAAACACTGATTAACATGAAGATAAATATATTCATGTTATGATATATTAAATTAATGTATACTTACAACACACACAAGAAATAAGTAGTGAATAGGTCATATCTCATAGAAATAAAAGTGTGACAAGAAACCCTTATGATATGTCCCAAAGCATTCTATAATTGTACATAATGTTCTGGATAATCAAATTAGATACTTTGATTAATTAATTTATAACCTCTTCAATATATTTTTTATATAATATATATTTATTATGTTAATTTATTCACATTTCTATGAGTTATAATTTTTAATTTCGTTGTTCTAGGAGCATTCATTTCTATATTTTATGGCCTATTCTCTTGTGAATAGTTATGAGTGTTCTTGTAAAAAGGGAATAATAGTACATAAGTGAAATTGAATAGTATTGATATAAAAATTACATTTTAAATTTTCCCGTATATCATTTTATTCTAGTTTTTTATGTTTCATTTGATAAAATGCTAATGATAAACGTTTAATTTATTTTGGTGGTTTTTCGATAATCATGAACTAGTTTGTTTTATTATTAAATATTATCAATATATATTAGTACCAAAACATTAAAAAATTATAGTTTACATATTATTTTCTTATTTATTTATAATAATGGATTTATGATGATAATTTATGGTGTTAATGGAAAACATAAACTCACCATCCATGAAGGCGGTGAATCGACACATCACAGATGTTGTTTTCATTTTAAAGATAAGAGGGAAAGTGATGAGATTTTATGATAGATAAACAACTAGAAAAGTAAAATTAGCGTATATATATGATACTATACTTACTATGACACTTTTAATAGGGTATTTTGGGAGAGGATAATAAAGGAAAATAAATTAAAAGGGCCAGAAAGAGGATTTTACCTATTAAATATCATATCCTTAGGTACAATAGGACAGTTGAATTTGGTAGTCTGGTAAGAAAAAAAGGTCTTGGATAGGGGATGAGGGTTTGGTATGGAAATGGTAATAATTTAGACATGTTTAATGAATATAAGGTATGAGGATAAGGGGTGGTGAGGAGTGGTTTTTATAGGGGAGGATAAAGGTATTTTTGATTATTTGATTAACTTGTTTGTTATTTTGGATAAATACTATAAATAGTGCTGATCATTTTGACCAATTATAGTAACTAGTGATATTGTGTTTTAAATAATGGTTTCTTACATCATCCATGACACATAAATTCATGTATTTAATGTATAATGTTATATACCATAAATTACCATATCTCACTATTCACCAATAATTCAAATACTTCCCAAAAATCCCAAATATTCACCATAACCATTAATCAAAATGACAACTTAAAAAAATGAAAACTGTTTTATGAAAAGAAAATTCTCAATTTGAGTTATATAATATTTGAATTAAATAATTATTTATTCGTAAAACATCAAATTTATTATTTTAATCGATTATAAATCACTTTAAAAATTAATTATTGCCTCATAAAATTATCATCATATTATAATATGAAACAATATTATTTTTTGGATCTATTTTATGTAATAAATTTAATTTTAATTTAATATATTAATTATAATATTGTAAATAAACATTTTTGTTTTAAAAAAACCCCACCACTTAATTTATCATTTATAAAACATTTGTTCACTTATTCTATGAAATAAATATATCATATTTTTATTTATTTGATACGAAAATTTAATTTTTACCTTTTTAGAAGAGGTTATTATTCTAATTTCTAGCTTAATATTCCTAACAACCATGTTACTATTCCAATGGTCATAATAACATTTAATAGTATATCAGTGTTCATTCATGCTCATTGTTTCATGCAATGTATTGTTATGAATAAATTGAATTTATTTAAGAAGATACATACCGTAAAATCTTACTCTGTTATAATAGTGAAAAAAGTGAAACTCTATATAATGTTTAACTTTAACATCCATTTTATTAAGCATATGAAATAAAAAAATTCACTTGAAACAAAAACACATTTTACTCAAGTGAAATCATTTAAAACCATTACAATAAATTAAAAATCCAATTGGTGACTTAGAGTATCATATTCAGAAAATAGTTCAGAAAAACCATTTAATTAGTGTAAATGTATATAAAACATAAAATATAATCATTAAATATTGTATTGGAAATTTATAATGGGAGTTTCCCTTTATATAAGATATATAAGGCTCATTTATTAGTTATAATTTGGGTCTACCCTTTTTATAAGCTATATCAGGCTCACCAGTGAGCTATAACAGGGAAAACACATCATATAAGCTATATTGGGATAAAAAATTTCGTTTAATTATCACGTATCATATTATGAATAAAAAAATTTATCATAAAAAAAATTGAAAAATAAATTTTAAACCCATTTGAATATATCTTTTAGGTAAAAATACCCTTTCAATTTAAGACACCATTTTCAATTCCAAAAAACTATTTTATTTAAAAACCCATTTTCAATACCAAAATACCCCCAAATTTAAATAGGGGTTCTCATTAAAGGAAACATGAAATATATAATTTTAATCTATAATTAATAATTTCCATGGCTGTGTAAAATTTATTATCTCCATGTACATTAAGAAAGAACATTCTTTTTGTCATTTGTCAAAATGATCTGTATAATACAAGTTAAAAAATTCCATTCAAAAATATTTTATATTAAATTTAAAATGAGACATAAAATTTAATTTATAAATATTAATTTTCCTTATAAAAACATTAATTAATATAATTTAAAAAAAATTATATGGAAGTGATAAATTTGGAAGAAAAAATCTAAAAGATTATTCTTCTTAAAAGAAAATACTATTATCAATTGAAGAACAATTTATCTTAAAACTCATTAAATAATAACATTAGACAAAACATTATATATTATGAGAATATAGAAAATTATGATAAAACATCTCAAAAGTGTTTTATATACATATTATAAAAGAATAAAAGTTCATTACATCATGATATGCCTCAATGAAATGATATTGAGTGAAGTCTCGTACCATGAGTTTGATACATCATGTGTGTAATAATTTTTTTAGTAATATATTTATAATAATTATTTACTTAGTTTAGAAACTATTTGAGGTTTATTATTAATTTTATTTTAATTATTAAAAAGTTATATATAATAACATAATCAATTAATTTTAAGATGGATTTTTTGACCACAATCCACTTTTGTATCAAAATGACATTGATAGGTTTATAGTAGTCAATGATTTTATTATTTAAAAATATATGTTATAATAATAATAAAATAATAATTATATTTATATATTAATTATTCTTTTATAACTAATATTTAAATATGGTTATGAAAAATTATAGAACATTACAATCATAGAGACGGTAGACCATATGTACACATGAGTGATGTTCTCATTTTCCATTGATAATTGTGGATAAAAGGTATGTAACATTTATCATTATACAATTATAATTATATAATAAATACCACATTATTAATATATATATATATATATATATATCATTCTTGTAATGTGTTTATGGAAAAAAGAAGAATCACATCACTTCGGGGAGGTGGTAGTCCATACATCCATAGACGACATTTACCCTTTTTTAGTGTATTAAAATTTAAGATGAAAATTATATAATATTTTATAGAAATATAATAATGTAATTAATATAATAATTAGGTAATTTATATCCTATATATTCAATTTATTCACCCTTATTTACATCCATGTAACACGTTAGTGAAAAACAGTTCACATAGCTTCTCATGGAGGTAGTCCACCGTACACACGAGCGGCGTTATCGTATCCCCTGTGGTATAAAATGTAAAAGGGATGTATATTAAATAATGAATTAAATTATATTATTATGTTATAATTATAAAAATTAACATATATAATTAGTATTTCTATCATAATTTCCATCTATGAGAGGTGGTAAATGAAAAAAAAATGATATCGGTTCACACGGTGGTAGTCTGCTGTACAAACATATAATGATTTTCTAAACCATTTAATAGATGTTTCTCTAGGTGTAAATCATAAAATTAAAACAAAAACATAATATTATATTTAAGAAACTGATTTTATTATATAATAATGGTATAAAAATAATTTAATTGGTTTGAGAAATTAATTAAAAACATTTGTTGATGATTGTCACCTCTTCATTGGGCATCTCCCATTGGTTTGTGTAAAAGGCCTTCCTTGGTTGGATTCATGCCCAAATTTAGTCATTAATGATGATTTTATGGTAGCTGGTAAGTGATTTTTGTATGGTTTGATTGAAGTAAATGGATTTAGAGGTGTGATGATGTGTGGAGAGTTAATGCCCTTTTTTAATGTAGGAGGAGTGACATTCTTGTAAATCCCAAAAAGTATACACTATTTGGAGGCCACCCTTACATAATGTTCCACAAATAATAATAATAAAATTCTATAAATGAGATTATATGGTCTAAGTATTTATATAAAATAGGTTTTATAAATGTTTTGGGTCAATTCAACACCTTATGATGTCAGAGTAACCACTATGTAAACTTGATTCAACCTTTATTATTATAGATAATTTTAATTGATTTCACACATATTTTTGGTTATTTTTATTGAATTTTGTACAAATTATAAATTATTCTTATTCATAAAATTTAATCAATTTTCAAAATACAAATCATAAAATTGGCTAAAATTAATTTAAAATAAATCCCGTGAAGGGGATTTGAATGCAGGTTTTAAAGTCAAAAGGTTCAAAATTCTAAATTTGTTTACATCCAATGTCAATATAAAATTGATACCAATGACCTAAATTGTATTAATAGATATATAATTGATATAAATTACTCTAAAACTAACTTAATATATCATTTATCATTATAATTTGTTAGATTAAAATTAAATATTCAAAAGATAATATTTTTCAGTATATTTCATCATTCATCAAAAGATGATATTTTTAAAAGGAAAAACCAAAAAAACACCCTAATAAAATTTTGACATTATAATTTAAAAAAGGATGTTTAATTTTAATAAATTAAAATTCAAATATTGTAAAAATATTATTTTTTTAAAAAATACTATATTAAAAGGAAAAAATTGCCTTTTAGATAAATATATCATTTATGTACAGAATTGGATATTTCTTATATTTTTCGTATAAAATTTATTAGATGAGTATAAAAATAATTTATTAGATATATAATATATATATTTCACAAACACCATTCATTAATAATTATTTATTTAGTTTATTATGTTAAAATTCCATTGGGCACATACAAATAGTTTTTTATAAAATAAATTCCTTTATATTAATTTTTTTTATTTTCATTTTATTAAATTGGTAAGCAATAAATTGATTTTATAAACAAATTTAAATCATATTTTTATAATTTATTTAATATTACTAAATCCAATAATTACAATGGCTCGTTGATAACTATCATTATAATATTTATAGTATATTGTTATTCAGTAAGACTCGACCTTATGTATAACATAAGTTATCAAAAGAACTCAATGTTAAATGAAAAAAAAAGATAAAAATAGCTTTTTCTGTAACACCCTAGGATTTAGTAATACACAATCTATTTAAATTAATTTAATATCTTGCGCCACACACAACATCGATTTCTAGCGCACCACCAAATAAAAAACCAGTCGTTTAAAAAGTGGTTATCAATAGTATTAATTTCATTATTACATTTATACAATCCATTTAATTTTAATATCTATAGTATGTGTTGTTAACATAATATAAGAACAAGTTACAATTTTTCAGATAAAAGAAGTGTTTTTCAAAAAATGCATTTTTTTCACCTTTTAATGGAGAACCATTTTTAAATCCCATATTTTACTATTTTATATATTCCATTTAAAAAATAAAATTCTTCTTTAGAAACAGGGCATAATAATTTAGTTTGGTTTAATTTTTTAATCATTACTGATAAATTTCATATTTTTATGAATAATAAAAATACTATAATTTAATTAAAAACAAATTTTATAATCAAAATATTTTAAATTTTTCAATTATACATTTGAGTGGTTTTAAAGTATCATTAGATTACATTTTTATCATTTAATATGATTTAGGTCATTGGATGTAATTTTACAATTAAATTGGAGATAAAAACATATCCATCTTTTGATAGTTTTTACTTATCAAAATCCTCCATCCCGGTTTTGACAATAGGAATTAATATTATATTAATAATATAACCTATATGTTTTTAATTTGGTAAAATTGACAAAATTTTTAAATTAGTAACATCAAAATTATCATTGGGTTATTTTTTGGTATTTTTATGAAATCATTTTATCTTTGATGAATAGTGAAAAACATTTCATTGTTGTTCAAAACTAAATTTTTATTTAATTGATTATTTTTCAATTTAGATTTTTTTAAATTAAAAATAGATATAATATCTATACTAATACAACATAATTCATTGGAGCCATTTCATAATATGATTAGACATATAAAATATTATTAATTTTTTTAATGTCTTTTATCCAGCTTCTTGGCACATTTGAAAATTTGAAAAAAACATAATTTTACTAATTTTTTGAATTTTATTTAAAAATTACAAGAGACATTATTGAAAACATTAATTAAAATGTGGTTCAATAGGATGAAAATAATTTTTTGTGAATAGTAACTTTGGAATTTTATTTACCATGATTAAAAGTAAATAGGGTAATTAAAGGTTAAATTTATATTATAGTTCCCTTAACACATGTAAAAATTCTAATATATAAGTGTATTTAGACCAAAATCAAACTTATGAATATAATATGTTCCTCTTTGATCGACTTGGATTAGATTAGTATATTTATTATTATTTTATTTAAAGAAGAGTTAAAAGTGTTAAACTAAATGTTTAATAACTAGACCATTTTTAATATAGAATTACACATAAGATAAATTCTACTAAAATATTAGTTAGAAATAAAAAAATATTTCCTATATCATGGTATTTTATTTATAATTTTTAGAAATTATATAATTCAATTTATTAATGACACAAAGAAAATGCAGTAAGTAACTCAATAATGAATGATTAAAATAATTGATATTATAAATAACAAAATAAATGTAAATTAAGACTTTTTATTTCATACAAGAATTTTATAGGGGAATATTACATGTTAATATTTATTTTATTTATTTATTTAGAAGTAATTAACTTTTTATGACTTTTACAAGAACTAAATACCAAATATTGTCAAAATTGACATAATTAAGTTTTTTTAAAACAATACTATATTATTAAATGATACAATATTCATAAAAAAATACGGTTCATCAAAAGGAATTATATAATAAAATATTTGTCATTAATGTACTAATTTAGGTTCATTAGACATTTTATTGAAATATTATTAACCATATAATATAAAAATACAAAGAGACATGGTAAAGGTTAAACTATTTAACAAAGAGTTAAATCTAAAAGATAGGGTTAATATGGCGACATAAACTTTTCTAAAACCTATTGGTTAGAGTATATAGACCTATACGCACCTTAGGATATAAATTAATTCATTTGGAGACATTATAAAGTTAAAATTATTTTAAAATAAAATAAAATTTCCAGATTTTCCGAAAGTGACCCTCACCTTTCTTATAAAAGGGAACTTCCCCTTCTCTTAGTTTCACACCCTCAAATCCATTCGTCTCAGCCAAAACCAGATCAAATATCCTCCAAAATACCTTAAATTTAACTTATATGCCTTAATTTTATCATAAATCCAACCTAAGGAGCTCTTTTGATCAAATTAAAACGAAGTACCAGAAGAAGAGGTAATTATTTCATCACATCTTATATAGTTCTTTTCTTCTTCCAGATCCTCATTCTTTGTTATTTCAATAAGAAAATAATAAAAATAGTACCTTATACATACTTATAATTTATTATAAATACGTTAAAACCATATTCATTATTCTATTAATCCTATGAATGATAAAGGCACCATATGTGCGTACGTATGACATTCCGTCTCCACGTTGTGGGGTAGTTTGTTATTCAACACTAAATTATTTGTATGGGTATAATAATGAGTATATTTAATTTATATAATGAACATAACATAGTAATTATTCATTATATATTATATAAAATCCAGTTAAACACCATTTTACCATTAATAGAATGATATTGTCGCTCGTGCGTATATACGGCTTACCGTCTCCATGAGGTTATGAGATTAATCTTCAATGATCACCATTAAAGAATGATTATACATATATATATATATATATATTGATTGATTATTATATATTTTAAATAATATTTTTAATGAAATAATATATATTTATGTAGATAAATATATGTCATTTACTTACTTCCATACTATACGATAAGAAAAAAAACAATGTTCATGCGTACGTACAGACTACCATCTCCAAAAATGGTGTTTCCATTTCATAAATATAACTATTATAAATATTTATATTCTGAATATACATGATATATAAGTTGTTATATATATTATGTAAGTATTTAATCATGATCTAAGTGATATGATCAAGAAGGAAAATTTAAAACACGTATGATAAATAAAATAATTATTACCCAAAATGTTACATTAACATGGAAATTATTATCAAATTGGTAGTAGAAAGTCATAAATGGATTATATATGATATCATAAATATTAATATGGTTTATTAATAAATTAATAACATGTTGTGGTCATTATATAGGAGGCTAAACGTACACTCGTCTGAGGGAATGTACAAGGTAGAGGTTATTTCTTCCATCTAATTGTTATCTGAGATTGTTTATGTAAGTTTTTACTGGGACATATTTTTTATACATATCCATGATTCATAATTTTTTTTTCAAAAGTATTATTTTTAAGTGACTCTTGAACTAAAACATAATTTTAAATGGTTTAAATAGTTATTCTTCTAAATCATTTTTATTAATGTCCATGTTTTCAAAATGGTTTTACGGATTTATTTATATGGACATGAATATTTTACAATGTTAATTACATTAAAAAGTTTCATATTGGTATGAGACAGTTTGATTCAAAAATTTCTTTCAAGTGTCTTCCTTTCAAAATTATATGACGTTTAAAATATTTCATGAAAAATGGATTTTTTTTCTTAAAGAGTTTAACAGAACATTTTAAACTATGTCAACATATTTTACTAGTTGTTATTCATGATTGAGTTTTATTTATTTTAATAGAATGTTCAATACTATATTGAATGAATTATGATATGTTTGACTATGGATGTGTTGTTTTTATACCATTCATGGTTCACAGTTGATGTATTGAAATTTTGTATGACAGTTTTAATACAAATGTTTATGTTTGGTTTCACACTTCTCATATGAGGAATAAATTGAAATTAAAAAGTGACATGTGGGGCCCACAATAGCCCCTCGATGAATCAGTATGTCTCATGAGAAAAATTAGTGTCTTGGAACAAGGCCCTAACAAATGTTTTTTTCAGTCTTGGCACGATGCCTTGACTGTGTGGTTATGATGTCCGACATTATGCATTCCCTTTTTATGAAATTCGTTATTACATGTGATTATTCGAAAAATAGAATATCCATTTTCATGTGTATATGGTAATGTTTGATTTATTTTTGATAAATTATGTTCATGTTTATGTTTAAAATACTATTGTTTTTAAAACACATATTTCCTTAAATGTTTCTAGCTTCTACTAAATTATTTACCCTTACAAAGAATTTGAGCTCATCTCTTTCTTATGTTTTGTTTTCCCATTATTCCCAGAAGTATATTATGACTGATATTAAGGGTTAAGAAAGGTGATTAAGGGAGTTCTCAACGTATTATTTATGTATTGTTTTATATTAGAGAGTGTAATGTAATGTTCATGTATATAATCTATTTTACAAGAATGCTAAACCGATTTGTCCTTCAGTACTTGATTCCCTGTAATCATGCCAATGTATTAAAATAATACATCATCTTTGAGATTATGTGGTTAGGGTGTTTCAGTTGGTATCATAGGATGTTTAGAAACAACCTTGGAAATTAATTTAGATAAACTCTGATTATTAAATAATACCCTAATATAGAAATTGAGGATTAATATAGAATAACTTACTAGAATTTTGGTAATGTAAAGATTTTGTAAATTTTCGAAGTAATACATACCTATTTAGATATGATCAGGTAGAGGCAGCTCTGACACAGATGTATCTAGGGGTAAAACCTGAAAACAACTATTTGAGCTAGGATCGAACGGGAACTGGTGCACAACAACGGGCCTTGCTAAACTCTTGGTTACAACACTCCCGGGGGATAAACATAGGATAATTAATATTTTATTTACAAACCATTATAAATGATTTATGAGTAAATATGATACCAAAGAAACCATTTTAATTATTATGAGACTAGATGTGAGAAAATATTCAATTAATGTTGAGAATTTTACTATTATATTAGATTATATATTATGAAATTATCTAACCTTGTTTATGTCATCATTTTGAAATGTAACATAGTATAAGGATTGAGAACAATAACAATACACATGTCCCATAGAGTAAGAATGATCATATATTTCATAGTAGTACACCAACATTTCGAAGGGAAATATCCTCCCATGTATTCTTATCATATAAGGAAGTAGTATGATGTGTTAATATGATAATCAGAGAATTATCTATGTCCTATGGCTTAGTAGGGAATCTAGATAAAATGAGGATGTAATAGATAATGATAGATAAATGGAAGAAGGGAATGAATTATTTTCCCAGATGTGATAACTATGGAAAGAATCACACTGGGAAGTGATTGAAATGATTGGGTGTTTGTTATAAGTATGGAGAAAAGGTTTATCATGAAAAATAATGAAATGGGATCATAGAAAAGTCTAATATTTAGTGTTTCAACTATAGCGAATTGAAGAAATTCACAAATAAATGTCCTAAGAGTAAAGGAAATATATCTCAGAATAATAAAAGAGATCAAGTTCAAGTTTAAGTTTTTACTATGGTAGACGTGGAATAAATAATGTATTTTTGTTTCTGGATTAATGAATTATGTCATTTGAGTGTTGTATCAATGATGTACTAATTATATGAATTATAGAAATAAATAAGGATTGTACTGCAGTACTATTTCACTAAGGATTTGAGATTGTGTGGTACCAAGAAAAGTGACTTAATAGTAGGTTAAACTTTTTTGGAAAATATATGGTTGAAGGAAAGATAAACCATAATATGGTTCTGATACCGAGCTATTGATTTTGGAATATGATATGATCAATTTAGATAAATTATATTGAATATTCTTGACTTCCTTGTGACTAATTGAGGATTTCTATATTCTATCATTGTTGGAGATTACAACATTTTTTTATATAAGGAGTAGATCCAGTATTCTATAAAGAATAAGGGAGCATGAATGTAATCAAAAAGGTTTTATGGTAATTAATGGTGTTACCATGTTTTAAAATAATACATGATGAAGGAATTAACATGTTATTACGTGGAAAAATTGATCTTCATTATGTTTATCTTTCTTTTAAATTTTAGAATATGAGTTTGGAAATAATTATTTTGGATAATTATAAAGGATTGATTGAATTAAGTAATAAATTGGATAGTATTTTTTAAGGTTAAAAAATATCATAATATTATTTTTGGATTGTTATAAGAAGGATAACCCAAAGGTCGGGCGACAACACGTCACATCCGGCTATGCTGTGAGACTTGATCCCGCAACTAAAGGGCGACAAGGGTGCATCACCTACGACTAGACTACGTGATGTATTTGTTTGTATAATGTCATTTTTATAGTTTTGAAGATGAATTATAAATTCATTATTTTTGGAACCCTATACGATTAAGATAAATTAAATATTTTTCAATTATATTATCTTTTGGTGTGAAAGTTGAGTCTATGGTAGAAGTTAGTTGAAAGATGGAACTCTAATTGTTAAATACTTTTTATCTTATTATATGAAGAAATAAATTATTAATCTTTAGGGAACGGATCTTAAAACCAAAAATCTGTTATCCTAATACCATGTGTTTTTTTGAACCGATGATATTTAAATAATAATAGATTTATGGTTTTGTGTCCCTCAATATCTCATTTATTGTTTACTTGTTTGTGATTGATGACCTCAATCAATCCCTATAAATATTTAGGTATTCCTCTTATAATGTGTCTATAATTTCCACCAATTTCATCTTATTTGTGATCATAATTTTCTGGTGAATTTTTCATTTCCCATTCCCTCATATTAAGACTAAAATTTATTAACCCTATTTTTTATTGTGGGATTTCACAAAAGTATTTTTTATTTTTTATCCTTGTATTTTTGAAGAACTATTTAAAATTGTGGGGATATAATTTATTGAAGGATGGGAGAATAAAACACCCTAGGATTTCATAATATGTAATCTCTTTAAAGTAATTAAATTGCTTGTGCCACATGCTACACCGGGTTCAAGAGCACCATGACTTAACAAACAAGTCATTTAAAAAAGAGTTATGTATAGTATTAACAAAATTTTAAATTTTATAAACTCCATATAATTCTAACATCCATATTATGTGTTTTTTTACATAATATAAGAAAATTTTCATTTTTTATAATAAAAGAAGTATTTATAAAAAAATTAACTTTTACAGCCTTTTATTGATGACCCATTTTTAAATCCTATATTTGATGCTTTTATATATTAAAATTGGAAAAATAAAATCCTTAACTTGAAACATGACATATAAATTTATTTTGGTTAAATTTTTGGTAATTTTATGGTAACTATTATATTTTGAGGACTAGTGAAAAATACTAAATTTAAATTAAAAACAACTTTTTAAATCTAATTAATTTATATTGTTAAATTTTAAATTTAATTAGTTATAAAGTATCATTAGATTATATTTTTATCATTTAATATAATGTAGGTCATTGGATGTAATTTTACAATTAAATTGGATATAAAAACATATCAATATTTTGATAATTTTTACTTATCAAAAACCTGATTTCTGGTTTAGACAATGGAAATTTATTTTAGACTAATTTAGGAAAGTTATATGTTTTTTATTTAGTAAAATAGACATTATTATTGAATTTAGAATATCAAAATTATCTTTAGGTGAGTTTTTGGTATTTTTCCAAAAACAATATATTATGGATGAATAGTGAAAAACACAACGATATTGTTTAAAAATGATTTATTAAAATAATTATTTTTAAATTCAAATTTATTTTAAAGTAAAAATAGATAAATAATATATATATTTTAATCCAATATAATTCATTAGAGTCGTTTTATGATAATATTAGTTATATAAAATTTTATTGAAAATTTTAACATCTTTTACCCACCTTCTACGAACATTTAGAAATTCTCATAAAACGTAAATTTACAACTTCTGTGAACGTATTTTTAAAAATCATAGAGACATAGTTGAAATTACTATCTAAAATATGGTTCAATAGGATGAAAATAATTTTCAGTGAATAGTTACATTGGAATTTTATTTTCCATGGTTAAAAGTAAAAAGTGTAATTAAAGGTAAAATTGATATTATAATTACCCAAACAGAAGTCCTAATTTTATTGAATAAGTGTATTTCAAACAAAGTAAACCTTATTAAAAAAATATGATTCACTTTGATCTACTTGGAATAGATTAGGACATTAATTATTATTTTTTTTAAGAAGAGTTAAAAGTGGTAAATTCAGAGATTAATAACTAAAGAAAATTTAATATAAGGTTACACATATGATAAATTCAACTATAAATATTCAATAGAAAGATAAAAATATTTCCTATATCATTGTATTTTATTTATAATTTTTATACATTAAATAATTAAATTTATTTATGACACAATATTGATTTATAAATTACCACATTGATGAAATATTAAAATAATTGATATTATAAATATCAAAATAAATGTAAATTGAGACGTTTGATGCCATTAAATAATTTTAAATTTGAAGATGACGGGTTAGGGTTGATTTAATGTATTATTTTCGAATTAAAAAACATGTTATGACTTTCACCAAAACAAAATACTAAATAGTGTCAAAATTGACATAAATGATTTTTAAAATCAAATACTACATTATTAAATGATATATTATTAGTAAAAATTTATGGTTTGGATAAATTACATATATAATTATATATATGTCATTAATTAACCACTTTAGGTTATCTTGACATTTTATTGTATGGTTATTAACCATATAATATAAAAATGTTAGGATATATGGTAAATGTTAAACTATTTAACCAAGAGTGAAATCTAAATGATAAGGTTAATATTGTGACTTAAACATGTCTAAAACCTATTGTATGAGATTATTTATACCCATACCCACCTTATTCTTGAAATAAATTCATTTAAGTAATTATAAACCGTAATTGATATTATAATAAAATATTATTTCAATATTTTCCTAAAGTCACCCTCACCTCTCTTTTAAAAGGGTACTTCCGCTTCTCTTAATTTCAAACCTCAAAAGCGATTTGGCTCGAAAAAAACCTACTAAAATATCCTCCCAAGTACCCTCAATTATACCTATATGCATTACATTGATCATAAAGCCAACCTAACGAGCCCTTTTGATCAAATCAAAATGAAGCACCCGAAGAAGAGGAAATTATTTCATCACCTCTTTAATGGTTTTTTCTTCTTCCAATTCCTATTTCTTTTTTATTTCCATAATAAAATAATAAATATAGTAAATTATAAATACATATATGTTATTATAAATATGGTAAAATCGTATTCATTATTCTATCCATCCTATGAATGACAAAGGCATCATAGGTGCGTACGTACAACTTACTGTCCCCACGTCGTGGTGTAGTTTGTTTTGTAACACTACATTATTTGGATGGGTATAATAATGAGTATAGTTAATTTAAATAATTAATATAACATGGTAATGATTCATTATATATAATATACTATCCAATTAAACACTATTTTACCATTTATATAATGATATTGTCGCTTGTGTGTACGTACGGCTTACCGTCTCCACGATGTAATAAAAATCATCATCAATGATCACAATTTTGTAATTTTTATAAATATATATATATATTTCATGAATATGAGATATATGAAATTATATTTATACTATAATAACATATATTTATGTAGATAAATATTTGTCGTTAACTTACTTCTATACAATACAATAAGAAAACCGAAACAACGTTCATGCGTACGTACAGAGTACCATCACCAAGAATGTTGTTTCCATTTCATAAATATATATATTATAAATATATATATTATGAATATATATGATATATAAATCATGTTTTATGTTATGGAAGTTTTTAAATCATGATCTTAGTGATATGATCATGAATTACAAGCCAAAACACAAACGATAAAGAAAATGATTATTACCCGAAATGTTACTTTAGTATGGAAATTATTATTAAATGGGTAGTATAAAGTCAAAAATGTATCATATATGATATCATAAATATAAATATTGTTCTAGAATAATTTAATAACATAATATAGTCATTATATTGGTGGATAAATGTAAACTAGACTAATGAAAAGCACAAGGTAATGGTTAATTGATCAATTTCATTATTATCCGAGATTGTTTATGTATGTTTTTACTAGGACATATTTATTATCCATGTGCATGATTTATAAAATAGTGTTCAAAAGTTTTTTTTAAGGGATTCTTTAAATACAACATAATATTAAATGGTTTAAATATTTATTCTTCTACGTCATTCTCATTAATTTCCATGTTTTCAAAATGTTTTTAAGGATTTATTTATATGGAAATTAATATTTTTAAATGTTAATTCCTTTAAAAAGTATCAAAGTGTTATGGGAAACTTTTATTAAAAAATTTATTTTAAATTTCTTCCTTTCTAAATTATATGACTTTTAAATGATTTCATGAAAAATTGGTATTTCTCTCAAAGAGTTTACAAGATCATTTTCAACTATGTCAACATCCTTTACTGGATATTATTCATGATTGAATTGTATTTATTATAATAAAATGTTATGAATTTTATAAAATGAATTATGATATGTTTGATTATGGATGTGTTGTTTTTATAACATTCATGGTTTACGGTTAAAGTATTTTCATTATGTATGCTGGTTTTAATATGAATGTTTATGTTATATTTCACCGTTTTCTAATAAGTAATGAATTGGACTTAATAAGTGACGGTTAGGGCCCTCTATAGCCCCTTGATTCATTGGTAGGTCTCATGAGGCAAATTAGTGTCTTGAAGTAAGGCCTTGATTTTTTCTAATTTGTAGTCTTGGAACGAGGCCTTGACTATGTGGTTATGATGTTCGACATTATGCATACCCTTATTATGAAATTAGATATTACATGTGATTATTTGAATAGTAAAATATCAATGTGCATGTTTATATGGTAATCATTGATTTTTTTCCATATTAGGTTAATGTTTATGTTTAAAAGGTTGTTCTTTTTATAACACATTTTTTCTTAAAATCATATAGCTTCTACTAAATTATTTACCATTACTGAGAATATGATTCCACCCCTTTCTTCTGTTTTATTTTGCCAATATTCCACGAAGTGTATTATGACTAAATTTCACTTTTAAGAAAGGTCTTTAATGGAGTTAGAAAAGTATTATTTTTGTTGTGTTTTATATTATGAAGTGTAATGTAATGTTCTTGTATGTAATCTATTTTCTAATACTGCTAAACTGATCGTTCCTTCAGGACTTGATTCTTTTTAATCATGTCAATGTATTAAAATAATGAACCAGATCCGAGATTCTCAGGTCGGAGCATTACATTGTGCGTAATTAAATATAAACTATTCCTTGTGTGTAAAAAATATATCAAATAATTAAAATAAATTTAAAGAAGATATTTCATAAAATCTCGGTATGTTACTATCGAATTCCCATATCTACTACTTTTTTGGTTCCAAAAATAATCACTTATAACCATGTCACACCATCCAGTCCTCATATCCACTATTACCCACATGACATAAAATTTACCAATTCATAACCATAGTATTCATCTGAAATATGTTTTCCCAACTGAAACAATAAGACAACACCACACATTACCCTATTTAAAAATAATAGAGAATTATTTACCAAAAAAAATGTTTCTACAATTTACATAAAAACCATCTTGACATTAATTAGGAAGCCAATAATCGAACCCCAATTCTCATAAATTATCTTAACACTATAAGCAAATTCCCATATTTCTAGGAACCTAATTCAACCTATTATATATACCTATCACTATGTGAGAAAACATACAAACATTTCTCACTAGCAAGAGGTAACAACAGTCTCTCTAGTCTAAACCTAAAAACACTCCCTGCTCACTATAGATGGTAATAATTCACTATCATAATGAAATTAAAAATAAATCAACCCACTCATAGATGTATGATTTATTCAACAACATACTAGTTCACCAAAAATACAAGAGAACTATACAATAATGTCACACCCCACCTACTACATCCCTAAAAATCATCATGAAATACTTACCTATGGTGTTAACCACCCAAAGGAAGTGGATCATTCCAACACAACCGTATTGATGGCCTATCGTGAATGAGAAACACAATTCCAATGAAGAAGCATCCTTTTCACACAATTACTATACTATTTATACTAGGGAATACACCTAAACCTACAAAGTAGATTTTTATTATCCATCATTATATTTACATTATTGAAAATAATACAACCATACAAAATAAAATCACTATTATTGGATTATATAATTAATAAATAGATAATAATATATTTAAAAAAACACCAGTTTGTTAATAATTGATATTTTAAATATCCAAAAAAAAATTTAAATATTTCTTAAGAAATTATAATTAATCAAATCCATTTTCCAAAATAATATTATTATTCTTTTATATTTCATGTAGATATGTAGCCATGCACATGAACTAGTATACCTTTATTCTTATGATGTCCCCAAACACACATAATTATTCCAATATAATACAACTGAGAAAACATAAATAACATACAAACCCAAACCATCATAATTTTATAAATATCTAAATCATAATAGTGCAATGAAATGAACATCAATATCATTCATTGTTAACTTAGGATTCCACTATTAATGTGACTGAGATTTATAAGACTAGTTTTTTCACATGAAATTAACATTGTTATCCATATCATTCAGGTCAAAAAATGGAAAATTATAAATAATAACATTGATACCAATTTATCTAAACATTATATAAATCGATCAAATAACACTTGATAATGGGTACTTCGTGGTTTCAGACATGAATCAACAAAAAACAATAGAAAAAATATAGTATAAACAGTCTAAAACCTACATCGGAATACAATAATCACAATATAAACGCATTAAATGTAAAATAAATAATTTAATCAACAAAAAGTTTTAGGGTTTTCTCATGGGATTACAGTTATTATCCATCTTTTACAAATGGAAAACACTAACATGATATATATTAATGACACATATCACCATACCTACATAAAAATGAACCATCCATTGCGATAAATAAATAAAAAATATAAAACATAAAAATATAGTGTAGAAATAAATACATAACTCTTGTATTTTTATAAATCAGTAATCTGACAAACTTATATCTAGTTCATCCAGATACCAAAAAAAACATATAACCTCAACATGAACCACAATGGTTAAATTTTACACTAGTAAATATATATAGGGTTGGGGAAATAAATATATGTAGGTAAACACAACCAAAGATTCTTATATATGTAAACAAAATGTATATATACATAACAAAATAATAGAAGTAGTATATAATAATATATATCGACTCATCTAGTGTCAACTATGTCATCTTGTCATGTTTGACCACATTCCATGGAAAATGATGATAATCATTTTAATTAATGTCACTGAAAATATAAATACCATGAGTGAATATAATAATAGTGTTAGATCCAGATAAATAGAGAAACCAAATATCGTGTTATGTGATGATAACCTACAAATTACTTATAAATGAATAAGAATAAGGTGGTGAAATCCCTACTCCATTCTTACCTGGTCAACTATTCTAACACATTTTATTGATTGATGTACAATTTTATTCTATTTGACATTATAGATCATATATTTTAATTATTTTAGAATGATGGATATGTTATAAGGTTATTGGAGAAATAAATTATGTGGTATGAACTCTTGTGTATACTTTAATCATTATGGATGAAGACACCACATACCGGATGATATTTTAATTGGTACATGATGGACCCCAAGTAGATGGGGTGAGTTTGTAAGGGATATTGTGTGACTGGTTACCTAATAATGTGTACCCATTGGATCATGTTTGATGTATATATTTATTAAAACTTATCCCCTTTTATTTTATTGACTTTACACTACACATATCTTCACATATTTCCATCTATTTATTTCATTCCATGATTTGGATATTTTATAGTGATGGTCTAATATTTGATCATGTCATTAAATTGAATTTCCACATGGGAATTTACACATTATCTTCCTTTTATTAAATTTCCATCTCTTTATTTATTCAACATTCATTTTTATACCTAATTCCATTTTTTTTCTAGATTTATTGATTTGTAGTACTAAAAATTGAATTTTTATGTTTTATTCAATTTAAATAAATCATATATTACAAGGTTGGTTGTCCCCATAAATCTAAATAAATTTTACAATAATGGAATGAGTTTTTATGAGTTCTTGTTTTAAATATCTTTATTTTAACTCCCTTTTGTAAAATATAATATTTAATATATGGTTCTGTTCTAATAACTGATTCATATTACGACCATTATATTTCCTGTAAGATTTTACAATAGACAGAATATCCACTGATAAACATTTCCCATAATGTAAAGTCAAGAAATTGATTCAAAAAACTATTAAGGGGTTCATTGGTTTCATTTATTACAGTTTTATCATCTTATTGTGTCCAATAAAATTTCATTATATGAAATTGTATGAAAATAAGAAGGATTTGGGTATTATTCACTCAGAATGGTACTTCATGTTTTGATATTGATTAAAAAGTACTAAATTTGATGGGTTATACAATATCAATGTTATTTATTTTTTAAAATTTATATATCATTAAATACGATGATTTTATTACAGTCAATTATCTACCATTGAAATATTGGATGAATGCCTTCTATACTATGGTGGTTGGTGGTATATCTTTACCCAAATTGATGTTATGATAGATCAATCCCCATGAGTTTTAAAAACTAATAGTACATCATATATCATGATATGGTTAATGGTGGTACATCATTCACCATTGGTTTTTTGTGGTATATCTTCCACCAATGGGAGTTGTATTGGTGGGGCATCCTTAAGCTAGAGCCTAGGATCAGTGGTATATCATCCACCCTGATATTGGTACAAGTGTTGAATCTCCCACCCTATTAATAAAGATGGTGGTGTATAATCATCCTATCGTGTGAAACAATGGTATATCATCCATTTATAATTTTGGATGAACTATTCACAATGATTTTCTATATTAAACATTAATATTACGAGTGTGGTATAATGTTTACACAACTGGAAAACGATGGGGATGCCTCATTTATTGTGTTTATTTTGAAGTGACAACTTGTTTAAAACGATTATGATAATATGAATGATATATAATTCATCCCCAATGAGGTTTTATACCATGGGTTTCTCAACAAAATTCTAGAACTATCCAAAGTAAGTACTCTCACACATTTTATTGATATCATGAACCCCATTTTTTATAGGTTATTTATATATTGGATATGTAGAATTCCATATTAAGTAAGTACTTGTATTTATTGTAAATTATATGGGAACTGCTAGTTGTGGCCAGTTAGTCTATACTCACACCTTGATTTGATTATGTAGTACCTATGTATATATTTTGATTTGTCTTTTTGGTAAGGTAAAAAAAAATTTATATGGTTAAGAAATTATGAGGGACTAGAGTTATGTGGTCAGACTAAGATAGAACCCATGTCATGTATTTATTTATACCTATTTTATTATTATATTAGGGCCACTATTTTTTATGATCTACTAAGAAAAGTTCTTTATTACTCTTGAAAATATATATGTAATGTACAGTTGAACATTATATTATAGCATGATAGTTTTTATTAAAAATTATCTAGTGTTTAAATTAATGTTTTTACTTATATATATTATATAATATGGTAACTATTTCTTAATATTGATTGTATTTTTATTTATGATTCTTTTATATATGATATGTTATTTTGTCCTTATAAAATTTATAAAAATTATCCAATAGTTAGTAGCCTCCTGAATATGAGCTGGTGATATTGACATGCGTAGATTTCAATTATGATGATTGAAGAGTTAATCGATGTTATGAATACAAAAAAAGTTGTATTAGATCATTGTAATAATTTTCTAATAATTTTATATATGGTTGATAATAGATTCTATATTTTTATAGCTTTGTAAGAGGATCATTTTTTATAGTAGTTAACCATTATTAGGTAGAGGTAAAATATAATTGGTAAGATATGTTTTAATGTTTTTTAAATAATTGTTTTGTGTTTTTCACTATATGATATGTAATTTTTATTATATTTGTTTTCACACTTGGCCTAGGGTAGAGAAATTTCATTTATTCTTGCAATATTCTAAACTTTTAGAGCACACATGATATTGTTATGATTATTTGTGGTTTATTTTACTGTTATAATGCATAGTTATGTTATTGAACGTGTCAAAATAAATTATATACTGATTTACTATACTATAACATTGTATAACTCTAAGAAACCATCAAATAGAAATTTGATATTTCTTCTAACATAATATGATAATTCATGATGATCTATATGTTGTTATACTAGACAAGAGAGTGGGTGGGTTGTTCTAAAATCATGAAATGATTTTTCAAACATTATATTGATGGGTATACATTTAGGGTGTAGAAAATGAGGGATGCATTTTCTTACCCAAAATTAAGATATTAAAACTTTTAACAGAAACATGTTTTCAGTTTTTTGGAAGGAATTATTGTGTTATTCTACTATGGAATCCTCTTATTGAGCACTATAAGGGCGGGGATGATAATTCCCTAGTAGATTTGGAGATGAAGATGATTTTTCCTATTTTATTTCTACTAATTCGAAACAATAAGAGACTATACATTATCTATAATATAATTGAACGGAAAGGGATGGGAAAACCAAGCCTCACTATTGTCGAGAGTTACAATTTTTGCATCCAAAACTGTATTCATGTGAGGGTTGACCATAGAAAATATAGTTTTTAGAAGATTCTAGGAATACTATTATTGATAGAATTTAGAAAACCCCTATAAATATGATGATTATATCATAATAAATTATTTATGAACCAGCGGAGACATACTATGTAATTTTTAAATTGTTCTTGTAGTATGTAGGGTAGTCCTTTATGTATTTCAGGACTATATTCTTTAAATAAAATTGTAATATAGGTACTGAGGGTTGAAAAAACCAAATAATTTATTCATCACGTTTTGGGGGAATCTTGGTGATGGTTTATAAAACTTGTTTTACTAATCTTTGATATATTTCAATATACTATTGGAGGATGTTACAATTATTATCAAAATATTTTAGGAATTCCAATGATATTAAACTGAATCGTTTGGAAAAAATATTTCACCTAAAGATAAAATCTAATGAATCTATTGATATATTTTTTGATTGGGGAAATTTAATTATGGCGGAACTCATAGACATGGAAAAAAGCTTTATGTTTTGAAAATATCTAAATGGAAGGTGATAATATTGTTGTAAAGACCCGTAAAATTCAAGGGAAAAAAATTTCTAAATTTTCTTTGGGATTTTACAAGAACGCAGTTTCTGACGGCACTTGATTCCGAGGCCCGGTGTGCCCGTAATTTCTATCCGAAGATTATCTTGGGTACGTTCAGTGAACGAATGATCGGGAATTTCTAACTTTTGAACCCGTGCTCAAAATCTAATTCCAAGGGCACCGATGGAACCGCAGAACCGGTAATTGCTTAGGAACGCCATTTTCGGAGTTGTGTTTCCTCGTGAGAAGATGATAAAAATTGTGGAATTTTAATTTATAATTTAATTTCAATTTTTATTTCTTCAAGTGGTTTAAGGCTTTGGGTAGAAGTTGGGTAACTACCTAACTTCCCAAGGGAGGTTTTGTGGGTGGTTGGGCCCACACGAACCCCACCCCTTCATATTCATCAACCCTTCTCAACTCACCATTAATTTTTGACAACTTATGTTATTAATTAAGTGAGTTAAGTGAGGATGTATGAATTTAAAATGATTTGTTGAGTTAATAAAATAAGGGAGAGGCTTATTTTATTTTGGGTTAGTTTCTTGTGGTGGAGTCTTGGGGAGAAAAAGGATAAGGATTGTGAAACTTCTTCATCTTCGACGAAGAATGCGAAGAACACTTCGGTCTCCGATGAAGAACGCCGAGTTCTCGGAAACCGATTACGCGACTCCATGTACCGTGACGCCGACGACGTCTTCTTTCACGATGTCTCTTTCCGTGACGGTTTTTTCGCGATGAACCCTCTTTCGAAGAACCTTCATTCAAGCTACGCTCGAGGTAGGGGTTTATTTATTTAATTGTTCGTGAATACTACCTTTTCGTTCTTCATGAAAATAAAACCAAATGCTATCAATTAACGAGAGGGGGTCGGACCGCACAAACATGGCCGACCCTCCTCCCTTATCCATGTTATTGTTTCTAATGTGGTTAGAACGGGAATAGCGCGGTGACGTCACACCGCGCGAGATTGTGTGGCATGTAAAGCGCGGTGTCGTCGCGCCACACTGTGAAACTGAACCAAGTCTCAGCGCCATCGCGCCGCGTCAGAGAAAACTGAATACACCGCGGCCGGAGCGGGGCCGCAGCGGAGAAGGGTGACCGGCGGACGGTTCCGGGCCACCGGTGTCAGAGCAGGGAGGGGACTGGTCGTCACCAGTCCCGCGATGCTAGAAACCAACCTGCCGGGGCGGGCCGACCAGATAGGAGGAATGTCTGGGGTTTAATCCCCGGCCGGCCAGCTAGCGGCCACCACTAAGGGGGGGCGCTGTTACAAAACACGGGGGGGCAGAACCCCCCCCCCCCCGCAAACCGAACGGCTCGGCCGTTCGGCCATGCCAGCTTGCGCCGCACGTCGGGTCGCCGCACTGGGCCGCAGGTCCGCGCCCGGCCGGGCCGACCTAGGGGGTCTTGGGCCAGGTCGGTCCAGGCCCGAAAGCCCCGTTTTCAGAATCTTTTGATTCTTTTGCCCATATCTCGGGCTAAGAAACTCTGATCAACGCAATGTAAGTGGCGATGCGGTCCATAGAATGAGACGGTCGTTTCAGTATATCACACTCAAGGTTTCAGAATACTTTGGGTTCGGCCGGGTTGGTTCATACACGAAACCAACCGGGCCCTCGGAGCGGAAACGATCATAACTTGAGCTCCGGATGTCCGATTGATGTAAAATTTACTTTGATGGATTCCTCTAAGTGAGACGGATCTTTTGGATTACTACGCCCGAGGTTTGGATGTAGGTGGAGTACGGTCGAGTTGGTTTTGCCTTAAAAACCCAACCGGGCCCCTGGGACGAAAAAGCCAATAACTCTCAGACCGGGCGTCCGATTGACACGCCGTCTACGAAGTTGAGTTCCTGTTGACGATAAAAAACTTTTGGATACATCAACTCTGAACTATGTTTCAGTTGATGTATTAGCCTCTTGACTCGTAGAGCAAACCCTCCCGAACGATCTTGCTGTGTGCGGGAACCCTAGAGCTGGCTGCGTCTGCGACTGCTACTACTACGGCGACTGTACATAGATACTCAGTGGATTCGACGGCGAAGACTACAACACTCAGCGATCCTTCGAGGATCAGAGCTACCGATCATGTGTGGGTCCGATCCTTTGTGGGTCAGCGCTCTGCGGTTCTGTGTGAGCCAGCGCCTACAGATCCTGTGTGGGTCCGATCCTGCGTGGGTCTTTGCGGGGTTCAGTTACATATTGATCCTATGTGTGTCAGACCCTTCCTAGGTCATTGCGGGGGTTAGTAACCTATCGATCCTGTGTGGGTCAGACCCTTCCTGGGTCATTGCATGGGGTTAGTACCTATCGATCCTTTGTGGGTCTGATGACTTAGATGAATCAGTGGATAAATATGATCATCTCTATCATCATACGAAGAAGTATACCTATGTGAGCTGAATCTTGTTTTGCTTTCCTTTTTGGATTGTGTTGTTCTATCCTCTGTGGAATAAGTTTTTCTTTACTTTGTGGATTGTGTTGAGCTATCCTGTGTGGATTACGTTTTTCTTTCCTATGTGGACTGGGATGTACTTGGGCTCAGATGTTGGAGCCGAACGAGAATTGATGACTTTGGTATATGTATGGGCATATACCTAAGCAGTGTCAGATGTTACTCCGTGATTGTATCCTTCCTTTTTGGATTATCGTTTTTGGATTCTGGGAGACCTATGGGGGTCTCGGGGTCCCTACTGAGTAGCTTACACTCACCC
This sequence comes from Viscum album, assembly GCA_963277665.1. NCBI lineage: Eukaryota > Viridiplantae > Streptophyta > Magnoliopsida > Santalales > Viscaceae > Viscum > Viscum album. The sequence goes on along the minus strand of OY728157.1, from coordinate 706,257,609 downwards.
CTGTACGGGCTATGCCTGCACTACGTTTTGTTGGTTGCAGACGACAGACAACACTGATCGTGGTTAAGGCTTGCGGAGCCGGACGATACCTGTAGGTGGACCACTGTGCGGGATGTACTCGGAGCGGTCGGCTGGACCCAAGGAGCTGTGGAGTCTATCTGTACTAACCCTTCAGGTGGGATTTCCAATGGACAACTCGACGTTGCAGCTTTACTTTTCAGTTGTTGTTTTCCCTTCCAGTTGTACTTTACTTTCAGTTTGGGTTTGTATACTGGCCCACATACTTTTCCGCACTTACTATTGTACCCAGTTTTTATTTAGTGTTTACTTATACCGCTCGGTTTCTCTATGGTGTTTGTTTACCTTACAAAGGCAATGCCTTCCCATTTTACCAGGAATTACGCCTTGGTGCTAGTCGCCATCCCCTGACCTATGGAAGGCGGGCTTGGGGTAGTCACGGCACGGGCCCCGAGGACGGGTCGTGACAATTGTCCCCATGATTCAATTCTCTTTAAATCAATTTAGGATTTTATTTTAATTATTATCAATAAATATGATTTTCTTTCAATTCATTTGGTATGGAGAAGATATTTTTAAATCCTATTGGGAGGTGTTTTCCTTAGAGTTTAAAAGGCATTAGTTTATTTATGAATGATTATAGTTTTCAATTTCAATTTTTTTTCACTGTATATATTATGTAGAAATAGTTATTTATTTATAAATTATGTAAAAATTTATCTTTTTATAAGGTAATAATAATTTTTAGTTACATATGATAACAATAATACTACAAAATAGTAATCATGAGTTTCTATTATGGTACAAAATAGTAACTTAGGGAAAAAAATTCATAACTTATATTTTTCTAAACCATTTAATAATGTTTATATGATTATAAAACCTCTATAAGAGTAAACTCTAATCAGGAAAGAATTTATCAAAAATTATATATGAATAACCTGATAAATTCAAAGGGTATATAAGGTTTTTATAAATTAAATGTAATATAGAATAGTTTTTATAGGTGAATAATAACTTTTAAATCATATGGTTATTTATTATTATTTACTTAATAATAATAATGATTTATAATTGATTAATTCATCAGTAAAACTAATAATGTTGATATGAATTGAAGAATGAAATTTCATAATTACTTGTTGCTTCTAACAAAAATTTTATTATTTTATATTATCATACATATATAAAATCAATGATATAGTAATTTTTGAAATTAAAATAAGGATGGTGTTGAGAAGAAAATAAGAATTGAGTTGATTCTAAATGATATATTAACAATAATTAAAAACATAACTCTGATAATTTTGAATGAGAATAATGAATAAGAGATATTTTAAATAAATTAGATTTGAATAAAGATTGAATATGAATAACAAGATGTTGATTTTAATTAGGATATTCATAATTGTATTATAGAATATTATCTTTGAAAATATATTATTTTAAAAAAAGGAGATTAAGCTGACAGAAAATGTATTATGAGTGTAAAATAAATAATAATTCTATGAAAAAAAGATAAAAAGGATATCCCATAAAATTTATTATATAAGGGAGGGGGATAGATATCATATTCATTAAATGAATAAGGGAATTATGATTTAAAATGTAATCATTCATCAAAATTCTACTGTTATAATATTTTCTAATAAAAGGATGTTATTAAGAATTGACTATGAAAAACTTGTAAAATGTTAAATGTTACATCCATTCTCATTACATCATCTTGACCATAAAAGGTATATTATGTGATGGGGGATAACTACCAATATATAATGGTGACATAATAGACTATATTGAAGTAAAAATACATTAACAAATACAAATTTTTTCTAAATTAATTTCAACTATGAGTGAGTTGATGGTCTGTTACTATATATTTAATATTTGTAAAAACAATTATTTATATATTCTATAATTTTAATATATTAATGATAATTTATTTATTTATATGGGAAAAAATATTCTCTGAAGATGATACTTTTTTTAATTTTCTATAATATTTATAGGAGTAAACTGTGTGAATAGAGATTTTCTTAATCCCTTTAACTTTTATTATAGTATCATAATATAAATCGAATTAAATTTTTTTGAATCATTTTATATAAAATATAAAATTTTAGTTAAATTAAATAATTTAGAATTACTATGTTTTTATATGAAACCAATGTGTATAGATATGTAAATATACATAATTTTTAAATCTGAAAATAGTTATTATATATTTGTATTAGTATATATATTTTTTTAATTATATCAATTAAATAATTAAATTGGATTTCAAATAAAATATCCACATTATGATATTATTTAATAACATCAATGGAGTTTTTTTGCGTAAAATATGTGTTATAATGAATAAATTTGAAGACCTAGATTATTATAAGATAATTATTTTTAGTGAATTGTTTAATTAATATTGTATATTATTTTCAATTCTATCAAAATAATATTCTATAAATTAAAAATATAATAGGATTTATAAAAACATATAAAATTATACGAAACCGTATTTAATTATAAACCAATTATAAATACAATTAAGGAAACATAATGATTATAATTACATTTTTCAATAAAAAATGTTTATATTTATATGAATTTTTTTAATATAAAATTAAATACAAAATTATCTAGAAATTAAATTTTATTATATGTAGGTTAAATTTATTTTTAAGAAACCCACATTTAGTGTGATGGATAAATATTTTTAAAATACAGAAATTTAATATCTAAAAACATCATAAAAAATAGAAAATAGAAAATGTAAAATATAAAAATTTATGAACATGTGACTTATATCATGTTTAAACCATGTGTATAAATACATTTTTTGGAATTATCAACTCAATAAAACAAATAAATCTCTTATTACTAATTTTTGGAGAATTATACACTTTACTAAGCTAAGGATATAATTTAAAATTAAATAGTAGTCAAAACAATATATTTTTATTCACTAATAAAAGAAGATCACTTCCACCCATCCATGGTTACACACATTATTAAAATTTACATTGAATATATTCAAATAAAATCTCATGTATTTATTTTTCTTTTCCTTAATCCACTCATATCTAGAGTTTATCTAATAGTGTCATCTTTTATGGTTGTCTCTAAGAGAAAATCAAGTATCTAATATATGTATAACATTATTTTTTATATTATATTCCTAATCATCCTATTCAAGAAAAATAATATCCTTAAAAATATAATTAAATCAAGATAATTATTATAATTATATTTCATTATTTTAATGGACATAACACTATTTATTTATCTTTATTCACTATGTAAAATTAATACATCTTCAGTTCGGGTGCATAGACTACCATCCACAATATGTGATGACTTTGATATTTTACGTATTATAATCATAAAAGAATTTAATGATTACATTAAATTAAAAACTTAAATAAAAAATATATATTTCAATATTTAATTTAAAAATATAATATACTTATACCCCAGTCATTCATTAAAAATGTAAAAAATATTCACTATGTGTGGACTACTACATCAACCTATAATTAGTTTTTTATTTCAAAATCACATATAATTTATAGAATTAAAAATATATATAATATAAAAATATTTTTCCAAAAAAAACTATTAATATTATAGATACCATGAAACTATTTTATTATGCTTTCTACTCTGGTCAATATAGAAAACGAGTTGCAAAAATAATTTTATCAAACTACCTCATATTACTGACATTGGTAAGATAACATTGTCATATATCAACAAAATATAAAAATAAATGGTATATATTGAATAAATAAAGATCATTATTGTTTTTAATAGGATTTATATTAAATATAACTTTATTATTCATGTTCATTGGTGAATTAACAATATTATTCAAGAACAACATGAGGGTTTTCATCTCAAATTCCTCACATTGATACATGTATAGTATTGTGTATATAAAATAATTTAAATAATGTTTATACTACTTATTTGAGATATAATATCATGAATTATGGTTTAATAATTTTATTTCATGATTCATTTTATTCCCTCTATTTCATTGGATTTCAAATGAAATGTTGCTCAATCTGTAAGGGTTATTTGTCTAAAATTCTAACCCCTTTAGACATGTTTTTGTTATTCATTGAATTTTAATTTGACAGAGATAATAACAAACCTTAGATGAATCATTATCATATATTTTTTTAACATATGTGAAATAATAATTTAAATAATTAATTTTTATTATGTTTATTTTAGTCAGTTATAACCCAGGTTGTAACTATTTTATGGTAACTCAGTTTTGATCCATTGAGTTGTGGTCCTCCTATTGCACATAAACGTTGATTACGTTATTGTAATTGATTATATTATATGGTAATACATTTTTAATAAATTTTAATAAATTCCACATAATACTAATTTTTGAATTATTTTTTACGTATGGAGTATATTCATCATTAAGGATATTGAAACCTGAAGTCTCTAATCCATGAGTTATAGTTTTTTGTCGTGGTATTATTTTTTACATGATCAATTTTTACCACCAAAATATTTCACAATATATTATTTTATAACATGTTGTTTTATGATCCACATTGTGAAAAACACGTTTCAATAAAAATATAGTTTTATTTTACTTTTTACGTTAAGTTTTTGAATGAAATTATTTTCATAATTGTTAACTTTTTTTCTGTTTTACTTTCATAGTCTTTTACATCATATTATAATTTCTCAAAGAATAATGTTATGATTTTTAAAGGATCATTTTTAAAGATTATATTTAAAATTAATGGTTTTCATAACATTTTACATTATATTTATTATAGTTATATTTAAATATGATTTTTAAATTTGTATTTTACATCAATGTTAAAAATATTTTCTAAAATATATTTTTTCTTTTCAATTATATTTCCCACATAATTTCAAAAATCAATTTAAACTAATATGATTTATATTTTATGATTTATATAGTAATTTATGTTTACCAATTTTTGGAATTGAAATCAATGTATAAAATAATTTGATTCATGATTCCTTGTTTTGAGATACCTGTTAAATAATTCATTTAAATAAGGTATTTTTTTTATTTTTTTCAACACCCTTATATTTTTACATTGTTACACTAGGTATATGTTATTTTATATAAATCAATATTATTTATGTGGATGTCTAATTATAGTATTATTCCAATATTAACATACCTATATAATCAATAACTTATATGGTGTGAACATTATATTTAAAAAAATAATCATATAAGAGTATTAACCTAAAGATAATATTTATTTATTGAGAGAAGAACTATTAAAAATATTGATTCTCACTAAACATTTACATGTGTTTATTATGTACTAACCTCTTATAACATTTCATTATGTAGATACCGTTGTATTTATTCCCCCAAATTTTTCTTAAGGAATGACATGAGATTCCATATTAACTATTTTGGTGACTGTATTGGAGTTATGAAACAAACATATGAGGAAAAGATTTATATTTCATCTAAATGCATCGACATATCTCATTAGATATAATAAATATGGTTTCAGTATACAACTCTCACTATAAATATATGATGTGATAGAGTGAGACCTTGGTTGCGTGTTTGTTATCTCCGTCATTATGTGTTCTATTAGTTTGAAATCAGTAATTACTATTATTCTTCTTTTCATTTATTATCAGGGATATTGAATGTTATCAGTTTCAGTTATCAATGGAATTATTAATATTATTTATCACATCCATATTATATATTTCATGATTAATTTTAAGACATATTTAGTTATATGATTCCTTTACTTATCATTTAATAGTAACCATGGTAAAATTTATCACCTCTTTAAACGGTAAACCGTGTTAATCATGGATAAAATTGAATTTAAATGTCCCTATATTTCATATTAATAATTATTGGAAGATGAAAATTTTAGAATTATCACCTTATGATAAAAATTTATTTTTTGAAGTGATTCTTGTACATAAAAAAAATATAATATTTGAATAAAATAAAAATGAAAAAATATAACTCTATTACTTTTAAATATTCATTATTATTCAACAAAGGGGAAATATCAAGTTATGAATTTTTTTTTTCATCATAAAAAATTTATTTTCATGGTAATTATTTATTTATAAATTTTACTTATTATATTATTACCTTAAATTAATAAAAAACAATAACATAGTATTTCATTAATTAATAAAAAAATAAAATTAATGATTATGAGAATATTTAAATTAATATATTTTTATTGGGCTATAATATTAAACTATTTTTTGAGATTGATAAAATAAATTATATTTTTAAGGATAATATTATAATTATATCTCTGTATAAATTTTCATAATTTCAAATTTAACTAATATTGTAAAAATTGAAATTCATAATATATTATGAATATAATATTTTGTTAAATTATTACAAATTCAATAATAACTACATTTAAATATGACAAGGGGGATATTATATGATTTAAATTATCGTCCTTTATCCATTTATGAACAAATTGTTTCCTTAAAAATAAATTTATATCCCTTTACAAGTGATAAATAGTTTACCATAGTTTGTGATAAAATAGTTTAACTTTGGGGTAAAACATAAAGATAACGTTTAAAAACCCACATAAACCTATAAATATTTTTTTTGTATTAGGTGATTTAAACCCAATAATATCATATATTGAAATACTAAATCATTTATAAAAATTTTATAGTGAATTATACTATTATATTTTAATCTATAAAAATATTAAGAGAGTCCCCCTCACCACAATTGTATAAGGGAACCCCTCATTTATCTATATTAAACCACATAGAAGCTTATAGATCAATAAAACCCTACCAAACTATATTTTCAATATCCCTATACATATACTATAGGTTTTTCTACTCTGAAAATACCATCCACTGGGTTCTTAAGGGGAGATATAAATTATTTCTCTCAAAGATTATGTTATAACCACACTCGATCACTTCATGATGATTGTTCATTTACCACATTTAACTATTTTAAATTACACATTAAATAGTATATCCAGAATCCAAAAATTATTTAACTAACATTATTGAAAAGAAAATTCTCGATTTACCCTCTTATCCATCAAATTGGAAATTAAAGTATCATATGTTTGAACGTATGGAATACAACCTACACATAGTGATACAAGTAATTTTAAATCACAATATTTTATGGATAAGTATTATAATGGGTTAAATATTTAATTGAAATATTAATGACATAATTACTATATTTTAATGATTATATCATATATTATTTATTTCCTCAAAACCAATAAAAAACAATAATGTTTCACATTCGTACGTGTAGTCTACTACCACTACAAAGCGATTCAATTGTTTTCATCTCTATATTACATGTAATTTATTAAAGAAGTATTTGATGAATATAAATGATATAATAAAAATTATTTAATTATTAATTTTTATTTTTTTTTAATTTCCCTCAATCAAAAAGGTAAAACATCATTTATGCATACGTATGACCTACGAAATCCATAAATGGGGTAAATTGTTTTTAAATATGTAAAATTAATGGATGAATATAAATACATATGTCATTAATATATATGACACATATAAAACTAATAAAATTTTTCTGGTTATGTAAGCAGGATCAATATATAAGGATTTGGAATTGTGAATCGAAACATGTGTTAAAAACAAAATAGTCATCACCTAGAATAGTGATTTTAATAACAAATTATTAATAAATATGTGAAATGATATCATAAGTAAATCATACAAATTTTGGTAAATGTGATTATGGTTTGTTAATAAATTTATAATAATTATATATTTATTAAATAGGATCTTTGAATTGGAATGTGGAATGTTGATAACTGACATAATAAATTTATATTTCAATCTAATTTAAACCAGGAGAGTTCATGAATGATTATTTATTGAGGAAATTATATGATATTTATATAATGAAACCATTTAATATTGTTATATAACCTTTATTTATAAATAATACATGTTTTCATTTCATTTTAATCACTTTATGCGATCTAAAGACTATTTTATCTATAAACCTTCTTGATTTCTCTCTTTGGTAAAAAATCATTTTTATTCCATATCACAATTTCATAAAAATGTTTTCAGGAATGATTTAAATATTATATTTTGTTTTTTGAAATTAATTTTTATTAATTATCTAATTTTTAATCATTTGTGTAAATTGGATCTTCCTTAAATTTTTCAAATGATGCATTTTTTACATTTTCTCCAAATGTGTGAATGAAATATTTTATTTTAACCGATACCTCATAACACAAATTTCCCACCTTTGTGACCACTCTATAAGATGGGGATTCATTCAAATGTTTATAATATTATTTTGAAATGAAATATATACCATAATATTTATTCTTTTAGTGATTATGAATAAGGAATCTGTATTTTCTAGAAGAAATGATTCAATGATTTTATATAAATTTTCAACTATTATAAATTCCATTGATGATATTTATGATTTAGTAGGTATATGATCCCATGTTATGAAAATTATTTTTTCCCTATATGATTTATAATTATGATGAGTATATGTTAATAATAATTCTTATATTCTATAGGTTATATTATGATGAATTTATAAAATGTATATGAATCCTGTTTTATTTTCATGGTTTACGAGATAATTACATAGTAAATGCTTTATAATCTTATGGCACATGTATTTACGGTTTTAATTATGTTCTTGTGTTTACACAATTATATATCCTTCTAATACACTAGGTAATGTTTTATATCTCATTATATAATTATGGGAAATAAGTTAATGAGCTTAAACCACTATTGAAAACAAGTCAATGTGTATGATAACCAATGGGATGTAGGTGGTGATCACTAGTCCTGTATGATATGAGAACTAGGTGGGTATTTTATGGTCCCATATGATTTTATCGTCCAGGGTTTTAACCTCATCATATGAAATGGTTCTTATACATATGAAGACACCACCTTTCATTGACTTGAACATATCGTTCATGATTTATTTTTGATTATTTCTCAATTTTATGGTTCATTTATTATTATGTGATAAACTTTTATGCCAATAATAATTATTAAAATATATTATGGATTGGTTATCATCATTTTATATTATGATATCATACCCTTATTCTTATACGATTCTATCAGGTTCATTAATAAATATATCAAATTTTTACCCAAACCTAGTACTGATCTCAACCATTCCAATGTTTACATTCCTCATGATATAATCAATGGTTTAATTATGAATTATATAAAATGAATTCAACATGAGAAGATCATTTAGTGTGATCTTGTAGATCCTTAACTAAATAATGTGAATTTGAATCTAATATCTAATGAGACTAAAACATTCCAATAATTATATATATATTTGTGGATTCTTTATAAATTCATCTAAAATGGATTTTTTTTTATTTATTAAATTCTATGATAAATGAGATAGAATTAGAGTACATGTTAAGTACATATTTGAAGAATAATATTAGAAAATTTTGGTATATACCCTATATATATATATCTATATATAGGTTTATATCCTAATGTTTTTTCTAGTAACCATGGATAAATAAGTTTAATCCTATAGAACTATATATTTAAAATATAGTGTAATGATTTATACATACTATGAATAATATTTCATGATAAGAGTATTTTTCACAATGACTATTATAGCTTGGTGCTTACACATTACTTTTTGGTTTATGTTAATGAATATAACAAGAATACACCTTTTTAATAAATAATGTCATGATTAATGCAATGATTTTACACTTGAGCAAGAAAATTATATGGGAAATGAAATAAAAAATATTATTACTCTTTCCACACAACATTAATAGGTCTTGAATCATGTCATTATTCGAAATGATCGAAGAAAGTGACAATGTAATATTCTCAATTTTTAAGGAAACATAAACCTTCATTTTTTCGATATAATGATTCACTAGTAGAAAATATTTTATTTAGCATGAATGTGGAAATATTTTATATTCCATTGTTTTTAGAACTAGAAAATGTTTTCCAATGCATTTATCATTTGAATGGAAAAGTAGAGAAATCATAGAAACTAATTTAATATAGGATACAATATAATGAAATTTTATCCATGTAATTCGATGATTCTAGGACTATATTTTTCAGCATTTACATCCATATTATTCTACATTAAAATTAATATATGTATTTCTATGAGCCTAAGAAAATGGAGGATAAATCTCCTGAAACATATGTTTAATATTTTACAAGACAAGCATGGTATGATCAAGGTTTAATGATTACCCCTAAAATAAACATTGATCAATTATTTAGTGGCTTAATACCATGTTTCCAAAAGGACTTATTCATAAGATAAATTATTATATCTAATAAAATAATTTTATGTTCACTCAAGGTGGAAATGGAAATTAGAGATTCCCACTATACCCATTATTTTGATAAAGAACGGATTATCCAAAAAACACAAATAAATCACATGGTGGAATGAAATTACATCCATTCCACATACTAGAACTTTGGGAAGAGAAATAATAGAATTTTCTTAAATGTATCTTTTAGGTGATTTAATTTTGGAATGGCTGGTCAAAGATCATATTAAATTCAAAACACTATGAATATGATAATTAATGAAATGTATCAAAATATGATAATAATTAATCCAAAAACCATGATCTAATGATTCCAAAATATATGATAATTTAATTATGATAATCAATATATGAATCTATATATTTAAAATAATCAACCTCAATAAACTATTAAGGCCAAATAAAAAGGTAAATATTATGTGAAAATTAATTATGAGGTGATTTATGAGAATGATTTGGTGAAAGGAAAACATTTCATCCCTTAAAAATGGCTAATATTTTATTTTAATCTAGATATAATATATATTTTATATATAAGGAATTTAAAAAGTTCTTTTAATTACATGATTAGTTATTATATATTGGGTCAGTGTTGTAAAATATAATTCTATGATGTTCACATCTAAATTCTTTAGTTCATATTCTATTTATGTATGTTGGAAATTTCATCGGTCAAATATTGTGATTCTATATTTAGCTTATTTTGATGTGATTCTATGCATCTATTGTCTTTATTTATTTCAATGCAATAATAATTTGTATGCAATGGAAGTCATATGTAATATTTTAAATGATCCCATTTTCACATATAGGGGTGATGGGGAATACACAATTTTAATCAGAAGTAGTAATATGTTGTGGTCTATAATTCCTATACATAAAGTTTATTTCACTTGGATGGTTGTGGAGAAGCTAAAATATGATGATATGTTTATTGTATGGATTTTTTTTGATGTATTTATATAATAATATACTTTTCTTCTTCAATGTTATGATGTTGATTTTTTAATATAATTAAGACATGGTGGTACAACTATTTTAAATATTCCTTATAGAGTGTACCCAATTGATTTGTAGGAATTGAATAAGAAACACCAGGATAATCATCATAAATGATTTACTTGGCCATGTGTATCACATTTGGGAGTAATAGTTAATTTTTTCAAATAAATAATTATTGATCATCGATACGTTGAATTTATTATTAATAAATTAACAATATCATTATTAATAACATGTATCCACTACCCCAAATCAATTATTAATTTAACAAATTATGAGGAGCTCAATACTTTTCTGAGATTGATCATCCATCTGGGTACGATTATCTAAGGTTCAAAAGTGATGACATACCAAATATGACCTTTTGTAGAAGGTATATACACTATAAATATATATTAATTCCATTTTCATATAAATCCCTCTTCCATATTCACATATTTAAGGAATAGAGTCATTATAGATGACCTTTGTGAGTTTTTTAAAGTATTTATAGATGAAATTATTATAAAATCAAAGATAATAAAAGATCATGAAGATATATTAGGAATTGAACACACCATTCCCAATAGGTAATATTTTATTTTGAGAATATTTTTAGGTCATTCAATATGAAATTTGGGAGATTTAATAGAGTTGCACATAATAATATTTCTGGCCAGGATCTATGTTTTAGCTGTGTATTTCAATGATTTCTATAGTTGGTTCAGGATATATTGTTTATTTTCAGTTCTATATTTCAACCTTAAACATATAACTAGTCTGGGAGGACCATTAAAACCATAGAACATATTTTTATATCGTTATCTATAGAATTTATTGCTGGTTGGGATATATACAATTATTTATTTGAATTATCATACAAAAATATCCACCACTAATTCATTAAGAAAAATCCTTATGAAATCCTATATGGTAGTAACATTAGAACACCAATGACTTGGGATGAAGATGGTGAAATAAGTATTTTAGGACTTATTATTACTAAAGAAAATGTATATAATTATAGGGACATTTTGAAACAAATTAAGGAAACACAATTTCCACAGAAAATTTATCCTATAAATCATTGATGATATCTAGAGTATGAATTTAGTGAAAAGATACAACACCAAATATATCCACGGAAAAAGGTTACAAGGTTTACCAAAAAGTGAAAGTGATCCCAATAAATATTGTCCTGTTCAAAATTCAAGATCATGTTGGGATGGTAGACTATTGTTTAACAGTTTATATGAATCTCTATCATGTTCTTGATAACATACATGTATTCCTACTATGGAATTACATACCTAATCCTTCATATGTTATAAGCATCAAGGTCAAACCACTTGAAAATGATCTCTCTAAAAATGAAAATCATGTTGACATAATTGATCATGTTGAGAAAGTGTGATGAAATAAGATCACCCACCTAGTCAAACCTAAGTTACAAAAACATAAATTTAAGTATTTTATATGGGAACCTGAAGATGTGATGAGATAGAAGTATATTTATATATTTATTTATGAGTGAATAATTTAATGAAAAAACTTATTTTATGATTTGAAGAATATAACACCTATATATTTTATGATATAGTTCTCTATAAATAATTTTTTTCTTTGATAGTTATCATTATTAGAATCATCAAATTTTAATGAACCATGATATACTATTAAAATATTATTGTATGCCTATTATCACATAACTTTTAGATGTGGGGTATGAATATTTCTACTTTATTATGAAGAATATAATTTTTGTATAGTAAAAATGAATTCATTAGTTATCAATTAATTTTACATGAAGATAAAAATATCATTTGAAAATAAATGAGTTTTTTTTAAAACCTATGTCTACGTACACAATATATTTTTATCCTAAAATATTAAATTACTAACTATTTTTTGAAATATTTTAATGAAATTAAAATATTTTATATTCAATCATCTTTTTAACATTATTCTTTTATTTTCTGTTCTGGTACATTATATGACAGAATGTTGTTTTATAATTTAAAATGTTTTTTTTCTAATCATTGTTTTTCTTCATATTTTGTTTTCCTATTTTAAAGTTAATTTCTTCCACATGTATAATTTTTTTCTAGATAAATAGCATCAATATTGTGAATGAAGTGGTATAAATTTGTTAAATAGACCCAATTTATATTTAGGTAGTATAAATAGTAATTATGGTAAAATTTATCACATCGATAAATGGTAACCATTTTAATCTATTTTAAAAATAAATTTTAATGTCAATAATTTTCATACTAAATTTTATATAATAAATTTAATAGTAACATTATAAAATTAGTCTGGAAATATACTTTTTTTGGAATATTTTCCATAAAAATGGACTATATAATATTTAATTAATAAAAAAAATACAAAATATCAATCTCTTAAAGTTAATTATATATTAGGTGTTCACATTAAGAAATATGAAGGTAATGAATGAATATTTATATTTAATTTCATTAATAAATAAATTATTTTTAGGATGGAAATTTATTTATAATTTTATGTGATTTTATAATTACCATAAATATTCACTTAATAAAGACACATTATTTTTCCAATTAAATGAAAAATAAAATAAATGTTTTCAAAAATATTAAAAATAATATTTTATTACTAAGTAACAATGTTTTAAAAAATTTATACATGAATAAGAAATATTTGAGTTGTTTTCAATGATTATATTTAAATTCAAAATATGTATTGATGCCCGTAATGTATAATGAATGGAATATTTTGAAAAATTTCATTAATGATATTTTATGGAATAATATATTATTTAAATTTTTTAATATTATAAAAAAATTAACTAGAGTAGGGGGGATAGTATATTTTCTAAATAACCATCCATTACCAATTAATAAACCAATTGTTAACTTAAAAGTAATATTATATCCCTTTACTATGAAAAAAGATGCTACCGTAGTTTATGGTCAAATACGACAACTATCGGTTTAAACCAAATGATATTTTTCAAATAAAATTGTTATCATGTAAATGTATTGTATTAATTAGACCTTATCCTTTCATGTCTTCCAATCCCTCATCATTTTGATGCATTTAGATGGAGAATTAATATTTTGTATTTTAATCTTTTATGAAACTCCAAGAAATCCCCTCCTGGAAATTATAAATGTGAATTTCCCTTTTCACATCATCACACCAAATTAAGAATTATAGTAAAAAAAATTATAATAATTTATATCTAAACATCCATATATACTTTATAGAGGCCATGGTCCTCTAAAAAGTCCAACCTTAAGGTCTTTTAAATGATATCTAATGTGTTGTCCAAAAAAGAGGTAATCACATTGACCTATGAATTCCTTTTAAATTATTTGTTTAACCCTTATAAACCTTTTATATTCTTCATTAAATAATAACTTCAATATAAAAAATATATTTTTATTTTATTTTGATTTTTTAACAACAATAATTAATCAAATTTTCTGTCAAATGTGAAGTGAATCATTCCATATGCGTTCACATGAGTTACCATCTCCATGAAGAGATAGAATTAATTTTCATTCACAATAATTTATGGATGAGTATTTTGAATTTTTAGTCATTATTTATGATATTAATGATATAATTATTATTTTGTAATCATAATATCATATGTAACTTGTTTTCTTCTAATCTATTAGAATATGATAATTTCTTTCTTGTGCACATGTCGACTAAAATATCTATAAAGCGATGTGAAATTATTCAAATATTATTTGAATGGATTATAATAAGTATGGATTAAATGAATGTGTATGTGATTTATTTGATATTATAATGATCATATAATGGTGAAATATTATTTACCTTTGTTTCGTTCCATTCATCAAAATGTTACAATAGCGTTCATGCATATGTATGACCAACCATCTCCCTGAATAGAATAATAAATTTTTATATTTTTAACATTAATGGATGAATGTGTATCTATATAATGAATATATACAATACCAAGAGAATGTTAAATATTATATAGGTTACAAAACCATGATTAGTGTATAAGTACTGGGACTAATGAACTGTAACATGTATTGTAAATGATGTAGTTCTTACATGGAAAAATGATTTTAATAAAAATTTGTCAATAAAAAGTTGATAAGATGACATAAGTAAATAATATATGTAATTATTGGTTTTATTATGGTTGTAAAATAATTTTATATTAAATTAATATTTATTATAATGTAGGATCAAACCTGAACAATGAAGGGAGATACTTGAGGTAAGCGATTTATGTTTTAATCTTTTTTGAATGTGTCTTATTTAAGATTTCATTTCTACCGAGAAAATTATATGAAATTTATCTAATAAAAAATTTAATTTTCCTACCATCATGTTATTTTGGAATAACACATGGTTTACATTAATTTTTTTTCTCTTTAATATTTTTTTATATTGATTTTATTGAAATCCTAATTTATTTATCCCTTTAGTAAAAAAATTTATTTCTTTCCATATTCATATTTTATAAAATAGTTGTCAAAGATATTATTAATATAATTATATGAGTGTTTAAATTATTTTTTTTACCAATTATTTGAATTTATAAAAAATTATTTAAAGGATTAATCATTTTATTTTCCAAATGAGGTACTTTTTGAATTTTTATACAAAATTATGAATGGAATAAATTCTAATAACTTATATAAAATTAATGAAAGTTCATACCAACATGATCACTCGATAAGTATTAGATTTTTAAAATATTTAAATCCTTATTTTCAAATAAAATATTTTCCATAGTAATTTTTTTAAAATAGTTATTCAATTAATTTTTGGAAATATTTAATGTGGAAGGTTATTTTACTAAATAACTATTTCAAGGTTATTTTAGTTGAATATTCATAAATTATAACATTCATTGATGTTAAATATGAATTAATAGGGATAATATTCTATTATATAACCCTGATTCTTTATCTCTATGTTTTATTATTATGATGATGATATGTTTATGAAAATAGTTTTTTCTGTTAATTATGCTATGATTAATTTATAAAATTTTCATGAAACTAATTATATTTTCATTGGTAATTAAATGATGATATCATTAATATATTATGATAATGTGGAAAAAATATACATTGTTTTCATTATTTGACAGGTGGCCATAGAATTTATTTCCCTCAAATTCATTGGGTATAATTTTATATCTGATGACATAATTATGGGATGCATATAAATGTGCTATAACCATTATGAGAAACATGTAAATGTGAATAATATACTATGGGATGAAGGTGGTGGTTCATGATCTTCTTTGACATGTTAAATATGCCGGGAATTCTAATACACTATTATTTTATCATATTGGTTGTTAACCTTTACAAATGAAATGGTTTCTAAAACATAGATAGTGCCACTCAATTATGAAAGGATCTTTTTTATTCATTATTGATTTATAATTATTTTTACTTGAATGATTCAGGTATTTGAAAAGTAAATGTTTTATACCAGTAATAATTTTTATATCCATGATAGATTGGTTATTAAATTTTTATGTTCTTAACTAATAACCTTATGATTATCTAATTCATTCATGATCATCAATTGGTATCTCCTATGATTACCCTCACTAAGAACTTTAGCTAACCCATTCGTGTGTATTCATTCCATCGGTTATAATGAAAGGATAATGTAGATAATTATAATAATGAATACTATCAATAATGATATTTATGGGAGATGTTGAAGATATTTCATGAAATAAGCTGATTCTGTATATAGTATTCAAATACTCTAAAACATTATGGTCCTATTTCATGTTTCTATAAAATGTATTTAGTATTCATCTAACATAATTAATATATTTGTAATAAATCATAGGTCACTATGATTTTGAATGAGATATTTACTAAAAACCATTAGGATAAGTATGAGGTAGAAATAACAGTATATGATAACATCCTTATGTTTTAGTAATGTATAGATTGTTTAATTATGCTATAAATATTATCCATGTATATATTCAATAAGTGGATGTAGAATATAGAACTTATGTACCGTGGGGTAATTACACTGAAAATGGATGATTTATTATTTAATTTATCAAAACTTATTAAAAAATAAAGTGATCTAAATTCACACATGTATTGAAAATCCCAAGGTATATTTTTTTCTTTACCTGACTGAAAAGTTAATTTTTTTTTTCAAAAATACTTTTGAGCAAAATCTAGAAACCAAAAAATACTACTAAAAAAAACTAACCTAAAAAAGATATCACATAGTCATAAAAAAAACTAAGGATGTTAGATTCAATTACTCTAAATAACCCATAATACCACTCAAATAACAAGATATCTAGATCAACATGTAGAATCGCTTCGATATAATCTGAAATTATGTTCCATGTTTTAATATATTCCTCTAACGTGATCTTCCCTCCATTAAATACTTGCAATAAAATGTGGTATTTTTATTAATCCACTTACTTTTATCCTCATTAATGGAGACCGGAATCACTCTCTCATACAACATGTCAACAACCACTTATGAAGCATTTATATAAAATATTATTTTAACATTTTCTCATTATAATTTAGAACAAGTTCCAAGTGTTTCTTTTTCTCATCTCATAACTTTCCTACAACCCTATTTGATCTTTCATTCAATACTAAACACTCCTACACATTGACCGCACCCTCCAATGCTTCACTATCCATAGAAGGAGTCTGATTGCTCGCCATTCCTAAAGATGACTTCACACCTTCAAACAATAAACATCCCCCAATTTAGCTTCTACCCTATTTCACCTTTCCCTTCCTGACAATATGGTTACTATTATTTTTGGGTTAATTGTGTAATCTTTGCGGTGTGATGATTCCACTCTTATGGACTAAGGAATTAAGAAAATAAATGTTCCCTTATTTCCTTTTCTTAATCCAGTCCAAACCCTGGATTCCTTCCCATAATCATAATTAGATTGAGAGTCTTATTCATTATAATTTGGATCCTCATATTTTGAATACCTTAAGCTGGCTTATTTCCATTTCCATAGTGGGATAACATTTTCCCATCCTACAAGATCTGCATTTTCTTTTCCAAACTCATACAAATTCAAGATTCAGTTTTGGGTTTTTATTGTCTTTGGCGTTATGTACTAGTCAGGAACCCCACAAGTCATATTCACACAAGAATTTAGATCAACAGTGTTCTGTACCTCTTCATGATCCCTAGTACCCCTTTAAAAGCCTTCTCCATTGTTATTAGAGTGATTCTTGTTCTCAATTCCATGAAACACACCTAAAATCTTGATTTTTTCATTAATGGAGGGATTAATAATGGAACCAAGAACTCCCAAGTCATACAACTTGTGAACATCAAGATACTGAATCAACCAAGTAAAGATATCCAATAATCTTGGGTCTGGACTCATAACCTTTTTCTAAACTAAGGGAGGGTCTATTCTAAGAGATTGTTTTTAATTAATAATGGAATCAAGAGGATTAATGAACTCTGGATAACCAATATATGTAGGAGCATCCACCACATGATTAACCAAACACCCCATTGAGACCATGAAGCAACATGACCTAAAGGCTTGAACGATGAAAAAACATTAGTCCATGATTCAATGATATACTTATGCTTTCACCTAGATTCATCACCAAAAGAGATTAGGAATGGGTATTCCATTTATTTAAAATACTTATAATATTTTTTATCTAGATAAATATAATTCAATATCCTAAATATTCCTCTCATCATCAAGAATTATATGTTTTAATATAAGTTTTTTATAGAATTTACTCTAATATTATGAGTAAAATTAAAATGACACAATTTATTTAAGGAAAGTGAACTTAAAAAAATATTATTTTAAATTAATAGTACATTAATATATGTCAATATGTTAGATAAATAATTACACACACAACATTGAACAAAAAAACCATGATATTTTGAGATTGAATAATAATATTTTAGTATGACTGTTAAAACCATTTCTTTGTATTCATAATATTGAATAATAGTAACCATTTAAATATATATATATATATATAATATGTTACTTTTATTAATAATTAAATACATGTACTTTACCCAAAATGACTTATATAATAACTTTTTTTAGAAAAATATTTTTTTTAATTTACCTTTTAATGTGATATAATTTCCTATTTTATGAAACATATGATAAATT
The DNA here is from genome assembly GCA_963277665.1 of Viscum album. Classification (NCBI taxonomy): domain Eukaryota; kingdom Viridiplantae; phylum Streptophyta; class Magnoliopsida; order Santalales; family Viscaceae; genus Viscum; species Viscum album. The sequence goes on along the minus strand of OY728157.1, from coordinate 706,238,079 downwards.
ATGATAAATTATTTTCAATATGAATAATTTTAAATCTCCAATTTATTAGGTAAATGATATTAAATAATAATAATAAGATTTAATATTTAAAAAAGTGATTATTTGAAAAAAAAAATTAATTATATTTTGTCATTCTATTAAAATTATGAAATTATATGTTTTCGGATTTGAATTCGAAAATGGTAACTATTTTTGGAACTATAAAAACATTATAATCATAAGAATATTTTTCTTATTTTTTAGAAATAATTTTTTTAGATTAATATTTAAAAATGAATTTTTTAAAAGCTATCACTTTTATGTGTATTTCATAATACAAAATAATACTTAAATGAATTTGAAACCTTATTCTATAAAATTTACATTTTTTATTTATATAAATCAAATTAAATTAAGTTTTTATATAAATTTCTTGTATATAATTTTGGAATAAAAATATATAATTTATTTTAAAATCATTTTTATCATCTAAAATTAATAATTAATTTAGATCCCTTTTTAAAATTATATCTATAAAAATCGATTAATATTTCATTTCTATATGATCAAATTGTATAATAAGGAAATTTAAATTTTGATAATGAAGTATGATTACTATTATTAATGTTTTCTAACATGATAATGGTAAAATTTCTATTTACGATGAATAATTTTATTCATATTATTTTATTTATAAGTATTCAATTAACATTTTATATTTTTGCTGATTTTTATAATATTATTCATAAACAAATATATAATTATATCAATAAACATATATTTCTTTACCAATTCTACAAATCATTATCAACACATTATGGTTGAAACACTGTGTTCTATAAAAATAATATATATATATATATTAATTTAAAAGTTAATGTGATCTTATTTATAATTAAAATTTGAATGAATTGCTGTTAATTTTAGTTTTATGACCCCCAAATTTGGTTATATTTTTTAAAACAAGAATTAGATAGCTATAAATTACACAGAAAAGTGAAAAAAATTACGTTAAAATAAAAAACATAAGAAAACCAAGTTCTAACATGTTTAAAAGATGAGTTTAAAAAATTATTTGAGTCATTATATACATTATATCACCCCAAAATCCATTATTTAGAAATTTTTAGACCCTATGAATCATGAATAGTGTTCTGATGTCATTGATAATTTAATCATGTTTGAAAAAGATCCTCTTCTTTAATTATGAAAGGGGATCACATCAACCCTGACATGGTCACACATCTAATTTGAATTTATCATTAAAAAATAAAAAAAACCTATATGTGATTTCATTTTATCATCCTTTTATTTTTTATCTATATGATATCTTATGGAATTCACTTCCAAAGAGATATGTTAGAAAAGATCATGTCTCCAATGTAACACCCCAAGATTTCATAGAATGTTTTTTTTCAAAATAATCCAATAAATTACCCACCACGCAAAATTGAGTTCCAGCGCACCACAACTTATCTAACTAGATGTTCAAAAGAGGTTATGAATATTATTAACTAAAATATGCACTTTATATAATAATTATACTTTTAGAATCCTTATTTTGAGTTTCTTAGAGATAATTTGAGAACAAATTCTTTTTTTCAAATAATTGAAGTATTTTAAAAAAAATGCAATTTTAATTCTTTTTAATGGAGAACCATTTTTAAATCATATTTGTTGAAATATTATATATTAAATTTGAAAAAATAATATTTTCCATTAGAATAATGACATAATATTTTACCTTTAATAAATATTTTATGTTTTTCTGATAACTTTTATATTTGGGTGAATAGTGAAAAATAATATATTTTAACTGAATCAATTTTTTTTAATCAAAATAATTTATAGTGTAAAATTATAAACTTTAATGGTATGGATTTATAAATAGATTATATTTTTATAATTTAATTCAATTATGGTGATTGTATATAGTTTCAGTTAGAAAATGGATATAAACAAGTATTAATCTTTTGATAGTTAATATTTCATAAAAATACGCTTTTTGGTTTTGACAACATGAATTAATTTTAAATTAATAAATGCAATTTATATGTTTTTAATTTTCTAAAATAGACTTAATTATTATATTTGGGGTAACAATATTATCTTATGAATAATTTTTTATATTTTTCTAAAAACATACAATTTTTGATGAATTGTGAAAAATACAGAGTTATTGGTTAAAACCGACTTTTTATAAAAATAATTATTTATTTTCATTAAATATATTATCGGTAAAAATAGATATATACTACTTATAAAAGTTCAATATAATTCATTGGAGTAATTTTATAATAAGTTTAGATATATAAAAATTTTATTGAACTTTTTACCATCTTTTACCCACCTTTTAAGAGCATTTTCATATTTACAGAAAATTTAATTTACCCACTTATATGAGTTGAATTTTAAAAATATGAGAAAACCAGATGATATAAGTATGTAAAATGTGATTCAATATGATGAATATAATTTTTAGTGAATAGTAATTTTTTAATTTTATTATCCACAGTTAAAATTAAATACGGTAATTAAGGGTAAAAATTATATTATTATTACCCAAAATCATGTCCTAATTATATTGGATAAGATTAACTTGACCATAAACAACCTTAGAAAAAAAATATGAACATTTAGGATCACTTAGATTATATTAGAACATTTATTATTATTTAATACAAAGAAGAGTTAAAGGTTTTAAATTCAATGTTTAATAACTAATCCATTTTTAATATAGGGTTAGACATAAGATAAATTTGGCTATAAATTTTCATTATAAAGATAAGAAGATATCCTACATAATGGTATTTTATTTATAATTTCTAGACATTAAATAATTAAATTTATTTATGATACAATGATTATGCAGTAATTACCTAATTAATGAAATATTAAAATAATTGATATTATAAATATTCAAATAAATGTAATTTGTGACTATTTATAAATTACAATAATTTTATAGGTTAATATGACATGTTAGGGTTTGTTAGATGAATTTTTTTCAATGTAATAATGTTGTTATGAATTTAGAAAAAAATACCTAATACTGTCAAAATTGACATAAATGAGTTTTTAAAACACATATTAAATTATTAATTTATATTCTATTCCTAAAAATATAAGGATAGGAAAAAACACTTATATAATTATAGGAGTATCATTAATGAACAACATGCGGTTCACTAGGAATTATATAGATTGTTTATTAACCATATAATATAAATATACAAAGAGACATGGAAAATGTAAAACTATATAACTAAGAGTTTAATATAATGGATAAGGTTAATATAGTGACCCAAATCTATCTAAAACCTATTGGTTGAGTTTTTTCAACCCATCCACACCTTATAGTTTACGTAACACATTTTTTGAGCCATTAGAAACTGAAGATTATTTTATTATAAAATAATATTTCATTCTTTTCATAAGGTGCCCCTCGCCCCTCTTATAAAAGGGAACTCCCCCTTCTCTCTAATTCACACATTCATAGCCTTTTGTATTGACCAAAACCTACCCGAATACTCTCTCAACTGTCATACCTTCATCATAGAGGCCTTAATTTAGTCAGAAATCCAATTTAAGGATTTCTTTTAATCAAATTAAAAGGAAGAACCCGAAGAAGAGGTAAGTATTTCAACACCCCTTTCAAATTCCTTCCTTCTTCCACTTCCCCTTTCTTTGTTATTTCCATTATAAAATAATAACTATAGTATCTTCTATATACTGTAATGTTATTATACATATTTTACAACCATATTAATTATTCTATCCATCCTTTGAATGACATGTTCCCATACGTGTGTATGTATGACTTACCGTCTCCACTTCGTGGTTTAATTGTTATTAAATACATTATTATTTGTATGGGTATAATAATGATGTGTAATTGATGTAAATAATAAATATAACATGATAATGATTCTGTATATATGATATAACATCCAATTATATATTATTTTATTATCAAAATAAGGATATTGTCGCTCGTGCGTATGTACAAATTACCCTCTCCACGAACGTGATGGGATTCCTTCCCCATCGTATCCATTAAAAATTATTTTCATTAGATGATAAAAAATAATGTTTAAATACTTAATATCATTCTAAATATGAATAAGAAAAATTCTATCCATAAAAAACATTACATATGTAAGAAACCATACAATGGAAAGAAAATCAGCTGACACCCAAAAAGACGATAATACAAAGATATTATTAACAACCTAATGATAAAAGATCATATATGATATAATATTAGTGAATATGAATCTTTTATAATTTAATAAAAATTATTCGACTATTATAATGTATGTTAACCTACCCTCGACAAAGTAAAAGTACACGGTAATGGTTAATTTCACAATCTCTTTATTATCTGAGGTTGTTTTTATATAAGTATCTTCTAGGACATCTTTATCATCAAAATCCATATTTCTTAAAACTGTTTTCCAAAACATTTATAATATTCAATAGACTATGGGTTAAAGTCATTTATACTGATGTTATACATTTTATAAAATGGTTTGAAATGAATATTTCTGTTGTTTTCCATACAAAGAACTTTTTAACCTTTTCGAAGAAATTAAGGTAAGAATGTTTTTTAACATATACGATGGGTGCAACTATATTCTGCAGTTATAAAAATTTCAAAAATTCCCTTAGAAACTAATATGAATATTTTAAAAATAATTTCTTTTCTTAAATGACTTCAATATACAAATAAATATTTCTCTAAAAAAATGTATTTATTTCATCTATTCCAACATCCTTTAATGAATTTTAAGCTAATTAGAGTTGATTTATTATAATAAAAAACATCCATATTGTATTAAAGGTTTTGAGAAATTTTTGACTGTGGAGGTGTTATTTTTAAACAATTAATAGTTTATGGATAAAGTATAACCATTTTGTATGCTAGTTTTAATACGAATGTTTATGTTATGTTTGAAACTTTTCATATGAGGAATGAATTGAAATTAGTAAGTGATGGGAGGAGCCTTCTATTGCTCCTCGATGTATCGGTAGGTCTCATGAGACATACTAGTGTCTTGGAACAAGGCCTTGAAAAAATATTATTTTTAGTCATGACACAAGGCCTTGACTATGTGGTTATAAATGTATGGCATTATGCATTCCATCATTATGAAAGTTGATATAGATATTGCATGTGATTATTTGAATAGTAGAATATCCATGTGAATAAGTAAATGGCATTATTTTGATTTTATCATTGATATATTATGTTGATGTTCATGTTTAAAAGGATTTGTTTTAGTATTATACATTGCATAAATTTTTTATGCTTATTTATGAAGGTATCCATAATATTGTTATCCTTACTGAGCATCTGAGCTCACCCCTTTAAATATTTTATTTTTCCCAGGATGGGAAGAGGTATATTATGAGTGACCTACAGGGATAGTCTATTGGATCTCAGTGTTTTCTATGGAAACAATGTTGTTGTAGTTTTCAATTTTATGATGTAATGTAAACCTTATGAATGTATTTAGTACTTCCAAGGATACTAAACTAATCAGTATTTTGAGACTTGATCTTTTGTGATCATTCCAATGGTACAAAATAATGCACCGACTCTAGTATTCTAGCATCGGGGAGTTACAATTGGTGTCAATGGAAGTTTATTACAATCCTAGGAAACTAGATTTAGGTATTCTCTGATTAGAGAACATAGCCCTATGATAGACTTTGGGGATTAGTATAGAAGAACATCCTCGAAATTTGCTTTTGTTGAGATTTTGTGAGTTTTCAAAGAAATACATCCTTGTCTGGATACGAGCAGGTAGAAGCGGATGTGGGATAGATGTACCTAGGCGTAAACCCCAAAAACACCACATTTAGGTAGACTCGAGCGGGAACTGTTGCACGACAATAGGCCTTGTTACACTATTCATTACGACACTCCCAGGGGATATGCTTATGATAATTCTCAATTTCCTTACAAACCATTATGATTTGTTTATGAGTAAATAATTCTTAAAAGAAAACATTTTTATGATTAAAAATTATATCCATAAAATATTAAATTTATGTTAGGATTTATACAAATTTGAAATAATTAATTGTGATTCATAAAAATGCTTAGTGTATGCCATTGTTTAGAAATGTCACCCAGTAGAAGGAATGAGAACTCCAACAATATGTATGATCCAAAGAGTAAGTTAGATCAAATCATTCATGGAATTAATCCAACATTTAGAAGTGAAATAGTCTCCCACATATTCTCAAAATATGATGAAATATTATCATGTGTTAATATGATAGTTAGATAATTCTCTGAGTCCTATGTCTTTGAAATAAATCAAGAGACAGAAAGGATGTTAGAAAAAAAGATGGATAAATGGAATAAGGGAAAGAAGTAATTTTCTATAGGAGATAATTGTGGAAATAATGATTTTGGTAAATGTTTAAATGGTATGAGAGTTTGTTATAAGTGTAGAGAAAAAGGACACCAAGTACGTGATTGCAAGGGTGAGAAAAAGGTTTCAAATGAAAAATTCTTCATCTGTACAGAGTTGGGACACTATGCGAATCAATGTACAAATAATCAATGTATACCCCAAATGCTGCTATGGGACAAGAATCAAGTTATGATAAAACCATAGATGAAGAGGAATGATTAAGAGTTCACATGTTATTATTAAAGTATTGTGTCATTTGAGTGGTTTATCAATGATGTACTAGTTATATGAATTAAAAAAAATAAGTATTGTATTGCAATAATATATCATTGGGAATTTCATATTATATGATCCTAATACTAAGGTACTAATTTCAGAATAAGAGATTGTTAATTTTGATAAATTATATTGGATATTCCTAACTTCCATGGAACTGATTAATGGTTTATTTATTTCATCATTGTTGGAATATTAAAAAAATGCAGTTATAAAGAATATATCTAGTATTATATAAAGGATAAGAGAGCATGAATGTAATCAATAAGGTTTTATGTTAATTTAGGGTGTTACCATGTTTCAAAATAACACATGATGTAGGTGTTCACATGTAAGTATGTGGAAAAATGGATATTCATTGTGTTTTACTTCCTTATAATTTTTGGACTGCGAGTTTGGATAGAAGTATTTTGGATAAGTCTAAAAGAGGCAATGGATTATGTTTGAAATTGAATACTATTGTAAAGGTTATTTTTGGATTTTTTAAAAAATGACAATACACAGACCATGTGACAACCCATCAAGTCGGACAAAGCAGCGTGAATAGAACCCACTACCATAGTGAGATTGGGATTTATCGCCTACGACTGGACTACGTGAAGTACCAGTATTTTATATTGTGGTTTATTTTTTTAAAGTGTCCGGTAGGTGAATTTTAAATTAATTTTTTAGAACCATATATGATTAGGAAAAGTAGAAATTTTATTGAAATCTTTTGGAGTGAAAGATGAGTTTGTGGTAGGAATTAGTTGAAGGATGAAACTCTACTTGTCAATTATATATATATATATATATATAATTTTCACCTCATATTCTATGGGTTTATTAATTCTTAGGGGAGGGATTTTAAAACCAAAAATGTGTTATCATAATACATTATGTTTTGTTAAACCAATGGTATTTCAAATAATCATAGATTGATGGATTTTAGGACCTCAAATTTAGAATTATTTGTGATTGATGACCTCAATCAATCCATATAAATATTTACGTTTTCCTCTAATTATGTGTCTCTAATTTCAACCAATGTTCTCCTAATCGATATCATAATTTGGTGGAGACCCTTTCATTTCTTGTTTCCTTTTATTATGACTATATTGTTTTAACCCAATTTCCGATGTGGGTTTTACCACAACGATATTTTCTATTTTCACCATTTAATTTCAGAAAAACAATATCAAATTGTGAGGAAACAATTTGTTGAATTATGGAAGAATATAAGATCCCAATATTTCATAGTACGTTATTTCTTCAAAGTAATCCAATAACTTGAACTACACGCAGCACCATGTTCTAGAACACCACGACTTACCTAACTAGCCGTTCAAAAGCAGTTATGAATAGTATTAACTTAATTTTGAACTTTATATATTACAAATTATTTTAGAATCCATATTATGAGTTTCTTTGACATAATATAAGAACAAATTCAATTTTTAGATAAAATAAGTGTTTAAAAAAATAAAAATTTACATCCTTTTAATGGCGAAACCATTTTAAATCCAATAATTGAAACTTTTTAAAATTTATTTTGACAAAATAAAATTCTTATTTTGAATCGGGAAATAAGGTTTTAGTTTTAATAATTTTTTGGTGTCTTTCTGATAACTTTCATATTTGAGTGAATAGTGAAAAATTTTATATTTTAACTGAAAACAACTTTTTTAATCAAAATAATTTGTAGTGTTAAATTATAAATTTTAATTGTTTGAAATTATAAATTTGTTATATTTTTACCATTTAATCCAATGTTGGTGATTGTATGTAAGTTCACGTTCAAACAGAATATAAACGGTAATGGCCCGGAACCCTCTGGTCCATTCCTTTGTTGAAATCAATATGGTCAACATGACACATATTATAAGGATAATTTTTTAATACTGATGATAACATAAAAATATTTAAAATAAGAAAGATGATGACATAAATTGTGTGATTAATTAAACTAAAAAAAGAATAATCATGATAAAATTATTAAATAGGCGTTACTATTATTAATGATCTGATGTGGGAAGTTGTGTGACCCATTAAATGCTGATAAATGAAACATGTTGTTTGTTATTAATTGAGTAATTTTCAAAATTAAATTTGAATAATAATAATGGGTGTTATGTTATTAATATTATTCATAATATTAATAACAATGAGAAATTAATGAAATGAGTCATGGTATTTATTGCAATCATATAAATTAAGATGCACATTGGAAGCATGGTGGGGAGTTAATAAAATTAAAGGTGAGTTTGTTATTATTATTATGTTAAATAATAAAAAAATGATGGTGTAGAAACTACGTGCGAGAGGTTAATGAAATTAAATGTATTAAAAGGGGATGAATATGTATGTTATATTAATTTTTTTTTCATTTAATTCAATGAGGGGAGGTGCATGGTTTCTTTTTGTTTTATTTAAATTTTTAAAAAATAATAAATTATGTGTGTAATGGGAGGCTGCTCAGCGATGACGTAATGGTGGTCGGACATGGTCAACACGGCGAACATCAATAATGATAATTATTATTAACAATAATTGGTGACGACTTAATAAATTTTAATTGGGGATATGCCATTGTTATTATAATAAATAATTATAATAATAATGTTGGCTTAAATTTTGAAATATCGGTTAATAAAGATTTAATGAGATCTGTGTTTTTGAATTCAATGCGATGAGATTTGAGATATGAGGATAAATTAGATATTTTATTATGATAATTGTTTTAAAAAAATAAATTAAAATAATAATGATAAATGTTTAAAATAGGGGTGCGGCATGTGCGTTTTGATTAGAGGAGAGGTTGCATGTTTGTTTGGGAGATTTAATCATTATTATTAAAAATAATAATGATAAAAAGAATGGAATTAATGGAGTCAAAGAAAAAGAGTCACCAATTTTGTTTGGGTCGTGATGGAACTTAGAGAAGAAAGGAAATTAGAGAGAGAAACAAAAAAAATATGAGAAATAAAAGTAAAAGAAAAATAAAGGAAAAATTAGGAATTGGTGTTTAATTATAGCGCCCAAGAAGACTCTAAAACGTGCTTTCTTTTGGAGTTATTAAAAAAAATAAATAATTTATTAATAATAATAATAAAATATTGTTATTATTAATTTTGATGATAAAACACCCATTTGTATGTAACTTCTTCATATGACCTCATTTTTGTGAACCATCAGCGGCAGTGCGACATTGATTGCGAGACAGAAATTATGAGTCCAATATTTGATGTCTTTTTCTAGTTTTTAGATTGGGTACCCAAAACGCTCGTGAATTAATAGATTTAATATTATTATTAAATCATCGACCTTCCGTAACTCCAACGTGTGATATCCGATTGACTTACAGTTAGTGGTGATATGATCCTGTCATTAATATGATCAATTAAAGACTAATGTTGGGTATCAAATTAAGGATGTTATCCTGGGTCAATAAAACACCATTTATTAATTGATGTTATTATTATCATTAAATGCATGGAAACCACATGACGTGTCGTGCGTTGACCAGTCAAATAGTGTAATAGTTGTACGGTCATGCCATGTATTCATTAATACATGATGCGTATCATTTTACCTTTTCATTGAGAGGAGAATGTGTTATTTACAGACCTCTCTTCTTCTCCGCACGATGACGCTCCCGGATGACCTATAGGAATTCCTTGTAACTTCTTCATCCGGACTCCGATCGTCAATCCGTTAGTGACTGCGGGATCATGTCAGTGAGGAGAACATCATACACCCTATTCTTTTCCCTCTTCTTCGACTTCCACTCTACAATTTCCAACCGAGGAGACTGCTGATAATTTATAGGAACAATGGTCTTTGATGAATGACTCTAAAAATGTATGTTAAACCTTTGGTCTTGTATTCTCTTTCTGATCCTACTTCACCCATTTTCAATCTATTATACAGAATGTAATCTCTGTGTTGAGGGATATTCTTGTGATTTTGATTTTGTGGTGCCACGATGTCCTTGGTGGGTGCAGTCATTCTGGAAGAAGCTGTGTGATCGTGGTGGTCATGTTCGTAGAAGGACAACGGAACCTGTTGAGGTTGGGTTCTTACCTTCATCTCTCTAAATTGTGCATCATGCGGGGTGGGTGTCCTCTTGTTTACGTGAAACGCATTTGAATGGATTTAATAAAGATAATAAATGGCTTATATAGCGGGGATGGGAAGTCATTGACTACGGTTACATTATTTATAAACTGTGATATTATGTAGTGAATTGAATGAGCTACTGCCTACTGAAAATCATGGTCGTTAGGGGCCTTTTCTTACAAAATTAAATGTTTCCATCTCCTTCTGGATTTCATTATGGATGAAAATTTTATTGAATGTGCAAATTGGTTAATCACGTAGAGATTGCTGATTAAATACTCGGAACCCTTGTTTGACCACTCCGGTTCAATAAAACGGAAGAATGAACATGTTGGTGTTGGGTTGGTTTTGTTATGGGATGTGTGAAGTGGTAGTTTCTGGGTTGTTGTGTGATATGATGTTTGGCAGCGGGGCTGCAATGATGGGTGGTTAATATTATTAAATTGGTTAGTAGTGGATTACATACGGCGGAAATGTAATGGAAATCTGGAATGTGGAAAATGAATTTATATGTAGAACTTTGGAATAAATGAACGGTGGGGTATTGTGATGGAAATGTATTAATGTTTGATATGATAATCAAATTGTTAAGGAGTTGTTATGTTTTTGCTTGTGTTTTCCCTAACTTTTGTTGTGGTTGGTAGGGATATGTTTTATGAACACTCGATTTGGTTTGATTGTTGATAGTTGACCAATTGATAAATGAATTGACAACTAAAGTTGTTGAAAATGAAAACATTAAATGGGGTTTTGGGATAGTTCATTGTATGCATGATTCATGATAGTAGTGAAGAGGCACGTGCTCAGTCTCTCTGATTAGAATCCATTGGTTGGACTGTGTGTTTGGTATAAATATATATAACTATATAATTTTGTTTTGTCGCACCCCACCCATGTTGAGAAATTAGTGCCGAACACTCCCATTTCATTGGAGATGGTGTTTTTTTCCAACACTTCTATTAGTGGCTGGTTAATAGCTCCTCTCTGCTCCCTTTCCTATGTATCCCAAGTATCTTCGAGTAGGATGGGATGGCCTGAGGTCCATTATTAGACCAAGAATCTTCGGGCAGGGTAGTGTGGTGGTTGGCCCAGGTGTGTGCGGGTAGGTGGTTTCCAAAGTGTCTTTGGGATGAGGCTCAGGTGTCTTCGAGTGTGGTAGTAGATCATCTAGCCCAGTTGTCTTCGGGTGTGGCATGGGTTGTTCTGGACTAGGTGTTTGTAGGCATGGTTATGTGTGACAATTGTGGGCCAGGTGTTTGTGGGTGGGTATTGGCAGTGGGACTGCATAAGGATGTGGCCTAGGTGTGTGAGGGTGGGGGGAGGAAGTTGGACTGTGGTGAGAATGGAGGGATTGGTCCGATGAGTAGGATGTCTTCAATAACCAGTGGGAATGTGGTGCAGGGTACCCATACTTTGATAACATTATTACTATACTCTATTGTCTTGTGTTACTTGGTGAGTGTGACTGGTGAGGCTGGGTGGATAGATTCCTTGCTAGGTTTTGGTTGTTTTGTTTTCTCACGAGGCATTAGTATGTCTTCCCACTTGTGCATGAGAGCTTTAGGTTTCCCTACTAAGTATACTTGTATGCTCACCCTATGTTTTCATTCAGGTTTTCATGAGGACTACAGGGACTGTGCGGGACCTTACTATTCAGGAAGGGGGAGTTGCTGCAGTTTGTTGTCGTTGTTTTCCTTTACTTTTTGGTATAGTACCTTGGAGATTTTATGTACTTGTACTTTTGTTTCACTATTGTATAAATCATTCATATGGGATTGGTTTTGGGATTTTTCTATACTTTTTCCTTTTCTACTTCTTGGTGACTGACTCATCCTATTTCCCGATCATAAATTAATAAAAAGAGTAATTCCTCCCATATATGTGAAAAACTCATACCCTTGGTTCTAGTCGCCACTCTGTGGCCTACTGAAGGAGGGACTCGGTGGGGGTCATTATCTCCCTTCCACCATTGCCAGCTCAGGAGGGGAATCTTTATTGGGAGGGGGTCTTGACAGAATGGTATCAGAGCTAATGGTAGAGAGATAGGATGATGTCTGGAGTTAGGCACATTAAGGATTTCATGGGATGGTAGGGAAACCGTGTTGGTTAATCTTGGTGCATGACATAGGTCAGGGAAGACCGACTAGGACATGGGATTTTAGGGCCCCCCGTGATCCGATGCAAGGACTCTGAGCCTACCGAACAACCAAGTGGGACTACATTTATTGTATGGTAGAGACCCTAGGGAAGGTACATGCATCATCATGATTGTGTTTTACTTGATTTGGGTGTTCTGGGAAGGATATTGAAATAAAAATGATAAAATAAAACCTTGAAAAATTTCCTTGCTACTTGGACATAGGTGATCCTTGTTTACCATACAAATATGGCACCTAAATGTCAACAGAATGGAGGAGGAGTGGGATGCGGACAGTAGAACGCAATAGATGCGGAAACCCTAGCAAGTCCAGAGATCGAGAGAGATGTTTTCAGTTTTACTTAAATGGTATTATTTATTTTTTGTTTAAATTATAGAGCATCAAAATCCTTTGTTGAAACTCAATCTTGCCCATGCTTTGGGACTAGACCTTGTTTTTCATGAGTCTATAATGCTATGTTGTTTCCCTCTTTCCTTTAAATGTGTGTGAAGAGTCCTAACATATGGGGAGAGGAGGACCCGATCCATAATTTTGATGCATTAATGTGGATGTGATTAAAACCTTGCAGGCAAGTCAGTGCCTCCTAAAGCGGATAATATCTCGACAAGGGAGAAGGAATTACTCAATCCCTGTGTTCGGTCAATTTACTGTTGTTTTTTATGGTGTTGGTGGTACTGTAAGATTGGAAAATCCTAATATATGGAAGTTGGAAGACCTAATTCTTAATCGAGATGCATTAATGTGGATGTGATTAAACCCGTACAGGCAAGTCAGTGCTGCCTAAAGCAGATAATATCTCGATATGGGAGAAGGAATTCCAAACTCATATAATTAAGGTTGTCAGTTGTTTCTTGTTATGACGAGAGCCCTGAGAGGTATCTTGTGGAGTGGTTGTTAGGATCCATTATTTCTTCTAGGATAGTTTTAAATTTTCGAGGACGAGAATGTTTTGAGAGTTCTCCCATGTAATGGCCTTGACCCCTCCGTTCCATTCCTTTGATAAAATCGATATGGTCAACACGACACGCGTTATAATGATATTTTTTAATACTGATGATAATCTAAAGATATGTTAAATAATAATGATGATGACATAAATTGGGATATTAATTAAACTAAAGAGAGAATCATCATGATAAAATGATTAACTGGGTGTTATTATTATTAATGATGTGAACTGGGAAGGTATGTGACCCATTAGACGTTGATAAATGAAAAATTCGGTTTGTTAGTAATTGATTAATTGTTGATATTTCATTTGAATAATAATAATGGGTGTTGTGTTATTAATATTATTCATAATATTAATAATAATGAGAAATTAGTGAAATGAGTCATGGTATTTATTGAAAACAAATAAATGAAGACGCATAATGGAAGCATGGTGGTGCGTTAATAAAATTAACAGTGATATTGTTATTATTATTATGTTCAATAATAATAATAATGATGGCCTAAAAACTACGTGCGAGAGGTTAATGAAATTAAATGTATTAAAAATGTGTTGAATATGTACTTCATATTATTTTTTGTTTTTTCATTTAATTCCATGAGGGGAGGTGCATGGTTTATTTTTTTTATTTAAATTCTGAATAAATAATAAATTATGTGTGTAATGGGTGGCGGCTCGACATTGATGTAATGGTGGTCGGATATGGTCAACGTGGCGAACGTCAATAATGATAATTATTATTAACAATAATTGGTGACGACTTAATAAATTTTAATTGGGGATATGTCATTATTATTATACTAAATAATTATAATAATAATTTTGGCTTAAATTTTGAATGATTCGTTAATAAATATTTAATGATATTTATGTTTTTGAATACAATACGGTGAGATTTGAGATATGAGAATAGATTAGAGATGTTATTATGATAATTTTGTTAAAAAAATAATATAAAATAATAATGATAAATTTTTCAAATAGGGGTGCGGCAAGTGCGTTTTGATGAGAGGAGATCATGCATGTTTGTTGGGGAGATTTAATCTTTATTATTAAAAATAATAATGATAAAAAGAATGGAATTAATGGAGTTAATGAAAAGGAATCACCACTTTTTTTGGGGGCATGATGGAACTTGGAGAGGAAAGGATATTGGAGAGAGAAACAAAAAAAGAATAAAAGAAATAAATTTAAAAGACAAATGAATGAAAAAGAGGAATTGTTGTTTAATTCTAGCACCCAAGAAGGCTCTAAATCATGATTGATTTTGGAGTTATGAAAAATAAATAAATAAATGCTTAATAATAATAATAAAATATTGTTATTGTTAATTTTGATGGTAAAACAAATATTTTACCGAAAATTCTTCGTACGACCTCAGTTTAACGAACCATCAGTGGCAGTAAGACCCTGACTATGAGACGAAAATTATGAGTCCAATATTGGATGAATTTTTCTGGTTTTCGGATCATGTACCCGAAATGCTTGTGAATTAATAGATTTAATAATTTTATTAAATATTCTACCCACTGTAACTCCCACGTGTGATATCTGATTGACTTGCCGATAGTGGACATATGATCATGTCATTAATAAAATCAATTCAAGTCTAATGTTGGGTATTATATTATGGTTCATGTACCAGGTCAATAAAACAACAATTATTAATTGAAGTTATTATTATCATTAAACGCATGGAAACCCCATTACGGATCGTGTGTTGACCATTCAAATAGGGTAATAGTCATTCGGTCACGTCGCGTATTCATTAATACACGCTGCGTATAGTTTTACCTTTTCATAGCCTATATAATAGAGGAACACATGTAATTTATGGACCTCTCTTCTTGCCCGCATGGCGATGCTCCCGGATGACCTAGTGGCCTTCTTCCAAACTTCTTCATCCGGACTCCGATCGTCGATCCGTCAGTGACTGCGGGATCTTGTCAGCGAGGAGAAAATCATACACCATATTTTGTTACCTCTTCTTAGACTTCCCCTATGTAGTTTCCAACCGAGGAGACTGGTGATAATTGACAGTAATGATGGTCTTTGAAGAACGAATCTAAAAAGGTATGTTAAACCTCTGTTCTTGCATTCTCTTTCTAATCGTACTTCTCCCATTTTCTTTCCATGCAATGGAATGTAATCTTTTTGTGGAGGGAGTTTCTTGTGTTTCTAATTCAGTTGTTACGCAATGTCTTTAGTGGGTGCAGTCATTCTGGGAGAAGCCTTGTGATTGTGGTGGTCGTGTTCATAGAAGGTCATCAGAACTTGTTGAGGTAGGTGTCTTACCTTCGTCTCTCTAAATTGTGCATCATGCGGGGTGGGTATCCTCTTGTTTATGTGAAACACCTTTGAACCAGTTTAATAAATATATAAAATGGATTATATAATGGCTATGGGAAGATTTTTATTGCGGTTACATTATTTATGTCCTATGATATAATGTTGTGAAATGAATGAGCTTCTGCCAACTGAAAAACATGGTCATTGGGGGCCTTTGCTTACGCAATTAAATGTTTCCCTCTCCTTCTAGATTTTATAATGGATGAAAATTTAATTGAATTCAGAAATTGGTTAATCATGCAAATTTGGATGATTAAATACTTATAACCCTTGTGTGATCACCATGGTTCAACAAATTGGAAAAATTAACATGTTGGTGTTGGGTTGGTTTTGTTATGGGATGTGTGAAGTGGTGATTTCTGGGTTGTTGTGTGATATGATGTTTGGCAGTGGGGCTGTAACGATGGTTGGTGAATATTACTAAAGTGGTTAGTAGTGGATTATGTACGGGGGAAATGTAATGGAAATGTGGAACGTGGAAAATGTATTTCTATGTGGAACATGGGAATAAATGAACAGTGTGGTATTGTGATGGAAAAGAATTAAATATGGATATAATAATCATATTTTTAAGGAGTTGGTATGTGTTTCCTTGTATTTTCCCTAACTTTTGTTGTGGTATGTAGGGATATGTTTTAAGAACACTCTATTTGGTTTGAATGTTGATAGTTTCCCAATAGTTAAAATATTTGACAACTAAAGCTGTTGAACATGAAAAAATTAGATTGGGTTTTGGGATTGTTCATTGTATGCATGATTCATGATAGAAGTGCCAAGGCACGTGCTCAGTCTCTCTGTTTAGAAGCCATAGGTTGGGCTGTTTGTTTGGTATACATAAATATTACAGTATCTTTCTATTTTGTCGCACCCCACCCTTGTTGAGCACTTAGTACTGAACCCTCCCATTTCTTGGGAGAGGGTGTTTTTTTCCAACACTTCGATTATTGGCTGGTTATTAGCTCCTTTTTGCTCAAATTTTCGGGTAGCACAAGAATCTTCGGGTAAGATTTGATGGCTTAAGGTCCATTATTTTCCCAAGAATCTTCGGGAAGGGTAGTGTGGTGGTTGGCGCAGGTGTGTGTGGGCAGGTGGTTTTCCAAGTGTCTTTGAGATGAGGCCCAGGTGTCTTTGAGCATGACAGTTGATCTTCTAGCCCTAGTGTCTTCGAGAGTGGTTGTTGTTGTTCTGGCCTAGGTGTTTGTAGACATGGTTACATATGACAGTTGTATCCCAAGTGTCTACGGGTGGAGTTTGGCAGTTGGACTACGTAACGATGTGGCCCAGGTGTGTGCGGGCGGGGCGAGGCGGTGGTTCTGCGGTGAGAATGGCTGGATTTGTATGATGCCTAGGATGTCTTCAATAACCAGGGGGAAGGTGGTGTAGGGTACCCATATATTGATAACATTACTACTATACTCTATTGACTTGTTTTAATTGGTGAGAGTGACTGGTGAGGCTGGGCGGATAGATTCCTTTCTAGGTTTGGGTTATTTTGTTTTCTCATGAGGCATTAGGATGCCCCACATGTGCATGAGAGCTTTAGGTTTCCCTACTGAGTATACTTGTATTCTCAACCTACGTTTGCTTTCCGGTTTTTAGGAGGACTACAGGGACTGTACGGGACCTTACTAGTCAGGCAGGGGGAGTTGCTTCTTTTTTCTGTTGTTGTTTTCCTTTACTTTTTGGTCTAGTACCTTGGAGATTTTCTGTACTTGTACTTTTGTTTCACTATTGTATAAAGCTTGCATATGGGATTGTTTTTGGCTTATTTCTATACTTGTTCCTTTTCTTCTTCTTGGTGTTTGACTCATCATATTTCCCGATCGTAAATTAATAAAAAGGGTAATGCCTCCCATATATGTGAAAAACTCATTATTTTGGTGCTAGTCGCCACTCCAGGGCCTACTAGAGGTGGGAATCAGGGGTCATTATTTCTCTTCCACCATTTCCAGCTCAATAGGGGCATCATTTGTGGGAGGGTTTCATGACATAAACAATTGTCAATCTTTGGATAATTAATATTTCATAAAAAAAAAATTTTGGTTTTGACAACGGGAGTAATTTTAAATTAATAAATGAAATATCTATGTATTTAATTTGGTAAAATTGACTTCATTTTTGGATTCTATTTATCCAAATTTTCTTAGGGAGATTTTTTGGTATTTTTCTGAAATCTTTCAATTTTTAATGAATAGTGAAAAAATGAGTTATTTGTTAAAACCGACTTTTTATTTAAATAATTATTTATTTTATTTAAATTTAATTTAGGTCAAAATAGATATATTATACCTATATAATTTCAATATAATTCATTGGATTCATTTTATAATAAGTTTAGATATATAAATATTTTATTGAACTTTTTACCGTCTTTACCTACCTTCTAGGAGCATTTTCAAATTTACATAAAACATAATTTTACCGCTTCAGTGAGTTGAATTTCAAAAATTAAATTGAAATGGTTGATATCAACAAGTAAAATGTCGTTCAATAATATGAAAATAAATTTGGGTGAATAATAACGTTTTACTTTTATTTACCACAATTAAAAGTAAATTGGGTAATTAAGAGTAAAAATGATATTATTATTACCCAAAATATGTTTTAATTCACTTGTATAAATGT
Organism: Viscum album; assembly: GCA_963277665.1. Lineage (NCBI taxonomy): Eukaryota > Viridiplantae > Streptophyta > Magnoliopsida > Santalales > Viscaceae > Viscum > Viscum album. Next base: position 706,219,213 of record OY728157.1, on the reverse strand, counting down.
AATTAGACCAAAAAAACCTTATGAATAAAATTTTATACTTTAGGTCCACTTGTATTAGATTAGGACATTTATTATTATTTAATTCAAAGAAGAGTTAAAGGTTTTAAATTCAATGATTAATAACTAATCCATTTTCAATATAGGGTTACACATAAGATAAACTAGACTATAAATATTCATTAGAAATATAATAATATTTCCTAAATAATGGTATTTTATTTATAAATTTTATACCTTTAATAATTAAATTTATTTATGATAGAATGATGTTGTAGTAATTACCTAATTGAAAAAATATTAAAGTAATTGAAATTATAAACATATAAATAAATGTAATTTGAGACTTTTTATGGATTACACTAATTTTTTAGGTTAATAAGACATATTTGGGTTGGTTATATGATTTTTTTTTTAAGTAATAATGCTGTTATGAATTTAGAAAAAAAATACAAAATAGAGTCAAAATTGACATAAAAGTGTTTTTAAAACAAATATTATATTATTAACTAATATTCTATTCCTAAAAATCTATGGATCAGAAAAAGAACATATATAATGATATATGTATCATTAATTAACCACTTGGGGTTCTATTTGAAGTATATATTATGTTAATTAACCAAATAATATAAAAATACAATGAGACATGGTAAATGTCATCCTATTTAACTAAGAGTAAAATCTAAAATATAAGGATAATATATTGACCCAAACCTATCTAAAACCTTTTGGTTGGGTGTTTTTCAACCAATCCACACCTTATCCTTTTAATAATTAATTTTTGTTCCATTATAAACTGAAAATGATTTTATTATAAAATAATATTTCTTGCTTAACCTAAGGTTCCCCTCACCCCTCTTATAAAAGAGAACCCCCCCTTCTCTATAATTCACACCTTCAAAGCATTTTGGCTCGGCCAAACCCTTCCCAAATACCCTATAAACATTCATAACTTAATCCTAGAGGCCATAAATTGTTCATAAATCCATCCTATGGATATCTTTTGATCAAATCAAAAGAATGAACCCGAAAAAGAGGTAAATATTTCATCACCTCTTTCAAGTTCCTTTCATCATCCACTTCCTCTTTCTTTTTTATCTGCATTATAAAATAATAAATGCAGTATCTTATATATGTTGTGATGTTACTATAAATATGGTACAACCATATTCATTATTCTATCTATCCTTTGAATGAAATGTCACCATACATGTGTATATATGGCTTACCGTCTCTATGTCGTGGTTTAATTGTTATTCAATACATTATTATTTGGATGGTTATAATAATGATGTGTAATTGATGTAAATTTTATATATAACAATATTATTATTTTTTATATATGTTATAACATCCAATTATATATTATTTTAATATCAAAACAATGATATTGTCACTCGTGCGTACGTACAATTTACTATCTCCACGAACACGATGAGATTCATTCCCCATCATATCCATTACAGATTAATTTTAATTAGATGATTAAAAATAATTTTTAGAGAAATAATATCATTATTAATATAAATAAGATACATCCTATCCATAATTGACATTACTTATGTAACAAAGCATACAATGGAAAACGAATCAGCTGACACCCGAAACGACAATAATACTAAGATATTATTAACAACATATGTCAAATGATCATGTATGATATCATATTAATGTATATGATTATTTTATAATTTAATAACAATTATTTCACAATTATAAAAGAGGTTATCTTACCCTCAACGATGTAAAAGTATAAGGTAAGGGTTAATTTCACAATCTCTTTATTATCTGAGGTTGTTTTTATGTAAGTATCTACAAAGTCCTCTTTATCATCCACATCCATGCTTATTAAGAATGTATTACAAAACATTTTTACTAGTTACTAGACCATTGGTTAATGTAATTTATACCCTTGTTTTAATTTTTATAAAATGGTTTGAAAGGAATCTTTCTGTGGTTTTCCAAACAAGGTACTTTTTAACCTTTTCGAAAAAATTATTGTTAGACTGTTTTTTATCTTATATGGTGGGTGAGGATATTTACCACCATTATAACATCGTCGAAACATAACTTACATGATTATAATAATAATTTAAAAATAAATGTTTTCTTAAATGATTTAATAATATATAGAGATATTTATAAAAAAAAGTTTTGATTTCATCTATGTGAACACACATTGATGGATTTTAATCTTATTGAAGTTGATTTATTTTGATAAAAAATTCCATATTGAATTAATGGTTTTGAGATATGTTTGACTGTGGATGTGTAGTTTTTACACCATTCATGGTTTATGGATAAAGTATTGACATTTCGTATGCTAGTTTTAATATGAATTTTTATGTTATATTTAAACCATTTCATATAAGGAATCCATTGGACATAGTAAGTGACGGGTGGAGCCTGCAATAGATCCTCAATGCATCAGTAGGTCTCAAGTGACAAACTAGTGTCTTGGCACAAGGCCTTGACAAAATCATATTTGTAGTCATGACACAAGGCCTTGACTATGTGGTTATAAAAGTGTGTAATTATTCATTCCATCATTATGAAAGTGGCTATTGACATTGCATGTGATTATTCGACTAGTAGAATATCCATTTGAATATGTAAATAGAGTTCTTTTGATTTTATCTTTGCCATATTATTCTGAACTTAAATTTTAAAAATATTTTCTTTTAGTCTTATAAATTTTATTAAATGTTTATACTTATATATGAATGTTTTTCTCTATATTGTTATCCTTACTAAGCATCTGAGTCCCCCATTCTATGTGTTATTTTTTCCAGGATGTGAAAAAGTATATTATGACTGACCAATAGGGAGTGGGATCTCAGTGTTTTCTATGATAACAATGTAGTTTTAGTTTTCCATTTTATGATTTAATGTAAACCTTAAAAATGTATATAGTACTTCCAAGTCTACTAACCTAATAGTTCATTCAAGACATGATCTTTTCTGATCATGAAAATGATATGTAATAATGTACCGACTCTGGGCTTCTAGGGTTGGGGCGTTACATCCAACATCTGTATTAACAATATTATAATCTTTTCTTATTTACATTCCTCTATCAAACATCTTATATCTATAATAATATAATCACATATTTATATTTATATTTATAAATATTTTATAATATTAATTGATATACCATAATTTATTTATCTCTATCCACAATAGAAGAATCATAATCAATGCTTGTGAATAAATTGTCACCTATTAATTATTTCCTAAAAATTCTTTGAGAACGGAAAACCCTAATCATGATTATGTTCGTACTATCACCTATATGATAAATAAACTTCAATTTTATCACCACCAATTGTGTTTTTTATTTTAAAATATATTTTTATACAAAATTATGATCATGAAACTCTAAATATTCTAGATACTTTGGAACTATTTTTAAGTTATTTATATCATTGTGAATATACATATGGTGTTATAGAAAAAAATGGATTGCATGACCTCATGTAAATGATGTATGAAAGAAAAAATATGTCAAATAATATTCTTATAAAAATAAATATAAAATTTTAATTAATGTATTGATGAAATAGTTTCCTAATAAGGTATATATAAATACTACTTTGATTATTTATAAAGACAATAACCTATATAGAACTAATATCAAATAAGGTTTGTGTTTTCGTATCAAATTCTGATATATCTGAAATGTTTGGTCTTATCTAGAAAATTTCATGCCTTCATTTCATATACTACTTAATTGAAATTTTACATCTTTATTTTCTTAAACATTTTATTTGAATTTAAATTAACATCCATCCCATTCAAAGAGTTTTGATGGAATTTTCACTCACCCTACAAGGGTTTTCAATCTCGATATCTTATTCATTGAGAAATGTTTATGTTTTTCTCCGTATTTTACATTAAATGGTTTTTTTATTTCATCTGGGATAATATTTAAAATATAAAACGGTTATTCATGATTAATAATATGAAAAACGATTTTCTTTTCATAAATTTGATCTTACTCAATTGTTAACCATGTATAAATATTTTTAAGTAAATTGATTTTGATTCATTGAGTATGATCTTCCCCTTGGACATATAATATGGTTATATTATTCAAATTATTTATTTTATTTCATAGAATATTTTTTATATTTATATAATATTCTACATTATGTGACCAATTTTTTGAATATTTATTACTCTAAAGAGTATGTTTCTCATTAGGGAAATTGATAACACAATTCTATTTTCATTGAGTTTTATTTTTCCATACAATTTTTTTTATCCATGCATGGTTTCTCCCACGATATTATTTTATCGTATGTTTTATTATATTCTAATTTGGTTAAAATATTTTTCAACAAAATAAAGGTTTTATTAAACATTTAAAAAAAATTAGGAATAAAAATCCATTGAAAATAATAAAAAGTTCATTTATTTCACATTCATATGTTTTTTCTTCCTCTTATCATTTCTGAATATAGACATTTTATTTGATTTATCACTGTATTATTAGATATTATTTATATGTTTAATGGTTCTCAAAATATTCTAAATAACATTTTAAAGAGTTACCTTTTGTGTTAAACTCATGGTTTAAAAAAATTAGATTCCTGATAACTTATTTCACAATACATTTTGAAGAATTCCTTTTGTGATGATTATTTTCAATTATGTCAAAACCCTTTTTATTTCAATTATTTCACTAGGTATATGTTCTATAAAACCATAACTCTTTTTTTATATTTTATTTTGATCATGTTATTCCGTAATTGAAAAAATCATATGCTTATTACCATATATGACATGAAAGTTTCATTTTAAAAAATTAATATTCAAGGATTTTCACAATAGAAGAATATTTATCTACTTGTTATGTTATTATTGCCATTATTGATGATTAATGATAAATAAATTAGGTTTATTATGTTATAAAAATATTTATTTGTCATTATATGAATATCTATGTTTGTATTAAACTAGGGTTTACCTATAGAATGAAATAAAATATCTTGTTAACTCATATGATGAATGGATTGGGTTTAAACATTTGATAAGTGGGGCATTAATTTATATATCACCATGATGTTCTGAATGGGTTCAAGAGATAAGGAATCTTATGTTTATATATATACCACTCTATATATAAGTATAATGTCTTCAAACAAGGCCTTAAAAACTTGTTTTTGATGTTTGAAAATATTCAATCAATCAATATAAAATCAGCAATGACTCTTATCCACATTTTCAGGTATTATCATTAATATAGAATTCTATTAGTTTTATTTGATTATGGTAATTTTCATATATTTTATTCCTATAAAGTTATGATTGAAATTCTTATGTTTTTGATAGCCTCAATTATATGTTTGTCATTCACAGTATTTCACATAATCTATTTTTATGTTACCATTCCCCAGGTTATGAAGAACAGTAGTATAAATGATATGTTTTAAAGGTTAGAATTTGTTGAAGAATATTTGGGATATATTTATGGTTTGTTATAGATTATTTATTTTCCCATATATTGTGATGATGTTCAATTTAAATAAAATTCCATGATATTTATTGGATGGTGTTCTCTCTCAATTTTAAAAATCCTTAAACCTAAACGGTCTTGGGAGTATATATAAATAATTTTTTATTTATTTTCAAATAATTTATTGGATTATTATGTCTATGAATCTATAGTTTTTATGAAAAAAGTATGTAAGACAAGTATTTATGACACTAAATCATTGAGAGTATTTCCAAAAAAAAAATCATTTTACAATGAAAAAATAGATTGTTTTTTCATCCCTGCATAATTATATGATTGATGATTGTTCATGGAATTAAAGGGTAGAATTTTTATATACAATATTAGACAAGGAAACTAATAATGTAATGGTATATAAAATTACTAAAATGATTTGAAAATATTCAATACATCAAGGAACATCATAAGAGTATAAAGGAAGAATATTTATAATCTTTTGGAAGTTAATTTACTGATATAGTGATGAATGAATATAAATTTATTGATATGTTCATTTAAAGATCCATTGTGACTTTTAGAAACATTATAGCATATAGATAAAATCATAGACTCTGATTACAAAGAACCTTAGGGGAATCATCCTAATTAAAATTTTCCCCATGATTTCCTCATAAAAATATATAGATCGTAATAGTATTGAAAAATTATTTTTTCAGAAGGAAAATTAATTGATAATGAGATGTTTTAAAGAGCTTATCTAAAAATAATTATTTAATAGAATAGAGCAATAACATATATATCATTCAAAAATTTTATTATAGTTGATTAATAGATTGGATCTAATTATTATATGAATATGAAAGGTTTTTATGAAATCATATCAATAATTACTATAAACCTAAAAACATGTAAATGTATATATCCTGGTAAATTTATATTATATATATTAATAGTTTTTAAATTAGATATCCATAATCCTTGATTAATTTTATATTTAAAAATAAATTAATGTTTCTGAAGAAACTATAAAGATCATAAATAAATGAGATTGCTTCTAAAGAAATAAAAATAAAAATAAAATAAAAGAAATATATGTCCTTTAATATTTTAATGAATAATTTTTTATTTTTTAAATCTTATATTTCATGTAGATTAGAATGTTGTGGTGATAGGGAAAATCAAAATGGTGATTCATAAAAATTTTCCATGGTCAATGTTTATGATGGGAGAACTTTAATGACCCTGGTATTTATTGAATAATAATTTTTTATTTCTATTAATAATTATGAATATGATATTATTTTTATGTTTAAGGGGAAAATTTTTTTTATAGCACACTCAACACGAAACAAAATATTTCTTTGAAATCTTACATTACACACAACATTGATTTATATCGAAAAATAATATAATAATATTTTTATTTTAAATAGTAGTTAACGCCTAACCGTTGTAATGGAGAGAATGAAAAGAACCGACTAAAAAATAATTATACATGTTTGTTAAATGTTTTTACAATTACTCATTATATTTTAAAGGATTAATATAAGAAATAATCTTATTTTAAGCATAAATACTGTAATATTATTTAAAAGGTCATTTTACCACCTTTTAATGGAGAACCCTGCTTAAAACCATTTTTGTCACTATCATATGTTACATATGAAAAAATAATATTATTATTTTGAATCAATACATCAAAATTTACATTGGATGAAATTTTTCTATTTTTCTGATAATGTTCATTTTTAATGAATAGTGAAAAATACCGTATTTTATTTCAAAACTACTATTTAATATAATTTTTTTATATGGATAGATTATATTTATAAATTAATTTAAAGAGTAATTAAATTATGTTTTTACCATTTAATCCAATTCTGGTCATTTCATGTAATTTCAATTTTAAATTTGACATAAACAAATGTCAATCTATTGAGAGTTATTATTTCTTAAAAACACACGTTTTGTTTTGACAATGAGAATTAATTTTAAATTAATTTATACCAATTATGATTTTTGAATTTGGAAAAATTTATTCCGTATTTGGAATCATGTGGTGGAAGTTGTGTAAATAGGTCAATGTTTTTTAGACATTATAAATATTTACATCATTAAATATTTTATTTATAAGTGTCGAAAGGTAAATCCGGTAAATAAGAGTAATAATAATATTATAAAAATATTACATTACCCAAACACATGTCCTAGTCCTTTTTATTAAACTTCTATCCTTTCTCATCCTTGGGTCGATTTTGGGACCCCATAGAGCCACTTGGGAGTGATAATGACACTTTATTTTAATTAACTTAAAGTAGCCAAATATTTCTTAAACATATATCCTTTTGTAAATCAATTTTAAATGGTTTTAAATAAGTTATATATTCCACTATAAATATATAATTTAAATCTAAAAATATTTCATACATCATGGTATTTTTTTAATTATTTTTAGATATCAAATAAAAAAATTATTTATGACACAATAATGATGTAGTGTTTACCTCATTAATGAACAATTTAAATAAATAAGATTATATAAATTTAAAAATATAAAGTTCCTAATATATTATTTTTGGATGATCTTATATCATACATTATTCATCTTATCTTTTAAAATAAAGAGTTTTTGACCTTTAAAAACCAAAAATTGTTGTATAATAAAATAATATTTTCGAACATTCTTAAAGAGACCCTCCACCCTTATAAAAAGACCTGAACTATAACTCATTACTAACACCTCTTAATAACCTTTTCCAATCCAAACTCTTTCCAATTAAGATCCCTAAATCCCTATATTACTCCTAGAATCCTTTCTCATAGTAGAAAGAAATTCAAGTGAACCTTTTGGTTCAAACCAATGGGAGATGCCCAATTTAAAGGTAATTTATTCTCTTAAGTTATTTTTTTACATCTCCAACCCCCTAATATCATTTTATTCCATTATTTTATAATAAAAACAATATATTAAATACAATATGTTATTTTTATGAGAATTATTTTTACTACACTTACACACACCTCTGTCTAATGGGTGAAGAACATACTGTTTCTGTTGTCGGTGAACTACTGCCTCACGAAACGATGATTGTTCAAATATCATCAATCGCCTCTCATGGTAGACATTATGATGGATATGTATTAATATATGATATATATTATGTTTATTTATTCTCTATTATTCTGTTCTTTATTTATAGACATACCTATTTGCTTTCCAATATGTGTAAACACGATAATTTCATTTGAAGATGTGCAGATTACCCCCCTCAAGGTGATATGATTTGTTCATGACATACATGGAACATATAATGGATAGAGTTATGAAATTATGTAACATATATATCATTTTATAATGTAATCATAATATAAAATTTTATTATAAAGGTTGCATTCCATTAAATATGAAATATTATTGAAATTAACATTCATGTGTACGTTCGAATTATCGTCTCAATGAACGGTGCATTTCATTTAATATCTCCAATTTTCTTGTACTATTATAAATATATATATATAATAGATTTATATCATATATATTATATCTAAATAATTAAAATAATTTTGTATATAATATAATATTTAACATTATGACAACTTGTAATTTAAAGAAGTTCATTTTTTGACTCATGTTATGAACATCAAAAAAATGTCCAATATGAACTCAAATAATTTAACAAATTTTTATAGAAAAGTAATAACTAATATAAAAGGAATAATAAACTTGAAAAATTCTCTAATGAAAAAATAAATTAACTTAACTTTGTTATTCAGGAAGAACAAGGATCAAATAAGACAAGTCGGGCTGGATGTATGGGGTTTCATATCTCACTTTTAATTCTGTGATATTTTCATTGTTTTCCACATATTTATTGAATGAGGTGTATTGTGTACTGGTATTTGATATATATTATCATTATTATATTTATATTGATAGTATTCTGTGATTAATTTGGGGTTTATTAACTTTTGGTCTTACGACTCGATTGATTACAATGTGGTAAGGGGTTTTCATGTCACCCTTTATTCCCGCAAGAATCATGCTATATTCGATATGTTTTCCTTTTGTACGGGTTTTGTACTTCCCATGATTGTATTATTTTTTATAATATAATTTATTATATGGGTATTTACATCTCCAGTATATGATCCTTCTTTCATGGGGTGTATGTTTCATATGTTTCCAAATCGGTAAGGGAACCATTAACCCTCCTCTTTTTGAAAGATTTATTTTTTATATATTTTAATTTACATATTCTTAAGGTAGGATATGTTCATAAATATCCCTATTGTGGTAAATTTTATATCCAGGTGATGAGAAACACTTATCTATCTCATCATCTCATTTTCTAAATTTTAAAGTGACACTATTAGACTGTCAAATTATGTAAGGGAACTTCTTCTCCCAATTTCCATTATTTGGGTTAAACTTCTATGTCATGATTTTGTCGTTTTATGAATATGTCTAAATATCCTCTGATTTTTTGACACATAATTAAAACATTAATTGGGTGTATTCTTATTTTTTTCACATAATTTTGTCATTTATTTATCCTTAATCTATGGATACGATCATTATAAGGGACTTTGTCTAAATTTATATTACACTGAGACTTATTTGATGTTGTAAACCAATTCAATTTTATATGATTAATATACTTCCCTTTGATATATTATATCATTAATCTCTTTATTATCATGATATTATATTCTTTGTTAAATGTTATTTTGAAATTATAATTATTCATGTATTTTATTAAGTGGTGTGGGACTCTTTAATGAAAACATTTTTTAAAAGGTATTAAAGAATTATTCGTCCAAATATTTCACATTAGTGACCATGTTTTCCAAAAAAAATTAAAAATTTATTTAAATTGTCATTAATTTTAAAAAATGTTAAATATTTTAAAAGTTTCAAAGTGGAATAGAGATATTTTATTTAAAAATCTATTAATTAAATGTTTCTAATGATTTTGAAAATGGTTTGATAAAGCATTGATTATGTCAATATCATGAAATGCTATATTGTTATTGCAATATGGAAGTGTTATCTTTAAATTTTCTTGTTTTAATTATTATGAATATGTTATTCTTATTGGGCATTTTTTATGTATATGGATGGTTCATAGATAAACCAGGGGCGATTGAGCCTGATATAGTTCTCCAATTCATTGGGTAACGTGACAGAGGTAAATGTTAATGCATATCCTATGAGATTTAGATAATATAATGTGATGGGTATTCCAAAATAACACCCTTTGTAGCTATGATAGTTACATTGTAAATATGATATGGATGCCATATGTTACCTTTATGATTAATGATTTATGTGTGTTATTCATAAATCATATGATTTTATAAGGTATATTATGATTGAAAAGTATTGTTTCATTGAATTTTATTTATTTATGGAAGAATGAATCCCTTCCTTATTTTATAACCCATACTGATATTTTTATGGTCATCCCATGTTTTTTTAAACATTTTCCATAGGACATAAAGATGAATAGGGTCAGGGATGGGATCAAGGAAAATTCCTTCTTTCTAAAACATGGAACTAGACATGTTTCTTTTTAAGAGTATTTATTTAATGAAAAATGGATACAAAGTAGTAGTGTAAAAATTTAATATTCAATTTGTTATGTAATAGTTATGGACGAATTATTTGAATATATAAACCCGAAAAGATCATCAATGGGAATTCTTGATATAATTCATGATTATGTAATGTTAAAGGTCGGGTCCTTATAAGAACACCCTCCACAGTTAACACAGCATTTTTTTTTTGTAATTATATTAATGAAGAAAATATTATTAGTAGTATTAATTTTAATATTTTCATAGAATAGAATATAATAAAAATAGATAAAAATTAAAATCTAGAAGAAAAAATGATAAAATGAACTAAAATCACAATTTAAAAAGAAACACTGATCAAGGAAGTTGATAAGTTCAAAATTGAAAAAATTAAGAAAATAAATATATTTCAAGGTATCGAAACCTATATAATTATTTGGAATAAACATATCTATGAAGTAAAAAATGATCTCAAATTTAATAGGAAAATGGTTTAAAGAAATCATAATTAAAATTATGCATTTAAGGGAACTATACAAAGATATGTTAAATATGACAAGGAAATTATAGCTATATAGTAGTTCAATAAATATCCAAATAAAAAAATAATACATCTTATGATGATATGTATTTGGAGGTGAATAATGAATGTTTAGAGATACAACACAACATAGTAAAATAATTTTTTGGAGAATCCTATGAAATATAGTTTTTTGATTCAGTATATATTTAGAATAAATAATTAACACGTGATCATATAAAGTAGTATAAATTTTTAAAAAATAAAACATCCAGATTTTGAAATAACAATACCTCAAAAAATAAATTCTGTAGAATCATTACATTAATTTTTGGTAACACATGAATGATATTAATACCCCATATGGGGTGAATTTTTAATCTTAAAATCATAAGAGTAATTTGAAAAATATTGCATAATTTTATGGAATGACGAATAAAATTCTATTGTAAACAACTTTTTTTGAATAATTAATGATGATTTGATGAAAAATTAAATAAAAGATATATAAATATTTATTTTATATTACATTAAAACTAGATGGTCTTGTGATTTCTCTGCATACCATCATCCCAAGAGCATGAACACATACTCAATAGACAACAAATTTGAAGGAGAGAGGAAACTCATTATATTGTTCCTTTCATTGAATTAATGTGGAACTAAAACCCACATCTATTACATCAGATATTTTTCATTCCCTAGAAATATGTATTTTTAAAAATATAGGCATAACCCAGCCAGTCAATTTCATTATAGGAAAGGTATAACCTCTGAATTACATTTTTTATTGTAAGAATAACAAAACATGTAAATTTTGAAATTTGAATAACAAAAAATGGAGTTGAGTGATTATAAATCAACAATAAAAATATACTATAAGGGTTATATTATAATATATATTATAAAATATCTAAAAAAATGAATTTTTTAGATGGTGTTTCAGTTTTATAAACTTTGATTTCTAAAATTCAAGGATATAGTGGAATGATATAGCATCATAGTGACTAGAGAGACTCAATAAATAATGTATTGAACAATTGTTTTTTCAACTTCATGGAATATTAGTATTTATTATTGAATTCAACTGCTATTTCCAATTGCATATATCATCTATCTATAGAAGAAATTACAACATCTTGTATAATAAAAATTGAATAATTCATATATTGAAAACACTGTTTAACCATTATTTCCATAACAGTGATATTGTTTATTTATTTTGTTGTTACCTATGAAATATTATATTATAACTCAAAAAAATCCATTAATATCATCAATTTAATAATCCATAAAATCCATATTTGTTTACATCATAAAAATCATACAAGAAAATCAACTATGGATATTTTTAAATATACATATTAAAATTTTCACATGTATACACAGCGTTTCCTATATTACATATCAAGACTATAAATATAAATTCTCTTTTAAATAAATATTCCTAAATCACCAAGTATCATTCTAAAAACACGTAAATTTTTTTCATAGTTATGAATTTTTCCTTTGAAAAATTTCTAATATATATTTTTTAACTTCCAAATTAATATGTAATGTGAAAACAATTTTATAATTTTAATACAAATTTATACATTATTCTTATATTTTTATAACTCGTCCATTATATGTAACTTTCCTCCCATATATATATGTGGTATAACATCACTTCATATGTAATTATTTATTCTTACGAAAATTTCAAAATATAATGTTTTCTTCTCCATTCATTTGAATAAATAAGAAATACATCCTAATGTGTTAGACCATGTACATATAAAAATTTATTTAAAAAAATAATTTCAAAAATAAAAAAATTAAAAAAAATTAAGAAAATAAAAATAATCACCTATAAAAAATTATGTGATGGGGTAATTTTTATTAAACTATAAAAAATATATTTTCATTGATATAGTATTAAAAAGTATTTTTTAAAATTTTATCATAAAACATCCCTAAAAATAGTATAATTTTTCTTGAAATAAGTTGATTTTAGGGATACTGTTTGTGTTGTAGGGATCATGGTAATAATTATCCATTTTATTGGTGTATCATTTATTAACCTAGTTAATGGAATGAGTATTAATATATGGGGATTTTAATTTTATAAATTTAAATATTATTTTTTAGAAAGTTGAGAATAATATTAAAAATAAAAATATGATTTGAGTGCTTATAGTATTTCATAAATGCTGTGACAATGTAGTAAAGACACTAATTTAATTTCATAGTAACATAATAGGGAAATAAAATCATTTTTGATATGTAATGATGCTAAATATGGGAAAATATTATTAATATAAGAAAATATTAATTACGTTTACTTTAATGAATTATAATTGTAAAATAAATTGATCATTGAAAGTGGGGTTTCCTCACACTTGGAAACTAATTTAAAAATCCTAATTTTTTGAATGATTTGATTAAGGTGATCATATATTTTTAAATGACACCTGATGGAGTTGATTTTATATTTGGAAATGATACCAAATTTATTTTTAAATGTTCTTAAATTTATAAAGTTTATTATAAAAGATAATATTTATTTTTTTTATTTATTGATTCATTTAATTGGAATATAAGATGTTTATCCCAAATAAGTGATAATGTAAATGATGTAATTTTGAGATATATTTTTTTCATTATAAGTATAATTATTGATAGGGTTATAATGTCAAGAGGAACATGAACCTGTGATAACTTGTTTTTGTTGTGATAATATACAGCTTATTATTACATGGGAATGCATGTTATGAACAACATGTGGAATAAAGTATTTATCATTTTTTTAAAAGAAAATATGAATATTTGTAATCAGAAATACTTTGTTACTTTCAATATGCCACTATAATTTTTTTAAAATCCTGATATAATTAAAATGTTATTAATTAATATTATAAAGGTGTAAAAATTAAAACATCAATACCATTATAATTTCTTTACTTTGATATTTATTGACCCATTAGAATGAAATCAAAAACAGGAGGTGAATATTTCATCAATTTCATTAATGAGTTAAATATAATTATATGTATTATATTCATGTTACAAAAATAAGAATCATTGAAAATGATTAAATGTTCCATGATTATATAAGAGTAAAATGTTTGTATATCTTTATTGAGGTTGAAAATTTAGAGTGGGAGTATTCCAATAAATGTTATTTATTAATTTTTCTTTAAAATTAAAATATTCTTATTCTAGTACTGCATAGAATCATTTATTGAATGAGGTAACTAAAAATAAAAAACTAGAGACTTTTTTATATGTCTTGAACAATGAAAATTTTCTATGTCACATTAAGGAATCATGATTATAAGCAATCACTAAATGTATAATTATTCATAAAATTTTATTATGTCTAAATTCATATATTAATCCATATCAAATTTTGATAATGGAGACGAAAAATATAAAGAACTATAATATGTTTATAAGACCATGAATGATTAATGGAGAAGGATAATGTTGTAAAAATTTAACAGGAAATTAAAATATTTGATTTATAAAAAATGGCCCTTGTCATCCATCCAACTGATTTCCAAACTGGCCAACCACCAGCCCGAATAGTGTTCCCGATCAAAATGGAATGGAAAATATAGACATGTCATGCCAAGAACACACATATGAATGGATTGAATCCATAATTAGAGTTATAACAATAACAAAAAACTGATGAATAAATAGAATGATCGATTCATATATTGGATTTCCATTCCAAATTGAATAAGAATAAATAATCAAAAAATATTATAGTAGTAAAGGAATGAAAACATACAATACCTATGCTCACCACTATTCTCCCTCCACTATTTGGAAAAATGGTTTCCACCTTATGTTCCCTCTTAGTCTCTCAAAGATATTTCTAGGCTCTTTTTGTTGAAAGAAGTAAAATCCTTTTTGGGTATGTTAAACTATATAAATAGATATACACCATAAAATCTGTGAATTCAACAGAACATTTAACCAAATCAGGAAATGAAAAGTAAAACTCGATTTCTATATATTAACCAACTAATCTCAACTCTATAAATAAATTAATACCCAAAGATTGGTTAGATGTAGTACCACAAACCATAAACTGTGATTATATTGGTCTGAGAAAAAACATTACCACTATGACAACAACCTTCAAAATTATAGAAATACATTAGTAAAACTGTTTATAATTTAATATTTTGAAAATAAAAGTATAATTTATGTTTTCACATTATATATAAAATAAATCCAACAAATAATCCATTTTTTCTATTTCATGAACAAATAAATTTTATAAAATAAAAACAAGGATGATTTAATAATTTAAATTGAAATTTTCAATACATTGATGGAGGGTATTTAAACCATATAATACAATCCAAACTACTTTTTACCCTCTTTATATGTATTCATAGAATAAACCTTTTTTAATTAATTTTTTTTAATGAAGATCTATTTCATATAAATATTTTAATATAAACCAAACCACTATCAAATAAGAAATTCCATTCATACCTAATTAGAATAACTCATTTTATTATATGAAAAAACACATAAAACCAAGGGGATATACAATTCACACATAATAACTATGAAATCAATGAAAGACATTCCAAATTATACAATAATGTAGTTTTTCCAATGGTCATGAAAACTATGGGAAATTCAATTGAATTAATAAAAAAATCATTTAAAGCACAATAAAGAAGTAAATTTTCATTAAACGACCATGATTCATAAGTGTTTCCACGAGATTCTATAAATTAAATACCAAAATTGGAGACAAGTAACCCTAGATGACTCCATTGAACCTGTCTCATCCTTGGTAGTCTCATCTAACTCACTACAAATAACCATCCCATGATTTCCTTCATCTACCTGAGTAACGAGGCGTTCTGCCATAATGGTCTACTAGAATATCTATTATAGAAAACTCATAGTATCCACGAAACACTGAATATTCAACAACTAACTCTAATAGTGTATTCCTCCACAATGTTCACCTACTATATTCATATCACTCTTATAACAATTTAAATAATTAGTTTTGAAACTGTGAATCAATTATATAAAATATGAATCTTTTAAAAATGACTCAATCCTCACCCCACACACCCTCACATTCAATATCCTCAATAAAACATTCATTTGTATGTATAATAAATTTTATAACAATAAAATCATTCCCCCATGGGGTGACAAGACACAATGGACACATAAATACACAAGTATTATATTGAGGGTCTTAAAAATTTATAAATTTACTTTTATTAAAGTTATAACCATTCCTTAGATTAAAACCTATAATGACAATCCAATTTCACATAATTTGAAAACCATGTTTCAAGAATCTTTTGAAAACAAAATTTAAAAAAATACACACATTAGAAGAAAACATGGAAATATAACTCATTAAAATTAAAAATAACTTTTTAAAATAAAAAATACCACTATTTATCAAAATAAAATGGTGATGAGAATACATTTCATAAAATATAAATAATATTTTCCATGATATTACAAATCACAATAAGAACCCTAATCTCAAATTCCATTCTAAATAGAGATGACTCCATACTTTTAACAAATTTTTTAAATAAGTCTTAGAAATTTTTAAATACAAATCAACATCAAATATTTCTTTTATAACATTGATATCCATTTATAAATTTGAAATATAACTTTTAAAAACACATGTAATGCATTAAAATACTATTCCATGGAATTTAATTATATTTAAAATAATGTAAAGAAAAATGGATATTTACAGTCATATAGTAAACCATAATCAAAAATTTAAAACACCAAAATAATTTTAAATAAATCACATTAGAAATCTTAAATTCCCTTATCATTCAACAAATCAATATACCATGTTCAAAATATAGTTGAAAAACTCAAGAAATAAAAATATGATTTATAAAATGAATCCAAATTTCTATAAAATCCATTAAGATAGACAAAAAATTTATAAACTGATTTATGTGGGAGATATGAAGAAACACCAACATCAAGACACTGGATGATGGCCGAAAATTCATTTCAATCGATTATAGACACCAAATCAAGCACCATTGAAACCATATGAATCATAGAAATAGGAACCAATGTAATAATTGGGAATCCATAAACCTCAAGGGTTCAAATAATCCAAAATTTAAAAATAGAGTCAAAGAAAACATGGGAAATTAGAATAATATATAAGAATAAAACCATAAAAGTAATTACACATGAAAAATCATATGAAACTGAGGTCAACCACACTCATACATAAAGAGATTATAAAAAAAATAAAAACTAATGGAGATTTTTAATTATATAGAGGAAGAGGTAGGTTACACAAGAGTTAAAACATTATGGATTGAGTGAGAGAAAGATAAACCCACATGTGAGGTTACTATTAGAAATGGGTTTAATGAAAAATGTTGTGGGGAGAAGGAGAGGGTGGGAACATGAAGGGGTGTCTCATTGGAGGGGTTGGTGTTTGGAATACAGGAGTATAGGGATGTGTGGAAAAGGTGTGTATTTTAGTTTTATTAGGAGAAATTTTGGGTAAATGAAAATTTTAATCCAAAATATAGGTTTCATGGTTTATGTAAATTGTTTATCAAAATGTACACTTATTGTTTTCATTACTGAAAACCCCAAAATCTTCCAGATTTTTTCCTTTGAAACAATATAGTATTTCACCAATCGTGTAATTAATGTGCTTAATGTATCTTTCATGTTTACCGACACTAAAAATGGTTCTGGAACAATTACTCCTAATCGTGTGAATCATGTATACAATTTGAAATTATAAAAAAAAAATCTTGATAACTATAAAACATTATTACTAAAAATAATAATTTAAAATAATATAAAATAAATTTATTAGTGATAGGAAAGTGTCATAATCATCACTACTATGTGAGTTTCATCCTCTGTAATGTCCCTCGTTAAGGCTTATATGACTGAAAAAGGGAAAATGTGTCACTAATTCATAAGAATTATAAACTGTCAAAGTCATATCAATAAATCCTAAGATCATAAAATCCCAAAAAAATATTCAATCTATTATGAATCCTATAAAATTCCATAAAAATGATGTCAAATTAAAATAGGATCCAACCATGAGTATATAACATTGAACTATTACTAAAGGGGAATGGATATAGCTCTCCACACAATTTATAATTAATCTAAATACTGAATTATTAATCAAAGACTACTATAATATGAGTGTCATGAATATAAACACCAAATGTCATGTGATCTGATAACAATACTATCATATCTCCAAGGAACCCATGAAAAGTAGTGATTAGATATATTCTTCAATTGACGAAATGATATGGGATCTTACCTTGAATAAATACCAAGAGAAAATGGGATGAAAATTGACTTCAAAACCCAAAAACCCACTCATAGTGAACCAATATATATCCAATATGAGAAAAAATATGGAATAATTTAAACTACTGTGATACTAGTCCAAGTCACCCAAATAACAACGCCAAGGTAACCACACATACAAAGAATGAATTAAAACCTATAAAAGGCTTACTATAAAATGATAACATCGAAAATAATTATAAAACTATAAAAAAAGAGTTAGAGAATTGTTCAAAATAAGGCAAACACTAGTAAAACTATGTTCATAATAAAAGAAATCATCCATGATCAAAAATTGATCTCAAAAGAGAAATCAAAATAAAACCCATTCGTTTATGGCTAGAAAAATCCACCCTGACTATACTAATCACTAAATTCATTGATCATGTATCCTCAATGTAAAAAAATCAATCCATGATAAAACATTCACCCAACAGTTCAAATTTTATGGATTCCATTTATTAAACCCAATTGATTATCCCATTATCACTTAGAATAGTTTTCCAATCAAAACAAATAACCCATAAAGTATGGAATCACAAAAATTGAAAACTACACTTGTTACTCCACATTTTTCATAAATATGAGAACAAAACAAGGGAAGAACTACCCCTCAAGTCACACACTCCCGCATTACTAGGCTCTTTCTTGGAGGTATAAAATCTATAAAAATTAAAAATTGAACCAACATGGTATCTTCCCAAATGACATTAGACAGTCTCAAACTGAATGAAAGGAAAAATTCAAAAAACACAATGAAAACTAGTAAATCACATGGAAAATACAATTATTTTAAAAGAGAATACATTTTCGATGGAATAAAACCACTTTCCAAAATCATATGTTATTTTAAAAGAACCCAAATTCTTACAAACAATTTATTTATTTTAATCACATTCAACATTTGAAATTAAAAGGCACTCTCACTCATTTATATTAAAGGTATGATCTTATTAAATCAAATTATTTTAAAATTTTCAAAAATATTTCTTATAAATTTTAACTATACTAAAATAATATTTTTTTCTAATCACCACATGTGTTATGGGTTTATAATTAAAAAAAACAACAGGTTATAATACTAATATGTTTTCTAAAAACCTAATTCAATTTTGCAATCAATCCTTATCGATCAATTTCCAGACAAAAAATACTACCAAAAATTTGAAATACATTTATCAATATCCTAATGTATTCCTTTCAAAACAAATCCATATCCGAGAAAATTCATATTTTCTAAAATAATCATGTTTATAAAACCACAAAATCAAAATCAAGGTGTATAATAATAAAAAAACCAAATTGACATCACCAAAATATAAAAAGATCTATAATGACTCATACATCACTACTTGGTTATGGTTATGAATAATAAAAATAAGAAACACACTAGGATTTGAAAATATTCCTAGATAAAACATGTGGCTCAATGTACTATGATCCTATCACACAAAAATTATAAAGATGTTTTTGCTTTAGTAATCAACCATTACCTTGTCTACAAAGCTATGAAAATAAACTTCAAACCACGAATCCATTTTGTGTTTCCGTCCAAAAATCCAATCCACCCCTAATGGAAAATAAAAAATACCACTATGAATCTATAAAAAATAAACTATAAATCCAAAAAAATTTAAAATTCAAAATTCAACCCCAATTTCCATAGAAACTCATAGTTCATTGAAAATTAGGTCTTTCTAGTCTCTCCTAGAACCTATGTATTTACTTAAAATTACTAATTAAAACTAAATATTACCATTAAATCTTAAATAAAAAGGTTTTTTTAATGTCTTCTGATACATTATGAAAAGGATCATAGAATCTAATTCCAATTACAATGATCCCACCCCATCTATCCAAAAAATAGATGCATGAAGGGGCTTATTGGAGACCTAATGGGTATTCTTAATTCCCAAATTTTGGAACTCATTCTTTAAAATAACATGAAAAGGAATGGGAATGGTATCACCCAACAATCAATGATATATTAATAACAAAAGTATAATGAAAAACTACTATGATAAATATATATAATATATGTCCACAGAAAATTGAATAAGAAGAAAGGAAAAAAAGATATTATATAGGAAATTTAATGTAAACAAAAATTCCTTCCACTCACTTCTAGTCTCTATCCTCATTGTGAAAATAAAATCCACCCATAATGCCCTCTCAACCTCTCATAGATATATCTAAACATTATCCCTATAAATTATTAAAAGAATAATTGGAAATATTATATCATATTGAGGTCCAGACATTCTACATTCTATGAATTAAGAATCATTTCCTACCAAATAATGTAATGGGAACCCCATGCTGTATTTGTTAAAATAAAAAAATCACCTAAATTACAAAGATATATCAACTCCCAAAGAGAATTCCAATTTTTAAAAAAGACTATAACTATGAAAATATATGTGTGAGAAAAAATAATCCCACTACTTCACCACTCACTGAAACTATAGAAATCCCTTTATATATCATTTTATAAATGGGTGTATCAAATATAAAGAACAATAAAGTATTTAACATGATTTATAAAAAAATATAATAAATAATACTTTGGAAACTTCTAATACAATCATCAATTATTATAAATTTAAAAAAAATATGAAAAAATATTTTAGTTTAATTTAAAAAAAATTATTGATGGTCATAAAACCATAGAAATGGACAAATTCAATTTACCCCCCCTACTTACATTCTAAGGGAACAAATTTTTATAACCAATTTAATAGAAACTGATTTTTTAAAATCTATTTTGTAAAAATAAAAACAAATTATCTTTAAAAAAATACCCTAAAACATTAAAAAATTAAACATTTAAAATTAATATAAGACACCCACACACTAGGTGATACATATATGAAACACAAAAAAAAATTATAAAACAAACTCTAATGTATATATTCAATTAGTGGTTCCACTTTTAAAATAAAAAAGGGTATATAAAACTTAAATACAAATGAAATACCAAATTTTTTTTAAAGGAACTGGATTCATGGGAATAATCTCTATGCTTTATTAATACAGGACTTGAACACGAAAAAAGGAACCAAGGTTGGAGATACTAACCAGTATCATTTTTAGTGGTCCCATCAAACTGTGTAAAAATAAACACCCATAAAATACCTTTTTCTATCAAAGAAAAGGGAAGTGCTATCATAATGTTATTATACCCACTCTTGTATAATATACTTAGATAATCTAGAAAAATTTACGTATTCAACATAATATACCCACTACGTTTTCCCCTCACAATAGTCAGTTACAATATACATTAGAATTCTTTGACCTATCAATATAGAATGTGACTTACCTGGAATCACATATGTAAAAAATGAAACACATTAAAATAACTCACACACCACCTAAAATTCAATCAAATGAAGAAAAAACATGTATAAAAACCATGAATTACCAAACTATGTCACAATCCCCAATGAATTTAAAAATTCACATGAATCAAACTGAGGGTATCACACATTTATAAGGTCTTTTACTTAAATGTTCCATTGTTCCTCCATAAATAACTTCATATGCCAATCCTTTCTCACATTTTTTTAGAACCATGTTTCAATCAATATTTTAAAACCAAATTTACAAAAAAACCAAAATTTGAAAGCTGAATACTTAAATTTAAAATACTATTCTAAAATAAATATACCTGTTTAAAAATTAAAATATTGTTATAATAACCCCAATTACAAAACCTCAATAAAAAATATTAATTCCCATTTAAAATCCCCACGAGATCTGTTATCTCAGTAATCTATACAAAAAAAAGCACAAGTACCAATTTTTATTATTAAAAACCCATTTAAAATAAATTAAACCTATTTCATATACAAAATCATATTAAAATAAATATTGAATAAATTTAAATCCTATTAGAGAGGCCAAAATAAATTTAATCCAATTCATGGGTTGCGACCAATGTCCTCACAATGTCATTTACATTTTTGAATCGTGGTAACACCCAAGAGGGAAAGATAGTCATAATAATGATCATAAGTTAGATTTAAATACACCAAAATCAATTTAAAAAAGAAAGTTATAAAATATTCAGAAAAAATAGAACACACATAAATCCTATGCCAGACACACATTCCACATGACACAAAAAAATGAAGGAATTTTATGTTATATGAGATCATTAAACATTTATAATAAAATCATTAAAATAAAAATAAAAATATATACATTTATTTACAAGGAAGTTATAAAGAAACAAAAACCTAAAAACATTAGTGGTTTGTCAAAAATGAATCACCTTTGATAGTGGATACCCAATCAATCAACAAGTAACCTCTATAATCAATTTTATACTAATAAAGATAAAATTATGCTTCAAAAAACCTCTAGGTTTTTTATAATAAACTATTTCATAATGGGGAGAAAAGAAAAGTGTCAAAATTGGTCAAAAAAGGGAATAAATTAGTTCCTAGAGAGATTAAACACAAAAAAATGGAACATTAGGAGAATAGTTTAGAGAGAATGGTCTATATGAAGAAGGTCATTACTAGAATGATTTGATGCATTATGAAATATTTAGTGGGATAAGAATGTGGTGATTCATGATGGTCATCCTAGCCATGGGTGTTCGGTGTTGTGAGGAGGATATATGGAGGCAGATATCCTAGGTATGGTGTAATCCCTAGAGGGGTATGTTTTATTAAATGTAGGAATGAATTGATGGTGATTTATTTTTATTTAATTTTTAATTTTTGAAAAAATTTAAATTATAGACCCCTTATAATTTCTTATGATTTTGGAATTTGATTTTACATAACATTTACTCACTATGTTACAACAACTATAAAACCCATCCTATCCTACAACGTTTCCTAATAAAACACATCATAATTTCAGTAAACATGGACTGACCTTGTTAAATTCACCAGTCTCATGAATACACCCCCACACATTGTTTCCATATAGTTACTCTTAACCATGAACAACATTTGAGCATAAAAAATATTCTTACTTATAAAATTTCTGGCTCTGGACATTTGAAATTTTACATTACAAAAAATTAATTTAAATTAATATACAATAAATAAATCTATTGGATGAAGGTTTCAAAGTATTTTTTATTCAATATAAACACAATTATTTTTTCGTATACATTATACAATAACAAATTTATGTGGATAGATTACTATATTGATATGAAACACATTTAAAATAACACTGAGTTTAACATAACATATGTGTACTAGTATAAGAATGTTACAATCAATAATGGACTAGTCATAAATTCCAAAAAAATGTTATAATGAATTTTTTAATTATTTAGGTCGTTATCCTATAAAATATGAAAAAAAGAAAACCTCATCATTAAAAAATCATATTTATGTTTATAATGTCATTAATGATCACAGTCCAGGTGTAAAACCAATAATATATATTATTATATTGAATGTTTTAAATGTTGACCCATAAATTGTTAATGATGTTTTAGAGCATTAAAATAAATTAAATAAACTAATTAAGTACTAAAATAAATTAAATGGAATGTTATATTGGATATTATACAAATTTATAAAGAGAAAAAAACATTCATATAATGTTTTTTAGTAACAAAAATAATTAAAAAGGTGAGATTTTTACGAATATGGAATTATTGGTATGAAATATATAAACCAAAATTAAATAATTTATTTTGATAAAGAACGTGACATTGTATCCACAAACAAGACAAACAATATATTTTATTAAAATATAACACAAAAGAACTATAATGTTTATCAAATAGATGTTAAATTATCATTTTTGAATGGTGAGATAAAAGATAATGTTTAAATTGATAATCGTGACTATATTATATTTTATAGAGATGTAATAATTGTGTGAAAATTAAAAAAAGTTCATTATGTGTTAAATAATATTCAAAGAGTTTGGTATTTAAAGAGTAATGGGTATATGTGAAGAAAGAAATTACAAAAATAGGTAAATGGATATAAATTTTACTATGAAAAGGATATAAACTACACAAATCATTATTATTTCTGATGTTCATGAAATAATATTCACTAATAATGATGGAAAATTTATTTTTGATTTTTCCAAAAAAATGGAGAAACAATTTCATATATTTTTACTCGGTGGAATTCATTTTGGGATTATTATTAAGACGAACTATAGGCCACATTATCCCTTCCAAATAAAATTATTCCAATGATTTATAAAAGTTGTTTAGTATATCATAATATATGGGAGTGTTTATACAAATTATTTGAAGAACAATGAATCATAATGATGATGTGGAAAGGGTTTTCAATGAGATAAAATGAATCATTTTTTTATTCAATTTTATATTATTGTCCCCATGAATGAAATTGTGTTTCTACAACACTCATTACTATTATTAATCTATGTAGAGAAATTAAAAACTATTTACGGTAAATAGAATTATAAAAAATAACAAAATTACATCGAATATAGTAAATTATATGAGATTAATGTTTATATATGTTTATAGGGTCCCAATGATATTGACAGGTATTGTCATATATATGACAGAATTTAAATTTTAAGAAAATATTTCTTCATTTGTGGAGGATATATCTGATATTACTATAATAATAAATCATTACGTTTATTATTATCCTATAAAATAATGTATATTGTTACATCATAAGAAACTATAAAATTGATGTAGATGTAGACTCATTATGAGTCTATTGTGTTACAATAGTGTATGAAAAAATCATTGGATTTGAAAACCATGGTGTACTTATAATTATGATGAATCAAATAAAACAATATTGATCAAATCTAATTGATACCAAATATCATTTATTGAAGTACAGTGTAGTTAAAGGAATTTTGAAAATAAATTAATACATGCATGGAGAAAATTACTGATATTCTCACAAAACCACTCCCAACCGAGACTATTGGGAATACAGGGAGACAAAATGTTATATAAACCATTAAAAACATTTGTGATTAATGTTTTATGTTCATACACCTCATTTAAATTATTTTATATGGATAAAACTTAATGGTATAATATTTAAATGAGAAAATTAATTGTTTCATAATATCTTAATTTTTGGACGTGAGTGTATGAAAATAATTCAAAATTTTCATAAATATTTTATTGAAGTGGGTTTTCTGATAAAATGACCTATTTATTTTTTGTATATCATGGATCTCTAAATAAATATATCTTATATCGTATATTGAGAATTATTATATAAACATAGTTTTTTTCCTGATGAATTATTTACATTAAGATTATGATACCACCCTAATTAAGATATTTTGAATTCATTTTATGTTATTATGAGGAATACGTTGATCACATTCTTGGGTAACTGATGTAGGGGGTTAATAAAACTTCTAAATATGAATAAAAAATTAGGTAGTTTACATATAGGGTATTGAAAATAAATCCAATGTCATAAAATATTGAATCCCATTATTTTTGATTTATTATTTGTTATAAATACCTATAAATTAAATTTTAATACCATTAACATGATTAAAATGATTGGAAAATAATTTTAGTGGTGTTATGGGTAGATTTTTTAAACATGGAGTTGAGTTTTTAATGTATACTATGGTATTTTTTTGTTATTTTGATAAATTATTTACAATAGAAATTTAACACTTGATTTATAATGGATATATAATAGGGGAATACAAGTATGTAATAATTACATAGAGATACTAGGAGTATGTGTGTGGAATCGTTAACGGTAATAGTGGTATGTATGATTATCTAAGACCTTTGTTTGATTCCCTTCAATGTTTCCTTACCACATAAAAATATTTTGTGGTTACATATAAAATTGTTCAATTATGTCGAATATATAATATTAAACATATCACAAATAATAATAAATATGATGTTGTGTATGAATAAACTAATTTTTTTAAATGTTATATGTGGATCATATGAATATTTAATAGGATTAAATTTTATTTTTAGGTAAATAATAAGGCTTATATAAAAATATATTTGTGGAAATTTATTGAATGAATATCATGATTATTGATGTATTATGCAATGATATATGTATATTAGGTTTATATGATTTGATAAAAGAATAATCACATTATATATATTCCTTAATCCATAATTTTATTATTCCATGTGAGTAAGATTATATGTAAAAGTCATATAAATGAGTTTCATGGGAACTAAAACATGGATGAATTATGAAAATTTTTGAGAAGAATCTTTTATTTTTCGAGTGTAAAAGATGATCTCTGATGAAATAAATAAAATATAAATTTCAATAGTTTCAATGTAAAGAAACAATAAATCATAACTAAGACAAGAAAATAAATATAAATTAATAATACTAATATTATGATATAATTATTAGTGGGAATTTCCATACTTAAATTAAGTAATATTATATATAATATTTTTCTGAGTTATTAAGATAAATAAATTTAGAGGTGTCTAATAATAAAGATAGTAAGATATAATGTTTTTATAATTTTTAGTAACAGAGAGATAAGAAAACAATAAATATAGATTATCATGTATAATAGAAAGAAAATTATCATATTCATTCCGTATCCTGGAGACCTGTGGATTCAATATAGATTATCCTTCAAAACACTATTTCTATGGTATTGTGTAAGAAGTGGGTACATGAATTAAACTAACCGGTGATATATTTATATAAATTTCTTCAATATTAAATTATCTATAGCATCATCAAGATAATAAAAATTTATTTATACATCTATGGAAAAATTACCATCATATACAATGGATGTAGTCAACCATATTATAGATGAATCTAATAAAAAAGATATTGTGCTATATATTTTTATCTAAATTTAGCGAGAAGAGAATTTTTTTTATAACATTCATGATAGGTAATTTTGTTTCAAATAATGTTTTTTAACGAAAAATGATTCACCCCACATAACCCCCAACATGGTGTTAAGCATCTTCCAAGGGATCATAAAAAATTATAAGTTTTTGAGCTCGAATACCAAGGGATAAAATTAGGTTATCATAGAATTTATTCACATAAATATCATTATACAACATATTGGTAACAATGAAAACTTGACATTATCAAAGGAGAGTACTCTAGAATTATCATCTAATGATATTAGAAAAATATCATGATTGTCCTTGACACGAGTAATATAAAATGTTTTTTATTTCCATTTCCTCAAATACTAAATGCTGTAAATGAATATTTATATTCAACCATCAATATTTCTTTATGAAGTATAAAAATTATTATAAATTGGATTCATGAAATACAAATATGTTTTTAGAAGATGATTGAGAAAAACAACCCATCATGAATTCACTGAAGAATGTGAAGTGAATGGGGACATCACATCATAAGATATTAAATATGAAAAATGTAAACTAATAATAACATTCTATATTATAATAAATATTAGTTAAGTATTATAAATACCTCAATGTTAAAGTAAATTTGGATGTAATATAAAAACAAAATGGGTTGTGATTTGTGGTGCTAAAGATATAGTTGAGGGAAAAGCAGACCTAAATGTTGAAATTTATTATATGATATAAGAAATTCATATTTGGAGGTATAAAATAATGAAATAAAATGTTGTTGTTCCTGATTCAAAAAATTTGTAAGAATAAAGAAGATCTAGTGAAATATGAATTAAAATTTTAAATTTAATGGACCAAATATAAAATTATAGAAAAATAAAATAAAAATATTGATAAAAAATAATAAATTAATGTGAGTATACAATAATTGATCCTGTGAATTACAAATCAACAGATAGATTCAAGCGAATTAAATTTCATGATGTAAATGTTTTTATTTTTTAGTTAATACTTAAAGGCCAAGAATGTTTCTTTACTCCAAATATGATATAGATAAAATAAAATATTCTAGCTAAAGGTAAAATTTGGAAGAAATACTCTAATCTAGTTGAGAATTTGTATGATTTAATATAATGAATGAAATTTAAAAATTGAGAAAAACATTATGTGGGTCTTGACAAAAAGTTAAAGGTGGTGATAAGTGAAGAAAATATAGAATAACATACACTGTATAAATATCAAAAATGTTTTTTTTAAAAAAAAATATAAAATTCAGATGGATAATCAATGAAGATGCATAAAAATTGAAACATTTTAGAGTATTTTTATCCTAGATAGAAAAGATATTCTTAGTAAATGTTTTGAATATATAATTTGAACATTAATAGAAAAAGATAAATAGAAACATTTGTGTTGACGTTTGTACACATATTACGTTTTTAAAGGTTATTTATTGTATCACTATTATAACACAAAACCCTAGAATATTCATCATGAAAGTGAATAAATGTGTTTATGGAGACAAAAAAAATAAATTCTCAAAATCTAGAGGCATAAATAAGTTGGTTGATAAGGGAATGTATATTATAAACCTTGAAATATAAACTCATTAAATTATATATGATGAAGAAATGATTTTATTTTACGCATAAGTGAGGTGATGAAATAGATATGAGATTTAAATGATTGATCATTAATAATTATGTTTTTGGAGATTAAAAGTATAAATAAAATATCAGGTTGGATTGTTCATCATTGGAAGTGGATTTACATACCATTTAGTGGGAAAAGAAAAAAAATTCATGGGTACCACATATGAATATAATTTATTTTCTATAATATATATTATAGAACCTTGATAATAGATCTAGTTGTTCTACCAAAATAAGAGGATACATTAGATTCATTTATTTCGTTATAGTCAATGCCATTGGTCATTATTTTATAATCTTGATATTGTTTTTTTAAATTGCTAAATAAATTAGTTTTACAACAAATTGATGCGTGATTAAAGGATAATATTCCAAACCTATGATGCATGGTATGTAAAAATTTCTATTATCTACCTTATTAGTGGATAAGAGGATATTTTCTCTCTACATGGTAGATGACAAAAGGTATTTTCAAGTTTCTAAGCTACAATAAAAAAAATAAATGAAATATTATTAGAAGAATAAATTATATCATGGTATCACTAATATATTGTTTGATAATACAAGATTGTGTGACACTTGTCAAATGATAATGACGATTTTAAACACGTAAAATTTTAAGTATATGATAAATGTTTCTTGAGATAGAACATGATTATGATTGTGGTCCAATATCACCTAATAACATTAATAATGAATATATTCTATTTTATACAAAAAAATATAATGATGTATTTTTATGGTAATATTTCATTAATATGATGTATTAATATGTGTTACATATTATAGGAGATCAGTGAAGAAGATTGGTATATGTAATTTCATAATTTATAAATTAATAATGGTATGGAATTTTATAATATAAAAGAGTAAGAATTTTATGTGAATAAAATAATTATTTACTACCTCATAAATATCAACAATCCTCATCAAATAATACATCTTTCCACATGTTCATAGTGAAGGGTGAATTGTCAGATCTTGGTCTGATAAATATTGTGGAAACTATGCTATTTAACAAGTTTTTTATAATAATTTGAAATTTGCTTGTATAAATTTAATATATTAACCAATAAAATTGATCATTCCCTCGTCTATACCTCACTCATATGCCATACTCTTGTAGGGTACCACCTCACATGTACCCCTACTCCTTTAGTCATTAAATTTTTAGCAATATCCTATATCATTTCAAGTGTGATGCATCAAGGATGGTGTTAATTCATGTCATGTTTACCATTCCTTTCTTAATCACATCATTTTTCATTTTCCTCTTATTCTAACATCATATGTCTAAATATAGGGGAGTTTGGATACTTTTTTCATAATGATTTTTTAATGTGAGTGAATATCTATTCAAATAATTATTTCCATTAATTCAATGGTTTCTCATTATTTTCACAAGATTCGAGGTAAGTGTTAAAATTTTATCCACTTTCCAAATCATTATATATTTGTCCTGATGTTTCTAATAGCCTCAATTTATATTTTAAAATAATAAAGGATAGTTTCAATGAAATTTTTTATGTATTTTAAATTTTCTCACCAAAAATATTAAGGTTTTACATTGTATTTCAAATAGAACATTTTAATTGTAAGTATTAAAAAAATTGTTAAGGTATTTTTTATGATAAATTTTTTATGTTAAAATTTATTGAACAAATTTGGATCATGAATGAATTTAATCTATTATTTTATAATTTTTGGGGTTTATAACTAAAAACATATTACACATTATGGAGTTTCATGCATTGGTTTTTCATTCCCACACACACACAATGATATATTTATTTATGTATGTATTTGTATGTATACATTGATGAACTCATTCATGTGGGGATATATGAATGTTTATATAGTGATTTATATATGAAAATGATAATGAATATGTCAACAGAAATAACTACTCAATAATGCTTAATTTTATCTTACAATATTATTTAGCTCCTATAATTTGTTATAAATACACATCTACATTTGTATATGTCTATATAAATTGATTTACACAATATCTTGGGTATATATGGATGTCCTAATAATGTTATTTATATGTAAACATGTATGTGTATATATGCATAACCATAAAGGAAAACATAAAAAAAATTAATTAAAAAATTGATATTGGCTGTAAAATGAGTTTCTAAATGTGGTTTCTAGATTTTATTTATATAATATAATATAAAGGATTTGATGGAAATCATAAAATAGTTCTCTAAAACCATGTTATTATTGATGAGGAAACCTGAGTGGTTATTGTGTATATGAGATTGAGGTATTTTTTTATAGGAAATTGGTTTCTAATTTCATGATGTAATATATTCTTTAATAAATTAAATTTATGTTTTAAAATCTCATGGGAAAACCAGGTACTTGATTAGGAGAACATAGATGAGAATTTAACATATTTTTTGTAGTAATTCTATTGAAGTATAATATACATCTTCTCACCAGTGATGTGTCAATAGATTCATCCTACTTTTCATTCCTTAAATAGTGATTCATGTATAGGATTCTCAATTCATTAGTGAATCTAGATTGTTTATACCTTGATTACTACATTAAAATTATTGATTAATAGTTCCTCTTTCACCATTGGTTTATTATTAGCTGCAAATGGTTCATACCAATTCTATACTTGACTTTTTCAGAACATAAATTAATATTATTACAATTGCACAATGTTTTTATTAGTATTTTATTTATTTTACTATGTAGTAATATTTCATTTTTTCATGACTTATTTTATTGTTTTCGGATTCATTTACATAAATCACAATAAATAATCAAACAATGTTTTTGAAAATATATTTTAAGAACTTGTGTTTAATTTTTTTGATTTATGAAAATGATATCATCAATGGTATCAATTTTATTGTTTTACAATTGATATGAAAAAAACAATTTAATGTATTTAAAAATATAATTTCTAAATATTTATATAAAATAAAATGGAAGGAACCATTGCTGAAACCAAACTGGGATTTACATATCACAATATAATTGCACCAGTTTTTTTTAAAAATAGTGTCCCTTATAGTTTTTAGTTCAACTTTTGAACAAACATGGATCATGTTATTTCAAGTATTAGAGAGTGAAATGGGAGAAATGGGATATATTATATAGGTATGATGGATTTTTATTACTATTTTAGTAGTTTTGTAAATATAGGAATCATGTTATTTTAGTTATTGTTATTGTTGAGGTACTATATTTGTGAATACTATAGTTAGAAAAGTGGATATTGTTTTTATTATTTGGAGGATTATTTTGAGAGATTCATTTATCTATGTACAACTACTAAATTATATAATATTTTAGTGTCCATTTTTTTTATTTTTTTCTTATCTTATTTTGTGTGGAAAACCAACATATGAAAAGGAAATATTGTATTTTGGGTAAAAAAATCATGTCTATTCACTTTAATTTAAGAATGAAATCATCTAAAATTATTTCTAGGATTAAATATTTATTGGATCTTACCCTTGGGTATTTGGAATAACTCTGGTTCCCTATCTTGGGACTTCTCATGTGACCTATATATGGTGAAATCATGTAGGTATGTGATAAATATCTTCAGGAAACAACTATGGTGAGGATAATCACCACTATTGTTTACATTTTAGATTCAATGACATGAATTATACTAAATACACATAAATATTATTCACTCTATATTTTATATAAATATAAAATCCATTGATGATTTATTAAAATATTCTAACATTGAGTATGATTGAAACTTATTTTACCATGTTGCATAAAATTCCAAATTTTGGTTTATTAATTTAGAATTGTAATTCTAACTTCTCCTACTCCTATGGTTTATTTTACAAATTGTTATATCATAAAAATCTGTTATTTACTCTTAGTCCTAGGACTCTATGTAATGAATTATTCAAATAATGGATCTAATTATTCTGGAAGATCATCTCTTCCGACAATATATTGATTATGAGGTCTACAATAATTACGTTGTGGCTTCTTAAAAATATCCACAATAAGTTCTTCATCGATATCCTTTTTATACCTAATCCTCACAATTTTAGATTCATTTGAGGTATCATATTATTATTAGACATGGCACATTATTTTGAATAATAATTACTAAAAGTTTCAATTTTTCCTTTTAAATAATTTGTTTGATTAATTTTAGGGACATATACACCAACTTCATTTAAAAATAACCATTTAAATTTTTCCAAAAGATTCAAAAATTTTACACATCTAAATAAATTCAGAAGAATGTTTCTAGTAAATTTACCATTTTTGACTTTTTATATTAGAGTAATAAAATGAAATTACCCCATTAAAGTAATCATCTTTAGGATCATCTTTCTTTTGATGTTTAGGTAAAGATTTGAAGTAAACTTTTTAAGAACTATTTTTTTCTATATTCAATGTATCTATTCCCCAATTCATAAGAGGTGAGGGTTCCATTTAATATATCTACAATTATCAAATTTTAATCATTATAATTTTTTAATGATTCATTTTCATTTAAATGAAGATGTTACCCTCTCATAATTATTTTAATATTTTATACAACAATAATGTTTTCTCTAGGACCACATATATCTTCAAAAAATATGATGTGTTTATTGAATCATTCATCAACTATACTGTTTAATCTCATTCTATGTCATTGATATTTTTACAAAAAATTATTCTATTATATTTTTGATCATGGTATTTTCATTCACAAATAATCATGATCATTTCCTTTAATATGTTTGAATTCCATCATGTCATGAACTTAGAATAAATAGGGTAATCAAAATACCCTAGTTTATTGATTACAACATTATTAGCATCAAATTATTTTTGGAAATTATTATATTTGGTTCTAATATCCATAATATAAATGATAACATGAATAAAATTCATAAACACATAAATTAAAAAATATTTGAAAAAACCCTACAGCTGGGGAATCCACAAATAAAAATAACGTCATTCCAAAATTGGTATCCATTTTGGTTAAAAATAGTCTACTTTGATTAATGAAAAATAAAATACATAATGATCCCAAATCTGAAGAAATATGTTATCACCTATAAAAGATTGTATACAGAGAGTGGGGTGAATCACATTAAATTAGTGATTCCAAAATTTTTCCTTGATACCATTGTTTTTATCACTATAAGAGTAATTCTTCTTTACCTTCACAATTATCCCTATTTGAGTGATTATAATTATAAGGAATAACATATGTTATACCAAGATCAAAAAACTGGGATAATCCAAATAGAAAATATTGAAACGTGAGAAGGAATTGTATACATTAACCAAACATCTTTTATTAGTTTTTACACTATAGAGGGACCACATTAATGATCCTGACACGCTATCCGCACAATGATTTTATAAATGACCTCTTATATTCATTAAAACTGGGAATAAAATATTCCCCCTATTTATTTTTATACATGAAATAAGGATGACAAAAACACACCATTATTAGTGTATCCATTCCGTACAATATGATGATTTTTCATTGAAAATGAACTCCTAGTTAGTCCTCCCTAATTATCATCAACAATTTAGAACACATGAATTAAATTTTATCCTTCCTTATAAAAGGAAACTAAAATAATAAAATTATTTTTCATTAATATAATTAAATTACTATAAACTAAGACCCCATCATTTTTATATATATATGTATTTTTTAGAGATTATGATTTCATGAAAAAAATATAATACAAAATTGAACAAGTTAATCAGCCAATCTAACCAAAATGGTTTCTATATTATATCCATGATTTTTCAACCCTATTTTATTATTTCAATGACTAAAAAATTAAAAATATCATACGGGAACACCCAAAAATTCATTCATCTTAACATCAACAATTCAAAAAATTCAAAATATTAGATATCATTAAAATTTATTTTCAAAGGAATAGTTATGCCCCATACATAGATCTGCATCCCAAAGAGTCTTTATTCAATACATCATAAAATTTAAAATCACTAAAATATCACCTAAAATCTTATATTTAACTTAGATTGAATCAAACAATCTATATAAATCTTTATTATTTTGAGTTTTAGATGGACATTACACACATTATATGAAATATTTTCCATTTATTCAGAATATTTTATTCCAAATTTCATTAAATATATCGGTTTTATTTATTTATATAGTGCAAAATATGTATTAAAAAATTATTAAAACAATAAAATTGTGAATTCATACAAATAATAAATTCATATATTTTATTTAAATAATAAAATTTTATTGATGTATTCGACAAAAATTTCTCAAATTTATAAACTCAAAAAATGAATTGATGTATTTACTAAAATAATTTCATATATGATTTCTTAAAATTTCATACACATCAATAAAATCCATTTACTTTCTTTCTTAATGTAATATAAAAAACAGCAAAACATATGATCCTCTATTATTTTTTACCCTCACTTCAATGAGATATTCCATCTATAAAATAATCATATGAAATTACATATTTAATAATGATCTACCATTATTCAATTTTTTTAATTAAGTCCATTAAATGGTGATTTTTATTATTCCTCCCGACATATGATGATAAATACCACCCAATAACAGTTAAAAATGATTGAAAATAAAATATATCTTGACTAAGATATCTTCTTAAGTAATTAAAAATAACATAGGTGTATATAAAGTCATCTTCTAATACATTCTTTTATCACTAGGGTCTATAGTTATAGATTATAAGACACTACCATATCGAGAACTAGATGGTCTCCTATGGTTGGTTTTTGGCATTATGTTTCTAGATAATGAGGGTTAAATTTTTGATCAATTAATGGAAAGAGGATTCTATCTAGGGATTCTACAATGGGTTTATTCGACTAGGAGTGTCTAGAGTCATACCTTGACCTTTTGAGATGAGTGGTGTTTTATTTTCCATGATTATATTATTATTTCATCTTTTATTAAATTAGATTATTGATATATTAGATTAATATAATGATATATATTGGTTTGGTGTGATACTCGAGTACCCATAGTAGTGAATACCAATGTTTTATGGTGATATTAAAAATCTAGTATCCAAGGACTAACTTGAGGAAGTTTTGTTTGATAAATATTTCATATTTGAATACCTCCCTATAATAACGGAGTAGTAAAATATAACATTAAATAAAAATTAGTGATCAATTTATGGAATTTTAACTTTTATACCTATGATAAGGTGATTATTTAATGGTGTTTTTTATAAAATTTTTCTATGATGAGTACAGTGAATATATATCGTGGACCATGTGAATCTATGAGATGTTAGTGTTACAAGAACATGTGAAACATTAATCTAATCTTCAGGGAATGAATGTTAGATCTTAGTAACCATAGTGGGATTTGACCCATTATTTATCTCTTATATATCTCCATATATAATGAGGTTGTATCATGGGATTTGGTGATGGAGAGATTCTTATAAGGGAAACAATATGTTTTGAATGATGTTGTGGTAATCGTGGTGTATGTTCATGATTTGTATCTACTATTTGATAGGCCTATATGTATCATCATATGAGTAATTCACATACAACATCTTAGAAATAATGATTGAAAACTCTCGAGTCATTCAAGGTATATTTGTATCTATCAGATGTAATTTTTAATTCCCTTGTAGGATAAGGCCATTTGAAGAATGAATATTAAAACTGTCATGAATTAGAAGTAATTAGAAATGATTATACACCATTATATCATAGGGATAAATTTTATTAGAGGCCTACTAGAGGATAATATAGTGGTTAATGTAGAGGAAACATCGAATATGGAGCTGATGGTGAACCTCTATAAGGATATGGAGGAAAACATCACTATAATCTGCTTCAACGATCGACACTCCTAGGGTAGTCAATGATTGGATTTAGTGGATAGAGATATTGTTCACTACCAATTACACCTAATAAAAAGATATTGATAGAAATCGTAGAATATGATTATAGTTATGACAAATATTTCACGAATTTTGAATGATAACTTATATAAATTTTCATAATACATTTCATTATTGATAGATACCTTTTTCAAGAGTAATATATTTTTTATGAAATACCAGCTTGAATAATGAAATTATATACTCCTTCTATAATCATGGAGACACTCACTGATGTCTATTATTGATGTGAGTCATATCATAGAGAGGATTGGTAATTTGGATCCCATATTGTTTATGATGGTGAAATATTATTTCATACATGGTATGAACTATCTATCCCTAATAAATTGGGACTCTCATACATTTGTGATTATGAAATTATATTGATACGAAAAGGTCTTATGTATAGGATTTTAAAACTAATCACCCATCATTAACAAAATTTGGATCCTTATGTGGTAAGAATATTAGAATAACATCTTTCTATTATTGTTATAGAGTACATGGGATTTTCTTGTTGAGGATGTTTGATGTTTTACGATTCAATAATTTGTTGAGTTAAATAATTATCTATTAAAATATACAACTTATATATCTTTTAAATCTTATCATCTTGACTAGACTAAGCTCATAGAAAATAAAGTGTTGTTGGAGTACCCTATGGTGAATCATTTCATCATTATTAATGTGTATACATAGGAATATCTAGTATTGTTTTTTAAGAATATATGTGGGATATTGTGACAATTTTATTTACTATCTCCACATGAATTTGGTGATAATCATGGATATACACCATATGTTGATGATAAATAAAAACGATTGACTAGCTAAATAAAGAAATGTGGTTCTTAATAACCAATATTAAGTCTAATTACAACCACACCCATCATCAGATGTAAAAAAATAATTCCTTATCGATTAAGAGGGTAGAATGTGGATGTTAGGTTTGATCCCATAAGCTGAAAGTAAGAACCAATTTCAAGCATACGTCGTTGAGAATCAGATGATTTTCCAAAAAAACATTAATGAAATGAATGGAGTGATATGATTTTTTAAATCTATTGGAAGATGAATATGGAGAAGCAAAAATTAAAAACAAACATGTAGTTTTTTCATTGTAGTTATGGTTATTCAAAAATGTAATTATAAAGTATTAAATTTTTTTATGAAAGGATTACCGAGGCGATTTATTCATTTTACTATTTAATGGTAGAATAATTGGTAACTATCCATTTTATAAATTAATTCCTTATTCATGTAATTATTTTCTTAAATCATGTTTAAAATGATACCCATATGTATAATCTGGAAGTTTTCTAACATAATGGTCATGGGTTTTCCTAATGTACATCATTCATATTTCAATACTGGTTTCTATCTTAGTATAATATGAAACTACCAATGAATATGCAATTAATTCATCAAAGTAGTTATAAATAAAATATTCGAGTAAAATAAAATAAAATATATTTTTATTATAATGCACCCATAGTCTTATTACAAACCCATAACATAGAAATTGTCTTCTTATGACCATGGTTATAGTGTTCAGATTGAGGAGAATCTAAATTCTCTTCATGTATATGAGTGGGATAGGGGATAAGAGATTTATTTCACTAAAAAATAGTGTAGGAAATAAGAAATTTCTACTATATTTAGGGAGAGAATGTGTAAGAAAATAAGTGGAACCTCACCCCTGAATAGACTACCCAGAATTTAGAGGACAACCTTTTTATTTTGAGTCAACTAGACTAAAAATCAAGTATTGTAATCTAAAAATTATTTAATTTTTTAATCCATAAAATTCATCATTTTAACCATTGGTATGTGTCTAGTTAAACTAATGATTGTATTTTTTATGTTTTTTCTCAATTGGAAGAAGTACATGGTGTGTTGAACCGAAATACATATGGTTTATTCTTACATCTAGTAGCAAAATTCATATGGAATTCTCATAAAAAAAATTGTTCTATAAAGTAAATTGTTAGTATGGAATGGTATGAAAATAGGAATATACATGTGTTGGCAGAGCTTTATATCTTTCAAAAATACATGGTGTGTGTTTATAGATTAAATGAAATGCATATTAAAATCATTTAAATGATTCATCCTAGATGTGTAAATTTTCTATAACCTCTTAAAAAATAATCCACAAAATTAGATAAATTATTTGATCCATATAGAAATAAATATCTCGTGAACCAATTTTTTATGATCAATAAAATATATAAATTTTTATTCACATATCAATAAAAATTGTTTCAACCAGTTTTAGGTTTATGAGGTTGAAATTTTTAAAACAACATCTCAGTGTTTCCATTTCCACTATTAGCTTTTAATTATGACCATACAAATATTAAATTCCATGGATGTGTTCATGTGTCTTATGAAAATGATCTTTTATCCTTAATTATACTATTACGTCATTATCTTCATTGATAATATCATATATATTCAGTAGTAGAGGAGGATCTAGTTAACGATTCAGATATTATCTTGGTCTTACATTGGGATCACCAGATATATTTAAATCTATTGATGAATTTATTCAATATCTGAGAGGAATATATCCCGTTGAATGAAATCATAATGGGTGGAGTAGTTACATACCATGAAAAGAACAAGGTAATGATGGATTTGGGGAAAACTGATAAATTTTTTGAGGTATAGAGAATCCTTCTGTTTGTAAAAAACTAATATCGATTCTTTGTAGATTGCTCCAATATTGAGTACCCCATGATTTACATTACCTGAATGATTAATTTTGTCATTTTTTATAAGAGATTAAAGTTACATTTGAGTTATATTAATTGGAAGTTGAAATGTTTTCATGTCATATAATTTTTATTATAGGGTATTCAACTACATGATTTTACATATATCATCAACATATACACACATTTTTTGAAGATGTAGAGGTAGGAATTGATTTTGTATTGATCTATATAGTTGATCACCAATTCTCGAAAATACATAAGTTATTATTGAATTATTTAAATGGTATGATTAAACTTTAGGAAAATTTGAAATATATTCTTGGTAAGTGGTTAATAGACTCTATAGTTGGGCTTTGGCTTAGTGGTAATCACCCAATAATTCTACATGAAAAATGGGGGTTCAAAACCCAGTGGGCGTAGGCACTATAGTAGTACTATAGCATAACTGTAGAAATGGATACACTGTAGAAAAAACAGGAACAATAGCAGAGGTAGAGTACTGTAGCATCGTGGGTACTGTAGTATTACTATTCACAGAATGTGCTTTGGGTAAAAAATGGGCATATGGGCCATATAATGGGCTAAATGACCACTAGGCCTTCAGGAATTGTAATGGGTCTCCCACTACCCAATTAAAGAGGTCATTTCATTGCTTTAATAATAAATGAAGCTTCGGCTCCAACCTTAAAAAAATGCTGAATAGACTATAAAGACTATAAGAGAATCAGGTACCTAATTACATAGAAAAATTAGTATGTATGTTAGAGGGTTGGACAGAGATCTTGTAGGACCATTAAATAAAGAATTTCAATATTCTATGTAATAAATATATGGTGGTTGATTATAATACTAAGTCTTCCCAATATCAGTTAATGTGTGTTGAAACTATATATTTGGTCACAATATATTTGACCATAGTGTATAAGGGATAAGTTCCTTGTCATCAATCTATAGTATTGGCCCTTATTCTTTCTTTGTGTTTGGGGAAATCCCTATTACGAGAAGTCGAATGTTAGGTTTTTTTACAATTATATATTATTATGTATTAACTAGATAGCAATTCCAATGGTGGGAACCTAATCATACACATTAATATAAATATAGTTGTTCTACTTTCATTACAAGAGGAGGTTCTAAAGAATTTCCATACACTAACCATGGTAGTACATCCCTGATTGATGAGTATGTACAATGAACCAATGAAATATGTTATTTGGGTATGAATGAAATGGTATCCTATTATTATTTTATTAAACTTCATCACCAATACTTAAGTGTTGTTAGAGGAATATATACCTATGTGTTTGGATTACCAAATAGAGAATCCAATACGGATGTGGGATGCAATTTAAATTTATTTCATAATGGAGATCCCATTATTTGAAATATGTCAGGATGATACCTAGGTGAATATCGATGGACTAGACATGTCATCACACATCGTTGATATTTGGGTGTAGAGATTGTTATATATAATAAGAAAATTATATATTGAGGAGGTTATATATCATTATGGGATAACATCAACGATTATTTTGTAATAAAATGGTAAATTTATTTAAATAATATACTGGGGGTTAAAGGAGGATATTAGGACTCAGTTATCATTTTGTACAAATATAATCCCTTTGATCGAGGGTTTCATCTGAAGAATCATTTGGGATCTTGAGGATATGTTTAATTCAGTCATGATGGATGTGAGAGATAGAATAATGGAACAAATTTATTTATTGGATTTCATGGAAAACAATATCTAAAACTCCACAATTAATTTGGATAATTTTAATGACCCTTACAGGAGACCCTGAAGATCATTCCATATTTGGAAAGGGGTAGGAGAGTCATCACTAATATAGATAGTTTTAGCTTGGGTGTTCATTTAGATGGTACATATGTGCACTAATCAAATCCATAAAAAGTATAACACATACCAAAAATTTAAGAATTTGTAGTTTATAGAGGGAGAATATTTTTTCTTGATAATATTTTTACATTATGGTTTCTAGAGATTATATAGAGACTATAATATTTTCCAATGGTTCATTAATCCATTTTAGATCATGTGTTGGGTGGGGGAGGTTTCTAACTACATTTTATTCACTTTTCATTTATATCATTTACATTAAATCTTTTACATATCCACAAAGAGGTGATACTTGAACATCCTATCAAATATAATTGACTGATGTGATCAAAAAATCAAATATTGTGACACCATCACATATTAATCAATGGATACCATATTCATATATGATACAATTCCTATTGAAATATTTAGTCCACTAGCATGAATCCCTTGAATTAATGTGATCTTTTTGGTGGGATATTGGGAGAGTGATAAAATTATATATACCCCAAACCCTTATAATTTATTGTATACTTTACTTTTGAGAGTGACAATACATAATGATTGGGAGGATATGGTAGCCATGTATTTTGATGAACTTTTTGAATAGTTTAAATAATTTTTTTATGTTTCCCTCTATGAAGCCTATTTATATATGGGTTATTCGGTTCCTCAAAAAGAATTTATTAAAATTAATATATCACATTTAGTTAATAGATGAGTTTTTTTGTGTAAAATGGAATTTACCTCAAAACAGAGAAACTATTAGGGAGAATGATTCTATATTTTCTTTGGAATATGGATTTTAAATATTATAAATTTAATTAACATTCACTGATGTTTCCCCATGACTTAATCATCACATGTACAATTAATTAATTAATTAAATGAATTATCAAATTAATTAATTAAATATTAACTAAAAACC
This sequence comes from Viscum album, assembly GCA_963277665.1. NCBI lineage: Eukaryota > Viridiplantae > Streptophyta > Magnoliopsida > Santalales > Viscaceae > Viscum > Viscum album. The sequence continues at coordinate 706,176,470 of OY728157.1, read as the reverse complement.
AAAATTCATCTTATATAATTTTCTAAAACCCTCAATCCTATTTGAGATAACATAAAAAGTATTAAAAGAGTGATAGGTTGATAAAAATAATTATATATAATGAAAATTATATTTAAGGAATCCACAATGACATTTGAAATATATAAAATAATTTTCTACAAATGATGATAATGTTATTTAATGATTTTTTATTTTTTTATTCCCCGTTCATTAAGATTATATGAAAAAAAATATCCTTCGTTTATTTTCCCTACTATCATGGACCTCAAAAAATATATCTGTAATTTCATGATTGTAAATTTATTTAGTTTTATTCATAATCATTAACATATTTTAGTATAATTAGTGGTTCCAAACAATCTATCTGGACACTACTGATTCAATTATTGATTATATTTTTTGATTTCCTCAATTTTCTTCATGCAATCACCATTGACCAAATTTATGGATTTCATTTTGAAAAAATAAAATCTGAATTAATGAGTGATATGTATATTGGAAAAGTGATCGATAGATGATGAAGGGATATTAATGGTCATGGCATGTGAAATCTATTGATGATGATAGTTGGTCACTAGAAGATGTGTCGATGTCAACTATAATAGTGTTTTAGTGTAAATGGTGTTTGAAAATGGTATTAAAATACATATTTCTTTGAGGATCTTTCATCCAAAATTTAATGAACAATAGAGATGGATAAGTATTCTATTAGAGTTATTTTTCCAATAAAAAAATGAAAATTAATGGCTAGAAGGTATCAAATTTTTTGATAAATATCAAAATAAATATATGATATTTAGTTATTTCTAAAGACACAAGTCTTGTATCACCTTAGTAGTTGTACATACAGGTAGTGTGTGGCCCCATAGAACAATTCATGTATCCCATTGATGATTCCAATGTCATGTATAGAGTCTAAACACTGAGGTGGATATTTCGAAACACATGTTATGTGGGTTATTACATCATGGTGTCTACCCTCAATGGTACACAGATCAACATCCCTATCTGTATACATATATTGAGTTAGTTATGTAAATGCACTATGTAATTTTTGTGGAACATTTCATTTAGGTCATCATGGACAAACCGTGTGTCTGATAATACTTGATAATACTACCTATACAGAGATGCACAACATGCATCATCATTGTAAATATATTTTTATTTTAAATATAAATAGTATAGTCCAATATCAATTCCCATGTCTTATAATTAGGTGTTATATTATCCCATCTAATGTGTTTTTCTACACAACAAATGGATCACTTAAAATTATATTAATAGGTGAGAAGTTTGGTGATACAATTATTTTATTCATCACAACTCCATAATAATGATTTGGGGAATATATTGTGGTGATAATGATGTTCATAGGGTAGGTACTCACCTAGTGGTGTGTTCATATTTGGGTGTGGAAACCCTACATCTCAAATTTTTTTTGGTATTACCGCACACACATAGGGATAGAATCCACTTTCTATTGAGAATTTTACTCCAAAATCTACGTTCTTGTAAAGGGTTTGGGATATCAATTGGTGTTGATAGTACCTCAATCGATAATAACACCTGAAGATTCATGGGTCACCCACTATAGTTATAATGAGTTTATGTGGGATTTTATATTATTATATTTGATTTCTTAGGGAATAATTTTTATTCTAGGATTTAAAGGGAAATAATCCCTCCAATATGAAATTTTCTCTCCTTAAATGATTTTCTAGGTTTCTCATGGGTAAATATTTTCTTCTTTATTTTGATTTATTGATATGACTATTGTTATAATTATTTATTTGTGGTAATTAATGTTTCATAATATGTAAATATATACTCACCAATACATGGTAATATTCAAACATATTTATCTAGTTTTACATAAAAAAACATATACTTTTGTGTCATCCTTGGTAATCATTATTCATGTGGAACATTTTCATGCATGGTGGGGATGGTTGAGGATGAGGTTCATGTCAATAACTAGTTTACTGTGAGGATCAAATCAAAATATGTTCTTTTTTTATTTTTCTCTATATGGGGTTTTGGGCATGGATCCTCCCAATTTTTATGGTTCAGTCACTGGTTACTCCTTTATTGATTTTAGTTGTTGATTCATAAAATATATATTTTTCTTAGTTTATTTGTGTATGATTTATTATTATAACAATTTTAGGGGTGTGTCTTATATGAAAATTAATTAGAATATGTCCTCCAATTATTTTTTATAAGTCCCTAGAACAATAATTCTATATTTAGTACAAAAGAATTGTGTATATATATATATATAATAAAATGTAATTGAAAAAATACATTATGTTTCATATGAGGATCTTTTCTAAGATAGTCAACGGATGATAAAGACAAATATCACATGTTTTTTTGAGTTATAATAATCAATAAAAATTATTTTATTGAAATTTGATCATGCTTGATCCTTATCAAAGATCAACTCCTTGAAACCTCCAAATGATCCGAAAAACATTTTATATGAACATAATGTGAGAAAAATTACATAGTAAGGGTGTATTAAACCCCATAGAAAAACATTTTTTAAAATACCAATTGGAAAAATCATTTGAAATGAATATATATATATTGAAAAAATATAATTCAAGGTTTATTGAAAAATATATTTTTAAAACTCTTAAAAACAATTTGAAGATTCATATAATTTTGAAAAAAAACAATTTTGCACAAACAATTCAAAATATAATAACTTTTTTCAAACCCCTTGGAAAATCCATCAATTTTTTTTTTGAAAATGATTATGAAAATATTTTATCCTCTAAAAATATTATAGTATTGTTGAAAATACATAATGTTTTTAAAATTATTCTATATAATTTTGTGATTATTCAAAAAATATTAATCATGTTTTGAAAGAAAACCAAGGGGCTACATGAAGACATTGAATAATTTCTAAGCATGCTAACTTTTTTAAGGGTGTAAGAACCAGATTTTTGCTGTGAAAGACTATGAAATATTTTTTATGATATTCCAGAGCAGTGCCTTCAGACGGCGTGCGATTCCGAGCCCCGGAGTGGCCGGAATTAAATTTTCAGTGCGTTCACACTGGAAACGCTAAATAAAGGGGATAACTCCTAAACGGAGTTCCGGATCAGAGATTCGAGTGTACGGATGGGTCCTGAATGGGGTGTTTACCCTAGGAATGACATAAAACTTGTCGGCGCAGGGCGTTTGGACGCCTCGCCCGCTTCTGGAACATTAAACAGATTAATTAATTAATTAATTAATTCGTTTAATGTTGAAACGCAAGTATTTCATAAATGGCAGCTCGGATTCGAATATCGAGGGCACCGTTGAGTTCGGAGCATGTCGTTTACCCTAGGAGGGGTGTATGTTTTGTGGGCTCGGGCCGTCTGTGAAAAATGGCCCAAGGGGTGTTTTCGTAATTTGGCGGCCTCGGGCGCTAAGTTTAATAACTTTTGAATGGGGTCTCGGATTGAAATTCTAAGACTCCTGTTGCGATCAGAGAGTGGTTTTTATCCTAGGGGGGCCTTAATCCCAACCCCGCCGAAATTTCGGGTTCAGGGCTATCGGGCGGCATTTAAGTATTTTCTACTTAAACGCATTCCCTCCACTCTTCTTCTTCTTCTTCTTCCTAAAACCCTGCCCTCTCCTCCAACTCCGACGAGGTAGCTTCGGCAAGGCAAACTCCGGCGAGGCGCATCGGTTCCGACGGTCCGCACACGAAGCGTCGGGCTGCGCCCTTCGAGTTAGGCGGTGTTCGTTTGCCTTTTAAATTCCGAACCCCTATTTGAATCCTATATTTAGTGTCTAATTGCTGCCCGATATTCGATCCAAGCTAATTGTTGTGTATTATATGTTTTAAGGTTTCTGAATCTCTTCTCGGATCGAAAATCTGAGTCCCGGGGTGCCCGGGGCAGTCCCGAGAAGTTTTGGCCGGAATCCTGGTTTTCCGGCGGTTTCTGGCGGCGGACGGTGGTTCCGGGACGGCGGCGCGGTAGCGGGCGCGGCGGAAGGCCGGCCGGCCATCCGACCGGCTGGGCGGCACCTCCACAGTGCGGGGCTGCTCGGCTCGCCAGCTGAGGGTGCCGGCTCCGGGATCCGGCGAGAGGAGAGGGCGGTGTCGCAGGCGCGCGACCCCGCGGCTGGAGAGTGACCCGCGCGACGCGGGTGTTCGTGTGGAAAGCCGACCGGCCGTGTAGTCTTGTCTGTGGAAGAGGCACGCGCACAGTGCATGGGCGAGGTGGCCTTGTAGGAGTCGGCCAGTCCGCGGTCCCTGCGGGCCGGCTGTGGGTGGACCGGCCGGTCCGGGCCGGTCCGGCCCAAGGGGTCCCCCCCCCCTTCTAACTTCCGACGTCCGTAGCTTTCGCTACGGATGTCCGTTTTGCGTGCCGTCTGCGGCGGCGCGGGCCTGGCTCAGAGGCAGATCTTTTGAAATGGGTTTGGGAATTTTTATTTCCCGAAATGAGTGGCTGCGGAGGTGCAACACATTTTTAAGTGGTTTGTCGTTTTTCGGGGGAATTTGTCTTGGACGGCGCGGACGAGTCCGACGTCTGATTTAAACACAGTCAGTGGCGTTGTGACCCTGGCACTGAGGTGAAGCTTTCCAGGAAAGTTCTAGGCGTTGAGGCTGAAGTTGAGGCGTGGGCCCCACGACCCATCTTTTGAGCTGCATGTACCTTTTAGCGACCTTTTCCTCGGACGTCCGTACGGGGCGTGAGAGCAGTCGATGTTGTGTGTTTTTCCGAGAGCATCGCGTTGGTGCATTATGCCCACTGTAATTCCGCATGATGGTGCGGGGCCCACGAGGGCCGTTTGGGCGTCGACATTGATTTTCCATCTTAATCACCGGGCGGCCATTTTGGAAAAGAGGATAGTCCACCTTGTGTTCTTTTGCGAGAGGATCGCAACGATGCGATCCGTTGGAAGCGCTCCAGGACCGGGGTGCGGGTCCCACGTGGCACCGCTCATGTGCGGTTCGCCAGAATGCATCTTTTTCTCCGGATACCAGTTGCATTCTTGTAAGCAGTCAATTTGACGTGGTTTTTTTCGAGAGTATTGTGATGGTGCAGTTCGCCCGACCTTTTTCGAGGACGTGGTGTGGGTCCCACCTGACCCGGCTACGGTGAATAGTACCCTTTTCACTGGGTGTCTATTTTGGGCGATTGAGTACACAATCCTATTTTTTGTTCTGAGGGGATTGCAATAGCGTGATTCGTTGGTTCAGTTTCGGGATCATGGGGTGGGCCCCACAAGTGTTTGGTTACGGTGAATAGTACCTTTTTCACCGGTTGACCGTTTCCGGCGAGTAAGTAGTCTATCTCGAGTGTTTTTCCGTGAGGATTACAATGGTGCAATCCGTTTGGCTGTGCAGAGCCTTATACGCGATCTTATTAAATGTGGAAGCATGAAAGGTGCTCCGGTGGCGGTTCGCCCTCCCATATTGGTAGCAGACCCTTGGCGTGTGATCGCACACTCTTGGGAGAGTGATATAAATGGTTCACAAGATGTGTCTGGCTTTGCCTGGGCCGTTGAGTTAGAGATGTTACGTCACACCTTCGCTTTGACGTTTGGTGTTGTGTGCATGATGGCCCTTGGGCCGAGACCGTGGTATACTCTGGGAGTATTCGGAAATGCTTGGAGGTACAGGTGGTTGTTCGTACCTGAGAACGTTGGTGCATTCAGTTGGGGTTGAGATGGGGCCACACATAGTGTGGGCCCCACGTGCGTGTCGAGTTCTACTTTGCGTACTTTGACCTCTCGTGACGTAGAGGGTCCCTCTGTGTGTTTGTCTGACTAGCAGGGTTGAGTGGTCTCCCCCTGGTTTTGTTCTCGATGTATTGTCCGATAGCGGTGCTAATGACACCCATTGATGGAGAAGGCGCTGAACCTCTTTTGGGTGGGATGTTCTGGAGTTGGGTGGTTGCACGATACCCACTCCGTGTTCAATTGGCCAGTGTTGTACCCTCCAGTAGTGATTTCCAGAGAAGTTCTGAGTTTTACCCTCCAGTGGGGCTGGGCAGTGGGTTACTCATCAACTTCAACGGGCTTACCCTCCAGCGGGGCTGGGCAGTGGGTTGCTCACCAAATTTTAGGGTTTACCCTCTAGTAGAGACTGGGCAGTGGGTCACCCGACTGTTTTAGGGTCTACCCTCAAGTAGAGACTGGGCAGTGGGTCACCCGACACTCTTAGGGTCTACCCTCCAGCAGAGACTGAGGAGTGGGTCACCCGACGACCTCTAAGGGTATACCGTCCAGCGGGGCTGGGCAGTGGGTCGCCCATCGTCTAGTTCCTGTTCTACCCTCTAATACGGCTGGGCAGTGGGTCACCTGTCGACCTCTTCCAGGTTTACCCTCCAGCGGGGCTGGGTAGTGGGTCGCATGACGATGTGTTATAGTCTACCCTCCAGCGGGGCTAGGCAGTGGGTCGCCTGATGATGTCTTATGGATTACCCTCCAGCTGGGCTGGGCAGTGGGTCACCCAATATCTTATTATGGTCTACCCTCCAGCGGGGCTGGGCAGTGGGTCACCGAATGATGTATTATGAATTACCCTCCAGCAGGACTGGGCAGTGGACACCTGTTGGCATTCCATACTCATTCCTCTCGGTTAGGCTAGTCTGTGGCATACCTCCATGATAATAGAGCCGGACCCTTTGTTATAGGGGTCTGTGTTTTGACGGCTTGACTTTGAGGAGACCTCTCGACTATAGGGAAGTGATGAGGCGTGGTTTTACTTTCCCTAGAGATTTGAAATTCGAGGGGCACATTCCCCACCGAGACGCGTTCTTGTGACGCGATCTAAAACCATGCGGGCGAGTCAGTGACGCCCAAAGCGGATAGTGTCGAGGTGTGGTGATTGAGCCCCTTGGCTTGCGGTTCGGGGCAGACATGCGGGTTTATGGGCATCGATGGTGTTAATTCTGGGACTGTTGGCTACTCTTTCCTTGGGATGAGCTACGGGACGGAGATCCCCTTACGACGTTGTTCGGGTTTCTTGTTTGAGAATATGGAAATGTATATGCCTTGTTTCTGGTACCCACTTCATGGGTTTGGTTACTCTCCTTCCAGGTGAGACGAAGACGCGCGGGGTATGCCACGTGCTTTCTGTGTCTAGCTTCTCATGGTTGGACGAGTCTACTCTCCTGCTATAGGTAGTGAAGACTCGACGGGAAGTTCATGTTCTCACCATTTCCATCTCCTTATGCCTGGACGATTCTACTTCCTTATTCTTTTTGGGTTGAGCTGGACTCTTTACTGCACCCTCGGTTGGATTCCTTTACATTCCATGTTCTCTCTACTGCTCACCCTTCGGTACCTCTTTTGTTTATCCCTTGAGCCTTCGGGGTATCCTACTGTGTATTTTTATACTCACCCCTACTTGGGCTTTTCCCACACTTGGTGTCCCCTTGCAAACGATGGACAAGTTGGTCGTGACTTCAGTGGAGCGTAGGAGCTCGGGAGCTTAGACCCCGTGCGGTGGTCGTGGTCAGGTTCCAGGCGGGAGATCCATCAACTGTTTCTTTTTGTTTACCTGTTGCCGGGTTGTGGCACTTTTTGGTTGGGCGCGTGTTTTTCCCATTTTCTTTTTAGTTTGTACTTTGTACTATTAGAGGTCGATGAACACTGTGGTTTATATATAGCAGTTTCCATTCACTTTTCTTTCCTTTTCTTTTACTCTGCACTTTGGCATTGAGTATGTTGTGTGTGTGTGTGTGTACAGGTGCTTAGGCAAAGGCCTCCCCGAGTTGTTGTGCCTTCGGCGCTGGTTGCCAGCCCCTGGCCTATGGAGGCGGGCTTGGGGTAGTTGTGGCTCGAGCCCGGGTAGTGTCGAGTCGTGAAAAAGTGGTATCAAAGGTGATTAGTTCCTTGGGACGTTGTGCGGACATCCCTAAAAGAGAAACTGGTTGGGATATAGGCCAACAATGTAAATGTGTCTCGAGAGTGGCTCTCAGGCCAGGGAGTCCTGTGATGGTGCGGCGGCTGACGTATCCATTCACTAGGACCTTGATAACCCTCTTGTCGACTCGGCATGCTGAGACACTTGTTGTAGGGAAAATTTGGTTTGTGAATCACATAGTATCGAGTCTTTGACGGTACTTCTTGAGTCATCTCCCCATCGTGGTGAGTGGTATATACATTCATGCTCATCTGACTGCAGCACTCCTTGATAATATTCAGGATGTCTCCACGATGACAGCCTGCCAGGATGACAACTTTTGTTCGTGACGACGACCCTATGAGCTACGTGGCCATAGTCCAGGACCCATTATGCGAGCCCTTTCTCCGGGTGCGCCAGTAGTAGCACCCCACCTATTGAGCAGTAGACTGTTTCAGCGGAGCAGGCTGAGTTTGAGCGCAGGTTGAGCGTGCTCCGTGAGTTCCAGTGGCAGAGACCACTGAAGTTCAGTGGTGAGCTGGACCCTCAGGTAGCAGAGGTTTGGCTAGAGGCGGTGGTTAGCCTTTTCAGGCTTGTGCAGATGCCGACAGATCAGAGAGTGGCTTTGGCAGCCAGCCTTTTTCGTGGAGTAGCTTGGCGTTGGTGGAGTCTAGTTACTCAGTTCCTTGACGAGTCGTCGCTTTCGTTGTATGACCATCAGTTTTTGTTACATGAAGTGTTTTCCCCTCCTTCTTGTGCTCCTTTGGGATTCAGGAGCTCCTGCAGTTTCAGAAGGGAGGGATGATGGTGGTCGAGTACGCAGCTAGTTTTGCGGACCATGCACGCTTTTACCCGGACTTGGTAAATCTCGACAACCTCTTAGCATGGATGTTTGAGCAGGATCTCCACCGAGAGATTCGTGTTATCATAGTACCCTTGGGCATTTCCACATATGTCGGGGTGCTAGAGCAGGAGCTGGTGACAGAGGGCTTCCTGTCACTTTCTTGTGTTGGTGGTGGCAGCAGGCACATTGGAGCCGAGACGTCTGTCGCGGTTAGTCGGTGTCGGCAAGAAGAACCTCGACACAGGTGGCTTACTGACAACCAGACTCATGGGTGTGGTTGTACACTACAGTGGAACCGGAGGGCACTAGTGCATCCCAGATAGGTTCAGTGCTATGCTTGTAATGGGTGACGTCACTTGGCATGAGACAGCCCGACCCGAGTTGCTGAGAGCTTCGGGCAGGTAGTAGGCACACCACCACGACCGAGGCAGCGCCATGATCGAAGTAGATCCCATAGAGGTGGTGCTGGAAGAGGAGCAGGAGGAGTTAGGGGTGGAGGACGACTTTACAAGGTCTTCCCACCACCTCTAGTCGGTCCACATCAGGCCCCGGGAGCTGACAGTTGGGACCGCGGATAGCTGTGAGCATGGATGTCTACGATCCTGCAGAGCATGGAATATTGAGAGATACCCCTTGCGACTCTTCTACATTTTGCAGTATAATTGTTAGGCTCTGCGTGTGAAAGGATTTCCTACCTGCTCCTTGTTTGAGGTGTTACCAGGGTGACGCAGGGCGTCGGGTGTAACCCTGTGTTGGTAAGGAAAAAGGCGGGGCACCATTTCCTTTAGTCAATTGTGTCGACTCCATTGCTCACCGAGCGTGTAAGAGATCCTCGGTTGTGGAGTCTTGCATGATCAGATACCCTTGGGTGTTCCACCATATGGATATTCTGAAGGAGGGAATCACCGGGCATTGTTTCATGTGCGGGCGGTGATTCCAGTCGTGGCGTGCAACGTAGTGGTTCGTCCGGGGAGGTGAGCTACCCCCGAGGGACTTCGGGCCACTTGAGACCATGAAAAGAAATGGAGTGGTACCCTAACACCTTTCCCTAACCCCAAAGTCTGGAGTGGGTGCACGACATCGGCAAGGGCCGACCTCGTGTGAATAGATCAATCTTTTGTTCTATGTGCGGAGGCATATAACTGTGAGTGGGTTCTTCTGGGTAGGGGAAATCCAGGTGTGGGCGTAGTACCCTGTGTTGCTCCCTAGTTTTGCTTTTCGGGGAGAAAAAGATTGATGTAGGGAATGATGTAAGAACCCGATTTTTACTGTGAAAGACTTTCGAATATTCTTGATGATATTCCAGAGCAGTTCCTTCAGACAACATGCGATTCTGAGCCCCGGAGTGGCCGGAATTAAATTTTCAGTGCGTTAACACTAAAAATGCTTAATAAATGGGATAAATACTAAAGAGAGTTCCGGATCAGAGATCCGAGTGTACAGATGGGTCCGGAATGGGGTGTTTACCCTAGGAATGACATAAAACTTGTCGGCGCGGGGTGTTTGGACCCCTCGCCCACTTCTGGAACATTAAAAAGATTAATTAATTAATTAATTAATTCGTTTAATGTTGAAACGCATGTATCTCTTAAACGGTGGCTCGGATTGGATAACCGAGGACACTGTTGAGTTCGAAGTGTGCCGTTTACCCTAGGAGGGGTGTAAGTTTTGCGGGCGCGGGCCGTCTGTGAAAAATGGCCCCAGGGGCGTTTTCGTAATTTGGTGGCCTCAGAAACTAAGTTTAATAACTTTTGAACAGGGTCTCAGACTGAAATTCCGAGACCGCTGTTGCGTTCGGAGCGTGGTTTTTATCCTAGGGGAGTCTTAATCCCAACCCCGCCGAAATTTTGGCTTCGTGGCAATCGGGTGGCGTTTAAGTATTTTCAACTTATACGCATCCCCTCCCCTCTTTTTATTCTTCTTCTTCCTCAAACCCTACCCTCTCCTCCTGCTCCAGAGAGGTAGCTCCGGCAATGCGAACTCTGGCGAGACGCATCGGTTCCGACGGTCCGCACAAGAAGCGTCGGGCTACGCCCTTCGAGGTAGGCGGTGTTCGTTTGCGTTTTAAATTCTGAACCCCTCTTTCAATCTTAAATTTAGTGTCTAATTGCTTCCCAATATTTTATTCAAGCCCATAGTTGTGTATTATATGTTCTAAGGTTTCTGACGCTCTTCTAGGATCAAAAATCCGAGTCCCGGGGTGCCATGGGCAGTCCCGGGACGTTCTGGCCTGAATTCTGGTTTTCCGACGGTTTCTGGCGGCGGACGGTGGTTCCGGGACGGTGGCGCGGCAGAGGGCACGACAGAAGGCCGGCCGGACATTTGGCCGACTGGGCGGAACCTCCAAGGTCTGGGGCGGCATGGCTCGCCGGCTGAGGGCACCAGCTGCGGGAGCCGGCGAGAGGAGACGGCGGGGTCGCAGGCGCGCGAACCCGTGGCTGGAAAGAGACCCGTGCGATGCGGGTCTCCGTGTGGAAAGCCGATCGGCCATGTCGGCTGGTGGGCGGAAGAGGCGCGAGCGCGCCGCGCGGGCGCGCCGCGCGGGCGAGGCGTCCTCGTGGGAGGCGGCTGGGCCGCGGTCCCAGCGGGCCGGTCCGGCCCAAGGGGGGGTTCGCCCCCCCCCCCCTTTTAACTTCCGACGTCCGTAGCTTTCGCTACGGACGTCCATTTTGCACGCCGTCTGCGGTGGTGTGGACCTCGCTCAAAGGCGGGTCATTTGAGATGGTTTCTGGAATTTTTAATTCCCGAAACGTGGGGCTGCGGAGGCGCAATATGTCTTTAATTGGATTGTCATTTTCCGGGGGAACTAGTCTTAGACGGCGCATACGCGTCCGACACCCAATTTTAACGTCGTCAGTGGTGTTGGGACCCTAGAACCGAGTCGGAGCCTTTGAGGGTGGTTCCAGGCGTTGAGTCCAAAGTTGAGGCATGGGCCCCATGGACCGTCTTTTAAGCTGCATTCAACTTTTAGCATATTTTTCCTCGGACGTTCGTACGGGGCGTGCGAGTAGTCGATGTTGGGTGTTTTTCCGAGGGCACCGCGTTGGGGCAGTCTTCCCGCTGTAATTCTGCACGATGGTGCGAGGCCCACGAGGTCTGTTTGGGCGTCGACAGTGATTTTCCATCTTAATCACCGGGTGACCATTTTGGACAAGTGGATAGTCCACCTTGTGTGCTTTTGCGAGATGATCGCAACGATGCGATCTGTTGGCAGCGTTTTGGGACCAGGGTGCAGGTCCCACATGGCACCGATCGTGTGTGGTGCACAGGAATGCATATTTTTCTCCGGATACTCATTCCACGCATGTAAGAAGTCAATTTGACCTGCTTTTTTTCGAGAGCATTGCGATGGTGCAGTTCGCCTGACCTTTTTCGGGGACGTGGTGTGGATCCCACCCGACCCGGCTACAGTGAATAGTACCCTTTTCACTGGGTTTACATTTTGGGCGATTGAGTACTCAATCCCATGTGTTTTTTCTAGGTGGTCGCAGTGGCGTGATTCGTTGGTTCAGTTTCGGGATCTTGGGGTGGGCCCCACATAGGTTTCGTTACGGTGAATAGTACATTTTTCACCGGTTGACAGTTTCAGACGAGTAAGTAGTTTATCTCGCGTGTTTTTCTGCGAGGATTACAACGGTGCGATCCATTTGGCTGTGCGGAGCTTTATACGCGATCTTGTTAAATGTGGAAGCATGGAAGGTGCTCCTGTGGCGGTTCGTCCTACCATGTTGGTTGTAGACCCTTGGCGTGTGATCACGCACTCTTGGGAGAGTGATATAAATGGTTCACAAGATATGGTTGGCCGTGCCTGGGACTTTGAGTTGGGGATGTTAGTTTATGCCTTCGCGTTTACGTTTGGGGCTGTGTGCACGATGGCCCTTGGGCTGAGACCATGGTATACACTTGGAGTATACAAAAATGCTTGGAGGTACAATTGGTTGTTCGTACCTAAGAACGTTGGTGCATTCAGTTGGGGTTGAGATTGTAACACCCCGAGCTTCCACGATACGCTTCTCATTCAGTAATACAATAGCTTGCATTGTACGCAACTTCGAGTTCTAAAACACCGCGACTAATCAAAGTAGCCGTTATGAATAGTAATACCTTCTTTTTGAAATATTATAAATTTTATATGTCAAAATGGACTTCATTTTTGTATTCGTAATATCGAAATTAGCCTATGTTGAATTTTTGGTATTTTTCTGAGAACTTCTAAAATTTTATAAATAGTGAAAAATACTTAAAACAACTTTTTTAATCAAAATAATTAATAGTGATAAATTATAATATTTGATGGTTTAAAAGTATAATTAGAATATATTTTTACCATTTTATCCAATGGTGGTCATTAGAATTAATTTAACATTGAAATTGGACATAAACAATTGCCAATCTTTTGATATAAATTGTTTCTTAAAAACACGCTATTTGTTGTGACAGCGGGAATTAATTATAAAATTAATTAATGCAACTAATATGTTTGGAATTTTGTAAAATAGACATCATTTTTCAATTCGGAATATCAATTATAGCTTAGGGTGAAATTTTGGCCTTATTCTGAAAAACTTCAATTTTTGATGAATAGTGAAACCACTAAGTGGTTGTTAAATAACTGATTTTTCGTTTAAATGAAATATTACCACTTCTGTGATTTGATTTTCAAAAATCCGACATACATGGTTGTCATTAAGAAGTAAAATGTGGTTCAATGGGATAAAAATAATTTTTTGGTGAATAGTAACTTATTAAGTTCTTAATCGCGATTAGTGGTAATTAGGGTAGTTTAAGGTATAAATAATACTTTAATAATATTAAATGACCTAGACACATGTCCCAACCTCATTGGTTGTGTCATGGCCGACCAAGACAAGCCATGGCCTAACTTGGGGACCCCATGGATCCACTTTTGTTGGGAAATAACATAAATTAACTTTTTATTTAATGTTAAAGTGAAAATGACACTAACATAAAGTGTTTTACTAAAACAATTTTTAAGTAGGGTTACACAAGTCAAAATTTTGATTATAAATAGTCATTGGAAAGATAAAAAGATTTCCTATATCATAGTATTTTTTTTTATAATTTTTAGACATTAAATAAATTTAATTATTTATGACATAATAATGATGCAGCGATGACATCATTATTTGACGATTTAAATAAAATGGAAAGATAATATAAAATCTATGAACTACACATGGACAAAACCAATTGGATGAGTGGATTTCGATGCCTTATCACCTTATCCACGAATTCTATCAATGTGGGACCTTTTAAAACCGAAACACATTTTCAAATAATGTAATGTTCCTTTACTTTCCAAAAGTGCCCTTCCTCTCCTCTTATAAAAGGCCCCCACCTCTACCTCATTTCACACACTCTTCAAGCCATTGGCTCGGCCAACCCCTGCCCATTTGCTCTCTCCACATCCCTCTCCTCATCCTAGAGGATTCCCTTTGGGCAGAATCCTTTCAAAGGAAGCCTTTAGGCTCAACTCAAAAGGAGTTACACTTTTTAAGGTAATTCATTCTCTCATGTTCTTTTGTTTTATTTTGCTTCTCCAACCCCCTAAACTCTTTTTATTTACTTCTTTTGTAACAACACCAGTATCTTAAATATACTAGGATGTTGTTATAAGATTTATTTGAGCTACACTTCCACACAACTACATCAAATGGTTAAAGAACATAAGGTTTCCGTGGATGGCGAAATTCTGCCTCCCGAAACGATGATTGTTCAACACTCATATAACACCTCCAAAGGTGGCCATTAAGATGTCACTATATTTATATATGATATATAATGTGTTTATGTTTTACTTATGCTTCTGTATTTCTCATTTATGGCTTACTTTATGATTTCCATTATGGGTAAAACGCGATAATTTCATTTTAGGAAGTGCGGACTACCGCCCCCTCAAAGTGATTTGACTCGTTAATGCCATATGTGGGATGTATAAAGGATGGAGTAAATGGTATTATACACTATATTATACTGGAATTATATTATACATTTATATCATTATGACTTCGTTCCATTAAATACGAAATAGAAATGAAAGTAGTGTTCATGCGTACGTACGGCTTACCGTCTCCATGAACGGTGCATTTCATTTCTTACCTCTAAATGTTACGTAATATTATAAATGAATGTATATACTGTATATATATGATATATATGATATCTACATCATTAATATAATTCTGGATATAATGGATATTTCACCACATGAACAACTTATAATTATAAGAAGTTTATTGTTGACTCATGTACCAAAGATCGACAAAACGACCGTTATTAACTTAAATAATTACATAATGTTCATAACATTGTAATAAGTGATATAAAAAGGATAATGAAATTTAAAATGGTTCTTAATAAGGTATATATTAACTCTAGTTTATTATTCAGGAGGTTAAAGAACGGTTGAGTCAAGTCAGACACGAGGTAAGGGAAATTCTTAACCCAATTTCTGTTCTTTGGGTTAATCTCCTACTTTCAAATTCTGTCATGATATTGTTATGTATTATCTTGTATTTGTACTTTCTTTATGTGTACTTATAGTTAATACACATAATAGATCTATTTTATTTATAAATGATCTTTTAAGGGAACTTCTTAACCCAACTTCCATTCTTTGGGTTAATCTCCTACTTTCAAATTATGTCATGATATTATTATGTCTTATTTTGTATTTTTACTTTCTTTATGTGTACCTATAGTGAATACACATAATATATCTATTTTATTTTAAAAATGATCTTTTTAAGGACTTCGTCTCAATCTCCTTTCATTGAGGCATATTTGGTTTTATACACAACTTTCTTTTATACGGTGTATAAACCCCTTTGACTTTTAAGTTTATTCAAAAGGAATCTTTTTATACGAAGCATTTTACTAAACGACAAAAAGGGAATGTTTTTCATTCCGTACTTATGCGGCGACAACGACTTCTCCGCCGCCGTGAACATTATTTGAGTTTCGGCTTCCTTTACAAGCCATACCTTTTTTTTAAAAAGAAAAATAAATACAATGTTTTAACATTCTTTTATTTTGGTATTGAAAATGGTTTTGAAAGCGTTTTTATTATATCAATGTTTTGTATTGATATCTTGTGATTGAAATATGGAAATGTTATGTTTCCTTTATGCATTGTTTATGTGATATAATTATGTTATGGTTTATGATATGTTTAAACCTATTCATATGAGGAATGCATTGGACTTAATAAGTGACGGGTGGAGCCCGCTATAGCTCCTCGATGCATCGGCAGGTCTCATGAGACAAACTAGTGTCTTGGCACAAGGCCTTGACAAAATCTTATTTGTGGTCTTGGCACGAGGCCTTGACTACGTGGTTATGATAGTCTGGCATTATGCATTCCATCTTTATGAAAGTGGTTATTGATATTACATGTGATTATTCGACCAGTAGAATATCCATGTGAAGAAGTAAATGGCATTATCTCATTTTACTTTTGCCATATTATGTTGAAGTTCATGTTTAAGAGGCTTTTGTTTTAGTTATACATTGCCTTAAATGTTAATGTTTATTTATGAAAGCTTCCGCATTATTGTTATCCTTACTGAGCATTTGAGCTCACCCCTTTCAATGTTTAAAAATTTTCCAGGTTGTGAAGAAGTATTTTATGACTGACTTGCAAGAATAATCAGTGAAGATATGAGTGTGGACTATGAAGACCATGTTTTTTTGTAGTTTGTTTAATTTTGATGTAATGAAAGACTTATGAATGTATCTAGTGTTTCCAAGGCTACTAAACTAATCGGTCTTTCGTGACTTGATCTTTTGTGATCATGCCAATGTTATGAAGTAATGCACCGGCTCTGGGTAGCTGGGGTCGGGGCGTTACAGTTGGTATCAGAGGCAGTTTAGTACTAACCTTGGAAGCTAGATTTAGATAAACTCTGATTAGAGCACATAGCCCGAAGATAGACTTTGAGGATTAGTATAAAAGAACATCTTAGAATATTGGTATTGTAGAGATTTTGTGAGTTTTCCAAGCAATACATTCCTGTCTGGATACGAGCAGGTAGAGGCGGCTCTGGCACAGATGTACCTAGGGGTAAAACCCGAAAACACCGCTTTGAGCTAGACTCGAACGGGAACTGGTGCACGACAACGGGCCTTGCTGCACTCTTGGTTACGACACTCCCGGGGGATATGCTTTGGATAATTCCCATTTTCTTTACAAACCACTATGAAGGGTTACAAGTATATGCTTCCTCAAAGAATACATTTTTATAATTATGGATTATATCCATAATTAGTTCAATTTATGTTAAGTGTTTTACAAGTATGGAATTATGTATTTTGATTCATAAACTAATCTAGTTTATGCCATTGTTTAGAAATGGCGCCTAGTAGAAGGAATGGAAACTGTATCAATGCACGAACTCCGTGTAGGGATTGCCCTCCTGCTCAAGATAATTATTGTGGACCTGAAGATACAACTGGTGCTGATCAACTTATTACCATACTGGGACAACTCACGCAGGTTATGAATAACAACCTTACTCGTATGGAGCACCCTGATCCGCAACGTGGAGGATCAATGCTAGACCGTTTCATGAGGCAACAACCACCAACCTTCAATGGGATTATAAATCCTATAGTAGCTGAGCAATGGATAAATTCCTTAGAGAAAATATTCCATGCCTTGGGGAGTAGTGAAAGGGAGAAGGTTGTCATGGCAGTTTACCGCCTCACTGGAGATGCCGATCAGTGGTGGTCACTGATTCAAAACACAAAGGAAGATGATGACGTATAGAATATGGAATGGAGGGAGTTCAAAGAGCTTTTCTTAGAAAAATACTTTCCTCGTGACCATCGAGCAGATATGGAAAGGCAATTTTTGAGTCTGAGACAAAAGGAGGATGAGAATGTCGCAAAGTATGAGGCTAACTTTACAAGGTTAGCGAGGCATGCTGCAGATTATATACGTAACCCAAGAAGTAAGATTGATCGTTTCTTTGATGGGTTAAAACCATTTCTCCGTCGAGCTCTAGTGGCACAATCTTTCTCAACATACGAAGATATAGTCTCATGTGCTATCAAGACAGAAAAGGAATTCTCTAAGTCTTATGACAACAAAGTAAAGCAAGAGAAGAAGAGAACGGTGGAACAAGAGACAGATAAAGGGAAAAAGGGAAAGAAGGATTTTCCATTATGTGATAATTGTGGGAAGAATCACCCTGGTACTTGCCTAAAAGGAATGGGAGTCTGTTATAAATGTGGAGAAAAAGGTCACCAGGCACGTGATTGCAAGGGAAAGAAAGAGGCTGTCAAAGTTGAATGCTACAATTGTAGAGAAATGGGTCATTATGCAAATGAATGTCCTAAGCGTCAAGGAAACTTACCTCAGAAAAGGACAAGGGATCAAGGACAATCTTATGCTATTACTACAGTTGAAGCAGAATAACTAATGTATTGATGCTTTCAGACTCATGGATTATATTCTGGTTATTAGAATAATGTGATCTATATAAGGATTGTACTGCAGTACTTGTTGGTTTCAGTAAGGTTTTAATATGATTAAGGTAATCATATTTTTAGTATGTGACAATAAGAGAAACTTTTCTTTGTGTGGGGAATCTGATGTTACAATTGATTTTGGAATTAAGAGACCTTTTAGAGAAAGTTTGGAACAGAGGTATTTTGGATAACTATAAATGTTGGGATGGATTAAGTTGAACTTTGAATAGTATTGTTTAAGGTTAAAACTTTTCTGAAGATTATTTCTGGAATACTATAATACTATATTTTTAGAAAAAGGACAACCTGCAGGGTGGGGAATAACCCGTCGCGTCGGACACAGCTGCAGGAATCGAACCCACAACCATAGTGCGACAAGCCTTTATTTCCTACGACTAGCCTACAGGAAGTCCCTGGTTATTACAAAATCGTTTTACTAATCTAAATGGTATGTGTTAACATTTGGAACCTTATACAATTAGGATAAATAGAATATTTTTGAGTTCCGTTACCATTTGGAGTAAAAGTTGGGGTTGTGGTAAAAAAAAAAAATTAACGAATGAAAGTATACATAACAAGTATGTATATTCCCTTACGTTCTTAGTAAATCTCCTAAATAAATTCCTTAACATTATAAAAGGTAACTTAAAACAAAAATGTTGTCGGTTAACTTTTCCAACTGGGGATTCAATGACCGTTTAACCAATCACAAGTTTGTGATTTTCTTGTGGTTAAACTTTCTCCTAATCCTGTTTTCTATAACTCTCCATCAGACCTTGATGGTTTGTTTCTCCTCCATATCCATATTTTCATATAATCCTAGAATGGGCTATATCGGGTGACCTTTGTACTTATCCTGCTTTCTTTTAATGTTATATATTTATTAACCTTATTTCCGATGTGGGTTTTCCTCAAAGGTATTTTCTCTTTTCAACCTTTTATTATCAAAGAAAAATTTCAAATTGCGAGGACGCAATTTATTGAAGGAGGGGAGAATGTAACACCCCGAGCTTCCACGATACGCTTCTCATTCAGTAATACAATAGCTTGCATTGTACGCAACTTCGAGTTCTAAAACACCGCGACTAATCAAAGTAGCCGTTATGAATAGTAATACCTTCTTTTTGAAATATTATAAATTTTATATGTCAAAATGGACTTCATTTTTGTATTCGTAATATCGAAATTAGCCTATGTTGAATTTTTGGTATTTTTCTGAGAACTTCTAAAATTTTATAAATAGTGAAAAATACTTAAAACAACTTTTTTAATCAAAATAATTTATAGTGATAAATTATAATATTTGATGGTTTTAAAGTATAATTAGAATATATTTTTACCATTTTATCCAATGGTGGTCATTAGAATTAATTTAACATTGAAATTGGACATAAACAATTGCCAATCTTTTGATATAAATTGTTTCTTAAAAACACGCTATTTGTTGTGACAGCGGGAATTAATTATAAAATTAATTAATGCAACTAATATGTTTGGAATTTTGTAAAATAGACATCATTTTTCAATTCGGAATATCAATTATAGCTTAGGGTGAAATTTTGGCCTTATTCTGAAAAACTTCAATTTTTGATGAATAGTGAAACCACTAAGTGGTTGTTAAATAACTGATTTTTCGTTTAAATGAAATATTACCACTTCTGTGATTTGATTTTCAAAAATCCGACATACATGGTTGTCATTAAGAAGTAAAATGTGGTTCAATGGGATAAAAATAATTTTTTGGTGAATAGTAACTTATTAAGTTCTTAATCGCGATTAGTGGTAATTAGGGTAGTTTAAGGTATAAATAATACTTTAATAATATTAAATGACCTAGACACATGTCCCAACCTCATTGGTTGTGTCATGGCCGACCAAGACAAGCCATGGCCTAACTTGGGGACCCCATGGATCCACTTTTGTTGGGAAATAACATAAATTAACTTTTTATTTAATGTTAAAGTGAAAATGACACTAACATAAAGTGTTTTACTAAAACAATTTTTAAGTAGGGTTACACAAGTCCAAATTTTGATTATAAATAGTCATTGGAAATATAAAAAGATTTCCTATATCATAGTATTTTTTTTATAATTTTTAGACATTAAATAAATTTAATTATTTATGACATAATAATGATGCAGCGATGACATCATTATTTGACGATTTAAATAAAATGGAAAGATAATATAAAATCTATGAACTACACATGGACAAAACCAATTGGATGAGTGGATTTCGATGCCTTATCACCTTATCCACGAATTCTATCAATGTGGGACCTTTTAAAACCGAAACACATTTTCAAATAATGTAATGTTCCTTTACTTTCCAAAAGTGCCCTTCCTCTCCTCTTATAAAAGGCCCCCACCTCTACCTCATTTCACACACTCTTCAAGCCATTGGCTCGGCCAACCCCTGCCCATTTGCTCTCTCCACATCCCTCTCCTCATCCTAGAGGATTCCCTTTGGGCAGAATCCTTTCAAAGGAATCCTTTAGGCTCAACTCAAAAGGAGTTACACTTTTTAAGGTAATTCATTCTCTCATGTTCTTTTGTTTTATTTTGCTTCTCCAACCCCCTAAACTCTTTTTATTTACTTCTTTTGTAACAACACCAGTATCTTAAATATACTAGGATGTTGTTATAAGATTTATTTGAGCTACACTTCCACACAACTACATCAAATGGTTAAAGAACATAAGGTTTCCGTGGATGGCGAAATTCTGCCTCCCGAAACGATGATTGTTCAACACTCATATAACACCTCCAAAGGTGGCCATTAAGATGTCACTATATTTATATATGATATATAATGTGTTTATGTTTTACTTATGCTTCTGTATTTCTCATTTATGGTTTACTTTATGATTTCCATTATGGGTAAAACGCGATAATTTCATTTTAGGAAGTGCGGACTACCGCCCCCTCAAAGTGATTTGAATCGTTAATGCCATATGTGGGATGTATAAAGGATGGAGTAAATGGTATTATACACTATATTATACTGGAATTATATTATACATTTATATCATTATGACTTCGTTCCATTAAATACAAAATAGAAATGAAAGTAGCGTTCATGCGTACGTACGGCTTACCGTCTCCATGAACGGTGCATTTCATTTCTTACCTCTAAATGTTACGTAATATTATAAATGAATGTATATACTGTATATATATGATATATATGATATCTACATCATTAATATAATTCTGGATATAATGG
Source organism: Viscum album (assembly GCA_963277665.1). Taxonomy (NCBI): domain Eukaryota; kingdom Viridiplantae; phylum Streptophyta; class Magnoliopsida; order Santalales; family Viscaceae; genus Viscum; species Viscum album. The sequence continues at coordinate 706,155,042 of OY728157.1, read as the reverse complement.
ATATTTCACCACATGAACAACTTATAATTATAAGAAGTTTATTGTTGACTCATGTACCAAAGATCGACAAAACGACCGTTATTAACTTAAATAATTACATAATGTTCATAACATTGTAATAAGTGATATAAAAAGGATAATGAAATTTAAAATGGTTCTTAATAAGGTATATATTAACTCTAGTTTATTATTCAGGAGGTTAAAGAACGGTTGAGTCAAGTCAGACACGAGGTAAGGGAAATTCTTAACCCAATTTCTGTTCTTTGGGTTAATCTCCTACTTTCAAATTCTGTCATGATATTGTTATGTATTATCTTGTATTTGTACTTTCTTTATGTGTACTTATAGTTAATACACATAATAGATCTATTTTATTTATAAATGATCTTGTAAGGGAACTTCTTAACCCAACTTCCATTCTTTGGGTTAATCTCCTACTTTCAAATTATGTCATGATATTATTATGTCTTATTTTGTATTTTTACTTTCTTTATGTGTACCTATAGTGAATACACATAATATATCAATTTTATTTTAAAAATGATCTTTTTAAGGACTTCGTCTCAATCTCCTTTCATTGAGGCATATTTGGTTTTATACACAACTTTCTTTTATACGGTGTATAAACCCCTTTGACTTTTAAGTTTATTCAAAAGGAATCTTTTTATACGAAGCATTTTACTAAACGACAAAAAGGGAATGTTTTTCATTCCGTACTTATGCGGCGACAACGACTTCTCCGCCGCCGTGAACATTATTTGAGTTTCGGCTTCCTTTACAAGCCATACCTTTTTTTTAAAAAGAAAAATAAATACAATGTTTTAACATTCTTTTATTTTGGTATTGAAAATGGTTTTGAAAGCGTTTTTATTATATCAATGTTTTGTATTGATATCTTGTGATTGAAATGTGGAAATGTTATGTTTCCTTTATGCATTGTTTATGTGATATAATTATGTTATGGTTTATGATATGTTTAAACCTATTCATATGAGGAATGCATTGGACTTAATAAGTGACGGGTGGAGCCCGCTATAGCTCCTCGATGCATCGGCAGGTCTCATGAGACAAACTAGTGTCTTGGCACAAGGCCTTGACAAAATCTTATTTGTGGTCTTGGCACGAGGCCTTGACTACGTGGTTATGATAGTCTGGCATTATGCATTCCATCTTTATGAAAGTGGTTATTGATATTACATGTGATTATTCGACCAGTAGAATATCCATGTGAAGAAGTAAATGGCATTATCTCATTTTACTTTTGCCATATTATGTTGAAGTTCATGTTTAAGAGGCTTTTGTTTTAGTTATACATTGCCTTAAATGTTAATGTTTATTTATGAAAGCTTCCGCATTATTGTTATCCTTACTGAGCATTTGAGCTCACCCCTTTCAATGTTTAAAAATTTTCCAGGTTGTGAAGAAGTATTTTATGACTGACTTGCAAGAATAATCAGTGAAGATATGAGTGTGGACTATGAAGACCATGTTTTTTTGTAGTTTGTTTAATTTTGATGTAATGAAAGACTTATGAATGTATCTAGTGTTTCCAAGGCTACTAAACTAATCGGTCTTTCGAGACTTGATCTTTTGTGATCATGCCAATGTTACGAAGTAATGCACCGGCTCTGGGTAGCTGGGGTCGGGGCGTTACAGAGATGGGGACACACGTTGTGTGGGACCCATGTGCGTGCTGGGTTCTGATTTGCGTACTTTGACCTCCCGCGACGTAGAGGGTCCCTCTGTGCATTTTTTTGACCAGCAGGGTTGGGTGGTCTCCCCCTGGTTTCGTTCTCGATGGATTGGCCAGTAGCAGTGCTAGTGACACCCAGTGATGGAGCAGCGCTAAACCTCATTTGGGTAGGCTGTTCTGGAGTTGGGTGGTTTCAGGATACCCACTCCGTGTTCGATTGGCCAGTGTTGTACCCTCCAGTAGAGATGGCTAGAGCAGTTCAAAGTTTTACACTCCAGTGGGGCTGGGCAGTGGGTTACTCATCGACTTCTTCGGGATTACCCTCCAACTGGGCTGGGCAGAGGGTTGCTCACTGAATTTTAGGGTTTACCCTCTAGTAGAGACAGAGCAGTGGGTCACCCGACTCTTTTAGGGTCTGCCCTCCAGCAGAGACTGGGCAGTGGGTCACCCGACACTCTTAGGGTCTACCCTCTAGAAGAGACTGGGAAGTGGGTCACCCGGCGACCTCTTAGGGTCTACCCTCCAGCCGGGCTGGGCAGTGGGTCGCCTGTCGTCTAGTTCCAGGTCTACCCTCCAGCACAGCTGGGCAGTGGGTCGCCTGTCGACCTATTCCAGGTCTACCCTCCAGCGGGGCTGGGTAGTGGGTCGCCTGACGATGTGTTATGGTCTACCCTTAAGCGGGGCTAGGCAGTGGGTCGCTTGATGACGTCTTAAGGTTTACCCTCCAGCAGGGCTGGAAAGTGGGTTGTCGGATGATGTATTATGGATTACCCTCCAGTAGGGCTGGGTAATGGGACACATGTTGGCATTCCAGACTCAGTCCTCTCGGTTAGGCTAGTCTGTGGCTTACCTCCGTGATACCAGAGCGAGACCCTTGGTTATATGGGTCATCGTTGGGACGTCTTGACTTTGAGGAGACCTCTCGACTATAGGGCATTGACGAGGCGTGGTTTTACGTTCCCTAGAACTCTCAAGATCGAGGGTCACTTTCCACACAGAGACGCGTTCTTGTGACACGATCTAAAACCATGCGGGTGAGTCAGTGCCACCCAAAGTGGATATTGTCAAGGTGTGGTGATTGATCCCCTTGGCTTGCGGTTCAGGGCAGACATGCGGGATGCTGGGCATCGATGGTGTTACTTCTGGGACTGTTGGCTACTCTTTCCTTGGGCTGAGCTACGGGATGGAGATCCCCTTACGACATTGTTCGGGCTTCTTGTTTGAGCATATGGAAATGTATATACCTTGTTTCTGGTACCCACTTCTTGGGTTTGGTTACTCTCATTCTAGGTGAGGTGAAGACGTGCGGGGTATGCCACGTGCTTTCCGTGTCTAGCTTCTCGTGGCTGGACAAATCTAATCTCATGTAATAGGTAGAGAAGACTTGACAGGAAGTTCATCTTCTCACCATTTCCAGCTCCCTGTTCCTGGATGAGTATACTTCCTTCCACTTGTTGGGTTGAGCTAGACACTTTATTGCACCCTCCGTTGGACTCCATTACTTTCAATGTTCGCTCTACTGCTCACCCTTTGGTACCTCCTTTGTTGCTCCCTCGAGCCATCAGGGTATCCTACTGAGTATTTTTATACTCACCCCTGCTTGGGCTTTTCCCGCACTTGGTGTGCCCTTGCAGATGACAGACAGGTTGGTCGTGACTTCAGTGGAGCATAGGATATCGGGATCTTGGACCGCATGTGGTGGTCGTGGCCGGGTTCTAGGCGGGAGACCCGTCAGCTGTTTATTTTTGTTTACCTGTTACCGGGTTGTGGCACTTTTTGGTTGGTCTCGTTTTTTTTCCTTTTCTTTTCAGTTTGTACTTTGTACTGTTAGAGGTCGATGCACACTGTGGTTTATATATAGCATTTTCCCTTCACTTTTGTTTCCGTTTCTTTTACTCTGTACTTTTGCATTGAGTGTGCTGCGCGTGTCTGTGTGTACAGGTGCTTAGGAAAAGGCCTCCCCGAGTTTTTGTGCCTTCAGCGCTGGTCGCCAGCCCCTGACCTATGGAGGTGGGCTTGGGGTAGTTGCGGCTCGAGCCTGGGCAAGGTCGGGTCGTGAAAAAGGGATACAGTCACTTCCCACATCTGTATCTGAATTCCATGTGCCTAATTTTATAAAAAAAAATATGAGTTTACCTTACACACACAAATATTTTCATTGGTGTTTTTTCATTAAAAACGTAAAAATTAATTAAATTCATACATAAACAAATATTTATATAAATATATATCTAAATATATGGAAAATCATAGGATATTTATTTTTTAATTTTATATAACCAAATATCATGAGAAATATCATTTTCATTCATGCATTAGATATTAATTAATGAATGATTAAAACCCATATAATTAAAATTTCATACATAAATTCATAATATCAATTTTATTGATGTAGGACATAAAATTTTACACTTTTATCAAATGATTCTCAATTATTTTATTTATTTTTGGTCATATTATATCTTGTGATAGTGATGGGTTGATTTATGCTAGTTGAAGGGATGAAATTTTAATTTATGATGGCCCTTTTTATATATTGCACATTTAGTATTCACAATTATGAGTAACTAAGTGGTGCCCCTACTGGTTTTCTCTAACACTTGAAAGTGAAATTTTTCATTGATTCTACAGATTTTGTTAATCTATGTGGCATCATAGGGTTAACAGTGTGGGAATCTTGTGGTGTATAGTAGGGAAAGTATAGTTTGTGAACATTTTGGTAATCTATGTGCCTAAATCAATCACTGTGTCCTAATTAAAAAATGAAAATAAAGAAAAAATAAATTCATTTTAATAATAATAATAATAGTTATATGAATAATTGATATATTAATAAAAATAATAAAAAGAATTGATATTCTCCTTATCTCCCCTGACCTTACTATAAGGACTGAACCATAAACATTACATAATTTGAATTATGTTAAGAATTCACATTGAGGATCTTTTCAGGTTTATAGTTTTTGAGAATTAGGCCATAAAAATTACATAACAAATTGAATATTACATGTAGACACTACTACCCAATATCCATTTTTTATAAAATAAAATACTCTTGAAAAATAGTGACATGTCTTCTTCCATGTTTTAGACAACATGACTTTTCCATAATCTTAACCTTGACCCTATCCATCTTTATATCTTTTGAAAAAAAATTCAATACTTGGGATGAGAAAAAAAATATCTGTAAGGGTTATGAAATAATGAAAAGAAACATTATCCCATAAAAAAAAATATGAAAACATACATTTCAATTATAACATACCCCATGAAATAATAATATTTATGAATAACATACAGAAATAATAAATCATACATGTAACTTATGGAATTGATAACATACTTACATTGTAGCTATCACAGCTATAAATGGAGTGACATTTTGAATACCCATCATAGTATATTACCTAAATCTCTTAGGAGAAACGTCTTTTTTACCTACTTCACATTACCCAATGCATTGGAGAGCTATCTCTGGCTCTCCCACACTAGGTTTATCACGAAACCACCCATATATGTAAAAAATTCCAAATAACTATAATCATAACACATAACACAAGAATATAGGAATGATAAAATTTCCACATTCCAATATCATTATATCAAATCAGGATATTGAAATAAAAAATTCTTTACCAAACCATTCTCAAAATCATTTAAAAGATTTATTAAATAAATTTGATAATCAAGGTGTCCCATACCACTTTGAAACTTCTGAAATAAATTATCATTTCAAAACATTAATGTCCATATAAATAAATCCTTAAATTTTTTATATTAAAACATGGACATTAATGATAAATATTTATAAGAATAATATTTAAAACATTTAATATGATATTTTAGTTAAAGTGTATTTGACAAAATGAGAGACTCATTAATAAAAATAAATGAGGAATACCGATGAATCAGAACATTATAATATCACGAGGAGAAAGGGATTAATGAAATAATATACCATAGGATAGTATATACACCATAAAAGAGTGAATTCGTGCATAACAACAATTAATACTCAATGGAATGTAAATTGGGTCGAAATCCCTTATAAAAAATGTATCTTTAGATTAAGGATAAATCAATTACATAAAAATGTGTGAATAATATAAACATAGTCAATATTATTGGATATTCAGTGTAATCAATTAAATAACATTTACACATAATGTTTTTAATACAAAACCAATTACTTGGATGTTTGACTAAATGAATATAAATTGAGTTAAAATTATTCTTATCAAGTTCATATCGATGAATTGAGAATTTATAAATAGATAAATTATGTGTATCAAATGTATATATACACAAATTTTATGGGAAATAAAAAAAAATAAATAAAAAAATATTGATTCCTCACATAATAATATCATGACATAATTAATAATTAGAAGATTTACCCTAAGAATGGAAATTGGGTTAAATGGTTCCCTTACAATTTGGTAACATACACAACATACAACCCATGAAATAAGGATCATAAAATGAAGATGTAAATAAACATAAATTGAATAATATTAGACAATGAATTCAATATTTGGACGTACATACACCACACCAATGGAAATAGTGGAAATTATAGAATCAACCTCAGATGAATAAAAAGTGAGATGATAATCCCTTACCACATTGTAATCAACCGAGTCGTATGACAAAAAATTAATAACCAAAAAATTATTCACATAATAAAATGAATAAAAATATGATCATGATAATATATATCAAATGGCAGTACACAATACACCACATGAAATAAATTAGTTGTAAAAATAGAAATCTCACGGAATTAAAATAGAGATAAGAAACACATTACCTCATGTCTGAATTGACTTGTTTGTTCCTTGTTATTCCTGAATAATAAAAATAAGTTCATTTAGACATGATTAATAACCCTTTTTTATGATTATTATTCTTTTTAAATCACTTATTACCATGTTATAATCAATATGTAATCACTAAAGTAAAAAATGGTCGTTTTGTCGATATTTAGTACTTTAGACAAAAATGAACACCTTATAATTACAAGTTGTACATGTGGTCAACAGTAAATAATCTCCAGAATGATATTAATGATGTATATTTCCTTTAAATCATATATATCCATTATATATATGTATTTTTAATGGTACATAACATTTTGGAGATATGAAATTAAATGCACCGTTCTTGGAGACAGTAACCCGTACGAACGCATGAACGCTACTTTCATTTATATTTCATACTTTAATGGAATTCAAACATAATGATAAATAGTTATATTATAATTTTAGTATAATATAATATATAATATCATTAAATCTATCTTATATACATCACACATATGGCATTAACGAGTCATATCACTTTCAAGGGGCGGTAGTCCGCACTTCTTCAAATGAAATTATCATGATTACCCATTATGGAAACCATAATTGTAGGATGTAAATTTAAAATATATAATCAGAAATAAAACATAAAAATAATATATATCATATATATAAACAGTTACATTTTAATGTCCACCATTAGAGGCAATAGGAGATAATCGAACAACCATCATTTCGTGAGGCGTTAGTTTTCCATCCACAGAAATAGTATGTTCTTCACCCATTAGATGAAGGTGTGTGTATGTAGAGTTTTAATAATTATCATAAAAACACATAGTATATTTAGGATAATAGTTTTTTTATAAAAGAAATGAATAAATAGAGTTTAGGGGTAGGATAAGTAAAATTGAAGAAAAGATTTTAATAGGAAATGTTACCTTTAATTTGTGTAACTCCATTTTGTTTAAACCAAAAAAACTTATTGAAGTGCCGTATACCTAAGGTAATGCTTCTATAATAATGAGAGGTATATTGAGAGATTATTTGGGAATAGGTTGGATGATCCCAGGGGTTTGAGAGGTGTGAGGAATGAGTAAGAAGTGAGGGATTTTTATAATGTGGAGGAGGGGTTCTTAAGGAAAGTGTGAAATTAATTTTTTATTATATAATTATATTCGGTTTCTAATGGTCCAAAACTCATTATGGTCTAAGATAAGATGACTAATGGACTATATAAATTCATCCAATAATAATTGGATGGGTTTTGGATGTTATTATAATATTTCTAATCTTAATTATTTAAATCATTTATTAATGAGGTGAATACTGCCTCATTTTTGTGTCCTAAATAATTTAATTTATTTGATGCCTAAATATTATAAAAAGAATACCATGATGTATGAAATCTTGTAATCCTTCTAAATAATATTTATAGTTGAAATTATAACTTATATAACCCCATTTAAAAAATAATTTACTAAATGATATTTTTTATGTAATTTTTGTCTTTATATTAAGATAATTAAAATAAATTGTAATTATCACTCTTAAGTAGATCAATGGGGTCCCAAAATTGACCCAACGAATTAAATGGTAATAAATGAGTCAAAAAATTAATTTTAAGACAAGTGTTAATTTTATTTTTTAATTTTATTATATTCTTTTTACCTTTAATCACCCTATTTACCTTTAACTGTGGTAAATAAAAGTGAAATGTTTCTATTCAAAAAAAATTATATTTATCTCAACGAACCACATTTTACTAACTAATAACAACCATGTATGTCTAATTTTATAAATTAAATTCATATAAGTGGTAAAATTTCATTCAAATGAAAAATTCAGTTTTTAACTACTATTAAGTGGTTTCACTATTCATAAAAAATTTATATTTTTTAGAAAAATAACAAAAATTCATCCTAAGATATGATTGATATTCCAAATACAAATATAATGTGTATTTTAAAAAATTCAAAACATAGAATTTGTATTAATTAATTTAAAATTAATTCTCATTGTCAAAACAAATAACATCTTTTTAAGAAACAATATCTATCAAAAGATTGACACTTGGTTATGTACAATTTTAAAGTGAAATTAATTTCATTTAACACCATTTGAATAAATGGTAAAAAAATAATATTATTATACATTAATAAAATTTATAATGATAATCTAACCATATAAATAAATTATATTAAAATAGAGATTTGAATTAAAATACAGTATTGTTAACTATTCTAAAAAAAATGAATTTTATCTGAAAAATTCCAAAATTCTACCAAAGGTAAATTTTAATGTTTAGAATCTAAAGAAAATTTTTATTTTGTCAAATAAAACATATAAAAGATACGAAAGCAATATTTAAGGAGTATTCTCCATCAAAATGTAATAAATCGACCTTTTAAAGAATATTATAGTATTTATGCTTAAAATTAGATTCATTGACATTTTATGCCTCAAAAAGTTATTGGATAAATATAAAAAAAATTAAAAAACAAGTATATTCATATTATAGTTAGTTTTATCCATTCCTGACAATAAAACGACTAGGTGTTAACTACCATTTAAAATAATAATATATTATTGTTTTTCAATATAACATAATGTTGTATGCAATGTAAAATTTCAAAGAAACATGTTGTTGTGTATCAGGAATGACATCAAACATAGCATCCCCTTTAAAGCAAAATTAAATATTAATTTACAAATATTAAAAAATATGAAAATTTCATATTATTTATTTACATAGGATGTTACATCCTTCCCCCTTTTGGGAACTACGTCATTCCAATTTTAAAATTAGGCTCAGAAACATAATTGAATCCCCCACATCGTAAAAAGAGTCAATAAAACTACCATGTTAGAATAAAGAAATAGAAGTACAAAGGTTACCCGAGACAACAGATAAAATAATTCCTTGAAAACCTATATATGGAAGAGAAACTAACTATCACAAATTAATAGGGAGTGATAGAGAACCTAATCATGTAATGTTAACCCCAACAATACCATAAATATGTGGTTGGGTAATAGTCTAATGATAAAAGAGAGCTTATAAAATTTTTAATTCAAGACCCTTTTCATGTAATTGAATAATTTTATTAATAACTAGACTAATATCGTAAGGAAATATACTTGCTTGTAATGTAGAGTGTCATCATTTTATAAAATTCTACCACAAACTCATCTTTTCTCCAAATGGTAACTATTCAAGATGACTTGTTCTCATTGAAAGCACAATAATCAACATCAAGAGAATTACATGATCCACAAAATATGAACCATATATATTCCCCTATCATTATACATTAACCCAAACCAAAATTGGTTAGTACATGATCAGATAATCCCAGAAAGGATAATCCCATATAAAAATAAGTACAACTATTAATTATCAAAATTCAACAAAAAGTAACTAATGTTCAAGAAAGACCATTCAATATAAAATTTTCCTTAAAATTATTCAATATAATCTAATATGAGATTGAAACCCAAAAACCTAGAAGGATTTTATCACATTGTCTTCCATAGTAAATCATAAAATTTTTCTCCAGAACCATTTACTACTCTTAATGTCTCATTTTGAAGTGTAATTAACCTAATCACATATTCATTGTGATAGGTTAAATATTTCCACAAATAACCAAAATTACCATATGTCCACAATAAAAACATGTATTCTTGCAAAATAAAATTCCACCACTACTCATTAGAAGAAAAGATAATTTTTCCTTGAATAATATTTTCATATATCAATCTTCAGGGTTACACATACTAGAAAAAGTCTTCCAATGCAATCCCATCATAAAAAGACCGTCAATACCTTTAAGCATTTCATCATCTTAAAATCTACCATAACTCATGAATCCCTTACATGTTGACTTCTTACTCATTCAACATTCTTCATGATACATTAACCATTCCTTACCAATATATTCTAAAATTATTCTTTCCTACAAAAAAAACCATGAATCATATCTTAAGACTCAATAATATTAAAATATATGTTATGCAATAATAAATACCTTTCATTGTTCATTGTCAGTTTCTTCATCCTCAGTCGGAATGGCTTTAGGTGTTGATATAAAAACATTTGTACGATGATGGTGATCCCATTCATAAAAATTTTTCATTTGACAACTATTTTTATAATGACCATGCACACCACATTTAGAACATTCAATTTATCCCTTAGAAAGAACATATATCCATTTCCTAGTGTCAACTATATGCTTCCTTTTTTAATGGAAGGTTCTTTCTTTATGACCCTCATTCCTAAATCTATATCATATTAATTTCCCTTTAAATTCTTTTCATTGGTGTTTCTTTCCATATCCTTGACACATATGATTTTGAACATACTTACCTGTATGATTATTACCGGAAATTATGAAGGGATTTGTTTCTCGCATATACGATGCCTTATAAAAATCACTAAGGATTAGGTATTCAATCATGACTCTGGATAGTTGGTTGAGAATAAACAAATGAGTTCTCATTGTAACTCTCATTTAATTCAGTTGCTCATTCGAAAAACCATCACAGTTTTCATCACATCCACTATTACTTCGGTACCTACTGGATCCAACCATTTACTAAAACAACAAATTTCATTGTGAGTATATCAATAAAATCATCAAATAATATCTTATGAGGATGGTAAATACTAATATATACATATACATGTTATCTTAAACTCATTAAATTTATATAAAATTACTATGACACTTTCTAATATTCTAACCATTACGGTTATGTCACTAATTCTTAAGTAACACACTAACTTCTAATGTTATCTAAACTGACCTATGATACCAACTATAAGGACCTGACCCTAAACATTGCATGATCTTGAATTATGTTAAGAATTCATATAGAGGATCTTTTTAGGATTACAGTTTTATGGAATTAGGCAATAAATATTTCATAACAACTTGAATATTACATGTAGACACTACTTCCCAGTATCAATTTTTCATAAAATAAATACTCTGGAAAAATAAAGACATGTCTAGTTCCATGTTTTAGATAGCATGACTTTTACTTGATATCAACCTTGACTATATTCTTATTTATGTGTTGTAAAAAACATTTCAAAACATGGGATGATCATAAAAAGCTTAGTAAGGGTTATAAAATATTGAAAATAAACATTATCCCATAAAAAAATACAAATCTATGAATCCATAATTTTCAATCATAACATACCTCATGAAATAATAAAATTTATGAATAACATACAGAAATCATAAATCATAAAGGTAAATTATGGAATTTATAGAATAGTTACATTGTAGCTATTACAGCTACATAGGGAGTCACATTTGGAATACCCATCACAGAATATTTTCTAAATCTCTTAGGAGAAACATCATGTTTACCTTTTTCATGTTACCTAGTGCAACAAAGAGCTATCTTGGACTCACCCACCCTAGGTTGACCACAAAACCACCCATATACGTAAACAATGTAAAAAAACCATAATACTAACTATTAACACTAGAATGTAGGAAAGATAAAATTTCCACATTTCAATCACATTATATCAAATCATGATATTGGAATAATAAATTCTTTATCAAACCATTTTCCAAAACCATTTAAAACGTTTAATAAAGAGTTTTTTGAATCAAAGTGTTCTATTCCACTTTGATACTTTTGAAATAAATTATCATTTGAAAACATTTATTTAGATATATATAAATACCTAAAACCATTTTATTATAACATGGACATTAAGGATAATGATTTAGAAGAATAATTATTTAAATGATTAAAATTGATATTTTAGTTAATGAGTTTTTAACAAAATGAGATACTATTGAATAAAAATAATTAAGGAATAAAATTGAATCAGAACATTATAATATCATGAGTATGAATGGATTCATGATATAATATGCCAAACGATAGTATATACACCATATAAGAGTGAATTGGTGCATAACAACAGTGAAGTATTAATGGAATGTAAATTAAGACGAAATCCATTATATAAACTCTGTCCTTAGATTAGGTATAAATAAATTACATAAAAATGTGTGAAAAATATTAATACACTCAACATTATTGTAAATTCAGTGTAAAAAAATTATAGTACATTTACACATTTTCTTTTTAATACAAAACCTATCACTTGGATGTTTAACTCAATGAATGAAAAATTGAGTTTAAATTACTCTTATCAAGTTCATATTGATGAATTGACAGTTTATCAATGGAGTGATTATGTGTATAAAATGTTTATCCACACAAAGGGTATATGAAATTACAACATAAATAAATAAATAGTGGTTCCTCACATAAGCATAGCGTGACATAATTAAGAATTAGAAGATTAACCGAAGGAATAGAAATTGGGTTAAAATGTTCCCTTATCGATTTGGTAACTTACAAGAAATACAACCCATGAAATACAGATCATAAAATAAAGATTTAAATAACAATTAATTTAAGTATATTAAAAAATTAATTCAATCATGTGTAGTACATATACCACAGAAAATGAAATATAGGAAAATATAGCATGAACCTCACAGGAATAAAAAGTGAGATGAAAATACCTTACCACGTTGTAATCAATCGAGTCATATGACCAAAACATAATAACCACCAAATAATTCACATAATAAAATAATTTTAAAAAAGATCATGATAATATATATCAAATTTAAGTTCAAAATACACCACATGAAATAAATTAGTGGCGAACTATGGAAATATCACGGAATTAAAAGTGAGATTTGAAACCCCTAACATCATGTCGGACATGACTTGTTTGTTACTTGTTTTTCCTGAATAATGGATTTAAGTTAATTTATATTTGATTAGGAACCATTTTTAAATTTTATTATTCCTTTTATATCAATTAATTCAATTATAAAAACATTATATAATCATTTTTGTTAATAATGGTCGTTTTGTTGATATTTGGTACCTGAGTAAAAAAGGAACACCGTATAATTACAAGTTGTCCAAAAGGGCAATAGTCCATTATCTCAAAAATGATATTAATGATTTTGATACCATATAAATAATATATATTCATTATATATTTGTATTTATAATGGTACATAACATTTTGGAGATAAGAAATGAAATGCATCGTTCATGGAGACGGTAAGTCGTACGTACGCATTAACGATACTTTCATTTCTATTTCAAACATTAATGGAATTAAAACATAATGATACATATGTATATTATAATTACAGTATAATATAAAATATAATATCATTAAATTTATAATTTATACATCCCACATATGGCATTAATAATTCATATCTCTTTGAGGGGCTGAGAGTCTGCACTTCCTCAAATGAAATTATCGCGTTTACTCATTATAGAGACCATAAAGGTATGATATAAATGTAAAATATTGAATAATAATGAAAACAATTAAATAATATATATCATATATAGATACATTGCCATCTTAATGGCCATCATGAGATGCTGTAGGAGATAATTGATAAATCATCGTTTTGTGAGGCGATAGTTTGCAATCCACAGAAACAGTATATTCCTCACCAATTAAGTTGAGGTGTGTGTATGTGTTGTTCTAATCCTTATCATAAAAACATATTATTATTTTTAGGATACTTGTTTTGTTATAAAATAAATGAATAAAAAGAGTTTAGGTGTTGGAGATGTGAAATAATAGAAATGAAGTTAATAGGAATTGTTAACTTTAATTTGGGTAACTCTTTTTGGTTTGAACCAAAAGGACTTCTTGAAGTGCCTTATTCCTAGGGTAAGGATTCTGGGAGGAGGAGAGGGATATTGAAAGATTATTTGGGTAGGTGATGGTCAATCCAAGGGGAAGGAGAGGTGTTAGTAATGAGTAAGAATTGAGGAATTTTGATAAGGGGGAGGAGGGGTTCTGTATGAATGTGTGTAAATATTTTTTCATTATATAATGATTTTCAGTTTCTAATGGTCCAAAACACATTTAGATCAAAGCTAAGTTGACTCATGGTCTAAATAAATTCATAATTTAATAATCGAATAGGTTTTGGAAGTTATTTTAATATTTATAATATCATTTATTTAAATCATTTTTTAATGATGTAAATATTGAATCATTTTTGTGTTATAAATAATTTAATTTATTTGATGTCTAAAAATTATAATAAAATACCATGATTTAAGAAATAGTTTAATATTTAAAAATTATTTTTAAAGTCAAACGTATAACTTATATAACCCCATGTAAAAAATTAATTTACTAAAATATATTTGTTTATGTCAGTTTTGTCTTTATTTTAAGTTAATTAAAATAAAGTGTCATTATCACTCTTAAGTGGCTCCATGGGGCCAAAAAATTTACCCAAATATGCCCAGGGTCGTCTATGACTCAACCATAAGGTTTAGAACAATTTTTAAGGTAATATATATTATTATGATATTATTTTTACATTGAATTACACTATTTACATTTAACTATGGTAAATAAAAGTCAAAAGTTACTATTCTGGAAAAATTATTGTTATCATATTTAATCACATTTTACAAACTAATAAAAACCATGTATGTCATATTTTAGAAATTAAATTCACATATGTGTTAAAATGTCATTTAAATGAAAATGTCAGTTTTTATAACTACTACTATGTGGTTTCACTATTCATCAAGAATTGATGTCTTTCAGAAAAATACAAAAAATTCAGCATAAGATATATTTTATATTCCAAATTCAAAAATGTTGTATATTTTAAAAAATTAAATACATATATGTTTCATTAATTAATTTAAAATTAATTCCCGTTTTCAAAACAAAGAGCATGTTTTTAATAAACAATATTTATCAAAAGATTGACGCTTGTTTATGTCCAATTTAAAAGTGAAATAAATTATAATGAGCACCCTTTGATTGAATCATAAAAATATAATATAATTACACCTTCAAACCAATTAAAAAGATAATATAACAATATAATTAAATTATTTTAAATAAGAGATTCGAATTAAAATACAGTATTATATAAAGATATTTCACCATCAAAAGGCAGTAAATTGACTTTTCAAAGAATATTAGAGTATTTAGGTATAAAATTAGATACATTCACATTTTAATCCTCTAAAATTTAGAGGATTGATATAAAAACATTTAACAAATATGTATATTTATATTGTAGTTAGTTCGGTCTATTCCGGACAATACAATGGCTAAGCGTTAACTAGCATTTAAAATATTATTATTTTATTATTTTTCAGTATAACTCAAAGATGTGTGCAACGTAAGATTTCAAAGAAACCCATTGTTGTGTATCAGGTACACCATCGAACATATCATCACCTTTAAAGTAAATTAATAAATAATTTAAAATTTTTAAAAAATATGAAAATTTCATATTATTCATTTACCTGTGATGTTACACTTACTAAGAGAACCCACTTTTTACTCTCACCTATTGCGCAACCAACATGGTTCATGCCCCTCCCTTGTGTTCCTTCACCCCTAATCAGGCTCCTATAATCTTGATGATTTCACCTGATTTTTTTCCAAACTATATTTATCTGATATCACATGATTTCTCTTCCTCATCACCCCATTTAGCTCATTCAGACTTTAAGACAAGGGTTTACCCAATTATTATTATTATTCAGCCTTTTAAGAGTGTACAATGGGTCTCTATTGTAGGATTTAGGAGTCTTTCCACATCCACAGCTGAAGTTGAAACATTTCCTATAATTTATGTTCACCTTTCATTGTTTGAGTCTATCTTATTTCTACATTTTCTTTTGTCCATATTATAATTAGGAAATTTGTGATTTTATATTCCTTTTATTATTGTAGCGTGTGTATTCATTGGGGTGGGTTCAAGAAACCATTGATAAATGATTAAATGTGTATTTATAGGTAGGAATATACATATATTAGTTACCCATTATATATATTCACCCACGGTAGGATGGATATATATATAATGGGTATAGGTGTTCTTATACATATATATGAAAATGAATACATGTGTATGTATAAATGGGTAAATGAAAGTATAACCATATATGTAAAGATATCACTATATATATTTGGTCATGAGAATATGTACATAGTGTCTATGTGTGATTATATATAATTGAAGGTGCATATGCCGAAATGTGGTAAATGGTAGGATTGTGTTTCCATAATCTAAAGCAGCATGACTTAATGTTTGAGGTGGGTTCCCTATGCCCCGACCATTAATTTGAATTCCATAACATTATAGGTGTTTTAAAAAGTGTTTTTAATAGAATTTAATATTTATATGCTATGAAAAGTGATTTTTATGTTTTTTGGAGATAAAATTATTTTTCAGGTACATTTTCATGTTTTGACATGTGTATTTTTATTAAAATATTCATTGAATCATGTTTTAGAATGATCAAAATTTTAAATTCTTAACATAGGATTCCAAAATGATATTTGGTGTGTGATAAGGATTTAGAAACTTGTTTGGCATGGGTAAAATATTTGTGAATGTTGACTCGAATGAAGATGGGTTATTGTGTGATTTTAAAATGTCGAAATTTCTAGTTTTTTTATGTATGAAAAAATTCATGTTTTTTGTGTGGATTAGTGGTTAAATAGTTTTTTTTACTTTTTTAAATGGTTTCTTGTGAATTTTCCATTAATGTTATGATGTGGTAATTTTATGGAATATAATTATTTTTTATATTAAGAATGGGTTAAGTACATAGGAAGCCTGGGAACCTAGGTCGGAATACTTGGACTTGTATTCAAGGTAGATTGGTAGGGCCGAGGCTCAGATTCCCCTTTTTAGATTGGAACTGATACACTAACTAAACATTTACTATGCTATGTGACCATTATAACTTTGGATTGATTTCTCTCTAGTTTATTGTGCATGAGGACACTTTGGGTTATGGTTTCTGTACCATGTAACTGAGGTACAAGGATCCAAGGTCCCTACTAACCTGAACTACATAGGTATTTTCCATGGTTCTTTTGATGGTATTTCTTTATCAGTTGATTAATGATTGTTTGCTCCTTTATGAAATCCATGTTTCAATAAAAACTATCATCCTATTATTTTGCAATTTCTATGTATGCTTGGGTACTATTTTTAAAATGTAATGTAATAAAAATGCTATTTTTATTAATAATGAAATTCATTTACATGAATTTTAAAATAATGAAAAACCATATTTTTGTGGATATATTTTTAAAAATGCATGATTTCGTATCTCTTTTAAAATTATGGCATTGGGAATAGTTTATTCAGGCATGCCTCGTGAGTTTTAATACTCACAACTATATCATTATTTTTGTTTTTATCTTTCGGTGCTTCCTTCTACTCTGGTTATCATATAGATAGAGTGTGATCCTATGGTTAGAGGTGACTTGTGAGGTCACATGGAGGTATATAGGGTAGTTTATTCCATTTTAATATCTGTGATTATTTTTATTATCTAGTATATATTATCTTATACAACTATGGTCCATGAGATAAATCATTCCCAAATATGTATTATTAATTCCAAACATTATTTTCTATCCTGGCAGTATTGGGAATGCCTCTTGGACATTTTCATGGTCTAACTTAGGTAAATAGTTGAGGGTTGACTCTAGTTTTTTCATGAAAAAATGGAACCATAGGTGGTTTAACCCTTGTATTCTTGTGATTTACGGTAATTTGGAGTTAGTATTGTCTAAATTTAAGTATTAATATTCAGGTAGGCACTTGTACACCACCTATTTGGAAGGACAATTGTATTACTAAGGAAGATTGAGATGGTCTTAGTTCAAAATCATAGCGTGACCCTCATGTGATTTTGAGGTCCTTAGGTTTATATGAATTTCTAGTTGGTTGAATGGACTTGGTGGTTATTATGGGTGGAATTTATAGGATTCATAGTAGTTGCGCATGGCTTGTAAAACCTTGTCAATACAATAAAATTGCTTTTGATGACTTCTAATATGCTCAACGGGTTGGAACATGACCATCCAAATAGTGGGGACATAGCATGTGTAGAAGTTGTTCCATTGTTATTTTTTGGGTATTTTATGGGATCTAAAATGGTAATTGGTTTATTAAAAATTTTAATTCCACAACTAAAATATTGCATTTTTCTTGGAATTAGAATTTTTTAGGAAATGAAAATGTTCCAAAAAATATTTTTAGGGGTTTTGTATAGAATTTTTAAATCTAAAATGGATGTTGTTTAAAACAATTTGATTTAAATTTATATGGGTTGTTTTTAAAAAGTCATTGGGAATTCTTTTAAGAGTGGGTTGGAATGAAATTTTTTTATCTAACCATTGTTATTCCTATCGATGATAAAAAGTATTTATGTATTATTCTACTACATAGTTGATGGTTTGTGTGGAGGTGTGATTATGTTGGAAGTTATGTATATATATGTGAGGCTTCAAGGAAGAACAATGTTGGGGTCTTAATTTTAATAGATTTTTTGTTGCAAATATGGTTTTGAAAAATTTGGATTATGTTGTTTTTATAAGTGGTAGTTTTAGGATGATTTTATTCCAAGATTAAATGAAATTAAAAGTGTATTTTAAAATATTTTTTTGTTTTCAAATTATTTTGAAGTGGAAAATGGATTGGAATTCATAATAACTGTGGTGGTTTCAAAAAATGAATTTTGTTTCTATTTTGTAGTGCATGTTTTTTTAAATGATGTTTGAGTTTAGGTTGTTGATTTATGATTGGGATGTGGAGAAATTTTTTATGATTCAATTTTTTTGGTTTCAAGTTTATTATTTAGAGTATGATTCCTAGAATAGTATAACAGTATCAAAAGGGTCTCTCCTATATGTTGGGTTTTCCCAGAATCCTAGTGGAGTGATATTTTTGATTTCTTTTTTTCATGTCACATACATTCGTGGTGGTAGTGGTTTGATAGAGTTTTTATTATAGCTTTAGGAAATTCAGAGTGTATTTGGTTCCTTAGGAACTCAAGATGTTGTGATGGTATAAGATATTCATGTTTTTTAAAGGACCAGGTTTGGACCAGTGAATGGTGATCACTCTTGTCTCCTTACAAGATGGGTTGTTGTGGGAAAACTGTGCAGATGAAGGTATATTTTCTTGGGGTGCTCATGAATGGTGGGTTTGAAAACTATAACAAATTTTCTATAATTATAAGAGGAATTTTCAAGGGTGGGTTTTGAAGAAGTTTTGTAAGTAATGTTTCATGAATATGAAGCCTCGGTCATAGGTTGTAATTTCCCGATTCCAGTTCAATAGTTGGTTGAAGACATTAGGGCTCCAAGAATAGGTCACTAAGTGATGATCTTCATGATTAAAGATATTTTCTAGTTGTGGGTGATGAAAATCCATCCAATTATATCTAATGTCGAAGAATAAGTCAATTATGTTTTCCCTTATTATGGTTTTTAGATTTGGGGACTCTTCATATTTTAGAGATCTTGGTGGACTCATTAATTTAACACTTTTGTGTGAATTATAGGGTCATTCCTTAGATCACACCTATATTTAGATGTATGCATCTTTTTAGAATTATTAATCTTGGTTTTGTCTGGTGCTTAATTTTAGTCCCATTTTTTGGGGCCCCTATTTTTGGGGATTTGTGTATGGTAATTGGTTTTCAAATAGTTGGGATGACCACTATGGGTAACATTCATATCCTCTTTTATGATGGTTAGGTATAATTTGGGAAATTAAGAGGTCAAAGTATTTTTAATGGGTTTTTTCTAGTTATATGGTTTATTCGTTCATAATAAATGTTATTTGCCTGAAATCCCAAAAGAGTGGGGAGAACACCATACAAAAGGAATCATAGTTATTCTTATCTTTAGAAATATTGATGGTGTGACCTTTCTAATCATACCACTAGACCCATTTGAGTCTCTATGGTGGTTTATATTTTATGGTTCTAGGTGTTCCATACTATGTGTTGTTTGTAAAAATGATTTTTATTTCCTGGCCCTATGATAGTAGAGGTTTTTCTTCAAATGTTGTTGCATCCTTGCATTGTGCCTCATTCAATAGAGTATTATGGGGAATTTCTTCGGTAAGAATGTGTCATGGTGGGTATAATTTGACACCTAAACATAATAATTCTAAATTTGTTTAATTTTTTTGGACAAATACTGTATTTTTTTGTGGGGGGTTAAGTTATTGTAGTTTTCTATCTAAAATTTAAAACTTTTAAGGACTTTATTAGCTATTTTAATGTTATCACACATAGTTTGTCAAACAATGCGACATCCTAGGGGTAACCTTATGGGTGACCTATTATTGTCAAGTGGGGAAAACACAGTTTGTGCACAATTTGTTAAAAAATTCACCTAAACTGAGCATCATTTTTTTAAAAAAATGAATGTAATGAAAATGTTTTCATAACAATAAGAATAACAATAATAATAAAAATAACAATAAAAATAATATTAATAAATTATATTATTATTATTTTCCGCCTATCCCCATACGCTTACAAAATGAACTTCCCTTTTACCCTCCCCTATTGTACAACCCCTTGGTCGAGGCCCCTCCCTCTCCTGCCACCCCCATGCTCAGCCTCCAATCCCTTACCAATTATACCTTATTTATTACGGATTATCACTTTTTTTCTCAAAATATGATATATTATATCTTCCTCATATTCTCTTATTTTGTTTTCCTCTTCTATTTCATCCTATAATTCTCGGATGAACCCTATTTAAAGGGTTAACAGATTTGTTTTGTTTTTTCTTATTTTTAGGGTGTGAAATGGTTCTTTCAAGCCGACTTTAGGCCTGTTTTGGTATCTTCCACTGAAGATGAAGAATTTTGGCATATTTTGGTCCACCCTCCATCATTGTGAGGATGGTTTCCTTTTTCCTTTTCTTTTGACCAAATTATTATTATTACTTTCATGATCTTTAATTACCTTATATTGTTGTATTGCGTGTTGGTATTTATTGAGGTGGGTTTTATACATCATTTTTGAATGATTATATGTGTATTCATAGGTATACATGTACATACATAATTTCCCCTTTTCTATATATTCACACATGGTTCGATGAATATATATATTTGGGATATGGGTGATTATATGAGTATAAGAAAATGAGTATGTGTGCAATTGTAAATATTTATATATAAGTATAGGTATATATATGAGGATCCCATTGTACATATTTGGAAATGAGAATATGTATATAGGGGCTAGAGTCTTTAAATATAAAAAATGTGCATATGTTTGAAAGTGGTAAATGTAATGATTGAGTTTCTGTCATCTAAAGTAGTGCACATTGAGTTTGAGGAATGTTCCATATACCTAGAATATTAATTTTAACTCTTTAATTGCTTTAGTGTATGAAAAGTGTTTCTAAAATTAAATATTAAGTATATACTATAAAAAATTATAGTGATATTTTTGTGATGAAAATTCCATTAATTTTCATGTTCACCTTCACATTTTGACATGTGTATTCTTCATTAAAATATGTATTGAAGCTTGTTTAATAACTCTCACCATTTTAGATGCATAAATGTTTTTTTTAAATGGTTTTTGAGTGTATGATGGTTATTTCATAAGATGTATTATGTGTGTAAAATAGTTTAGAATTTTTAATTTAGTGAATATGGATTCTTGTGTGATTTTAAAAATTGAAATTTTCATGGTTTGGGATGTTTTATGATGTACATGAGTTTTTGTGATAATTTAATGTTAAAGGGTGATTTTATGTTCTTAAATGGATTCCATTAAAGAGTGGATTCATGTGATTATATGGTGATTACATGGATTGGAATTTTGTTTTATACTACGAATTGGTTAATCACATGGGAACACCATGTTCCATAGGTGGGATGACTAGGACTTGTATTATATGTGGATCAGTAGGGATAAGGAATGGTTTCTTCCTAGCTGGATGGATTCTACAACTCAAACTAAACATTTATTATTCTTAGAGCCTACTATAACTTCATATTAACTTCTTTTTAGTGGCTCTTTCATGTTGATGTTATGCGTTTTTTATTTGTACCATGTCACTGAGGTATGAGTATACTAGGTCCCTAATAACGCTAACTACATAGGGATTTTCAAAAATGATTATGATGTTATTCCCATTTTTTACATAATTATTATTTCATATTTTAGGAAAAACATTATTTAATATAAAATATTTTCCTTTAATTTTGAAATGTCTTTTCGTGGAAATGATCTCTTTTAGAAATGTGTTAGTGTGAAATGACCTATCTTGAAAATGGAATCTTGTTACATGAATATTAAAGGACATGAAAAAATTGTTTTAAAATGATTTTATTTTCAAAATATCAGGACTTGGTTTTATTTTTAATATTAATAAATTTGGAATAATTTATTTGTTCATGCCTACTCTATTTTAATACTCAGACATATAACTTAATTTTTGTATTTAGCTTCTATTACTTCTTCATAATCTGGTTTTCTCATGGTGCCTGTGTGTCGTTGTAACAGCCCAAGATTTTATAAAAAAATATTCCTTTTAATTTTATTAATGTCTTGTGTTGTACGCTACACCAAAAGGAGCTTGCACAACACACATCCTTGACTTGACTTGCATTACACGCAATCACGACCTTCCTCGATAGCGTGTGTAGTACGCAATACCGAGTTTCACTAAACAACGATATGCTATAAAAATATTATTAAAACTAGCTGTTATGAATAGTAATAACCACTTTTTGAAATCCAGTAAATCTTATTTTTCAAAATGAACTTTATTTTTGGATTCGGAGTATCGAATTTAGCCTAAGGTGAAATTTTGGTACTTTTCGGATATCTTTCATATTCTGATGAATAGTGAAAATTACTAAATTATAATTAAAAACAACTTTTTTAATCGAAATAATTAATAGTGATAAATCATTAATTTGAGTGGTCTTAAAGTATATTTAGAATATATTTTTACAATTTAATACAATGTTGGTCATTGGATGTAATTTCACATTTAAACTAGACATAAACAAGTGTCAATCTTTTGATAGATATTGTTTCTTAAAAACACGCTATTTGTTTTAACAGCGGGATTTAATTATAAAATTAATTAATGCAACTTTTATGTTATGAATTTGGTAAAATAGACTTCATTTTTGAAATCGGAATATGAAATATAGCTTGGGATGAAATTTTGGCATTGTTCTGAAAAACATCAATTTTTGATGAATAGTGAAACTACTAAGTGGTAGGTTAAAAACTGAATTTTGCATAAAACATAATTTTACCACTTCTGTGAATGGAATTTCGAAAATCCGAGAGACACGGTTAATATCAAGGACTAAAATGTGGTTCAATGAGATGAAAATAATTTTTTGGTGAATAGCAACTTTTTACTTTTTTTATCACGGTTAATAGTAAATAAGGTAACTAAGGGTAAATATGATATTAATATTACCCTAACACATGTCCTAATTCTATTGGACAAGTTTAATTCTACCAAAAACAAACTTAGGAATAAAATATGACCATTTAGGCCCACTTGGATTAGATTAGGACATTTATTATTAATTTATTTAAAGAAGGGTTAAAATAGTTAAAATCAAAGTTTAATAAGTCAATCATTTTTAATATGGGGTTATACATAAGATAAATTCGACTATAAATATTCATTAGAAAGCTAAAACGATTTCCTAAATGATGGTATTTTATTTGTAAATTTTAGACATCAAATAATTTAATTAATTTATGACACAAAGATGATGCAGTAATTATCTTATTTATGAAATATTGACATAATTGATGTTATAAACACCAAAATAAATGTACTTTGAGAATTTTTATGAATTCCACTAATTTTATAGGTTACTATGATATATTAATGTTGATTTAATCAACTTGGTTCGAAAATTTAATTCTGTTATGACTTTCACAAAAATCATATATCAAATAGTGTCAAAATTGACACAAAATAGTTTTCAAATCAAATATTATATTCTTAATTGTTATTTTATTCCTACAAATCTAAGGTTCGGCCAAATGACTTAGATAAGGATATATATATTAATAATAAACAATTTGGGGTTCGTTTGGCATGTTATAGTAAGTGTATTAACCATATAGTGAAAGAAAACAAAAAGACACGGTAAAAGTCAAATTATTTAACTTAGAGTTAAATCTAATTGATAAGGTTTAAAATAAGATCCAAACATGTCTAAATTTGATTGGTTGATGAGATTACAACCCTATCTCATCTAAGCTTCGAATATGAGTCATTTTTGGAGGTTTTTAAGTGGGGTTAGATTTATTATAAATTAATATTTTTAAGAATTCCTAAGGTGCCCCTCTCCTCCCCTATAAAAGGACACCTCCTCCCCCTCCTCCTCACACCAATTTGAGCTCTCAAGCTCGGCCAACCCCTGACAAAATCTCTTCTCCACTTCCCTAGCAACATTCTAGTGGTTCTGGTCTTCCACAAAGACCAATTTTAGTGCCCTAAGAGGAGGTCTCAAAGAGGCGCTTCAAAGAAGAGGTAATTACCGTTACCAATTCTTTCATCTTTATTTCTTCTTCCACTTCTTCTTATTATGTTGTTTCATTATGAAGTAATAACATCAGTATCACTCATATACTGATATGTTATTATAAGTATGAAACATCCTTATTTCACCATCTATCCATCCTACGGAAAAAGAAATCACCGCGCGTGCGTACGTACGAAATACCGTCTCCACGCCGTGGTGTAATCTATTTTCCACCACCACCTTACATGGATGGGTATAATGATGTAAATAATAACTATACATAGTTATTAAAACATCATATTTATTCTGATATATTGTATAATCCACTCCAATTCAATTCAATATTTATAGAAATGATATCATCGCTCGTGCGTACGTACGGACTACCGTCTCCACGACGCGATGAGATTCATTCTCCATGTTAACCATTTAAGAATGATTATAATGTATATATAAGAAATAATAATTAAATATATGACATTATAAAGCTACTGGATTTATGTATATATATACATATGTATGTCATCTACTTACTTCCATTTCAAGACAATAAGGAAAGGAAAACAGTGTTCATGCGTACGTACGGACTACCGTCTCCATGAACGGTGTTTTTCATTTTATTTATCTACCTATTATATATATATATATATACTAAATATATATGATATATAAATCATATTTTATATTCTGGAAGTAAGTAAATCATGATATAATTAATAATTATGTCAAGAACAACAAGTCAAAACACCTACGATAAATGAAACGATTTTACCGAAAACGCTTCTTTAACATGGAATTTACAAATGAACGGGTAATATAATGTCATAAGTGAACCATATATGATATCATAACAATGAATAAGATTCTGTAATAAGTCAATAACATGATTTAAATCATTATACAGGAGGTTCGGACACTTACAAAGCAAGTCGGACCTAAGGTAAGGGAAATATCACAATCTCATTTTTATCCGAGATTGTTTATTCGTAAGTATTTACTGGGGTGTATTTTATCATCCACATCCATGTTCCCTCAATATGTAATATTATTTCCATCCACCTACAATTTTTTAAATCCAATTTTACCCTTCTATGAGTGTTTAGTAAAGGATATGAAAGGAATCTATTTTCGTTTTTCGTACGAGGTACTTTTTGACTTTTCCGACAAAAGTACGAAGAATGTTTTTTTTAACTTATACGGAACGAACGGATTTATACTGTTTTATAAAGCCTTATTTTCATGAATCTTCCTCTAAAAGATTTCATGACTATTTTCAATAAAATCTCTTTCTTTTAAAATTGCATGATGTTTTGTGAAAAGAAATTGATTTTGAAGAAGAAAGGATATTTTCCTCAAGAATTCAATTCAAGTGTTTTATCAAAATTATTTTCCATATAAGATAATAAAGGGTTATGTTTCTATCCATATTTTTACATTGATTTGACTATGTTGTGATGAAATTATGTTTATGAATTCCTTTATCTTATATGAATGGTTTTATGATGTCATGTTGTTTAAGAATCCCATTTTTATTACATGGGTTATGCAATGATGTATGATTTATGATTTTGTGGCACACATATGAAAGGATTCATTAAGAGATGGGTGGGACCTATATATCCCTCCAATGAATTGGGTAAAGATTTCATATCTCATGAGATAGACATGGCTGGAATGGTAGGTTATACCGGTTCAGTGAAACAGGACTGAAACGAGGATTACTCGATTCAGAAAGGGACTTTGTCCACTAAGATAGTCTTGGAAATGTGTCTTGACTAACAAGAAATGGTTCTCTATGATTATGTGTGTATGCCACAATGAGTAATGTTTTAAGTAAGGGATTCATTTTCACTACTATGATTTATCCCATGTTATGAAATTATGATCTCTTTTGCAGGTTATGATTTCCAAAAATGTTATGTTCTTATGAAAATTATGTGATTGATATTTCTTTTGTTTACCCTTACTAAGCATTTGAGCTCACCGTTTTATGTTTTCTTTTCCCCGGGATATAAAGAAAGGTTTAGGTAAAAAAAAGGAAGATCTTTGTGGGAGATTTTGAAGATCTTTCACCAGGATTAGAAGATTACGTTCCGAGTTTCCAAAGACACTAAACTATTACGATCCTTGTGTGTATATTTTTGTTATGTATTAAGTATTCCGCAAAAGTAATGTAATGTTCGTGTACGTTAGGCTTCAGGTCTCTACAGTTGGTATCAGAGGAATGGTTTAGTCAACCTTTGGAAACTAGGATGCGAAAACGTTAGTGAGATCCCTAGAGATATTTCTAAGGTATGTCTAGGGATGTCCCTAGGGATAAGTATACGTATAGGTTATAGTAATAGAATTACGCTAACGATCATAGAATTAAACCTAAGATGTTGGATATTGAAGGTACTCCCCCTTTATTATGTTGTTTTCCCTAGCATGATTTTTGCCTCTCACACTATTCTTTTTGGGTTTTAGACGATGGCTGGAACCCGAAGGAACCGTGTTGATCAATGCAATGGACAATGCAATGATTGCCCTCCTGAACAAACAAATGTTATGGGAGATGGAGTGCAAAATATTATTGCTATACTTACACAAGCTATGAATCATTCTGGACTTCCAAATGAGCAGAGAAGGGAACAATATTCTATTGAGTCCTTCATGAGGCAACGTCCACCTTCTTTCAGTGGGTCTTCTGATCCACATGTGGCTGAACAATGGTTCAGTACTACTGAAAAGATATTTTCAGTTCTTCAATGTTCTGAACATGATAAAGTCATCTTAGCAGTATATCTTTTGGAAGGTGAAGCTGATCAATGGTGGAATCTTATCAAGAATACGAGGCCAAGAGATGAAATTGAGTCCATGGAATGGGACGAGTTCAAGAACTTGTTTTTCAGTAAGTACTTCCCTCATATTATTCGAACAAAGATGGAGAAAGAGTTTCTTGAACTGAAGCAAAGGGACGATGAATCTGTTGGTACCTATGAAGCAAATTTTACAAGACTTGCAAGGTATGCTTCTGGAATTATCATCCAAACTGAAAGTAAAGTTGATCGATTTTTCAGTGGCTTAAAACCAAGTCTTCGAAGGGCATTAGCTATAAGAGACTTCAGTAGCTATGAAGAAGTTGTGCGTTTTGCTATGAAGGTAGAAATGGAAGTTGGTGTTAAATATCCGTCTCATGGTTTTGACAGGAAACGAAAGATGGAGTTCAAGGAGAAATCTCATAATAATGGTGAAAAGAAGATGAATGTTTCCTTATGCACAAAGTATGGAAAGAAGCATGGTGGAGATTGTCTAAAAGGGACTAGAAAATGTTTTAAGTGTGGAAAAGAAGGTCATCGAGCAGCTGAGTGTCGAAGTAATGGAAAAAGGGTTTCTAATGATGTGAATAAAGCAAACACTGCAGAGAACGCACCGCCAACACTTCAATGCTTCAAGTGCAAGGAAATGGGGCATTATGCTAATAATTTCCCTAATCCAAGGGATAGTGATGATCAACATGAGCAACCACTGAAGGCAAAGGACAAAGGGAAATCACATGCGATCACTATTGGCAATGTTGAATATGACAACGATGTGGTGGAATGATTAAGTGTTTATGTAATGGGATTCCAAAATAATGTTGTATCATTGAGTATTGCAATATTTATTGATGTGGGATTCAAAGTGATTGAGATATTTTTTGGAAATAAGATGATATGCGCATAATGAAGACGAGAAAATGAAATGTTTAATAGTATTCATGAGCTCATGATTGATATAAGGACTAAGTGATATCATGGTTTGAGTATATAGAATTTTGAGGATTTTGGTATGTGGAAAGTGTTAACATTTAACTGCACTCATGTTTTCACTAAGGTATTCAATAGAATACACGATTAAGGACTTTGAATGTTTGGAATGTGACCAACAAGACATATCTTATGATATGTGGGGATCAACGACAGTATTAAATCTCTGGTAATCGTTGTCACTATATTATGAGAGTGGACTGCAGTATTATAAGCCTAAAGATTAGACTGGATTATGTTGGACATAAGTTAGTATTGTTTAAGGATAGAAGATTTTCGATATTATTGATGGGATGTTATAGCAACGTAGTTTTAGAAAAAGGGACAACCTGCAGGACGGGCGACGGCCCATCGCTTCGGACAAGGCTGTAGGAATCGAACCCACAACCAAAGTGCGACTGGCCTTTATCGCCTACCACTGACCTACAGGAAGTCCCTGTTTAGTAGAAACTAGTGTTATTATATTAAGCAGTATGATATATGAAGTATAAGCCCATTTTAGGAACCATATATGATTAATCCCACTATAGATCGACTTATGTATATAAATTTTGCTAACCTTTTGAGACAGATGGAATGACCCGTCATTCTATCACATGATCTGCTAACACTTCACGAATAACAAATTCAACTTCATTTATTTAAGAGATGAAGTGGAAATTGTTAAAGGCACGAACAACAGTGATATTGTATCAAAATAAAGTAAGTATTTATTCTAATTCAAATTTTCAACTTTAGGGAAATGATCTTGAAAACCAAAAATGTTGTCCTAGTGATCTTATACCTAATGAATCAGATGGTACCTTAGATCGTCACAAATTTATGGATTTGTGATTACTGGATTTTCCATAGCCATGTTCTCTACCACTCTCCATCAGAACATGATGGTTAGATTTCTCTTCCATATCCATATTTTCACCTATGTGGAAACCCAGTGATTAGTTTATTTGGGTAATCGTTACATTTCATACTTTAGTTTTTAAAGCCAAGTTTTGGTATTCCCTTTTACGATGTGGGTTTCTATTAAAGAAACTTTCAAATAGTAAACCATTTATAACCCCGACGAATTTCGAGGGCGAAATTCATTTTAAGGGGGGTAGAATGTAACAGCCCAAGATTTTATAAAAAAAATATTACTTTTAATTTTATTAATGTCTTGTGTTGTACGCTACACCAAAAGGAGCTTGCACAACACACATCCTTGACTTGACTTGCATTACACGCAATCGCGACCTTCCTCGATAGCGTGTGTAGTACGCAATACCGAGTTTCACTAAACAACGATATGCTATAAAAATATTATTAAAACTAGCCGTTATGAATAGTAATAACCACTTTTTGAAATTCAGTAAATCTTATTTTTCAAAATGAACTTTATTTTTGGATTCGGAGTATCGAATTTAGCCTAAGGTGAAATTTTGGTACTTTTCGGATAACTTTCATATTCTGATGAATAGTGAAAATTACTAAATTATAATTAAAAACAACTTTTTTAATCAAAATAATTAATAGTGATAAATCATTAATTTGAGTGGTTTTAAAGTATATTTAGAATATATTTTTACAATTTAATACAATGTTGGTCATTGGATGTAATTTCACATTTAAACAAGACATAAACAAGTGTCAATCTTTTGATAGATATTGTTTCTTAAAAACACGCTATTTGTTTTAACAGCGGGATTTAATTATAAAATTAATTAATGCAACTTTTATGTTATGAATTTGGTAAAATAGACTTCATTTTTGAATTCGGAATATGAAATATAGCTTGGGATGAAATTTTGGCATTGTTCTGAAAAACATCAATTTTTGATGAATAGTGAAACTACTAAGTGGTAGGTTAAAAACTGAATTTTGCATAAAACATAATTTTACCGCTTCTGTGAATGGAATTTCGAAAATCCGAGAGACACGGTTAATATCAAGGACTAAAATGTGGTTCAATGAGATGAAAATAATTTTTTGGTGAATAGTAACTTTTTACTTTTTTTACCACGGTTAATAGTAAATAAGGTAACTAAGGGTAAATATGATATTAATATTACCCTAACACATGTCCTAATTCTATTGGACAAGTGTAATTCGACCAAAAAAAAACTTAGGAATAAAATATGACCATTTAGGCCCACTTGGATTAGATTAGGACATTTATTATTAATTTATTTAAAGAAGGGTTAAAATAGTTAAAATCAAAGTTTAATAAGTAAATAATTTTTAATATGGGGTTATACATAAGATAAATTCGACTATAAATATTGATTAGAAAGATAAAATGATTTCCTAAATTATGGTATTTTATTTGTAAATTTTAGACATCAAATAATTTAATTAATTTATGACACAAAGATGATGCAGTAATTATCTTATTTATGATATATTGACATAATTGATGTTATAAACACCAAAATAAATGTAATTTGAGACTTTTTATGAATTCCACTAATTTTATAGGTTACTATGATATATTAATGTTGATTTAATAAACTTGGTTTGAACATTTAATTCTGTTATGACTTTCACAAAAATCATATATCAAATAGTGTCAAAATTGACACAAAATAGTTTTTAAATCAAATATTATATTATTAATTGTTATTTTATTCCTAAAAATCTAAGGTTCGGCCAAATGACTTAGATAAGGATATATATATTAATAATAAACAATTTGGGGTTCGTTTGGCATGTTATATTAAGTGTATTAACCATATAGTGAAAGAAAACAAAAAGACACGGTAAAAGTCAAATTATTTAACTTAGAGTTAAATCTAATTGATAAGGTTTAAAATAAGTTCCAAACATGTCTAAATTTGATTGGTTGATGATATTACAACCCTATCTCATCTAAGCTTCGAATATGAGTCATTTTTGGAGGATTTTAAGTGGGGTTAGATTTATTATAAATTAATATTTTTAAGAATTCCTAAGGTGCCCCTCTCCTCCCCTATAAAAGGACACCTCCTCCCCCTCCTCCTCACACCAATTTGAGCTCTCAAGCTCGGCCAACCCCTGCCAAAATCTCTTCTCCACTCCCCTAGAAACATCCTAGAGGTTCTGGTCTTCCTCAAAGACCAATTTTAGTGCCCTAAGAGGAGGTCTCAAAGAGGCGCTTCAAAGAAGAGGTAATTACCGTTACCAATTCTTTCATCTTTATTTCTTCTTCCACTTCTTCTTATTATGTTGTTTCATTATGAAGTAATAACATCAGTATCACTCATATACTGATATGTTATTATAAGTATGAAACATCCTTATTTCACCATCTATCCATCCTACGGAAAAAGAAATCACCGCGCGTGCGTACGTACGGAATACCGTCTCCACGCCGTGGTGTAATCTATTTTCCACCACCACCTTACATGGATGGGTATAATGGTGTAAAGAATAACTATACATAGTTATTAAAACATCATATTGATTCTGATATATTGTATAATCCACTCCAATTCAATTCAATATTTATAGAAATGATATCATCGCTCGTGCGTACGTACGGACTACCATCTCCACGACGCGATGAGATTCATTCTCCATGTTAACCATTTAAGAATGATTATAATGTATATATAAGAAATAATAATGAAATATATGACATTATAAAGCTACTGGATTTATGTATATATATACATATGTATGTCATCTACTTACTTCCATTTCAAGACAATAAGGAAAGGAAAACAGCGTTCATGCGTACGTACGGACTACCGTCTCCATGAACGGTGTTTTTCATTTTATTTATCTACCTATTATATATATATATATACTGAATATATATGATATATAAATCATATTTTATATTCTGGAAGTAAGTAAATCATGATATAAGTAATAATTATGTCAAGAACAACAAGTCAAAACACCTACGATAAATGAAACGATTTTACCCAAAACGCTTCTTTAACATGGAATTTACAAAAGAACGGGTAATATAATGTCATAAGTGAACCATATATGATATCATAACAATGAATATGATTCTGTAATAAGTCAATAACATGATTTAAATCATTATACAGGAGGTTCGGACACTTACAAAGCAAGTCGGACCTAAGGTAAGGGAAATATCACAATCTCATTTTTATCCGAGATTGTTTATTCGTAAGTATTTACTGGGGTGTATTTTATCATCCACATCCATGTTCCCTCAATATGTAATATTATTTCCATCCACCTACAATTGTTTAAATCCAATTTTACCCTTCTATGAGTTTTTAATAAAGGATATGAAAGGAATCTTTTTTCGTTTTTCGTACGAGGTACTTTTTGACTTTTCCGACAAAAGTACGAAGAATGTTTTTTTAACTTATACGGCACGAACGGATTTATACTGTTTTATAAAGCCTTATTTTCATGAAGCATCCTCTAAAATATTTCATGACTATTTTCAATAAAATCTCTTTCTTTTAAAATTGCATGATGTTTTGTGAAAAGAAATTGATTTTGATGTAGAAAGGATATTTTCCTCAAGAATTCAATTCAAGTGTTTTATCAAAATTATTTTCCATATAAGATAATAAAGGGTTCTGTTTCTATCCATATTATTACATTGATTTGACTATGTTGTGATGAAATTATGTTTATGAATTCCTTTATCTTATATGAATGGTTTTATGATGTCGTGTTGTTTAAGAATCCCATTTTTATTACATGGGTTATGCAATGATGTATGATTTATGATTTTGTGGCACACATAAGAAAGGATTCATTAAGAGATGGGTGGGACCTATATCTCCCTCCAATGCATTGGGTAAAGATTTCATATCTCATGAGATAGACATGGCTGGAATGTAAGGTTATACCGGTTCAGTGAAACAGGACTGAAACGAGGATTACTCGATTCAGAAAGGGACTTTGTCCACTAAGATAGTCTTGGAAATGAGTCTTGACTAACAAGAAATGATTCTATATGATTATGTGTGTATTCCACAATGAGTAATGTTTTAATTAAGGGTTTCATTTTCACTACTATGATTTATCCCATGTTATGAAATTATGCTCTCTTTTGCAGGTTAAGATTTTCAAAAATGTTATGTTCTTATGAAAATTATGTGATTGATATTTCTTTTGTTTACTCTTACTGAGCATTTGAGCTCACCCTTTTGTGTTTTCTTTTCCCCAGGATAAAAAGAAAGGTTTTAGGTAAAAAAAAGGAAGATCTTTGTGGGAGATTTTGAAGATCTTTCACCAGGATTAGAAGATTACGTTCCGAGTTTCCAAGGACACTAAACTATTACGATCCTTGTGTGTATATTTTTGTTATGTATTAAGTATTCCGCAAAAGTAATGTAATGTTCATGTACGTTAGGCTTCGGGTCTCTACAGTGGTCATATTATTGGAGGATACCCAAGAGGAAACATTATGGTGCATGTAATAGTTTACTTATTTATTATGTTTGTTTTTATTTTTATTCTACAATTTATATTTTTTATTTATCTTTGGTTCATGGGATTAATAATTCCCAACTACATATTCTTGATGACCGACATTAGTTTCTAGGTTGGGAGGATCAGGAATGCCTCTTGGGCCTTGTCATGGTCCACCTTGTGTAATTATTTTAGGGTTGACATGGGTTTCTTCATGACATAAAATGATAAAATGTTTCATTCATAATCCAAATTTGATTAACTAAATGAGATAAAAAATTTCTGAAGTGTTTAGAAACCTCATTTTTATTCATAATATAATGGTGTGAAGGGTTGAATCCTTCCCATGAAATTATTGTAATTTTTAAATAAATAATAACATATAATAATACTTATATATATATATATATTTACAATTTTCACCTCTTAAAATGACCATAAAAAATGAAATTATATATTTTACTTAAAATTATAAAAGTAACAATTTAAAATTAAGCATTCATCCCTGAATAAATTGAAAATATAAAATTGAATAAGATAAATGTTTAAATAACTTTATTATTCATTATAATAATGAAATAATAGCTAAATGTATATATATATATATATATTAATATCTATACATACAACAAAAAATTTGATATAACAAGATGTATAGAAACTCTTATAGTTTTCAAAATTATATGCATCTCTTGATATAATTTGAAATTACCTTTTTATGTAATAGGAAATTATAGAAAATAGATGACTTGTGAATTAAAAAAAAACACACACACACACACACATATATATATATATATATTTGTACCACTATATTAAAATAATTTTGAATATAGTTAAAAAATTAAAACCTTAAAATAGTTAGTCATGGAAAATAAAACATATGTACTGGTATAAGATTAGAAATTTTACAATAATTTTCATACCTATGTGTCTGTTTATATATATATATAATTCCCTAAAATTAATAATAAAAAACGAAAATGGATTCCTTATTAGGATGTTTGGAATGAAGTAATGTAGTGGTTCTTGCTTTCCTGAGGTAAAATTAATCAAGATGGAAAATGAAGGAAGAAGGATTTTCTTGAGTAGGGTTTCTTCTACATTGTAAATGAATGTGGAATTATTATTTATAAATATTATATATATATATATATATATAATTAAAATTGGATTGGGATGTTTCTTTCTAGGGAATCTGGGGTTTTAAAGCATAAAATAGTAAGCCTATGATACTACAATATGGAAAAACTGTTTTAAAAATCGTAGTTTTCATAACTTTTAAATATGAAGAATCAAGGTTTAAAAAAATTATGAATTATTTTTTTGGAAACATAAAAAAATGATTTTTACTTGTGTAAAAGTTTTTATGTGTGTTGCCTTTAATGATTATTTGTGAATCATGATTCATGAAAAGTGAGTTGGTGTTCTTATAGGTTTAGATATTGAAAAAAGTTCTAGGTTAAAGAAAAAATGTCATTTTTAGAACAATGTATATGTGTATCTCATTCTATGGGTTTCTTACACCGAAATTATGATATGATGAAAAATTATGATGTGAATGATGATGCTAATGTCACTCGGCTCGAATAAAGTATATTTTAGAACAATTATTATTTGTACAATCTCAATATGAAGTCCTTGACAAGTAAAAAAAATAGCAAGGAGATTGGATGACTATGGTCATTTGATCAAATAGTTATGAAATAACAGATGTCCTTAAAAGGTGAACAATTGACCAAAAAATTATCCCACATCAAAATAAAACGCTGATCACTTATCCCAGATAAGCTATGTGGTGAGGTTGGAAGGATAAAAGATGTCAGAGGGTCAGATCTCGATAGCCATATACACAGGCCTATGAGTGAACTCCTCTAATCAACAGAAACTGGCCGTGTGGACCACCTTACCCAATACATGCCTAGTTTTATCCAAACCTATGCCTAAATTGATGGGAACTAGTCCTCTACTACTAGATTTACTAGTATAGGAAGGGCATCCGCGTGTGATGTGCATGCTCCCCATAATGGGTTTATGGTCTCGTAGAGCCACTTATCATTATTCACATTTTTTTTGTAAAACCCAAATCTAAAATATAACTTAAATATAAAATCTTACATATGTATAAAATAATTTATTTTATTTTTAATTGATTTTAAATAATATATATTATTTTTTAAATTCATTTATATGGGATAAATTTAAAAACCAAATTGACCACTGAGTTTATATATTTTATTTTTTATTTTTAAAAAGTTAAACACTTAAATATTAAAATAATTACTTGATTTGACACTTACTAATTACTAATAATTATTATTATTATCATTTTTTTGAATATCATATTTTGTGGATGATTATGACTCTAATTTGATTATATTTTAATGAAAAATATCAAAGTATAAATGCTGAATAATATTTTACAATAACGGTATGAATAATATTTATCATAATAATATCATAATTAAATCAATGCTATTATATATTTTAAAACCAAAATAACATGAAATTAAAAATTAACGACTTTATAAAAAAATTTCTATATAAAAATTTATTAATCATTAAAATAATATCTATTTTGACATATAAATTATATACGGCGTCCAAAAAAATACATTAATATATTTATAAAGTAATCATTATTGAAAAGTGTCCTTGTATTAAAAACTCAAAAAATTAAACCATGATGTTTTAAATAAATGTAATTTTATATAAAGCATCAAATATTTAAGAATATTTAAGTAAAACAATTTTATTTAGAGAACAAAATTATATTAATAGACATAATGTATTACTAAATTGAATAAATATAATATTTAATCATTATAAACAAAACCATATTTGATTAATGAAAACATTTATGTATGTGGTAAATTGTTAATTTTTCTGTTGTAATTATAAAAAAAATAATTTAATACATATTTATTATAATAGTTAATTTCTTGGGATGTTAAAAGATTGATATGGATACATAGTTCATATAACAAATGCATGGACACTTAGAGGTGTACATTGGGTTACACCATAAGCATACCACTACCTAGTGTGGTCTAGGTAGGATAGGTCTTGATAGTTTCATATCAAAAGTTTTATAGGAATATTTTCTATCCAACGAATGATTTGATGTAAATTTTAAAATAAATGGGAATATAATTTCATGGTACTAAAAATTAATGTTTATATTTTTAAGAGATATAAATAAAACTAAAATATAATTACACGTCACAACAAAAGTGGTAAAAAAATATTGAAAAATAATGAAATTATTCATCATGTTTATTCTGACTAATTTTATTAATTGGTTTTGATCATATCATAAATTGTGATATATTATATAGAAAAACAAAATTCCATTCATAAAAAATCATTCGACATGTTGAAATATTATAATTGACTATTTAAATATATTAAAACCTTAAAGAAATTCCTTCAGAAGTTATTAAAAATCATGACAGAGTACAGATAAATATATACATTAGATATCCACGAGGGACTTTTAAAGACCATGAAACAACTGGTATAAATGAAATATCTCGATGAAGAGAAAAAAATATTTCTAATATATTGTCTTACCAAATATAAAAATGTTGAAAATATAATTTCTTATCCTTATTTTTCTTGATCTATCATAATTACTCATAGACCATAGGCATTTCGTCCCATATTCAAAATTCTACTAAACTAAGGTGTGGGTAAATCACAACATTAGGGAATCTATTTCGTTGATAAATAAGTAATATGATATCAAATAATATAATAAATATTATATATAGAAGTAAGCATTTTATTATAGAAATAGAATTAATGTGACTACCTAATTACTATAAATAAATTAATATATTCGAGGTCAAACATAAAACCTCAATATCATATAAATCACAATGGATCATATACCTGTAGGATCATATATATATATATATTAAACTAAAATCCCCAATAAAGATTAGTTATAAGATCTATGGGTGTGTCCTGACCCCATCAGTAATACCCATCATGATACTTCAAAATGATCAATTATACAACAATGTATGACTTCACATTAATACTAAAAATAAGAATTGCATGATCAGCAAGGCTAATTTATAGGATTTAAGTATAAATAATTTTAAAGAACCACCAATTGGGTATATAATATGTCACAAAATATCCTAGTATGTTGTTTCAATTATAGAATAATCAAAATTGAAAACAACCATAAAATATCTCTTTGTGATAAATCATTTTATAAACAATACATCATGATTAATGACCCTTAACACATCATCCTATTTTGGAGAATAATTTCATTAATACTATAATATTGCAAAATGGGGTCT
This sequence comes from Viscum album, assembly GCA_963277665.1. Taxonomy (NCBI): domain Eukaryota; kingdom Viridiplantae; phylum Streptophyta; class Magnoliopsida; order Santalales; family Viscaceae; genus Viscum; species Viscum album. The sequence continues at coordinate 706,116,657 of OY728157.1, read as the reverse complement.
TGTACAAAATTAGGATAATTCTTCAATAGAAATGTGAATCTTAATCATGGTAATTTTCATATAATGATAGAAACTATTTAAATAATAGTAAACAATGTACAAGAATAATTGGAGTAATTTTATATCATCCCAAACCCTTGGTATATACATTTAAATCCTTGTAGAGGGAATTTAGTTACCAAAATCCATTAGATGAATATCATGTATTGAAACCAAATCATGGTAGTTTGTGTATAATAATAAAAAGACATGGGGAGAATACCCTAGGTAGAGAAACAAAACATACTAAAATCTATTATAATCAAAACTACATTATGAAGATAACTCATCAGCCACAAAAAAACCACATCACATTAGTTAGGAAAAACATAACTACATATTTTATAAACAACCTTGATACTAGATCTTTTCTAGATCCATACATTAAAAAAATTACTAATATTTTTCATTATAAGTGCTTATAAATCCTTAAAAACTAACCCAACACATTCTATCCAAACATTGAATCCATATCATCAAATTAAATTCAAGTTTGTAATTTAGAACAATCGTATAACCCTAAATTCAAAATCCATGATACAATAAACTAATTTGTAACCTTATCACATATGGTGGAAAACAAAATTATGTATTGAGTTATGTTAACGAAATTTTACAATAATTTCCATCTATGTCCCCTTATATTCATGACTGTATGAATTTTCTAAATATTTTATAAATATTAACCCCTTAATAAATATTATATGAAAATTTACAAACTATCTTACAAAACAATGAGATTTTATGATATATTTCTCTTTAAATAATTATAACTTCATCAATATAATTATTTACATTAAAAAAACATTTTTAAAAGAATATAAATATATTTTTGAAATGTTATTATTTATAATTTGAATTTTTATTCTTATAAGAATATCGAAATTACCTTATGGTGAAATTGTATGATTTTTTCTAAAAAGTTTGATTGTATATGATATAATGAGATATACATATTTATATTAAAATTTTAGTTCATTTCAATGAAAATTCCAAATATTACTTGAAATAGATAATAAATTATAATAATTATCATTTATTTGAAAATTATATAATTAATTACTTGTGAATCAGTGTCAGAATTTTTTTGATATATGTTCATTTTTTGGGATTAAAACATATGTTACTTAAAACAATCTTCCTCTATTTTTTTCAAATATATATTAAAAGTTATATTTTTCATTTATAGGAATTGAGTTTTCAGAATTTAAATTAATTTTTGGATTCAAAAATAAATATTTATACAATGTTAAAAATTTGATATTCTTTAAAGTATTTTTACTTTTAATGAATCATAAGAAATTTAGTTTTTATGAAATACAATTTATTTTATGATATCTCCATGCAATTAAATTTTTAAAATAATTTATTAAAATAATTGAAATAATAATTTATTATAATATATGATAAATCTCACAATATAATAACTAAAAACATATAAATTATAATTTATGTCATGATTAATATGATAAAAACATTTATTAATGAGGCGGTTTTTGCGGAGTACTAGTGGAGTAAATTTTATGGGCATAAATATAAAAATCTAGAAGGAAGTATTTGTGGATAAATGTGGTTAATATAAATAAAGTATTATTGATTATTATTATGGATAAATTATTATTATGGAGCTATATTAAAGTTAAATTCTATAAATTCTGATGTTGTGACTGGCCAAGATTGGAAAATGAAAAAAATATATTAATTAAGTTTTCATGACATTTTTTTGAGTTAATATAATAATTGATAGAAAATAAAAATTTACCATTAACGTTATTTAGTTATTTATTTTATTGAAATAGATTTTGAAATTTTATTTATGAAATAATTACTTTAAATTATTATAAAACACTAACATAATGATGGGTCAAGAAACCAAAAAAATCAAACTAGATAATTTTAAAATCATTAATTTTTTTTATAAATTATTTTTTCCCAATACATTTATAGTTAATAATAATGTATTAATTATTAATTTAATGATAATAATATAGTTCAATATTTTTTTCTAATGCATATAAAATAAAATTAAATAAATACTATAAAAAATGACAATAATGATATTTAATGAAATTTAATATTTTATTGAATTATTTTAAAATTAAAAAATCTTGAAATAGAAATATTAGTGTAAATTTTTTTATAAAATTTATTCCCCAACCCATTTATGTAAATTCTTTTATCTTTTATGTAAAATTATAACCCTTTAAAATTGAAAAATTATTAACTATAGATAATGTTATATTTTTTAAATAAAAGGGTTAAACAAAAGGATACAGTTTAATATACCACATAAATCTATAAATAAGTTTTTTTGAAGAGATTTAAACCATTTCCATTATATTATTCTAAATTAATGATATATTCTACCACGTTATATAAGATTGTAGCCTTTTATGGAGTTGTGTCGAGTATGATTTCAGGAAATTTTTATTTTTAAATAAGTACATTTCATGGGAGTTATGACTTAGGGTGCGTTGGGGTGGAGTCTAAGAAATATTTAGAGAAAAGGGGCCTATACAGGGTTGGTGCTCAATTTGTAAAAAATATGTGGCTATCTAGGAGAAATTTTATGCTCTTTGGTCATTCGAGGTAGCAGCTTTGGCATGGTTTTGTAGTCCATGGGAGGAAGCCATTAAAGGCCTCCTTAAATAAGTGGCTAATGGATGGTTATCGCACAATTTTTAAAGCCATGAAACTGAACCGTGCGCGGGATAACAGTGATATCCTAAAAATGTTGATCTCATTAATTTCTACCTTCTAATGGATTATTTCTTATCCCATGTGTTCGTAACTTCAAATTTTAATTTCTTATAGGTAAAGGAAGGTTCTCCCATAGACCCTGATAGATTCTAAGTACATAAGACCTCTATTCATCCGTATTAAAATCCCAAATCGAAGATCCACTCTTCTCTCAGAATATGGATTTCATATCGTTGCCTTTCCCTTTCATTCTCATATATTCCCATGATCTTTTTGAGGGAGATATCCTTTATTTTTTATATATTTAAACATATTTGGTGACATATAGATCTATGATTGTATATCTACCTTTAAATAGAATAGATTATGATACCATGGTTTTGGTGTAGGGATTAAAATACAAAACTCATATATACATTGTTGCCCCACTCTAATTTTAGGGATTTCCATTCAGTGAATGACCGTCAACAAATCAAATAGGTGGTCTAAAATATAATTCACATAGTCATGGATTTGATGAGTGTATGAAAATTTGTAGAATAGAATTATTTAGCATTTGATTTGAAAATTGGGTTAACTGGGTTGTCTAATTTATTTTTCGCTGATTTGTTAAATTAAATGATTAGTTTAGGAATTAATAATGAGACTAATAGGATTTCTTCTTACATAATTAATTTTTGAAATTGATTATAATATTTAAGGAATTAAATATAGATAATTAATTAGTGTATTAATTATGAGAAAATTAATTGTTAATTAATTATGTTTTTTGATATTAAGATCTATATATTCAATTATGGAATTAATTATGAAGAGTTGATATTTAGAATAAGATAATTAATTATGGAAAAATTAATTATGGTTTATGTATTTTTATATGGGTTAATTATTTAATGAATTAATTATTGGGATTAAGGCATATAGTTAATGGTTGTGTTAACTAATTTTTTTTTTTTTGTATTTATCTAATTTTTAAATTAGAAATGAGATTGATGTGAATAATTAAATATGAATTAATTATTTTTGAGTGAATGAGACCAAGTTCATTCTAATGAGAAGTATACATGATAACATGGTCATTATAATCATGAGTAAGATAATGGGAACATGGTCATTCTAATGAGTTGTATACACGCTAACATGGTCATTATTCTCAAGAGAAAGAGAATGGAAAAAAATCATTCAGTTGAGGAGTAAGTATGGTATCATGGTTATCATACTTATGCCTGTGGTATTTGTAAATTTGGAATTGTGTCTTATAAATGTTAAATTAATGAATGTAAATAATAGAAGTCAATGTTATGGCCTCTCATTAGAATATTCAAAATTCAGCATGAGTCAACTCAGGTACTGAGATATCAGAGCAGCATTGGATATATCCAGATTCAATAAGAAGTAATTTTTTAGTTATGATATTACATAGGGAAAATAATGGGTTCTGGAATGAGACAAAGCTAGTACAGGGGTATGAGTCTCCTTAAGAACCTTGGAGTTAATGTAGTTATATAAGAATAAATGATAATATAATAAATAGTTATTTATGAATTTTACTTATTTCTTATAGAACTGGATACACTATATATTAACTAGAATTGTTTTAGACATTGTTGGTGGTAGCATACAATGTTTTACTCACAAACTACATGGGCTACCTGATAGGTACCCAAATAGATTATATTATAACAGGATAGGATAAGTGCAATGGCCCTCGGATGTATTGCTGATTTTGGATAGAGCAAGGTTGAGGGAACTAGACATGGTTTGAAACCTTCTTGGGGAGTCTTACTACATTAACATCCATTTTCAATATAGATACATGGATTTTATATAGGCATAGAATGTTTTACATTAAGTTGAGTATTGTTTTCCTATTTGATTATGTTGTGACATGAGTATTTTTTTAGTTATATATCCTTTCACATGTGTTTATTTATTTCCTCTAGTGTTTTACATTGACAAATGAGGGTATATTCTACCCAAGACTAACTTATTAATTGATCACAGCTAGTCAGCAGCCTCTAGCATATGGGGATGCATGCTTGAGGTCATGTGGGAAACTAGATCGGGGAACCATTGTGTGGCACCCTGTTCAAGATATTACAAAGTGGTATTAGGTGTCCAATTTAATTTCTTCTTCTATTTTATTACTATTTTTGAAAAGGTAGATAGAATACTAGGAATTTTTAGCTCTTGGTAATGAGATCATACATAAAAGTTGCAAGCCCATGTATGTGGGAAAACCCATGTACCCTATGTGGGATTGTTGTTATTGTTTTTTTCTATTACATTTGAATATTATTTCACCTTCAGTGATTCACTATTGGGGAGATGTGATTTTAGATTCAGATATTTAATGAGTATTTATTCATGGCCCGGAATGGGACAAGAGTCGAGTCTACATGCCTCATTCTAGGAACTATGGATTATTATGAATTGCATCATTTTAGGCATTTACTGGAAATTGGGTAATGGTTTAGTTGTTAAAATTTAATTTTTTTCCTTGTTGGAGATATTAAAATGAAAAAATGTCACCTACAATGAAATAAAAAAGATAATAAAAAATGATGAAAAATGAGAATAACTAGATTTCAAAAATATAAAATTTATTATGATTGTTTTTTCCCTTGTTAACCAAAACCTAGGAGTATTAAGGTTAAGGGTAGTGACAGTACCCTGGATTCATAGTGTGCTGAAATTTTTGGAAAAATAAACATTGTCACCTATTGTGATTATTTAATCTTATATAAATGGTATAAGTTTGTGATACAAGACCAGAGATGTGTGTTTGGAATTATATAGAGTTTGAATCCCTGATTCTTGTTGAGGGAATAACCAAGGGGTGTCTGGGGAATGATATTTCAATTTGGTTACTTGATAACTGATCATGCCAGCTGATGATGACAGGTATACATTTTGAAATAACTTTGGTTTCCTAATAAAATTCATAGAATGAAACATAACAAGAGTTGTTAACATTATGCTTGAGATGACAAGGGAGTGTCAGTTGTAGCACCTACTAAATTTTACTAGAGGGGGTGGATCTGGGGGAGCTTAATTCTTTGTTGAGTCCATAGATACAATACTTGACCATTTGGAGAATCTGGATTGAAGGCAGGTCAATTTGGACACTTATATTCTAAGGTGATCATTTAAGCACTAGTGGAATATTTAAGTGCGAACTGGACAGACTGACATTATGTTATAGAAGGAAATCATAAGGATGTTCTTATAACACTTTTATCCATAGACGTTGAGACTAAAGAAATATGATGAGTTCATGAATTTGACACATGGGATCTTGCTGGTGATGGACTCCCTTGGACACTGCAAAGATATGCAACACTTTTCTACAATGCTAACAAGAGATAATGTAGCTACGACATAAAATTTTTAAGATGGACTTATGTGTGACATTAAGTCTGAGGTTAATATATTTAGGCTGAATATGTTTACAAATGTGATGGATGAGGATATCATTATTAAAGGTGACCTGAAAGATGCTTTTAGTGCTATATAGGTAGTTGATACTAGATGATCATGAGGTGGGGCTTCCAAGAGTAAGAAGTGCTCTTATAAAAATATTATCCAAGTCTGCGGGAAGCAGACTATGCAGAAATGATGTTCAATTAGTCAATGACTCATTGGGAGATCTATCATCAGTGTGGTAGGTAGGGACACTATCATCGATACTAGCCCTTACCACTAGTATTGTGTTGATCTTGCACCAATATAGGACATCTATATAAATTTTGTAGGTCGTAGTGATAGACCAGTACTAAAAGAGCATCCGAGAATAGTCAGAGTATGAGAAGAGGGTCTTTTACACAATATCGGGGCCGAAGTTGAAGTTCTTTTAGACAAGGAGGAATAGTTGATGGACGTTGATCTTCTAGGTAGGGGATCCCTCATCAGCAGAGTGTTTCTACCCAGGGGAATCAGACTACATCATATGTATGGGGGGAATCATAGTTACATGTAGTACAACCTACACTTGTGGATAGAATGTATGGACCATTGATAGTGAAAGGTACTATTATATTAGATTTTATATTAAATTGTTTCTTATTTTATACTGGTGCCTCTCATTCCTTTATATCTGATAAATTTTAGGATTGTTTGAGCATGCCGGTTGTGTTTTTGAGCATTGTAATGACTATAGATACACCTTTGGGAGTGAGAGCTTTGACCTAATTATAGGGATTTACTGTCTATTATTTTACTGATTCCACGTTTATTTTTACCATAGGATAGTGACCTTTCTTTCTACTAAGGGTTACTAGTATAGTCATTATGGAGTGTGGGTTATCTAGGTAGGCCGGGCAAGGCCAATTAGTCAGCTTCTATGAGAGATCGCATCAGAATGTTGTTAGTATGTTGTTAGATGATGATGGTTTTAGGGAAGATGTCCATCCATAATTAGTGGAAATGTTTTAGGATGTCTTTCCTAAAGACTAAATAGGGATACAACTTGAGAGAGATGTATATTTCACTATAAATTTCATGTAGGGCGTAGATCTAGTATCTATTCCAGCATATAAAATGAAACTAAATTAGTTTCATGATCTCCGGACTATGTTAGAGGAGTTGGAGGATGATGTATTTATCCATACAAGTATGTCACCATGTGGATCACCTATTTTGATTGAGAAGAAGTACGATAGGAGATTACAGATGTGTGTCTACTACCATAAGTTGTACAAAATGACTGTGAAGAACCAATATCTTCTTCCACGTATCGATGATCTGTTGGAACAATTGAAGTGTGATTGTGTGTTATCAAATATTGATTTGAGATCAGGTTATCGTTAGTTGAATGTATGAAAATATGATATATTGAGGGATGATTTGAGATGTAGGTATGGCCTTTATGAGTTTTTTGTAATTCCATTTGGGTCAAAAAATGCACGATCAGTGTTTATGGCTTTGACGGATATGATATTTCATCTATATTTTTATCAGTTTGAGGTGTACTTTGTGGAAAACATCATTATGTACACCAAGACCCATGACGATCATGCCTTACATCTTAACATTGTCCTAGGTACATTGGGAGAGTATCGATTATACGCCTGGCTGTCTAAGTTTCAGTTTTCAATTGACCAAGTACACATCTTGGGGAACATCATACCAGAGGAAGATATATTAGTCGGCCTAGATAATGTTAATGTAGTGGTTTCTTGAGATAATATCATTAATGTTTTTGATATCTGAAGCTTCATGGGATTAGATGTTTTAACGTACTAACCTGGCTCCCCACTAAACCAGTGGCCAGAATAGTCACCACCTGACCTCAACCACATCTCCTCGAATGCCAGATGCTGCTGACTAGTAGGTAGGGTCTATGGATAGTCAGTGGAGAGACTATACCCTCTTATCAGAGTTGCACAATGGTATATCAATGTAAATAGAAAAGAATGTAAATAAATAGCATAAGTAGTCTAATACATGATAAAGCACAAGAATTTAGATTTTTTAAGTCTTGTACAAACAAATGGCCAATATAAATTATATATTAGATGCATGTATAACATGGTAATTATAATAAAATGGAAGACAGTGAACAAAACAGCATTCTGAACTTTCAGTTACAAAAATAAATAAACAATGAATCCAATCCCTGAGGGCAGTCTCCTCGAGCATCCCAAGCTTTTTCGTTGTCATTTCCTTCTATCTTCCAAGTAAATGCAAACAACATAATACTGCAACCAAATTGAATCTAATCGGGTAACCAAGTGATATTATGGCCCGAGTATGGTGTGAAATATGAATCTTAGTAGGTCGGGACCACCGATGTCTACACAAAATCCTGATATTCATTAAATAATTTAAATAGTTTGATAATGCATAATTAAGGTAAGTTGTACAATGTAATTATACACCTATGTACCTGATTCATCTCTCAGCTGGTGTATGAACCTGTATTATACATTTTTTATGAAGAAATAATAGTCATTAAACAATGATTTTCATTTATCAATTATTCAAACCTCATTAAACTACATAATTATCATGATCCGAACTGAGACCGACATTCTCTATGATGCTTATGGGATTGAACATGGAGATGTACTGATGTAGGGTTGTCAAGTTGTGGTGTATGGGTTTCAGTAGTTGAGACCTCATGAATATAATTTTCATATACACCACCTTAAGTTGGTAGTAGTGGTTTTTTCTCTTATGTGTTGGAGATACTATCTCATTGGATAAAGGATTACAGTCCATACAAATCAAAATATGTTGATGTATATATTTTCATAGTGTGATTTGAATCCTCATAAGCATATATGGGTTGAGTATATAAAGTCCTTCGATTTTGAATTGGCATATACACACAAAAAAGGGAAATAATGTAGATGATTCCTTTAACATGAAAACTCAGACTCTGATAGTTCAGATGTTGAGTGCTGAGTGGAAGATAATGACCTTGCTAGATTAAAATCATGTGGTGGTTCTATATTATCAGGATAAGATGACTCTGTTGTCAGTTGTAGTGGTGCCTATGATTTTGAGACAGACTTGGGATAGGTGTAATGAAGAACCAGAGTGCTTATCCTTGAGGGAAATCATTAAAGGTGGGGAGACCTCATCAAAATGGTTGAAATAACAAGATTAGAAACACTATGGGAAGAATTTAATTGTGGTACCTACAAAAATGAAAGAGGATCATAGGTTGTATTTTTTTCCTCTAAATGAGCGGCTCATCCAGGTGTAACCAAATTGTACCATGAACTACGAAGAAATTTTTGGTCTCCACATATGAAAAGGGATATAGTAGAGTTTGTAACAAGATAAATCACCTATTGTTGGGTGAATGTAGAGCATCAATGACATAGATGTTTACTACAACCATTGCCTATCCTAGAATGGATATGGGTTGAAATGACCTTGTATTTTCTAGTAGTTATCCTAAATACACTTTGGAAGAATTATTCTATTTGGGTCATCGTGGGACAATGAAAAAAGGTAGATCATTTATTACTATAAGGTAAACCTTTACAATAGAATAGTTTGGAGAACTGTACATTCATAAGAGAGTCTATACATATGGATTTAAATAGAAATTAGTTTCATATCATTAATCAATCATTACATAATTCGTTTGGAAGGGCTTGTAAATTGTGCTTTTCACACAAGTATTATTGATTAAAATTTTCCTTTCTCATAAAAGTAGGTTGTTAGAACCTACTATGCTGGTTCTTGAGGATATGCTACATGCTTATATTCATTAATTCAGTGGATCTTGGGAATATCACTTGGATTTAGTAGAGTTCACCAATAACAACGGTTATCATGAAACTATATGGATGTTACCATATAAATATATTTGTGTTAGGGCATTTAGATCAACACTATACTATATGGAGGGTGGTGAGCCAGAGTTTTTGGGATAGAGTCTCGTGCAAGAGACATCATAGCAAGTACTATTGATTTGGAAAAATATGTTTATGACTGAGATTAGATAGAATTAGTATGATTAAAGATAGAGATGACCCCAAGAGTTTATAGAGGGTGTTTGTGTGTTCATTTGGGTATCACCTAGATTGGGTCCCCATAAGATATGGAGGCAGGGAAAGTTGGTGCCCTGGTTTGTTGGACCCTTTGAGAAAGTAGAGAGCATGGGGTTGGTGGTATAATGATTTAATCTCACATAGAGATACAATACTATGAATGATGTTTTTTATGTATCACAACTTTTATAGTATCAACCCAACCATTATTTTGAGATTAATGTGGATGAGGTTGACCTTAAGATAGATACGTATTTTGAGGAGCATTTGATACGTGTGTTAGATCATAGTGAGAATGTGTTGAATAGAAAGACAATGTAGATAGTTTATGTGTATTAGATACATGAACATGTATAAGAGGAAAAATGGGAAATATAAGAATATATGAGGGCTCAATGGACTGTTATTTTTTTCTCAAAATCTTATAAAGGCTTGGAAGTGCTTCTCGATAATAATCTGTTATTAGGTGCGGAGAATGTAAGATCCTAAACTTTTCTAGACTAGTCTTGGGTGAGATTTCATATACTATTTTTGTGTTTACATAAGTATATTCGATGGTAGTTATGTATTGGGGTGCATTGGGGTGGATACTATGAAAATTTTGTAGGAATAGGGGATGTTCGCAATTAGAGCATGGTCTGTATAAATCATTCAGATGTATGAGAGAAACCATGTGATCTTTGGTCTTTTGAGGTAGTAGCTTCGACATAGTTAAGGATTTGTTTTTAGGCCATGCGAGGAAACTGTGCAAGATCCCCCTTGAAGTAATTTATAAGACATGGTTATATGAAAATTTTTCTAACCGTGTTAGTAAACTATGCGTGGTGCAATAGTGAGATCCTAAAATTGTAGATATCTTTTGTTTTTAACTTTTTATGACCTATTTCTTCTCTTCTATATCCCTAACTCAAGATTTTACTTTAATAAGGGTAAAGGATGGTTCTACAATTGACCTGAAGGTATTATAAGGCCATCAGACCTCTTTTATTCAATATTGAAAGCTCGAATCAAGGATCCACTATTCTGCCAGTAAGTGGATCTCTTCCTTATGAATTTCTGTTTCATTCTCCTATATTCCCTTGATCTCTTAATGGAAGGTATGACTTATTTTTAAATATATAAACCTATTTAATGAGATATGGATTCAATATTGTCGATATAGATCAAAATTTAATGTATCATGGTATCTTTGTTTTGGTTTAGTTATTTAAATCCGGAACTCGTATCTACGTCGTTGCGCTCGTCAGATTTTGGTGATTTCTGTTCAGCAAATGTCTATAAAAAATCATTTTAAATAGTCTAAAATATAAATCACATTGTCATGGATTTGATGAATGTATGATTTTTTTAGAATTTATAGCATTCATTAGATATTTATTTCTAAATTGGGTTAACTATGTGGACCAATTGATTTATAAAACCTTTTTAGAATTAAATGATTAGATGAGTAATTAATCATCCGACTAAGGGGATGCTCTAATAAATAATTAATTTGGGAAATTATAATGAAAATTATGATTTGGTAACAAGATATTTAATCAATGGATTATTTATTTTATAATTAATTGTTAATTAATTATGTGTTTTGAAATTATGCTGTAGAAAAGTAATTAAGGGATTAATTATAATGAGTTGATATTTTTAATGAGATAATTAATTCTAGAAACATAAAATATGGGATATGAATTGTAATATTGGTTAATTAATCAATTAATTAATTAATGGGATTGATGCACCTAGTTAATAGTTGTGTTAACTAAAATATTGGTTGTATTTAACAAATTTTGTAAATAGTAATGGGATTGATGTGGTTAATTAATTATGAATTAATTATGTGTGAAGGAATGGGAACATGGTCATTATAATGATAAATATATATGGTAACATGTTCAATATACTTATGAGAATGAGAATGGTAACATGGCCATTCTAATGACATGTATATACAGTAACATGGTCATTATACTTATGAGTCAGAGAATGGGAACACTGCCATTTTACTAAGGAGTAAGCATGTCAACATGGTCATCGTACTTACATTTTCAATATTTGTAACATTAGAAAATGGGATTATAAATATGAAATTAAAGAATGGATATAATGTAAATCATTGTTATTGCCTCAAAAGATAATATTTGAACTCTAGCATGAGTCGAATCAGTTATTGAGATATCATAACACCATTGAATACATTGAGCATCAACAAGAAGTTGGAATTAATATATGATGTTACCTAAGGAACACTTTGGGCTCCTACATGAGATGAACCTAGTATCAGGGTATGACCCTCCACAGGAATCCTAAAGTCAATGTAGTTATATTAGAAAAAATGTTAATGTAATAACTAGTTATTTCTACATTGTACAAATTTCTTATAGAACTGTATACACTGTCTTTTAACTCGAATTATTTTAGACACTGTTGGTGGTGGACTACTGAGTTTGACACACACCATAATCAGGATTTCAGATCAGTACCTGAATAGATTATATTTTTTTAGTACTGGATAAGAGTAACGGCCCTTGGATGGATTTCTAATTTGGGATAGAGATTGTATTAGGGGACAAAACACGATTCAGAACACACTTCGGTAGTTATAGTGTATTTACATTCATTTAAATTTTAAACACATGAAACTTATATATGCATATATTGATTACCCTTTAAGTAGGGTATTTTTCTCCTGTTTGATTATCTTGTAACCTGAGTATTGTTCTAGTTATACATACTTCAGTTTTTTTCTATTTATTTGTGTTGGTGTCTTACTCTGATAAATGAGGTTATAGTCTCCTAATGACTGACTTACCAAACCCTCATTTCTAGTCATCAACCTGTAGCAAAAACGGTGGCATGGTTGAGGTTATGTGGTGAACCACATTAGTGAACCCTTTTGGGGAACCCAGTTTGGGATGTTACACATTCACATGAAAATTAATTTCATACACTTAATTTTTTTTGTGAATTCCATGTTTTTCATTTTTTTCAAATTAAAAATACACCAACCATACTATTTTATAACACCACCTATAACCATGGAAACAAAAAAACCATATAAAAATATATTCCCAACAAAATTTTCATCATTATAGTGGTTCATCTCATCCCAAAATTAAAACACTCTGTCCCTTAATATGAGATCTAGTAGATCTCATTCAAGGATGAATTAATCATATACATTGATCAAATTAATTTATAAAATTATTTCACAATAATAAATTATATCTTAACAATTACAATATAATAAAAAATTTATGTCATATATATATATGTAATTTTTTGGAATACGACTTATCATTCTCCATGGAGATTAATTGGGAAAAACCATCACTTGTTTTTATATATGGAAACATATTGTGAATGGATGTAATTTGTATTCCATTATTTCCTCACATGTATTTTCATAATGATGTTACTATTAAATAACCTTTATAAATAATAAATTATTTTTTGACGTATAATATATCATATATTTTGATGCCCACCCACTGCTTAAAAAATGATAACGTTTCCTATGCATACATATGACCTGCCAACTCCATAAAGTTATGTGATTTATTTTTGAAGTCCATTTCTCATGGATTAGTTGATATATATATAAATGAAATATTAGTGACATTTATACCATTATTAAATTTTTTATCAAATATATCCAATATCCATATACAATGACCAAAACATTCAAATCAAAACAAACATGAAAAGCAAAGCATTTTACACCCATAATAACAATAATAAATGATTTTTATAGAACACGTGATTAGATGATATATGGATCATTTATTATATTACTGATATGTTTATATATCTTATATTTAAGTATAATTATTATAAAATTATAATAAAATAGGTTAAAATAACTTCTGAGGAAAGACATACATTAGGTAAGGGTTTTCATAACTCAATTTACATTCATTAGGTGACATATCTAAATAATTCACTAGGTTATTTAATGATTATGTGTGAAATAAATTCTGATTTTATTATACAATATTTTTTATTTATCATGGATTTAAATTATTTACATATAATAACATCATTCATTAATTCTCAAATCAATAAAACAATCGGTGTAATAGATTTTTTCTAAATATCCAATCTATTGCTACATATTTCGTATTATGAAAAAAAATTATGTGATGTATATAATTCCCATTTTATGTATTCAAAATTAGTATATAATTATTCCTAATTATTAATGTTTGTATTAAAATTTACTCATTGGAGGATTTACAATATAAAAGTTACTAAAAAGGTGTGATTTTTAAACCATCTAATATTTTATATGATTAACACTATTTTTAGGAAATATTTTAATCTATCCTTAATAAAATTACATATATTGTCTTATCCTTCTGATATATAAGTAGAATATATTTTTTATCCAATATTTATTCTCATTTGAACTTGAATCCTAAAAATAAAATTTTAAAAGAAAATGAGATCTTATTTCTCTTTTGGATATATTACATTTTTCATCAATGACCATATTTTTTCAAATTATATTACAAATTTCCTTTTTATTGACTCAATAATTTATATAAGTTATTTTAGGCTAACCTTTATTTTTATATCTTTTAAAAGGAATATATTCAATGTTTTATAAAAGGTCCTTTTTTAATTTTTGTTATAAAAATTAAAGAGGAATGTCTATTTTTAATATATTTGGTGTTAGTGATTTGACAAACTACAATGACCATTTTATTAGATTTTACCCTCTTAAACATGTTTTCAGTGGTTTCAAAAAAAATTATCGAATTATTACATAAACATTCACTTTTATTTTATTTATTTCTACGAAGCATTAAATTTTATTATAAGACCTACATTATTTATGTATTGATGGTAATATTGTATCTCTTATTAATGATTTCAATAAAATTCTATTGAAATACATTTCTTATTATGATGATATTTCATTGGATATTATATTTCTCTTTAAACCCCATTTTTTGTACAATGGATATGATTCATTCCTAAACTATAAACCATATATATATACAATATTTTTTCATGTAAATAATTTTACTAACTAGTAAATCTTAATATTTTATATTTATCTCTCATTAAGAATATTTATTAAAATGGTATATTATAAAATAATTATATTATTCCCTCAATATATGAATAATTCATATGACATCTAGTAATGGGTGGGTCATAATTACATATTGCCCCACAAGGCATCAACTTATCTATTGAGACAAAATATTTGGATTCCTTTATTAATTGGGTTTTTAGTGGATACCTAAAAACTAATTAAACTAAATGTGTATAAGGCCTTTATCATAAAGATATAAGGATCTTGATATCATTAAATGCAACATTAATAATCTCCCTCATTTATAATTCATTTGTTATTTTCCATGAGATTAATGTATAAATATTTTATATGGATTCATTTCATCGTAAAGTTATTTATTAAATGGATTGTATTATATGTTTCAACCATGTTATGTTTATTATTTCCTATTTACTAATGATAGTATCTTCAGTAGACAAACCATATAGAGAATATGATCTCCCCATTTATTTTTTTCTTTTTTCTAGGACATGAAGAAGTATGATAAGACTAATATCAAATATGTAATATAGTTTCCAAAAAAATTGTTTTTCTATATATTACTATTGTAATATTAGAATCATGTATGTTTATTTTTCATTGAGATTACTAAACTCATCAATCTTTTGTGATTTGGTACTTTTTATTTTATGTAAATGTTTTAAAGTATGAAACAACTCTTGTTTACTTGAGTTCCAGTTTCTATACCAATAACACACTATCCTACCTTGATTTAGAAATCTATCCCATTATTTCTAATATATAAAGATCATTAACATAAATATCACTCTTTAATACCCCTAATATCATAATGAAAATACCTCCCAAGACTAAAAAATATCATCTCAAGACATTCTTTACAATATTACTGTGATGTTCTTCTATTGCCACTGATCACCCCATTAGATCATTCAATAAAAACCTCAAAATCTATGTACTCGAAGACTCACAAGGTTTTTATGATCACATTCAAGAATAACGTAAATACCCATAAATTCTCAATATCCATACTACCTAGGTAAAATCATTAAAAAAAATAGGGATTCCACCCCATATGCTATTTGATTATGAGTATTTAGAAAATGAAAATGATAAGTTTTGAGGATAGTATACCATATACATTTCATTCAGTAATAGATAAATAAATAAAATAATTGTAATGATAATACCTGACTGTGTAATATGGAAATAAATAAAGAGTAAAATAATTGTATATAAATAAATATTATGTAATAATTTGATGGCTAAATAAAAAATAAAATGTGTTCCCTAAGAGTGAAAATATATAGGACATAAAATAAAAGAAAAAAGAAAAATGGGACAAAGATACTATGAATTTGAAATATCCAAGGTAATATATATGATTAACATTTATTAACACTATCTCTATATATAATAAATATAAAACCCTAATCTTCGTGAAAAATAGAGATTCGATACAACGAAATATTTTACATTCAGTGTGTAATAATATTACTACTTATTACACTACTTACAATGTCCCTGAACATAATATCATATATTTAGATTTACATGAATGATATGGAAAATAGTAATAACACCAAATATAAAAATAATTAGAGAAAAATAATATACTATTATATGATACTGATAAAAAAATTTATAAACATATACCATTTGGATTGGATTATTATGATTTAAAATTACCATTATAGTGAATAACCATTCCATTTATTAGTAATGATATAAAATTTTAATAATTTGAATTTATTTTCTTCTGGAAACCAATCTATTATAGGATACAAAAAAAAAATATTGTCCTATTAATTGATGAATTATCTTTTATAATTAGAACATTTTTATAGGTAAAAGGAATTTCATACTCTATTTGTAATTTGGAATTTAAAAATAAAAGTCCTGGGACCATAGTGGTCATCCCATACTAAGTTGAGGACTGTAAAAACACAAACCATTAATAGATATTATATTAGAATAAATATTAGATTATAATTCATTGTTTCTTAAATGTATCAATTATTTCAAATTATTTTCATATTTATTAACATGGTAATAATGTAAAATTATAAATAAGAACAATTATAATAGGATTTACACCCTTCCACTACCTTGGAACAATATACCAACATATTCAAAATCAATAAAAAATATCTCGGAGTGATATAAATATGATCCTACCAGATCAAACACCATGCATTGTGGTAATGGAATACCGACATTATTAAAAAAAAATTATCCCGTACACCCCTTTTTAACATTCTAACAACCCATATATCACAACAAGGACAACATATTTACATTAAAGAGAACATTAAATAGTATAGTAAACAATTAATACAATAAAATATAACAGGATTTAAAATCCAAGTTCATTTAATCAATATCAAAAGAAACATGCTTAAATAAAATATAAAAATATAATTTAATCAATTTAAAAAAATTACATTAATGAAATAGTTAAAAATATAAATAAAATTACATATTTATCTCACACTATTTATTTCCATTATATATATATATAATATAATAGGTAGAATGTACAACCATTCCTCAATTGATAATAGCTTATGAAATATGGGCACTCATGGCCCAGATTGTTATAATATATTTCATCACAAAGAACATTATCCATAATTAAAATCCATTTAAAACAATATTCTTCACTTTCAATATAATAATAAATAAGGAAAATAATCATAATTTAGCATCATAATGATGAAAGGTCCACTATATTATATTGCACTAAATATATAAACATCCACTAGGAGTAATCCCTTATTGGAAAACTATCATATTGATATAGTCTCACAATGTCAGATATGTGGGAATATAAATCCATACAACTATTATAACATTCAATCACACTCATTGAAATGGTTTTTACCAAATAATACTGACATTAAAAATTTTCCATTGGCATACCCATAACCATTAACAATTGATGGATTATCTCTCACCATGTCATGTTGAACAAAATCCAATCAGAATATAATAAACTATACAAGAATTGAATCCGGGAGGGAAACAATCTATGGAATGGAATTAAACTATAATATCAAAATATATGATTTATTAATTTATATAAAACCTAATAAGCTGATTCACCACTTTTGGTATAACATTCATTGTCTTAATAGGATTTACTAAAACTCACATAAAAAACGCAAGCCATATCAGACCAATTCCATGACACATGAACCTATTAATGCAATATTACCTTTAATAAAATTAATAAATAAAAATATAGTAGATGATTTAAGGTTGCATATTCAATATAATATTTGGTCAAATCCATTCTATTATCATGTAATTAATAATAATTACTCACCTAAATTTAAAAAAAGTTGAAAATTCTAAAATATTGGGATTATGGGATAAGAGAAAATGATTTGGGAATGAAATAAATGAATTATATGTAGGGTTAGTTATACTATGAGAAGGAAATAAATTTGGCAATATATAGAGATGATGAATGTAGAAGCAAAAAAGAGAGGAATGAAGAATTAATGTCACACAATATTGCTAGATAAACAACGAAGCCTATAGGAGTATGTGACACGTATCTATATTTTTTTTATCAAAACTATTAAAAGAAATTTTTTTGGGACACTGTTAATTCATTTTCCAACACTATGTACTCAAATATTATCCTAATATTACCCATATTTCTTAGATTATCTAATATATTCCTGGTGTAAGACCATAAGGTTCCTAATTATATCTAATATTATTCTAATACCACCACAACCCCCCTTATGTACCTAGTAACCCTCTATCATATAACTTGTGATACTTGTTTCATTAATCAACAAGTCCTCATATCTCCATTATAATACCAAATATTCAAATTATGATAATATACTAAGCATGTTATAGAACCATACACAATAATGGATTTGGGTTTAATGAAAATTAATCTCAAATTATATGAATCCCCACTCCAATTCAATGAAATATATAGGCCGAATAATATAAAACGTTATGGGTCATTAATCCCAATATCACCATGTCCATTATATTTTATGTTATAAGGTCCATAGATCATTCTGATTTCATATATAAGAATATCAAATGGCTATCTTCTGACCCAACTAACCAAGAATAGTCACACCCACTAAATGACTTTTTAATTAATCTCTAAGTGTCTATCAATGATACTAATAATTCACCACACACTCAAAGTTAATATTTTCATTCATAGAACTTCTATAGTAAATATAAAACATAGAGAATCCATCATTAGGTGATCCTAAAATGGAAAAACCAAGATTAAAAAATCATTCTCCATTATTGAGGTTTTACATAATTTATCTCAAATATCAAAAACATCACCATCCTTGTTCATGGATCCCTAACCAGAAAACCAATTAATTCATATATAATTTAACATAATACATGTTATACATAATTTAAAATTAATGTAACCACTTACCTCATACATATAATTGTTACCTCATCCCAAATCAATATGTAATTCATTTTTATTAAACTGAAATTGATGAACCAATGAAAAAGGTTCTAAATTAGTGTTTCTTCTTTAAAACCAATGAAATAAATGGAAAATATATAAAATTAATTGGGATTAAATTCGAATAATTTTTTGATATCTTCTTTGATATATATTCCATCAACCAAGTGACAAATATTGTTTCAAGAGTCTATAATGAATTACATTTAATGGGGGAGAAGGGGGACAACATCCAATGTATTTGATCATATGAATGTGAGGGGGAGTGAATAATAAATGTTTTTATAAAATATTTTTAAAAATATAAATAAAAAATTAACTAATCTATGGAACACTAAGTACCTAGAATTATCTCACAAACTAAATGGTGGAATATACTATATTTAGCATTGAATTATAAAATAGATATCCTATTATGTAAGATCCCACAATATTACAAAAAATGTTGACTATATACCCTTTAATAACTACTATATTAATCAGTTACCACTAAAATTTAAAAGGGATATAATATAGATCCACTAGGTACATAGTGGTATCTTAAAAAATATTTATTAGATTACACAACATTCACCATTCATGAAACCCTATAATTTACACTAAAACTCATAGAATAATATAAAATAAGCATCACATCAACATTATACATTCAAATAACCCATTAAAACATCAAATTCAAAAGTCCTCCTAGTATTTTTCTATTAATGTCTATCTCCCTCTAAGTTCACTAAATCATAATGATTTCGGTCATTTTAAACTCCCTATTATATAGGATCCCATCCTTATGTAAAATTCACAAATATCTAATGAATTTTTATCCATCTAATAGAATTCAAAACAATATCTCATTCTATATTCCAAATTGGCTATAATAAATCTTTCTATATAGATGAATAAGATAAATAACTATTTATCGAAAAACCTCCAAATATTAATTCTAATAATAACTAGTAATTATGAATATAGAGATTATTAAATAAATGATAAATAAACTATCTTGATAAAAAAGGAAAATACTATATTTCTACTCCATAGATCTTTTTACCTTAAAAATATCCATTACCTAATAATATTAGTGTTAATTATGTATTTTCATCATGATTTTATTATACTTGGGGCATGGAGATACCCTTTAAAAACAATTTCTTCATCCCACTGGTCAATATAATAAATCTACTAAAGACCAACATTAACTACAATTTTCACCTGACCATCAACTAACCATTTATTACTTATTGTAGACCCATATTTTTAAAACCATTGTACTATTTTTTTCCTCAATTTAACGATTCCAACATTATAAATTCTGAGATTGATTCTATATGTGTACCCCAATTCCAAGGAATTCTAGTTATCATTACAATAACATTCACATATATCTGATAGCACTGTAGGAAATTTATTATTTTCTACCCTTGGAGGTATATTGTGATAAATATCGATCTAAAGGCTCTGGATCGATAACAAAATTCCATAATTCCATGCAAATATAACAAATCTTACCCTCTTTATTCATCAAGATTATTAAAAACCTCAACCACTACATTCAAGGAATATATGAATATCTTTTGAGATATATATCCATTTTTTAAACACCCTTTAGAAATAAATATATTTCTCCCCAAAAAATGAATTCATATTTCATGGATCACTAAGAACCTACTATCAAGAAACCATATTTATACGAAAATCAATATTCATGTCTCACACACTTTTCATTATTTTTTATCAATTCCACAAATCAAATTAAGGGTCAAATTGATCAAGTTTCTATACATAATTCGGATCCAATATCATTTATGATCGATAAAAAACATCAAAAATCCCAAAGGTAATTACATAACCAAAATAATTATTTTTTTAATGAATCATGAATTCAAACATACAAGAGACTCCCCAACATTCATAAAGAACTAAACAAATTTATTTTAACCCCCATTCTCACTGATGATAGATAAACTATATTAGCTACCACTAATCTCACAAAGTGATCCAACAAACCCCTTTAATAAACATAACTAACCCTAGAGAGTCTGTAAATTTTTATGTATCTTAAATATCATTAAATTTATAACTCATTGACTCTTTCATCTCGAGATCTCAACTGCACCTGTTATAAATATGAAAATTCATATTTAAATAAAATAAAATGATATCTTTAATATATCCATATACAAAAATATTTGTAAATAGATTAATGAAAATCATAAATAAAAGTAACCAATATAATAGTTAGGATATACATATAATCTATTTACTGTATCACTTACGTTTATGACATTTCCTTACAAGGAAAAGTAAAAATCACCCATTTACTCACTCTACTAGAGACTATCTAATAAATTTGTCCATAATGATTTTTAACACAAATAGATCTATATAAATATCCTTTACATTGTAGGTATAGAGTCTAGAATTAATATAATTTATATATTAACACATGCCTATATGGTTTGTGACTTGATACTAGGCTCAGATACATAATTAAATGATCATACATTCCAGGCATGTCATTTTAATATCAAAAGAAAAACATAATATTCTTTAAATAAAATCACATCTAACATAATATACAAACAATTACCATCCACTTGGAAATTTTTTATTACATATATCAATATTACAAATGAATCACCACATATTTTATATTATCATTATGAATACCATTAGTTACAACATTCCAAAAATTTTATAAAATATATTATTTCCAATTAATTAAAATTATTTAACAAATTTTGTTACATTAAATACATAATTTATCATACATCACAGATAACATAATTTTTATCTATAATTTTTTGAACCATCGAGTCCCTTTAGTGAGTTATGTTGCTAAGAATCTTGAGTCTTACCGTACAACAATATACAATAAAAGTTATTCGTTTAACATTATAGTTATCACCAATCCACTGGTATTGAAAAATAAATATTATTAATTAAGTTATAAAAATTATAGTTTAAAATGTTTATAAAATGAATTAATTGGTTAGAAATTAACTATATACGAAAAAAAGAAAAATTAATAATAAAAGGATGCATTTTTAAGGAAAACTATTTTTATGAATAGAATATAATTTTATCATAATATTTAAATTAATCATTATTAAGTAAATATATTCATGAAATTTATATATTATATTTTTGGTTGTAAATTTTTTAAATTCATCCAATATCATTGATAGGATAAATATATGAATAAATCCAATTTTAAGTATTGAAAGGCGCATATTTTTTAAATGCATTTTTACCACCATTTATTGTAAGTAATTTTTTAAAACTAAATTATGAAAATTATAAAAAATTTATTTTAGATTATATACTTATTTTTCAAAAAATAACTATAAAAACTATATTGGTTGATATTTTGGAAATTTTTATTAGAACATTAATATTTTGATGAATAATGAACAATATATAATTTTAGTTAAGAACTGCATTTTCATCCAATTTATTAATAGAGTTAAATTATTTAATTTAACTGTTTTATAATATAATAAAACTAATTTTATATCATTTAAACCAATTATGGTAATGAGATACATTTTCACATTGAATATAGATATTAAAACATAGCAAACATTAAAATATTTTCACATTAAAATAACACATTTCCATCCCATCTACGATATTATTTTTATAATAATTTATCCCACTTCATTGATTGGAATTTGGAATAATTGATTACATAATTTTATTAAGAATAAAATATAATTTATAATATGGTTTAATTAATTTTTTTAACAAAAATATTACTAGAAATAATTAAAATTAATTATAATGATTAAGGTAAAAATAAGTTTACTTCGTTGTTAAGCTTTAATATTAAAGGTTCAAATTACCAACATGTAAAAACTGAATTTTATGGACTTTATTATACCATAGAACCTCATTTATATAATAGGTATCATTATTGGTGTCATATTTTATGAGAGAGACAACTCAATACTATTTACGTTTTTATATTTTCCAGAATGCCACTCCCCCTCCACTATAAAAGGGCACCATCACTCCCCCATTTTTTCAAGAAGAGAATGACCATTGGATCCTAAAAATAAAGAAAAAAATAATATCTTAATGTACCTCACTTCATCCAATATTCATCATTTTTTTTATAAATCCAACCAAGTAAACCTTTTGGTGGAAACCAAAAGGAGTTACCCGAAAATAGGTAACATTTTAAAATTGTATTTTTGTTTTATTTATTTCTACACCGATTAAATTATTACAATTAAATGACAATATTATAACATAATTATAATCAATATAATAATATATTGTTTAATTTAATGGTTTTACCTACACCTATACACACTTCCTTCATATGGATAATGAACATACCGTTCGTGTGTACAATGAATTACTACCTCATGAATAGATTTCATTCATTTTTTACGACCTCACATGGTTGGTAATTATTATGGACAACCTAATTTTATATGATATATATGATATTTTTATTATTTTAATTTATTGAATTTTTATATAACATATACCATTATTTATTCCATTTTTTTAATTAAGATAACAACGTTTGTTGACGTCTAGAATAACCCCTCCTCAAAGGGATGTGATATGTTCACACATTACATTGAATTTTGTAAATATGGGTATAATTAAAAATATTTGAAATAAATTAAATTTATATTATATTATTGATTTATTACCTTTATTTAAATACAATATATCATTTTTTTATTACCCTTTAACACGTTGAAAAAGTTCATTATCGTTCGTGGATATGGGCACTACCACCTCCTCGATGCGATGAGATTCCTTTTAAGTCACAAAATTTTTATATTTAAAGATATAATATTAAATAAAATATAATTTATTATTTTTTTATCATTGTTGAATGATAAATGATTCGTACAATCTTTCCATAATGATCATTGAGAACTGTGAAAAACACTTAGGCGTATGTACGACCTATCATCTTCATGATTTTAACATTGGATAATTTTACATAAAAATAACTAATGAGTTATTTTAAATGTATAATTTATGTACTAATATGATAATTATTTCATAATTATTATTCTAGATAACTATAAATAAAAAACTCATTTACCATATTTGACATATTGAAGTCAGTTTTAACTGCTAAGCCAAATATTGTCAAAAGGTCTGAGTTATACATTAATGGTTAAGTAATTTGAATATTAAATTTTTATAATTTAAATAAATGTAAAAATGATCTTGTAAAAGGTTATGTATTATGTAAATTTAAAAAATATTTTCATTATTAATGATGATATAGGAGAATAACAAAAAATCAATATCATGATAAAGGGGTTGGACTCAATTATCATTACATTGAGACATTGTTGTTATTATTCACCTAGTTAATTTTATATGGTATAACTACTTCCCGATGACTTTTTAAATCACGAGGGTTATTTATTTTATTTATATAAAATGATTAAATTTATCTTCTTATTTCATATATATCATGAATTAAAATTTACTCAAGTAAAAATGGACTTCATCTTAATCCCATTTCATTGAGGCATATCTAGACGTTATGCTCATATATTATTTTATAATTTGTATATCTTGGCCCTTGGAAATTTTATGTCATTAATTTATATATTCACAAGATAAATAATATTTTTAACCTTATTAATAAATGATCTTAATAATTCAAGTATTTATCATGTGGTAATGTATTCTTGTCTCACATTTACCTTAATGAGGCATGCGTCATTATCACTACTTGTTTTCTTTGTGTGTTGTATATACTTCTGATATTTTTTAATTTTAACATGAATTATTTATTATTATGATTAAATAAATGTTTCTTTTTATTATTATTACATTTTCTATATCTGATTTAGTTGTTACTAGATTAGTAATGGGATTTATTGTCTCCCTTTTATTTCTACATGACTTATTCTATTTTAACCACTTATTTTTGTGGTGTGGTGTATCTATTTCCCATGAATTCTTTTGATGATTATTATACTAAAATTTATATGGATTAAAATATCAACTTTCATATTTATATTTTACAGTGTTTATGGTTTCTATATTACCAAAGCGTCAATGGAATTGTTTTATTTTTTTTGAAACATATGTTATGTTATACACTAATATTCATTTACAAGGTGTATATTTATCAGAAGACATGATATATATTGAATCTAATTATTGAAATTATATACTATTTTTATTTTAATGTTATTACTTCATGGGTACTTTTACTCAAATGATTCAAAGTGGTGTGGTATGATTTGGATTGTTTAAAGGTTATTTTCACCATGAATGTTTTTATTGATATTTTGTAGTTATTTCAATTCATCGACATAAAAAATCTTTTTTGTTACATATCATCTATTGGTGATATTTTTTATTGATACCATCATCAACCGATATTTCTATTAGTTAATGTTTTTTCAAGGATATTATTATGAAACCTATTTTTTCAATGTGTAGATTATGTAATATGGAAATTTTTGTGAACCCACTTTATTTTCATGGTTTGATTATACCGAAAATATATTGTTATGAACCTACTTACTTTCCATGTTTTTATTATTTCCTAAAGATATTTTATGAAAAACAATTACTTTCCTTGGATTTATAATGTCTGAAATTTTTTATCGTGATACCTATTTCATTTAAATGGGTTGATTATATCCTAAAGTGACTGTTGTGAGACCCATTTATTTTTCATGGGTTAATCATGTTTAAACAATATTATAGTGGAAACTATTCTGTGTTCATAGTTTAGTCATTTTATTAAAAGAATAAATGTTGTTTCAAAGGGTTCTGATGAATTCTCTATGCATTCTATTAATGGACATTATAAATGATGTGTTCACCCAAATAGTGCTAGGTGAGGCCATTATATCTTATATGATTGGTGTACCATGATAGAACTTTAATGATTTATGTTATCCATAGATAGAATTCATCTATATTGGTTATTCTATTTGTAAGGGTTCTATATGGGTTAAATGGGATGATGTTCCATGACACCAATTTGTTTTATCATTTATTAATATGGGTTTATAATGTTTCTATTGATTGATATTTATTTCACATGGTTCACGATTGTTGATTATGATGACTGTTTAATTTTCCATGTTTTCATATTTGATGATCCTGGTTTTTATGTTTATAACTTCATTTATTATTGGATAATACTATTTTATTATTTCATTGTAACCTTATTCCCTCTTATGATATTTGATAATATTTAATTGTTAATACTTATTCATACCATTACTATGTATCTATGATCACCCATATAATTTTTCCTTTTACTAATGCTTCAAATAATGATGTTGAATGATTTATGAATATATAGAATTTATAAAGAATGGTATTTTTGACCTAATGGAAAATAATAAAACATGTGTATAATGGGAGATGATGTTTATCTTTAGGAACCAGTTGACTATGAGTCCAAGTTTATGTGAATTTTTTTTCTATGAATTTTTTAAAATTATCTAAAACAATAATCCTAAATGTTCTTCTAATATATAAGTGATCTATAATATACTTATGATTTTTTAAAGTTTAGATGATAAATTTGGGTCAAAATTATTGTAATCATATTTGGTAATTTAAGGTTATAGATTTTACCATAGGATTAAAGAGTGTAGGATATGGACTATTATAGTTGAAATCATTGGTTGGTTTAGATAAATTTGGAGAATATTTTTTTTTCATATGAGTTTATCTTAAAAGTTATGGTTACCATCACCATAGTTCAATCATAAGTTTGACCATAAGTTCATAGTTTTAGACACCTCATTTGGGGGTATAAAATATTAAAAATTTCATGGCCATCAATAAAATATTATGAGACGTATTTAGGGGGATAAAGTCTGTATAAAAAGTCAGTTTAATGTAATGTATTCCATTAGTATTTTTTCTGAAATTATATTTATCGTATTTATAACCCTTATGGTTTATATGATCTTGGATATTTGGTTAATTATGAGAACACAAGTATTATCATATAAATTACCACAGTATTTAAAATTGATTTGATGACTAAGTGACTAATGTCACATCAAAATTAGATATCCATATTTATAGAATGGAATATGGATGGTATGAAATACATTTTTTAATATACTCTTTAATTTTGATGTTATTGAGGTTATTTATGATATTGGCCTATAGAAGGCAATAGTTTCATATTTGGGAATTATTATGGAATATTCAGTATTATTTTATCATATGTAGGTTTATTCATTTTGGGAATTATCTTTCTATGGGTTAATCATTTTGGCTGGTTAATATCTAAAGGAAGGTCTAAGAACTTGAATATTCCTTGTATTTTTATAAATTATTTAAAATGTGCTTTTAGAAATTCATGTTTAAAAAATCTATCATGAATACTCATTGCATAGATAAAAATCTGAGATTGTGGTAATGGATGAAATTCACTTGTTTGAAGAGTATATTTATTTATTTATTTATTTTATATTGTGAAATAAATCCTTTAAACATTGGTAAAAGGATCTTGAAATAAATTTTTTTCTTAACACCATATTTTGTAATGATATATATGAACTTTTCAACACTAATTTGTTTTGGTGTTTTTTCATCATTGGATTCCTAATGACAATGTTCTCTAGAAATATCTATTAGTCATTGAGAGTTATTTTTTCCTTCCAAGTAAATCTTTACATTTTCCCCCAATGTTATCCATATGTTTAATACTAATTATTTGTAACTTCTAGTGATTTTTTTGTTCCCCACCATCCCTATATAACTGGATGTTTTATTAAACAATTTTAATATGTGGGTTTTAATAAATGAATTATAAAAAAATTAATTTTTTGATATCCAAGATGAATTTTTAGTGTATAATTAATTATAACATGGTTAGATGTAACATCCTAAAATTTTATGAAATATATTCTTTAAAATTAATTTAAATTATTAAAAAAAATTTCTTACATGAAAAATATATTTTATATTTAATTACACATAGCCCCATTTTTATCATACGTTTCGTCAAACATAGTGTCACTTTGGTGACTTATATTTCTTAGAAGCTCGAGTCTTACCAGAAATTAATATACTATTAACATTATTTATTTAACACAATCATTATCCCCATGATTTTGAAATGGAATGAATGAATATGTTTAAATAAATTATGAAAATTGTAGTTAAAAATATTTATAAAATAATTTCATTGATTTCAAATTAATTTGGTATAAAAACAATTACCAATTGAATATAAATTATGTTTTTTTATGAAAAATCATTTTCATTACCAAAATGAAATTTTATATAAAAATAAATCACGATTATTGAAAGATATTATTTAAATTTATATTTTATATATTAATTTTTTTTAAAATTCATTCAATATGTTTGATATACTCAAGATAAGAATAAATCCAATTTTAAGCATTATAACTTGTATATTTTTAAAAGGTAATTTTACTGCCTTTTAATAGTAGACATGTTTTAAAAATAAATAACAAAAAATTTAATATTTTTATATTTATAAGAAAATAACTTTTTTAATTTTAATTATCAAAAATTACTTTTTGATATTTTTTGGTATTTTTGAGAACATTTATATTTTGATTAGTGTTGAATAATATTGAATTTCAGTTCAAAACTACATTTTCATACAATCTATTTATATAGTTAAATAGTTTGTATAATTTTTCTAAATATTTAATTATACCAAATTTATATCATTTAATAAAATTTTGGGGCTTGGAAGATATTTCACATTGAATTTACATATAAAAAATTAGTTCACTTTTGAAAATTTTCACTCCAAAAACCGAAATTGTCGTTCCATCTGGGAGATATATTTTAAATTTAATTATTCCAATTATTTTATTGTTATTTATAAAAAATTATTCCTTATTTGGAATTAGAATAATCTAAAATTTATAATAAGGTTTACTTAGTTTTTTTACCAAAAATAGTAGTGATTGTAATTAAAATTAATTTCCATGATTAAGGTAAAAATAGTTTGTTTAGTGGTTGAACATTAATCTAAATGGGGATAATGTTCTAGAAACATGTCAAACACCAATTTAATTCAAATTATTAGAATATATTACCACTTTTATTGAATTTGGATTATTATTATAGTCACATGATGAATGTTAAACCTCTTAATATTGTTTAACATTTTATATATTCTTGAATGCTGTTCCCCTCCTCTATAAAAGTCACTCACCCTCCCCCATTAATTCACACAAATAAATCTATTTGAATCATCCAAAACCTACCCAAATAATATCCTAAAATAAATAAATTATCCCTATATTCCTTACTTTTGGAATTAATTCATCTTTGATATCTCTTTGGTGAAATCGAAAAGGAGTTACCCAAAAAAGATGTAACATTGTTGAATGAGTATTTATGTTTTATTTAAATCTCTAGACAAAAAATTATTCATATTATATTAATATATAATATAATAAAGAATCATATATATACGTATATGTTGGTTTGTTAATGCTTTTCCCTAAACCTTCACAGACTTCCATAAAATGTGTAACGAACTTACCATTGGTGTTTGTGGTGAATTAACGCCTTACAAAGCGATGCCATTAATTTTTAACTTTAACACCTTTAATTGTTTATAATTATGATGAAAAAATTTTATATGGTAAATATGATATTTATGTTTTCTATATAATTATTAAATTACTATATAACACATACCTTTATGCTTTCTATTTTGTGTAAATATGTAACATCATTTGTGGCGGTGTGGACCTTCACCTCCGCAAAACGAAGTGATACATTCACATGTTAAATGTAATTTATTAATGATTTATTTAATTAAAAATGTGAAATAAATAACAATTATATGATATTAATGAAAAAATTATCAATACGGAAATATAATACATCAATTCTATCATTACAATTTCACACACTTAAAAAGGTGATAATGTCGTTCGTGGATGTGTGGACCACCGCCTCCCCAACGTGATGTGATTACTTTTACATCACAATATTTGTATTTATGTATATATGATTAAATAAAATGGTATTTATTATATAATTATCATTCTTTAAATATAAATTTCAATTAACCGCTTTCAATAATGATCAATGAAAAATGAGAATGTTACTCATGCGTACTTACCACCAACCATTATTATGATTGTAGGGTTGGTTCATTTTTCATAAAAATAATTCATGATAGGTTTTGAAAGTATAATTTTAGTTTAAATATGGTTATTATTTAATTATTATTATTATATATATTTTTAAATATTGATATTACTGACCATAGTTGACATATCAATTTTAGTTTTGACACATAAGCCAAATATGTTTAAAACATTGAAACAAAAAATAATTTATTAAGTAATTTTATATATCTTGTTTATAATTGAAAAATGTAATAAATATATTTTAAAGTTTTTAAATAAATATATAATTAAAATAAGGTTGTTATTCAGAAATATTGAATACAATAAATAAAAATCAAACTCATTGTAAGATTTTTCACCTCAATTTATAATCAATTGAAACATAATTGTAATTATTAACATAGTTATTTTATATTGTGTATCTACTACCCAATTAATTCTTATATCATGAGTTTAATTTATTTTATAGTAATAGATTTTTTAAATAATTTTTTACTTCATAGATCTCAGGATTCAATAGTTACTCATGTAATA
Organism: Viscum album; assembly: GCA_963277665.1. Lineage (NCBI taxonomy): Eukaryota > Viridiplantae > Streptophyta > Magnoliopsida > Santalales > Viscaceae > Viscum > Viscum album. The sequence goes on along the minus strand of OY728157.1, from coordinate 706,085,271 downwards.
AGGGACATCGTCTCAATCTCATTTCATTGAGGTATATCTTGATGTTATGAAACATTATTCATTTATAAGGGGTATATCTAGAACATTTGAGATGTTATATCTTGAATTTAAATATTATATATATATTTAATGTTTTTAATGTTTTTATTTAATGAATTATTTAATTCGATTGTTTCCCATATTGTAAGGGATTCTTGTATCACTTTTACTTGATTGAGGCCTACATCATAAGTACCACTTCTTTATTTTGTGGGTGTATATGATGAACCTTTTGATATATTATAATATCAATTAATTTTTATTCATCATTTATAAATGTTAAATTTTATTATTATTTCTTTTACATATTCCAATTCATATGTTTTTACAATTGAAAGGGGATTTCTAGTCTCGCTTTTGTTTATGCGTCACTTTTTCCATATTCACTGCTTATTTTTTTATCTTGTGTAAATACTGGACATGAATCTATTTTATGATGATGATTAATAAATTTATGTGACTTTAGATATAAATTTTATTATTTATCATTCATGGGGTTTTTAGTTTTGATGTTACCCAAGGAGTAACATACTTTTGTTACAATTATCCTTCATTGAGATAATGGTTATGTTATACACCTATCTCCTTTTATGATATGTATATTCTTATAATTTGACATGATATATCATGAATATACATACTATACTGATATTATAAGTTTCTTCTAATGTTATTCCTTTATAGGACTTATGATTCAAATGTTTCAAAGTGGTCTGGGATTCATTGGAACGATTAAAGGTTATTTTCCTCATGAATGTTTTAAATGATATTTTATAGTTATTTCCATTATTAAATGTCAAAATTCATGTTGTTAATTATCATACATAGGGGATATTTTGTATTTATTCAATCCTGATTCATTATTGGGGTTGATTATATTTGTTTCAATGTGATTGTAATGAAACCCATATTTTTTCCACATGTTGAATATATCATTAAATGTTTTTTGTGAAACCCATTTATTTTCCACATGTTGAGTATGTTATAATCTTATTGATTTGAATACAATTTATTTTATTATTTTTTCCTAAAGATATATTTGTGAAGCCCTTTTATCATCCTCAGTTTGACTATATCCTAACGATATTATTGTGAAACCCATTTCTTTTCAATGGACTTGTTAAACAATAAAGAGATTTTTGTTAAACAAATTAATTTTAAATGGGTTAAAAATGATTAAATGAGATTTTAGTGGACTGTATTTTCTTTTCTTATTTTAATCATGTTATGAAAATTATAATGGTTGTTTCAATGAGTTATTATGAATTATCTATGTATTCGGTGCTTGGATATTATAAATGATGGGCTCCCCCAGATAGGGATGGGTTATCCCATTATAGCTTACACAATGGGTGTGCCTAGATAATGCTCTGAATAATTGGGTACCCTGTAGATGGAAGTAATTAATAAATATTATTCAATTTTTATAGGTTCTTTATGGGTTTAATGAGATGATGTTTCAAGATACTAATATTTTTTAACTTTTCATTATATGAGTTTATAATTTTTCTAACGATCAATATTCATAACATAAGGCCAATTATTATTAATTTTGATGACTTATTACTTTTCCATGTTTTCATATTTGATGATCAAGTTTTTCATTGTTATGATTTTCTTTATGACTCTCTTATTAACAAGTATTGTTTCATCACATCATTATGCACTCTTCTGCTCATTGATGACAATTAATTTATAATGATTATTTTTACCCTTATTGTGAATTTGAGATCACCATTATTATGTTTCCTTTTCCCCATGTTTTAAAGAATTGTGTTGACTGATTTATTCCTATATATTATTTCAAAAAGATATTGTTTATGTCTTAATTTTAAATAATAATATTCATTTATAATTGGAGATTATATTGAACATTATGAACTAGATTTTTATGAGTGAAAGTTGATGTAAATATTTTATTTATAATGTTTCCCAATTATCTAAAACACTAAACCAAAATGTTCCTCTAATATGTGAATGCTTTATGTTATCCTTTTTTATGTTGACAATTTTAGATGAAGACTTTGGTTCAAAATTATCGGCATCATATACTGGAATGTAATGTTATTGATATCAACATAGTATTTAGGAGTGAAGACTTTGAGTTGTTATAATTATATATGTAATAATCAATCACATTCTTTCAAGGAAAGTTAGAAAAAAACCTTTAAAATAAAATTCTACAACTAGTATACCATATATCATTAGATTGACATGAAACTAAAAATAATCCCATCATTAGTTAATACTCTTCATTATTGGGGTTACCTTCCCCATGAAAAATCCTTGGAATAAAATGAATAATTCACATAACTCATATAAAAATACATTTAATGAAACAATATTTAAAATTTTCCCAAAATTTTAAAATTTCTCATCAAAACCTACCCCCCTACACATCCCTCTTCATGACATTCGAACTATATAAAGATCTGATTTCCTTATTAAAAAAATACTCAAATTATATAATTATCATAGTAAAAAATATTCATTTATATAATTTTTAATCTAATATTTCCCAAGAAATACACTGAAAATAATAATATATACCAATTATATTTAATTCTCATACCAACATACTATTAGTTTATCTCAACATAAATGTACATATATCAATATAATCTTAACAGAAAACTAAACATGATGGAAACCATCAACATTGTGTTTATTTAATTAACAATACCAAAATAATTTATCTTTTAATAAATAAAGAATTTATAAAATAATAACATTTATTATTTTAATAGAAATACTTATTCTAGGGTTTAGTGGGTATACAAAAAATTTAATTTGATGAATCCCTCTTTACTAATCAAAATTACTAATGAAACAAGAAAAAATTATTTTTTCATGATATATGGACTTACTAAAGACATGTCAAAAAATATGAAAATAAATAACAAGATTCTTATTCTTATTTTATAAGTTTTATCTCTAAAAAATTATATCGGTTTATCCATACCCATGTTCTTAAATAAGATTAATATAGTTTTAAAAAACGCATACTTTTTGAGGAAGTGCAGATACATTGAATACTCAATTTTTTATCACAACTTACAAGTTAAATATTTAGATTTCATAAAACAATTTCCCATATACACAAGAGTATAAGAGCCTTTGAGGAATCATTATACATAATATTTTTCAAGAAATTTTTTATCTTGACATTAAATATATTTTCTTGACCATAAACAATATCATATTCATTTTTAAAAAAACATTCATTAAGAATCTATTAATATGAAAACACAAGGATATTTTGTTTCTAAAACAAAAGAATTTATATATATAATATACATTATAATTAAGAACTATCTTATTTAACATTCACATTATAGAAAAATATATGGAATTACCAATTCAATTTCAAATATTCAATCTAAATTCATACTCATGAACTTAGATAGCCTTAGAATCCACACTATGATCCCAAAATAATGAAATATTATGTTTAAAATGTGTAGGAAGTATGAAATGCTATTCAATATTAGTGAATAACTTTGCATTATAAAATCACAAGGAATAACTTTTTAACTCCACGCTAGGGAAACAAACCTCAATATTGGTTCTTCCTAGATATACCTCCCCCTACCCATTGTGTGTTCTTGACCATATACTCTATATGATAGGAAATTGATTCTCCATTTCAGTTAAGATGATTGTTTATACCAAACTAATAATTTTTCGGATCAAACAATACCTTTTTATTTTTATATATATTGTGAATATAATTAAGAAGTAGTTATCAACTTTTGATACCTCAATAAAATTATTCCTCCTTGATGAAGGAATATGATTCATATCCTTAAACATTTATTTTGTTTTTTATGTTGAGGAGAAAAGAGACACAATTCATCTATGATAATTATTATGGTAATGAATATATAATTCATAGAAAAAATACAAATCAATATGGTATTTAAATTCTTCCAACTCTGGAAACCATTTTGGCCTCCAAATATGTTATAAACGTTTTCACAAATATATCATGGAAAATGAAATTGAATGGATATTATTTAATGTAATAATTATGTACATAAAATAGAGAATTGATTAACATTAATAAATTAATAAATTATGTCAAAAAATCATTGAATGATATTTTCATTCTCTAAATAAACAATGTAAATCTTGTAAGATTCAAATTAATTATCAAAAAATGGTAATTATTATTATCATGGATTACTGTAGTACAATAATTTATTTGAAATAAAACGGATTTGATTGAATGGATAGACAACAAAAATGAAAGTGTATAGCCGAACTCATATGATAATTTTATGGTTACCAAACTGAGACAAAGTTAACCAATAAAAAATCCATTATTCAAACCCCAAAGTTGTATTGATGTGAATGTTGATGTTATCCATGAGTTGTTTTTATAAATAAAATTGAATAACCAATATATAAGGATGGGTAACAACAAAATATTCTGTCTCAACAGAAAACTAATTGATAAATATGAATCATTCCCCTATTAAAAAAATAGAGATATTGAGGCTATCAGAATTCCTTGATGGGAAGATGGTAGAGTTAATTAAGATAAAAATTTCCCATTATTCTCATATAAATGTATATTGGAAACTAATCTACAATATAATCCCCCCTAAGGCCACATGGGTGGATTTTACATGAACATGGGATACCATTCATGGATCCACCAAATTTTGGGTTTCAATTATAGGATTGGTTTTTCTACATCATTAACTATATAATTTAGTTTGTTTTTTTTAATTTTTTTTAAAAAAACATCATTCCTTAAACAACCATTTCGAAATCATTATGTCAACTTTTTTAATAACATAAATAAATAATAAACATCATTCATAATATGATTTTTTAATATGATTTGTTTATAAAAACCACTAACCAAAAAAATGAATAAAATAATTGATAAGAAAAAATATAATCATATGGTACTACAATCAATACAGTGATAACCATAAATACAACAATCATAATCACATGACATTGTTAACAATGAATTTCAATATACATGTATTATTTATGTTCATGGTTAGTGTCCATACTATGATTTTACATGTCTAAAGACTAAATAAATTTCTTAAGATTAGTAAATCATCAAAAAAGAAATCTCTAGAACCATATGTATAATCTTAAAGTAGTTTAACGTGATCTGTCCAAGATTACGAGAGACATGAGACATGAATCCTTATATTACATAGGTTATTTAATAATAAAGAGGTTATATAATGACATTAGTGATAAAATACCCTCAATATATTAAATAATAATGGACAATAATAACATACTTTTGATAAAATGGTAAAACCATCATAGTACACAAATATAATTATATTGAATAACTACCTATAATAAATAATTAAAAAAATGCTACCTCATAATTAATCCACACAATATTATATATAAAAATAATTATATGTGATAACCCAATGTGATAATAAAAAATAAACTAAATTTAAATAACTCAAAATTCATAAGAAAACAAAACAAAAATATCATGTACCCCACCATTTGTATTTCTATAAAACCCATATACTATATGTAATTTGATCACCTGAATAACAACACATGTTATTAACAATATAATAACTAAAATGGCCTCATATATAACCATGTTCATGCTAAAAATATTCTTTTTAAAACTCAATAGGGAATTACCAATGTACCATATAATATACATTACAATATACATGGTGTGTTTTTACATGATAGAATAAATAATATGATATAATCTACAAGGAATCTAACACACTAAGACATCACCTCTGAAACTATTCCTAATGATTCTCAACATGTATTACCTTTGAATATCTAGATAATCTTATCAGTCACACCATAAAGTGAATTGTTTTCTTAATTTTGGATTATGTAACCATTGGAGTTAATGTGATCATAAATCATGGGGATATGAATATATTGAAAATTAACTTAAGATAAATGATTTATAGTGCATATGAATAATAAAACAATGTATATAGAATCAAAAAACCTTAGAAGGTGTATCAGATTCATGAAAATGTTTACATAGTGACTAGATTCCCTTGTTAGAATAATAGCCAATGCATAAAACTCATAGATGTGGCCCTATAACAATGCAATCCCATAGGAAGAATATCATGAGGTGGAAACCCACAGTCTAATAATATATCATATCACCATAAAAATCATCGATAGAAAATCATTCAACCATAATAATGTTATATTTATTCAATCCATGAGAAATATAACAACACCTGGCATAGACATTCCAAATACTATCTCTTATCATATTCCCCTACCATTCTAATCACTCAAAGAGTAGTATATCATGTAAGTACTTCTCAATCTTGAATCACACCCATGGATCATCCACTCATGAAATATAAATTTTAAAATATAAATAAATTATAGTTCCTATTCCATAATCATAAAATTAATTCTTAATCATCAGTCATGACAATAAAAATCAATCAATTATCTCATCACACATGTCAAATATTTTGATTTGGTCTTAGAGGAACAAGCAAGATTTTTCCATAATTTTCATCCAAATCCCTCAACATTCATAGTTGTTACTATACTAAAAGTAATTACCCAACATAAATTAAATAACAATGAATATATAAACCCCATAAACATGATAAAAAATCAATTTTTAATGGAATCACCTTAAGTATCATGTATTAATACACCTAATATTGTAATAAAATGAGTGATTAAACCCCAAGTCTTTAAACCACTCATATTCCATCCAAATTATTTATAAGTCTTAATCAATGTGAATGATATTCTAATAAAAATAATTTATTAAGACGACATGATCATGTTATTGAAGCACTTACTGGGTTTTCTATAAACAATTTAATACCAATACAATCAAATTCCCCAATAATGTATGTTCTAATTTCCTTTCACCACCGACATAAATAAAAATTATCCCACTAATATGGGATCCTTACAATTAATCCATAAAATCCACATAATTCCTACACTCAATTCATATATTGTTTAAAAACCCTTTCATGTTTCATCACATAAAACATCTTTATAAACTCATTTGTGACATATTTGTTAGATGATCTTAAAAACTGTGAATTGAAGGAATAATATTTTTTCAATGATAAGAAACATTACCTAGATTGTTTAGGAAAAACATTTAGTTCCAAAATTGATATAATAATAATGAACAATAATTAAATAAATTAACATCGCACACATAAAATATGATATATTTGTTAATACATATGGAAGTACTAAAATAATTCTTATCATTGTTACACAATCTAATATTTGTATCCAATTATTCCTTATTGGTGTAAATTAAGGAAGAAGATAAAATATAAAAAAATATTTTTTTTCTAATTGAACACTTATAAAATAATAAAATAAATTATAAAAATTATAGGGATTAAAATTACATTTCTCAAAGGATTCTACTATCATATGTAGATCATCAATTTATAATTTCTTTTTATTTATCCAATAATATCAGTACTTATTCCACCCTCTCATGCAAAATGCATGTTATGAAAATTTTAGAGACTAATGTGTTCCCATTTCCCAAAATATGTATATTTACATTCCATATCAAAAATTAGATTACTATATTAATAAATTAGAAACAGATCCATTATAATGGAACATTATTTTAGATTTTAAAATAAAATCAATATCATTTCTCTCTTATTCTAATATATTCTAGAGAAACAAACTAAACCCCATTTTGGAAGCTATTATTATAGTTTATTTCTTTAATTCTTATAAAATGGCTCCACCACCATGTGTAAAAACCTATCCGCTCAATAAATTGTAATTATCACGATTATTAGTTAATATTGAATCAATTAAATTATATTTAGAATATAACATATACAACCATCCATAATACCCTCTAGATATTAGAGTAACTTTTCTTTTGAATATCATTTTGAAATACCAAAATTAATTATTTACCAACTGAATTTTTCAATATAATATGTGATATTATGTATTAAAATAATAAAACAAATATATGATACAATTACTATTCATTTGGTATTCTTGTTGAGAAATATCCATATAATAGTTTTGTATCATTATAAACAAAAAATCATTCCTGGTGGAATCTAGTGAAAAATAAATCATTCCAAACTACTTCTAATTTTTACTATGTAGTACATTTTTTAAAGTGAAATAGAAATTTTCTTCCAAATAATATTATTTTATAAAATCAATTTTTTTCTTGCAACTATTTCATAAAAATTAATGTTTTTATAGTAGAAATATCATTTTATACATGAATCAAATCAAGTCCAAAAATCAATATTTCAAAAACATATGTGAAAATAACTACACTATGATTGTTATCAGACCTACTTTCAAGAAAATGATTATAATTTTCAACTAAATTTTTTGATAATATTATATTATAAAATTTACTATTCTATTTTTTTATTTTAATTAACCATATTTGGAGTATCAAAATTTATGAGACAGAAATCATTTTTAGTGAACTAAAACTCTTTTTGGTAATTTTATATAAATTTCCTTATCTAAATCACAAGTTATGAATTTTTTATTAACACAGTTTTTTTATTTTCAAATGGTAAAAAAAGCAGGGTTATGTGATATTTAAAAAAAATTAAAACAAAGTCATTTAAGAACTAGTATCAAAATATTCAAATCTTATTATTTTTATTAATATTTTATAATAATCTTGATTTATATTTTCCATTATTAACATCTATTTTTTCCATTCCTCCTAAATTTTCATTTAACACCTCGATGATTTAATACATAAATAATTTTAACTAATATCTAATAATTTCATCAAATAATAGTATCTATTTAATAATGAATAGTTCCCTTAAAAATAGATACATCAAAAGATGAAATAGATTGTTTATAAATCCTTGGAACATAAAATTTTTGATTATATTCATTTAATTTTTCAAAAAAAAACTCATTATCCATATATCAATATGATCCTATATAATTTTAGGAATATAACTTAATTTGGAATTGGTTAGTTAAAATGGATGAGGTGAACCTAACATTACAAAAATAAATATTATAAAATTTTAGATGAATTTACAAAACATCAGAAAAAACCCACAACTAGGATCCAACATTTTTTATTATATTTAAATGGTTTATACCTAATCCCCTAATTTTATGAATTATCTTCAACATCTCCCACAACAATCTTTTGAAAAAATACACTTAATTAAGACCATTCATAATAAACTGGGAAAAAAGAAATATCAGAAAGGGTGATCTTATAATCTTAATTAGGGTAAAGATCCAATATTTGAATCGATGATACTAAGTGAGAATATGAAGAGCATAAGTATAGTTATACCTGATCAAAACATATCAAATTCATTTACAATCATTCAATTATAATTAATTTTTGTTCATGGAATAAATATTATTCACAACAAAATAAATAATTCATAGGAGTCAGGAATCATCATTAATAAATCTTGCTCAATGAAAACATATAAAAGTAATGAAATATATGTTTTTAGATACACATTTGTAAGGAAATCACAATCCTCATTTGTGTCTCAAATCCATGAAAATCACAGTGTAGAGTTTCAGATAGAAGAATTTTTTCATTCTATATTCACATCATTTATATAGTAATTATTTCTTATATTTAAGTATTAATATCTAAAAATTATAACCTTCATTTTGAAAATAAAAATATCTTCTATAAATTTATTATTTTGATGCAATTAATATTTACCATGTTAGATAACTTTTTATAGGAATTTCATTTCACCATAAATAGAATTATATGATTATCATAGAGATTCTATATATAATTATACACACATGTTTCAGATAAATGATTACAAACATTAAAGGATGATGATTTAAAAAATTGAAAAAGTTGATGTATATGGAATTCTATATGATAAAAATTTACAATGTTTTATAGATAAATATCATCGGATGGATACATATATTAATTTTGGTGAAAAATCAATAAAATCAATTAAATAATGAATTTTAATTTACATAATAAACATATTTCAGTTGATCAGATTATCGATGTTCTTTCTAACATTTTGAATTCTAAATTATTATAATGTTGTTTTATCAAACTTATAATAAAATATAGAATATTTATAGATCATTTCATATTAATGGAATTTAATTTTTAGTCCATTACAACCATATTTGGTATATGCATATATGATCATTTGAAATTTTCATATAAATATAAGTAACATTCCAAGGGGTTATAGATTTACAAGTGAATATTTTGAATCCATTTCATCACAAATGATCTAATTATACATTTAATCTTTTGTAATATCTAGATAATCATTCAATCCGTTTTAATATTTAGCAAGATTTTATCGTAAAGTATCCTTGTGAGTATTGTAAATGATGTATTCTATTTTTTGAACATTTCTATCTCGTTATTTATTATATCAAGGGAATCATGGGATAATAAAAAAGATATTTTATTATCTTATTTAGTGATGGACCACATGATAATGAAATATAATATTGTAAGATATTTTTATCTATATCATTCATTTTTTTGAAGATGGACCTTTAAATATTAATGAATAGAGTGGCTACCGAAGCCTCAGATTTCAAAATCCTTAAATATTGTTTTAATGTATTTGATATAATATTAATAAAAATTATTATGTTTTGGATAACTTTTTTATAATTTTTTTTCTGTTTTTTGGAATATTAATTTTTTTTGTGAATATGTTAATGAATTTATATATTTTATGTTTTATCCATTTTTAGAACACTGATTTTATAAAGCATATATACAATAGTTTTTTGGATTACATCCTTATAGATTGGAAAATGGATATTATAAATTGCCCAAATAAGTATTTGTGTCTTTTAGCTTTATTTTATAAACTATAACTCACCCATCCCCCAAAACTACTATAGAAAAATGATTACTCTTACGAACCTACATCGTTTATCAGATGAGGTTTTTAAATTTTTATTTTGTTTTTAACTAGTTAAATAACATTTATTATAGAAAAGTATATATATATTTCAAAATATTTATTGTTTAAAAGATTGTAACCTTAAAAATATCAATCCATATATACCATAATGTTCATATATTTATTAGTATAAATATTGCAAATATAGAATGAATAACTTTATGATCAACACTAGAGTTGATAAATTTGTTATATAGATAAGAAATTATGTAATTCTAGAAAATATAGATTCTAATTTTAAAAAATAAAAGAATATTTTGTATAAAATGGATTATTATGTTTAATATTATTTAGTACGTTCTTTGAAAATGAATATTTATAAAAAATTGTTTTGTAAATCATATAATATAATTTATTAAAAAACATGAGATTACTCACATTAGGACATCCAATTTCATTAAAATAATAATACATATATTGAGAGATTATTATTTATCATTTTATCTTTTATCTAGAGAATACTTTAATTTGATGCATATAGGATTCATTCAAATTTCAAATATCTTTAAATCATTGGGATATAAATATTTGACTAATGAATATTTGGTAGAAAAAAATATTGTCATTATTATAAAACAACATGTATCAAAAAATAAATGTAATTTGGGATAAAAATAATATTATAAATATTATCTTGGACCATTTTATTAGATATATCATGTAATATGAGGTTAGATTAAACTTTTTTCTAAAAATGAGAAGAATAAATTCCATGCTGTTGATTTTTCATCTATATGTATAACATCGAAGAAGGAAAGATCAGCTGAAAAGGATTCTAAATATTCAAAGAAGAATAAACTAAATGTTTTGAAAGATAATAATTCTATAAAATATTTCTATAATTAAATTTCTAATATTTCATTGATAATGGGAAAATTATTTGGTAAGAAGGTATTATTTTTAAAAACACAATAATAGTTCTAAAGGTGTAAATAAAGAGAAATATTAATATTAAATGATTTGTTATAATTACATGAAACCAAGTAAAAATGTAAAAATTTTACATAGATGGAAAAAATTTAATTATGCATATTAAATAATGTTTAATTAAAACTATGAAATTACTTTTTTGAAGGAGTATTAAAATTTGAGTGAAATTGGAGGAGAAAATTATTCAAAAAATTGATCTTATAATATGGATGATTGCCTGAAATATATGATAATTTATAATGGAATTCCAATGATTAATGAATTATATTCAGAAACATATATATAATAAGTCCCTTAATAATTTAATATCAAAAGAAAATTATCCATATTTATATAATGAATGTGATTTTAATTCTTTTTTTTAAAAGATACTTCATCTGAATAAGAGGACACATTAGCTTGTTTTGAATAATCTTCTAGATTTGATAAATATTTGGACATGAAAAATTATCTGGTTTTGAAAAAGTTATATGACTAATGGGATAAAAATAAAAAATAAAATTAATGAATTTATATAATTATTTATGCGATTAAATGTAATAAACTATAATTATAAAAAAATATAAATCTAATAGTACTTGTGATGTAAAGGATTCAGTTACAAAACAAAATTCTTAGATATTGACTCTATATAAACTATTATCAAGTTTTACATACGTTAAGATAAATTTTAAAAGACATTATAGAAAAATAAAGCCACATATAAATACCTCTAGGGTAGGTTTTAATAATTAAAATCATCATTCTCAAAATAATTATTTTGTTCAAAAAATGTCTTTCTTATGTAAAAAATATCAGAGTCGAGAACATTAGAAGAAAAAATATTCTTTAAATAATGTAAAATATTATAGATTTAATAAAACCAATTATTATAAATACATGAAAACCACATAACATATTACATACAGATAGATAGATTTAGATTCATAATATTTTATTACATAATAAATCGTGAGACCAGAAATTATAGATTCTAAAATTTAATTATTTCATCTTTTTTAGAAAAAAAAAAAGAAAAAATCCACAAAAAAATAGTCATTTCATGGATATGACCATTTTCGTCCTATTTGTACAAGATAAAAATTATTATATATGAATAAAAATATTAATGGTTGAAAAGAAATTTTTTTATGATTAAGATAAAATATATTGTATAATTAATAGTAATCTTCTTTAAAAAATCATTATTTTTATAAGTTTTGTTTTTTATAGGTGTTATGGAAAATATTATAAGAATATGTTAATTTTAAGATGAAGGATAACTTGTGATATTCATGAATGATAAATATTTTTTTCAAATTTATTAAGGTAATTATGTATTTATAAGACTATGCATGAGAATATATACACACTAAACATCGAATACATAAACAACAATGATCTTCCCAGACTTAGTAGAATAGAAGACCATTCTTTGTAGTTGCATATAATTCTAGGACACTGAAATATTAAAACATTATCCAAAAGATATATGAATGTATTTTTTGGAGATATACCATTACATAGTTTCAATTATTCTAATGTTTGAAATCTATGTAATATTGGAGAGAAAAATAAGTCATTTATAAAATCTAATAGTGATGTTTTGTCATCTAATGCTTTACAATTAGTAAAGATAGATTTATTTTTCCAAAAAAAATTAGGATGTATTGGTTGAAAAAAATTTATATTTTTAGTTGATGACTACATTATTTATAAATGGGATTACATTCAATAATAATAATAGATTGAATCCTTTTTCTATATTAATTTTTTAGTCCCATTATAGAAATGAGAAAAGTCTACCCTTTGTAACTTTTCATAGTTTCCATGGTGGGGAATTTCTAAATTCTGAATTTTTTTTGTTATAATACATAAATATTCATAACTAGTATAACCTTATAAAAATTCTGTGCTTAAAAGAATAATTTCAGTTATTTAAGATATTACTAAAACCATGTTGAATGAATACACAATTTTATAACATTTTATTTTGGCTACAGTAGTTAATATAGATGAATATACTAAAAATAGTGTTTTACCATGATTATTTATTAATAAAACTCATTATGTGTTGTATAAGAGAAGAAAAAATATTACTTTATTGTTTTTGGGTACAAATTATTCAATTTAAATACTAAAAAATCTTATTTAATTTCCCTCTAAATTATGATGAAGGAATACATTTAGTTTGCTTTAGAACTATTACAGATTTTTGAGATTTTTATAATAATATTATGAAGAAAATGTTCTTGTTCAATTCAACAAAACAATAACTTTTGTTTTCAAAAAAATTCCCAAATCAGCTATTTTTTTTATAAAATTGAGCATTAACAAATGTATATAATTCTTATCATAAGATAATTTCATAAGAATCATTTTTTGATGGTTTACCCCCATAATAAATTCAATATTTTATTTACGAATTTAATTTTATAAACCATGTTAATAGGACATGTTTAGGAATAATCCACATCATAATATCATTTGTGATATTCGATATCTAGTTAAAACTTTAAGTTCGTTATGACACAAATATGTACATTGTGTATTTTTTCATATTCAAACCGAAGTCTCTAGAAGATTATATATGTGAGGAACATTGGATAATGTAAATGCATGATGATCTTAATTAATTTTAAATAAATAAATTTTGGAATTTTTTTAAACATAAAAAAGAACTACAATTATTATTATCAAATGGATTTTATGAAAAAAAATTTGTGAAAGGTCAGTAATTGTTTAAAATAAATATTGACTTATTACAAAGTGTTATAATCAACAATAAGGTATAGAGTATTATTATATTCATAATCATATATATAGAGTCATTGAAAGGTGTTTTAATCAACAATAAGGAATTGAGTATGATGAAACTTATTGTCTAGTTACTGTAATTATGGTTATTAATATACATTGGTATATATATCATTTATAAATTTCACACTATTCCAAATGGATGTACATTGATCCTTTATAAATCGATATATCTAGGAATACATTTATATAGAATAACCACCTATTTTTGAAAACAGAAAAACCTAGATAACAATTCTACACATACTGAGGAACTATAAATAATTATATATCCCTCTAAACCCAAGTTTGAAATATTTATCAGATTTTTTACACATAAATTTCTTTAAAGAAGATAATAATCCAATATTTCAATTAGAATAATTTTTAATGATTCTATCATTGTATGAATTTATGTAATTTAAATTATATTTGTACCAACTCAAATATATCTCAATGAGTCTTTTAATTATATTAGGAAATATTAGTTTGAGATCATCATGTTGTGCAATGTAATATTTTACATAGTTATCAAATTTTTTAATAACTATAAGTGATTTTAATATCTCAAAAAATTATATAATATATTCATATAATTTTTTTATCATAATAACAGTATTATTACTCATATAAGGACATTAAAATCTATTTATGTATTTGAATGTTAGAAACTTGTTGATCAATAAAATTTTATAGGAATAACATGTAGAGTAAAATATATCACATCTACACTACCAAATTTTATTATTAATTTTTTCTTCTGTTATATATATAAGAAAAAATAAAAAGTGTTCTATCTTAATTATTTTATATTTTTTTTGTTATTTTATTGGAACAATGGATCTTAGTTTATTTTATACTTCTATAAATGATTCTGAATAAAAGTTTATTTAGATAATGATTTTGGTGGATGTAAATTTGTTATGAATAGTACCTCATGAAGATGTCATATATTATAGGGGAACTCAATTTCATGGTCTCATAAGAAACAATAATCAGTATATCATTCCACTATATATAATGAATATATGGCTGTGAGAATTTTTTGTGCATTTTTATTTTGGACGCAACACATAATTACTAGTTTTGTTGTGGGATTTGGAAAACATAGTTTAATTTGAGATAACACAAGTTATGATAATTTAAGATAAAACCCAGTAAGTCACAATGAATCTATGCAATAGATATAAGAAATGATTTCTTTTGGGATTACAACCATAAAGGATATATCATTATATAATTCATTAGCATGCTAAAATAAATTACTTATATTATTAAAAAATAACCCAATTATTATATATTTGAATATATTAATTATATTCTTAGAATTGACAATGTAAAATGTTTATCCAACCTATTTATTTTTTACAAATCCACATATATAAAAGATCTCCTTAATAAAACGAGACTATATTAATCCTTCTCTTTAAATGAATATTAATATAAAAAATTTCGATACAATTTTTTTCCTATAGAGAAAACTATTGTACCAAAATTCCCAGACAACTATTTTTAGGAAATCATTAGATATTTTTTTAATGTATTAAAAAAATTTATAAAATTTTTTTGGACGTTTTATAAATAATTATATTACAATAAATTCATTGATGAATTTTTTTAAATTTATAAAACAACATTATTTTAAATTATTTTAAAAATTAAAATAATTTTATATTACAAAATAAATTTTTCAGGAGATTTTATTATTTTTTATCATGAAAAATGGTAGATTGGAAATATATTATGTATATATTTAATTGATTTTTTTATTTTTAATCTCATTAAAATATTTCATAAAAAATATATTTCTTAATTATAAAAGTTCAGGGACTAATAAAAATTATATCAAATATTTTTAAAAAATTACTAATTCATAAATTGTTACACATTTTTTGATGAATTTAGTGAATCATTGATATAAATAAAATATTAATGTTATATATTATATTTGAGGATGTTGAAATGAACTTCTCCAGTATCATATATAATGAGTAGTGATTCACCACTCACTATTTGATTCTTTATTCGATGATTATCTATCATCGGTCAGTTTTTCCTCACTGTGATCTTACATTGTTTTTTACGAATTACTTCTAATTAATCAGCGGGATCATACAAATGACTTCATGAATAATATTATAGTAAAAATAAAAGTTGATATAAAAATCATGGTATGAAAAGTGTGACTCTCCAATAAAATTAGTTCTAGTTTTTCATGGATGGGAATCTATTATGTTTGAAAGGAATAATTTAATTTACATTATCCTGAGTTAGTAGTGTAATTTTATTCAACATCTAAATTCAATATTGTTTTTAAGATAAAAAAGTTATCTTTTTTTAAAAAATTGTCTAAATTGAATGTTTAGAAATTTACAGATTTATTCTACACTAACCGAGTAGTGGAATCATGTTTTTTAACTTACAAGATGTCAAAAAACCATGGTAATTTTTATAAATCCCTTATAGAAACATCACAATTTTTAATACCTAAATTATTTAGGAATCTTATTAATATTTAAATAGATTCTCAAATAGTATCTATTTTGTTTGAAATTTATCTCATACCTAGAAAATGATACAGAGATTCGCTAAAAGAAAAATATGGGAATGTTTTTTATTTTCTATTTAAAATGATAAAAATAAAATAGGTAAATTATATGTTAAAAATGAATTTTATAAATGTAAGGTCAATAAAATTGAATATTATTTAATACTACCTTTATATTGATACACTTTCTATATGGTTAATAGTAATTCAGTATATAAAAAATGATTATAAGAATATTAGAGAAATTTTCAATTATTTTGGAGGAAATAATAAAAAAGATTATGTTTTTTATTCTTCTCAAAACAGGTTTATTTAGAAACAAAAAAATATTAAATTAATGATGTAAGAGATGGAAAATTGAATGATTTTTTGAAATAATATAGTTTTTTGACTGAGGTTGATGCTCAAAAACTCAATCATAATGTTGAAAAGATATATTAAGTTGAACCCCCCCCCTAAGGAAAAACCAAATTAAATGTCTAATTAAACCTCTATTTTATTTATAAAAAATATACAATAATATGATTTATGTTTTCCATCTATTAGGATAATTATGGATGCAGACCTAAATTTAAAGGAAAATACATACCATAGGCAACAGGAAAGAGAAAATAAGTGAATAAAGGATGAAAAGGAAAGGAAATAAAACTTTTCAAAAATATTTCAATAATTTTTTCTTTGAATATATTAAACTCTTTAAATTGAAATTAAAACTATTCTTGTATAGTCTTATTATCCAACAGAACTATGGGTTTTACAACCTGATGGACTATCTCTTCCATTATTAGTTGAACCATTGATGATATATACAGATAATGGAAATAAAATAGTCCAAAATATTCTATATATAAAAATAATCTTGAAATTTTAAATAACATTTCATAAAATATAAAGAAGGGATTGGATTTACACACCCAAAACAATAAACTCTTTTTAAAATAATGTGAAGGTTGATGACTGATTCCCAAATAGTGCCTAAATTAAAAAATAACCTTTAAATTGAAGAAATATCCTAATAATTCTAAACTACTTTATTAATTAATTTTTAAATTTGTTTATCACTAAGTATCTAAGATAATGCTGATTCCTTAGAAGAAAATAAAAAACAATTAAATTATCGAACATAAATAAAACCTCTAGTTGATGCAGGTGATGATATTTTCATTGAAATATATGATGATTGATATGATATAAATCATGGTGGAATAACTTTAAGATAATATGTCCTTCCATTCATAGAACATTGATTGATTAAAAAAATTCTCATATAACTGATTTTATCAAATAAATATAAATATAAATTACTTTTCATAGTGATGTAATAAATAGTTCGGATTGATTTATAGAATTTATACCTAAATTTCAACAAATTTCTATGTATATACATGATAATATTTATTTATATAAAATTATAGTTCGTTGAAACAACCTTCATTTTCGGTTATCCAGAATAAAGTATTATTCAAATATTTTAAAGGAATATTAATTTCTAATTTGAGAAAATTAAATGAACATATCTCCTAGATCAATCATATTTAATTTGATTTGGAAAAGTATGATTAAAATATTCATTTTATTTTAATAAAAAAAATTCCGAAATAATGTTTTTGATGAGAATAACCAATGGTGATTCTAACCTTATAATGTATACAAATATTATAATATTCAATGTTATGAATATATATCATCAATCTGAAAAACCTAGAAAAAGAATGAAAAATTACTACATGAGTTCAAAAATCTAAATAAATATTTGATTGTAGGGATAGTGATCCATGGTGAATGATTCAATTTTCATGATTTAGAGGTAGATATTTTAAATCAAATTGAAACTATGGATGTTTTAAAAGATAACTAGATCGATATTTTAAATATTTGTTTTGGAAGAGGTATCCTCTAATCTCAACAACGAATATAATAATTTTCATACTTCTGAAAAAGTCATTGATATTATTATTTGTTCAATATATGATTTATTAAAGTATAAAAAATATTTTAAGGAAATATAGATAATCATAAAAAATCACTTGAAGAAAGATTACTACTCATCTTTAAACCCATTGATTTTTCTTTTATGAAATCAAAGGTATTTTTGATGGATGTTAACCCAAATATTTTTTTGATAGATATTTCCAATTAATTTTTTTAAATTTTTCTTTTAATAATTCATTGTTGAATATATTTCGTAATTTTTTGTTTGATTGAATATATAATTTTTTTTATAGAATTTCATTCTCTAACCTTTATGTTTTAATTACTAGATCATATAAATATTTCATATCAAAATTGAAAATTCAGTTTAAATGTTTTTTAAATATAAATTCTAATAATATTCAAAGGTATTGATGGAATATTTTAAACTCTAAAAAATAAATAGAAATATATAAATATGATATATGTAATAATTAAAATTATATAAGAATTTATGAGCATGTATTTCAAATTAAACATTAGTATTATATTTAAAATGAAATGTTATATTCTTATAAAAAATTGGAAGATTGTTGACTAAAAATTTTACATTCAACACTATCTAAAATTTATTTTTGAAATCGCAACAAACTACTTTAAATTTATTATTTTATTAACTTTTACACATCCATAGTTTTATATAATTTTTTGGGAATTTTATTTTACTTGATTTAGAAATATATATTTATCAGATTAATATAATTATACAAACCTATATCATATGGATGATTTAAAAAATTAAATTATTGATAATTTATAAAATTCTAGAAGTCAAAATATAATGAATTCCCCAAGATGATGTTTTATAAACACCACAAGTGAAAATAAATCAGACGGAGATAAATATAATTTCTATAAAAAAGTTTAAAGGATCTATTGAATAAAGAATTCAATTAAACCAAATAATCAAATTTTATTCCATCATGCTAAATCAGTTCATTCTTCTAGAATTTATTATAATGAATTTTAATTGTTATTTATAAAAGAGACAATTAGATATGGAAAAGGTTCTTAACTTTTAATGTTACAGAATTTTTATTCCTAGGAAATTCTAATAACCTTTATGAAATTTATATATGGCCATTGGGAATATAAAAATAAATAATAAGCATTCAAGGATGATGTAGATGTTTAAATTAGTCATTTGATGATTTTATATCAAATACAAAATGATGTTACTTATATTATTTTGTAAAATGTTTTTACTCATACACTATATTGTAAAATTTATATAGATATTATACTAAGGAAACCATGTAGGGATTGTAATTTCCATAAAATATTTTTTTAATTTCCTCTTAAATCATTTGTTTTGACAAGGGATTTATGAAATAAGTATATTTTTTTTGATAATATTGTTGATGGTCTCCTAATTCTAGAGAAAAATAATATTATCAGAACATTATATTGAGGGAATTTTTGCTTAGGGGGGATAAAAATTTATGGTTTGGAGAAAACCATGTATAAGAAAAATCAGTGTCATTTACTTTCTTAACTCTTAAGGTTGAAGAGTTATTTTTTCTATTATAAAAAATATTTAATTTTTTCATAGTTTTTTAAATGATGGTTTATTTTTTTTACAAGTTTTTATTTATGTTGTACATGTGATAATGAAATTTTACGTTTTATGTTATAAACTTTTCATAGGCTATAATTTTAAAATGTATTGGAATGTTTTTTTAATTAAAAAATTTTATATTAGACACAATTTTGATGAATTTATAGATTAAGGGGATAGTGATGTTTGATAGTTTTTTTATAAACTAAAATTCACTCCCACTAATTAAGTAAACTAATTAATCTTATGATTCTATAAGCCCCACATTCATGAATGAAATAGTATATAGAGTTCCTTTATAAAATAAGTTCATTTCCCATAATAATTTATATTATTGAAATATATATCATCATATAATTAATTCATTAAAGGGGTATAAAATTTGAGGCTAATTTTTCAAATAATGAAAACCATATAAAGGATTGATATAATACAATAAAAATTAATCATAGAATAACCAAAGGAATATAAATGAATTTCATCAATATTTCATCATATATTAAATAAATAAAATTAAATTAATGGGTTTCATAGAATAACCCATAAAACATCATCATCATATTCAATCAATAGAACGATAACAGATGGTATCAAAATATTATATTTCTTGTAAAATATTATTATCCTTAGAAAATTTTCTTTTTTTTAATAAATCGGAAGAATATTTTTGTCTAGATGGACATGTATAGTATAAATATCTATATAATAATTTTACATATATAAAAAATTTCAATTACAAAATAATTTATAATATTCATTCAAAATCAAGGGAAAATATCCCTTTTATTTGGATAACTATTAAAACATAAAATTTATATAAAAATAGAATTAATGCTTTCATTGAAGACCCCTAAAAACATGTATTTGAATATTGGTTATAAAATACATGGAGATTTAAAAATATTTTCAACCAATATATGTTAAAAGAAAACATTTTTTTCACACATTTTAAAAAAAATTAAATGTGATTAAAATTGAAAAATATGAAAATATTACATTTAATAATATTTTTATAATTTCAGTGGAAGTAAAAATATTCATTCCTAAATATATATATATATATATTGACAAAATAATATGTACATAATTATTAATTAAATTTATAATGGGGAGAAGTATTATAGACTCAAAAAGAATAAATAAGCTGAAATTCTCATAAAAATAATCTCTTCGACATTCGGAGTACCAAATGGAAGATATAATTTAGAAATTATTAAAAGTAAAGAAATAAAAATAAAAGAATAAAATATAAGGTATTAATGGATATTAATGATTTAATTTCCCTCATTATAAATTTATTATAGATAATCCCATAAAGTAATGGCATTGTACCATTTACCCTTACACCATTTGTAGTATCTAAATCACGGAGTCTAGAAAGTCATATTATTAAATTTATTTCTCAATCCACATAAAATTAATTAAAATATTCTAAAAAATAAATTTTTGTTTAGTATATTAACCATACGAAACAAACACGTGTTTAATATGTCATGTGTCTAAAATAAATTAATGTTCTATAAAAAACCATTACCACAATAATATTTTTAATTTAAAGGAATTCACACCACCTATATAATAAATATAGATTTATTTTAAACATGTTAATAAACAATATTAATAAATAAAATTATATATATAATTCCATTATAATTTATTATTAACCATTTTTAATGATTCATTATTAAAATAAATATTTCAATGATTCCTTATATGTTTTCCAAGAATATTTTTCTTCAACGGTTCTTGTACATAAACCATGTTCATTATTTCATCATCTAAAAATGTTCACTTATTTCAGAAATATAATCTCTATTAATTATAAAGGTGTTGTGATAAAAAATGAATTACCTCACTTTGGGGAGATAATAGTCTGTACATACCCACTTGTGAAGTTTTTCTTTTCAATGAATGAATTAAATGAATATTAATAAAAAATTCACCGTAAAAATATTAATTAAATAATAATTATAATATATATTAAAATAGTATATCCTAATTACCATACATGTAAATTAAAAATTACAATTTAATATTATCTCTTAATATAGGTTGTAGTACACACATATATACGAGCAACATTAGCTTTTTTAATTCGATTGAAGGTAAAAATAATGGAAAATATAATATATATAAAGAATTATAATTACTCTATAAAAACCGCATATATTTATATATAAATTAATCTAATCTATATAATAATATAATAGATATGGTGATGATAAATAAAATTCATCACCTTTTAGATTCCATATTATTTAAATATGAATGAGATATGTTTCTATTTCACATTAGATGGGAAGAAAGTAAAAAACCTATAACATTAACATAAAAAATCAAATTATAGTATGGAAAAATATTTCATAATGGTAATATAGTTATGGTATGTTTGTATTAGTTATGAAGGGAAGGAAACCTAAAAAATGTCAAAAAGAATATATACCACTTCATTGAGTATCCTCTTTTTAGAAGCACCGTATGGTCTCTTGGATGTGTCTTTTGGGAATAATAACACCTATATAATGTGGATACAGATTTTGGGAAGGTTTATTGTTAGATTATGGTTTAGATAAATTGATCACGTAGTGTGTATAACTAAGATTATGTGTTTCCATTTTATTAGTATATTTTATTAAAACTATTAAAAATCAGAATCAATAATAAAAAATATGCCTCACTAAAGTAAATTAGAAAAAATTTCCAAATAATAGAACATAATAATTTTAGATCCCAAATTTAATCAACCAATAAAATTATATATCAATTTTAGAAATATTTTAAACATGATAAATTAATTTAACCCCATATTTAGCACTTTTAACCCTTATCGTGGTAATAATATTATTTCCATCATAATTATTCACTATAGATGGAAATTAAAATAAACTTATTAAATAATGCTAGTTATTCTAATTCTTAAATTTTAATCAAATTTACATTATTATTTTCTTATATGTGGTATAAATTATTTATTATATTCATGTAAAAAATTGTAATAACAATATTAAGGGAGAATGTATTTTTAGGGATAAAATTGATTTTACATCAATTACATGCCTATTAAATACAATTAAATAATTTTTAATATGTTTTAATATGTTAATTATCTAAAAAAAATTAAAATCATCAATAATTTTTTTATTTTTTATTATAATTATTCATATTCCTTATGTTGAAAAAAAAAATAATCCGGAAATTATGTCTTTTTTACCTTTAAAATGATTTTATCTTTACATATAAACAATTTATAACAAATTAACTAATGAATATTGAATTAAAATATATTTAAAAAATAACTTAGAACATTACTGATTGTGAGAAAAATATATTAAAAAATAAAATTACTTGAAAAATGTATATTTTATCATAAAATTATACTATTTTTGACATTTATAATTTAAAACATATTTCATTGAAATAAATAAGCAATTTATACATATGGAAAAAATTAATACATATTTTTTCATAAATTAGTTATTAAAATTAATTCGCATCAATATGTATTCTCTGATATAATTTTCACATTTATTAATAATATTTAAATTGTACAGAATGGTTTATTTAACAAAAAATATGCATATAATGTTATCTATCTAAAACATTAAATTTATAAATGATAAATATATAATAAAAATTCTCATGGTGTAAAATTATACACAAATATAATAATTTCCCATTGATTTTTTTTACTATGATATAAATAAACAAGGATCCTTCAACCACATCACAACATAGGGTTCTCGTAGAGTATCGTAATTTTTTTTATTCCCCAAATAAATTAACCATGGGAGAGGTATTGTTCTAAATCACATTATATCTATGATCAAGAATCTATATAAATTATTCCTATAATTAATATATTTATATAGTGATATATATAATTTTTTTACTTCAGGTGAAATATCCATTATATACTTCCATTAATTTGATACATCAAACACACAATGAACCTTAGAGAGATTTAGTTGATGCATCAAGTGAAAAAAAACCATAACTATGAGGACATGAATATTGAAGGTGTTAATATATCTAGGTCATATCCTTCTATTCTCTCTAATTCTTATGACCTTATTCTAGTTATATGATCATGTGAAAATATTTTCACCAATATTAGACTATAAATCCCATAAATTAATTATAGAATAACATTTCTTTCAACTCTAATATACATATATATATTTCTAAATAGAATTTATATTTTCTCAATTTACTCTTATAGACCAGGTTGAAATAGATTAATTTCTCCAAAATCAACATATAACATTTGATTTCTACACTTAGTGTAAATTTAAGGCTATAAAAGGAGACATATGAATACTCATTTGAATGTTATTGATTTATGAATACTGAAATAATGGAAGATTTTGATCCCATCCACCATTGAATTAACAATAAAATTAAATAAACATATCATATTCATTTTTAATAGTCTTATTAGACAAACAATAACTCCTAGGATGACAAGAATTAATTAATCCAAACACTATTTCAATTACCACAGACGTCTTCTTGCAAAAACATTGGTGCACCTCAATTCTAAATTAGATAAAATATAATGTGGTACACTATTCAACCTTACCACTTCCTTAATGTATATCCTTGAAAGATTAATAAGGTAAAAACATCTCTAAAATAAATTAAATATTATGACATTTTAAATTGATATACTAAAACCCAAATAATAATATAGAATATATATATTTTTGTGAGTCTCCCATGAAATAGTTAATTGTGTGGTTTTCCCATTTCTATTATAGTATTGGTAATAATCATAACTGTGACATTGGATTCTATCTTTTAGATTATATTAATGATATATAAGGTATACAGATACATAAACTTAAATATTTGTTTTTAGTTTTAATCCAAAAACATAATTTCTGAGATCTTTATAAATATTCATCCCTCGATGATTAATATATAAAAATTAAATATAAGCTTAATTAACCAACTCCATATTCATGTCTAGTACTATTTGTAAAAATAAGTGGTTCATGTTCAATATCATTTCTTCAAAATAATTATTATAATCGAGAACATTCCCCACCTACATATATATATTTTCATTCACCTTTATAGAATCTTAAATACTCAATTAGATGGATGGTTAAAAATTTATTTGAGAATGATATGATTCAACAAAATTTTTACATATTTTATTTTTAAAAATTAGTAAGTGTTTTAACTCTTTTAAAACTAATCATGTATTTATAAATATAGTCATTCCTAAAATGAGAATCAATCACCTTACACACCATACTATGGTGAAAATAATCCTTAATCAACATCAAAAATATCCTTTAGTGAATATAAAACACTATTAGTGTGAATATATATGTCATGATTTTATTATTAGTATATATCATTGCTATACATATATATAAAATTACTGTATATCATTAATTAAAAAATTATTTCTATAAACTCAAAATAATGAGTTGGGATATTTTCATATGAATTTTTAATTATCTATAGAAATATACCAATACCATGTACTTTTTATATAATAATATATTATCATCCTATCATTTATGCGTCCATATAGATCATAGACCAATCTTTACCACATAGTATTTTGATTATAACTTCATTGAACATCCTTCTTTTCAGCTAATTTTTATTCATATAATCCTATTAAATGGAACTTATAACCCTTTTATGTAAAATTTGATATTATATTGTATATCCTTTCAAAATTCCTTTCAATGTACTATTATTATCAATAAATCCCACAAAAGCTGTTGATCTTGGTTATTTTGGTTAGTCTGAATAATTACTAAATAAAATTTGATATTGAAGGGTCTTGTTATATATATTCACTTGAGATTATATAACAATATTATGGACCTTTATTCAAAAAAAATATACAATTGGTTATTTTTTCAAACATCTTATCCTTCTTTTGGTACATCAAAAAAATACTCAAATGACCTTTATTCTCTTCCTTTATCTATAAATATATAATAATATCCTCAACCAAGACTACCAAAAACTGATCAATTCATTCTATAGAGAATCTATTCATCAAATCCATGATCATAGAGGGGTATTGGAATGTCCACATGGAATCAATATAAATTAATAATTCTCAAACCATGTATGGATGTTTTTCTTTGGTAATATCATAATTTTTTCCCAAATTTAATTATATCTTAATTTAATATCAATATTGGAAAAGTATTGAGCTCTATAAAGTTGATAAAAAATTCAATAATATGGTGTAAAAGATACATGTTATTAATTGTAACTAGTTTAGGTTTTCAAATAATAAATGTAATGATGAATTAACCCTATATATTATTAATATAAATAATAGGTTAACCCCAAGGGGATATACTCAGGCCCATGAATTCCTTATCTATATTATCTTTTATAAACTTCTACAATTAATGAAAATGAATTAGGGATACTCTATATTTATTATATAAAATAAGTGTAGCACCATGTCTATGTTCTCTTAAATAATAAACATCAATATTCGGGGAAAAATTAATGTATTGTTTACAAATATTGTAGAATAATACTAAATGTTATAAGTGTCATTAATTTTTAGATTCTCTAAAAAAATTTAGATAAGGAACCATCATGAATATGTAGTAAGAACCATAAAATGATAATAATTTTAATTTTATTTGAATGACCATCCTTTCAAAGATTAAAAATCATATACTTATTTGGGATATCTAATTTTACTACTTAATTATAGATATTTATATAGTGTCTATGTAGAAATTGTTACTAAATTTTCAAAATCAATTCAATATACCAAAATGGGGAAGAAATTCATGTGGCACATTACAAAAAACTTCAACTTGAAATCCAATTATCGATATTGGATCATATATGTGGATTAATTATCATGATCCAATTTATCCATTAAAATAGAAATTATACTTATTTCGTAACTTTCCCTAGGATTTAGTGATTTGATTAGGGATTTGACGTTAATAATTCCCAATTTCCCAATATTTATGACATTGAACTCTTTTTAGTAAATTTTGATGAACTTTATTTCCTTCAATAAAATTATTCATTTTTTCAAGGAAGTTTTTTTATCTATACTATTATTCTACACATGTAAAATATCTTCCCATTACAATGAGATATTTTACATGGTTCCTATCCAATCATTCTTGACATATAAGAAGTTGAGTATTCTTCCATCCATGGTCATTATTTACTAACATTACTAAAAATAAACTTCTCTCTTATTTTATGAATTAATACACCCACTAATGTTTAGGTTATTATTCATAACTCGATATAGTTGTTTACTCATAGTCTTATGGACTCACATTCTAATTCACAATTCATTTCATTTATCATGAGGATGGTTGTTGTGTTTTCTATCACATTAATTTTTCAAATTATTTCTCCTTGTATTGTATATTTAAAAATAAATATATTAATATGAGTATCAAAAATCATTAATGATATTAAGATATCATATGATAATTAATATCATATCTAGGATGTCCAATATTTTGAAATCGTATCTCAACCCTTGATAGTTTATTCTAATATTATACTACATTATATTAATAATATGTTATCATATATAAGGTACTCTTATTTACCTTAATGGTACATAAATAAAATGTGAATTAATTGATACATATCCATTTATGGTGTTTGTAACACCCCTAAACTCTATATACAACTTTGTATTCAATAAAGTGTATGACACACAAAACCATGTGAAAAAAAGGGAATAGAATAAGATGACACTTTAAAATATATTTAATATCATTAAAAAAATATAGAATATTATATAACATGTAATGATTAAAACATCGAGTCATCATGAATTACACATAAGAGGGACTTTCCTCAATCACGGTTGTTAGACAATAGAGCGACCTTCCATGATATCTTGCAAGGCATAGTTCCACAAAATAACAATGTATTATTTAAATATTATTATTTAAAATAATATGACATAACCTAGATGCTATTTAGCAGTTATAAATATTAGTAACTAAATTATAAAAATTTATGTTTTATATAAATATAAAATTTATTCATAGGTTACAAATTAATTAGAAATGAAAATAAGAATCAATTGGACATAAAAAGAGATATTTTTATTTTTATTCTTCAAAAAGAGTTTGTAATTAATAAACATAAATAAATAGAATTATTTTATGATTTTGTTGATATATATATATTAGATATATTTAATAAAAAAATTATACAAAAAATTTATGTTTTATAAACACAATATGAGAGCATTATTTATTTTACACCTAAATACCTATATTTTTATAAAGCTAATTTTACAGCCTTTTAATGGATATCCCATGTTAAAGATGAATTTTGAATCATTAATTGATTTAATATACCCAAATAAACTTCATATTTTAAATAGAAACATGATAATTTGTTTTTGGTGATTTCTTGATATTTTTCTAAGGCATTTTATTTTTTAATGAATAGTTAAAAATACTGAATTTTCGTTCAAAACAAAATTTTCAACTAATTTATTTATAAGGATTAATTATATATTTAATTTGGTTTAAATTTGAACTAGAAATTTTTTTTATCAATTAATAAAAATTTTATCATTTTAATCAATTTTAATTTGAAAAAGAATCTATGAACATAGAAAACATTGAAGTGTTTTTACATTAAAACCCCACTTTATCGTCCCATATACAAGATTAAATTAAAATTAAAATGTTTCACTTACCTAATTGGAATTAGGTAAAATGGATTGCATATTTTTAATCATATTATTTTTTTAATTTCTCATAATACCAATTATTTTGACCTATATTATTAAATGAAGTACTTAAAATTAAATTCAAATGTTAATGAAAAATTAAGCATAATAGAGGACTGAACCGTTAACTTAGGGGCCCAATGACGTAGAAAGATTTACAAAACCCATTATCTATCCATAATTAGGGCATTAATCATTTATTATTGACTTTATTGGTTTCTATGAATTTTATTATATAAGAACATGTGCATGCCTAACTTGTTTTCAAAAATACAAAGTGAGCCCTTTTACTTCTTTATAAAAGTCCAAAACATCTCCCCATTCCTCAGACCTCTAAAAAGTCATATGTTCTGAAAATATTATGTTGTATATCTTCCAAAAATCCTTTCACTATACTTTGAATCATCCCTTTGTGTATAAAACCTTTCAATAGTGCCTTTAGGTACAAACTGAATGAAGTTACCTACATTAGATGTAACATCTTCTCTAAAACTCTATAGTTTCATTTCCATTCTCCACTCCCTCATCTATACATATTTAATTCTACTATTAATATAAAATTATAATAAATTAAATATTATTTGTTTATTATATGTTTATACCTACACTAACACAAACTTCTATATAATTGGTAACAAATATACTATTTCTATGTACGGTGAACTTTTGACTCACGAAACGATGATTGTTCATTTCTCCATAACAGCACCATATAGTTGAACTTATGAATAAGAATATCTTTATATATGATATTTATTATTTATTTATACATAATTAATTATTTTTATAACACATAACTTTAATAAATTCCATTTTTCATTAATATAATAACATTATTTTATAAAGTGTTGACTACCAACCCTTCAAAGAACTGTGATTCCTTTACTTGATACATGGAATGTATAAAGGTTGATTCAAATTGATCATACATGACATAAAAAATCTATATGATATAAAATGAATAATTGTATTTAAATATATATATATATATCATTTAATTTATTACCCTTTCACAAACTAAAAACCTTATAATGTTATTCATGGAAGTGTAGACTATCACCTCCTCCAAATGATGTGATTCCCTTTTCATCACATGAATTATATTTATATGTATATATAATTAGATAATATTTTATTTGTGATATAATTATAATTATATAACGATATTGTGTTACTTACCTTCTTTTCATAACGATCATTAAAAATAAGATTGTTACTTATGCTTAAATACGTCCTACCGTCTCCATGATTATAATATTGATTCATTTTTCAAAACTCTATATAATGATTGATTTTAATAGTATAATTAACGTATAAATATGGTAATTATTTAATGTTTATTATTTTTTACATTTTATATAGTTCTTCTTTTGACCATAGTTTACCTACCAACGTCATTTTTTATGTATATACTAAATTTGGTAAAAACCCTCGATGTAAAATTTATTATTTAAGTAGTTGTATAAAAAATCGTAAAGTGTCAAATAAAATTAATTATAAACATGAAAAAGTTCCTAAATATTTTTCAAATTTAACATATGTTTATTATACACGAAGTAAAAGATGTTCACATGAAAGGAAACTCACGGTAAGTGATTCTCATGTCACTTTTTCCCATGTCAGATAAATTTCATGTTCACCACATATATATTTTTTATGGTTCATCTATCAACCATTATTATATATTATATAATGAATTAATTAATATTTATTTTATTCGATATGTTCATATAATATTATTCCTTCAGGAGGATTATGATTTAAAATTATTGAAAGTGTTGTGGAACACATTGGAATGTCTAATGCTTATTTTCCTCAAAAATTAAATTAATGGTATTTGAATTGTATTTACATTCAAGGAAATAGTATTACAATTATTAAAAAACCATTTAATATTTCCATCCTTTTTTTAATTCATGAAATTTTCATATATTAGTACCATGTTCCCACTCTTATTTAATAAAAATGTTTTAAAAATTATTTTAGGAAATTCTACCTTTATTTCCCACTTTAGTTGAATAACCATTTTTCTTCTTAAAAATGATTTTTTGAAACGTTTTCAAAAGTTTTTTTATAAATATTTTTATTTAGTTTATACCATTTTCGTTATTAACA
Source organism: Viscum album (assembly GCA_963277665.1). NCBI lineage: Eukaryota > Viridiplantae > Streptophyta > Magnoliopsida > Santalales > Viscaceae > Viscum > Viscum album. The sequence goes on along the minus strand of OY728157.1, from coordinate 706,053,679 downwards.
ATGTTTTTAAATGAATATTCTTGTTTTTTTTGAACAATACATTTTTCTATCCTTTAATAGCGCAAAAATAATATTCTTTTTTATCTCATAAATATTTTACATAAATACCCACTATCATTTCATTGACAATTTATTTTTATATTTAAAAGGTTAATTTTCAAAGAATATATTTTCAAAAGTGATTTTAAATGATTTATTTTTTTAAAAGGACATTTTCCTCAATAATGTTTTTAAAAGATCATTTTTTCCTCACCATCCGCAAAAAAAACCATTTATTTTACTCTAGTTTGGATATGTTGTATAGATACCATGATTAAACATCCTCTAAGAGGTTAATTATTAACATGGATAAGGATAATATTAACATTTACTTCCTTTATCCTTTTTATTACCCTTAAAATATTTAATCTCTTATTATCCCCCAATTTCCCTTAATTATAAATAACATCTACCATGGATATTAATATTTCTTAAACCATATACCATATTATAAAATATATCTACATTGAAATTTATTTAATTTTTTTGAGATGTATTGATAAATATTTATATTCTATTTCATACTGATAAATGATAAGTGGCATTATTACATTGATTATTTGATATATGAGGAATTTTTCAGACTTGGATAACATGAGTGGATCCATATTATAGATATCCCTTTAATGCATCAGTAGTCTTATGTGACGAGTCATTTGGATAGCCCCATAGATTGGTTTTTACCCGATATGTTGTAAACCGTTATGTGAAAGGTTATGATTATAAAGGTACCATTTACATAGGCACCATGACATCCAATAATCAAGAATTGAACTCATATTAGTTTCAATTATTATTCATCCATGATATTTTTTGTCGAAATATATATGGATAAATTTCATTTTTAGTTATTTACATGGTATTTTCTTCAATTTCTTACATTTTCATATATTTTTTTTAATTTATTATTTTTTTGCGTGGTATGTGTTTTTAGATATTACCTTTCTTTATTTTAAACACACTTCCATTCCACATATTGATTACATTGCATGTCAGTTCAGTTATTTAGCATACTATATTTAATATACTAATTAATTCTTGTAAGGATTCAAAGTTATTTTTCCCTTAATTATAGATTTTGGTCATTATTATTATGTTTTTTCTGAGGATTCAATGAAGCATACTATGAATGATATGTAGGGATTTACTAGAAGGATTAATGTTTTACTTGAAGTTATTTATTTAGAAAGAAGAAAAAAATAAGTTATAATTCATGTATTTTTTCTCATTTATCTATTTGGTTTTCTAATACAAATATACTCATGTTCCTTAGATATTTGATTATTTGTAACAATGCTAGTGTAATATATAGCATATAATGGCTCATTTCTATCTATGGTCAGGATGTTATAGTGGGTATGAATGGAAATTTAGTAGAAACATTGGGAACTAGATTTAGGAATATAATATATTAGATAACATGACCATAAGGTATAATTTTAAGATAAGTGTAGAAGAACACCCTTCAATTATAGTAAAGTATTGATTATGTGGGTCTTCCTAGAAATACATCCCTATCTGGACACTACTTAAGGAAATGGTTACTAAATAGATGTAAATATGAGTAATAATTCTTAAAATGTGTTCCATGTATGACTTGGAGTAACCTTGTACCTGTGAACATGCCTTACTAAACACCTCTTTTGAAAAACCATAGGGATTTTATAAGGGTAATAAACATTTTCATTTCAAACCAATGTGAACAATTTGAATGGATAATGATGATGAATAATCAAGGTTAAATACAAAGTGGTTTAGATTAAAGATAAAGTACCATGATTTAGAAATCATATAAATTATATTATTGATAAACTATATACCATGGAAGGACATGTGTGGAAATAAATTGATGAATTATTTCTATATTTATTTTTCAGTCAAAAACATAGTTTAAAGTATATTTAGTGATTAACCTGATTTAAGAATGTCCAACTTATTTATTTTGGAAATTATTATAATATTTTTTAAAGGAAAACATATAAGTCAGGTGAAAATAAATAAAATTTTACAAGTCCAGGGTTTTTGATCCCATGACCAAAGGGTGATAAGAGTTTCACACTAAACGTTGACCTACGCAATCTACGTGTTAATTTCTCATTGTTTTCAGTTAAAAAATTGATGAATAAATATTAATGATGAATAAGTACTATCAATTTTCAATATCAGAGACTATTAATGAAACATATTGGTTTTGTAAGATAGTTTAATACAAATAGTTTGAATTGAAACTATTTTATAGTCCTTATGATCCTTAAAAAAAATTTAGTCCCTCAGAAATAACAAATTCTTATTTGAAATTTATTTCTGGTAGTAAAATAATGAATTATAATTTGATTGAAGCATAACCAAAATATTGGATTGTTCAATAATATTTAATTATATTCATATTAAATTATATAATTTCCTAAAACTATTAAATTAACTTATAAATTAAATGTTTTTATAGTACCTGTATTCCCCTTGAACCGATGGTATACTAAATCATCACATATTTATGGATATGAGGACCTAAAAATTCTATTAATCATAGCCTGGTTTGTGATGAATGACCTGATTCATTCCCTAGAAATAGTTATTATTTTCCTATAAGAACATATTTCCACATTCCACTGATGTTTTCTTATATAGTGACCCAGTTAGTTAATTATTTTAACGACATATATATATATATATATTATTCAATCAAATATTTTTTATATTCATCCATTTTGATTAATTGAAATAATAGAAGTACAAACTTTATTTTATATATAAAAACCTATATTTTTATAATGCAATTTTACAATCTTTTAATTGAGAACCAATTTAAAATATTATTTTTTATACATTAATTAATTTAATATATCTAAATAAACATCCTATTTAAAATAAAAACCTAATAATTAGGTCAGGTTTAATTTTTTATATTTTTGTTGAGATATTAAATTTTTTAATGTTTAGTCAAAATACTGAATTTCAGTTTGAAAATGTTTAGTCATCAAATTTATTTATAAATATAAGTTATATTTTTAATTAGTTTTAAATTTTAATTTGGTAACATTTTTATTAGTTATAAAAATTTATGTAATTTGAATCAATTTTACTTTTGAATTTATTATAAAAACATAGAAAACACTTAGATGTTTTCATATTAAAAAGCCACATTTCTGTCCGGCATATATGATTTAATTTAAATTAATTTGTGTCACTTCTGTGATTGGATGATTAAAAACTGGATTAAATATTAATATTAATAATAATTTTTAATTTCTAATAATACCAAATTTTTTATTGACCAAAATGATTAGTGAAATTAATAAAAATTAACCATAATAAATGACCAAACCATTAACATAAGGGCCGAAATGACCTATCGTCATATAAAAAAACAATTTTTTATTCATAATTCATAAAATAAACTTTATTTATTTATTACCAATGATTTATTATGACTTTATTTACTTAATAAAATGTGTACACCTAACTTGTTTCCAAAAAATTGATGTGAGTTATTTTCCTTCCCTATATAAGGTCACAACATCTCCCCATTCCTCACACCTCTCAAAACACATTATATTAGCCAATATATGAAAATATATCTTCCCAAAACCTCTCACATATAATTTTAATACTCCCTATTGTCAAAAATATATTAAAGTAATACTTTTGGTGAAAAAAAGAAGTTACCCGATTAAGAGGTAATGTCTTCTCCAATGCTCTATAGTTTCATTTACATTCTCCACTCACTCAGCTACCCATATTTAATTATTATATAAAAAATAATTATACAAAATATTATTGAAATTTTTTATTCTATGAATTCTACCAACACTTACACACACTTCTATATAATTTGTAATGAACATACTGTTTCACTGTATAGAAAACTACTACCTCTTGAAATGATGATTGTTCATTTTTAAATTAACACCTCTCACAGTGTCCATCATGATAAAAACAATATTTATATACTAAATATATTATATTTAATATTTATTTATACTTACATAATTATTTTTATAACACATACTTTTAATACTTTCCATTTTGCATTAATATGATAACATCCTTTAAGGAAGTATGGACTACCGCCCCCTCAAAGTGATATGATTCATTCACACGATACATGGAACATATAAAGGATTGTTTCAATTAAAATTATGTTAAATAAAAACATATATATAATATTCATGATATAATTACCTTCTTTGAATATATATATATATACCATTTTTTTATTTACCTATTCACACACATAAAAAGTGATAAGGTGATTTGTGGACGGGTGGACTACTGCCTCATCGGCAAGATGTGATTGACTTTTCATCACAATAATTAAATATATAAGTATATATGATTAAATAATATATTATTGACGATATAATTATCAATAAATATTGATATGGCGTTTTTTACCTTCTTTCCATAATGATAATTGAAAAATATGAATGTTACTCATGCATACGTATTTCCTACCATCTTCATAATTGTAATGTGGATTCACTTATCATAACCATATATAATTATTTGTTTTAAAACTATAATAAATGTATAAATATGATTATTATTTCCTGTTTATATTTATAGAGATGATATATAATGACCCCTTTTACCATTGTTGGCCTAAAAAATTCATTTTAGACACATATATTGAATTTGGTCAAAACACCCGACGTAAAAAAAATTATTTAAGTAGTTGTATAAAATATAGTAAAGAGTGAAATAAAATTAATTATAAACAAGAAAATTATTCTCAATAATGTAGAAATTAAAAATAATTTTATTATATAGGATGTTAAAGGACATTCACCTGAAATAAAACTCAATGTAAGAGATTCTCGTCTCACAATTTATATATGTGAGATATATGTCATGTTCACTACATTAATATTTTTTGTGGTGTATCTACCACCCATTATTATAAATTATATCATAAATTAATTTATCTTTACCATATTTAATACATTAACTTATCTTTTTTCTTTCATGGGGTTTATTATTTAAAATGATTCAATGTTGTATGGGACACATTGGAATGTTTAAATATTATTTTCCTCAAAAATAACATTAATGATCTTTTAATGGTACTTATATTTTATGAAATAATATTTACATTGTATAATAACCCATTTAATTTTATTATACTATGGTATTTGATGACTTTTTTCATGTATTAGTACCATTGTTTCACACTTTGGTACTCCAACTGATTTAAAAATGAATTTAAGAAAATATGAATTTATTTCCCACTTTATTCAAAGAACCTATTTTCCACTAAATAATATTTTTTTTAAACAATATTTTCAAAATGGTTTTTAAAATGATTCTATGAATAAATTTTTATCCTCCTTTTATTTTAGTGATGTTTTCAAAGGAATCTTTTTGTCATTTTTCGAACAAGTAATTTTATTGATATCCTTTAACTGTGAAAAATGAATATTCTTTATTCCTCATATGTATTGTGTGAACATAACATTCATAATTTATTATAATATTCCTTTTCATGTTTAAAAGGGTAACTTTTAATGAATATATTTTCAAAAGTAATTTTCAAATATAGGGTTTTCAGAAGGTGTTTCCAAACCAAATGATATATTCCACAAGAATGTATTTAAAAATTATTTATATATTATATCTATTAAAAAATTAAAGAAACCCTTTATTTTACTCCACTTGTGGTATGTTTGATTGATCACATTCTTAATCATCTTATAGATTGTTTTTATTTGTTAGACTATGTATAGGATTAACATTCATTTTCCTTGAACCCTTTTAGTCCCCATGAAAAATTCAATCTCCAATAATCATTGATTTTCCACAAATGATTAATATATTGTATCATGGATATTATTTTTTCTCTAACCATACAACATTTTGAATTTTGTGTCAACATTGAAATTCATTTAATTATTTGGGTAAATATTGATAATTCCTTTACTTCTATTTTATATAGATATTTGATAGGGAATATTTTTAAATTTATTATTCGATATATATAGAATGTTTTAGACTAGTATAACATGGGTTTTCAATATTTATAGATATCTTTATGATTCATTGGTAGTCCCATGAGACAATTCATTTGTATATACCCCATATATGAGGTTTAAATTTATATGTTGTAAACCATAATGTGAATGGTCTTGATGGTAATGTTACCATGTACCTGGGAAACATGTTGTATAATAATCATACAAGGCCCTCATATTAGTTTCTATTATTATTAATCCTCGAGATTTTTTGTTGGCATATCTATGGATACATTTAATTATAAGTTATTTAGAAGTCACCTACTTCAGATTCTTACATTTCCAAATTTATTCATGTTATCTAGTTTTTCTGATTCCATTTTTTTAGTTATTTAAATTACATATTATTTATGAGCATCTAATAATCTTATTTATTACATGGATTGTGTGTTTTATTATTTACCATTACAATTTGATTATTTTCATTAATTAGTTTGTTATTATAATATACTTTCCTGTTACAAATGAATTAAGCTCACCCTTATTACTTTACATTCCCCACGAATCCAATAATTGTACTCTTAAATATATTAAGGGATTTACTAGATAGATTATAGTTATCATATAAGATATTTATTTCAAAATAATAAAATTATATTTTTTAATTAGTGTATTATTTTCTCATTTAAGTTTCTAGTTTACAAGGATAAAAAAACATCATTCCTTATAAATTTGATTCCTTGTAATCATTTCAATGTTATTGAGAGAAGACACCAACTCTAGGATATCTAGGGTTGAGTCTCTACGATGATAACACAAATGTATTGTTAATAATCATTTCTGTTTAGTGGGTGATGCTAGATTATATACCAAACCAATATTTTTTGACTTATTACCTGTAGATTAATTGGCTATAGATCCCATATGGATTTATTTATATCTTAATTGAGATTTACATACTAGGAAATAAAAAATATTGACATTACTAAAGATTTAATATATTATCCTACACATACATATATACCCTAGGTTGTTACAAAATATTTTATATTCAATATTTCAAAAGATTAATAAATCCTACTATGATAGAAACTATGAAAACGTTGTAATTATATTTATGAATATTCCAATTTATTAGATAAATGTTAAATACACATTACAAAAATACACTCCCACGAATTATTATATTTTTACATTTGGAGATTAGATGCATAATCAAATTATCTCAAGAAATATATTAAGAATATTTAACAATTTAATTCCAAAATAGTATCCTTGTGAGACATAACCTACTTAAACCCATTATTTTTATCCATGATAAATGAAAAAATAATAATGTTTCAACATTATATACTCAGAAAGGGAAAACAGGGAAGATAGAATTTGATGATCATAACTACAAATATGAAAACAACAATTGTATAAGAACATGATTAAAATTTATTAAAGACACACCCAAGCATCCCAATATAATTAATCATAATTCATATCATATGGAACTATCAAAACAAAGGATATAAGTCTTAATACTATTGAATCATCAATAATATATAATGATCTATTAAATAATATCATAGGCATAATATATATGTTTATGAAATTAACATATGAATTTAAAATAATTCCTTTGTCAATGATAACTGCCAAGATGATCAATATAGATAGAGTACCATAGTGTATTAGGTTCACTCGCCATTCCCATCATTTTTTAGTCAAAGAGGACTACCATGTCAATTATAGTGGATATCATACCATACTAAACTAGGTTCACTCTAAATTCTAGTTTATATTATCATAAGAGATATCCTTCATTATCCAATTCGTTGGGGGATATTTAATTCAATCCCCACCCATCACATAATGAAAACCATAGAAAAAAGTTCGCATAATATAAAAAAAATTAATCATATTATAATATGTTTAAATGAATGGGGTTTTCTAATAATTTCAAAATAGATTATAATCCCATGTGAATTTAACTAGTCTCAAATAATTTTCCCTTATGCACCATCATTACGAATCACCTATATAAATAAAGTGGATGTTATCATAATATCATATCATTATTTAAGCATACAAATCCTTAAAATATGTTAACATATATGAAAAATCTATTTTGAAAAAGATTTCAAATTATTATTTGAAAATTAGAAGAAAAAATCTGTATTCTTTATTGTACATTTTTTAATTTAAAATATCTGAAAAAGTGGTAATATATTATTCATTTAATATCCATTAAAATATTTTATAGAATATTCATAAATACAAAAATAAATGATGTTGGTAAAATCCAATTATATATTAGAAGATAATAAGAAATGTACTTTTCATAATTTTTTAAAAAGTAAAAAATGAATCAGATAGAAAGAATTTGGAAATATAGGATTCAATTATTTTTTATAAATTAAAATTTTAGAAAAATATCCATTTTATTAAAAATATATAATGAGAAATGATATTTTTTAAATTCTTATGAAAATGTAAATGGAGGATAGTGATTCCTGACTAAAGAAAGACATGTGGCCATCTTTTCATTAAAAAAAATTCATGATCCTTTGATGTAAAAAAATATTGGATAATGTAAGATAAACATTAAATCTGTATAAATAACCATGTTATTTTTTTAATGAATATAATCATATAATTTCTATATTTATAAATTTCATGTATACTATCACAACCCATCCCCAGGGGCCCGTATCGTGATTATATGATGCCCTCCATAAATAGGACATGGGTGGGTGACTTGCACCAAAGGTGTATTTCCCTAAAACTGGTAACACATTGCCTTTATAAAATGTTATCACACAACCAGAGTATAAGCGGAAGCAAACACTAAGAAAAACTATATACAGTAGAAGTGCTGGAATGTAAAAGGAGCCAGAATACTAGCCCAACTATAAAGTATAGATACAACTGAAAGAAAGAAAAACTAAAAAGGGACAAACAACTAGAAGGTGAAAGCAACTTCTTGATCATCATACGGGTTTCCTACCTGATGGCTAGGTACATATGGCCTCCTAAGAACTCCACGTATGTCAGACTCCACCCAGTACCAACACGTCATAAGGTTCTCCTCTGGGCACCGACCAGTCTTGGCACTCTCGGCCTCCATCAATGTTGTCTGTCTTCTACATCCAACACATCAAGGTGCATGCATAGCCCGTATAGGGGAGAGTATTACGATACTTAGTAGGGACCCTGAGACCCTCAAGGTCTAATTAAATTCAACACAGATAAACCACAAGATATTATTTCAACAGATAACGAGTAATTAGGCATATGACCATACATATACCTATGTTATCGAGTAACCCATCTCAATCATGAGGAAAAAAAGACGTCATTAACTTAGATCAAAACAGTATTTTCATTATCGAAACCATGAATACAGGATAACTCAACCTACGTCGAGTACAGTGCCCTGCCGCGACTCGGAGGAACTACTCACTAAATTTAGACTGCTGAGGTAATCCTCCTGTCAAGTATCATCGGACAACAATATCACCCAGAGATGATTCCCAACTTTGGTATGTCACCTAACACAGTAGCTCTCCCCATAATAGCCTACAAAGGTACTCCTCATGTCGAGTACCGCCGGTCTTCTGCCTCACACGGTGACACTCCTCCTCCAAGGGTCTGTCGCCTCACACAGTAGCGCTCCCAACTAGGCTAGTCGAGTCACTCTGATTCAAATCAGTCAAGTAGTCATCAGGTCATATCCAGCTACTAGGCCTCCGTACTCTACTCACTTGTCTCCATGAGGGTCCGCTCCAGGAGCTAGAAGCCGATACTCCATGTGTCATGAAGTCTCACGTAGAAATATCACAATGGACAGCCACATCATAGGGGTCTCAACACAATAGACATCATGTCAATCAGATGCTCGATCTGTGAGTTATTAGTGTTTTAGTCCCAGAGGCCTAGTTGGTTTCATGTACGAACCAACCCAACCATATCTCAACTATACCTAAAACTCCCTTGGGGTATTCTCAAAGGGACCGTTTCTCAATGAGATTACCCGCGCCACTGACGGTTTGTCAAATGGACGTCATGTTCCAAATATATGGTCAACGTATGAAATGTGTCAACAGTGGGTCAGGTCCTGTCTGTCACGACCCATCCTCAGGGCCCGTGTCGTGACTACCCCAAGCCCGCCTTCCATAGGCCAGGGGATGGCGACTAGCACCATGGCGTAAATTGCAATAAAAGGAAGGCATTACCTTTGTAAAGTAAAAAAACAAACAACACAGAGTAAGCAAGCAGAAGTAAACACTAAGTAAAAACAAGTACTACAGTATGTGCGGAAAGTATGTGGGCCAGAATACAAACCCAACTGAATGTAAAGTACCACTCGAAAGGGAAAACATCAACTAAAAAGTAAAGCCACAACGTCGATCCGTCCACTGGAAGTCCCACCTGAAGGGTGGGTACAGAAATCCTCCAATACTCCTCGGGTCCAGCCGACCGCTCCGAGTACGTCCCGCCCTGTGGTCCACATCCAGGTACTGACTCATCTTGTAGTCCACCTCTGCGAATTGACTCGTCATGTAGTCCACCTCCTGGTACCGTCCAGTCCTCGAACACTCGGCCTCTGTCAGCAATTCCTGTCGTCTGCAACCAACACAATGAGGTGCGGGCATAGCCCTTGCAGGGGTGAGTATAACGATACTCAGTAGGGACCCCAAGACCCTCAAGGTATCATTAAAACCAAAAAGTATTACCACAAACAAGATCTCAACAGATAACCTCTACTTAGGTATGAGCCCATGCATATTCCGAAGTCATCAAGTAACCCATCTCAATCATGAGGAAACACAAGGGTTATGAAATAAATGGATAACCACTGGCCAGGTATATGCCCATACATATACCTAAGTTATCAAGTAATCCATCTCAATAATGAGGAAACACAAGGGTCATAGACTCAGCTCAAAACAATATTTTCATGACCGAAATCGTAACTGCTAAAGTGCCCCGTCTCTGGAGTGTACAGTGGTCCTGTCATGACTCCAAGGTACATCTCACTAACCTAATACTGCTGAGGTACTCCTTCATTCGAGTACTATGGGCCTGCTGCTACAACCAATCCCTTCCCACCATGGGTCTTCCGCTACAACCAAGCGCTCCCCCTCAAAGCCTCATTAGGTACTCCTTCTGTTTAGTACCGCGGGTCATTCGCTACAACCAAGCGCTCCTCCGCCGTGGGTCTACCACTACAACCATGCTCTCCCCCCTGGGCTATCCAAAACACACCGAGTCAATCGGTCAAGTAGTCTTCAGGTCTCAGCCGGCTACACGGTCTCCGTACTCCACACGCTTGTCTACAGGAGGGTCCGCTCCACGAGTTGCTGGTAGATACAAAAAGTATCACAAAGTTCCAAGAAAAGGTATCTCAAAGGACTGCCTCGTCTAGGGGTCTCAACACAACAGACGGTGCATCAATCAGATGCCCGGTCTCTGAGTTCCTAGCCTTTTCGTCCCCGGGGCCTGGTTGGTTTCGTGTGCGAACCAACCCGGCTGTAACTCAACTGTACCCCGAACTCTTATAGGGTATACTCAAAGGGACCGTTTCTCAACGTGATCACCAACGCCGCTGAAGGTTCGTCAAACTGACGTATGGTCTGAAAGATATCAGCTTTTCCGTTCCAGGGGCCCGGTTGGATTTCGGGTACAATCCAACTCACCCAAACTCCAACTGCATCCTAACCTCGGGCGAAGTATGCCAAAAGTTCCATCAAATCAAGAGATAATCATCGATAGAAACGGTGCGTAACTCGGACGCCCAGTCTGTGAGTTATTGGCTTTTTCGTTCCAGGGGCCCGGTTGGTTTCGTGAGAGAACCAACCCGACCGCACTCCGACGACATCCAAACCTCGAGCGGAGTAAGCTAAAAGATCCGTCTCACTTAGAGGAAAGAATCAAAGTCGATGTCACGTCAATCAGACGTCCGGAGCTCAAGATATGAGTGTTTCCGCTCCGAGGGCCCAGTTGCTTTCGTGTACAAACCAACCCGGCCGAACCCAAAGTGTTCCGAAACCTTGAGTGTGATATACCGAAACGACTTTCTCGATCCTAGGATTTCATCACTGCTGATGGCGCGTCATTCGGAGGCTCTTAGCTCATGTTATGAGCAAAAGACCGAAAAGGTCCGGAAACGGGGGGTCTGGGCCAGGACCGACACGGCCCAACCCCCCTGGTTCGGCCCGAACCGGGTCGACCCGTTTGGCACGACCCGGCCCGGCCAGGGTGGCCCAGCCTGGCCTGGGAGCAACCTTTCCCCGCGGGTCGGCCCGGCTCGGCTCGACCGAGCGGCCGGGCGGAGGAAGCTGCGTGGGGGCGTATTGCCCCCGCGTGACACGAAGCCGCGGCCCCGCGTGGGGCCTCTCAGTGTCACCGGACGCGGCCGGGCCGCCATGTCCCTGCCTTCGGTTCCGCGAGGTCGTGGAACCACCTCCCGCCGCCACAGTTTCGGCCGTGGAGGCTCTGTCTGGTGGCGCCCCGGCGCGCCACCTATGGAGTCCGCGGGCTACCGGAGTTGCTCCGGTGGTCCGTTTCCGTTTCTGTCGGCGCCATAGCACCTCCCGAGTCTCATTCATCACTGCAGAATCAAAAAATCGTCATGGCTGCCCTGTTCGTCATCATCCGACAATCCGCACGTCAATTAACAAAAGGCACCGCCTTCGTGGTTCTCCGGAACGACGCGATGGCACCGCGCCCCTTTGTCGTGGCCCGACTCCGTCCACGGATGTTTTCGGGTTTCTCCGATGCGGCGCGACGACGTCGCTCTCTTGTTCGTTTTCATGACGGGGAGCGACGGCGCCATGTATTCCTTGCCGCACGTTCCGCGCGGTGCGACAACACTGCGCCATCCCCGTTTAAATCCAAAAAAGAAACCCACAAGGATAAGGATGAGGGCCGGCCATGTTTGTGCAGTCTGGACCCCCTCTCATTAATTGATTTCAAACGGTCATATTTCATGAAGATCGTCAAGGTAATAATCACGAACAAATTAATTAATAATCCTCAACATCAATCTGCATGAACGGACGATCCGTGGATCAACTTGGAATTGGTTGGTCCGCGCTCGTCGTTCTTTTCTCAAAAGATAATAGAACACCAAAATAAAAATCCCCTACCTCAAGCGTCGTCGAACGAGGGTTCATCGCAAATTTTCTCGTTGTGGAAGAAAAGCGTCGCCGAAGGAGCGTCGCGGAAGACGCGTCGTTGACATCGCGGTACACGGCGTCGCATTGTCGATCTCTGAGGGTTCGGTGTTCTTCGTTAGAGGTCGGAGCGTTCTTCGCATTCTTCGTGTTCTTCATTGAAGAAGAACGCTTTCCTCAAAATTCTCTCCACGCCACAAGTCCATCTAAAATAAAATAAGTTCAACCCTTATTTTATTATTGACCTAAGCTTTTGAAATTCAAATGATAAGAAACGAATAATTAATTCATTGAATTAATTGTAACAATTTAACTGCCCAATTAATTGGGGCATTTCTTAACCAGAAAAACGCACAGTTGACTTTCATTAAGAGGGGTTTTCACGGGTGCGTTACATAGAGGAAAAGAAAAAGTGAGGCTCGTGCGGTCCCCACCTCACAAATATCCTACCAAGAGGGTAAGATATATTGGATTTCACCCAATCCGCTTCGACTTAGCTTATGTATATTTAAGTGGCTTTAAGTGGATTTAAATGAAATAAAATAAAGTTTGTCGTACCACGTTATTTTAATTCTTAACATAAAGCCCAAAAATTATAAACCGCACCCGAGCAAACGCAACCCCGGAAGAGGCGTTTCTAAGAAAATACCGGCACTTCAATTCCTTCAGTTCCCTCAGAATTTGATTCCGAGCACCGGCTCAGAAGTTAGAAAAACCCGCTCGTTTGTTTACTGAACGTTCCAATCTAAACTTCCAAAATGTTTCCGGGCACACCGGGCCTTGGAATCAGGAGCCGTCAGAAACTGTGTTCTTGTGAAATCCCAAAGAAAATTAGAAAAAAATATCCCTTGAATTTTACGGGTCTTTATATTACTCCCACCACAGGGATTTATGTCCTTGTAAAGCTTTAAACACAAACTAGGGATACAAAAGTGGTACTGAGCACGAATCTGAGCCTCCTGCTCTCATGTGCTCACCTGGAGGTTCCCGTACCCCTAGTGAAAGCGCACCCGAGGAATAGACCGTCGTCGAAGTATCTGCTACTGTCGATCCTCGATCCCCACTGGAACCTCTGTGAAAGACACCCGATCACCATCGTCCAGCTCCCCATGGTCGATGACATGCGAAGGGTTGAGCATATATCTCATCATTTGAGATACGTGGAAGTCGTCGTGCACCTGGTGCAACTGAGGTGAATGGGTCAAGTGGTAAAGCACCCCGCCTACCCAGCTGAGGACCTAAGAAGGTCCACTGAACCTTGGAGATAACTTGCCGCCTTGGACACATCTCCTTAAACCTCATCAAATTGAGACCCATATAAGGACGTGATCGTCATCCTCGAACTCCAGAGGTCTCCAATTCCTCTTAGAACTGGAACTCAAATGACTGGTGCCACGAGGGTAAGGTTGACCGACTCAAGAGTGTTCGGTCACACCCCCCTATGGATGAGTTACCCTGTGATGCCTGGGGTTTCCTTTTTCTCCCTCCATGGAAAACCCATTCCGAAGTCGTAGATAAACCAAAAAATTTTTGCCTAATACCTTCAATTAGTGTATGAACTGTGATTTCCCAGTCCATAGTCAAACCAACATCGTACGGCCTCGATGCTGCCACCAAGGGATTCCAACCGAAACTCTCGTCTCGAGGGTCTGACCCCACTGTCGACGCAAGTGTGATTATCGAGTCTCCTCCCAAGGTATCTCCAGATGTGAGGCTCAAGTCAACGGCTTACCAGAAACTCTGGGTCTGGGACATGATTTGTGAAAGTGATGAATGATTCATATCGACGTCTGTTACTACATCAGCTAGTAGTGGACACAGACTGTCCGTTGAATCATTTTTAGAGCCATTGGGTCACACTCAATGACCGCATGCAGCCGCACTCTTCCTCCGACCTTCAGCTCCGTGAGCCTGGCGAGGATAACTATGGCGGGTGGTTGTAGCATGTTAAGATGTTCACCACCTCATGATGGTCTCCTAGCTATGCCTCCATGTCTACCGCTTCACAGACTCATCTCTCTTTAAAGCCTCCTATACTTGAAACATTTAACACACCCGAGTCTCTAAGACTGGCATCAGTTTCCTATTTTTTACTGCACTGTGCAGTCTTCATACGCTCCTGGATGATATGTACCTTCTTTGACTACGATCTGGAAGAGCTGCTAAAATTTATCCTTTGCCAAAAAGCGAAACCCGGTCTAATCCCCCTGGATGAACCACGCCCATTGCCTAATACAGACAATACTGACATGAAGTGTTCATTCATGCCATGGATGATGTCCTAAGGCCTCGACGTAACTACTAAGAGATACAACTGTCACTCTCGCCTCCAAGGGTCGAGTCACACTGTCGGCATCAGTGTGAGGTCACTCGGTCTCCTCCAGTAGGAATCTCGAAAGTGAGGGTCAAGTCAACAGTCTTAACCAGGACCACTGAGTATCAACCAAACAAAAAGGGAAGGAATGAAAACATCACAATGATAAGTATCATCTTATTATTCCAGCTCATAGTACATAGACACGAATACAACAGAAAAATGGAACTAGAGTACAAGGGACGTATCCAATAGTTCCGCTTCTGTCCACCTTCTCCCGGAGCTCTACTGCCTTGTCCACTGCTCAGTTTTTGCTCAAGCACCCACCACTGCTTCTGCCTCAGTGGCTCCTCCAATGCCTGTGGATCAACTGTACTAGTAGCCGGACAGTCACGTTCCATGTGACCCTTTCCGCCCCATTCATAACACTTCATGATCCTCGTACGGCTGGCTCTGGCCCTCTTGGACCATTGCATCATCTGTTTACTTCCCACAGATGACCCGACTACTGATCGAAAAACACGCGGCGAAGGCAGAAGCTCCTGAACACGCTCGGGGTGTAGAGCTACTGGCGCAATCTACACCCTGAAGAAGGTCTCGAAGTCTTCCCATGTGATGTCCACCCCATCGCAAAACTGGAACAAGTGGCTCCACAACCTGCCTACTGCTGCCTGAAGAAGGCTGACAGCAAAGATCACCATGAAGTATGTCGGCGTCCCCACTAGCCTGAAGACTCTCACCACAACCTCCATCTAATCCTCAGCCGCATGTGGGTCCATCTCTCCCCATAACCTGGGTGGTCTCTGGCGCTGGAACTCGTGTAGCATGATCATGTGTCGTGCATCGCCTACTGCTGGGGCTGGTGGCATCGGTGGCCCAACGTATGGTAGTAACGCTGGTGCCTCTGCTGGTGCCTCAACTGCAAGAGGGCCCTATACTGAAGCCTCATCGCTCGGCAAACCGTCATTATGCACGTCCCACTGGGCTCTAGCTGGTCGTCCGAGAAAAGGCATACTGAAATAAAAAACGTGACACTATCAAACCATTATACCTGGTGAGCTGACCTAGTTTGAGATGACATTTAAAAACTTTTGGAAACACACACGCAATCAGTGTTTTAGTGCACAAATTCGGAAATCAGTTGTCAGGTTCCTAGTGTATGAATACGTCAGCCGCCCGCACCAACACTGGACTCCATAAACTAAAAACCACTCTCGGTACTCTTAACACTATTTTTTCACAGAAAGAAAAAAAATCAGAGTTATTAGTTCTACGGTAGAACTGACTCCTCTGATACCAATTTGTCACGACCCGTCCTCGGGTCCCATGCCGTGACTACCCCAAGCCCGCCTTTCATAAGCCAGGGGATAAAGACTAGAACCAAGGCGTAAATACCGGTAAAGGAAAGGCATTTCCATTGTAAACTAAACAAACAATCAACATAAAGTAAGCAAAAAGAAGTCAAAACTAAGTAAAAATTTGTACAACAGTAAGTGCGGAACGTAAGTGGGCCAGAATACAATCCCAAACTGAAAGTAAATTACAACTCGAAAGGGAAAACATCAACTGAAAAGTAAAGCTGCAACGTCGAGCCATCCACTTGAAGTCCCACCTGAAGGGTGGGTACAGAAAGCCTCCACTGCTCCTCGGGTCCAGCCGACCGCTCCGAGTACGTCTCGCCCAGTGGTCCACCTCCAGCTACTGACTCATCGTGTACTCCACCTCCGGTAACTGACTCGTCGTGTAGTCCACCTCCGGGTACCGTCTAGTCATCGAACACTCGGCCTCCGTCAGTACTGCCCGTCGTCTACAACCAACACAATGAGGTGAGGGCATAGCTCGTGCAAGGGTGAGTATAACGATACTCAGTAGGGACCCCGAGACCCTCAAGGTCTCACTAAAACCAACAAGGATAACCACAGAGAAGATCTCAACAGATAACCTCTAATTAGTTATATGCCCATTCATATACCTAAGTCATCAAGTAACCCATCTCAATCATGAGGAAACAGAAGGGTTATGAAATCAATGGATAACCACTACCCAGGTATATGCCCATACATATACCTATGTTTTCAATTAACCCATCTCAATAATGAGGAAAAACAAGGGTCATAGACTCAGCTCAAACCAGGATTTTCATGATCGAAACTATAACTGCTGAAGAGCCCCGTCTCTAGAGTGTACAGTGGTCCTGTCACGACTCCGAGGTACTGCTCACTAACCTAATACTGATGATGTACTCCTCCTGTCGAGTACTGTGGGCCTCCTGCTACAACCAAGCGCTTCACACCATGGGTCTGCTGCTACAACCAAGCACTCCCCCTCATAGCCTCAAGAGGTACTCCTTCTGTTTAGTACCACGGGTCTTCCGCTACAACCAAGCGCTCCTCCGCCGTGGGTGTGCCACTATAACCAAGAGCTCCCTACTGGGCTATCCGAAACACACCGAGTCGATCGGTCAAACAGTCGTCAGGTCTCAGCCGGCTACATGGTCTCCGTACTCCACACGCTCATCTCAAGGTGGGTCCGCTCCACGAGCTGCTGATCGATACTACAAGTATCAAAAAGTTCCACGAAGAAGTATCTCAAAGGACCGCCTCTTTACAAGGGTCTCAACACAACAGACAGCGCGTCAATCGGATGCCTGATCAGTGAGTTACTAGCCTTTTCGTCCCCGAGGCCTAGTTTGTTTCGTGTGCGAACCAACCTGGCCATAACTCAACTGTACCTCAAACTGTCATAGGGTATACTCAAAGGGACCGTTTCTCAACGTGATCACCAATGATGCTGACGGTTCATCAAATGGACATATGGTCTGAAAGATATCTGTTTTTCTGTTCCAGGGGCCCGGTTGGATTTCTGGTACAATCCAACTCGCCCAAACTCCAATTGCATCCAAACCTTGGGTGATGTATGCCAAAAGTTCGGTCAAATAAAGAGGAAATCATCGAGACAGGCAGTGTGTCAATCGGACGCCCGATCTGTGAGTTATTAGCCTTTTTGTTCCAGGGGCCCGGTTGGTTTTGTGAGCGAACCAACCTGACTGCACTCCGACGGAATCCAAACCTCATGCTAAGAAAGCCAAAAGATCCATCTCACTTAGAGGAAAGCATCAATGTCAGCGGCACATCAATCGGACGTCCGGATCTTAATATATGAGTGTTTCCGCTCCGAGGGCCCGGTTTGTTTCGTGTACGAACCAACCCGGCCGAATCCAAAGTGTTCCTAAACCTTCTGTGTGATTTACCGAAACGACCATCTCGATCCAAGGATCGCAGTGCCACTGACGGCCTGTCATTCGGTGGATCGTAGGTCAAGTTATGAGCAAAAAACTGAAAAGGTCCGGAAACGGGGTGTCTGGACCCGGACCGACCCGGCCGAACCTCCCTGGGTCGGCCCGAACCGGGTCGTCCCGACCTGGGTCCGGGTCAGACCCATTTGGCACGACCCGGCCCGGCCAGGGCGGCCCGGCCCGGCCTGGGGGCGACCCAGCCCGGCGGTTCGGCCGGGCTCGGCTCGGCCAAGCAGAGGAAGATGCGGGGGGGGGGGGGGCGTGTTGCCCCCGCGTGAAATGAAGTCGCGGCCCCGCATGGGGCTGCTTGTTCTCACTGGACGCGGCCGGGATGCCACGTCCCTGCCTTCGGTTCCGCGTGGCCGCGGAACCGCCTCCCGCCGCCACGACTTCAGCAGTGGCGGCTCCGTCTGGCGGTGCGCCGGGGCGCCGCCGGTGGAGTCCACGGGCCACCAGAGTTGCTCTGGTGGTCCATTTCTGTTTATGTTTGTGCTGTAGCTCTTCCCGGGTCCCATTCTTCTCTGTGGAATCAACATATCGTCCTTGCGTCCCCGTTCGTCGTCGTCCGACAATCCGCACGTCAATTAACAAAACACACTGTCTTCTTGGTTCTCTGGCACGATGCGATGGCGCCGCGCCCCTTTGTCGTGGCCCGACTCCGTCCGTGGATGTCTTCAAGTTTCTCCGATGCGGCGCGACGGCATCGCTCCCTTGTTTGCTTTCAGGACGTGGCGCGACGGCGCCACACATTCCTTGCTTCCCGTTCCGCGCGGTGCGAAGACACCGCGCCATCCCTATTTCAATCAACAAAAGAAACCCACAAGGATAAGGAGGAGGGTCGGGTGTTTGTGTGGTCCGGCCCCCCTCTCGTTAATTGATAGAAAACGATCATATTTCACGAAGATCGTCAAGGTAATAATCACGAACAAATTAAATAGTAATCCATAACATCAATCCGCATGAACGAACGATCCGCGGATCAACTTGGAATTGGTTGGTCCGCGCTCGTCGTTCTTTTCTCAAAAGATAATAGAACACGAAAATAAAAATCTCCAACCTCGAGCATCGTCGAGCGAGGGTTCGTCGCAGATTTTCTCATTGCGGAAGAAAAGCATTGCAGAAGGAGTGTCAAAGAAGAAGGGTCGTTGACGTCGTTGTACACGGCGTCGCGTTGTCAATCTCTGAGGTTTTGGTGTTCTTCGTCGGAGGTCGGAGCATTCTTCACGTTCTTCGCATTCTTCGCGTTCTTCGTCGAAGAAGAACGCTTTCCTCCAAATTCTCTCCACACCACAAGTCCAACTAAAATAAAATAAGTTCAACCCTTATTTTATTATTTACCTAAGCTTTTGAAATTCAAAAGATAAGAAACAAACAATTAATTCGTTGAATTAATTGTAACAATTTAACTGCCCAATTAATTGGGGCATTTCTTAACCAGAAAAATGCACGGTTGACTTTTATTAAGAGGGGTTTTTGAGGGTGTGTTACTTAGAGGAAAAGAAATGGTGAGGCTCGTACGGGCCCCACCTCACAAATATACTACCAAGAGGGTAGGATATTTTGGATTGCACCCTATCCGCTTCAACTCAGCTTAAGTAGATTTAAGAAGATTTAAGTGGCTTTAAGTGAAATAAAATAATGTTTGTCGTTCCACGTTATTTTATTTCATAACATAAAGCCCAAAATTTAAAAACCACACCCTAGAAAATACAACTCCAGAAGAGGCGTTTCTAAGCAAATACTGCCGCTGCGATTCCATCGCTGCCCTAAGAATTCGATTCCGAGCACCATCTCAGAAGTTAGAAAAACCTGATCGTTCGTTCACTGAACGTACCCGAGCTAATCTTCGTAAAATGATTCCGGGCACACTGGGCCTTAGAATCAGGCGCCGTCAAAAATTACGTTTTTGGACAATCCCAAAGAAAATTAGAAAAAAATTCCCTTGAATTTTACGGGT
Organism: Viscum album; assembly: GCA_963277665.1. NCBI lineage: Eukaryota > Viridiplantae > Streptophyta > Magnoliopsida > Santalales > Viscaceae > Viscum > Viscum album. The sequence goes on along the minus strand of OY728157.1, from coordinate 706,032,960 downwards.
CTTTACACTGTCTGACCCGGTCGGACCGACTCAGCCCAATCCAGTCTGGGTCGACCCGGTCTGGGTTGACCCGATTAGACACGCTGGTCTTGACATGGCCTATTGGGATGGTTAGCCTGCTATGATTCGACCGGGTCCACAAGGCCCGACCCATCAGACTGCGAGTGAAGTTTGACCAGATGCCGCCACGTAGGCAGAATAGGCCCAAAATTCAATGCATGTTCGTCTAGAACTGTAAATGGAATAGCTCGATAGATCAGCGGATGAGAAACCAGTGGGAGGGCCGCGCGGGGCACGGGCTAGTCGGCTGGACTCCGGGCAGGCTGCGTGTACAATGTGTAGGGTGCCAGGGCGCTGGGTAGGCCGCCGGGAAGGGCCCGGTAGGCCGCCGGATGTGTGCTAGGGTGTCGTCCAGGCCGTGCAGCACATTGGGGGGAACTAGACTGGCTGGGCAGCATGCTAGGGGGCGACAAGCTGGCGGGGGAAGTGCACCGGGGGGCACCATGCAGCACCGGTCATGGTGCCGGGGGGTGCCAGGCAGGGCGGCAAGGCACCATGGGGTGCACTGGGCAGTGCGGGAGGGTGCCAGCGGGGCTAGGCAGCAAGCTGGTGGTGTGGGGTCCCGTGTCAATGAAGTGCGGGCAATGCACCGATGAGGGGTGGTGGGCCGTTGTCAAGGCCAAGGAAATGTGCGTGGGGTGCAGGTTGGGAACCGCATGGACGTCATTGTTTGGTTGGATGCATTGTGCACCACAGGGCGGCGTGCTCTATGTAGGCCGCGGGTAGCGCGGCCTTTGTCGTTGCACCCACCGTTGCCTCTTGCTTCATCGCGAAGCCATAGAACAAACAAAAATGTAAAAGGTGGAGGGTGTCAGGCCGTGTTAGTCGGCCCACACCCTCCGCGTTTATAGGGTGAAAACATTTGTCTCATGGAGTGAAGAAGAAAGTTCAACAATACGTTCACAATAAACCCATATCATTCTTTGGAGAAGGAAGGTTAAAGGATTCAATTTCAACAAGTATAAACCCCCTACCTTTGATTTTCCGGTCGTCGATCAATGTTCGTCAACAGTGTTGTAGAAAGAAGATGATGAAGTTCGTTGATCGTCATTTGCTTCCAAACCTGAGTTACGTCGGCTCGTGGAAGATGCTCCTATCATGTGAGGTTCCGAGGAAGATGTCAACGAAGTTCGACGTTCTTTATCCTTCATTGGAGACAGTGTAAAACTCCACGTTCTGGGTGTCACATCACTTTACCAGTGGTTCGTCACATTGTGAAGCCATCACAAATCCTACTCCCAAGATCTCTATATATAGGAGAGGGGGAGAGTTAATTAACCATCGCAAAATTTATGACTGTTCATTTATTAGTAACCTTCTTAATTTCCAATGATGCAGTTACATAATTTAAAAATTAAGAACAAATTAATAGGCTCCCCTAAATTAATTGCACGAGAGGTGGCACACTTAATTTGGATGATGTTATGTGGCTCCCTATAATTAATTTACAGGCGTTGGAAAAATTTATTGGAACACACGTTGGCTCAATTAATTGGCACATGCGTTGGCACAATTATTTGTGCAGAGGAGGACAACAGGTCCTCCACCCATTAATGAGAGGTTGTGCATCTCGGGTGGTCCCCACGTCGTAACGTCTCGTGGGGGGTTAGGGTGTGGTGGTCCCACCCCAAACTTCCAATGGGAGGATCCAACTAACCGCACACAAAACACATGGTAGATTAAAAATTAAAATAAAGTAGTGTATTGTACAGTATTTTGTTACTTTTTTAATAAATGTCCAAAAACTAACATCCAAACTCATTAGATCACAACTGTCATGAAGGTCTTACTAAGAAATTACCAACATTGCAAGTTCAACAGTTCCCTCAGATTTCATTTCCAAGCACCGGTTCAAAAGACATAAAATCCCGAACGTACATTTACTAAACATACCTGAAAACAAGTTCAGAAATTTATTATCAGTCACCCTCAAATCACACTAGTTGAGGTTACGCTCTGCCTAGGTGAAACATGCCTCAAAAAACCCAATGGTATTCTCATATTTTTAATCCAACTAACCATTTATATGTTATGAATTTTACAATAAAATAATTTTCACTTTATTATTTTATTTACTGCCAAAAACAAACAATTTTTGGTGGCCCGCACTAGCCAAAGATGATATCTTCTTAAATAAAGCATGCCCCCATGAGTTTAGAGGTGGTATCATATTTTTAATCCGAGATACCATTTGTGAGTTACAATCATTTGAAGTATAAAATAATTTATTTAATTATTTTATTTACGGTGTATACATTTTTGGGATTTTTCACATGAGGCTCGTGCCGACTAAAATGAAGTCGCACCTAGGGTAAACCCGCCATCCTGAGAGAAAAGGTGCCCTCATGATTATGATTCATGTAATCGTTTAAGATTTATTCCACTTTTCATGAAAACTGCTTACACGAGTTAATTTATGCTTAAAAAAACATCAATCAATGATTCTGGGCACACCGGGTCTCGGAATCAAGCATCATCTAGAATTGTGGACTCATAATTTTCCAATGAATTTAAAAAAAATTAAACTGAATTTTAAGATATTTACATCCCCCCACATCAGTTATTTATGCCCTCGTAAGCTACAACTCACACAAAGGGAACAAATGGGGGTACTGAGCACGCATCTGAGCCTCCCGATCCCATGTGCTCTCCTAAAGGTTCATGTGCTTCCAACGAACGCACACCAATTGTATCGACTGTCCACGTAGGACCCACTCTTATCAATCAACAATATCCACTAGAACCTCTGTGAAAGTCTCCCCGTCATCGATGTCTAGCTCTCCAAGTTCGATGATGTTGGAAGGGTCTTGCGCCCGGTGCAACGGAGGTGGATGATCTAAGAGGTATGACACCTCGCCAACTCCATCGAGGACCTGGAATGGTCTGTTGAATCTCAAGGATAACATGCTTCCTCACCCAAATATCTATAGTCCCTATTGAGGTGTGACCCGTAGAAGAACGTGGTTTCCATCCTCGAACTCCAGAGGTCTTCATCTCTTATCAGCATACGACTTTTGTCTACTCTGTGCAGTCTTCATCCACTTAGGGATGTACCGCTAGAAGGGATATCTGAAACTCCCTAAACACTTCCTCCTAATGTGACACCAACACTATAGTACATCCTCTAAAGTGGATGACCTACTCCCAACCATCAAAAAATTAATCATGTGCCTGCCTTGGGGATGTTTGATCATATTGTGTCTCAATGTTAGTGTTTCCATGCTACGCCTCCCGGACCCACTGACAATGTGGGGTAGTGACTGTAAGATACTGAAGGAAGGCTGCTCCATCTCTATCCACAATGGACTTTTGTAAAGCACCTACCTCCTCTATTTCCTCGACTAGATGTTGTATACCAGATCTCCAACTGAGAGAATCTGCTACAACGTTTTCCTTCCCAGGAGTATAGTCTATCTAAAAGTAATATTCCTGGAGGAACTCAAGCATACGTTTTTGTCTCATGTTCATTTCCTTCTGAGAGAATATATACCTGTGACTCTATTGATCAGAGTACATGGTAAAATATTCACCCATATGATAGTGCCTTCACATCTTCAAGGAGAATACCACTGCTGATAACTCCAGGTCATGGGTAGCGTAGTTTATCTTGTGTTGTATCATCATCTGAGAACCATATGGGATCACTGCTCAATCCTGCATCCGGAGATACCCGAGTTTGGTCCCTGATGCGTCACGGTAGACTACGCACTATACGCCTCCGTTTGGATGCCTCAAGATGTTGGCACTAGTCAGCCTCTACCTCAGCTCCTAAAATCTCTTCTAGAGATTTGGTTATGCCTATGGGCATAATCAAGAACTTGTAGTGGCCGTAAAGGCACCTGAAGACCATCTTCTACACTTATTCGTGTCGAACTCTAAGCTGGTGATAGACTAACATGGGTTCTATATTTGGAATTGTTTTTCCCAAACTCATCTACTTCTACTGATAACTTTAACTCCAGTTGCCTTGAGGGTAAGGCTAACCGATTCAAGAGTGATCGGTCGTACCCTCTAAAGAATGAGTTTATCATGTGCTTCATGGGTTTCCCTTTTCGCCAACCATTGAAAACCCCATCCCAACATTTTAGATAAACCACAAACTTTTTTCCTAATACAGTCAATCTGTGTATGAACTGTGGTTTCCCATTCCATACCCAAACTAAAGTCATAAGGCCTAGATGGTACCACCAAGAGGTTCCAACCAAAACTCTCGCCTCAAAGGACATATCACACCGTCGACATAAGTGTTATTATAAAGTCTTCTCCCAATGTTATCTCTAGACATGAGGGTCAAGTCAATGGTTTAACTAGAAACTTTTGGTCTGGGACAATATTCATTGACAGAATGAATGATTTGTACCTATGTCTATCGATACAGCATATATTATTAGACACAAACTGTACCAAGAATCATTCCTAGATCCCTTCTATCACACTCCTTGACCGCATGCAGCTACTGTCTTCCTATTCCCTCCATCTCGTTTTTCTCTACTAGCTCTGATTCCACATCAGCTGCTCTTCAGAATTTAACTATCCTCAACACTCCCTATTCTTGAAACATTTTAAACACCCATGACTCTGATACTGGCACCAGTTACCTGCTTTCCCACTACTAACATTCACTAGCTATATCTCTTCAACCAAAAAAGATTCAACCACAGAGGTTCCTTCTAGCACCCTAGCATAAGTAGGAATTCATATAGGAAAAGTGAGGGCTCGAATGTCCATTAAACACACCTCACTCTGGGGTCTGAGCTCTAAATCACTGATTTTATTATAGTTATCAAGTACATGGAATGATCAGAATGCCTCGATGAATACCCAGCTACGACATTTCATCTTGAAGAAGCTGTACAAGATCTAGAGAACTCGTAGATACCTGCTCAAGCCAGTCCTCAGCCGCCTGTGAGTTGGGCTCCCATTGGAATCTGAGGTGTATCTGTTGCTGAAACATGTGTAAGGAACTAAGCCTACATCTGTCATCTATTGGTACTACAGACTGTAAAAACTGACCAACAAGTAGTGATATAGCTGGCACAATACCTGAAGGTACTATCTCAGGCATCGTTCAATGTACCGAACCCTCATCACTATGAGGACCATCCTCAAGGTCGCTCAGTGAAAAAGACTAGTAGCTAAGATCACCATGTTATATACTAGTTTGTCAACTATGTGGTAAACTCTTACAATCACCTCCCGCCAGTCTTTTTCTACCTGGGAATCTGTCTCACCTCCTAACCTAGGAGGCCTATGCTGCTAGAACTCATGTAACGCATTCTGTCATCATCCACCATCTGCTAGTGTTTTTGGTGGGATTTGGTGCCCAATTGTTGGTGGTGTTGCTGGTACACCACCCGATGGTAGTAACATAGTATGACAGACCTACACCGTAGCCTCGTTGTTCAGTGGGTCGTCATCCTGTACTCTCTCAGAACTCTATCTGGCTATCTTCAGGGAGGCATCCTGAACATATGCGACATGGTAAAAAGTTTATACCTGGTTAGCTAACCGAGTTAGAAATGAATTAATGAAAACTTTTAAAAACACACATGCAATTAGTGTTTTCGATTACTAAGTAAGAAATCAGTTGTTAGGGTCCTTATATATGGATTAGTCTCTCACCGAACCAATACTGGACTCCCTGAAATGAAAACCACACTCAGTACCCTTAAAACTATTTATTCACAGGAAAGAAAGATTAGAGTCCTACGTTCTGCGGTAGAACCGAAGTCCTCTGATACCAATTTTTCATGACATGTCCACTGAGGCCCATTTCGGGACATCCGAAAGCCTTACTTCCATTGGACAAGGGCTAGAGGCTATCACCAAAGTTGTATTTCCCTAAAACTATGAATGCATTGCCTTTATAAAAAGTGATCACACAACCATAGCACATGAAACAGAAGACACTAAGCAAAAAATATATACAGAATAAGTGCTAGAAAGTAAAAGGGGCCAGAATACCATACCAACTATAAAGTATCAATACAAATAAATAAAAGTACAACTAAAAATAGATAAATAGCTGGAAAGTGAAAGAATCTTCTGGATCGTCCTCCGGGGTTCCTACCTAATGGGTAGGTATAGATGGCCTCCTTATCACACTACATCCGTCAGACTCTACCATGTACTGATACATTGTTAGGTCCTCCTCCGGGTACCATCCAGTCCTGGCGCTCTCGGCCTCCGTCATCACTCTTCGTCATCTGCATCCAACACAATGAGGTTCGGGAATAGCCTTTGTAGGGGTGAGTATAACGATACTCAGTAGGGACCCTGATACCCTCAAGGTATCAATAAATCCAACAAGAATAATCCACAAGGTATGACTTCAATAGATAACCATTACTTAAACGTATTCCAATACATATAACCAAGTTATCGAATAACCAATCTCATCCATGAATAAAACATAGAGGTCATTGAATCGGCTCTATATAGGATTTTCATTATCGAAATCGTTACTATTGGAGAAATCCACCTCTAACAAGTACAATGGCCTTTTCGCGACTCTGAGGTGCTACTCACTAACTGTAGACTGTTGAGGTACTCTTCTTTGTGGAGTATCGTGGGAAAACAACATCACAAAGAGATGCTTCCCACCTGGGGTTTGCCGCCTCACACAGTAGTGCTCCACATAATAGCCTACAGAAGTACTCCTCTTATTGAGTACCGCAGGTCTACCGTCTCACACAGTGGTTCTCCTCCACCATGGGTCTGCTGCCTCACATAGTAGTGCACCCCACTAGGCTAGTTGAGTCATTCTGAATCGATCGGTCAAGCAGTCATCAGGTCTCATCAAGCTACTAGGTCTCCATACTCTGTTCGTTAATCATCGGGAGGGTCCGCTCCATGAGCTACAGGATAATACTTAATGTGTCATGAAGTCTCACTTATAAGTATTACAAAGGACCACCACGTCATAGGGGTCTCAACTCAACAGACGACGTGTCAATCAAACGTTCGGTCTGTGAGTTATTATCCTTTTAGTCTGGGGCCCCAGTTGGTGTTATGTACGAACCAACACGACCATATGTCAACTATATCCTGAACTTCCATGGTGTTTTCTCAAAGGGATCATTCCTAAAAGAGATTACCAGCGCTGCTGATGGTTCATCAAAAAGACGTCTGGTGCCAACGATATAGCCAAAGTATGAAATGGGTTATTAGAGGGCTCGGGTCATGTCTGACCCGGTCGGACCGATTCGACCCAATCCAGTCTAGTTCGACCTAGTCTGGGTCGTCCTAATAAGAATCTCTTGTCCTGACTTAGCCCATTGGGTAGGTCAACCCGCTATGTTTTGACCTGGTCCACTGGGCCCGACCCAATAGAATACGAGGGCAGTTCGACATGATACCATCAAGCAGGCAGCATCAGCTCAAAAGATGGGGTCGTTTGGGCCAGCGCAGAAAAGGGTGTGGCTCGAGAGTTCGGTGGCTGGGATAACTGGAGACATGCCGTGTGGGGAGGTGGCTGGCTGTCTAGAATCCGGGTGGGCAGCGGGAGCACCAGGCAGGGTGCTGGGGCGCCGGGCAGGCCGTTGGCAGGGGCCGGGCATGCCGGGTTGCGCACCGGAGGGTGTCGAGCTTACTAGGTAACTCGTCGGGTGGTGCCAGGTTGGCTGGGCAATGCACCGGGGGCACTAGGCAATGCCACGAAGGGCGTCGGGGGGCACCGGGCAGGGCCGCAGGGCACAGCGGGGTGCGCTAGGCAGCGCGGCGGGGCACCGGAAGCACCGGGAAACACGTAGGGGTCGCAGGTAGCGTGCCGGCGAGGCACGTGCAATCCACCGGTGAGTCACAATAGGCCGTTTATAGGGCTGTGGAGCAGTGAATTGGGCTTGGGTCGGGCACTGCTTGGCCATAAGTTTTCGACTGGGTGCATCATGCGCCGCTGGTTGGTGTGCTTCACGGAGGCCGCAGATAGCACAGTCTTTGTCGTTGCTTCCATAGTTACCACTTGCTTCATTGAAAAGTCTTAGAATAGACTCAAATGTAAAAGGAGGAGGGTTTCGTGCCGTTTTAGTCAGCCCGCAACCTCCGCATTTAGAGGGTGATATCATTTGGTTCACGGAGTGAAGAAGAAATTTCAACAATACCTCTGCAATAAACCATTATCATTGTTTGAAGAAGGAAGGATAAATGATACAATTTCAACAAGTATATACCGCCGACCATTGATTTTCTGGTCGTCGATAGTTGTCCGTCAACGATTTTGTAGAAAGAAGACGATGAAGTTCATCGATCGTCGTGCGCTTCCAAACCCGAGCTGCATCGGCTCATAGAAGACACTCACGTCGATTGAGACTCCAAGGAAGAAGTCGAAGGAGGTTGGCGTTCTTTGTCCTTCATTGGAGAAAGTGTAAAACTCCAAGTGTTGGGAATCACATCACTTTACCAGCACTTCATCGCTTGGTGAAGCCTTAAAGAATCCTACTCCCAAGCTCCCTATATATAGGATAGGGGGAGAGGTATGTAACCATTGTGGAATTTACGACGGTTCATTTATTAGGAACAATCCTAATTTCCAACGATGGAGTTAATTAATTTAAAAAGGGATAATAAATTAATTAGCTCTACTAAATTAATTGCATGGGAGGTGGAACACATAATTTTGAGGATGTTTAGAGGCTCCATATAATTAATTTATAGGTGTTTGAAAAATTTATTGGCACGCGTGTTGGCTCATCTAATTGGCACGTGCATTGGCACAATTAATTGCAAATAGGAGGTCAACATGTCCTCCCACAATTAATGAATGGTTATGCATCTCAGGTGGTCCTCACATCGTAACCTCTCAAATGAGGTTAGAGTGTGGTGGTCCCAGCCCCCATCTTCCAATGAGAGGTTCCAACTAACCGCACACACAACACATGTAAGATTAAAAAATAAATTAAATTAAAGTGTTGTACTTTTTTTATTTAAAAAAAACCAAAAAACTAACATCCAATCTCATCATAACACAGCTGAAATAAAGGTCTCACTAAGAAATTATCGATGCTAGGAGTTCAACGATGACCACATATTTCATGTATGAGCACCGGTTAAAAATATACAAAATCCTGAATGTACATTTACTGGATGTACCCGAAAAAGGATTCAGAATATTATTATCAGTCACCCTCGACTCAAGCTGGTCGAGGTTAGGATCTTCCTAGGTGAAACAAGCCCCAACTAAACCAAAGGTACTCTCAGAATTTAAATCTGACTCAGCATATAGAAGTTGTAAATTTCACAATAAAATAATTGTCACTTAATTATTTATTTACGTCCAATGACTAACTTTTTCTGGTTGCTCGCGCCGGCCAAAGTTAGTATCTTAATAAAAAATGCATACCATAACGAGTTCATTGGTGCTCTCATATTTTTAATCTGAGATACCATTTGTAAGTTATAAGCATTTGAAAAACAAAATAATTAATTTTATTATTTTATTTACGGTGAAGCCATTTTTGGGAATTTCACAGGAGGCCCACGTCGACTAAACTTACATCATCCCTATGGTAAAATCGCCATCCTAAGAGCAATGATGTCCTCAAATTTCTTATCTGAGTATCCGTTTAAGAGTTATTCCACATTTTCAAGAAAACTTCTTAGGAGCGTTAATTAAAGATTAACAAAATTTCAGAAATTGATTCCGCGCACACCGAGCCTCGGAATCAAGCTTCATCAAAAAATTTGGACTCATAAAATTCCCATGAATTTAAAAAAAATCCACATAATTACCGGGACATTACATAGAAATTATTAATGAAAAATGTGATTGAAACATAAAAAATTACATCATTGTTAATATCTTAATAAAATCCTCATAAAATATAGTTAATTAGATACATTTTATGATAGAAAATTTTTCATTAAATTAATCATTACAGACATTCAGGTCCAATACACACACAAAACAAAAGTGCTAATTGGTAAAAATGGTATATGTCTCCCATAAATAAAAGTTAATTTGGAGACCCTTACAACATGTAAAATATTTCATTGTACATGTTAAAAAATCCTATATAATAAATATGTATTTAATTAAAATTTATTTCTACTATTATCCTTATATATATTACAATATAAAAGTACTATTTAATTATTAGGTACCCATTTATTAGAAATTCTTCCTTGAAATCATTATTTTGTTGATGGTTTTTATCAATTCACTTAAAATTTTGGTTTAATGGTTTGATCCTTTCACATTTGTTCTGTTTTAATCATCTAAAAAATCTCTTCCACATAATTAATATCATCTCATATAATCATATTAATTATTTTTACCAGCTATTCATAGTGGAAATTAAATATTAATTACATCTATTTGTGGAGATGATATTCCGTTTGTGTGCATAAGTGATGTCTTCATGTTTCAATGGATAAGAAAATAAGGATAAATAATAAATCAACAATGAAAAATTATAAATATTTGATAAATATACAATATTTATTTCTATAATTATTTAATATATCTTTATTAATATCCTTGTTATATAAAAATAAATTATTACTCATATTTATTTTTTGAGGTGGTAGTATACAGGTAATTTAGAGAGGTGTTATAATTTCCCAGTGGATGGAAGTTTAAATGGGTGGTTGGTATTTTATATAAAATGAATTATAATTATGTTTCAATTTTAATAAATTTAAAATAAATGTAATTTTTAAATATAAAATATACATACTGATGGGACAAAATACATCGCTTCTTGTAGACTGTAGTACATACATATGCCTGAGAGATGGTTTTAATTACAATTATATGGAAAAGGATATAAATTGAATATTAAGTTCAGATAAAAAATTTAAATATAGTAAATAAAATTATTTCGTCATACTTAAATGGTCATGTAAGACTTAATATAGGTTTATGGTGAAATAATCAATTAATAGATTTGTATGAAAAATTACCTATTATTAGAGTATCATCTTTTGAAAAAATTATTAGGGATTATTAGATGCACATTTTGGGGAAACAAATTCACAGTAAAGGACAGGGATGTTGGGATGGTGTTTTGGAAGATAATAGTTGAGCTATAGGGATGAACTAGTCTGGGGAAGTGAGAGGAAGCAATGGCTTTTTATAAGTTAGTTTAGTAGAAGACATGTAAATATATCAAACATTATTACATGTTATTTGTATTACATAAGTCAAGTGTATCCTAATTTATCATTAATAGAATATAATTGGGTTTGTGTCAAAAAATAATCATCTAATAAAATAAAAGACAATGTTTATATTTTATTTTAACCCATATCACTTAGTTTAACATCTTTTTTTAATCGTTATAACCCTTATCGTTGTTACATTATTTGTCATGGTAAAAATTCATTATAATATAAAATCATGTTATTTATATGAAATATTAAATATTATGATAATATAAAATAATTATTTCATTTTTAATGAATGGATTATTAAAAAGATATAATTTAATTATTATATTCACCCAGAAAATGGGTAAATTGTTTTAGAGAAAATGTATTTTGAAGCATGAAAATGATTTTATTATCATTCCATTCCATGATAGAAATATTTAGTTATTATAAATATATATTTTTAATATAATATATAAAAATGAAATTAATTTATTTTTTAAATATTTTGAAATTTAATTATCTAAGACAAAAATATATTATGAACATAAAAATGGATATCCAAAAATAACTATTTTTTACGTCATGATTTAATCATCACTTCATCCAGTTTGAAAATCAATGCACGGATGCATATTAAAAATAGATATATTTCATCAAATTCATAGTTCATTAATGATTAGTATTCAAAAAATATATAAAAATACAATACATTCAATAATTTTTCATTTAATATAAAAATATATTATTTTAATCATTTAAAATTTTCTAATTATTTCGATGTAAGTAATTAATAATTTTCAGTTAAAGAATTTTTTTAAAGATATTTTATATAATTTTTTTAGTAAAAATTATACACGGAAATAAAACATCAAATGGATAATACACACATTTAATAATTAAATTTCAATAGTATATCACTATTTATATAAGATCTAGGATGAATATTAAGATAACTATTAAAAAATTAATTTTAAAAATTGGATATATATATATATATTAAAGAATAAATTTTTTTATAGAGTAAAACCATGATTAATAAAAGAAATAAATATGTTTATTAAATAAAATTAATAATACAAATTAGAACACTTGTTTCTATAACCATGAATCTATAAACTTTTAACTTTACTATACATCTGAAATATTATAAAATTGGAACATATTTTACCTAAATTTACACATTTATGTTCAAGTACTATTCTACCATCTAGAGAAAACCTGATAATTATTTATTTTATGTGTTCTTACTATTTTTCAGTAATTTTTGTGAATCCACAACACTTTGTTTTTTAGGAACTCGATTTAGGATATAATACACTGTCAATGATGTCTATCCGTAAATTTTTCATAGAGGACATGAGATTAATATAATAAATTTAACTATTTTTATTAAATTAAATTTATTTATTTGTAATTTCTGTTTATATTTAATTTTTTGAGAGTATTTACTTCATTTAAAATTCCTTATTTTTTATAACAATTGTGGAGTATAATATTCTTATCTCCTTTTAAATACAAGGAATATAATTATAAGACTATATTTGTTTTAAAAATGATTTTTATAGATAGTAAATTTATCTATTATATGAATAAAACCATTTAAATGGAAGGTATTTATATATAAAGACAAATTATGAATAAATATAATAAATCAATTTTTATTACATATGTTAATACTTTCATGAAAACACTATTCATTAATAGGTAATTATTCTAGTAAATTACTTTTCCTTTATATTGTAGGAAACTGAGTCCTAACTATTTGGTTAACATGAAAGTAACTAATTTATTAATATTTTTTATATTAATGTTAATAATTACATTATTTTACATATAATCAGATTTTATATAATTTATATGTCTAAAACTATTATACCATATATAAAAAAACCAGTAAAATCATTCAATTAAAATTTACTATTTATTTTTATTCTTCCATCATACTTGTATACCATTTCAAAAAGACCCCATCATTAGATAGAACACTGGAATTTCATTTAATATAAACAAAATCCCATTAATTTACTATAATATTCTTGAATCCATGTATCTAAACATATTAGGTACATAAAATCCATAATTTAGTGTCGTATAATATCAAAAGGAGAAAACTTTGTTGATCTATACCCTTCCCTAGTATGTTTATCTTTATAGAGGCCCCTATATATTGTTAAATCCCAATATTGATTAATTTTATCATCTTTATGATATAAATTTTTGTTTCATTCTTGTCATGTATCATATGAATCATTCAAAACATAATTATTACCTTTTAGAAAATTATATTCAATGATCATAGACACAAATTACACCATTGGGGTATTATTTTCATCATTTTTTATAAGGAAATGAGAGTCATACATCATGATTCCTTGATTTAAACAAAATTAGATACCCCCTTTGTTCTTTATGAAAAATAAATTCTCTTTTAAAGGATGTTATTAATGTTTATGACCCTTGGATAACTTCAATTAGTCTACATTATTTTATATGAGTACTATATATTTAATATAATTTTGTTAATATTTAATCTAACACTTTTTATATTCCTCCAAAATTTTAATATAGATTAACAACTCAATATGAAATATATATTCTTTATAATAATCATTAGAATACTATAATTCATACAATAAAGTATCATATCTCTATTATAGAAGTTACTAATATTGAAAAATCCTCATCCATATTGTTTTCATTAAATATATTATAATATATGATAATTTATAAAACTATTAAATGATAGATCTATTATGTTCTATGTTGTATAAAATAAATTTTCACACATGGAATGCATTATATTTCACAATCATGGTTATATATTTTTTCCATAATGAATACAAAGCCTCATTTATGGTGGAATGATATTGGAATCTTTATAATAGATCATCAGGCATGGTGTTGTGTTATTAAACATAATATCTGAGATATATATTCTGGTATATTTTTCCTAATTTAAGTGACTTTTCTTATCTCATATTTATTTTTTTGGGGATCCATGGTTGAGGAATTTTAAACAAATATTAGATTTTTATTTGTTTCTTGTATCAAAATTTACCACCATTTAATTATTTTTCATGAAATTCCACATAAATCATCATTTTTATTTAGCACCACAATTTCAATTTTTTTAATTTATACAATTTCTTTAATGTTGTAATTCATTGATAATGATATAATGGATAAACCAAATAATAAAGGGTGGATTACAACACGAAATGTTACTTTTAATCTCTAATTAATTTTTCATTCACCCCAACAAATCATCTAGAGTGAATCCTCTTGAATATAGAATATTGGCCCATTGCACTATACTAATAAATAATTGGTAGGATCCCATCATAGGTTTATAAGAGTAATTGTAATTAGAGAAATGTATTTTCAATTTCTTTATAGTCATGTTCAATTTTTATGGGAAAACATGATAAACATAATAGTTTTACAAAAAAATTTTGAATTAAAATTTCAACTTCTATGGAGAATTAATTTATTTTCATTGAGGTTGTTATTTTGATAGGCTATCATACCCATTCATATTGGGTATACACCTATTCTTTAAATTTACTGATCATCATAAAATAATCAACACGATCTGATCTCACCTAAATTAATGTCTGTATAAAATCATACCCATTCATTGTGTGGATAGATGATCAAATAAATCTTATTTATTATTCTCATTTGATGAAAATGGTGGGATGACCAACTACAAATGATTAATAATAATATTTAACCAAGATGAACATCATGTATGTATTAGTAATAAAGAACTCTATGAGCCATGATTTAGGGTGAATTGAAATGTGTACCATCATAGAACTATATTTTGAAATCACACATGTACATATTCATGTGTATGGATCATACAGTTTCCCCTACCTCATGAGATTTATCCTACACATTAATGATTTTTTATATTGTTATAATGATTCACCTTATAATGTGGTCCTTACTCTATCCCAGTTTTGAATGTGAGTTTCCCATTAATGGCACATGATGTTTTCACTCATAAAAATTATATGTGTATATATTTATACATATATATTTAGAAAACCAAAAATACTCAAAAAATTAAAATTTTTAATTATATTTTCTATTTTAAACAGAATGAACTATACTGTCTTGAAGGAAAAAACTAAACTAATTTTATCCCATTATTTGATCATATCTATAGTATAGACAAGTTATAAATGAATAGAAAAATTGGTGCATGTTTCATTAAATATGTCACTTTAGTTATGATCAATATTCATCCTCTGAAGCGTTTTTAATTTCATGTTTTTTATATTCCCCTACACATTATTAAGTCTATGTGTCTCTTATCATTTAATATATGCATAAGAGTTAATATTTAATTATCTTTTGTGTGACCACACTCATACATTCAATTTGGTTAACCAAATAATAATCCCACTGTTTTAAAACATGTTTTTAAATTTTTCAACTCTCCCTTTATTTCATGGGAACAAAACCCGATTATCCTAGGAAGAAATATAATTTTATTATTAACTATTCTTATTTATGTATGTTTCAATCAATAAAGTTTAAATTAAATGTTATTATATATTATTTTTAGGTATCTTTGTTGGTGAATTTATAAAATTATCATTAATATCATCCCAAAGAAATTTTATAGACAAACTGACCCAAAATTACCTTTGTAAGTCATCAAAATTTTCGATTAATCTAACATAGTACACATTTAGGTTACCATTGGATTACAACTATTATAATAACTATGTTTGAAAGTATTATATATTGATTTCACATGATAAATGTTTTTATATATCTTAGAATCTTTTGATGACTATCTCAATATACATCGTTCAAGGACACTATGATACAATATAATTGTATTTCTGAAAAATGTGTACTCCGTTATTTAATTATTTTCCTTTGGATTCAAATGAAATATATTTATAATCTATTCTAGAGTAAATTATAAATGTTTATTTAATTTATCAAGAAGATATCATTCCAACCCCATTTTTAAAAACACTACAAATTCTAGATGTTTTTTCCTCATGATTATTTTTCCATATTATAATAAAGGATTCTTCAAATACACTGTAGTTTCTATAAAAACTACAAAAAATAATCCATAATAATACTGAAATATTTTAGTACTCTTTTAACCATATATAATTTAGAAGAACCAATATTACAATCATAGTTACACAAATTTCTAAATAATTATGAGATATTTATTATTTTATTTGTTATATAATAAATAAGAAACCTAGTAACCCTTGAATATTTTAATTGAGTAAATTCCCAATCATGATTTCGAATCATCATAATCCCAAAACAATATAGAGTAGAAACTGATACAAAATCATGTTATTAAAACCATAATAATAGTTTTTATGTATTGAGATTGAAAAATAATTATAAAATCTATATTTATTAAATTTTCAATTCATAAAAATGATTTTCTTCTCTTTAGTCTTTCAAATAATATTTCTAGAGGAAATTGAGTTATACATTTTAATAATATATTATTAATTTATAAAATCAATATTTCATTGGAATATAATAAAATAAGTGAACAATGAATATTTCGTAGAATTTCCTAAATATATGTATTGTATTCATTATCGAAATATCCCTTTAAATAATGTACATTATTAAATTTACTAGTAAATTGTTTTGGAACTTGTTTTAAATCATATATGTATCCTACCAATATACTTTCATTATTTTATTTTTTAACTTTATTATTTCTTTGGGTTGTTCTATATATATAGTTTCATCTAATTCAATAATTAGTAATGTAAATTTATCTATTTAGTTAAATATTAATGATATATGAAATCTAATAAAATAATAATTCTGTTATAAGTGTCCCAATCCAGGGGACCATAAGTCTCTAAATAATCAATTACATGTTCTATATTAAATCCACTACAAACCAATAAATCCTTATATAAATTAGTTATACCATTTTTGGAACTCCTTTCAGTCATAGAGTCTAAGGATTGACTAATGAGCGTACCTCAATAAATGAAGACAAAATATTAATAATAAAATTACAAAGGCTTTAAGGCGCGCAATTATACCTGCATGTCATCCTTGGGCGCACAAGTCACTTGCATGCTAGATATGAGGCATGCAAGTCACTTGCGCAGTCTAAGTAAAAATTCTCCCAAACATCAGGTGGCCTATAAATACCCCCCGTGGGCCCCCATTTAATGGACGGAAAAAAATCCAGAATTCATATTCAAGATCTGGTCGTCCAAGTCTCTGTCTGAAGTCTTCTAAATGATTCTAAGGTAATTCTTTACCTAGCATGGAATCTCTAAAGAGGAAGAATAATGCCTATGTATTTTAAATCATAAATACTTGCGTGCATAATTTTCCAACCCTTATGTGAAATGGAGACACTTGCATGCCACCATGTCCTCTCATGGAAACATGTGCACCACTAATCTCGAAGCATCTAGGGCTAATACTAGGGCTTCAGCCAAGTCTCGACCATGTATTACCCTACAAGTTTTTGGTCCCCCATGTGAACTCATATCGCACAAGTATACTTGCACGACCAAGACTTGCATTCCTAACCAATACTTGTGTGTCTGCCTCTTTTTGGGAGCCCCTCTTGCCTATTCACCCATTTTCGTAAAATATGCCTTTCCTTTTTAAGATCTAGCCTTCAAAATATTTTTCAAATCCACTTATGGCATGGTTTCTTTGTTAGATTCATTATGTGAAAGGATTTCTATGGAATATCACTCAAAACATTGAGATTTATATTACATTATATCACTATGGTTAAAGGATACCTTCATTCAACCTCATCCCTCAATATGATAGAATCATTGATATGGGAATACTTCTCAGGAATAAGCCCCAATCATAAATCCTTCTAACCATGGGAATCTTTCTCACGAGTAATCCCCAATTATAAATTAAATTACCCTTTAATCAGGGCATCGTCATTAGGTGTACGCCCCTAATTAATAATCTATATCTTCATAAAGCACAAATACCTTTACAGACCGTGTTAATGGGAATCCTCCTTATGTTTAGGCCCCATGTCCCCTCTAATTTGGGCATCCTCCTCATTAGTATGCCCCAATTTAGAGTATCCAAATATCCATAAAGGATTTTATAGACCCTGTTCCTAGGATTCTTTCCTGAAGTAAGTCCTAGTCTTTTTCTACTTTAGCACTCATACATTTGTAAGCCCCAGATCATTTCTCATAACCCCTTCATTCATGGCACAATAGTAATATTTACTGATACTCTTTTTTCTCACACCGAGGATGACTCACGGGAGCATAGAGTGTAAAACTAATTATGAAATCATTCATTTGGCCATTAATCATGAAGGTACCTCATACTTATTAGTCTAACTACATGGAATTTGATCTCTTCCTTAAATGTAGAGTACGTTGGAATCATTTGGGAGGTTCAATCCCATCACCCATTAATTCTCATGCATCCCATATGACATTAAACTATATCTTACTTCCTTAACTAAATGGGTTCTAATTATTCGTTAATAAGGATACGTCGGTAGACCATCTGTGGGTATGATCCCAACTCTAAAATAATCCCTGTCCTTTTGAATGAAAATAAACTTCAAGTTCCCCACTGAGTGGTTTTAAAACTAGTATGCTCATCATAATGAACAAGAGATTTCTATATAATGTATTTAATGATAATATTTTTTAAGAATCCCCAATACATACAGATGATTTTCCATCGTTGCATAACCTCAAATACATACAAAATATACTCTAAATCTTACACATATAAATCATTTATTGAAAAGACTAAAAGGAAAACACATTTTCATTCTTGGTAAATTAATAAGGATTCATGGTCATAACTCAAATTTATAAGAGAGTCCCGGAGTGGACAATAATTCCCCCCCAAAAGGTGTGATGAGTTTGACCATCCATCCTCTTGACCAATGAAAATTCTTAAGCCTTATTAGTTCACAACTAATGAAAAACTACCTTTAAAAAGTAGGTAAAAATGGATATAAAATCATTGGATGTTTATGGTTCTACGAATAATCCCATTAAAACCAGATTGGAATGATTGAACCATAAACAAACATGGTTATCCCCATTTTCAGAAGAAAAAAAAATGGTGAACCCAATGTGAATCCTTATCCAAATTAAATGATGTTTTCCATATTTCTGAGGCCCCTATTAAATTTATTATGAAGGCCAAAAAAGAAATTATTAACATATGTGCTCATCCAAAAGAGGTAGTCTTGCCATACTTATCTAGATTAGGTCTCTTATATCAAATAGGCCCTATTTTCCAAGATCTATCTGCATTAGTGAAATGGATTCGTTATAGTCCACACCTATGAATGCCACAACCACTACTCATGATGGATCCTCTTCCGCTCTGAAGATGACATAACCTACTCAGTGTCTTAAAAGATGTATCTCAAATGCATTGGAAATGGAATACCATCAACATGGTACCATCCCAACTCTGGAGGCTGCTTGAAAATACCTCCTTGTTAATAACTAACCCCGGTTGTCTAGACAGCAACGACCAGGGATCAAGAAGCAGGTGGTTCTAACCACCGTATCCAACCATTTCGGGTCGTTATCCCCATAACGTAACAACCATCCCCTCTCGTTCTACATGGAGGTGGATCAGGAGGTCACTTAGTGCCTCCGTTAAAAGATACAGGAGTCCTTCCTGAGGACTCCCACCAAAAATTGCCACAATACTCATGCGGTAGTGCACCCTCAACAAGGTGACGGTGTCATCCCCAGTCATTCAGCTCGGGTTCCTCAAACCCACGAAGGAAAGACGAACCACCAGATGCGACAACCAGTCAACAGGGAGCAATTTATCATTTATGCCCACTCCGGACAAGTCCACCAACCTAACATGGTGGCAAGAAATGAGCAAGAACATACACCCGTCCATTATAATTCCACTGTCCAACAAACTCGTCTAGCAGTAACCCACCAATCTCATTAGGAAATTCCAACGGAGTACTATTGGCAGACACATAAACCTGCTTACAATCTCCAATTCTGTCAGCAGTCTTGTCTACCTGTATTGAAGGAAACCCACCAACCATACTTGATGAGGAATATATAGCAGAAACATATATTTGATAATAGTCATCAAGTTTTCCACCAGTCTCATTTGGTAGCACCCGGAGAGGTCAGTCAGAAAGCTCTGATGACAAATTTGGAGCAGACTCAACTCTCGACCCCTATGCATAATTACTTCAGAATTCATTAACAGGAAAAGGAGGTTAGAAGCAGGAAAATAAACCTACACCAGACATAGAATGGACTTATATTTCCATTCTAGTAGCTGAAGTCACCAAGCACATTCTGTAAATGATGAAAGAGAAACAGCAAATCACTGCTCATATCCTGGATGCTTGTCAGGATATTATCAAAGCTTCAGTAACATCTAAGGGAAAGACACGCAAATATGTCCCTATAACTAGTTTGACTCACAAACATGTCACTATAATGTAGATATACACCTCTGTTCTAGTCCAGGAGGGTCGTGGGGCATACTCCCCCAAGTCAGCCAGACAATCAATTCAGGCACATACACCTAATTTAAATTGAGAAAATCAGTCAAACCTGACCATTTCACCTGAGTAGGAACATACACCTAACCATAGTAACAACTTTCATCAAAAAGTGTATTCTAATGTGAGTAAGATGGTGTCTAAAAAATGACTCGTCTAGCATAGTCGAGAAATCAATAGCCAATTTTAAATAATGTCGTGATCTATCCTGGAGTTCTTGATGCACTCAGACAATTATCATTTACAGTTCAATATTCAACTCTCTCATTTCAAAATTCAGGAAGTAACAACAACAATTCAGAAGGTCTTCATCAGACATTAACTCATGAAGGCTTGCTTCAATACAGATCGGTCAATCTTGAAGTATCATCTTCAGATGAGATACACGATAACCCTCTGCGTGGTCAGAAGATCATGGGGAAAAAGGTTTCATCTTTTGTTGTATCCCACCATGGTGGTCCTCCCCATGATGATGAATTTAATTGTGAAAGTCCTCCCCGCAATAATAATTCACATTTCCTGAAAAATTCTTCAAAGGACAATGTAGTAATGAGAAATACATCTTATCTTGAGGCACTTGCAAATGTGAATCCAGTCATGTCTGATGCATTACCATTAGTGGGTGAAAAACATTCTCAATCAGAACACATCTCGGGGTTTAGGTAATTCTCCGAACCACCCATGGGTCATTCATGATCTAATTTGACAAATGAATTCTCTATTAATCTTGTTGAATCTGATGAAGCAACAAAGAAGCACCCTCTTTGGTACAATCAGGTAGAAGAATCATCATCTAATGAGAAAGAGGAATTGTTGAATATGAGAAATCAACTGGGGAAAGGTGAAATATCATTCATTTTTTGGCCTTTGGATGACTCTCAGTATGATATTATAGAAATGTTAATAGAAGATTGGATTCATGATATTTGTCTCAATATATGGGAAACACTTTGTCACTTAAAGGAGAAAATATTATCTTCTAATGAATATGAAAATCATGTCATGATAATTTAAGGGTTATAATGCCAAATTGACGTGGCATCTCTCTCAGTTTCCTGAAATCCAATGGTTGAAAAGCAGTAGAGAGCCCTTTTGTGTTCAAGCCTTGGACTGTTGAAAAGATTGTTCAATTTAATTACCAATTCCCCATCTGGTATTCATATTAGGGGAGGAGTTTTTCATGGAGCACTGCATTTTACTGTGCTCTCCAGCCAACAATTCCCGCCAAATGTGGTCTCATGCAATGTTATTGTCCATGGCCAGCCAAAGCCAATTGGTTTTGTGTGTCATAAAATGTTGGCTCAGGAACATGCCTCAATTAGTTCTTCCCAATGTCACAAATACAAAGAAAAAGTAATCAAATTAATCTTGCATCAAGAAAATCATAATATTCAATAGGCTTCTCATTTAGAGTATGCACGTCATTAGGTGACAAAAGTGTCAGAAATCATTCAACGGTCATTTGAGCTAGGTGATTTGAGTGGATGTAGGTTGATGCATCCGTCCAATTTCTGAACTAATGTCCGCAAAATATGGAGAAATTTTACGAAAGTCTCATATATATCATCTTAATAGACACCTCAACTTGTTAGACTAGGGGCTCTTTTAAACCAACCCCCAGAATCAACATATAGGATTCGTGGAGTTCAGCAGGAACAATAGTAACAACCCAAATACACCAGACTGGGGACTTTTTCAAATTCTCAATATCTTCCTCAGAAAAAGTAAGTATTCCCTTGATTCGGGAAGTACAAAAAAGAGGAACACAGAGCCTAATTATCATGATATTCCCTCCAAATTATGGTTCATTAATAAGTTCTTGAGGGATCAACCAAATAAAAGGCAATATCATATAAAGTACATGGAAGAAGACAATATCGTATAAGGTCTGATACAAGGGATGTAATGCGTTATGCATCGAAAAATTTCATCAATGTCATTGACACTGATTCCCTAGAACATGAGACTCACTCAGAGGAATTAGATGAATAAGTTAATTTCTAAAAGGCTGTACACACAGAAGAAAATGAAGAAGATGTGCGTACCAGAAATAAAAGGCTTACCCACAATTTTGGAATTTCTTCAAATAACCATCTCCCCCCTCTCTGAATGGAATCCAACAAGGGGAAAGGAAATGTAAGGTTACCCCTAACTTCATAGAAGGACAATAACTATTATTAGATGAAAATTTCACACAGAAAGAGGAAGAAATGAAGGAGTTAGTGCGGTTAAATGAATAACTACTTCAAGGTAGACTTCCTCCTAAGAATGCTGGAGTTAGTCAATCAAGGGAATTCATTACAGCTACTAGGATGGATCCAAAATATCACCCTTTAAAAGTACACCCTCACAGGTCTAATCCTATGGTTCATATGCGACAACAACTGGGAATACTACCATTAGTGACAGTACCTGTCACCACACCCTCCCAAACTCTAGTTCTTGCACCTGCACAGGTCCAAGCTCAACCATATTTTTCTCAAAAATGAATGACTACCATTGAGTAATTAACATCATGGGTGGAATATATGGAAGGAAAACATGCACTAGTTAAACTAGAAGAAGAGAGAATACCCTGAATGGGTTTATGAAATTCTTCCCCCATCAAATTTTTTGAGTAAAACATTCCCAATTTTTTATGGTTTGGGAGATCCCGAACAACACATAACAAATTTTACTTCTGGTTGTGACCCTATGATGGGAATTCTAAACAACAAGAAGCAGTTAAGCTTAGTTTTTTTGTACAATCATTTCAAGGACCTTCGTTTGTCTTGTATACAAACTTGCAATCCTGGTCAATTACTAGGTGGGAGGATCTCCATAACGAAATCCCTCTTCAATTCAGATCAACGTTGCCAAAGACAACAGTTGTTGATCTTACAAATTATAAGAAATGGGAAAATGATGTAGTTTGAGATTTCATTGCTCGATGGCTGGGATTAACATATTCGTTATGTTTATCACTCCCTTAAGAAAAATTGTTTCCGATCGGTGTGGAAAATTTTCATGACGAATTATGCAAACTGTTGATCCCTGTGAAATATACAAGAGGGTTTCGAGACCTTACCTCAATTGCTCAATATATTAAACACTCTCATACATTGTCTATGTCTAAAACTCCTATAATTCCATCATTTCATGGAAGGAGAATTGGGAAAGAAAATACTGCTACACTTATGCTTAAACAATAACCATTACCTACTTCAACTCAAGACCTTCATCATATCGAAAGGCACCACCTTCTTGAGCATCACGAAAAATGGCCGGCTTGTCAAGATGATCAAGAAGATCAAAGGAAGTAGCCTTTTGAATGTTTTAAGAAAAAATTTTATTCTTTCTAGAATGAACAAGTTCTTCGCTACTTTATATCGACTCTATAAAACAACCTGGTTCAGTTGCCAAGGCCCAAAAGGCCGAAAATGGAAGGAGATGAAGACCTCCCCAACTATTGTCCATTTAATCCGATGTTGGGGAATCCCATCTAGTAGTGTATTGTCTTAAATGACCTCCTAAAGAATATGGTGGACTCTGGAAAGGTATAATTGAAAGGTAGTTTAGCCCAGGTAGCATGTATTACTGCTACTGATCCAGAAGAGGAAGGCGAGTGGCATGAACTCAATAGTAAATATATGTAAAAATATAATGATTGTATGTTTATGAAAATGATTAATTGAACTCATGCCATTTTACGATCACAATTGAATCAACCAATTGTGTCTTCTGATATGAATTCCACAACAAAACCCCCTTCATCAGATGGAAAATATACAAAGAAGCATCATAATTCAAAAATATAAGAATAGTCAGAGGAAGGAGAGTTCATCTCAAAGCCTAAATTGTCTTTGACTACGACAGATTTAATGCCATCTACTTAAAAAGTACATGCACCGCCACGCAAAATGGTACAACCTGAAATGGTTCATCAGGAAGAGTCTTCATCAGAAGAAGTGTTGATCTTTGGTTCAGTTACCATGATTCATTTTACAGATCCCTATGCCATCCATAGTTTCTATCTTGATGAGCCTAATTTCCCCTGTAAAAAAAGGAATTAGAGGAAGAGGAAAAGGAATAGGATACATGGGAAGACGTGGATATTTTAGATGCCACTATTAAAATTTTCCCCTTCCAGAACAATATATGTGGCTGAAACTCATGGTAAGGCCCTTCGATGGGCTCAATAGGAACATGAGAGTTCTTCCACACATGGCTGATTCAGTACAGGTACAGTTATTTTTGAAGATATGATATAAGTTATACCTTTTTCCTCTCCGAAAAAAATAGTCCTAGTCGTTCTAATCATGCAAATCTAGGAGTATTTCCAACTGCTAGCCTGATACAAGATGCATCCACTTTCAAAGAATCAACATCTAAGTAAACTGAAAAACCACATGTTCCCATTGGGAAACGAAGACCATTTCACCAAAAGAATGATGTCTTGAAACATTTTTTTCCATGTACTGGCCATGTTATCAATTCTAGATTCCTTGAATCTATTAAAGGATCTTCAAAAGGCACTCATTAATGCATTTTCAAGTCCTCAAGAATTCAATACTCAAAATGTTGCAGCTGAGGTTTATCATATAGAGAATGATCCTGCAAAATTCCATGCAGTTATATCATTTACAGATGAAGATGAAGATAATTTTGTGCATGAACATATTTGACCTTTGTATTTATCTAGGAAGGTCAATGATGTAGACATCCAAGGAGCTTTCATTGATAATGTTTCAAGAGTTAAACTCATCCCTATCCATACACTTCATCGATTAGGCCTCAACGAATCTGATTATCTCCTTCAAATTTGATATTGCAAGGATATAATGATGATGAACAAGTACCTCTGGGCGATATTACACTAAGAACTCAGTTTGGAGACCTTGCATCCAATTAAGATTTCATGGTTTTTCATCATGACACAACCTTCAATATTTTCGTTGGAAGACCATGGCTACGTCAACATGCGGTTATACGTTCATCATACCATCAATATATAAAATATTGTTTCAATGGTCAAATTGGGACTTTTTATGGAGACAAAGCCTCATTAAAAACATGTTAATCTATATACATTGAGGAAGTGTTATATCACATGGAGGGAAGGGAGATATCCACAAAAGAGGAGGTTATCAAAATTAATGCTCCACATGATTTAGAAAACATTACAGTAAACCCATTCATTCATTTCAGTACAGATTATGTGTTTACTATCTGTAAAATTGGCAGGATTGACCCAATTCAAAACCCTCTTATAGAAACATCCATAATGTAAATTATAGAAATCGAGAAATATAACATGGGAGAAATTGTTGATTTACCAAAAAACAATGAAA
Organism: Viscum album; assembly: GCA_963277665.1. Lineage (NCBI taxonomy): Eukaryota > Viridiplantae > Streptophyta > Magnoliopsida > Santalales > Viscaceae > Viscum > Viscum album. The sequence goes on along the minus strand of OY728157.1, from coordinate 706,006,950 downwards.
GATCAAATGAAGATGTCTTCATTTCATCTGATGAAATATAGAAATTTTATACTTCATCAACCAGGCCTAAGGAAGTTATTGCATTGTTAGATATGAATGATGATGTCGATTATCAATCCATCATCTCCTATTTATTACCCAAAGAAGAACCTTCATCATCAATAGGGTCAGAAATGATAGCCTCTTCTTCATGATGTTCAAATTTTATCTTCTCTACTGATCATGGAAATTATGCTTCATCATATACTATGCAAGTAGTAACAAATGAAGTGACACATAATGATGAATAAGAGGAAGATCTCAATGATGCTCCCCCAACATTTGTAGAAGGTATTTTTACCATTGTGGATGAACACAGAGAAATAAATATAGGTAAAAAAGAAGATCCACACCCCACCGTAATTAGTGCCACCATGACTCATGATGAGAAAGAAATGTATATTTCATTTTTAAAGACAAATAGAGATATATTTTCCTGGAATTATATAAAAATTCTAGGTCTTGATCTCGATATTTCCACTCATTATTTGGGTTTTCCAGAAGAACATCACGGATTCCAGTAAGCAGCAAGATGAACATACCCAACTTATGCCTCCAAAATAGAAGCTGAAGTGCATAAGAATATCGATGCTATCATCATTAGAGAAGTTAAATATCCCATGTGGTTGGATAATATTGTCCCTGTGAAAAAAAATAATTGAAAAATTTGTGTTTAAATAGATTTTAGAGATCTTGATTGGCATTGTCACAAGGATGATTTTCTTGTTCTGATAACATAACTCTTAATTGAAGAAATAACTGACTATGAAGTTCTTTCCTTCATGGATAGATATTATGGGTATAATCAATTCCAAATTTCTCCATAATATGAAGAATCTACAGCATTCAGAGGCCCTCAGGGTATGTTTTGTTATCTGGTAATGCCCTTTGGCATGAAGAATGTATGTGCAACGTATAAATGTGTCATGCACCATATCTTCAAACTCTTTTTAGGAAAATTTGTTGAATGTTATGTGGAAGATTTTGGGGTTAAATCCATACATTATTCTAATCAATTGGCCAATATGGAAATCATATTTCACAAACTTCGACAACACAATTTGACGATGAATCCCTTGAAATGTGCTTTCATGGTAACCGTAGAAAAATTTCTCTACTTTGTTATATGCCATCATGGTATCGAAGTTGATCATGAGAAGACAAAATAAATCCTTGGTCTGTATCCGCCTCAAAAATTGAAGGAATTGAGAGGACTTCAAGGAAACATGCCCTATATTCGGCATTTCATTTCCAATTTTGCAGGAATGTTTTTACCCTTCACCAAATTAATGAAAAAGGGATTCACCTACCAGTGGAATGATGAATTTCAAGATGAAATCTATATTATCAAGAAATATCTATTGGATCCACCAATATTAATTCCACCAATTGAAGGAAGAACACTTATTCTATATGTCAGAACTTTAGAGCGATCATCGGGTGCCTTCCTTTCCCAAATTAATGATGCTGGGAATGAAAACAGCCTTTACTATCTTAGTCGGACTATGCCTAAGGTAGAAACTCAATATTCAAGTATTAAAATGTGCAACCTAGCGGTGATCATTACAGTTCAGAAATTGAGACTCTACCTACAACATCATGAGTTTCAATTGGTATCTCGCAATAACCCGCTCAAATTTATCCATAGTCGTCCAATACTTACAAGACGTCTGGAAAGGTGGGTAGTTATTTTGCAGCAGTTTGATTTCTAGTATGTGTCCAGAAATGAAATAAACAGTCAAGCTCTAAACAATTTCCTTGTTGAAAACCCATCAGTAGAAGTAAAATATTTAAATATTGAAATTACTGTTGAAGTAGTTTTCTATATTCAATATAATCCTCAAACATGGGAAATGTACTTTGATGGTGCTTCCAGAAGTCCAACAGGGATGAAATTTGATGATCCTAAATTCAATAAAGATGGGTTAAGAATTGTGATTATTTCCCCAAAAAAGGTAGTTCTACCCTATTATTTCTTACTGTTGGGTGGTGGTACAAATAATGAAGCAGAATATCATGCTCTCATCGCAGGCTTGGAATTTGCGTTTCAGGCACATGTGAATCACGTAATGGTAAAAGGTGATTAAGATTTGGAAATCAAATAAGTCAATGGGGATTATACCAACGGAAAAGAAGATTTAATCTCTTTTTATGATTATGTCAGAGAGTTAATAGAAGAATTTACCACGGAACTAACATTTTCTTATGTCCTGCGATCAAAAAATGCCCATGATGATGCACTAGATGATGTAGACACAGCCTTGGCAGATCCAAGCCGGGACGAAACATTCATCAGTATTTCCCATTGTCGTATAGTTTCACCTTATGTTCAAATAAGAATAGAGTAAATCGATGAAATTAGTCCCATTTCTTAACCATATGGTCATACTACAGGATGCATGACAGCTAAGAGGGAATACCTTAAAAATGGAACACTCTAACCTAATAGAGCTGGGAACGAACAATTACAGCGAGGTGTGGTCAATTTTACTCAATATGATAGTCCATATCACCTAGAGAATATTATCTAAAAGCGAGGTTTTGATGAAATTTTCTTTAGATGTATTGATGGTGAAGAGACAATGGCTGTCATGAAAGAAGTACATGCAGGGGTATGTGGTGCCCAGCAGTCTTGACACACACTGTCTGATCAAGTTCGAAGGATTGGATACTTTAGGCCGTCAATTATACAAGATTGTGATGATTTCACTAAGAAGTGTCATTCATTCCATGTATATTCCAATTTCATTCATCAACCCCCAGAGTTGCTTCATACAGCTAAATACACATGGCCATTTCTCGAGCAGGGAATGGATGTAGTGGGACCATACCCTTCGACTATATCCAAGTAATTTAAGTATATTCTTACTACTGATGACTTATATTCCAAATGGGCAGAGGAAATATCTCTCAATGAAGTTTGTTCTAAAGTAAATGTTAGCTTCATCAAGTCTAGCATCATTACCAGATTTGGTGTCCCTTATACCATATTAACGGACAATGGCAGTAAATTATGTTCATCCGAGGTGAGAAAGTTGTATCCAGAATACAACATCAAATCCAACCATTCATCTCGGTTTCATGAAGCTGACAATGGCCACATAGAAGCCTTCAATATGAATCTTTCAAACATACTACAAAAGATGGTGGATAATGATATGAAATCATGGCCTGGTAAAAATTTTCATGCTTTATGGGCTTATCGGACCACCACACGCACTGCTATGTGGTCAACTCCATATTCATTAGTATATGGAATTGAAGCATTTTTCCCATTGTGGTTTAATTACCTTCGTTCAGAGTAACTATTTGTGTTCAGTCATCTACAAATGAACAATCTCAAAAGTGATTGGATGAATTGGAATGATTAGATGCAAAAAATATGCACCCTGAACCACTTGGGAGTCTATCAGAATCAGATAGCATGGGCTTTCAACAAACAAAATTCATCTTCGTTCATTTATTAAAGGAGAATTGGTATTGGTCCTCAGAACACCAATGATAATAGGGAAGAAGCCTCCAAATCTTGAGACAAAGTGGGAAGGACCTAATTCAATACATTATGTCAACTCTAATGAACCTTATTATTCAATCTCAATGTATGGAGAACTGATTATAACTCCAACCAATGAATGACTATTGAAGAAGTATTTTGTGTAACACAAACGTTTCCCCTTTTTCATCAAACATGACGTTAAATTGTTTCTCCTAGATACATGATGCTAAACTTTGCAACACTGGTCCATGAAATGACCTAAAACTATTTTAGTACTTACTACAAGTAATTAAACTACACAATCCCTATAGTCCTCCCTGTAATACATTAAACTGCATAGCCCCTCTATCATCTAACATGACGTTAAACTCTGTTTCCTTTGTAATCCAACATAATGGTAAAATGTTCGTCCGAGCTACAATATGTTATATTTCCATGTACCCCATGTCTGTGACACCTGATATTTAAACTGTGAAACAGTCTCTTATATGTCCTACATGATTTTAAACTGTGCACATTTCGTACCAAACATTAATATGCACTACAATACAACCTAGCTATGTGAAGCTAAACTGTGCAGCACCATTCGTCCAACATTACGTTAAACTGTGAATCGTTAGGGTTGTTTCCACCAATTATTTCTCACACCGTGCATGAATCACGTGATTTTAGAGTATGATCAACCAAAACACCCTTTATGGGATGATAACCATGAATAATTCCCAACAACATCTTCGGTTTGTGCTCATGTACAACTCAATCGTTATTTCATTATTCAATCAAACTACGCAGACTTTTATCGTTGCCTTCTAGGTGGGGTACATAGGTAACCTCTTGAGATTCAAGCTAGAAACCAATCTCTTCACATAGATTCACCTCTGTCTCATACGATGTTGATCCGTGAAGCATCCCAAAACCAATCTCTTCATTTAGGTTCCCCTTTGTCTCACATGACGTTAAACTGTGTACGTCCCTTTTGTCCCTGCTACATGATAGTAAACTATGAAGCACCATCTTCCTTGTTATGTGACATCAAATTATACAGTCCCCAATTGTCCCTCGCCTGAGAGGAAATCATCATTTACATTGATCCCCAATCATGTCATATTCCAAAGACTACGTGCACACATGGTAATTCTCGAACCATTAATCTTGGATCAAACCATCAATGAACTAAAGCCCCATTTCACCCTTCACTTTTACGAACCAAATATGTATAGAGGGTATTTCAAGAACATTGTTTGGCTTGATTCCCATCCTTATGGGATACGAAGGAACGTTCGATCATCCCTCGGATACAAGCCCATGTCTTTGGGACTAACCCCAAATTCCACTTTCAATCCCTTGGCCGAAAAGTCCCCTTGTGAAAACATGAATGTTGTATGAAAACCCTGGTCTTCATTCACATCAGGTGTATAATACACACAATGTGTATTCCTCATTATGGTCCGAGCATTATGACCTTAAACTAAGATCTATGACACTCTCATCCAACATGATGTTAAATTGTATTTCGAGAACTACGTAAAGATTGATTCCCATCCTTATAGGATATGTAGTGAAGTCCATCATTTCAATTCATCACCCAACCACAACATGATTATGGTCATCAATTCTCTATGCATCTCTTTCATGCATTAAACAGAACCCATTTTCTTGTGTCATACTCCCACCCATAAATACATTCAGATCTCCATAACCCTTTTCTTGATGTCTAGTCACAAAATGTCTAATACCCGAGAATTCTTTTTTCCTGACAGTGCAATATGTGCCCTTAGGAGGCCATGCATAAGTAGTCTACATAACAGACCTATCAGCCAAAAATACTATTACTTGACTATGCATCGAATTCTCTTAATTGGCCCTGCATAATTCAACCCCCTAACAGTTTTGTCAAATAGTGGTAACTTCATTCTTGGGTGAAAAAACACTTTAGTCTTTATTTGACTTCAATGCAATATTTAGGGATCTGCAAAAAAAGCCATCCTTAACACATTTTTCCCACAATCATTTTCATGATCTAAAATTAAATAAGTCTATGGTTTATATTTCACTTCCCTACGTTTGGGTCAGACCATCTAAGGAGTGATATTCATCCAAATCTTTGTTAATATTGATTGATAATATCCTCTCCATATTCAAGAACACCTCTCCATATAAAAACCCCTATGCTTTGGGAAATTTGAATCTCCACAAACTTCAATTGGATTTTTAGCAATAGAAAAGTAATTTTCTTAGAGATATTTTTCTTAACTATGCAGCACGTGACCTTAGGTAGCCATGATTATGTAGTCTACATAACAGACCTATCATCCAATAGATACTATTATTTGACTATGAATCCAATGCCCTTAAATGGCCCTAAATAATTCAACCCCCTAACGGGTTTGTTAAATAGTTGTAACTCACTCTTATGAATTACTTCTTCTAATTCCCCATAGCCCTTTTTTACATATCATCCGTCAGATTCAAAATTTTGTAAGTCATAGTTTACATGTCATTCTTCCTCAAACTTGAAGGTGTTATTGTGTTTTCAAACAAAGTATCATGGATTTGAGTCACGTTTAATCCATTTGGTCAATGAAATTTGACCTTAAACAATAGCCTTTTTTATGACCAACATGCATGACATTAAACTACAAACAAAAGACATAGTACTCATTAAAATTGGAACTTGTAAAAGGAACATTGAAAAAATGTCGAGTCCCAACAAGGTAAACGCACATATTGTATGATTTAGGAAATATTGAGCAACAAAAGATGCAAAGTATGTGGTATTATTTTTATAATCATAGAAAAAATTAAACTATGCATACGGGTCCCATTGGGTTAGGTAAAATTAATTAAATCAAGTATCAAGAGAATTCATGTAAAAATGAATGAAGATGAATGTGTTTTTCATTGAGGCACAAGATTTATAAGGACATCCACATATTGGAGTCTCTTCTCATTTTCAAGAATTACAAGAGGCTTTCAATAAAACTCTTCATTTGCTTTACGGAATCTTGAGCTTCATCAGCAACCGCCTGGAATTCATTCATTCAAGTGGATACAATAAGAGACGATGTGATACCAGCTCATCTTGGAAGAATTGTAAAAGAATGTTCTTGAGTGTGGTTTGAGAAAAAAAAATTCTGATCGAACTGTGACTTTATCTCTGTCCAAGAGACTTGGAAGATGGATACATGGATTTGAAAATGGATCATTGTAATTAAAGATGTATTTGGAGAGAGTACTCTTTTCAGATATTGTTCTGATGTTATGAATGCCTTCTCCACAATTCCATCATTAACAAATGACCCTCCAACTAATGAATTTTCTGAAGATATATTGATGTAAGTTTGAAATTATGAATGCGGGAGATATTTCTTTGGCTCTAGAACATTGAATCCATGCTGATGACCATGTCCATATAAAGGTAGATAAATGCTCTATCAGAAATTTACTTGATATTTCTTCAAGTACTTTTCCAAATCTGGGGGAGTGTTGTCGTAGATATCATAGTAATCATGGCCAATGATGTTCATCATGTCATCAATCTGCTTGCTATCTAACTCATCAGTCGATCCAATTATTTTTGGAGCAATTGAATATACACTAAGATCGAATAATTAAATTTTATGTAAGTTTATTTGTCATAAAATTTGTGTATAAAATCGAAAAATTGTTATTGAATTAAGGCGGGGAAGTCTAAATCATGTCGCACAAGTCTAATATAATCTCACAAGTATGGGTGTGTAGGTATTACCGCTCAAGTCAAATTACCTCTGCAATAGCGCGACACAATATAGAAGAAGAAATCAACCTCGGACAGTAGCACCTGCATGAAGAGATCTTACTTTCATGATGAGATCAAGATTATTTGGAAAGTCTGGTATTTTTCATGAAAATGACACCCATATTTATAGGCGAAGTACTACCCCTGCGTGTAGTGACCTGAGCATCTCGCACCTACGCACTGATACCTGAGCGATCAACACATGCATGCCCAAAATTCTTGGTCTTCTCCTTTACCTCAGAGTCAAATCCTCTTTCGTTTTTCCAATCCAACTTTGAGGGGTGACTTTTTTTTATGCTACTTTCCACCACAGAGACCATGGAATGACTATGGAGAGTACCAAAAGCAATGAAAAAGGAAGATTCATCAAAAAAATTAAAGGCATTAAGACGCACAAGTATACATGCATGCCAACCATGGTCTCGCAAGTCACTTGCACACTATATATTAGGCCCACAATTCAATTGCGCGCCCTAACTGAAATTTCTCTCAAACCTCTGGTGGCCTATAAATACCCCATTTTGGCCCCCATTTAACAGATGAAAAAAAATCAAAAACTCTAATTCAAGATCTGGTCGCCCAAGTCTCTCTCTGAAGTCTTCCAAACACTTCAATGGTAATTCAAAACATAGAATGCATGCTCTGAAGATGAAGAATGAGGCCTAAGTATTTGAAATCATCAATACATGTGTGATTAAGTGTCCAACCCTTAAGGTAAATGGAGACACTTGTGAGCTACCTTGTCCTCTCATGGAAACTTGTGTGCCGCCCTTCTGGAATCATTAAGGGATAATACCAAGGGCTTGAGCCAAGTCTCGCCCAAGTAGTACCCTAAAAGTTCTCCATCGCCCATGTTAACTCATGTCGCAAAAGTATACTTGTTCTGCCAAGACTTGTGTGCCTGCCTCTTTTTGGGTCCCCCTATTTCCTATTCACCCCTTTTCATCAAATACACCTTTACATTTGAAGATCTAGCCTTCAAAACCTTCTTCAAATCCACTTATGGAATGGTTTTTTTGTTGGATTCCTTATCTAAAATAAGTTTTATGGAATATCTCTCATAACCTTGTGATTTATATAACATTATATCACTATGGTTAGAGGTTACCTTCATTCAACCCCATCTCTTAAGATGACACAATATTTGATATGGGCATCCTTCTCTAGAATAAGACCCAATCATAAGTCCCCATAACCATGGGCATCCTTCTCAGGAGTAAGCCCCAATCATAAGTTAAATTCCTCTTTAATATGGGCATCCTCCTTATGTGTAAGCCCCAAATTAAGAATCTAAATATCCATAAAACGCAAATACCTTTATAGACCTTGTTAATGGGCATCCTCCTTAAGAGTAAGCCCCACCCCCCCTAATTTGGGAATCTTCCTCAGGATTAAGCCCAATGTTTGAGTATCCTAATCTCCATAAAGACCTTTATGGACCCTATTCCTAGGCTTATTTCCCTGATTAAGTCCTAGTCGTTATCTACTTGAGTAGTCAAACATACGTAAGCCCCACATCATTTCTCATAACCAAATATTTCATGGAACAATCATCATATTTACTAGTACCTCTTGTTTCTCACACCGAGCATGACTCGAGTGAACTTATAGTGTAAATGTTATTATGACATCTTTCATTGGGACATTAATCATCCACGAACCTCCTAATTCTTAATCGAACAACATGTAATTTGATCTATGCCTTAAATGTTTAATACATAGAATGACTTTCTAAGGATGAAGCCTATCACCCATTAATTATCATCTGTCCCATATGATGTTAAACTATATCTTAATTCCAGAACTACGTGGGTTCTGGTTCATCTTTAACAAGGTTACGTAGGTAGCCCACATGCGGGTACAATCCCAACTCTAAAATAATCCATTTCCTTCTAAATGAAAATAATCTTCAGGTGCCCCACTGATTTTCTTTAAAACCAGTCTGGTCATCATAATGACCAAGATATTTTTATATAATGTATCGAAGGATACCATTGACTAAGAATCCCCATTACATACGGATGATTGTCCATAGATGAAGAACCTCAATACATATAAAATATTCTCTAAATCACATATATATCAATCATTGATTACAATTATAAAAAAAATCATTTTTAGGCTTTGAAAATTAATAAGGATTCTTGAACATAACATATATCTATAAGAGGGTCTCGTAGTAGACAAAAATTCCCACCAAAACGGTGTGATTATTATGACCTCCAATTCTCTCGACCAAGGAAAATTCTTATTCCTTATCAGTCCACAACTAATGAGCACCTACCTTTGGAAAGTAGGTCCAATTGGATATATAATCATTGGATGATTCTAGTTCTACAAATAAACCCATTAGAAACCTATTGGAATGTTTGAATCCTAAAAAACATGGTCATCTCCATTTCACAAAGAAAAAACTATTTAATTTGCCCTATTATAAATTATTACATACCATAACCTGGATTGGGAATGTTTTTCCCTATCTATGAGTTTTATTTTTGGCAAGGAGTTTTAGATGTTGGTTTCTAGATTTTCTACAGGATGCAGAGGATTTAAAGACTGTTTAACTTGGTTACACATCATGTAATTTTTTTGGGTACATTCCATAAGAAGGATTAATTCCAGGAAATGTTTTGGAACATGTTGAGTGTTTACATGTTATGTTTTAATTAAATATTATATATTAATCCTAGGTGATAGGGTTTTCAGAACATTTTGATGACATGGATTTCACGATGTGTAATGGTGTTACACATCATGTAATTTCCAAAGAATATATTTTTAGGGTGACTTACGGGTTTGAGTTCCCATTTTCGATACCATGTTTTCTTGACTCTGGACCCAAGGTTCCTCTCTAGTGATTTTGGGATACATAATTCCTTCCTCATTGATCCATTCAGTGTTTGATCTTCATTTACATAGTAGTGCGTCTATCTGGGTGAGTGAAATTTCTTCTTCTTCTTTTCCATTGATCGCGATATCACCCTTACATTATGTTACAAATTTTTTGTTCTGAAATGATGTTTCATCTTTTTTTTCAAGATACATTGTAAGATTTTTTTCAGGGCCCGTTCCATTGTTGGTGTTGGTGTGTTAGGTGTTCGTTCGGGAGGGCCTTTATTGACATCGTTGAGTAATCATTGTTAGTGGATCCCAATGTGGAAATGTGTGTCCTAGGATTCAAGGTAGGGGTTCTATCTCTAGACTATATTGATGAGCCGTATTTCTCTTGCACTATGGAATTATTTATACATGTAATTTTCATGTCTTTTTGTTTGTGTTAAAAGGAGTTTTTAAAGAAAATTTCTTTTCCGGGGTTGTTGATAAATGGAATGAAAAGGGGTATTTTCAAAGCATTAAAATTGATTGTGAAATGGGTTTCAAAGCATTGAGATGGTTGTTTTAAATGATATGAAAGAATTTATGAATGTAATACACATGGGTCACCATTAGTACATAGGTGTAAGGTTTATAATGAGGCCATCATCCATTTTTTGATTATTGGGATTTTTTTCATGTGCATTTACACTGTTTCATAGGCCAATTGTTCTAGGTGATTGATGTTGACACTGTTATGGGGGTATAATAATAAGGTATTATTATTATTCCTTGGACCATATTCTAGGAACCATATTGTGCCCTTGAATTTTTTTGTATGAGTAGTCTGCTAGTCTAACCTATAGTGATATTTGGTGTTGATACCAGTGCTTCGATTTTGTTTTTCATGGATTTGTTATTATAACCATGCTATTAGTGTTTATTCTTATGAATGATGATAGTTAAAGTTTTTTTGGAAATTGATATAACTAATTTTGTTTTAGAAAAATGAAAAAGAGAAATGTGTAACATGTTTTCTATAAAAAAGATTTACTTCTAATCATGCCCTATTTTATTTAAATGATTATAAAAGAATTGTTATACTGAGACTGTTTATAGAACTCAGTGGTGGGATCATATTGATCATATTAGTTTACAACATACTCACCAACTTGGTGGTGTTCAAACTTGTGCATGTCTTACAATGTAGGGTTATGAATGGATTTGTAGTGAGGTGATGAGGTTTCCTGTCAACTGAGTTGGGTGTGTAACACCCCCAAAAATTTTATGGTATGTTCCTCTGAAATAAATTCAAGTTATAGAATATATTACATGAATCAATGAGCCTTTATTAAAAATAATATGTTCAATTATAGGAGATAGTCATAACCTATACATTAAGCATAAATTTGTCATCTCAATGATTTTAATTTTGAAAACATGACATACACGGTTGTGTTCAGGATGAAATTTAAAGTCTGATAGAAATAACATAATTTTCGGTGAATAATATCCTAACCTTATGAATCGTAACCTATAATTATGAATAGTAACATACCCTTATGAATATTAATACGAATTTTATGAATGGTATCCATACCCATTAATGTATAAATAAATTTATGCACCTTCAAAATGAAGATAAATATTTTAAGTCTTAATATTTTTTGATTAAATAATGATTTTAAATATATATTTAATGAATCATATATAAAAATTTAATTTCAAAAAATGGAATTCATTTTTGGATTATACAATTCGAAAATGGTTAGGGTTAATTTTTGACATTTTTCCAAAATAATTGATTTTTTTTGTGAATAGAAAATTACAATATTTTACAGTATAAAAAAATTATAAATTAAATTTACTATTTTTAGAATCATGACTGATTTAAGAACCCAAATATAGAACTCAAATGATATAATTACTGTTATAAGTTAGTTAATACTCAGTCTTTTTTGTCTTGAGAAGAAATAATAAATTAATGATTGTAATATTAAGAAAACTCTCCTCCCCTCCACTATATAAACCACCTCTCACCCCCTCTTCCTACCACACCACTCAATCTTCTTTAATTGTGTAAATTCTACTCAAATATATCCCTAACCTCCTCCCACACGTCCATGAATATATTATCTCATCATAATTCCAAAAACAATGTCCTTAAATAGTTTGTCAATGAGGAGTACTCAAGAGGTGAACCTCTCTTCCTTTTTCTTTTAATTTATATTACAAGTTCCATTATTTTGTTCTCTCTTCTCAGCTCACCTCCTCTAAATTCCATGATAATTGTCGTACCATAATTTCTATATATTTTCATTATTCTTTTAATATATTTCATCATAATCTCTCATTTATCTTCCTATTATACAATAAATGCAATCACCATCCATGATGAGTTAATTAATCACACTCAAGGATGACAGGTTATCAATTTTCATTACCATCTTCAATAATATTCATGAAACCTTTTAAATTGTTGAAAAAAATCATAAAATATGTATCTTATATTGTTTAATATTCTTTAATATTCACACACTCATAAAATGGAATAATAATTCCAAACCAGTTCATTGTGCACAAAACTGCCAAGCCAAATCCAAGTGTTTATCAATAACACATCGAATGAGTCATCCTTATGGTATATAAACAGAATCATAATAAGATAATTTATATCTATATAATTTCATTAATAATATATATTAATTATTTGGGATTTTTAACCATATTTTAAATTATCTTCCATTCATGAATAAAAGTAAACGAATCATGGAAACCAATTAAGAAATTTTTTCCAAAACAATAAAATTGAATCTCTTAAACCAATGAAAAAGGCCATTACTGAACATAATAAGGTAATAACATATCAATTAAATGTTTATGAGGTTATATAATTATTAATTAATGAATATAAATATTATTATTCAGGTCATTAAGAAAAACCAAGAACACCTTCGAGCTAATGGTAAGGGATCCTCTCTCTCACATTTGTTCAAGAGTCTCCCCTATGTTGTGCCCTTAAATTTTTAATACCTAAAGATGGTGTATGTTTTAGAACCTCCCCCATACTTCCCATATGATATAAAAATAATTTGATACAAATTTACCCCTCATTAATCCCTCACAAGAACACTTCCTACTATGCTCAAATGATTGTTAGGTGTTTTCTCAACTCACTTTCAATTCTATGGATTTCTATTATTCACCTCTTATTTATTATATGTGGTATAGTATATACTAGAATTTAATATATATTATCATTATTATCTTTATATTCATGTTATTATTTGATCCATTTGGTGGTTATAAACGTTTGGTCATATGACTCAATTGATTACAATGTGGTGGTGAGATTTGTCTCAATTTCACATCATTATGACATTCTTAGTATTGTAAACGTACTCTTTCTTATGTTGTGTACCTACTGCCCATTTGAGATAAGTTTTCATTTGAAATTATATTATATTTAAATGTAAATATTCTTATATCATGGATATGATTTTTTCCTATGTCATTTACCATTTTACATACCGTATTTATTTTGAATGTTGTTTTGACTTTGGAAATATTGATGAATACATATCCTATATTCTATACGGATAATTTCAAGTCATATTGATCTTGTATTGAATCTATGTATAATTAATGATTTGGACATTCATAAGTGGGTGGGGCCCACTATATCCCCTCGATGCATCGGTAGGTCTCCTGAGAAAAATCAATTGGCGATAAACCCTTTGAGTTTTTTGTCAAAAAATAAGACGGGCTTCTACCCACGGAACTAAAGTATTTTTATGGTATTATTGTATCATGTTATAGATACATGATGTCCAATTAATAATAATTATCATTATTCATTTTTAGTTGTTACTATCTGTGAGGTCTTCACTATGAAAAAATCTATGGATGCAGTTTCATTCGGAGTTTATTAATGGCATGAGTTTTTGATTAATTCACCGTGCCATATTTATTATGTAAAATTGTTTAAAATTTAGTAATTATTAATTTAGGATTCCTCTATTTTTAACCCTTAATGAGAATTTTAGCACACCCCTTTCATAGTTTGCATTTAATAGGTGATGAATAAGAGATCATTTTTTGAGTTCATGTGGTTGGAGTTTTTAGTTTTTGTTATGTATTATATTTTGTATATGTATCAAATGTAATTTCAATTACATTTATCTATCTAGTTTCGTCAAGACTACTAAATTGAACGTTCCACTGGGATTTTGATTCGCTCTATCCATTCCAATATAATAAGTAATCAACCGAATCTAGTCTAGCGGGGTCAGGGAATTGTAGTTTGTATCAGAACAAGTTTAGTATCAAACATAGAAATTGGATTAGAAAATGTAAATTAGAGAATAAAGACATATGTTAATATTTGAGGAGAAATATACAAGAATGTCACAGTATTTTATTAATGAAAAGATTATGTTTATCTTTCAATCAGTACATCCATGTCATGTTAAGAGTTGGTAGATGTGATTCTGGCACTGATATAACTAAGGGAGATAGCTAGAACAAGGAGTTTTAGGATTCAAAAGAGGTATCCTGGTAAATGACAATGGGCTTTACTGCACTCTTGGTTATGAAAATCCAATGGGATATTCTTTGGATAATTAATATTTTCATTATAAACCATTATTAAGGATTGAAATATATATTATTCCTCTTCGAAAACATTTTTCTGATTATATGATTTGCCATGCGTAGTATCTCAATTTATGGAAAGTATTTTGTTACGTTAAGATTATAAAATATGATTTATATCCTAATATAGTTTGTGACATTATCTATAAACAACAGTTAAGGGAAGAATGATAATCAATACTCATGGGAAATGTAGGGAACTACCCACTATGAAATTAAGCACAGTCAATGTTGGAGCAGATCAGATCGTGACCATATTAGGAAAACATACTCTGGTTTTAAAGAATGACCATTCTAAACCATTGTTGGATCATTTCATGTGGTAGAAGCCCCCAACATTCATTAGGACTACTAATCCAGCGGTTTCTGAGCATTGCATCAAGTCCCTTCAAATGATATTCATGGAATTAAGATGCAATGAAAATGAAACTGTAGTACTACCAGTATATTGTCTTAGGGGATACACTAATCAATACTAGTCCTTGAATCAGAGTACTATGAAAGAAGAATAAATAGAATATATTAAATGGAGCCCTTTTATGTAAATATTCTTCGAAAAATATCTCCCTCATGAAAAATGAAAAAAATGAATATGATATGCTTTATGATAAATAAAAGGGGAGAAGATAGGGTTGTAGAGTTTGAGGATACCTTCACAAGGCTAGCTAGGTATGCCATAGATTACGTACGTGACTCAGCAGACATGATTGTTTATTTCTTTGAATGCCTTAATCCATGTATTCAATGGGAAATGGATTCTCAAAAATTTTTATCATATGATAAAATTTTATCAAGTGCCATCAAAACAGAGAAAAAAATTTGTAGATCAAATTTTTTTTAAAGGAAACAAAGATAAGAAAAGTAGTACTCTGATAACCAAGGGAAATGTGAAGCACCAAAGAAGAACAAGAGAACGAAGAAATTCCCATTATGCGAGAACTATAGAAAGAATCAACTCAAGAAATGCTAGAAATTCATGGATTTCTTCTATAAGTGTGGAGAAAAAGGTCATCTATCTAATGAATGTTGGGGAAGATACAATTTTATGATATTCAATTCTATAATTGTAGAGATATGAGACACTATGAAAATTAATTCCTTATCTTCCAAAGAAAAAATGCCTCAGAAAATGCCAAGAGAGGAAGGGATAGATTATATGATTACAACCACGAAATTTGAAGTCCCTAATGATATGGTGGCATGTAATTTAATTGATTCCTCAAACTTTTCCTACACATTATTTGATTATATATCATCCTATTCATTTATATATTCCTAGTATTCCAAGAAAATCAGAAATGTATGATTTTATTTAACAAAGAATTTTTCAGTTAAAACTCCCAGGGGATGTATCATTGCAACAACGGCATGTCGATTAGTCTCCATATGGACATGAAAAAATGATTAAGTTGCAAATGTATCATCATTCCAATGACCGACTTTGATATAATTCTCGGTATGAATTGGATGTTAAATTATGATGAAAATATTTATTTCATGAAGAATGATGTTACAATCTTTGAAAATGGTATAGAATATCTAATTTTTAGAGTAGAATACTCTCCATCTAGATCTTATCTAGATCCACCCCCAATAGATCTACTTAATGCAAGACCTAGATCGAATAATTTAATGTATTTACAAAGGATTTACTTGGTCATCCTTAAGAGCGGGGTGTTGAGTTCTCTATTGATTTCATTCCTGGTGAAATACCTATATGAAATACTACATATAGAATGGTCACTATGTAATTAGTGGAGATAAAGAAACAACTAGAGAAATTGATTGAAAATTGATTTATTCAAACTAGTGTTTCTCACTATGGAGCCCCTATCGTCTTTTTCAAGAAGAAAGGAAGATCTATAGGGCTGTGAATTGATTACAGGGAAATTTATTCTATTGCAATAATGAATATGTTTCTTCTAACCCGGATTGATGATTTGTTTGATCATCTTCATGGAGATCAATAATAATCAAATATTGACCTTTGATCCTGATATCATCAGCTACGTGTGAGGAATGAAGAAATTACTAAGACAACATTTTGAACCAGCTATGGGCATTTTGAGTTTATAGTGATGCCCTTAGGATAACCATTGGACCCTCTATTTTGATTGATTTAATGAATTTATTTTTTAGGGAATATCTTGATATCTTTTTTTGTTGTATTCATCGATGATATCGTATGATACTCAAAAATATATGAAGACCATGAGGATCACATGCAGATTATTCTGAAAACACTTAGAGGAAATGAATTATATGGGAGGTTTAGCAAATGTGAATTCTGGCTTTAATTAGCTTTTTTATAGGCCATATTGTCTCAATGGATGGAATCCTAGTTGATCCTGCAAAGGCAAAGGCAATTCAAGATTGTCCCACACCAACAAACATAATCATGGTACATAGATTTATTGTCTTAGTTGGTTATTATCAGTATTTCTTTTAGAATTTTACCGAATGTAGAATAAGCTAACCAAGTTCACACGTAAAGGGGTGAAGTTTCTTTAGAAGAAATAATGTATAGAATTATTTGATGAACTGAAATAAAGATCGGTCAATGCTGCAATTTTGACGCTTCCATCTAGAAATGAGGGATTTGTGATATTAAGTGACACATCAAATAAGGAATTGGGTTGAATCCTTATTCAAAATGATAAATTTACTGATTATGCATCAAGACAGTTGAAGACTCAAGATAAAAAATATCCAACTCGTTATCTTGAGTTAGTAGCTGTAATCGTGGCTCTAAAAATATGGAGACATTATATCTACAGAGAAATATGTGATATTTATACAGACCACAAATGTTTGAAATATATTTTCACATAAAAAGAACTCAACATGAGGCAAAGGAGATGGCTCGAGATATTCAAATATTATGATTGTTCAATACACTACCACCTAGTAAAGGAAAATAAGGTGTCATATGCATTAAACAGGAAAGATCACAAACACCTAAACCAATTGGGGATTTAAAGTGATCCTATATTCATGGATCTAATGATGATGGATATGGGAATTGTTAAGGAAGGGGAAACATCTTTCCTCTTTCATATAATTTCTAAAACATATTAATTAGGGAAGATAAAAAGTTCTCAATTTGAGGATGATAATCCGCAAATGAAAATTAATGTTTTCAAGGATGAGAGATTAGAATACTTCATGTATGAAGAAGGAGTTATGAAATTTGGGAAGTAGCTATATGCTCTATCAGTGCCAGAGCTAAAAAGGGAACTATTATATGATGCTCATAACTCAAATTTCTTTAAACACCCATGTAGCACAAATATGTATAATGATATAAAGAAATATTTTTGGTGGGATTATATAAAGTGGGAAATTGCTGACTACGTGTCAAGGTGTCTAGTTTGTCAACAAGTGTAGGCAGAGAGACATCATCCTAGAGGACAAATGCAACCTCTATCTATTATTATGTGGAAGTGGAATAAAAATATGATAGATTATGTTACTAAACTACTGATGACCCCTGCAAGGAAGGATTCAATATGGGTAATTGTTCATCATCCCGAAAAATCATTACATTTAATTTATATAAGAGAGGATTTACTACTTGATTGCATGGAAATACATTATATTAATGATTTTGTAAGACTTCATGGTGAACCTCTATCATTTGTGACTGATCGAGATCCCCAGTTTACATCAAAATTCAAGAAAAGTGTCCAGAATGGTTTGAATACTGAGCTTCTTATGAGTACTACTTATCAACCCCAAATCGACAGACAGTCTGAATGAACTAATAAAACATTGGAAGACATGTTGAGATCATGCTCTCTTGACATTCAAGGTATGTGGGATAAATACTTGCCTTTGGTGGAATTTTCCTACAAAAATAGTTTCCACTCCAGTATTCAAATGGCCCTATATGAAGCATAATATTAAAAGAGATGTTAAACTCCATATTTTAGGGAAAATGATGGTGAGAGGAAACTTATAGGCCCCGAACTTATATAAGAGACCACGAAAAAGGTGATGTCAATCCAAGCCCATATTAAATTTTCCCAATGTAGGAAGATGAGTTATGATGACAACCAGAGAAGGGATTTGTACTTCCTAGTGGGAGATAATGTCTTTTTTAAAGTCTCTCTAAGGAAGGGTGTCTTAATGTTCGGCAAGAAAAGGAAAATGAGCCCCAGGTACATCAGACCGTTTGATATTCTTGAAAGAATCAGAGATATTGATTACCATTATACAATGCCTCCATTTCCCACCATATTTCAGGATGTATTCCATGTTTCATTGTTGAATAAATACATGACAGACCAAATTCATGTACTCACCTATGAAATATAGAACTGTACCATCATTTTTCATGATGTGAAGAGCCTATCGGGATCCATGACACATGGGAGCATGTATTGATAAATCAGATGACTCGTCTAGTAAATGTTCTTTGAGAAATCCATAATATGGAGGAAGAAACATGTGAACCTAAGGATATTAATAATAAGAACCACCCACGTATTTTTAAGGTCTTTATAAATTATAAATTTCGAGGGCGAAATTTCCGACGGATGGAATAATGTAATGCCCCAACAATTTTACGTAATGTTACTATAAAATATATTCTTGTTATAGCCTATATTTCATGAATAATTGAGCCTATATGGAACACAACATGCTTAATTATAGGATATAGTCATAACCATTCCAATAATCATAAATTTTCCAGCTCTGTGATTTGAATTTTAAAAATCTGACATACACGGTTGTGTTCGAGATGATATTTAGAGACATGTAGAATTAACATAATTTTCAGTGAATAGTAACCTACCCTTATGAATTGTAACCTACCCTTATGAATAGTATCTTACCCTTATGAATAATAATATGAATTTTATGAATGTTATCCATACCAGTGAATATAAAAATAAATTTAGGCACCTTAAACATAAAGATGATTATTTTTAGTATTTATATTTTTCGATTAAATTAATATTTTAATTAAATATTTAATTAATCATATTTAGATAATTATTTTAAAAAAATGGACTTCATTTTTGGATTATACACCTCGAAAAATGGTTTTGGTGAATTTTTTATATGTTTCTGAAATACATGAATTTGTGGTGAATAGTAAAATACATTAATTTACTGTGTACATATATTATAAATTAAATTAACTGTTATTAGAATCACGAGTGATGTAAGCACCCAAATCATTAACTCACAAGCTTCTATTAATAATATATTATAAGGAATTCTCACTATTTCTTTTCTTGAAATGAAATAATCAATTAATGATTATAATATTAAGAAAACACTTCTCCCCTCCACTATATAAACCACCCCTCACCCCCTCTCTCTCCCACACCCCACAACCTCAATCCTTTCCAAAATTCTACTCCAATAGCTTCAGAACCACATCCCCCACGTCAATGACACACTGGTCACATCAAAGGTCCAAAAACAGAGGCCTTAATAAGTTTCTCACAGAGGAGTACTCAAGAGGTGATCCTCTCTTCCTTTTTCTTTCAATTTCTTTGACAAGTTCCATTATTTTGTTCTCTATTCACCCCTCAATTCATCCAAATGATATGATAATTACAGTAACATAAATTTAGTATAATTTAATTATACTATCATAATATTTCATCATAATCTATTTTTTTCACTTCATTTTATAAAATAAATGAAAACATCGTCCGGGATGTGTTAATTTATCACACTAAAGGAAGACGAGTTTGAAATTTGCTTTAATATCCTAATTACTGGTAAATAAACCTTTCCAATGGTTTAAACAGATAATAATATATTTAGTTTATCTTTTTTAATGTTCTCTAATCCTTACACACTCATAAAAAATAAATAATAATACCAAAGAAGTTCCTTGTAAACAAAACCACCAAGCCAAATCCATGGGTTTATCATTAACTCATAGAATGCATCCTCCTCATGGTATATAACCAGAATCATTATAAGATATTTTATATCTCTATTATTTCATTAATAATATATATTAATTATTCTTGATGTTTAATAACATTTCCAGAGAACTTCCATTTATGAATACAAGTAAACAATTCATGTAAACCAAGTAAGAAAATGATTCCAAAACACTAAAATTGAATATCTTAAACCCATAAAAGGGAAATTGATGAACATAATAAGGTTATAACAAATCAATTAAATTTTTATTAGTTTCTATAATGTTTAATTAATGAAGATATGTTTTATTATTCAGGTCATTAAGAAAAATCAAGATCACCTTCGAGCTTAAGGTAAGGGATCCTCTTTCTCACTTTTGTTCAAGAATCTTTCGTATGATGTCCCATTTTATTTTTAATACCTAGTGATAGGTTATGTTTTTTAACCTCACCTTTACTTAACTTATGATATATAAATAATTGGTTACCCCTTTACCTCTCATTATTCCCTCACAAGAACACTTTTTACAATGCCGAAATGTGTGTAAGGGGTTTTCTTATCTCACGTTCATTAATGTGGGATTTCCATTCTTCGCAAATTAGTTCATATATATGGTATAGGTTTATATACATTTGATATAGATATTATCATGATTCCCTTTATATTCATGGTATTCTATAATCTATTTTGTGGTTATTAACTTTTGTTCATATGACTCAATTGATTAGTATGTGGTAACGAGCATTCTCTCAATTGTCAGTTAATTGTGACTTGATTTTTATTGTGAAACTACTATTTCTTATGTGGTGTACCTACTGAAAATTTTAGATCACTTTTTAATTTATATTATATTCCATATAAATTTACATATTCTCATTTCTTGGATATGATTATTTTC
Organism: Viscum album; assembly: GCA_963277665.1. NCBI lineage: Eukaryota > Viridiplantae > Streptophyta > Magnoliopsida > Santalales > Viscaceae > Viscum > Viscum album. The sequence continues at coordinate 705,985,380 of OY728157.1, read as the reverse complement.
TATGCTGTATACCATTTTACGTACGGTATTTATTTTGAATGATGTTTTGACTACAGAAATATTGATGAATCCATTTCATCTATTCTATACATATAATATAAATTTATATTTCTATTGGTTTGAATATTTGAATAAATAATGATTTGGAGAATAAGTGGTGGATGGTTCTCTCTAGATCCCCTCGATGTATCAGTAGGTCTCATGAGACAAATCAGTTGGCGATAAACCCTTCCAGTTTGTTTCCAAAAATCAGATGGGTTTCTACCCACAAATCTAAACCATTTTTATAGTATTATTGTATCAGATTCTAGATACATGACATAAAATTAATAAATATTCTATTTATTTATTATCATGTACTACAATCCTTGTGTTTTTCAATATTAAAAAATCTATGGATGCTGTTTCACTTTCAATTTTTTTAATGGCATGTGGTTTTCATTTATTCAACGTGAATTATTGATTATATAAAATTTCTTACAATTAAGTTATTATTGATTCATGATTCCTCTGTTTATAACCCTTTCTGAGCATTTGATATCACACCTTTCATTGTTTACCATCAATAGGTGATGAACAAGAGATCATTTAATGAGTTCAAGTGGTTGCATTTTTTAGTTTTTGTTATGTATTGTATTTTACAATATTTTCCAATGTAATTTGAGTTAATGTTATGTATCTTGTGTCTTAAAGAATACAAAATTGATCGTTACTTACGTATTTTCATTCCTTCAAGCCATTCCAATATAAAAAGTAATGCACCCACTCTAGTCTAGAGGGGTCGGGGTGTTAAAGGGTAGCTAGTGGTGAGATGGTCGGAGTTCATCCACACTATCACATGGATTAACTAGTTAGTTTTGTCCTTTATAGTGGTAATTGTTTCTTAGATATTTTATGTACTTTTACAGTTTTCTTCAATACTTTCCTGTAGTTATGGCATATATTTTTTACATTTATTCTATCAATCCTATTATATATATACATATATGCCAATTTTTAGTCCAGGTTAAGAAAAATCATTTCTTTTGGTTTTATTGTTCGATGCCTGAGTACTATTAATCATCCTGTGGGGATCAGGGGCCACAATAATATTTTTTGATAGAATGGTTTGAGTTCCATGCTTGATGGTAACTCAGGTCACCTCAATGCACAATAAAACCAAAATAGGTCTTTCCTTAAGAATCATTAACTTTGGACATCTGTTAGACATGAGATATAAATGTTGGGGCTTGAGAAGTATGTTACGATAAGTGCATAACTATCTCTTGTCATGATGAGACCCAAATAAAAATGGGATTTTGCGATATGTTTCTCTAGTGATGGATTCTATTTTAATCATGATTTATTGATTATCAGTTTTATTTTTTAATAAAAGATTTATGCTTTTGTCAGATAATTTCTTTGGTTTTGGTTTGTAGCAGTATGCCTCCATGGAATCATCCCATTGTTCCTCAGCTTCCTGAAGCTGATGCTTATCAAGTTAAACCACCTATAGATATGAATCTCATCGAGAATATAGTTCAGAAAGTTTGTGTTGTTGATCAGAATGTTCCAGGAGATTATAATGTAGTTGTGTGTGTAGATCCATTAGTTGGAGGGGAGAGAGATCGATCCTGATAATTATTACACGATAAGATACCATCCTTTAAATAAAAAAATGTACCTAAAGAGGTAAAAGATTTAATATATAAGATAGATAAAATATTCAAGATCTTGGAGACACATTATAAAATAATGTTAATGTGTGATGCATTCAAAATCTAGGGACCATGTAAGTGATTGTTGGAATCCATAGTCCAGAAATATAGGAACATGGATTTGGATTAGAAGGTTTTGTAAAATCATTTATTCTAGTAGTATTTTACCATGTCCATAATGTTGAATATTTCAATTTTGTTCATATATTTGTAGTAGGTAGTGTTTTCACGGTAGGTGTATAAAAATCAGTTTACTAAGGTTGTCCATTTTGATCCGAACGTAGTGAAAATGTATTAGTTGAGGGCTCACAATTACATGTAGGTTATCTAAATGGATATTAGATCCCAAGTGATCGTGTTAATTTTTTCTACAAATGTTTGGAAGGTAAAAAAATCAATGATAGAAGATATAAATATAGAAGACATGGTTAGATTTTCCAACCTTTATCATCCATCCAGTGGGTATTTTAATGGTGTTCTTGTGATGTATTTGAAGTGGAAATATCATCACATAAGTGGTGGAGGTGGGTCATAGTATTTATCCTCTTTAGCAATATCTACTATAGATATAAATTTTCCTATAACATTCTTTCAGTGTAGATTTATCAAACACATAATAAATTTTTGTCCTATTACTATGAATATGTGAAACCATTGTAGACATATTGGTCACTTACAACACTTCGGTCAAGTTGTGACTACACCTCATTATGATCATTTTTCATTAGCTCTGAAGGATACTACTAGACATTCAGATGCTTCAATGACTAATGGTCAACATACATAGGACTCAGGATTGACGCAATTTCACACAATAGATTAGTTTCCAATGGAGTTCGATATAGGTTCTATAAAAGTTATAGGTACTATAATTATTTAAAATTCAATAATAATTTATTTATTTGCTAATGGTGTCTCCCACTCATTCAAATCTATATATTTTGTTGATATTCATAAACATCCAAAGGAAATTATTTCATTTTTTAATGGATTTAATGACGCCTCTTGGTAATAGGAATGAGTATGTGTTTTAGTGTCCTTGTTTGTTGAAAATAGTTGATATGTAGTTGGTATTTAATTTTCTTGTTCATGTTCTAGATCTGATTGATTTCATAATTAGTATTGATTGGATTATATCTCATCAATCTGAGGTTGATAAATATCATCAACATGTTTCATTAATTTCTAATGATGGGAGCTCTCAGGTCATTCAAAGGGAGTGGGACATGAGGTCTGATCATGAATTACCTTCCCACCAAATTCTCAAGAGTTTTTTCTCTATTTTTGTAATTATGGTTGATGAATTTTATTTTTTTGGGGATCATACAATTATATTCTAAGACTTCTTTGATGATTTACTAGAATACTACTCTAGTATTCCTCTATGAAGTGGTAATGTTTATAATTGACCTGGTTCAATGTATGTTACTTATGTTAATACCTTTATATCATATGACACCAAAGGAGCAGATAATGATGAATATTTAGTTGGACGACCTATTGGAAAAAGTATTCATTCTCTATACTATTTTTCTATGGGAAGCCCCTATGAATATTCCAATATGGTATATGGTTCACTTCATTGTGTGTTAACAATCAAATGTTGAACTGGATACTAATAACTTACAAGTATCCATTCCCTCCCAAGGATGATTTATTAATTAGTTAAAGGGGAAAATGTAATTTTCAAATATTTTTCTCAGGTTGGGTTATGATTAGTTCATATTCTAAGAGTCCGATATACTGGATATAGTATTGATGATCATTTATTACCATTATAAATATCTTATGATGCAATTTTTCTAACTAATGCTCCTACAGTTTTTATAAATTCGATGAATCAAATATTCCATCAATATCGTGAAATATTTTTTGGTATTTTTTATGGATGATATTCTAGATTATTCAAAATCCAAGTATGATCATGAGAACCATTTGATATTGGTTCTGGAAATTATTACAAATTTATTATTTTTATCGAAATCTTATAATTGTAGATTCCGAATTCTAGAAATGATGTTCTTAGGGAATATGATTTTTTAACATTGATTACCAATTTCCCCTGAAAAGGTAGAAGTTATCTTATCATGGGAATAACAATATAATGGCTTCGAGATATAGATCTTCTATGGTCGTGTTGGATACTACCGACAGTTTGTTAAGGCTTTATATAAAAAAGCATCAAATTTAATTTCTCTCACTAGGAATGAAGTAAAATTCAAATGGGATGAAAAGTGTTAGTCTTCTTTTGGTGAAATTGAAATACTTATGACATAAGCTCATATTTTTATATTACGTTATATTGGTAGGGTGTACATGGATTTTTTTAATTCTTTTGGTTTATGTTTAGGATGTTCACTTACATGGGATTACCATGTATTAGCTTACGACTCTCATCATCTTAGAACACATGAGAATAATTACTCCTCTCACTATTTAGATCTTGATGTAGTTATGAATGTGTTTAAATATTCAAGGAACATTATTTATAGGGACTAGTTCATGGTATTTTCTAATCACATGTGTTTGATTTATATCATTTCATATAAATACATTAATCACATACAAAGATGATGGGTAAAATACCAGAAGACATTTTTCATCGATATCTCCTACACCCTAGGGAAGGGGAATGTCATTTCGAATGATCATAGAATAAATGTATCATCAAAAGATATTCTAGAATAGAAAGATAAATGGATCGTGTGGGTATTTTATATTAGTTGTTATTGGATCCACTTGAGTATATTTCAGGTATGGTTCTGACTAGTGTTCAGTTATCATCATCTCTCTTAGAGTCTATTTTGCAGAGTTAGAAGCAGGATGATGAATTCAATAAAATTAGAGAATGGCTTTATAGTGGGGATATTATTTATAGATGGTCTCTCTCTTCAAATGGCGTGATCTAATTTGGGATGTAATTTTTCATCTCGGTAACATTGAAGAGTTTATTCATGTTTAATTGTCACAACTCATCACGGTCCATTCATGTGGTAGGTATTCTGATGTATTATGACATGAGACAATGATTTTAGAGTCTAGGTATGAATCGTGACATTGAGTATTATGTGTCCCATTGTTACACCTTCCTAGATAAAAATTAAGAGCACATTAAACCATCTGGATTGCTTCAGCCTCTGGCAGTTTCAGTTTAGAAATGTGATGAGGTATCCATATTTTTTATTGGATTACCATGGAGACACCAAGGGAGAAATGTTATATGTGTTGTTTTGGATTGTTTGAATAAGTCATTTCATTTCATTACAATCAAATATACCACTATAGTTGAATATATGGGTATGCTATATATTCTGGTGATTATAAGGATTCATGGGAGTCCATCATCCATTATATCAGATAGGGATTATAGGTTTACCTCGAGGATATGGAAGAGTCTCTATGAGGTAATGGGAACTCAGGTTAGGATGACCACATCATACCATCCACAGATAGACACCCGGACAAAGTGTGTGATTTAGATCTTAAAAGATATCCATCGTTCCCATATATTTTATTTCTATGGATCATGGTATAGTCCTTTGTGACTCATTGGGTTGGATTAAAATCACAGTTTTCAGTTAGAGACCATAATGGACCCCTTTAAAGTATTGTATGGTCAGCCGTGTAGATCACCTATTTGTTTGGATGAGGTGGGTGAAGTGTATTTAGTTAATCCACGTTTTTTAAGAGATATTAGTAAGGATTCATGATGTTAATCACCAATTGGTTACATAACATGATCAATAGAAATCATATGTGGATCCTCAACATCATTATATAATGTTTTCCATTGGTTACTGGATTTTCTTGAATGTATATCCTCTGTTGGATCACTTTAGGCTTATAAAATAGTTAATTTTGGCTCTGAGATATCTTAGATCATTCACGTTCACGGAAAGTCTCTTGATGTTTGAATATTAGGTGGTATATTTGGTTATATTGAATATTATTTATGATTTTCCACTTTTCATAGCTCAGGAAATTCAATCTTGATCCCGCTCATGTTCTATGTTGGGAAAAAATGAGTTAGAGATATATGATATTGTTTTGAAGAAAATAGTTGTGGTCATTGAATGTCATGTAAAATTTTTGTGTTGGATGTTGATTCCATTGGAACAAGCTTTATGGTAATAAAGAATAGATTCTCATGAAACATGGGAATGTGAGTCATTGTTGATGGATAAATGGCCTCATTTCTTCTTGGGGATAGATCTTCTACATGAATTACATGGAATGAAAATCTTTTTTGGTGAGAATATTATAACAACCAATTTACTTGATCAGTTACGTTTCTTCCTCTCTCTGTGTTCTTTTGTTGGTGTGGAGTTTTAGATGTTGTTTTTAAAATAATCATCTAGCTAGAGGAGATTTACACGCAGTGTAACTCAGTTACATGATCTGTAATAGTTGATGGGTTCATTCCAAGAGATGGATTCATGTTTGGAAGTTTAAAACATCATAAAGAGTTTTACATGTCGTGAGTTAATTATGGTTCAAATTCATAATAATAGATGGAATGTTTTTTAGTATGTTTCAAATTTAGGGATTTCATGACATGTAATAGTATTAAAAGTCATGTAATTTCCCCATAATTGATTTTTAGGGATCCATATGGGGTTGAGTGCCCATTTTGGCTATCAGTTTTTCTTTTATCTAAATATTTTGTTCCTCTCTTGTGATTTAGGGAGACTCTGTTCCATCCTGATTGATCTGTTCAGTGTTAGATCTTTTTTGTGGTTGTAGTGAGTCTGTCTTTGTGTGTGAAATTTCTTCTTCTTCATTTCCAATTATTTCATTTCCCCTTTCATTGATTTATTATATTAGTCGGTATGAAAATGTTTACTTATTTGCCTCTCCAATATATGTTGTAAGATATAATTCGTTATGACATTGTTTAGTTGGTTTAAGTGTGGTTGGTGATAATTTGTGAGGGCCTTTATTGACATTTTTGAGTTTTCATTTTTTATGGATCCCATTGTGGGTGTGTTGCAGCCAAGATTCATGGTCGGTGATTCTATCTCTATCCAATGTTGATGAAATATATTGTTTCTAATTCATAAATTAATTTATACATAGAATTATCATGACTGGTTTTTGAGTGTAGAAAATTGATTTTAATGAAAAATGGGTTTCCCTAGTTATTTATAAATGGAAATAAAAGGGGTATTTTAATAGCATTGAAATAGAGTATGTGAGGGGTTTTAAAACATTTAAATGTATTTAAAAAAAGAACATCGGTTAACTTGGGTACTTAGGTTGTTGGTTTAGATTGAGGTCACCAACACTTTTTTGATTAATGGGAGTATTTATCATAGTAATTTCATCTGTTTCCTATGACCATTGTTCTAGGGAACTTATATTGACATTGTTAGGGGGGTTACTAGTACGGTATTCCTATGCTTCCTAGGCTTATTTTATAGGATCCAGATTGTGCACTTGATTAATTGTGGTATGAGTTGTATTTCAGTATGACCTATAATGATACATATAGTTGATACATTTCTTCTATTTTTTTACTTTCATTTATTTTTTGTTTTAACCATGATAATCATGTTTATACTTGTGAAATATGATATAGAAAATGTTCTTTCTAATTGAATTACATGATTTTGTTTTAGAACTTTGAAAAATTTAAATGATTACCCTGTTTTCTATAAAAATTCTTCAGTACTTATCTTTCTATGTTTTATTGAAATGTTCATAAATTAATAATAATAAAAAATACTGGTTATGGAACACTTGGGTGGATCTTATTGAGTATGTTATTGCACACAATGTGGACCCCATTAGCGGTGTGTGGATTGTTTCATGACTTTCCACATAGAGAAATGTAATGTGCTATAGTGAGGTAGAATGGATTTTATTCATACGAGATAGGAATTTAGTGGTGATATTATGGGAGTTCATCAAATCTACCACATGAAGCATCAATATTGTTTTGGTCCATTGAAGTTGGACATTTCTCTTGGAGATTTTTGTTTCTTTTAAAATTTTTTGACTTGGTTTTTTTACATTTATGGAATATATTTATTAAATTGTTGATGTTCCTTCCTAGTTTGTGTATATATTTTCCTTGTGTTTATTCTGGTTGGATAAAATCATTACCTCTGGTTTTCTATTTGATTCTCGAGTGCTTTTCATTAGACTGTGGGGATGACTAATGCCATTCAGGTATGTGATGGAACGAGTTGGGTGCCATGTTTGAGGTTATCTTAGGTTAGTTTGTTACATAACCACCCAATTACAACCCACTAGTTATAATCATTACGAAATATCCTATATTATCAAACCACCCGTCTTTGTTAGAGAGTAAATCTATTAATTTATAGATTCATTCTAATGTGATTCATCATAGGATAAAATATCATCTTTAAATATTTTATAATAATAGCCTATATTAATGAAGGCTATAGGTTTTGTTAAAAACCATCATTAATGCTTTATAATAAATACAGGTACAAATAAAATCCACACATTTTGGGAATCTAAGTTCTTATAATTTTTAAAACCTCCTCAGCCCAATCTCCTTATGAGAATATTTTATTGGATCTATATTCCATAATATGGGCTCATTTAAGGAATTGAGTACGTAATTATTCATTCGTGATAACATATCCAAAATAAATATCATTATTAGTAGTTAGAAATTAATTAAATTGAATTATAGTTCCTCTATAAGATTTATCATTCTTTACACATATAATAAATATGAAATAAATACCTTTTTACCATATTTTTCCATATTAGTTTCGAGTTCTCCTATAATTTCATGGTCATATAAAATATATAAATAATTGAGACTTAATTCCAAATGTTTCTAAATGTTATATATATTTGTATCATTCAATTTTTTTCATTTTTTATTATTTTTTCCCAATTAATTATCCATAAACCTTTACTATTTATGAAATTATTTCTATATATTTCATGTTATTAAATATTTATAAGAGTGTCTTAGTCTTTCTACAATCTTGACTATTATATTGAGGTGTATATGGAGTCGGTAAAACAAGAATAATTCCCTTGGATTCAAAAAATGGTCAAAAACAATATTATCTAACCCTGTTGGGTCTGAGGTAGTTATTTGTATTCCCACACTAGATTTGTAAATAATTTTTATTCATAATAAATTTTTATAATCCATAATGTTTATCATAAAAAATAAAGTCTTGGTAAAAAACAAAAACAATTATAAATGAATGTTATATGTTAGTTTTTATAACTTATTTTTATAGTATAATTAATGTATCATATGTATCTCTTAATTAAATCTAATACTTTACTCATCTTTTTTCTATAGGGAATTTGGTTTGGGTTTTTATTATTTAATTAAAAAAATTCATCCTCATATTTATCTATTATAAGTGATATTTACATGAATAATATATCATAAATGTTTATATAATTAACATGACATAAAAAATTATGGATTTAACAAAATGAATCAATTTAATAAAATAAAAAAATTAATTTAATATGAATGATTTATTATATAGATCAATCATTTCCAATAAATATCCCACCATTTAATGTGAAACATTTTTTTTTCTAGAATACAATATTAAAAACATTCATGTTTAATAAGAATATTGGAAGCAATTATCTACAATATTTGGGTACATATTTGATATCATTTTGATTAAGAGTATTTTAATGTTAAATTTTATATCATTTATAACTTAAAGGAAACTAAAATTAATGTCGTGTAGTCTAGAAATATTTATTCACTAGGATTGAGTTTGAATCATTGAATAATAATATTTTTTTATTTTTCTACCAATCGATCATTATAGTGACTAATATTTTTTAGGATAAAAATTGTAACCAAATCCTTGAATTGGAAATTACATCACAAAATCGTCACATAATACATGAAAAATGGTTTGTTTCATAGAGAATTGATATATATATAAATCTTATTTTATAACACAAGAACAATTTCTATAATTATGATCCTTGGTGACCTTGCATATGAATATTAAATAATGTATTCGTTTCCATATCATGAGTAATGGATACATAAAAATAGGGTGTGTTAAAAAACTAAGTAATGTAAAATCATAAACTAATTGATTATAAACAACTATAAGAATATGAAGGAGACACAAAAATCACAATACAATATCAGAAGATAATATGTTAAACTCCCAAAAAATGTAATATAAACATAATATATTAAAAAATTTCATAAAGTAAGAATAAAACATATAACACATATAATTTTAATATGAAATAATAGTGTAAAATGCAATAAGATTCATATCCATGGAATCATGGACTTAACTGTAAAATGAATATATATTGAAAAATGAATATGTTGATAAAAACAATGGATATGGGTCATAAATAGATAAATATGAAAATAATAGTCAATAATAAACACAGTGAGTTAAATGTGAGAAAACTCAATATTATCACTCATATGTAAACAAAACCTTAATGACCACACATGAAAATGTGAGAAAACCCATCATTCCCATAACAATTTTAATAAACCACTTTTATTTCAGGATTTACTATATCATTAAATGTATGTATATACCGACTAATTTTAAGGTGATATAGGACCCACAAACATAATCATTCATACATATGTGTTTGACATAAAATAAATCATAAAAATATCATAACGATCTTATTGAAAAAATTGGCTTTCATCTAACATGAAAAAAGTGATCATGTTTATATGATTTTCATATAAAAAGGTATCATAATTTATAACACATAAATTATCACTTCTATAACAATATATAATTCAGAGACCATTAGAGCAAAATCATGATACAATAATTTTGAAATTATTTGAAATAATTAATGTAAAATTCATAATTATTAGTCTCTTTTAAATGAGGCTCCATTTATTTCAAGAAAATGAAAATGAATCCATATAGGTTAATAGATTTAATTTTTAAAATACATTTCCTAGAAAAAATTGAATATCATCTGAAATAAAATTTATTGAAAAAAATTATTCTCAAGGAAAATTTTATAAAACAAAGAAAGTATTTTGAGTTACACACTCCTTTAAAATTACCCTTGATTTTCCTAAAATGTTATATATCCACATATCTCATAAATATATATATCTTAATTACCTATTTAAAACACTTTATCATTTCCATAAATGTATACATCTTAATTACCTATTTCAAAACCGTTCTCATTTATGTGATACTATAGCAGTAATTTAGTAAAACACTGTAGCAGTGACATAATTGTAGCAGATATGACACTGTAGTAGTAAACGAACTGTAACAGAGGTGGTACTGTATCAGACTGGGTACTGTAGTAGTACTTTTCACCGAAGGGACTTTTGGGCCAAAAAATGTACATTAAGGACATGTATTCCTGCCAATTAGCCTTGGTATTTTGGTATATGTAATGGGTCTCCCTCTACCCATAAAAAATATGTATTTTATTTAATAATAAAAACAAGGCTTTGAACCCAACCATAAAAAAACATCGGGTATTAATATCTTTAAATGTTCATGCACAATTTGTTAGAATAATATCATTAACTATAATTTTATACTATATTTATTATTTATATATCATTTATGATATCTTAATATAAAAAATATAATGAAATTAAATGTATTTATTTCATTACAAATATGTATTTGTCAAGTTATGTAAAAACCAGCTTTATATTGGTTTATTTCTGTAATTTAACAGAATGTAAATGCTACATTGATAATAATTTAAATAAATAAAATAATATTCATAGAAACATATATAATTCACATGATTTGTAGTATATTATATTAATTTTTGTTTTCATGTTTTCATAATCATCCATATTTCTATTTTAAGGCATGGTTCACATAGGTTGTCAAGAAGACCCAAACATGAACATGCTTTATCTCGATTTGAAACTATTATTATGGATGTTTTTGTTTTGAAATGATATTATTATAATATAATCATAGTTATATTATATTTTTATTATTATTATGGTGCTAAATATTTAATATTTTTATATATTTTATGATAATCAAGATGAAAAACAAGAAACATTTCATTGTTTATCCAATAACATGCATGCACAGATGATTAGTATATTTTTATCAACACATGAGAGTGGTTGACGAAGGTTATTAAATTGAAATTTAAAAATTATAATTATATGAAGTATTTCATATAATTACATATTTATCTATGTTATGAAAATTTATAGAAGGCTATAATGAAAAACAACTGACATTACTTTTTAGAGGTGGTAATCCATGTAATAAACTAACAAGGTTATTTTCTGTTTTTATAAGTAGATGGAAATGAATAAAAAAGGGTTTTTGAATTACATAACAAAAATATAATGTTATAAATATAACAAAATTAATCAATTTATTATGGTGATAATATATTTTATATTGTATTTTTAATAAGAAAAACTTTAGAAGGTCAGAACATTTATGTTTAATGTTACATTTTAAATGGAATTTAAGTTTAAATGGAACGAAATATGCTAACAATGAGTGAAAATGGAATTATTTATTTTATTGGGATATATTGAGAGAAAAGGGTAAAATTTTCAAAGAGTAATAAAATGTTATGGGTATATTTTTAATTGAACAAGTGGAATCCTTTTATAAGAGAAATAGATGGAATTTTTTTGAAATACTCTTTATATTTCAATTATATCGTTTATTTATTCATGTATTAAAGGTTAAAAAAAGATGTAAAATGTGAGTTGAGAGTGTTTTTTGGGTTTATTATCATCCACATCATTTATTTTGAGACAAAATTTGGGGGATTACGGCCTTTCCATATGGTTTTAAAACATTTTCAACAGTACCATTTTCCATTTTAGGTATTTTTTAAATAAGTAGATATATTTTTAATAAATTAATGTTATAAAAAATATAAAAAATACAGTTTTACTAAAATTAAATTTAATAACTATTTCTTCCAATTAAATATCTAAATATTCTTAAATTGACATTTAAATTAAAATGGATAATGTTTATAAAAATTTTATTAATGAAAACATATATTTTGATAATTATAGATTCATATTATTATCTAATATTGATGACCAATTAAATGTGGATTAATAAAGTTATTTATGTTTTTATAAATATTTTAATATTAATTATTTATTTTAATTTACTTGATATGAAGTACATTATATTAATAAAAAAAATTTAAAATAAATGTTTCACAGTTATCGTGGTAGTTAGAATTAATTATAAAAATATAAATTTTATACCCATCAATTAAATTATAAATATTAAATAACACAGAAATTATTATCTGAAATTTAATATTCATTTAATAAAATAGTTTTTCAATATTTTGGAAAATTTACCTTAACGATAACATATTTAACAAATAAAAACCTTTTATTGAATTGTTTTATTAAAAAAATTATAAATATGAAATTATTTTAGATAATATTGATTCAAAAGAATTTAAAATTTATTAGAATTGATATTTTATTTATTAAAGAAATTAAATTTGAAAAACAACTTTTCATTATGTTATAGTTAATTAAAATTCAATAAATTTATTTTATTTAAAATCATGTATAAATTTTCAAATATAATGAGACTGTGTTTATAAATTTGACATAGTATTTTGAAAAATATGTTTAAAATAAAATGAATATTAAAAATCCAAAAATGATTTAATTTTTTAGAAGAAATTAATTTTTTTTATAGAAATTATTCTTATAAGGTTCTTTCCAATCATAAATATACCAACAATTAAAATTATCAACATTTTAAAATACATTTTCTGAATAATTATTTCATAAGTTACTTAGATATACAAAATGTTATAATATTTTAAAAATAATATTAAATTGTTTTTTATAAATTTGTTTATTTATATATAATTTATATGTCTTCTACTACTTTTTATACATTTTAATTTTACAACTACCATATAATTGTTTATATTAATTTGGATTTGGTGTTTACAATGGAATAAGCCTTCAAAAATGGTATTTAATTAGAAGTAAAAGATAGTTCATAACATATTAATCCATTAAAACATGATCACCCATGAAAATTCATTTCATGGAAGAAAACAAGTGGTGGTAATTTTTTAATCATCACAGCCTCATGTTCCCACACTGCCTTTCCAATCATATAATTTATCCATAAAAATTTTTCTAGGTGATTAGTATTGTTTTGAATCACCTTATCTCTTTGATCTAGAACTTCTACTTGTTATTCCTTATATTGGAGGTTATGTTACAGTTGTAGAAAATTTCAGAATAGAAAACATATAGGGTTTGGTATTTAATTTACAAAATGTGATACATAGAAGACATCATAAAACTAGGGGAGGTTTGGAGGGGGAGATTAGAAAATAAAAGTTATCAAGATAGGATGAAGGACCTCAATTAGAATAATTTATATAGGGATGAAACATCACCTATATAACCTATATCACAACTCATTCCATGGAGATATTTGATTAAATAACTTATCAAAAACACTAATCATAGGATCTTCTAGATAAGTAAATACAAACATCTTTTTCTATATTTTAGCCACTTTTTTTAAGTTTGTAAATGTTTTGAACATTTTCTATCATTTATTGGACAAGGTAAATACCTATCATCTTTCCTTCTCTATCTAAATCCTAGAATTTTGGAATATTCCACGTCCTTCCTTATAAGGGACCATATGGTTCCCTCAAAATTCAAGAATGATTTTTTTAGTATTATACCAGGGGAATGGGATGATCCAAACTTCCTTGGAAATCCACAAAACATGATCTTAGTATATAATATATTTATTGAATCATCTTTTCAGACTATCCATCATTATGAGGATGAAATATAGTGATAAATATTATCATTATCTAAAAATATCTCTTATTACTTATCTATAAAATTAAGGTAAACCATAAGTCATAATTAGTACTATATTTTATTTATAAGCATACCTTATGTATACCTTAGAAATTTGTTTTAGTGATTAGTATATTTTTATGGAAATAAAACTAGCTTATATTATATGGTGATCGAATACATCCTATACAGAATTATGAATCACATGCATTTTAATGATCTATATAACAGAGTCTATAGTGTTGTTTTCCCATATTTATATTGGTATGGTAAGTGGTTTCAAAATACCCTAATGACATTATTGTTTAAAAATCAATTTATGGAATTCCAATAATCAAGATACATATTCTGCAATCGTTCTCTCCATGATATCCTAAAAAATATAGTTCTAGAAAACTATACAACTAAACTCATCCTTAATGTGGAGAGAATGATGCACTATGTCATCATCCAAATGATCCTTCTTCCATTTCATATATTATGGGATATATAATTGGGTTTCAAATAATATTACACTGTCTAAATCAATGTTTAACTCCAGAATATTTTCATTCCCTTTTTCTCTATATCATATTTATTGTCTTCCATAATCATTATGCGAGTAGAAGGATGAGATTTTATTTGAGAATATTGGATTTCTATCCTCCCATTATAAGAACAAAACTCATCTACTTCTAATCCTTGAGTATTGGGTGTTTTTCAACCATTACCATGGATAATGTAGGATGACTGTTCAAATTCAGAGCATTAAAAACCTTATTTTTCAACCATGTGTCGTAATATATCAATAAATAAAAATATTTTATAAAAAATAACCTTTTCTTTTGGTACATATAAAATATTCTCTTTGTTAATATATACTTCAATCAATTATGATCAATATATATATACATATGACACATTTTACTATAAATATATTTTCAAAAAAACATTAATGAAAAGACAGCTACCTATAGATCTAAATCTTGTGTTGGGTAATTTTTCCCATGATTCATTAATTGGAATGAATCCGAAGTAATCACCTTATCATTTTGTATGTGGATTCAACCCATACTCATTGATGCAATGTCACTATATATAACCATCCCTCCAATAATTTTGGTTTTTTAAGTATATGTGCAGTAACAGACCTCTTATTCATTTCCATTAAACATTATTCGCATCGATGTATCCAAAGAAACATTACAACCTTCTATTTAAATTATGTATGTGTATTTGATATCATTGTGAAATTTCAGAAAAAATATATTCATTATCCTTATAACCCACAAAAATAGGATCTCAATTATATTATTTAGTCTATGTTATTTTCATAGATCATCTATATTTTATGGATCAAATGGTATACCCTTAACATTGATTAAACCATCTAGTAATGATAACTTATATATCCATAAATAGATGAAATATTTTTTTTTATATTTTCTCCTTGGTTAATGTATATTAAAAAATCAAAAAATGATCATCATTCTATTCATTTGTTATTCAATATATAAGAACACTGTCTAAAAATGCATACAAAAATTTATCAAGGTTGTATTTAAAGACACTATTCATTAGATCCATGGAGACAACAAGAGCATTGTTATGTCCAATCAATGTTACCATAAAATAATAGTATCTGTACCATGTTTTGAATTATTTATTAGATATATAATCCATTTTGACCATTAATATATGATATATATATCAATTATCAATCATAATATATTATTTAGATCCTCAAAGATGATCAAATGAATCATTAATATATAGTATATGATATTTTTTTTATCAAGATCATATTAAACTCATGTTAATCAATAAAAATGTTCTTTAATAGATCCTTCTTGTATAATAATTAGTCTAGTTATCCCAATGGGGAAGTACTTTAATGTATACAAACCGTGTCCAAATTGACTCCATATTGCTTCTCTAACTCCATTAATTCAATGGGAGGCATATTATACATACTCTATGAGATGATAATGGATCTTAATATATGTTCAACTGAAAAATAAAACTCACACACTAGGGGAAGACAAAATCGTTCATCTTGATAGAAATCATTATATTTTTTAATAATAAGCTTAAAATCAATGTTAACTTCCTCTAATTCTATTTTATCCAAGTTTCCCTCATTATTGGGTACCATATCCACAATATAGAATGTTATTTCATAGGGAGTTCATAATTTTCCATTCATTGATACATGAAAATAGGGTGTCTTCAGATTTGACATGAGAATTTCTTACCTTAAGTATTGATATATAATTTATATAGGTAATGAAAATCCATCCTGAATTTTATTTAAAATTTATCTAAGGGAACAATAATTTGATCCATAAGTAATATCCTCTTATAAATATAAATGGGAGTAAGTTTATACATTTTTGAAAGGATCATTGTCACACTCTGGGATTTCATATATAGTTAAATATTAATTTAATAGTGTAATGTTTTAACATTATTATGAAACTTTTTCCAAATAAAATAATGAATTATTATAAAATCAGATAACATATTATCATATCTATAAAATAGATCCCATGTACATCAAATAACTTCATTATAATTATCTTCCTCAGTGTAAGTGATTAGGAATTCTATTTATTCTTCCCTTAGTTTGGAAGATTTTTGGAGATATTTATCATCATTACAACAAGGGTTATAGAATTGATTCCCATAATTTCATAACTCGGTAATCATGAAGCATTTTATACCATAACATTAATTTTCAAAGAACATATTCTTCTAATTACTTTAGTCAGCCTCTTATCCTCACTTTGATAGCAAGGATCATGGTGTTGGGATTTACTATAGTTAAAACACATCACTAGCCCCTTGAAACAATTAATGATGTTCTTACATAAATATTTCTTACATGTATTAAAGAGTTACTTTCCATTCTATGTTGCTTATATGTGGTGAATAAATTATACTCTGCATTCCTTTTCCTTTATCTAGAATAATGAGAGGTTCTAGGTTCCATATCATCCTTAATATAACCTGGAAAAATATATCACAGCTTCTAATGTCCCTAATTTATAATTAAAATTTATTAATATGAATTATTATTGTAATGAAGAAATGGATTTTACTCTCAATATCAAAAATAAAACAAAATGAATGCATAAAAATTAGGTTGAAATTTGAATTATATGACCCAAAATATTCATGATACTATTTTTCAATAAAATTAATTCCCAATCCATTATTGAATGATGAATCTATACAATAAAACATATTAAAATATATTATTGAGATCTTATCATTCCATAGAGTAAATGTCATCCTTTTCTATAGTATTCTTAATTTTACTCCACAACTGGTTAGCATCACCTTCTAAATTGTAGATTTCCAACAAATCCATTTCATGTTTCTAGAGTTGGGGAATGAAAAATTTATTTTCCAAAACGTCAAACCACTTCTCAACAACCTATCAATTAGATAAACTTTTAAAAGTTGGTATTAATTTCCCCTTGAATGACTTAATAGAGAGTTTTTTCCTCCATGGTTAATTTTGGAGATTAACATGATATGTGTTATTTCCCATTGATTGATTTATTTCAGTAAGAATTTAAATTATATTTATTATTATATACAAAATGTCATTAGGGTGTCGTTGTGGAGAATATCCATATTTTCTATTGCACCCATTTCTAACCCTATTATATTAGATTCCTTTCATTACCAATAGTAATAAAAAACAGTTAATGATTATACATAAATTAATAATTATATATAAAACTAAACTAAAAAACATTGATAAAGGATACGATAAATTATTTGAATATATTATCCTATGAATCCTTAGGATTCAATCATGGTTTTAGATTATTGTATTTATAACTGAACATGTTATATATATTCAAATACTTTATAATTATTTGTAATGATAATGTGACTAACAAAAACATATTCCCATGGACTGTCAAACTATGAGCCCAGTAAATGCCTACTCTTATGAACTATAATTATGGCCATGATATACTCAAACAACTATTTTCAGGGTGGTTACCCCTATATGAATCTTTAAAAATGACTTATTCATATAACACAATGTTTTTTTTGTTAGAAATCAACATTATACTTACAATAAGAAAAAATTAGGCTTTTATAATATACAGAGAATCATTCATTAGAATTTTGGTATGGTTTTTGCTAATGTTTTCTAAAATAATCTAATAAAATAACTAAAACCCATTATTATACCATCTTTAGGAATAAATGATTATCATAACATTAATAGTACATTAATACCATGATTTATAAGAAATATTTATGGAAAAAATACTATTGGGTCATAAACATCGTGGAGAACATGAGGAAGACCAAATTATCAAATAAAAGAACATAATTAAACTATATAATCTCTTAAAACAGTTCAAAGAAACATAAATAAATGGATCATTAATAAATAATAAAAGATAAAACATATAATATTTGAACTATAAAAAAAATATTGAATACTTGGAAAGAAATATTAATGGTTACATAGAATTTCTTGGAAATGAAGTAAATATTGAAACATATAAAATATTGATAAATAATTTTTAAATGTTCCATAACTTTTTAAATAATATAATGTCGAAGAACAATAGTCATAGTGAAAATTGTTTGGGAAAACTCATTATTCCAATGATTATGTGACCAAATTCATTATGTCCATGGTAGAAAATGTGAGAAAATCCATCAATTCAGTGTATATGTGAGGAAACTCATTACAAATAATAGAGACCTTATATTGAGATATAAAATAATAATAATCAATCAAAGGGTTGTGTAGGTCCCCAAACATCAATATCTAAACATATGTTCTCCACATAAAATCAATCATAAAAATTTCTTTTTACACATAGAGAAAATGAATGGGTTTCAGTATAAAATGAACTTGTGTAATCATCTGTGTTAAAATAGTATTTTAGAAAGTTTTATATTAAATTATCCTGTAAAACATAACTTAATGAGTGATATATCAATTTAATATAATTATAACCATATCATCAAATAATTTTTTTGAAATTATCGGTGTATACTTCAAAGTTAGTTGTCTATTTTAAAATATTGTCATTTTTATTCGTGAAAATGAAAAAATCCTCAAAATTGGTTTGGTTCTCTAAATAATTTCCCTAGAACCAAATATATAACCTCATGTAAAAAGGAAAGTGTTGTATAATGAATTTATATCTGAAAATTATAAATCTAAAATAATGGAGTTTGAGTGACCATGTCCTTTCCCTTTAACCATGATTCTACATTGATGCGTTTTATCCGCTTGTATCATAGTTTTTTTCATCATAATTAACTATTTTCGATCCCAATAAGATTTATTTATTTTAATACCTCTCATTAATTAAAATTTTCTTTATGGGTTAATGTTTTTTAAATCTTTTTTCAACATGAGGTGTTAATATAATACACTATTCATATATTCTTTATTGTGTTGATATAATTATAAATAATATAATATTATGTTAATTATTAATATATGATATAATATTGTACTATATAAAATTTATATTTATTTAAATGATTATTATTTCCTTCCATGTGAGTTTTTGTTTCGTTATGTCAATCAAGATTGGTAACGGCTTAGTTCGGTAATTTATGAAAAATAAAATGTTTCTATAAAATTAAGTTAAATTGTTAATACAATATTTGTAGAACCACATAATAGTCATGTTTTTATTAATATGTCTTAATAATATTATATATCATGTTTCTATAGTTACCTATAATTAGATTATAGAGGCATGGTTCATGATTGTATATACGCTAAAAAAATATACTTACATTAGCTCAATTGGAGATTATAATTAACGTGCTGTTTTTTCAAATAGAAACCCCACATAAAAGAATAATATTTATATAGTTTTATTTCTTATTATAGTGAACTTTATTATAATATTTTAATATATTGTATGAATATATAGATAAAAAAGGTAAAATGTTTCATTATGGATGTGGTAATCTACTCGTAAGAAATATTAGTGTTCTCGTTTTATCAATGAGTTAGAGTGGGTTAAGGGATTCATTATAATGAAATTTCAGAATTATAATTACATTATATATTTAATATTTAAATTAAATTATCTCTATTATGACCATCCATTGAAGGAATTATGGGAAATAACTAACGTCGCTTTGTAGAGGAATTATCTGTTTAACAAAATCATAATTTTTTTCCGATGTGGGTGGAAAAAAATTAGAAAGGGTTTTTCAATTATGGTTATAATATATCATTTTTAAATTGTTAATTAATTTTAATATTATAGGGTTTTGATAATTGTGGGCGTTGAATTAAAAAAACATGATCTATTGATAAAACTTATGCATGGGACTTGTTTTTTCTTAGGATGACCCCTTAATAAATAATGGATTATGATAACTATGAGTGTTCATGGGGTTATGTATTTTGGATACGGTTACATGGATTTATGACATTAATATTCTCTATGTAGTATTTGATGGTTAGTTGTGTCATTTTAGGGTTTTAACAAGTGTCCTTTTATAATAGAAGGAAATGATTGTTTGGAAACACCATTTATATTTTAATCGCATGAATTCATGATACATGTGTCAAAGGTTAAAAAACATTGAATAATATGAACTAAGAAAGGGTTATGAGTTATGGAATCTCATCAAACATGAATTGAAGTAAATAATGAGTGTCTTAAGGCCTTTATTTAATGTTTTATAACCTTTTCCTTTTTACTATTTTCCATTGTATATAATTTTTTACATTAGAAATTAATA
Organism: Viscum album; assembly: GCA_963277665.1. Lineage (NCBI taxonomy): Eukaryota > Viridiplantae > Streptophyta > Magnoliopsida > Santalales > Viscaceae > Viscum > Viscum album. The sequence goes on along the minus strand of OY728157.1, from coordinate 705,964,143 downwards.
ACTTACTAAAAATAAAAAATTACCATTATAAAAAATTTTGGTGTGGTATCAAAATATTTAACATCAATTTAATATAATACTGTTGGGTAAAAATTCCTCAAGGTAATGTTGCCTCATTTTTGGGTTGATTGTGTTTGTTGGAAAAGCATATTTCCCTGGGAAATTGATGAGTTCTAGATATTTTGTTGAAAATTTATGTTGACAAAGAACCATGACCATGGAATGGACGATCTGGAGGTAGTACAAAAGAACTGATACAAGGTGGCGCCGTTATCCAGTGTTTTCCAAATTATTGGGGTCCAAAATTTGGAGTTTGGTGAGCATCAGGGAAATTGGATTTCCATGAATATCTTATTTAAATATGGAAAAGGAATGAGTTTCACAACGATAGGGTTCATGATTTGGATTTCGCAAATACATGGAGAATTTTGACGGCGATTCTTCTCTATTACAATGAGATTTGAGAACATAAGCATTGAAGAACATTGAAGTAGCGAAGGGATTTGTGAGCGGAACTTCTCGTAGAAGTTGTGAAAGAATTGATAGGATGCTCCGTGATTACAATGAGCTTTGAGATCAGAAAATATCCATGGTGATTCGCGATTTTGATATAATTTCGGCGAGAACTACAGAGCTTCTCCATTTGTGCTGACATGGAGTTGACTTCGTGATGAAGCTTTTAGGGTCGGTGGAATCCTTAATAAATAGACCTCAACCCCCTCGGGAGAGGTATAGAGTTTTTTCAAAGAAAATGGTTTGTTCTCGGTTCATGGAGGTAGTTCATGAAGGTCGTGTGCTTCGCGAAAGGAAGGATCTTCATGGAAGATAATCTAGCTTCGCAAATGTTGGGTCATCCGCGTTAGCTTAGTGTGATTCACAAGAGAAGTTGCTTTGTGATGACTTGAGCTCCATGACGGCCTGAGCTCTGCAAAGGAGTAAGCATTGCGATATGGTAGGAGCTTCGCGAAGTCTTGATTGAGCTTTGCGAAATTGAAAGCCTCGCGAAGTATGGTGCCTTGCGAAGGTATTTCCAAAGTAATTGGACAATGTTCAAGGGAAAAGGGGTATTCATTAGTGGATGGAATTTGGACATTAATAGAGAATCTATATACAGTGAAGGATGCAATCATTAGTGGTAATTAAGAGACCTACAGGTCTATGAACATTGAGTGGATCTTCTAAAGAAGTAGTGACCTCACTTAAGTTGAGAGAGTAGTGAATTCTCTAATTGTGAGATATTGTAAACTAAGATGGATAGTGAGTCCACATCGAACCTGTAAACAATACTTCACTTATATTAGAATTGGTACCTCAGTATACCACTTATTTCTGCTCCTTGGACATATCCCAGTGAGGGAGAACCACATAAAAATTGTTGTGTCATGTGTATGCTTTAAGGTTTATTCATACACTGTAACAGGATGGAGAGAGAAGACTGTTTTGTCTAACAACAAAACAAGATCATAAGGGGTAGTTGTTTTTAATCTGTCATAACCTGATTCACCTTCACACTCAGGGTATCTAAAATAGTGGACCTAACAAATACAATTACTATATACTATGAAATTATATTTTGTATTAAAAGAGATATTTTTTGACAGAAGTTTGTAATAGGAAAAATATATTTTCCATTACAAAATCTAAATCCTATTTTGTATTGATGACAATTAAATCAGTGAAAATATATTTAGTTATCTAATTATACATAATATTATTTTCTTTATGTAATGAAATTTAATTTACAATATTTTTTAATCAATTCATTTACATTAAAAGAATATTTTTTTGCATTATTTTTTCACCATTATCATAGTAACTAGTATCAATCCTATCAAGATAAATTTTATAAAAATAAATAAGTTTACAATAAATAATTTTTAAATTATTATATGACATATAAGATCCATTTTATCGAATTAACATTCAATTTATATTGAAATTATTTATAACAATACTAGATGTATCACATAAAACCCCAATTTTTTTGGATAAGTGTACTTTTTTAATAATTTATGTATAAGACAATATTTTAAATTATAATGATTACTAATAATTTAAATAATTATTTTCTAGTATAGGATACTTATTTATAATTAAAAAACTTAAAAAACTTATTTTAATTATGTTATAATTTGTTAAAAAAATAGAAATTAGTTTCCATTAAAACTCTACAAACATTTTCCAATAAGAAGAATATGTTTTTAAATATTACAATGTATTTTAATATTATTTATTCTATTTTATAATATATAATATTAGAAGAATAATTTCTCAAAACCAATCAATGTATTCATATAATAAATTAAATTTCATAAAAGTGACTATATTATGAAATTCAGTTTTTTTTACTATTTAACTAAAAATTAATAATTTTAAAAATATTCAAAAAATTCATTTTAAGAAAACATGACTTTGAAAAACATGAAATTATAGTATTTTGTTTTTAAATTCTCCACTTATAAATTTTATAAATTATATAAAAATATTATTATAAACTATCGTGAAAAAATGATTAATAATAAATTAGTTTTCTATATTGTAACAACCCAATATTTCATAGTATGTTATCTCATTAGAGTAATTCAATAGCTTTCACTACACGGAACATCATGTTCGAGCGCACCACAACTTACCACACGAAGCATTCAAAAAGTTTTTATGAATATAATTAACTGAATTTTAAATCATATATACTCTATATAATATTAAAATTCATTTTAGGTGTTTCTTAGACATATTATAATTACAAATTCATTTTTTCATGTATAATACATATTTTTCAAAAAATGCTATTTTACCACCTTTTAATGGTGGATTTTTTGAGAACCAATATTTGACACTATTATATTTTCAAATTAATTAAATTTAATTCTTCTATAGAATCGGTACATAAATATTTTATTTGGATAAATTTTTGGTACTTTTCTAATAACTTTCATATTTTGATAAATTGTGAAAAATACTCTGTTTTAATTGAAAAAACTTTTTTAATCAGAATAATTTATAGTGATCAATTATAAATTTTAATGGTTTAGAAGTATAATTAGAATATATTTTTACCATTTACTCCAATTTTGGTCATTGGAATTAATTTTACTTTGAAATTATACATAAATAAGTGTAAATATTTTGATAGTTATTGTTTCTTAAAAATACGAGATTTGTTTTGAAAATAGGAATTAATTTTTAAATTAATTAATACAACTTCTATGTCTTTAATTTTTTAATATAAATATCATTTTTTAGTTTGGAATATCAAATATAGCTTAGGCTGAATTAGTGGTATTTTTCTAAAAAACATCAATTTCTGATGAATATTAAAACTACTTAGTTATAGTTAATAAATTGAGATTTTCCTTTAAATGAAATTTTACTTCTTCTGTGAGTTGAATTTCTAAAATACGACATATTTGGTTATTAATAATATGTAAAATGTGGATCAATAAGAGAAAAATAATTTCTAATGAATAGTAACTTTTTACTTTTATTTACCTCAGTTAAATGTAAATTGGATAATTTAAGGTACAAGGAATATTATAATAATATAAAATTTTCTTAACAATTATGCTAACCTTATTGGATGAGTAATGGACGACCATGGGTATCATTGGGTCGATTTTAGGACCCCATGGTGCCACTTAAAATTGATAATGACACTTTATTTTAATTAACTTAAGGTAAAGACAAAAATGACATTAACAAATATCTTTTTTTATATAAAAGTTTACACAGGGTTATATAAGCCATATTTTAGACAATATATATTAATTATAAAGATAAAAATATTTCCTACATTATGTAATTTTTTTTAATTTTTAGACATAACATAAATTAAATTATTAATGACACAACAATGATGTAGTATTCAGATCATTAATTAATGATTTAAATAAATAAGATTAATAATATTTAAAAAATATGCAAAAACCTGTCCAAATATTATTGAATGATTTTATTTCGACCACAATACTTTTTATCATCGAATTTAAAGTGTTTTTTATATTTTGAAATTGATGATATGTTTATAATGAAATAACATTTTCAAACTTTCCAAAAGAGCCTCTCCTCTGCCTTATAAAAGGACACCACTTCTATCTCATTCATCACACCTCTCAATACCATTGGCTCATCCAAACCCTACCAAAATAATCTCTCAAGATCCCTCTCTTCATCTTAGATGCTTTACATTAGGAATAAGTCACCTCAAGAAGTCCACTTGGTTCAATCCAAAGAGAGTTACCCTAATTAAAGGTAACCATTTCTCTTAACTTCTTGTCTTTTATTTTACATCTCAAACCCCTAAAAAAAATTTATTCCATTATTTTATAACAAAAACAGTATCCTTAATATACTAGGATATTTATATGAGAATTATTTTAACTACACTTACACACACCTCCATGTAATGGGTAAAGAACATATTGTTTCTGTGGATGGAGAACTAACATCTCACGAAACGAGGATTGTTCCATTATATCCTACCGCCTCTCATGGTGGCCATTAAGGTGGAATAATATTTATATATGATATATATTTTGTTTATGTTTTATATATTCTTCTGTATTTTTCATTTACATAATTCCTTTATGGTTTACATTTTGTGTAAAACACGATAATTTAATTTGAGGAAGTGAGGACTACCGCTACCTCAAAGTTATATGACTCGTTAATGCCTTATGTGGGATGTATAAAGGATATATTTAATGATATTATAGATGATATTATACTGGAATTATAATATAACTAGGTATCGTTATGTTTTAATAACATTTAAATATGAAGTATAAATAAAAGTAGCGTTCAAGTGTACGTACGATTTACAATCTCCATGAACTGTGCAATTCATTTCTTCTCTCCAAATGTTTAGTACTATTATAATTACATTTATATGCTGGATATATATGATATATATGATATCAAAATCATGAATATAATTCTGAAGATAATGGACTATTGACCACATGGACAATATGTAATTATAAGGTGTTGATTTTTGACTAAAGAACCCAATATCGAACAAACCACCATTATAAACTTAAATGATTAAATATTGTTTATAACATGGTAATACGTGATATAAATTGAATAATAAACATGATAAAAGGGTTCTTATTCAATTATAAATTAACTTAATTATATTATTCAACAATAATAGGGAAGAATCAAGTCACGTCGGACACGAGGTAAGTGGTTTCTTATCTCACTTTTAATTCAGGGATATTTCCATTGTTCGCCACTTATTGCATATGGTGTATTGTGTACTACCATTTGATATATATTAACAAGATTCTATTTTTATTCATGTTATTATGTGAGTGATTTTGAGGTTATTAACTTTTGTTCATATGGCTTGATTGAATACAATGTGGTAAGGGATAATTCTACAATCTATTCATTATCAAAGGTTGTTTATACTTATTTATCTACTAGGACCTCCTTATCATCCACATCTGTGGTTTCATTAAAAATCTATTTCAAAACATTTTTAATATTTAATATAAAACGGTTTAAATTAATTTATACCATTATTTTACCTTATATATTTTTGAAAGGAATCATTCTGTCATTTTCCAAATAAGGTACTTTATGACTTTTTGGAAACAAATAAGGTAAGAATGTTTTTTTAACTTATATGGAGGGTGCGGCAATTTTCCGCCATTATAACATCGTCGAAGTTTCCCTTACAAGCATATAATAATATTTTCAAAATAAATGTTTTATTTATAATTATGTGTCTCTTAAATGATTTCAAAATAAATAGATATATTTCGCTTAAATAGTTTTGATTTAATCTATGTCAAAATCCTTTGATTAATTTTACACTTGTTTGAAGTTGATTTATTATGATAAAAATATTCTATGTTGTTTTTAAGGTTTTGTGATATGTTTGAATGTGGATGAGTTATTTTGATACCATAAATGGTTTATAGTTAATGTATTGAAATTTATTATGCTTGTTTTAATATGAATGTTTATGTTATATTTCAACCTATTCCTAAGATGAATGTGTTGGAAAAGTATATTCCCTATTGGGGACCGGTAAAAGTAAGACCTATGGGTTGGTTTCGGATTACAGTAGACCCTCTGTGCTGGGGTTTGGTTATAGAGGCTCTGTAGGTTGGATTCCAGTTACATAGGCTCTTTGGGTTGGAGTATGGTTATAGAGGCTCTCTGGGATGGAGTCTATTTACAGAGGCTCTTTGAGTTGTGGTGCGATTATAGTTATCCCCTAGGTTCTGCCATGAGGCCTTGACATAGAAATTAATGACCAACATTACACATTCCATCATTATGAAAGTGGCTGTTGATATTTCATTGGATTATTCGACTAGTAGAATATCCATGTGAATAAGTAAATGAAATTATTTGATTTTATCTTTTCCATATTATGTTTAAGTTGATGTTTAAAAGGATTTTTTTAGTCTAACAGATTGACTTTAATGTTTATGCTTATTTATTAATGTTTCCACTATATTTTTATCCTTACTGAGCATCAGAGCTCACCCCTTTCAATGTTTCATTTTTTCCAGGATGTGAAGAAGTATTTTTAGATTAATAATTATTGTTATGCTAAGGGACTAATTGCGTTATAAAAGGATCATTTATGTTTTCTTTTATTTTCTAATATGTAATGTAATTTCCATGTATGTAATATATTTTCTAAGACTTCTAAACTTATCAGTACTTCAGGATGTGATTCTTTATAATCATTCCAATGTATTAAAATAATTCATTGAGTCCCATTACTGGGGTTGGGGCATTACAGTTGCTATCAGAGGAAGTTTATAAACAACCTTGGAAACTCTATTTTGAAAAACGTTGATTAGAGAAAACTACCCTAATATAGACTTTCAGGATTAGTATAGAAAAACTTCCTAGAATTATTGGTCAATAGTGATTTTGTGAGTTTTTTAAGAAACAAATGCCTGTCTGGATACGAGGAAGTAGAGGTGTCTCTGGCACAGATGTACTTAAGGGTTAACTCGAAAACACTTCTCTGAGCAAGAATCAAATAGGAACTGGTGCAAGACACTGGTCCTTGATGTACTATTGGTTACAACACTCCCAGGGGATATGCTTAGGATAATTCATGTTTTAATTATAAAACAGTATGAAGGGTTTATAATTATATACATCCCCAAATGAAACATTTTTATGATTACGAATTATATCCATGAACTAATCAATTTCTGTTAACTATTTTACAAGTTCAGAATTATGCATTGATATTCATAAACTAACCTAGTGTATTCCATTGATTAGAAATGGTGCCAAATATATGGAATGAGACCTCCAACAATATTCTTGATTCAAAGAGCAATAAGGATTATATCTTTCATGGTGTTAATCCCTTATTTAGAAAATAAATTGTCTCTAAAGTATTATCATCATATGATGAAATATTATCATGTGTTATGTAATGAATTTTCTATGTCCTATGGGATTGAAGGGAAGGAAAATAAGCAAAGGATGGTATAGAGAAAGATAGATAAAGAGAAGAGAGGAAATATGGATTTTTCCATGTGTGATAAATTTGGAAATAATCACCTTGGAAAATCCAAGAAAGGAATGGGAATTTGTTTTAAGTGTGGAAAAAAAGACACCAAGTACGTGATTGGATGGGTAAGAAAAAGGATTCAAATGTAAAATTCTTTATCTTCAAGGTGTTGGGACACTATAGGAATCAATGTCCCTGTATTCAGTGTATACCACAAATTATTCTGTTGGATAATAATAATGTAATGATACTACCTCAGATGAAGAGGAATAAATACTGTTCTTATGTTTTTATTATAGAATTATCTCATTTGAGTGTTGTTTCAATAGTATACTGGTTATATGAATTATGGAGATATATAAGTATTGTACTGGAGTACTATTTTATTGAAGATTCCAGATTATATGGTTCTATAAAAATTTACATAATAGTAAGCTGCACTTTTTTGAAAATATATGGTATAAGGAAAGGTAATCCTTAATATGGTTTTAATAATGAGTTAGTGATTTTGGATTAAGAGACGGTTGATTTGGATAAAATATGTTGGATATTCTTGACTTCCTAGGAACTAATTAATAGTTTGTTTATTTCATCATTATTTGAATATTCATATTTTTTGGATATAATGAATATATCCAGTATTATATAAACGATAAGGGAGAATGAATGTAATGAATAAGGGTTTTTTGGTAATTCAGGGTGTTACCATGTTTTAAAATAATACCTGATGAATGTGTTCAAATGCTATTACATGGAAAAAAGGATCTTCATTGAGTTTAACATCCTTATAAATTTTGGACTGTGAGTTTGGATAGAAGTATTTTGGATAAGTCTAAAATTTGGAATGGACTAAGTTTGAATTTGGATACTATTGTTAAATTCATTTTTGGATTTTTATAAAAAGGACAACACACAGACTGTTTGAAAATCTATCGTGTCGGACAAAGCTTCGAGAATTGAACCCTCAACCATAGTACGATTGGGATTTATAACCTAACACTAGTCTACATGATGTACCTGGATTGAATAACCTATATTTCTTAAGGTTATGATAGGTAAATTATAAATTCATTATTATTGGAACTGTATATGATAAGTATAAATAGAATTTTTTTTTCTAAAATCTTTTAGAGTGAAAGATGAGTTTGTGGTCGGAATTAGTTGAAGGGTGAAACTCTACTTGTCAAGTATATATATATATATATATTATTTGATTCACTTATTATATGGGAAAATTAATTTTTTAACTTTAGGGAAGTGATCTGAAAACCAAAAATCTATTATCCTAATACCGTATGTTTTGTTGAATCGATGGTATTTTAAATCATTAGTGATTGAAGGCTATGTTGCTCTCAATTGTACACTTATTTTTGATTGATGACCTCAATCAGTCCTTCTAAATATTTACATTTTCCTCCAATTATGTGTCTCTAATTTCTATCAATGTTTTCCAAATAAAGATCCTAATTTGTTGGTAACTTTTTCATTCCTTTTCCCTCTTATTAAGAATAAATTATATTAACCCAATTTCTGATGTGGGTTTTCCACAAAGGTAATTTTCTTTTTTAACAAATAATATTCGAAGAAAATTTTCAAATTGTGAGGACAAAATTTATTGATCGAGGGGAGAATGTAACACCCCATAATTTCATAGTACGTTATCTCATTAAAGTAATTCAATAGCTTTCTTTACACACATCTCCGAGTTCAAGCGCACCACAACATACCACACTAATCGTTCAAAAAGAAGTTATGAATATTATTAATATAATTTTGAATATTATATAATCTATATAACAATAAAATTCATATAATGTGTTTCTTATAAATGTATATGAAAAAAATCATTTTTTCAGATAAAAGGCATATTTTTAAAAAAATGAAATTTTACTGCGTTTTAATGGTGAAATTCTATAAAAACCAATATTTGACACTTTTTATATTAAATTTAATGAAATTAAATTCTTCTTTAGAAGAGGGACATAAAAATTTCGTTTGCATAAATTTTTGGTACTTTTCTGATAATTATCATATTTTGATGAATAGTGAAAAATACTAAGTTTTAATTGAAAACAAGTTTTATTATTCAGAATAATATATAGTTTTTAATTATACATTTGAATGGTTTTGATGTATAATTAGATTAAATTTTTACCATTTAATCCAATGATTTTCATTTTAATTAATTTTACTTCGAAATATACATGAACAAGTGTCAATCTTTTGATATTTATTATTTCTTAAAAACAGGCTATTTGTTCTAACAACAAGAATTAATTATAAATTAATTAACACAAATTCTATGGTTTGAATTTGGTAAAATATAAATAATTTTATAAATTTGAATATAAAATATTTCTTTGGATGATTTTTTGGAAATTTTATGAAAAATTTCTATATTTAATGAATAGTAAAACCACTTAGTAGTAGATAAAAAACTGACTTTTTCATTTAAATGAAATTTCACTACTTCTATGAATTTAATTTCAAAAATCAGACATACATGGTTGTTATTAGTTAGTAAAATGTGGTTCAATAAGATAAAAATATGTTTTTGTGAATAGTATCATTTGACTTTTATTTAACGCGATTAAAGGTAAATAGGGTAATTTAAGGTAAAAATAATATTATAATGAGAAAAATTACCATAAAACATTTCCTAACCTTATTGGATGAGTAATGGAATACCATGGGTATCCTTCTATCTATTTTGGAACCCCATGAAGCCACATAATAGTGATAATGGAACTTTATTTTAATTAACTTAAAGTAAAGTCATAAATGACATTAACAAATATCTTTTAGTATATCAATTTTTACCTGGGGTTATAGAAGTCATATTTTTTACTATAAACATTAATTAGAAAGAAAAAAATATTTCCAAAATTAGGGTATTTTTTTATAATTTGTAGATATCAAATAACCTTAATTTTTATGACACAATAATGATGCAATAATCAACTCATTAATAAATGATTTCAATTAATTAGATTATTATTAATAAAAAAATATCCAAAATCTGTCCAATTCTTATTTAATTTTTTTATTTCTAACATGAGTCAAATTATTGTCGAATTTAATGAGTTTTTTTCCTTCTGAAACCAAAGATAAGTTTATAATAAAAAAACATTCTCAAACTTTCCAAAAAAGCCCCTCCACTCCTTTATAAAATGACAACAGCTCTATCTGATTCCCCACACCTCTCAAGCCCCTTGTATGATCCAAACCATACACAAATAAGCTCTCAATATCTCTCTATTCTAATTAGATGCCTTACCTAAGGCAGATGTAACTTCAAGAATTCTGTTTGGTTCAAACTAAAGGGAGTTACACAAATTAAAGGTAATGGTTTTTCTTGACTTCTCTTCTTTTATTTTTCTTCTCCAACCCCTGAAGACTTTTTATTCATTTATTTTATAAAAAAATAGTATCCTAAATATACTTTTATGTTGTTATGAGGTGTATATTAACTTCACTTACACACACCTCCATCTAATTGGTAAAGAACATATTGTTTATGTGGATGGAAAACTAATGCCTCACGAAAAGATGATTGTTCAATTATATCTTACCACCTATCATGGTGGACATTAAGATAACACTATATTTATATATGATATATATTATGTTTTTGTTTTATTTATGCTTATGAATTTCCATTTATATCATTCATTTATGGTTTCCATTATGGGTAAAACTCGCTAATTTCATTGTAGGAGGTGTGGACTACCGTCCCCTCAAAGTGATATGACTCGTTATTTTCTTATGACGGATGTATAAAGATGTAGTTAGTGATATTATATATAATATTATACTATAATTATAATATACCTATGTATCATTATGTTTTAATTATATTAAAATAATAAATAAAAATGAAATTATAGTTCATGCCTACGTATGGCTTACCGTCTCCAGGAATGGTGCATTTCATTTCTTATCTGCAAATGTTATGTACTATTATAAATACATATATATACTAGGAATATATGATATATATGATATCTAAATAATAAATATAATTCTGGAGATAATATATTCTTAATCAAATGGGTAACTTGTAATTATAAGGTGTTCATTTTTTACTCAAGTACCAAATATCGACAAAATGACCATTATTAATATAAATGATTACATTCTATTTATAATATAAAAATAATTGAAATAAGAGGATTAATAAACTTTAAAAAGTATTATTAATGAATTATAAATTAACTAAAGGTTATTATTCATGAATAACAAGGAATTAACAATTCAAGTCAGACACGAGGTAAAGAGTTTCTTATCTCACTTTTAATTCCATGAGATTTCCATTGTTTTCAACTTATTGCATGTGGTGTATTGTGTACAATCATTTGATATATATTATCATGATTATTTTTATATTCATTGTATTTTTTGAATTATTTGGTTGTTGTTAACTTTTGGTCAAATGACTCGATTGATTAAAATGTGGTATGGGTTAATTTTACAAAACCATCATTATCTGAGTTAGTCTATATATAATTATATATTGGGACCTCATTATCATCCACATCTGTGTTTTCATAAAAATGTATTTCAAAACATATATACAATTTAATAGATAATGTTCTAATGTCATTTATACCCTTATTTTACTTTATATGTTTTTGAAAGGAATCTTTATGAGTTTTCCAAATAATGTACTTTATGAATTTTTTGACAAACTTAAGGTAAGAATGTTTTATTAACTTATAAGTTGGTTGCGACTATTTTCCTCCATTATAAAAGCAATGAAGCTTCCCTTACAATATAATAAAAATAATTTTAAAATAATTTTTTTCTTTATAATTATGTGACTCTTAAATGATTTCAAAATAGAATGAGATATTTCTCTATAATAGTATTGATTTAATCTATGTCAACATCCTTTGATAAATTTTACACATGTTTGAAGATGATTTATTATGATAAAAATCATCCAAAATTTATCTATGGTTTTGTGATATTTTTGAATAATAGATGAGTTATTTTTATTCCATACATGGTATATGGATAAAATATTGACATTTTGTAAGCTATTTTTAATACGAATGTTTATGTTAAATTTCAACATATTCTTCAGATAAATGTGTTGGACTAGTATGTTATTGGTTGGGGACTGTTAAAAGTAATCCCTATGGGTTGGGGTCTAGTTAAAGAAGACCCTCCAGGTTGGAGTCCTGTTATAGAGGCTCTCCGGGTTGGAGTCCGATTACAGAGGCTCTCTGGGATGGATTCCGGTTACATAGGCTCTTCGGGTTGGAGTCCGGTTACAGAGGCTCTCTGGGTTGGGGTACAGTTACAGTTAGCCCCTAAGACAAAAAATGAGTCCTTGACACATAAATTAAAGTCTGACATTACACATTCAAACAATATGAAGGTGGAAGTTGATATTTCATGTGATTATTAGAATAGTATAATATCCACATGAACACAAAAATGGAATTATTTGATTTTATCTTTGCCATATTATGGAGATTTTTATGTTTAAATAGCTATTTTTTGCCTAATACATTTCTTTAAATGTTTATGATTATTTATGAAAGTTTTTGCTATATTGTTATCCTTACTATGCATCTGAGCTCACTCATTTCTACATTTTATTTTTCCTAGGATGTGAAGAAGTATTTGACGATTGATTAGTGGGAAAAAGCTAAGGGATTAATGGAATTATATAGGTATCATTTATATTTTTTTTTATTTTCTAATGTGTAATGTAATTTTCATGTTTGTAATATATTTTCCAAGACTACTAAACTGATCGGTCTTTTGGGACTTGATTATTTGTAATCATGCCAATGTATTAAAATAATGCACCGACTCCTATTACTAGGGTCGGGGCATTACATATATATTATTTATTATTTTTAATTTGTTACATATAATAATTATTTTAATAATAAAAATAATGTATTTTCATAAATAACTTTTAGGTATAATAAAAGATTTTAGTGTTTTCATAGTTGTACTAATTGTGTGGATTATTTAGTGAGAATTTAACTTTTTATTCTTTTTTAATTGTTTTTATTTTAATTAATATATATTTCATAGTTTTTTTATTTTTTATTCCAAACTTTTATTTCTATGTTATAAAATTATATATTCATATTATTTTTATGTTTATTTTGGAGTAATCTATCAAACAAGAAATTTATTTATATAAGTAAAACTAAGGTTGTTTCGGTAATCGTCAACTATTTTAATGATAATAAATAAATAATCATTAATCCATATCTTTATCCAAAAAATTATTTTGATGTCAATAAATTTAGCTCAAAAAGTTAATATAGACATAAAAAACTAATATTAAAAGTGTTTTTATAAAGTTTTATCGGTAAAAAAAGGTTATATCCTTAGTAGAATGGGGTATGTTCTACTATTATATTGACCAAAAGAATCTGTAAATGGATATTCAATGATATGGGTTTATAAATGAAACAAATTTTTGTAAAAATATATCATTAAAATTATAATGTTCTATACCAAACTAAAAGGTAAAATAACATAAAATAGAAATATAATTATTTAATATTCAACATAAATATCCTTATATTAAATCAATAGTGTACCACCTCATCGTTTTCACTTTGATTTATAAAAATTTATTATTTATAAATTTAGAACACACTCTAAGAAACTAATTGTTCTCATCACTATTAAATCAAGAAATATCATAGTATAAAATAAATTTTCAATCAAAATAATAATAATAATGTAACTCTTAATAATTTTATTACGTGTTTCCCTTTGAAAGAAATTCAATATGTTCCAAAAACATATGATGTACAGAATAATGGAATATTTAAAATAATGCTTTATATAATTTAGAAGAAACCACATTAAATAACACATAGAAAAAACATAATTATAGAAATAAATGATTCATTTATTATTAAAATCATGTAATTTATATCAGAATGATAATTTATTTTAAGAAAAAAAAAATTTGAATTTTTATTTTTTGTATAATTTTCTAATTCTAAGACGTTATATAAAATAAATAAATAGATAAAATTTAATGAATACTTTTTTATTAAATTATTCCAAACCATGAAATAATTAAGTATATATTATTATTACTAATTTAAATATTCATAAAGAAAATATATGGAACCGACAAGAACAACCACAAGAAATAAAACTCGACCCAGCCCGGTACTAGGGAATAACATATTCCTGATCGCCATGGACTAGAGACAAGAAATTATGTTATAAAAAACCATTTTAATGTTATTCCGAAATAAATGGTGATATAAATCGATGTGAAAATAGAAACACATATCAAATAAAAAATTTATGAATAGAAGGATGCCAAAAATAGTAAATGGAATCTCAAAATGACAAAAAAATACAGAAACATAAACACTGTAAATAAGAATATATGAATAGAATATAAATAAACAAGATTAACATAACACATATACTAATTGTGGATAGGAACACATCGTCTTATAAACCATATTATCTTATCAATCAAACCATAAAACCAAAAAAATAAGATTAGGAGAACCTAAGAACCTAATAATGATTTATAAAGCCTTTATACACCAATTAGATCAAGTATGGTATTAAAAAAAATTCGTAGAATGATTCCACCATATTGTATATAAAATTTAGTCCATAATTCAATTTACATATTATATTTTGAAATAAAACAAAAAAACCAGGTTTTGCACCCCTTCAAAATGTGGAAAACAATGGAATACTATTAGAATTGTTATAAAATATAATTTTAATCAATATGAGACCAGAATAATTTATAGTTCAATTAAAATTACATTTAGAGATCTATAGAGGAAAACGTTCCAAACCTTTCCTTTGAATGATTTAAAATATTATTGGATATTCAATATAATAATTCACGAGATACTATTTTATGATTATTACGAAAACATTGAAAATGAATATTTAAAAATTTATAAAAAATATCGTAGACAATAGTTTCCAAATAACATTATAATTAAACATTTATCATTTTTAGAATATGTATCATAAAAAATTTGTAACACCCCAATCTTCCACGGTATGCTTTTTTTTTTGAATAATACAATAACATGCGATATACAGAACATCGAGTTCTATCACACTATGACCAATCAAACTCGCCGTTTAAAAGGCAGTTACGAATAGTGATACACACTTTATAAAATTTTATAAATTTATTTTTCGAAAATGGACATCATTTTTTGATATCAAATTTAAATATTAGGTTATTTTAAATTTTTGGTAATTTTCTAAAAACATTCAATTTTTTATGAATAGTTAAAAAACTATGCATTATTGTTTAAAATCGAATTTTGTTTAAATAATGATTTTTTTATTTAAATTTATTTATAATTAAAAATATATAAATAATACCTATATTAGTTCAATGTAATTTATTGGAGTCATTTTAGAATAAGATTAGATATATAAAATTTTATTGAACTATTCAACGCTTTTTACCCATCTTCTCGACACATTTTAAAATTTGCATAAAAAATTATTTTACCGCATCTGTGAATGAAATTTCAAAAATAAAAGAGACACTATTGACATCAATAAGAAAAATTTGGTTCAATTAGATGAAATTAATTTTTGGTGAATTTTAACTATTGAATTTTATTTACCATGGTTAAAAGTAGATTGGGTAATTAAATGTAAAAATGCTCTTATAATTACCCTAAAACATGTCCTAATTCTATTAGATAAGTTTATTTCGACCAAAATCAACTATAGGAATAAAATATGATACTTTTTGATCCACATAAATTAGATTAAAACATTTATAATTTAGTTATTTAAAGAAGAGTTAAAACTATTAAATTCAAAATTTAATAACTAATCCATTTTTAATATAGGGTTTCACATAAAATAAATTCGACTATAAATTCTAATTATAAATATAAATATATTTTATAAATCATGGTATTTTATTTATAATTTGTAGACATTAAATAATTAATTTTTTTATGACACAATGATGATGCATTAATTACCTTATTACAGAATGATTAATATAATTGATATTGTAAATATCCAAATAAATTTAAATTGACACTTTGATGCATTAAAATAATTTTAAGGGTTAATATGACATGTTATGATTTATTTAATGTATTTTTTTTGACATAATCATGTTTTTTTGTCTTTTAAAAAAACCAAATACAAAATAGTGTCAAAATTGACATAAATGAGTTTTTAAAACAAATACTATATTATTAATGATTTAATATCACTAAATATTTAATGTTTTGAGAAAGGAATAATTTAATTATATATATGTCATTAATTTACCACATTATGATCTCTTGGAATTTTATAGTATGTTTATCAACTATGTAATAAAAAATAAAAGAAGACATTGTAAAAGATAAACTAATTAATTAGGATGTAAATATAAATGATAAGGTTAATATGGTGACCTAAACATGTATAAAACCTATTTGTTGAGAGGTTTTCAACACGTCCCCACTTTATCCTTGAAATAAATCGTTTTGGAGCCATTAGGAACTGAAAATGTGTTTATACTAAAATAATATTTCAATACCTTCTACATAATGTGAGGTCATTATAAAAATGGTACAACCAGATACATCATTCTATCCATCCATTGAATGACCATGTCACCATACGTGCATAAGTACGGCTTACCGTTTCCTCGTCATCGTGTAGTTTATTATTCAAAAAATAATTATTTTTATGGGTATAATAACGAGTATAATTTATGTAAATAAAAAATACAACATGTTATTTACTCTGTATAGTTAATATAACATCCAATTTCATATGATCTCAACATCAATAGAATGATATTGTCACTCTTGGGTATGTTAATATTACCGTCTCCACAAAAACGATTAGATTCATTTACCTTAGTAACCATTATAGAATAATTATCATTTTATGATTAAAAATAATAATGAAGAACTTAATATCATTATGTATATGAATCAAATAAATATATTCCATCAATGACATGACTAACGTAACAAAATAAATTAAGGAAAATGAATCATTTAACACCCGAAACAATGATACTACTAACATATCATTAACAATGAAAAATTATAAGATCATATATGATATCCTATTTATGTATGTGGTTATTTCATAATCAAATAATATTAATATAACCATTATAAATATGGTTAACGCACCCTCTAATAATGAATAATACATGTTAAATGATCATTTTACAATCTCTTTATTATCTGAGGTTGTTTATACGTAATAATCTACTAATAATTCATTCTCATCCACATATGTGTTTCTTAAAAATATATTTCAAATTTTTTTAAAATTTCCTACAATATGTGTTAATGTAATTTATACGCTTGTTTTAATTTTTTTTTTAAAATTTAATGTAATATTTCCAGAATTTTCCAAACAACATACTTTATAAACATTTCGAAAAATTATGGTATGAATTTTTTTAACCTATACAGTGGGTACAACTATTTTACACCATTATAAATCCTTCAATGCTTCCCTTACAAGATTATAAGAATCTTTTCTGAATAAATTTTTTCCTTCTATAATTACATGGATTTTAAAAGATTTCAAACTGAAAGAGTTGTTTCTCTCGAATAGTTTTGATTTAATATATGTCAAAACCCTTTGATGGATTTTACAGTTGTTTGAAATTAATATATTATGATACAGTATTCCATATTACATTGAATATTTTGTGATATTTTTGACTGTGTATGTTTTATTTTTATACAATTTATTTTTTATCTTTAATGTATTAATATTTTGTATGCTAATTTTAATACAAATTTTTATGTTATGTTTCAACCTTTTCATTTGAGAAATGAATTATACATAGAAAATAATGGCTCGAGCCTACTATATCTCCTTGATGTATCAGTAGGTCTCATGAGAATTATTCGTGTCATAGAACAAGGCCTTGAAGAAATATTTTTTTTCTTAGAACGAGGCCTTGCCTTTGTGGTTATGACGTCTGACATTTTGAATTCCATTATTATATAATTAGCTATGAAGGTTACATGTGATTATTTGACTTGTAAAATATCCATGTGAATATGTAAATGAAATCACATTATTTTTATTTTCCACATTATGCTGATGATTGTGTTTAAAGAGGTTGTGTTTCAATTTTTTACCTTTTATAAAAGTTTATGATTATTTCTGATATCATCTGCTATATTATTTATCCTTATAGAGCATCTGACCTCACATATTACTTCTGTTTTATTTTCCTAGGATTCCAAGAATTATATTATGATTTATATACTGGTTTAATATATGGGAATAATGGTGTTATCAAAGGATTATTTATTCTATGTTTTATGTTAGAAATTATAATTTAAATCTCATATATGTAATCTATTTTTCATGAGTGTTAAACTGATCATTTCTTCAGGACATAATTCCTCATAATCATTCCAATGTATTAAAATAATACAATGGTTCCATGCTTCTATGGTAGGGGAATTACAGCTGGTTTCAGAGGAAGGTTAGTACAATCCATGGAATCTATATTTAGAAAAACTCTGACTAGAGAACATTACCCTAAGATAAAATTTGAGGATTCGTATAGAATCACTTCCTCAAATTTTTGTAATGTATAGTTTTTGTGAACATTCCATGAAATACATCCATGTTTGGATACGATTATGTAGAGGAAGCTCTGACACAAATATGTATAGGGGTAAAACATGAAAAAAACACTTTGAGCTAGACTTGAACAAAACTGTTGCATGACAATGGCGCATGCGGAACTCTTATTTTTAAAACTCCTGGGGGATATGCTTAGGATAATTTGAATTTTATTTAAAAAATATTATGAATGATTTATGAGTAATTAATTACTAAAATAAACCAATATTTTTATAACTATAGAATATATGCATAAACAGTTTATGTTTGGTATTTTTCTAGTTTTGAATTATTAGTTGCAACACATATACTAATCTAGTGTATTTCATTGTATATAAATGTAGTCTAGTGGGTGGAATGGAAACTGTATCAACACATGTAATCCTTGTATGGTTTGACCACCTACACAAGATAATTATTATGGATCTAGTGAAGAAACGGGTACTGAATAACTTAATACTATACCTGGAAAACTCATTCAGGTTATGAATAATTACCTTACCCATATCAAGACCCCTAATCCACAATTTGGATGATCAATGATGGATCACTACATGTGGATATAACCACCAACATTCAATGGGACTAAAAATTTATTTGTATCTGGGCAATGGATGAGTTATTAAGAAAAAATATTTCATTCTTTGGGGAGTAGAGAAATGAAAAAATATTTAATGCCATTTTACTGCCACATAGTAGATGCAGATCAATGGTGGTCAATAATTCCAAACACCAATAGTGATTAATAATTATAAAATATCAAACTGAGAATGTTTACAAATATTTTATTTGGAAAATAATTTCCTTAGGCCCATAGAGTAGATATGGAAATAAAATTTCTGATTCTAAGGAAAAAGGAGGATGAGAGTGTTGCAAAGTATGAGGCTAACTTTACAAGGTTTTCATGTCATGCTAAAAATTATATACGTTACCCAATAAGTTATATTGATGTATTAATTGGTGGTATTATTATTAATAGTGATTATTTAAATAAAGGACATGGTTTTTTCAATACGAACATTGAAAGGGTTATTTCCTATGCATCACAAAAACTAAAAATTCTTGAACAAAACTATTCCACTCATGATCATGAGTTAGAAACTGTAATATTTTCTCTGAAGATATGAAGACACTATATATATGGTGAAAAATGTGAGATATATTCCCATCCTATGAATTTGAGGTATATTTTCTCACAAAAAGAACTCCATATGAGGGAATGGTTATCGCTTAAACTAGTCAAGGATTATGATTCCCTATACACTACATCTCGGGGAGGGAAAATAATGTGGCAGATGATTTGAGCAGAAATGAACATGTAGTTATATATAATATGAGAGTTGAATGTTATCATATGTTTATGGATCTAGTAAATTGGGATTTGGGAATAATCATGGAAGGTGAAACATTGATAAACTTTCAAATGGTAGCCAAACCATATTTATTAGAAATGTTAAAAAGTTATTAGACCGATGATGGGGTGTTTCAAAAGAAAATTAAAGATGGGATTAATGGGAGATTGATCAACTTCATGTATCAAGATTTAATTTTGAAATTTTGGAAGAGACTTTGCAATCCTGACACACTTGATCTAAAAATGGAATTGATGAATGATGCTCATATCTCGAATTTCTCTACACACCCTGGTAGCAATAAGATGTATAGTGATTTGAAGGAACATTTTTTGTGGGACAATAAGAAGAGGGTGATTATTGATTATGTGTCAATATATATGGTTTGTTAACATGTGAAGACTAGAAGAAAACATCCTAGAGGATTCATTCAACCTCTTCCCGTAACTGAGTAGAAATGGGATGACATTATAATGTAATTTATCATGGGGATACTAAATACTCCAAGATTGAATGGTGCAATATGGGTAATTGTTGATCATATTTCTGAGACAAAACATTTTCGTACAATAAGAGAATATTCTCTTATTGAATGTTTAGGAAGACTATATGTTAATGAAGTTGTAATAAATTATGGTGTACCCCTATTGATTGTTTCTGATCATGATCCCCATTTTACATCAAGATGTTGGGAATGTAATCAGAAATATTTAGATACTGAACTTTTTTCATCACTTCCTACCACCCTTAAATTGATGGACAATCCAAACAGACAATTCAAAACATAGAAGACATGTTGAGATCATTATCAATTGGTTTTCAAGGAATGTGGGATAAATATTTACCTCTATTAGAATATTCATATTACAATATCTTCCATTAAAGTATTTAGATGACACCATATGAAGTGTTATATAGAATGATATGTCACACACCAACTTATTGCGATGATTTTGGTGAAAGAAAACTCGTAGGCCCAGAACATGTTGAGGAAAATATGGAAAAGGTAAATATTATCAATACCCAAATAAAAGAAGTTCAATTTTGGAAAATGTTCTATACCGATAATAAAATGAAGGATTTGTTATTTTAGGTAGGAGATCATGTTTTTTGGAAGGTATCTCTATGGAATTGTGTGTTATAAGATTCGGTAAGAAGGGTACATTATGTCCCAGGTACATCGGACCTTTTGAAATTATAGAATGAATTGGATTTGTTGATTACTATTTCGAAATTCCTGTAAGTATCTCCAATGTTAATGATGTGTTCGACATATCGCTTTTGAGAAAATACATGCTCGGCCCAACGCATGTACCCACCTCTGACGAAACAGAACTAGAACCCGATCTGTCTAATTATGAAGCGCCTATCAAGAATCTTGTTATTATAGAAAAAGTTTGGAGAAATCAGATGACTCATCTAGTAAATGTTATTTGGATAAACCATAATATGGATTTGGAAACATGGGAACCTGAGGAACATATCATGAAGAACCAAAAAAATATTTTTATGAAGTAATATTCTAGAAATTACGAGGATAAAATTTTTTGAAGGAGGGAAAAATGGAACACCCCAAGCTTCTATGGTGCAATTTTATTTAAATAATACAATAGATTTCACTCTACACAACTTCGAGTTCTAGCACACCACATCCAATCAAACTAGTCGTTTAAAAAGTATTTATGAATTATGATACCCAATTTTTGAAATTTTATAATTTTTTTTAAAACGGACATTATTTTTGGATTTAGAATATCAACATTTGATTAGTGTGAATTTTTCTTATTTTTCTAAAAAAATTCAATTTATGATTAACAGTTAAAAACACTACATCATTGTTTAAAAATGAATTTTATTTATTTAATTATTTTTTTTGTTGAATTTGTTTTAATGTAAAAATAGATACATAATACCTATATTAGTTCTATGTAGTTCATTGGAGTTATTTTATAATAATATTATATATTTAAAATTTTATTGAACTATTTAACGCCATTTACCCACCTTCTATAAACATTTGAAAATTTTCATAAAACATAATTTTACAACATCTGTAAGTTGAATATAAAAAATAAGAGAGACATGGTTGATATCTTTAAGTGAAATTTCATTCAACAAGAAGAAAATATTTTTTTGTGAATAATATGTTTTGAATTTTATTTACAACATTTAAAAGTTAATAGGGTAATTAAAGGTAAAAATGAAATTATATTTACCCTAAAACAAGTCCTAATTCTAATGTATAAGTGTATTTCGACAAAAAAACCTTAGTAATAAACTATGATCATTTTTGATCCACTTGGATTAGTTAAGAACATTAATTATTATATTATTTAAAGACGAGTTAAAAATGTTAAATTGAAATTATAATAAACAAAACAATTTTAATATGGGGTTATACATAAGATAAATCAGACTATAAATAATAATTAGAAATCTAAAAATATTTCCTATATCATTGTATTTTGTTTTTAATAATTAAATGTTAAATAATTGAATTTATTTAAGAAATAAGGATGATGCAGTAATTAACTTATCAAAGAAGGATTAAAAATATTTATATTATAAATATAAAAACAAATATTTATTTATCCTTTTGACGCATTCAACTAATTTTATAGGTTAATATAATGTTTTAGTATTTATTTAATATATTTTGTTCAATGTAATCATAATTTTTTTGACTTTCGCAAAAACCAAAAACTAAAGAGTGTCAAAAGTGACATAAATGTGTTTTTAAAACAAATATTATAATACTAAATTATATAACATCACTAAAAATCTATTGTTTGTAAAAAGTACTTACATAATTATAGATATGTCATTAATGAACCACATTATTTTCTCTTGGAAATTTATTGTATGTTTATTAACCATGTAATATAAAAATACATGAAGACATTATAAAAGCTAAACTATTTAACTATGAGTTAAGTATAAAATATTTATTCAAATTGGTGACCTAAAAATTTATAAAACCTATTTTATGGGAGGTTTTCAACCCGTCCACACCTGATCCTCAAAATAAATTCATTTGGAGCCCTAAGAAACCAAAAAATACTTTACAATAAAATACTATTTCAAGATTTTCTTAAAGTGACCCTTACCTATATTATAAAATGGTACATCCCAATCTCTCAAAATCACACCTCCAGACCCATTTTCCTTAGCCAACCCAAGCTCAAATATCTTCCCAACTACCCTTAATTAATAATAGAGGCCTTAATTCGATCAGAAATCCAACCTATGGTGATCTTTTGTTCCAATCAATAGGAAGCACTGGGAGAAGATGTAATAATTTCATCACTTATTTCTATTTTATTATCTTCTACCCCATCCTATTTATTTGTTGTTCTGATGGAAAAATAAAAACTCATGTACATTTTAAATTATTTTATTTTATTATAAATATTGTACAACCATATTCATTATTCTATCATTCCTATGAATGACAATGTCACCATATGTTCGTAAGTACCGCATACCATCTCGATGTCATGGTGTAGTTTTTTATTCGACAAATCATTAGATGGATGAGTATAATAATGATTATAATTTATGTAAATAATAAATAAAATATTTTAATGATTCTATATATTTAATATACCATAAAATTTCATACGATTTCATCATCAATAGAATTATATTGTCCCTCGTGTGTATGTATGGATTATTGTCTCCACAAAAAATTGAGATTAATTTCCCATCATAAGAATTCAAGAATAATTTTCATTTTATGATTAAAATTAATTTTTTAATACTTAATATCATTATGGATATGAATCAAGTACATCATATCCATAAAAAACATGACTTACTTAACAAAATATATAAAGGAAAATGAATCATTTATCACCTCAAACCATGATACTACTGAAATATCATTAACAAAAAAAAATTAGACGATAATATATGATATCATTGTTATATTTGTGGTTCTTGACTAATTTAATAATTATTATTTAAAAAATATACAGGAGGTTAATGTACCCTCGTCTAAGGAAGAATAGAAGGTAAGGATAATTTTATAATCTCTTTATGATCCAAGGTTTATTATACGTAAGCATATTCTCAGAATTATTTATCATCCACATCCATGTTTCATTAAAATATATTTTAAAACATATTTATTATTTTTTAGAAAATGGATTAAATTCATTTTTACCCTTGTTTTAGTTTTTAAATTTTTTTGAATGAAATCTTTCCATCGTTTTCCAAATAAGTAACTTTATTACATTTCCGACATATTAAGGTAAGAATGTTTTTTAACATTTACGCTGGGTTTGAATATTTTATACTGTTATAATACCTTATAGGCTTCACTTACCAAATTATAATAATATATCCAAAACAATTGTTTTATTTTCTAATTATGTGACATTTTAATGATTTAAAAATATAAAGAGATATCTATCTCAAATAATTTTTATTTCATCTATGTCAACATCATTTGATCGATTTTACACTTTGAAGTTTATTTATTATGATACAATCTTCCATATTGTATTGAAGGTTTTGTGATATTTTTTTACTATTGATATGTTATTTTCTGTACCATTCATAGTTTATGTTAATGTATTAACATTTTATATGCCAGTTTTAGTACAAATGTTTATGTAATGTTTCTACCTTTTCTTATGAGGATTTCCCTAGACTTAATAAGTGACAGGTGGATCCCGCTATAACTCCTAGATTCATCGGTAGGTCTACTGTGAAAAACTTGTTTCTTTGAACAATTCCTTCACAAATACTTATTTGTAGTCTTGGAAAGAGGCCTTGACTATGTGGTTATGATGTCCGACATTATGTGTTCCTTCAATATGAAATTTTCTATTAAAGATACATGTTATTATTTTACCACTAGAATATCTATGTGAATAAGAAAAGGAATATATTTTATTTAACTTTTCCATATTATTATAAACATTCTTTTTAAAGGGATTTTGTATAAATTTTGAAATATTTCCATAAAAGTTTATGATTATTTATGATAGCTTCCACTATATTATTTATCCTTAGTGAGCATCTAAGGTCAACCCTTTCTTATGTTTTATTTTCCTATGATTACAAGTAGAATATTATGATTTATATAAAGGATTAATATATGGTAATAACAAAATTCACAAAAGATTAGATATGATATTTATAATATTAGTAATTATAATGTTATGTTTATTTATGTAATCTATTTTCTAAGAATACTAAATTGATCGGTCCTTTGGGACTTGATTCCTTGTAATAATCCCAATTTATTAAAATAATGCATGAATCATGGGAATCTGATGTCAGGGAGTTATAAAAATCCAGTAAATTCCCATGAAATTTACCATTAGGATAAAATAACTCCATTCTAGAAAGGTTTAAAATTAAATGATCAGTCAAGACTAGTGTGTACTAAACGTATCCTATATATGATGAACACAAGAGAATATGAATATCTATTTGTTTAGTTCCACCTTAGGATGTATTGTATGGATGTCTATGTCATGATTACTATGGGGGAGAGAAATAAATAGATGTGTAATTCATATTACAAATTAATGACAAGTCTTGAAACTAAATCCTCCTATATGTAATCAATTCTATCATGTGTTACACAAATCAAAACGTTTCAGAAGGATTATCCCATTTAATGAAAATGAAATAAATTTTTTCTATTTTTTATAAACATTATTTCGAAATAAAATATCATAATGAAAAACATCATTTTATTTATACCATCATTCAATTATCAGGTTTCTAAGTAAAACCATTTTAAATCAAAATACTTTACAAAAGAATATCAATTATTATAAAAATTCCAATAAAATATAATTTTAAAGATTCACAAAATAATTTTAAAAGAGACAAACATTTAAACATTTGTAATAAAAATTAATCAATACACCCATTTAAATAATTAATCTATTTACATTTCAAAAACTAAATCCAAATAAGAGAAATAGATAAAAATAGAAATTCAAAAAAAAGGATAACGTCATCATATGAATAAATTAATTCTAAGTAACATTTCCAAAAAAATGTGGTCATTTATGCACATTATGAATAAATCATGACTCATACATTTTAAGCGAAAGTTATTTAAAACTATAGAAACACATGAACACTAAAAAGAATAAATTACATAGTAACACCTACCTTATAATATAATTAATTTAGAATAAATGAATCTAAAATGTGTAAACATCAATGGAGGTTTCCTAATAAAGGGATGTAGATAATGGTGGTGGAATTCTATAATGGTAAATTAATAATCTATATAAAAATATTTAAATATAATGAATCTAGTGGCTATTATATCAATTAAGAAGAATTAATTGAGGATAACATGAGAGATTAAAGGCCATAAAAAATATTATATTGAGAATATGAACCACACGAATAAACAAAACATCAATAAAATAATTTTATTGGGAGATCCAAAATAACCTATGATAAATCCCTTGGATTATTTGGATTGAAATCGATTTTAGGTATAAGGGATAAATAATAAAAGTGTTGTTTTAGGGGAAAACACATAATAGTTATAATATCCCATGACCTAAAATCCCAAATCCCAAACTAAAATAATAAACCAATCATTTATGCCTATGATTCTAATTACTATAACCAAATTTGATTTCTTCAAACCCTACATGATATAAATAAAAACACGGATCACTTATATTCAATAAGACATATTATGTTTATAGTTTTATATAATTAGGAAAAACTATTATATAAAAAATTTACATGAATTTAAGTTATAATTACCCCTAGAGAATATTTTATTTTCTAAATTAGTATATAATCATCATCTATAATAAATCCCATCTAGACATAAATCATTCTATGTCATTGTTTATAACCTGGTGAAAAGGAAACAGAAGAAGGGTAAGCTCAAATGCTCAGTATAAAAAAATAACAATTTACAAATGAATGTCATTAATGAGAATAATAAGATAATGAGGGTATAATTACATAATAAAAGATCATGAGTATAATATAATAATATTTATATCCATATATAGCAAGACCATTAAATATGAAAAAATGGAATAAATATTTATCAAATTAAATTTACATAACAATCAATAATCATTATCTATTTGATATCAATCATGATCAAGTCAAACATCATTAAACTATAGAAATAAAATATAAAAAATATTGGTATTGTGGAACAACATCTCTTGGAAACATTAAAAACCATTATATAACCCTTTTATAACCCTCACAAATTTGAAAAATGATTTTATCAAATTATAATTTAATTATTCAGAAAACATAATATTTTCTAAATTACTTTTATTACTATCTAGTGTCACCCATCTTATAAGTTATAATGGGTAATACAAAGCTATATGTGGGAACTTATAATTTATATTGTCTAAAAACAAAAACATGTCTAAATAAATAATTTGACAAACTGTTATTATTTTCAAAACATGATTAACCCTTAGAAAATAAATGTGTTCCACAATAATATATAAGATACATGATTAACCTATGTAAAAGAAACAAGTCCTATAATAATCTATTTTAAACATGATTGACCCATGGAAAAGAAACTGGGTTCATAAAAATCTCATAGAACCATGAATATAAATTTTAAAAGAAATAGGTTTCATAAAAATATCATTGAAACATTGTTTTCCTGTAGAAAAGAAATGAGTTCCCTAATAATGGCATTGAAGAATACATAATCCATCCAGATAATGAATGGGGATGATATAAATATGAAATATCCCCATTTATGTATATGTAATAAAAATATATTTTTTAGTTTAATGAATTAAAATACCATTAAAATATGATTACGAATATTATTCAAAAAAATAACCCTTTCATTTTGAAAAACACTCTTTAAAATATAAAACATTTTTAAATAATTTTATTTTAAAATAAAATATGAATATTTAGAAGAATGTTTTAAAAATAAATTAAAGCATTTTTTAGGAAAATGTACTTTTTTATTTGAAAAAAACTTATTAAATATTTATTGTATATATTCTATGAAAAAAATTTTGTGAAATAAAATTTTTTCGATTGAAAATATATTTTTTCAAAGAAAATGTATTTATATATAATGAGTAAATAAAACAAGTAAAATGGAGGTTGGATGTGAATAACATATGATAATAAAATTAATGATACTTATTTATAGATAAATAATAAGAGTTCAATATTGGAGACTTAATCACAAACAATTATGATAAAGGATTAGATTGTATTATGAAAATATTACCAATTAGGAGGCATTGAATCATAAGCCCTATGAAAGATAAAACTAAAAAAACATAGATTATCATCAAAACTAGGATATTCATGATATAAAATTTCAAATGTGTAGTATATAAACATTATAAATTAATTTATATTTATAACATAACAAACTTCTAAAAGAAAGAAAAATTAATACAACAATCCATCACCTCTTCGATACGTTTGAAACCATAAATCCACTGAAAAATATATTCAATAAACGGATAGGTACATCCACATAAATTTCAGTAAAAATAATTATGAAATAAAAAAAATTTAATTATATAAACCACCCAATAAAAAATCAGTAAATTTGGAATGTGTCTCACAAAAATAAAAGTGAGACAGGAAAAACCCATACCTTGAGTCCGATTCTGTCACGACCCGCCCTCGGGGTCCGTGCCGTGACTACCCCAAGCCCGCCTTCCATAGGCCAGGGGATGGCGACTAGCACCAAGGCGTAAATCCCGGTAAAAAGGGAAGGCATTGCCTTTGAAAAGTAAACACACACCACATAGTAAACAAGCGGAAAGTAAACACTAAGCAAACAGAGTACAACTGAAAGTGCGGAAAGGTAAATGGGCCAGTATACAAACCCAAACTGAAAGTAAAGTACAACTCGAAAAGGGAAAAACAGCAACTGAAAAGTAAAAGCCGCTACTCCGAGCTGTCCACTGGAAATCCCACCTGAAGGGTGGGTACAGATAGCTCCTCTGCTCCACGGGTCCCGCCGTCCGCTCCGAGCACGTCCCGCCCAGTGGTCCTCCTCCGGGTACCGTCCCGCTCTGCAAGCCTCAGCTAAGGTCAACGCTGTCCGTCGTCTGCAACCAACACAACGTAGTGCGGGCAAAGCCCGTGCAGGGGTGAGTATAAGCTACTCAGTAGGGACCCCGAGAACCCTGAAGGTCTCTCAAATCCACAAAGGATAAATCACGAAGAAAAGTACAATCACGAAGTAACAACCGATGTAACACCCCAAGATTTTATAGTGTGTTATTTCTTCAAAATAATTCAATAACTTTCACTACACGCAACACCAAGTTCAATCGCACCATGACTTACCAAACAAGCTGTTCAAAAGAGGTTATGAATAGTGTAACTAAATTTTAAACTTTATATAATCCTTATAATTTTAGAATCCATATTATGAGTTTCTTAGACATAATGTAAGAACAAATTCATTTTCAGTATTTCACTTTTACCAAATTTTAATAGTGAACCCTTTTTAGATACTATATTTTAAACTTTTTGACTAAATGGGGACATCAAAAATTTAAAATGAAATATCCCAAGCTTCCACGGTACGCTAGCGTGTGTTGTACGCAACACCGAGTTCTAACACACTGTAACCAATCAAACTAGCCGTTATGAATAGTAATACCTACTTTTTGAAATTATATATATATATTATATTTTAAAATGGACTTCATTTTTGGATTCGGAATATCGAATTTAGCCTAGGGTGAAATTTTGGTACTTTTCGGATAACTTTCATATTTTGATGAATAGTGAAAATTACTAAATTTTAATTGAAAACAACTTTTTTTAATCAAAATAATTAATAGTGATAAATTATGAATTTGAGTGGTTTTAAAGTATATTTAGAATATATTTTTACCATTTAATATAATGTTGGTCATTGGACGTAATTTTACAATTAAACCGAACATAAACAAGTGTCAATCTTTTGATAGTTATTATCTCTTAAAAAACACACTTTTTGTTTTGACAGCGGGAATTAATTTTAAATTAATTTCTGCCACTTCTGTGTTTTGAATTTAGGAAAATGGATTCCATATTTGGAATCAGGATGTTCAAATTGTGTAAATAGGTAACTTTTATTTTTACACATTTTGAATAATTACTGCGGTAAATATTTTATTTACCATGGTTAAAGGGTAATCCGGTAAATAAGGGTTAAAAAAATAATATTATAATAATACTAAATTACCCTAAAACGTGTCTTAACCCTATTGGTTGATAAATGGTCGACCATGGGCATCTTTGTGTCAATTTTGGGACCCCATGGATCCACTTGTAAGTGATAATGACACTTTATTTTAATTAAGTCAAAATGAATACAAAAATGACACAAGCATATATCTTTTAGAAAAACAATTGTTACATAGAGTTATATAAGTTGGATTTTAGATTATAAATATTCATTAGAAAGATAAAAAGATTTCCTACATAATTATATTTTATTTATAATTTTTAGACATTGAATAATTTATTTTATTTATGACACAATGATGATGCAGTAATTACTATAATAGTGAAAAATTAAAATAATTGATATTGTAAATACACCAATAATTATAATATGAAACTTTTAATGAATTAAACTAATTTTATATGATAATATGATATATTAGGATTGATTTAATTGACTTTTTTCGAAGTAATCAATCTGCTAGGAGTTTCAAAAAAATCAACTAATGAATAGTGTCAAAATTGACATAAAAGAATTCTTAAAACAAATATTATATTATTAATTGATATTAAATTCCTAAAAATCTAAGGTTCGGCCAAGAGACTTATATTATGATAGGTTAATCATTAATGGACCACTTGGGGGTCTCTTGGATGTATATAGTAAGTTTATTAACCATATTATATAAAAATACAAAGAGACATTGTAAAAGTGAAACTAATTAACTTAGAGTTAATACTTAAAGATATGGTTAATATAAGTACCCAAACCTGTCTAAATTCTATTGGATGAGTTGTTTTCGACCTATCCCCACCTCATACTTTGAATAGTCAACTTTGGAGCCTTTGGAAACCGAATATGAATTTATTATAAATTAATATTTCTAGCTTTTCCAAAAGTGCCCCTCACCCCTCTTATAAAAGGGCACTCCTCCTTCTCATTTCATCACACCTCTAAAGCCTTTTGGTTCGGCCAAACTCTGCCCAAATACTCTCCCAACATCCCTCACTACAACCTAGGGGCCTTAGTTTGATCAGAAAGCCAACCTAAGGAGCCCTTTTGATCAAATCAAAAGGAAGAACCCGAAGAAGAGGTAATGTTTTCACCACCCCTTTTCCAAGTTCATTTCTTCTTCCACTTCTTCTTCATTTGTTGTTACCATTCTAAAATAATGACTCCAGTATCATTTATATACTGTGATGTTATTATAAATATGGTACAACCATATTCAGTATTCTATCCACCCTTTGAATAACATGTCACCATACGTGCGTACGTACGGCTTACCGTCTCCACGTCGTGGTGTAATTGTTATTCAATATATTATTATTTGGATGGGTATAATAATGATGTGTAACTCATGTAAATAATAAATATAACATATTAATGAT
The DNA here is from genome assembly GCA_963277665.1 of Viscum album. Taxonomy (NCBI): domain Eukaryota; kingdom Viridiplantae; phylum Streptophyta; class Magnoliopsida; order Santalales; family Viscaceae; genus Viscum; species Viscum album. Next base: position 705,932,118 of record OY728157.1, on the reverse strand, counting down.
TATTTATATATGATATACCATCCATTTATATATTATTTTAATATCAAAAGAATGATATTGTCGCTCGTGCGTACGTACGGACTACCGTCTCCACGAACGCGATGAGATTCATTCTCCATCGTATCCATTCAAGTATAATTATCATTTGATGATTTAAAAATGATGTTTAAGGACTTGATATCATTCTGGATATGAATAATATACAACCTATCCTTTACAAACATGTCTTACGTAACAAAACATATAAAAGAAAACAAGTAAGTTAACACCCGATATAATGATAATACTAAGATATTATTAACAAATCAATGTTAAAAGATCATATATGATATCATATTATTATATATGATTCTTGTATAATTTAATAACAACTATTTCACCATTATACAGGAGGTTAACCTACTCCAACCAAGGAAAAGTACAAGGTAAGGGTTATTTCACAATCTCTTCATTATCCGAGGTTGTATTATACGTAATAATCTACTGGGATCTCTTTATCATCCACATCCATGTTTCTTCGAAATGTATTTCAAAACATTTTTACTATTTACAAGAATATGGGTTAAAGTCATTTATACCCTTGTTTGACTTTTTATAAGAGGTTTATAAAGGAATCTTTCCGTCGTTTTCAAAACAAGGTCCTTTTTAACCTTTTCGACAGAATTGAGGTAAGAATGTTTTTTTTTAACTTATACGGCGGGTGCGGTTATTTTCCGCCGTTATAAAATCGTCGAAGCTTTCCTTACAAGCTTATAAGGATATTTTCAAAGTAAATGTTTTATTTTATAATTATGTGACTTTTAAATGATTTCAAATGAATAATTTAAGAATTTCAGAAAGGTACTCTTTATCAAAATCAGAATTTTAAATGTTTTAAAGATTTATCTTTATAAATCTTTTTAATTAATGTCTTCAAAATGGTTTTTAAGGATTTATTTATATGGACATGAATGTTTTTAAAAATGTTAATTCCTTTCAAAAGTTTCAAAGTGGTATGGGACACTTTGATTCAAAAATCTCTTTTTAATTACTTCCTTTATAAATGTGTGACTTTTAAATGATTTCAAAAAAGGAGATATTTCTCTCAAATAGTTTTGATTTCATCTATGTCAACATCCTTTGATGGATTTAACGCTTATTTGAAGTTGATTTATTGTAATACAAAGCTTCTATATTGTATTGAATGTTTTGTGATATGTTTGACTGTGGATGTGCTATTTTTATACCATTCATAGTTTATGGTGAAATTATTGACATTTCGTATGCTAGTTTTAATACGAATGTTTATGTTATGTTTAAACCTTTTCATATGGGAATGCATTGGACTTAGTAAGTGACGGGTGGAGCCCGCTATAGCTCCTCGATGCATCGGTAGGTCTCATGAGACAAACTAGTGTCTTGGCACAAGGCCTTGACAAAATCTTATTTGTAGTCTTCGCACGAGGCCTTGGCTATGTGGTTATGATAGTCTGGCATTATGCATTCCAACATTATGAAAGTGGTTATTTATTTTTGCATGTGATTATTCGATTAGTGGAATATCCATGTGAATAAGTAAATGGCATTATTTCATTTTATTTATGCCATACCATGTTGAAATTTCATGTTTAAAAGGCTTTTGTTTTAGTTATACATTGCCTTAAATGTTTATTCTTATTAATGAAAGTTTCCTCTATATTGTTATCCTTACTGGGCATTTGAGCTCACCCCTTTTCTATGTTTTATTTTTCCCAGGAAGTGAAGATGTAAGTTATGAATGACCTGCAGGGATATTATGAGGGGATTGTAGTGTGGACTGTGGAAACATTATGTTGTTGTAGTAGTTTTTGATTTTATGATGTAATGTAAAACTTATGAATATATCTAGTGTTTCCAAGGCTACTAAACCAATCGGTCTTTCGAGATTTGATCTTTCTTGTGATCATGCCAATGTTACGAAGTAATGCACCGACTCTGGGTAGCTGGGGTCGGGGCGTTACAGTTGGTATCAGAGGAAGTTTAGTACAAACCTTGGAAGCTAGATTTAGATAAACTCTGATTAGAGCACGTAGACCTAAGATGAACTTTGAGGATTAGTATAGAAGAACTTCCTAGAAATTTTGGTATTGTATAGATTTTGTGAGTTTTCCGAGCAATACATCCCTGTCTGGATACGAGCAGGTAGAGGCGGCTCTGGCACAGATGTACCTAGGGGTAAAACCCGAAAACACCGCTTTGAGCTAGACTCGAACGGGAACTGGTGCACGACAACGGGCCTTGCTGCACTCTTGGTTACGACACTCCCGGGGGATATGCTTAGGATAACTCTCATTATCTTTACAAATCATTATGAAGGGTTTATGAGTATATACTTCCTCAAAGAAAACATTTTTATGATTATGGATTATATCCATAAATAGTTCAATTTATGTTAAGTGTTTTATAAGTATGGGATTATGTATTTTGATTCATAAACTGATCTAGTTTATGCCATTGTTTAGAAATGGCGCCCAGTAGAAGGAATGAGAACTCCAGAAATGCACATGATCCAAAGAGAAGGAAGGATCATATCTTTCATGGTCTTAAGCTAGAATTGATAAGAGAAATAGTCTCCCATGTATTATCATCATATGAAGAAATAATATCATGTGTTGATAAGATAAGTAAAGAGTTTACTGAGTCCTATGGCTTTTAAGGGAAGCAGGAGAAGAAAAGGATGGAAGAGAAAAAGATGGATAAAGGGAAGAGGGAAAAGAAGAATTTTCCCATATGTGGTAACTGTGGAAAGAAACACCCTGGAACTTGCCTGAAAGGAATGGGAGTTTGTTATAAGTGTGGAGGAAAAGGGCACAAAGTACGTGACTGCAAGGGTAAGAAAATGGTTTCAAATGTACAATGCTTCATTTGCAAGGAGTTTGGACACTACGCGAACCTATGTCCCAGTCATCAGACTATGCCGCAAATGATGCTATTGGATAATAATCAAGTTATGATACTACCACAAATGAAGAGGAATGATTAGAGTTCTTATGTTGATTATGTCAATTGAGTGTTGTATCAACAATGTACTTGTTATAATGATTATGGAGTATATAAGGATTGTACTGCAGTACTATTTCATTAAGGACTTGAGATTGTGTGGAACAAAGAAAAGTGACTCAATAGCAGGATAAATTTTTGGAAAATATATGGTTGAGAGAAAGATAAACCATAATATGGTTCTGATACCGAGTTAGTGATTTTAGAATAATACATGATTGATTTGGATAAATTATATTGGATATTCTTGACTACCTTGGAACTGATTAATGATCTGTATATTCCATTATTGTTGGGGTTTAAAACATTTTTGGATTGATGAATTATATCCATCATTCTATATGGAATAGGGGAGCGTGAATGTAATCAATAAGGAATATGGTAATTCAGGATGTTTCAGTGTATTAAAAGAATACAAGATGAAGGTATTCATATGCTATTATGGGGTAAAAAGGATCTACATTATTCTTACCTTCCTTATAAATGTTGGACTGTGAGTTTGGACAGAAGTATTTTGGATAGTTCTAGTTTGGATTATTTTGGATTGCCATAAAAGGACAACCCAGAGGTCGGACGGCAACCCGTCACGTCCGACAAGGCTGCGAGACTTGAACCCGCAACCGAAGGGCGACAAGGGTGTATCACCTACCACTAGCCCACGAGATGTCTTGGATTAAATAATGTAGTTTTTTTAAAAGATCTGGTAGATGAATTATAAATTAATTTATTTTGGAACCCTGTACGAATAGTATAAATAGAAATTTTTTTACGTTCTATTATCTTTTAGAGTGAAAGATGAGTTTGTGGTAGAAATTTATTAATGGATAAAACTCTAATTATAAAGTAAGTATATCCCCTTATGATCTTAGCCAATCTCATAAATAAATTACTCAACATTAAGAAAAGCAACTTAGAACAAAAATGTTTTCCTAGATGGTACCTTAAATCATCACTAATTTATGGATTTGGGATTGTTGGCCTTTTCATAGCCATGTCCTCTACCACTCTCCATCAGATAATTGATGGTTAGATTTCTCCTCCATATCCATATTTTCTTATATGGAACCCTAGTATGTGTTATTTTCGGTAATCTTCATACTTTCCACTCTTTATTTTAAATAGAGGCCTCATTAATTCATTTTTCGATGTGGGATTTCAACTAAGATATTTCGAAACGTCAAAAATGTGTTATCCTAATACCCTATGTTTTGTTGAACCGATGGTATTTCAAATCATCATAGATTGATGAATTCAAGGACCTCAATTTCATACTTGTTTGTGATTGATGACCTCAATCACTACCTATAAATATTTACGTTTTTCCTCCAATTATATGTCTCTAAATTACCACCAATGTTCTCCGAATCGAGATCATAATTTGGTGGTGACCCTTTCATTTCTCTTTTCCTCATATTAAGACTAAATTTTAGTAACCCAATTTCCGATGTGGGTTTTCCCACAAATATATTTTCTATTTTCAACCTTTTATTTTTGAAGAACAATTTCAAATTGCGAGGACGCAATTTATTGAAGGAGGGGAGAATATAACACCCGAAGATTTTATAGTGTGTTATTTCTTCAAAATAATTCAATAACTTTCACTACACGCAACACCAAGTTCAATCGCACCATGACTTACCAAACAAGCTGTTCAAAAGAGGTTATGAATAGTGTTAACTAAATTTTAAACTTTATATAATCCTTATAATTTTAGAATCCATATTATGAGTTTCTTAGACATAATGTAAGAACAAATTCATTTTCAGTATTTCACTTTTACCAAATTTTAATAGTGAACCCTTTTTAGATACTATATTTTAAACTTTTTGACTAAATGGGGACATCAAAAATTTAAAATGAAATATCCCAAGCTTCCACGGTACGCTAGCGTGTGTTGTACGCAACACCGAGTTCTAACACACTGTAACCAATCAAACTAGCCGTTATGAATAGTAATACCTACTTTTTGAAATTATATATATATTATATTTTAAAATGGACTTCATTTTTGGATTCGGAATATCGAATTTAGCCTAGGGTGAAATTTTGGTACTTTTCGGATAACTTTCATATTTTGATGAATAGTGAAAATTACTAAATTTTAATTGAAAACAACTTTTTTTAATCAAAATAATTAATAGTGATAAATTATGAATTTGAGTGGTTTTAAAGTATATTTAGAATATATTTTTACCATTTAATATAATGTTGGTCATTGGACATAATTTTACAATTAAACCGAACATAAACAAGTGTCAATCTTTTGATAGTTATTATCTCTTAAAAAACACGCTTTTTGTTTTGACAGCGGGAATTAATTTTAAATTAATTTCTGCCACTTCTGTGTTTTGAATTTAGGAAAATGGATTCCATATTTGGAATCAGGATGTTCAAATTGTGTAAATAGGTAACTTTTATTTTTACACATTTTGAATAATTACTGCGGTAAATATTTTATTTACCATGGTTAAAGGGTAATCCGGTAAATAAGGGTTAAAAAAATAATATTATAATAATACTAAATTACCCTAAAACGTGTCTTAACCCTATTGGTTGATAAATGGTAGACCATGGGCATCTTTGTGTCAATTTTGGGACCCCATGGATCCACTTGTAAGTGATAATGACACTTTATTTTAATTAAGTCAAAATGAATACAAAAATGACACAAGCATATATCTTTTAGAAAAACAATTGTTACATAGAGTTATATAAGTTGGATTTTAGATTATAAATATTCATTAGAAAGATAAAAAGATTTCCTACATAATTATATTTTATTTATAATTTTTAGACAGTGAATAATTTATTTTATTTATGACACAATGATGATGCAGTAATAACTATAATAGTGAAAAATTAAAATAATTGATATTGTAAATACAAAAATAATTATAATATGAAACTTTTAATGAATTAAACTAATTTTATATGATAATATGATATATTAGGATTGATTTAATTGACTTTGTTCGAAGTAATCAATCTGATAGGAGTTTCAAAAAAATCAACTAATGAATAGTGTCAAAATTGACATAAAAGAATTCTTAAAACAAATATTATATTATTAATTGATATTAAATTCCTAAAAATCTAAGGTTCGGCCAAGAGACTTATATTATGATATGTTAATCATTAATGGACCACTTGGGGGTCTCTTGGATGTATATAGTAATTTTATTAACCATATTATATAAAAATACAAAGAGACATTGTAAAAGTGAAACTAATTAACTTAGAGTTAATACTTAAAGATAAGGTTAATATAAGTACCCAAACCTGTCTAAATTCTATTGGATGAGTTGTTTTCGACCTATCCCCACCTCATACTTTGAATAGTCAACTTTGGAGCCTTTGGAAACCGAATATGAATTTATTATAAATTAATATTTCTAGCTTTTCCAAAAGTGCCCCTCACCCCTCTTATAAAAGGGCACTCCTCCTTCTCATTTCTTCACACCTCTAAAGCCTTTTGGTTCGGCCAAACTCTGCCCAAATACTCTCCCAACATCCCTCACTACAACCTAGGGGCATTAGTTTGATCAGAAAGCCAACCTAAGGAGCCCTTTTGATCAAATCAAATGGAAGAACCCGAAGAAGAGGTAATGTTTTCACCACCCCTTTTCCAAGTTCATTTCTTCTTCCACTTCTTCTTCATTTGTTGTTACCATTCTAAAATAATGACTCCAGTATCATTTATATACTGTGATGTTATTATAAATATGGTACAACCATATTCAGTATTCTATCCACCCTTTGAATAACATGTTACCATACGTGCGTACGTACGGCTTACCGTCTCCACGTCGTGGTGTAATTGTTATTCAATATATTATTATTTGGATGGGTATAATAATGATGTGTAACTCATGTAAATAATAAATATAACATATTAATGATTCTGTATATATGATATACCATCCATTTATATATTAATTTAATATCAAAAGAATGATATTGTCGCTCGTGCGTACGTACGGACTACCGTCTCCACGAACGCGATGAGATTCATTCTCCATCGTATCCATTCAAGTATAATTATCATTTGATGATTTAAAAATGATGTTTAAGGACATGATATCATTCTGGATATGAATAATATACAACCTATCCTTTACAAACATGTCTTACGTAACAAAACATATAAAAGAAAACAAGTAAGTTAACACCCGATATAATGATAATACTAAGACATTATTAACAAATCAATGTTAAAAGATCATATATGATATCATATTATTATATATGATTCTTGTATAATTTAATAACAACTATTTCACCATTATACAGGAGGTTAACCTACTCCAACCAAGGAAAAGTACAAGGTAAGGGTTATTTCACAATCTCTTCATTATCCGAGGTTGTATTATACGTAATAATCTACTGGGATCTCTTTATCATCCACATCCATGTTTCTTCGAAATGTATTTCAAAACATTTTTACTATTTACAAGAACATGGGTTAAAGTCATTTATACCCTTGTTTGACTTTTTATAAGAGGTTTATAAAGGAATCTTTCCGTCGTTTTCAAAACAAGTTCCTTTTTAACCTTTTCGACAGAATTGAGGTAAGAATGTTTTTTTTAACTTATACGGCGGGTGCGGTTATTTTCCACCGTTATAAAATCGTCGAAGCTTTCCTTACAAGCTTATAAGGATATTTTCAAAGTAAATGTTTTATTTTATAATTATGTGACTTTTAAATGATTTCAAATGAATAATTTAAGAATTTCAGAAAGGTACTCTTTATCAAAATCAGAATTTTAAATGTTTTAAAGATTTATCTTTATAAATCTTTTTAATTAATGTCTTCAAAATGGTTTTTAAGGATTTATTTATATGGACATGAATGTTTTTAAAAATGTTAATTCCTTTCAAAAGTTTCAAAGTGGTATGGGACACTTTGATTCAAAAATCTCTTTTTAATTACTTCCTTTATAAATGTGTGACTTTTAAATGATTTCAAAAAAGGAGATATTTCTCTCAAATAGTTTTGATTTCATCTATGTCAACATCCTTTGATGGATTTAACGCTTATTTGAAGTTGATTTATTGTAATACAAAGCTTCTATATTGTATTGAAGGTTTTGTGATATGTTTGACTGTGGATGTGCTATTTTTATACCATTCATAGTTTATGGTGAAATTATTGACATTTCGTATGCTAGTTTTAATACGAATGTTTATGTTATGTTTAAACCTTTTCATATGGGAATGCATTGGACTTAGTAAGTGACGGGTGGAGCCCGCTTTAGCTCCTCGATGCATCGGTAGGTCTCATGAGACAAACTAGTGTCTTGGCACAAGGCCTTGACAAAATCTTATTTGTAGTCTTGGCACGAGGCCTTGGCTATGTGGTTATGATAGTCTGGCATTATGCATTCCAACATTATGAAAGTGGTTATTTATTTTTGCATGTGATTATTCGATTAGTGGAATATCCATGTGAATAAGTAAATGGCATTATTTCATTTTATTTATGCCATACCATGTTGAAATTTCATGTTTAAAAGGCTTTTGTTTTAGTTATACATTGCCTTAAATGTTTATTCTTATTGATGAAAGTTTCCGCTATATTGTTATCCTTACTGGGCATTTGAGCTCACCCCTTTTCTATGTTTTATTTTTCCCAGGAAGTGAAGATGTAAGTTATGAATGACCTGTAGGGATATTATGAGGGGATTGTAGTGTGGACTGTGGAAACATTATGTTGTTGTAGTAGTTTTTGATTTTATGATGTAATGTAAAACTTATGAATATATCTAGTGTTTCCAAGGCTACTAAACCAATCGGTCTTTCGAGATTTGATCTTTCTTGTGATCATGCCAATGTTACGAAGTAATGCACCGACTCTGGGTAGCTGGGGTCGGGGCGTTACAACCGACAATGCTTAGGTATATGCCCATACATATACCTAAGTCATCAATTCAAATACGCTCCAACCTCCGAGCCCAAGTACAACTCAGTCCACGCATGAAAGTATACGTATTCCACATAGGAAAGCAAAACATAATCCCTACAGGATTGCACAACACAATCTACACAGGAAAACAACAGGATTCAGCTCACACAGGTATACTTCTTCAAGGACGATAAAGATGATCACTGATCCATCTAAGTCGTCAGACCCACGAAAGATCGATAGGTAACTAACCCCCGCAAAGACCCACACAGGATCGGGCTCACACAGAACCTGTAGGCGCTGGCTCACACAGAACCTGTAGGCGCTGGCTCACACAGAACCGCTGAGCGCAAGGACCCACACAGGATCGGGCCCACACATGACCTGTAGCACTGATCCACGTAGGATCGCTGAGTGCTGAAGTCGTCGTCGTCGAATCCACATAGGATCTCTGTACTGTCGTCGTCGAATCCACACAGGATCTCTGTACTGTCGTCGTCGCAGTCACAGTAGCAGTCGTAGCAGTAGAACAGTCGCAGCCAGCACTAGGGTTCCCGCACACAGCAAGCTCGTTCGGAGGGTCCGCTCCACGAGCCGAGAGGCTGATACATCAACTGTCACAAACACCAGAGTTGATGTATCCAAAAGTTCCGTACCGTCAAAAGGAACTCAACGCAACAGACGGCGCGTCGATCGGACGCCCGGTCTGAGAGTTATTGGCATTTTCGTCTCTGGGGCCCGGTTGGTTTTTAAGGCTAAACCAACCCGACCGTACTCCACCAGCGTCCAAACCTCGGGCGGAGTATGCCAAAAGATCCGTCTCACTAAGAGGAACACTACGCGACTGACGACACGTCAATCGGACGTCTGTAGCTCAAGATATGAGCGTTTCCGCTCCGAAGGCCCGGTTGGTTTCGTGAACGAACCAACCCGGCCGAACTCAAAGTAAACCGAAACCTTGAGTGAGATATACCGAAACGACCGTCTCGATCCAAGGATCGCGTTGCCGTAGACGGTTCGTCATCCGAAGGTCCGAGGCTCAAGTTATGGGCTAAAAACCAAAACTGGTTCGAAACGGGGGGTCCGGGTCCGGGCCAACCCGGCCCGACCCCCCCCCCCCCTGGGCGGCGCGGCGGCGTGGCGGCGGCGGCGGGCCGCGGCGGCGGTGGCGTCTGGCGCCGCACGGGCTGCGCACGCGGGGGCTAAGCCCCGCAGTTCTTCAAAGTGGCGCGGCCTTTGTGCCGCGCCGGTTCTTTTAAAACCGCCCCCCCCCCTCACGTGGGGGGGGCCTGCTGGCGCCGAACCAAGGGGGCGGCTGCCCCCTTCCCTCAAGAACCGCCCCCCTCATTAAGAGGGGGGGTTTTGTTGAACCGGCCGGGGGATTTATTCCCCCGGTTTTATGTCATCCGGCCGGCCAGCTGGCCGGCCGGTTTTTATCAACGGGACCGGAAATTCCGGTCCCGCCTTCGACTTCCGACGCCGGCGGCCCGGCCGCCGGTCTCCTCTTTCGCCGCGGCCCGGAACCGGCCGCGGTCTTCTCGTCCCGCCGCGGCCCGGAACCGGCCGCGGTCTCCTCGTCCCGCCGCGGCCCGGAACCGGCCGCGGCGTTCGTCATCCGGCGTGGTGCGACGGCACCGCGCCCCTTCGCCGTACTTTGATTCTGCTCAACGCGACGCGACGGCGTCGCGTTCTTGAAGTTTCTACCTCGGCGTGGCGCGACGGCGCCGCGTAAAAAATAAACGTACAGTAATCCGCGTGGTGCGACGGCACCACGCCACTTTGCTTCCACCGCAAGAATTAAACAAGAACGATGGAGGGGGGTTCGGCCGTGTTCGTGCGGTCCGGCCCCCCTCGCGTTAACTATAACACTTAAATAAGATATTTAAATGTCTCACGTAGACATGCGATCCAAGAGCAAGAAAAGGAAATAGGAAACCAAAATGAAATTAACAACCCCTACCTCGGGTTTAAGATTCGAAGATTCGTCTACGTTCCGCGGAAGACGACGTCGCGGAGGTCGGGCGTCGCGGTCGTCGTTCGTCAAATCCGTTGACGAAGAGATATGCCCGAAGAGACACGACGTTGGCGGATCTTCGTTTGCCGACGAAGAAGGTCCGAGGAGAAAGAAGAGGTCCGAAGATACCGGGTCGCCGAGTCGATGATCCTTGACGAAGTGTTGTCGTTCTTCATTGAGGATGAAGACGTTCTTCGCCGGAGAAGATGAAGTTCTTCAAGAGACTTAGAGCTCTCTCCTCCAATCCTCAACACAACCAAACTAACCCCCAAAAATAAAATAAGCTAATCTTATTTTATTAAGACATTCTAAGAGTTCAAAATTCAAAAACTTAATTCAATTAATTGGATTAATGTGTTGGCATGATTAAAGTGAGGAGAGGGAAAGTCACCCAATTAAATGGAAGTTTAAAGGTTAAGATGAGTTACACATCTTAAGTGGGGGGTTTAGAGGAGTTAGGGAAGGTGAGGGGTTGGGCTCGTGTGGGCCCCACCCCACCTTTATTCTCTCAAGGGTAGTTAACAACAAGTAGGTCCCACCCAACTTCCACACATAGGTTAACAACTTAGAATATGAAATAAAATTGTAACACAATTTTATTACTTCACATTTAACTCCCCTTTTTTTTAACAACTCCTCCTAAGCAAACGCACCTTCGGGAAAAGTCCTCTTAAGCAAATATCGGCGCTGCAAGTTCATCGGTTCCCTCGGATTTCAATTCCGAGCACCAGATCAAAAGTTAGGAATTCCCGCTCGTTCGTTCACTGAACGTACCCGAGCCAAACTTCGGAAATTAATTCCGGGCACTCCGGGCCTCAGAATCAGGTGCCGTCAGAAACCGCGCTCTTGTAAAATTCTAAAGAAAATTAAGAAAAAAATTCCCTTGAATTTTACGGGTCTTTACATTACTCCCACCTCAGGGCTTTACGTCCCCGTAAAGATACAACAAAAACTAGGGAAACAAATAAGGGTACTAAGCACGCATCTGAGCCTCCCGCTCCCATGTGCTCTCCTGGAGATTCCCGTGTTGCCATCTGATGCGCACAAGAGGAATCGATCGCCCACGCAGGACCCGCTCCTGTCGATCCTCTATCTCCACCGGGACCTCCGTAAAAGTCGCCCCATCGTCAACGTCAAGCTCCCCATGGTCAATGATGTGCGTCGGGTCGTGCACGTATCTCCTCAGCTGGGATACGTGGAATACGTCGTGCACCCGGTGCAACTGAGGTGGTAGAGCCAGGCGATAAGCCACCTCGCCAATCCTGCTGAGAATCTGGAAAGGTCCGATGAAGCGCGGAGATAACTTGCCGCCTCGGCCAAATCTCCGAATACCACGTCGAGGTGAGACCCGCAAGAAGACGTGGTCGCCATCCTCGAACTCCAGTGGCCTCCGCCTCCTGTCAGCGTATGACTTCTGCCGGCTCTGAGCTGTCCTCATCCGCTCCTGGATGACCTGGACCTTCTCTGTCGTGGCCTGGACCATCTCTGGTCCCACCAGTGCTGACTCCCCAGGGTCTGTCCAGCACAAAGGAGATCTACATGGTCGGCCGTACAACGCCTCGTACGGTGCCATCCCGATGGTGGAGTGGTAGTTGTTGTTGTATGCGAACTCCACCAAGTGTAGGTGGTCCTCCCATCTACGACCAAAGTCAAGGACACATGCGCGGAGCATGTCCTCGAGAGTCTGAATGGTCCTCTCCGTCTGACCATCCGTCTGAGGGTGAAAAGCTGTGCTAAGACGTAGCTGCGTCCCGAATGCCTCCTGTAACCCCTTCCAAAGCCGGGAAGTAAAGCGGGCATCTCGATCGGAAACGATAGATGATGGCACGCCGTGGAGCCGCACAATCTCCTGAACGTAGAGACGTCCCAAGCTCTCCACTGAGCCCTGCTCTCTGATGGGTAAGAAGTGTGCCGACTTGGTGAGTCGGTCAACAATCACCCAGATGGAGTCGTGACCTTTGGATGTGCGTGGAAGCCCAGTCACGAAGTCCATAGATATGCCGTCCCACTTCCACTCCGGATCCTCCAAGGGCTGTACCAAGCCTGCTGGTACCTGATGCTCTGCCTTCACCTGCTGACAGGTGAGGCATCGAGAAACGAACTCTGCTACAGCCTTCTTCATGCCCGGCCACCAATGCTGTCGTCTTAGGTCCTGGTACATCTTCGCCACTCCAGGATGTACCGCTAAAGGAGAAGTGTGAAACTCTCTCAGCACTTCCTCTCTCAATGCGACTGATACCATGGTACGTCCTCTAAAAAGGATGACGTGCTCTGTTCCACGGGAGAAACCATCAGGTGCCTGTCCCGAGGATATCTGTGCACGCCGTGTCTCACAGTCAGCGTCCCCGCGCTGTGCCTCCCTGACCCGCTGCAGTAGTGGAGGAGTGACTGTGAGAGACTGAAGAAAGGCTGCTCCATCACTATCCACGAAGGATATCTGCAAAGAGGCTAGCTGCTTCGTCGCCTCCTCAAGTAGCTGAATGCCCGTCCTCCTGCTGAGGGCATCGGCTACTACGTTCCCCTTCCCAGGAGTATAGACTATCTCAAAGTCATAGTCCTGGAGGAACTCGAGCCATCGTCGCTGTCTCAGGTTCAGGTCCTTCTGCGAGAAGATATACCTGAGACTCTGATGATCGGAAAAGACTGTAAAGTGCTCGCCCATCAGATAGTGTCGCCATGTCTTCAGAGCGAAGACCACTGCTACTAACTCCAGGTCATGGGTAGCGTAGTTCTGCTCATGCGGCCTCAACTGTCGTGATCCATAGGCGATCACTGCCCGCTCCTGCATCAGAACACATCCGAGTCCCGTCCCTGATGCATCGCAGTAGACTACGTACCCTACTCCCTCCTCAGGCAACCTCAAGATAGGTGCGCTAGTCAATCTCTGTCTCAGCTCCTGGAAGCTCTGCTGACAACTGTCTGTCCATACGAAGGGTTTCCCCTTCTTCGTCAAGGCTATGAGTGATGCCGCAACTCTGGAGAAGTTCGGCACAAATCTCCGATAGTATCCAGCTAGTCCCAAGAAACTCCGAACCTCAGTCACGCTCCTGGGTGGATCCCATGCTAACACAGCCTCAATCTTCGCGGGATCCACTACAACTCCCGCCTCAGAGATAACGTGTCCCAAAAAGTGGACCTCACGTATCCAGAACTGGCACTTCGAGATCTTACCATAAAGCTGGTGCTCTCGGAGTGTGTCAAGAACAACTCGCAAGTGATAGGCGTGCTCCTCCTCTGTCGTAGAGTAAATCAGAATGTCGTCGATGAAGACCACGACAAACCGATCGAGGTATGGCTGAAAGATCCTGTTCATGAGAGCCATGAACACTGCTGGAGCATTGGTTACACCGAAAGGCATAACCAAGAACTCATAGTGGCCATACCGACATCTGAAGGCCGTCTTCTGCACATCCTCGTCTCTGACTCTGAGCTGATGATAGCCTGACCTGAGGTCTATCTTCGAGAACCACCGTGCTCCCTTGAGCTGATCAAAGAGGTCATCAATCCTCGGTAGCGGATACTTGTTCCTCACTGTCACCTGGTTCAGGCGACGAAAGTCAACACAAAGTCGTAAGCTCCCGTCCGCCTTCTTGGCGAACAATATCGGGGAAGCCCAGGGTGAAACACTGGGTCGGATGAACCCCTTGCCATGCAAGTCCTCCAACTGTACCCGTAGCTCTCGAAGCTCGGCGGGGGCCATCCGATATGCTGGAGTGGATATCGGGGTTGTCCCGGGGTACAAGTCAATATAAAAGTCTACCTCTCTGCGAGGAGGTAGCCCTGGAACGTCGTCGGGAAAAATGTCCGCAAACTGATCCACCACTGCAGGAAAACCAGGACTCCGCACGTCAACTGCTCCAAGGATGTGGCTAGCCAACTGATGAGTGATTGGTTGTCCTCTCCTCCGCGGAAGTCCATCCTGTGCTGCTAAGGCTCCCTTCTCGCCGGTGAAGGTGAACCTGCTCCCGTCGGTGCGTACACATCGCACCTTGCGCCTAAAACAGTCAATCTGTGCATGGACCGTAGACAGCCAATCCATGCCCAAGATGACGTCGTAAGGCCTCGACGCTGCTACAAGAAGATCCCAGCCGAAGCTCTCGCCTCCTAGAGTAAGCTCACACTGCCGGCACCAGTGCGTAATCGTCGAGTCTGCCCCCGTAGGAGTCTCTAGCCGTAAGGATCGAGCCAACGGCTCTGTTGGAATCTCCGAGCTCCGAACAAGGGCAACGGCTATGAAAGAGTGACTCGCTCCTGTGTCTATAAGAACTGCAGCAAGGGTGGAATAGACACAGATAGTACCTCGAATCATCTCAGGTGCGCCGTGGTCGTAGGCCTCTGCTGCCTGGAGCTGTGCCTGTCGCTGCCCGCCAGCTCCCTGTGGTCGGGGTGGACCTCCTGGTGGTGGTGGTGGTAGAGCCTCAAAGCGTCGGCCACCACCAGCTGCTCGTCCAGCTCCTCTGCCTCGTGGTCCATCAACTGACTGCTGCTCCTCGGCACGGCGGGTCGGGCAGTCGCGAGCCATGTGGCCGTGCCTGCCGCACGAGTAGCACTGTCTGCCCCTCGGAAGACTGGCTCCGCGCTGTGTGCCCCGCACTGCTGAGCCAGTGCCCTGAGGTCGTCGGCCCGAAGGTCTGGTCTGTCTGGACCCCTGAGTCATCCGTCGACTGCCTGCTGCAGATGACTCTGCCACGTGCCGCCCTGCGGTGGGTCGCTGCGCTGGTGTAGACTCAGCAAGGAAGCTCTCGATCAGAAGAGCCCGCTCCAGTACTCCTGTCTGAGTCGGTATACTGAGGGAGATCAGCGATGCCCTGATCTCGTGTCTCAAACCCTGCTCGAAGGTCCGGGCCCGGAAGAATGGGTCCCGTACCATGTCGGTCGAGTAGCGCGAGAGATCGGTAAATCTCACCGAGTACTGAGCGACCGTCATGCTACCCTGCCGCAGCTGTAGAAGCTCCTGGATGCGCACCGCTCGGAGGGTGGCCGGGACGAACTCAGAGCGGAAGAGGCTCTCAAAGTCCGTCCAAAGAAGAGATGCCTCATCGTGCACCTGGAGCATCAGGCTCCACCATCGTCCTGCTGCTGCGTGTAGTAGGCTCGCAGCGAGGATCACCATGAGGTCTGCTGGTGTCCTCACTAGCCTAAACACTCGAACTACTGCCTCCAGCCAGTCCTCTGCTGCCTGGGGATCCGTCTCCCCGCGAAACCTGGGTGGTCGCTGGCGCTGAAACTCATGCAGTGCGCTGAGGCGACGTGCATCGTCAGCGGCTGCTGCTGGAAGCATCGGGGGCTCGGCGGGTAAAGCTACCGCCGGTGCCACTACTGGAAAAGGGCCCTGCACCGAGGCCTCGTCGCTCGGTGGGCTGTCGTCTCGCTCGACTCTCAGAACCCTAGCTGGCTGCCGTCGTGGGGCCATCCGGAAAAGGAAACAGGTGCGCCACGGTCAGAACAGTATACCTGGTGAGCTGATATAAGTAATCACAAAGAAAACTTTGAAACACACATGCAATCAATGTTTTCGTGCATTAAGTCGGAAATCAGAAGTCAGGGTCCTGGTGTACGGATACGTCGGCCGCCGCACCAACACTGGACTCCCTGGACTGATAACCACACTCAATACGCTAAACATTATTGCTTCACATAGAAAAGATCAGAGTTCGCGGTAGAACCGAACTGCCTTTGATACCAATTTGTCACGACCCGCCCTCGGGGTCCGTGCCGTGACTACCCCAAGCCCGCCTTCCATAGGCCAGGGGCTGGCGACTAGCACCAAGGCGTAAATCCCGGTAAAAAGGGAAGGCATTGCCTTTGAAAAGTAAACACACACCACAGAGTAAACAAGCGGAAAGTAAACACTAAGCAAACAGAGTACAACTGAAAGTGCGGAAAGGTAAATGGGCCAGTATACAAACCCAAACTGAAAGTAAAGTACAACTCGAAAAGGGAAAAACAGCAACTGAAAAGTAAAAGCCGCTACTCCGAGCTGTCCACTGGAAATCCCACCTGAAGGGTGGGTACAGATAGCTCCTCTGCTCCACGGGTCCCGCCGTCCGCTCCGAGCACGTCCCGCCCAGTGGTCCACCTCCGGGTACCGTCCCGCTCTGCAAGCCTCAGCTAAGGTCAACGCTGTCCGTCGTCTTCAACCAACACAACGTAGTGTGGGCAAAGCCCGTGCAGGGGTGAGTATAAGCTACTCAGTAGGGACCCCGAGAACCCTGAAGGTCTCTCAAATCCACAAAGGATAAATCACGAAGAAAAGTACAATCACGAAGTAACAACCGACACTGCTTAGGTATATGCCCATACATATACCTAAGTCATCTATTCAAATACGCTCCAACCTCCGAGCCCAAGTACAACTCAGTCCACGCAGGAAAGTATACGTATTCCACATAGGAAAGCAAAACATAATCCACACAGGATTGCACAACACAATCCACATAGGAAAACAACAGGATTCAGCTCACACAGGTATACTTCTTCAAGGACGATAAAGATGATCACTGATCCATCTAAGTCGTCGGACCCACGAAGGATCGATAGGTAACTAACCCCCGCAAAGACCCACACAGGATCGGGCTCACACAGAACCTGTAGGCGCTGGCTCACACAGAACCGCTGAGCGCAAGGACCCACACAGGATCGGGCCCACACAGGACCTGTAGCACTGATCCACGTAGGATCGCTGAGTGCTGAAGTCGTCGTCGTCGAATCCACATAGGATCTCTGTACTGTCGTCGTAGAATCCACACAGGATCTCTGTACTGTCGTCGTCGCAGTCACAGTAGCAGTCGTAGCAGTAGAACAGTCGCAGCCAGCACTAGGGTTCCCGCACACAGCAAGCTCGTTCGGAGGGTCCGCTCCACGAGCCGAGAGGCTGATACATCAACTGTCACAAAGACCAGAGTTGATGTATCCAAAAGTTCCGTATCGTCAAAAGGAACTCAACGCAACAGACGGCGCGTCGATCGGACGCCCGGTCTGAGAGTTATTGGCATTTTCGTCTCCGGGGCCCGGTTGGTTTTTAAGGCTAAACCAACCCGACCGTACTCCACCTGCGTCCAAACCTCGGGCGGAGTATGCCAAAAGATCCGTCTCACTAAGAGGAACACTACGCGACTGACGGCACGTCAATCGGACGTCCGTAGCTCAAGATATGAGTGTTTCCGCTCCGAAGGCCCGGTTGGTTTCGTGAACGAACCAACCCGGCCGAACTCAAAGTAAACCGAAACCTTGAGTGCGATATACCGAAACGACCGTCTCGATCCAAGGATCGCGTTGCCGCAGACGGTTCATCATTCGGAGGTCCGAGGCTCATGTTATGGGCTAAAAACCAAAACTGGTTCGAAACGGGGGGTCCGGGTCCGGGCCAACCCGGCCCGACCCCCCCCCCCCCCCTGGGCGGCGCGGCGGCGGCGGCGGCGGCGTCGGGCGTTGCACGGGCTGCGCACGCGAGGGCTAAGCCCCGCGGTTCTTCAAAGTGGCGCGGCCTTTGTGTCGCGCCGGTTCTTTTAAACCCCCCCCCCCCCCCCCCTCACGTGGGGGGGGCCTGCTGGCGCCGAACCAAGGGGGCGGCTGCCCCCTTCCCTCAAGAACCGCCCCCCTCATTAAGAGGGGGGTTTTGTTGAACCGGCCGGGGGATTTATTCCCCCGGTTTTATGTCATCCGGCCGGCCAACTGGCCGGCCGGTTTTTATCAACGAGACCGGAAATTCCGGTCCCGCCTTCGACTTCCGACGCCGGCGGCCCGGCCGCCGGTCTCCTCTTCCGCCGCGCGGCCCGGAACCGGCCGCGGTCTTCTCGTCCCGCCGCGGCCCGGAACCGGCCGCGGTCTCCTCGTCCCGCCGCGGCCCGGAACCGGCCGCGGCGTTCGTCATCCGGCGTGGTGCGATGGCACCGCGCCCCTTCGCCGTACTTTGATTCTGCTCAACGCGACGCGACGGCGTCGCGTTCTTGAAGTTTCTACCTCGGCGTGGCGCGACGGCGCCGCGTAAAAAATAAACGTACGGTAATCCGCCTGGTGCGACGGCACCACGCCACTTTGCTTCCACCGTAAGAATTAAACAAGAACGATGGAGGGGGGTTCGGCCGTGTTCGTGCGGTCCGGCCCCCCTCGCGTTAACTATAACACTTAAATAAGATATTTAAATGTCTCACGTAGACATGCGATCCACGAGCAAGAAAAGGAAATAGGAAACCAAAATGAAATTAACAACCCCTACCTCGGGTTTAAGATTCGAAGATTCGTCTACGTTCCGCGGAAGACGGCATCGCGGAGGTCGGGCGTCGCGGTCGTCGTTCGTCAAATCCGTTGACGAAGAGATATGCCCGAAGAGACACGACGTTGGCGGATCTTCGTTTGCCGACGAAGAAGGTCCGAGGAGAAAGAAGAGGTCCGAAGATACCGGGTCGCCGAGTCGATGATCCTTGATGAAGTTTTGACGTTCTTCGTTGAGGATGAAGACGTTCTTCGTCGGAGAATATGAAGTTCTTCAAGAGACTTAGAGCTCTCTCCTCCAATCCTCAACACAACCAAACTAACCCCCAAAAATAAAATAAGCTAATCTTATTTTATTAAGACATTCTAAGAGTTCAAAATTCAAAAACATAATTCCATTAATTGGATTAATGTGTTGGCATGATTAAAGTGAGGAGAGGGAAAGTCACCCAATTAAATGGAAGTTTAAAGGTTAAGATGAGTTACACATCTTATGTGGGGGGTTTAGAGGAGTTAGGGAAGGTGAGGGGTTGGGCTCGTGTGGGCCCCACCCCACCTTTATTCTCTCAAGGGTAGTTAACAACAAGTAGGTCCCACCCAACTTCCACACATAGGTTAACAACTTAGAATATGAAATAAAATTGTAACTCAATTTTATTACTTCACATTTAACTCCCCTTTTTTTTAACAACTCCTCCTCAGCAAACGCACCTTTGGGAAAAGTCCTCTTAAGCAAATATCGGCGCTGCGAGTTCATCGGTGCCCTCGGATTTCAATTCCGAGCACCGGATCAAAAGTTAGGAATTCCCGCTCGTTCGTTCACTGAACGTACCCGAGCCAAACTTCGGAAATTAATTCCGGGCACTCCGGGCCTCGGAATCAGGTGCCGTCAGAAACCGCGCTCTTGTAAAATTCTAAAGAAAATTAAGAAAAACTTTCCCTTGAATTTTACGGGTCTTTACAGATTCATCACAGATTTTCATTATAGTGAGGAATAATAACCTTATGGTAATTATTTACAAAATTTATATCCTTTTAATAGTTTATTATTATATTAATTTTACATATAATTATTTTATATATAAATAGTTAATCAATTCATTTTAGGTTATATGTTTTGAACATATTCGGCATATGTTTTAAAACTGACATAGGTGGGTTGACTATGGTCAAAGTGGTGTTAATTTTAACATATAAAAAATAAAAATGAAAGAATAATAATAATATATATAAAGAATTTATTCTTTTACAACTTATAATTTACGGAGTTTAAGAGAAATTAACAAATATTACAATCATGGAGATGGTAGGTTATATGTACCCATAAGTAATGTTCTCATTTTTCAATGTTAATTATGATAATATGGTATGTAAAGATTATAATTCCAAAATTATATTTATATGAATAATAATATAATATTTATATATATTCTTATATATATCATTCATTTGATTTAAAATGAATCATATCCCTTTGACGAGTCAATAGTTCACATGTCCATTAATGATGTTATCAATTTTCCAGTGTTTGAAAAGGTAATAAATAAAATATTACATTGAAATTATAGACTGATTATTATGTCATTAATTTCATAATTATTTAATTTATACAATAAATATTAATTATTTTTAAACTCATTAATTTCCATGCAACATGTTTGTGAAAGATTCTTCGCATCGCATCAAAAGGTCCTAGTCCACCGTACACTTGAGAAATGTAATCATAACCCTAAGATATGGAATGTATAAAATGTTTATATGGACCCAAAATTAAACATTACATAATATTAATTTGAATAGAAAAATAACATTGAGGATATTTTTAGGTTTATAGTTTTAGATTATTTTTCCACAACTATTACAAAACATAATGAATATTACAAGTATACACTTCTACATAGTAATTTTTTTCATAAAATAAAAAATATTGAAAGAAAACGACAATTATTTTCTTGAAATGATTCTTCTTGAATACATATATTCTCTAAACCTTCCCTATACCCTATGAGAAACAATTCAAAAAACATGGGATGGGCCTATAAAGTTCAGTAGTGGTTAAAAAATAAAAAAAACATTATTCCATCAATACATATAAAACATAAGAACTTTAAAAGACCTCTTTAAATCATAATATTTATTAATAACACATAGAAATCATTAATAATAAAGCTAACTTGTGTAATCCATAACATAGATACATTGTTGCATTCACAGGTGCATATGGGATTACATTTGGAATACCAATCATATTAATTACCTAAATCTCTTAAGAGAAACATTAACTATTATCTCCATCACATTCCCAATGCATTGGAGAGCTATCTCAGGCTCACCCACCTAATTTTTATCAAAGAACCACCAATAAGAGTAAACAATTCTAAAGAACCATAACATAATCATAACACATAAACAAGCATAAAGGAAATATAACATTTCAAAATTGAAATCACAATATAAAATTTCAATTTAATGACACAATCAACCCATTCCCAAAAGAATTTTCAATACCAAAATATGTAAAAAGAGTATATGGTATTTTTTCCATTTAAAAACATTACGACTTATTAAGGAAACCAAATATCAAATAATGTTTTCAGTGGAAGTAAGGTCTTTCTCACCAAGTACACAAAAAGAAACATTCTTTTTTTATATAGAAAAATGATAGATAGAAAAAATATTCCATTTCAATGAAATTTAAAGTAAATGGGGTTTGTACACCGTATAAAAGCAAGTCGTGTATAAATCAAAATATGGCTCTGGATATAAGATTAAGACGAAGTCCCTTACAAAGATAATTTTATAAATAAAATAGATCGATTATGTGTATTAACTATAATAACACAAAATGAAAGAACAAGTAAAAGGCAAGATATAAAAATTAATTTCTCTCATAATCAAAGAATAAAATAAACAAGAAAGAGAATACCAACCTAAAGAATATAAATTGGGTTTAGATGTTCCCTTACCCAGTTTTCGACTTGTCTCTTTTGTTCATTAATATCCTGAATAATAAACGAAGGTTAATTTATAATTTCTTTAGAATATTTTTCATGTTTACTATTCCATTTATATAACTTATTATAATGTTATAAACACTACTTACTCATTAAACTTAATAACAATAGTTTTTTCAATATTTGGTACATCAGTCAAAAATGAACTTCTTATAGTTACAATTTGTCTATCTGGTAAAAATAATATTATCTATAGAATGATATTCATGATTTAGAATTCATATAAATCATATATATACTATATATATATATATTCATAATAGTACATATCATTTAGAGATAGGAAATGAAATGCACCGTTTATGTAGATGGAAATTCGTACATACGCATGAACGCAACTTTAATTTATATTTCATATTTATTGGAATGAAAACATAATGATACATAGATATATTATAATTCCAATATAATATCATATATAATTTCATTATTTGGATCCTTTATATGTTCCACGTATGGCATGAATGAGTCATATCAATTTGAAGAGGCGGTTGTCTGCACTTCCTTAAATAAACTTATCATATTTACCCATTATTGAAACCATAAAGGTATGATATAAATGAAAAATAAAAAATAATAGCAGAAATATAATTATATATATGACATATAAATATATTTCTGTCATAATTTCCACCATCAGAGGCTATGGGAGATAATTGAACAATCATCGTTTCGTGAGGTTGTAGTTCATCGTCCACAGAAACAGTATGATAATATCAATTAGATACTGGTGTGTGGAAGTGTATTCAGAATTATAATCATAAAATCATCCTAGAATATTTATCATACTCGTGTTTTTATAATATATTGGAACAAATAGAGTTTAGGGGGTTAGGGAAGGAAAATAAATGAAAAGGACTTGAGAGAATACATTGCCTTTAAATCAGGTAACTCCATTTTCATAGAACCAAACCTAATTTTTAAAATTCGTTCTACTAGAAGTAGGGATTCTAGGTGGAATATAGGGATATTGAGAGATTATTAGAGTAGAGGTGGAATGAGAAATGGGGCTTCAGAGGTTTGATTAATGGGTTATATGTGGTGGCCTTTTATAATAGGGAGGAGTGGCTCTTCAGGAACGTTTGAAAGTATTATTTTATTAAAAAACGATTTTTGGATTAATATGGTCCATAAAATATTTAATTATAAATTAATGTTCATATAAGTCAAAATAAATTCATCCAATAAAAAATGGATAGGATTTGGATATTTTTTAATCCTTATTTTTCTATTTAATCATTTGTTATTCTTATATAACTTTTACCATGTCCTCTATTATATTCATAATACATCATTAATATATTTACTATACAATTCTACGTGACCAAAAATGGATCATTAATGAAATTTGAAACATCATATATTCTAGTTGGCCAAATATTTGATTTGTCAGAATATTTTATCATTTAATAAAATATTAATTTATTTAAAAACTCATTTATATCAATTTATAAACTGTTCATATGAAGACTATTAAAAAATATATAACAACTTGATTATTTAAAAAACATTAATTAATAAAACATTAAATTTCATTATTATCCCTAAAATTCGTGGATGACATCAAAACATTTTGAAATAAATTTATTTTAATATTTATTGTATCATTTATTTGAATCCTTTATTAATGAAGCAATTGTGCATCACCATTGCGTCTTCATTAAATTTATTTAGATAATGTCTAAAAATAATAAATTAAATACCATGATGTATAAAATATTTTTAAGATTCTAATTTGTATATATATTCCATAATATCACTTATGTATCCCATTTTATATTTTTTTACTAAGTTATATATGATTATGTTACATTTTCCTTAACATTAAATTAATTTTTATAAAGTGTCATTTTCATATACATGTTACTCCATGGGGTCCCAAAATAATACCCCATATGCCCATGGTCATACATGTGTCATCCAATAGGATTAGGACATGAGTTTCGCTATTTTAATATGATTATAATATTATTTGTTACCATTATATACTAGATTTACCCTTTAACCATGGTAAATAATATATTAACTGATGTTACTATTCATAATTAATAAAAATAAAAGTTACCTATTTAAACTATTTGTACTTCCTAATTCCAAATAAAGAATCAATTATCCCATATTCAAAACTGAGAAGTTATAAAAATTAATTTAAAATTAATTCTCGTTGTCAAAACACAAAGCGTGTTTTTATGAAATAATAACTATCAAAAGTTTGACAATTGTTTATTTTCAATTTCGAGGTGAATTTATTTACAATGACCAAAATTTGATTAAATGGTAACAAATATTATATAATTACATTTTAAAACCAATTAAAAATATAATCTATCAATATAAATTTATTATATTAAAAACAGTTTTGAATTAAAATGCTGTATTTTTCAATAATCATTAAAAAATAAACTTTATCAGAAAAATACCAAAATTTAAACCAAATAAACTTTGATGTCCTGATTCTAAATAAGAATTTTTTTGGTCAAACAGAATATATAAAATTGGCAAAAACATGATTTAAAAAAGGTTCTCCATCAAAAAAAGGTAAATAGACATTTTAATGAATAATTGAGTATTTATACTTAAAATTGGATTAATTCACATTTTATGTCTATAACTTTTATTAGATAAATGAAATAACATTTAACAAACATGTATAATCATATTAATGTTAGTTCTATTCATTATTTCAGGTAAAAAACTATTTGTTAACTACCATTTATGATAAGAATAATATTATTTTATTTTTCGGTATAACTATACGTTTTGTGAAACATAATATTTAAAAGAAACCTCCTATTGAGTATCATGTACACCATCAAACAAAGAATCCCCATTAAACTAAAATTAATATTTAATTCAAAAATATTAATAATTCTGAAATGTTCATATTCTTTATTTACCTGGGATGTTACATCCTACCCTCCTTTTGGAAATTGAATACTTTAAATTTTATTCACTTATCAAATAAATGGGGGTATTTATCCCTCATGACATTTTGAGATTCCCATGTTTCCTCTTCAACCATATTGTTTTTTCACAACACATTTACATGATGAATTATCTTATTCCGAAACACTTTTTATCTTTTGTCAAGAATCTAGATTGGTTTTTCTTCAAAAGAGAGATTCTCTTTCCATAAAACTACTTATAGACCTAAAACATGTGTTGGATCCGGCATATATATTCTCAACATTATCACATGAAAAACATCGTGTACCTAGGATAAGATTGGTGGTAAAACCACTTTTTACGGAACTGATCCAACTTTCACCATGATTTCATAGGGTCCAACGAACCTCATACTCAACCTACCATTCTTAACAAAACACATCACACTTTTACATGGTGTAACATTGAGAAAGACATGATCACCTAACTTGAAAGAAATATCCATCCTTCAATTATCCACGTATCTTTTATGCCTTCACTGAGATGTTCTCATGTGTTTCTGAATCAACTGAACCTTTTCAACCATCTATTCTACCAATTCTAGTCCCATCAACTTTTATTCACCTACTTCATCACAAAAAGTTGTAGTTCAACACTGATTTCCATATAAATCATAAAATATATCCATATGTATATTGGAATGAAAAATGATATTTTATGAAAATTAAACCACAGAAGGATGTTGGTCCCAACTTCCCTATTAATCTATTGTGAAAGTGTGTTGCATATCTTCCAATGTCTGAATTTTTAATTTTTACTTCCCATATCATTGAGTATGAAAAGCTGTACTAAAATTTAATTTAGTTCTTAATTACATCTGAGGGCCTCTCCAAAATATTGAAGTGAACCTGGGATCATGATTAGATACAATTTAGTGGGGATATCAATGAAACTTGACTAACACTTTGACATACAACCGATAAAGTTAATCTAGAGACAAAGTATCTCAAATAAGAAGGAAATGAGTAGATTTATTGAATTGATCAACCATAACAGAGATTGTATTATTACATCAAGATGCCTTTGGTAATAAAACAATGAAGTACATGGATATATTTTCTCATTTCCACTTAAGCAGCAGTAATGGATGAAGCATCCCTTTAGGTAAATTCTATTCTTCTTTAACCTGTTGACATGAAAAAAACATCAATGTAAAAAAAAAATATATCTTTTCATTCCATCCCACTAGTATTACTCATAGAGATATTTGTACATCTTAGTATTGCCATTATGAACTGAAAACGGAGAACTATGAGATTTACATAACAACACATTCATTAAATATGAATCACAAGTCACACATAATCTCCTCTGAAACCTCAATACTCAATATTTATCAATGTTAAATTTAGGTAAATTACCATTCTGAACAAAATCTTTGTTTTTCATCAAATCACTCTTCTTTTTAAACTTTCTTAATTCTATATGATAAAGATGATTTCACAGACACCTGAATCAAAATAGAGGAATATTCTGCCCCAACAACTTATATTCCAAAGATCAACAAATATTTAATCAATATATTTTTTTCTAAACATAACATGGTTAATATAGAATTAATTTTTTGACTCAAAGAATCAGCCACATTATTTTCCATTCCTGGATAGTAGTAGACCATGAAATCAAAATCCTTGATTAATTCTATCCATATTCTCTGTCTGAAGTTAAATTATTCTTAGTGAATATATACTTCAATATTTTTTGGTCAGTATATATTTCACATTTTACTCCATACAAAAAATGACTATAAATTTTTAAATCACATACAAAAAAATATAATTCCAAATCTTGCGTACGGTAACATAACTCATGAGGTTTCAACTAACGTGAATCATCTTAAATTACCTGATCATTCTACACATGGACACAACCATGTCCTTTCAAAAATGCATCAGTGTATATAACAAACTCACCATTTATGGAAGATAGTTCCAAAATTGGAGAATCCACTAATGATCTTTTCAATTCTTGAAAACAATATTCCCATTTTTTAACTAAAGGAACATAACACATTTTCATGTTAATTTATTCAGTGGGCTATAAAACCATGAAAATATGTCAACAAAACTCACATAATAATCTACTAAACCATGAAAACTACGAATCCCAGTTATATTTGTGGATCATGTCCATTCTTCAAGAACTACTGTTTTAGCAGGATCAACAGTTATGGCATTTTTTTGAAATAATGTGACCAATGAATGAGTGTTGTTTAACAAAAACTAACACTTGTTGAATTTACCATATAGTTTATTATTTATGGGTTTCAAAAATAACCCTTTAATGACTTTCATTTTCGTCTATATTTTTGGATGAATCCAAAATATCATCAATTAAAACAACTATAAACATATTAAAGAACTCATGGAAAATTCTATTCATAAGATCCATGTATACAGCAAGTGCATTAGTTAACTCAAATAGAATAACTAAAAATTTATAATGGACATATCTTGTATGAAACGTAGTCTTCAGAATTTCTGCATCTGTTACTTTCAACTGATGGTACTACGATCTCATGTCTTTAATAAATACTGATCTCCCTAGTGATGATAAAACAAATCATCACTATGAGGTAAAGTATACTTGTTCTTAACAATTTTTTTTAAATGATCAATAATCAATGAAAAGTCTCATTGAAACAAAATTATTTTTAACAAAAAAGATAAGAACCCCATGGTGATGTGCTAGGTCAAATGAATCAATTATCAAATAACTCCTTCAATTTATTCTTTAACTCTAAAAGTTTAATTTGAGCCATTTGATATGGGGGACTGGAAATTGGATAAGCTTCATAAATAAGTTAACAGAAAATTTAATTTACCGATAGAGTATTATATTAGAAAAATAATCCAGAAAAACATCAAGATACTCATTTATCACGGGAACATCATTAATCCAAATAGTTCCTTTGTTTTCAACATTATCTGTAAAGTAACGTTCATATCCATCATTTACATGTTTCTCATCATTCTGATGTGTTATCAAATATAATGTATCATTCTTATGCACAAACTGAAATTCTTTCTGATAGGAATCTTATTTATCTCTACTGTCAATCATAGAATGATAAACAGAAAGCCAATCCATACCAAAAATAACATTAAACACTAAGAGAGGAAAAACAATAATGTTTGTGGGGAGATTCATTCCCTATACAAGGAAAAGATGTTTCATACAATTTATTATTTATCTAAACATTTTAACCTAGTTTTTTTTACCATAAGAATATGATTAATGTCATGAGATGGAATTACCAATTCTTTTGAAAAATTATTTTAAATGAAATAATGTGTAGAACCTAAATCAAAAAACACATTGTCTTAATCTGAATAAAGAAAAATTGTACCTGATACTGCTTCATTTGATGGACCAACATCTACTGAAGTAGTTTAATGATATTTCACCACCACTTTTTGCATGTAGTCTGGCTGCTTTACCTAATATGAGTTCTTTTTTAGACACACATTTGCATAACGAACTATTTCATTGCACTTAAATCGTCTTACTAACTCTAAATCATATTTTGTCATACCATTACATTAATATTTTTTAGTGCAATACCGGGCCTTATGTCTCATTTTACCGCTCAGTTTCACATAACAATAAGAAAAATACATTTTACATTGTTCTTTTTACTACAATTTTCACAAACTATAAACTTATGTTTCTTACCATCATGATTTTTGATAGAGTTCTTCCCTTTCTTCTGCCACGTTGACCACTTATTCTATTGTTTATCAAAGAACACATGATAAATGACAGACTCTTTTTCCTCCTTCTCGGCACATCTCACAAGTTTTTAATAACTTTTGAACTCATGAGAAGTAAATCCATTTGATACTTTGTCTTTATTAATGAGTAAACAATTTTATTTTACTATCAAGGTCTTGTATAAAAATTTGGAGCATACATTGTGAGTTGGGTGAATTTTTCTTCATAAAAATCCACTGAGTCATCCTCCTACCACAATTCCTAGAAATATTTTTCCATCCAAATATAAACCACTATAAGAAAATATTTCTCAAGAAACATACCTTTGAATTAATCCAAATCATGAGAATCAATCTTCTCACTATCCATGACATCAACAATATTATCCACTTCTTTAATCGACCCTTCAGCTAGCACATGGTCATATGATCTTCTAAATGATGTCGGATGTTGTCTCATGATATGATAAACTACTGAAATGTTATTTTTTTTGTTGATCTGGATGATCCCATGCATGGATACCACCACTCATTATAGCCTGATTCAACTACGCCATCATAGCAACAAACTTCTATGTTCTGATTCTGACCATCATAGGTTTCTGATTTGACAGGTTGTTTTCCTCCTGATTTTGTCCCATAATAGCTACCTTCTTTCCTCTGTGGAAAATCATTATGAACACATAATTATATTAGGTAAGGCCATATTGTAATATATAAATTCTATATCATATCAATCATACCAGAAATTAATTTATGGATATTAATTTAACAATATCCTAACTCTTAATTTTATCTAAATAAACCCCTTTATACTAACTATAAGTACCCAACATTAAAAATTACAAAATCATGAGTTAAAAAAATAATTATCATTGAGGATCTTTTCAGGATTAGAGATTTCGAAAATTAAGGCATTACTATTACATAACATATTAAATATTAAATATAGACACTTCTACTCAGTATTGACTTTTTTCATAATATTATAACTATTAAAAAAACAATAATTCTTTTCTTGATATAAATAATCTTGAATTCTACCTTTATCTTATCATTCCTTATACCCTATGAAAAATCATTTCTAAAAACATTGGATGAGAATAAAAAGATCAGTATGTGTTATTAAATAAAGAAAGAAAACAATAGTCCATCAATACATACAAAACATAATCTCTTTAACAGACCTCAATAAATCATAAAATTAAATAATAGTACATAGAAATAAAAAATCATAGAGGTAACTTGCGGCATCTATAACATAATAACATTATAGATTCACCGCTATATAGGGAATTACATTTGGAATACTCATAATAGTATATTACCTAAATATACTAGGAGAAACATTAACGTTTACCTCTATCACGTTATCCAATTCATTAGAGAGTTATCATGGGCACACCTACAATAGGTTTATCATGCAACCATCCGTATGCATAAAAAATGCACAAGAACCATAACAGAATCATAACACATGAACAAGAAAAAAGGAATGATTAAATTTACACATTTAAATCACTATATGAAATTTCAATATATTAACATAATCAATCAATTCCAAAAAACCCTTTTCAATACCAAAATATGAAAAAAGAGTATATGGTATTTCATTTCCTTTTTAAAAAATTTACTTCTTATTAAGAAAGCCATATATTAAATAATACTCATAGTGACAGATAGATATTGTCACCATGTACGTTAAAGGAAACATTATTGTCATTATTTAGTAAAACTATACGTAGAAAAATTATTCCCATTCAATTAAATTAAAAGTCAAAGGGGTTTATACACCAAATAAAATCAAGTCGTGTATAAATTAAAATACTCCTCAATGAAATGATATTGACATGAAGTCCATTACAAAATTAATATTGTAAATAAAATAAATCGATTATGTCTATTCTCTATAAGAAAACATAATTGATGTATAAATACATATGAAGATATAAAAATTAATTTCTCACATAATCACGGAATGACATAAACATGAATGAGAAGATCAACCCGAAGAACATAAATTTTGATAAGATGTTACCTTTCCTCATGTCTGAATTGACTCGTTCATTCTTTAATATCCTGAATAATAAACTAAATTTAATTTATACATTAATTAGAACCTTATTAGTGCTTATTATTTCTTTTATATCACTTAATAACATGTTATAAACATTAAAAATTCATTTAAGTTAATAACGGTCCTTTTGTCGATATTTGTTACTTGAGTAAAAATGAACTTCTTATAATTAAAATATGTATATGTGGTCAAAATTCCATTATATTGAGAATGATATTCATTATTTAGATATCATATATATTATATATATCCAGTATATATAAAAATATATGCATTTATAATACAACATAAAATTTATAGATAAGAAATGAAATGAACTGTTCATGGAGATGGTAAGTCGTACATACGTATGAACACTACTTTAATTTATATTTTGTATTTAATGGAACAAAAAATTAATGATACATAGGTATTTTATAATTCCAGTATAATATCATATATAATTTCATTAGCACCATCCTCTATATGTTCTACTTATGTCATGAATGAGTCATATCATTTGAGGGGGTGGTAGTCCACACTTCCTCAAATTAAATTATCATATTTACCCATTATGGAAACCATAATGATATTATATAAATAAAAAATACAGAATTTTAGAGACAATATAAATATAATATATATCACATATAAATACAGTTCCATCATACTAGCCACCTTGAGTGGCAGAAGGAGATAATTGAACAATCATCATTTTTTGAGTCAGTAGTTCGCCGTCCACAGAAACAATATGTTTGTATACATTAGATGGATTTTTATGGAATTTTAGTTTGAAAAATTATCATAAAAACATCCTATTTTATATTAGATACTTGTTTTGTTATAAAATAATGGAATAAATAGAGTTTTGGCTGTTGGAGACGGAAAATAAATGAAAACAACTTGAGAGAATATGTTACCTTTAAATCAGGTAACTCCATTCAGTTTGAACCAAACAGCTTTATTGAAAAGCGTAATGCCCAAATTAAAGATTATAGGTAGAATATAAGGATTTTGGAATCTTACTAGAGTAGTGGTTGGATGATCTCATGGGATTGAGATGTGTGAGTAATGGGTTAGAGGAGGTGGCCTTTTATAAGAGGGCGGATGGGCTATTTAGGAATGTTTGAATGTATTATTTATTATAAAATGATATTCATTTTAAAAAGGTACATAACATATTTAATTTGAATATAAGGTGCATATATGTCATAATAAATTGATCCAATAATAATTGGATAGGTTTTTGTTATTTTTAATCCTTATCGTTTTTATTTATCTCTTTATTAATCTTATTAAACTTTTACCATGTCATCATATATATTCATACTATATTGTTAATATATTTACTATAAAATTACAAACTACACAAAATTGATCACGTATGAAATTTTTAACATCATATATTTTTTGGATGAATATTAAATTTTTAGGATTATTTTATCATAAATTAAAATATTAATTATTTTAAAAACTCATTTATGTATATTTATAAACAATTCATATCAAGACTGTAAAGAAATCAATGGAAACATTATTATTTTGATAAACCTTAATTAATTATAAGATAAAAAGTTACTATTATACCAAAATTTCTTGGATGGCAAAAAAAGATTAAAAATAAATTTATTTTGAAATTTATAATAGCATTTATTTGAATCCTTTATTAATGAAGCAATTGATGCATCACCATTGTCTCAAAAATAAATAAATTTATTTAATGTATAATAATTATAAATAAAATAACATCATGGGGTAAATATTTTTTATCTTTTTAATGACTTTTTACAGTCTAAAATAACACTTATATAACACATTATAAAAATAATTGCACTAAGAGATATAGGTTTATGTTACATTTTCTTTAACATTAAATTAATTTTTATGGTGTCATTTTAGCTTACAAGTGGCTCTATGGGGACCCATAATCGACCCAAGGATTAACATGGTCAAAAATGTATTAGAAAATTGGATTATGACACATGTTAGGGTAATTTAATGTTAATATATTATTATTATTTTTACCCTTATTTGTCATTTTTACCATTTTACCATGGTAAATAAAATAGTTACTACAGTTACTATTCATAATGTATAAAAATAAAAGTTACTTATTTAAACAATTTTGAAATCTTGATTCCAAATATAGAATCCATTTTTCCATATTAAAAAAATAGAAGTTGCATAATTTTTTTTAAATTAATTCCCATTGTCAAAACAAAAAGCATGTTTTAAAAAATAATAACTATCAAAATATTGACACTTATTTCTGTTAAAATTCAAAGTGAAATTACTTAAAATGAATTTTTTTATTAAATGGTAATAAGATAATCTTATTACACTTTAAAACCAGTTAAAAGATAATCCACCTATATAAATAAATTAGATTAAAATCCAGTTTTGAATCAAAGACAGTATTTTTCACTATTCATTAAAAAATGATTTTTATTAGAAAAATTCCAAAATTTCATCCAAAGTAAATTTGGATGTCACGATTATAAATAAGAATTTAATTTTTTTTAAAAAAAATATAAAGGTGAAAAAAAATATGATTTAAAAAATGTCGTCATCAATAGGTGGTAAATCGAACTTTTAAAGAATATTAGATTATTTATGCTCAAAATTAAATCCATTCTCATTTTGAGCCTCTATATTTTATTAGAAAAATGTAAAAACATTTAACAAACATGTGTAATAATATTTTAGCAATTTATATTCATTCCCTTTAATACAAGGACTATACATTAACTACCATTTAAAATAATAATAATATTATACTATTTTTTGGTATAAATCAACATTTTGTGCAATGTTAGACTCGAATGAAAGATGTTATCTCATATCAGGTATTCAATATAAAGTAGAATCAACTTTAAAGTAAAATTAATATTTAATTTCCAAATATTAATAAATATGAAAATTTCATATTCTTTATTTTAATGGGATGTTACACTGTTTATATGATATCATTAATACAATGGTATTATTAGGTTATAAATATCATATATACATAGTTTTACATCAATATTTCTATCCATGAGATGTGATATTGGAAAAATTAATGACTTTGTTTCACGAGGCTATAGTTTATTGTACACAAGAATGGTTATTTGAAAACCCATTTTATGAATGTGCCTGTGGGTTTTGGTCGTAACAGTAACTTAAAAACACATTATTATAATTATTATATTGATTTTATTATATAAAAATGTTATAATAATAAATATAGAGATGGAGAAGAAAAAAATAAAATATTTTTAGAAGAACATTATCTTTTCATCAGATATCCTCCTTAGGTTTGCTCAAAAACCCTGAATGGTGGTATTTATATAAAAAATAAGTCTTATGTAATTAGGGTATTAAAGTTTTTAGGTGATTTTATTAGCTAATCAATGATATAAAAGGCATGATATGAGTGAACATGTCAGGAGAGTAACTGTCGTTTTATAGTTGAGGATGAGTGACATTTTTGTAAATATTGAAAACCATTTTCTATTGGGGGGGGGGGAATTTCCTCCAAATATTAATAAAATATTTAATAATAATTTATTTGAGAGTTAGTAGTTTATAAACACACCAAAAACATATAATAAATTCATTTTTATACCTTTTTCCCAAACTACTATGTTTTATTATTTTATCATTTTAGTTTATGAGAATGGCACCTAGTTTTCAAAACTATGTAATTCATCCGTTAATTCTAAATTAAAATAATTATTATTATAAAATTTATATACAATTATTTTCAATATTAATGAAGGATATTAAAATTAATATCCCATGTAGGTTCGAAATAAATCTTAAAAGAAGCGCATGTAATACGCAGAAATAACACTTTATCCCTAAACACACCAATAATGATTTTTCTATTTATAGGTCAACATGATGATAATTAAAGTTAATTTGGTATAATAATATTTATATTATCTTTTTTGAATAAAGTATATTTATAAATTTTCATTAAATAAATAAAATATCATTTATTATGAAATATCATTACTATCAATTTTGACATTTTCATTCGATTAGAATTGTAAAATATAAATAGAATGTTGGAATTAAAATAAATAAAAATATTCAATTTTGTTTAATGATATATTCATCTAAAAAATAACAGAATAAAATAATTCTTTACATTTAATTCTATTTTATGTTTTTTAGTATCATTTTTTTTAATTTAAATATTAACTGAATAATCCATGTGTTGACATTTATTTACAATATAATTTAATTATATCAACTCTAAAAATTAAATAATATTTTTTATCAAAACAAAAAAAAATTATATTCGGAAATAATATTTTTAAATTGATGAATATTGTTTTTTTCTATCCTCAAACAATTATAGAAGATAAAAGAACGAAATGCACATTTTTTTCTTTTTTTCCTTTTTTGAGTGTTATATATATATAATTTCTGGAATAGTCTCCCAAAAAAACATTAATTTATATTAAAATGTTTTAAGGGTATAAATGATTCCATCCAATGGTTTTTGGCTATGTTTTGGTTCATTTTTATGCCTTATATTCCCAATTCAGAATTAAGTGAAATTGTTTTTACCTTAATCACTGTAAATAATTTTAATTTACATCCCTAGTAAATTTGGAAAGATATTATTTTTTATCTCATTAGATAATAAAATATTTTCAGAAAATAAATATAAAATCCATCTTATCATGTTTAATTCATAAATGTGGCATAATTTAATTTAAAAATTAATCTCACAATTGTGCCAAGGTATCTTCTTTTTAATGTGAAAAAGTGAAGAAGTTCAAAAAGATTTTATATATTACTTCAATATGAAATTGATTCAAATTTCATAAATTATATTAATATATTTATAATTTTATAATTTTTACATTAAAATAAATTGAAAATATAATATAATATTATAAAATTTTTAGATGAAAATTCAATTTTCATTTAATATATATTATTTTTCATTATTCATCAAAAAATTAAACTTCTCAGAAGAATAAAAAAATAACCCGAAAATACTTTTTAAATTTCACTTCCAAATTATAAGTTTATTTTTTTTAAATAAGATATTTAATTTTTTTGATTTTTGATTTTAAAAATAGTTTTCTAATAAATGGAGTGAAAACTGCCTTATAGAAAAATACGATTCATTAGGCTAAAAATTGGAATTGTTCTTATTTTATGCCAATAAAACTTATTGGATGAATTTAAAAACATATTATTGTATATTTTACATTTTAATTGTTTTAATAAAAAACACTAATAATGATTACTTTAATTTATGAATATAATATTAAAATTTTGGCATAGAAAAATTTTCTCATAAAAATGCACCCTTCTTAATCAATTGATTTTTTTTTTCAAATCATATAATTATGTCACCAAAATAATTACTTATAAAAATATTTTTAAAACATATATTAATAATTTAGGTAGACTTATTCATTCTCTCCACTCTAACGGCTAGGTGATAACTATAATATTGTTAATAATATATTTTTTTAGTAAGACTTTTCCTAATTAGTAAAAAAGGTTATCGAAGAAACTTGATGTTATTTGAAAAATTGTTAAAATTACGTTTCATATAATAAAATATAAACTATCAATTTCATGAAACCCAAGATACCAATTAATTAAAATTAACTTCAATGAACATATTTCCTTAAATATTATGATCTTACATTCCAACCATATAAAAATGAATTTCACCCTCAAAATTTTTCTTGGTTATCAATGGATAAAAAAAAATTTAATAACTTTATAGAAACACATAGAGAAAAAATAAAATAAATATAACGTCCATATATTTGGGAATGTGGTAAACATAAAAGTTAACTAAACTTACACATAACTAGGTTTCCACATAGGATATCATAGGTCATAATAGATAAAGAGTGTAAATAAGTATGGAGAGTTATTGATGTCACTGATCACATGAATTTTAATGATAAAAAAATATTAGGTCCCCAAAACCATAAATATATAATGATCAAGATACTATAGGTTCATAAGTAATGATGGTAATAAGATAATTTTTTTTCATGGTATTTTTACCGGAGTTAAATAATTATATTACTATTTGAAAAAAGAGAATAATATTAATATACTTACATAAATTGTAGTGTTTCATCAATTAATAAATTCCCACAAAAATCTTATATCTTCTTCATGTAATGAGTATTCATAACGTTTTTATGATTGAATCACTAAAATATGCTTTTAAACGATTGTATAATCCCAAATAATATATTCCACTGGTCTTAAGATATTAAAAATAAAACCAAATATTTTTTCACTAGGTATGATAATTCCCTAAAATAATTAATGTTCATAAAATAATAAACAAATTTCAAAATTAAATTCCAAAACATTCAAACCAAATAATATGAGAAATGAATTTTTTATAATTTATAAAAAAATTCCTACCTACGTTCTAAAACATAAGATTAAAATGATTAAAAATATATTCTTCTAATATAAATCAACCATTATTCCAGAAATAAAATCGCATATGTTTCCAAAAATAAACATAATATTGACCATAAAAAAAGTTACACTAACCATGCCATCATATAGGCCAATGGTAGGCACCAATCCCATAACATCCTTCTGTTATGGGTTCAATCCCCACCACCTTGTTGGATGCGATGGGGTTCACCCCATCCTACTGGTTGTATATTATTTTTAATAATGAAAAATAATTTTTGCATAAATTACAGTAATGTTTATCCTAGTGGTTATAAATAAAAAAACCTAATTTCATGTTACCAAAATTACATTAATTTCATTAAGATCTCATCACATATAATCTAAAAAGGTGTTTCTAAAACATTTAGATTTCGATTAAACTTAATATAATAGATCTATGTTGGTATTTATAACTCTTAAGATATACTCACATGTAAATATCCTAGTCACTAAAGATATCTATCATTTACATTTATACAAATTATATCAGCCCATAAGCTATACTCTTTAATCCTATGCTGAAATCATGTACATTAAATTTATGGATATTATGAGGATAATTGTGATGTAATTTTTTTCCATAAAAATTTACAATATAAAAAGATTAAAAAAGATCAATTATATTCTAGATAACATTTTGTTTTATATTTTTTGAGAATTAGTACCAACTCCTACATAAATAATTCATATAGATTTATGCGAGAATTTTCCCCACATAACATCTCTTTTTTCAATTCAATTCATCCTCTTCATTAATAATAAATCCCCTCAAGAAATAACTCATTAAAGCTCAATCTTTATAACTTAAGTAAAAGGAAACATAAGATGGTTGAGATCAAATTATAAGTAAAAAACAAAAGAATTAACAAATGAAAATCATTTGTGAGAATAAGAATTGAATAATTGTACCAGGAGATAATAAAATTTCATTACTATGACATTATAATATACATACCCATTAATACTATGATCATTAAACATGAAAACGTGGATTTAGTATTTATAAACTTTAATATGCATAATTACCAATAATCATGAGCCAGATGATATAAATCATGATCATATGAATCATCAAAAATCCATAACAAGAATATATAAAGCATGTTTTTATACTAGTAAATCGTATCTTATAACTCTTATATAATCCTCACAAAACTATTTCATAACCCTCACAAATTAGAATAAGAATACGACCAACTTCCAATATAATTATTCAGAGAAAATATTCTTTGCCCAATACATTTGAGGGATATATGGATGTACCCACTATATAAGATATAATGGGATGACCTAGTTCACTATGGTAAGAACCATAATTTATAATTAATGATAACAATAAAATTAATAATGAACTCGTTGAAACAAATTTTACTCAATTTAGAACATGATTAAGCCAAATAAAATAACAATTTCCTTAATAATATCTTTTATACATGATTAACTCATAGAAAAGAAAAATAATTCATTAAAATCATACTGAAACACAATTATCCCATAGAAAAGAAATAGGTTTCATAAAAATATCATTTAAATATGATTAACACAAGTAAAATAACCATGTTTTTTAATAATAAAATTAAAACATGATTTCTATATTGAAAGGAAATGGGTTCCATAACAATTTCATTGAAATAATATTAACACATCCATAGAAACAATAAGGATGGTATAAATACAAAATGTCCACCATGGAAGATAATTTTCAACAGGATTTGTTGACAATAATTAAAATAAAACCCATTAAAATATAATTAAGAACATTCTTGTGGAAAATATATTTTTAATTTTGAAAAACATTTTTATAACCAAAAATAATATGAAAATAATTTTTTTTATAATTTTCCAAAAAACGTATAATGGATGTTTTAATATATTTTAAAACATTTCTTGAGGAAAATAACCTTTCAACATTGAGAAAAACATTGAATTTTTTTATTTTTTATTATAAAACATGGATTTGGAAGAAATTTGTTTTCGACTGAAAAGTGGATTTTTAAAACATTATAATAATATATTAACTATATAAATATTTAAAAAAGAGGTTAAATTTAAAATAAATTGAGGAAAATAAAATTATTGAGAAATATTTAAATATAGATCATATGTTTTATAAATTGGAGACTTAATCACAAATAGTCTTGATAAATGGATGGACTGTAACATGAGACTCTTACTACATTGATAACCTTTAGTCATAGGCCCCATGAAAGTATAAAATTAAATTTTAAAAACATGATCATAAAAAAAAATTGGATAATTTTTTTAAGGTTTAGTATATTCACCTCATAAAATAAGATATATGTATAACATAACAAATGTCTCTAAAATAGAAAATTGATTCAAAATCCATTATTGCTTTGGTAACATTAAAACATTAAACACATGAATAATATATAAAAATTTGATATTAAATGTAACAGCCCAAGATTTTATAAAAAAATATTCTTTTTAATTTTATTAATGTCTTGTGTTGTACGCTACACCAAAAGGAGCTTGCACAACACACATCCTTGACTTGACTTGCATTACACGCAATCACGACCTTCCTCGATAGCGTGTGTAGTACGCAATACCGAGTTTCACTAAACAACGATATGCTATAAAAATATTATTAAAACTAGCCGTGTGAATAGTAATAACCACTTTTTGAAATCCAGTAAATCTTATTTTTCAAAATGAACTTTATTTTTGGATTCGGAGTATCGAATTTAGCCTAAGGTGAAATTTTGGTACTTTTCGGATAACTTTCATATTCTGATGAATAGTGAAAATTACTAAATTATAATTAAAAAAAACTTTTTTAATCGAAATAATTAATAGTGATAAATCATTAATTTGAGTGGTTTTAAAGTATATTTAGAATATATTTTTACAATTTAATACAATGTTGGTCATTGGATTTAATTTCACATTTAAACTAGACATAAACAAGTGTCAATCTTTTGATAGATATTGTTTCTTAAAAACACGCTATTTGTTTTAACAGTGGGATTTAATTATAAAATTAATTAATGCAACTTTTATGTTATGAATTTGGTAAAATAGACTTCATTTTTAAATTCGGAATATGAAATATAGCTTGGGATGAAATTTTGGCATTGTTCTGAAAAACATCAATTTTTGATGAATAGTGAAACTACTAAGTGGTAGGTTAAAAACTGAATTTTGCATAAAACATAATTTTACCGCTTCTGTGAATGGAATTTCGAAAATCCGAGAGACACGGTTAATATCAAGGACTAAAATGTGGTTCAATGAGATGAAAATAATTTTTTGGTGAATAGTAACTTTTTACTTTTTTTTACCACGGTTAATAGTAAATAAGGTAACTAACTGTAAATATGATATTAATATTACCCTAACACATGTCCTAATTCTATTGGACAAGTCTAATTCGACCAAAAACAATCTTAGGAATAAAATATGACCATTTAGGCCCACTTGGATTAGATTAGGACATTTATTATTAATTTATTTAAAGAAGGGTTAAAATAGTTAAAATCAAAGTTTAATAAGTAAATAATTTTTAATATGGGGTTATACATAAGATAAATTCGACTATAAATATTCATTAGAAAGCTAAAAAGATTTCCTAAATGATGGTATTTTATTTGTAAATTTTAGACATCAAATAATTTAATTAATGTATGACACAAAGATGATGCAGTAATTATCTTATTTATGAAATATTGACATAATTGATGTTATAAACACCAAAATAAATGTAATTTGAGAATTTTTATGAATTCCATTAATTTTATAGGTTACTATGATATATTAATGTTGATTTAATCAACTTGGTTCGAACATTTAATTCTGTTATGACTTTCACAAAAATCATATATCAAATAGTGTCAAAATTGACACAAAATAGTTTTTAAATCAAATATTATATTATTAATTGTTATTTTATTCCTAAAAATCTAAGGTTCGGCCAAATGACTGAGATAAGGATATATATATTAATAATAAACAATTTGGGGTTCTTTTGGCATGTTATATTAAGTGTATTAACCATATAGTGAAAGAAAACAAAAAGACACGGTAAAAGTCAAATTATTTAACTTAGAGTTAAATCTAATTGATAAGGTTTAAAATAAGATCCAAACATGTCTAAATTTTATTGGTTGATGAGATTACAACCCTATCTCATCTAAGCTTCTAATATGAGTCATTTTTGGAGGTTTTTAAGTGGGGTTAGATTTATTATAAATTAATATTTTTAAGAATTCCTAAGGTGCCCCTCTCCTCCCCTATAAAAGGACACCTCCTCCCCCTCCTCCTCACACCAATTTGAGCTCTCAAGCTCGGCCAACCCCGGCCAAAATATCTTCTCCACATCCCTAGCAACATCCTAGATGTTCTGGTCTTCCTCAAAGACCAATTTTAGTGCCCTAAGAGGAGGTCTCAAAGAGGCGCTTCAAAGAAGAGGTAATTACCGTTACCAATTCTTTCATCTTTATTTCTTCTTCCACTTCTTCTTATTATGTTGTTTCATTATGAAGTAATAACATCAGTATCACTCATATACTGATATGTTATTATAAGTATGAAACATCCTTATTTCACCATCTATCCATCCTACGGAAAAAGAAATCACCGCGCGTGCGTACGTACGGAATACCGTCTCCACGCCGTGGTGTAATCTATTTTCCACCACCACCTTACATGGACGGGTATAATGGTGTAAAGAATAACTATACATAGTTATTACAACATCATATTGATTCTGATATATTGTATAATCCACTCCAATTCAATTCAATATTTATAGAAATGATATCATCGCTCGTGCGTACGTACGGACTACCGTCTCCACGACGCGATGAGATTCATTCTCCATGTTAACCATTTAAGAATGATTATAATGTATATATAAGAAATAATAATGAAATATATGACATTATAAAGCTACTGGATTTATGTATATATATACATATGTATGTAATCTACTTACTTCCATTTCAAGACAATAAGGAAAGGAAAACAGCGTTCATGCGTACGTACGGACTACCGTCTCCATGAACGGTGTTTTTCATTTTATTTATCTACCTATTATATATATATATATATACTGAATATATATGATATATAAATCATATTTTATATTCTGGAAGTAAGTAAATCATGATATAAGTAATAATGATGTCAAGAACAACAAGTCAAAACACCTACGATAAATGAAACGATTTTACCCAAAACGCTTCTTTAACATGGAATTTACAAAAGAACGGGTAATATAATGTCATAAGTGAACCATATATGAAATCATAACAATTAATATGATTTTCTAAAAAGTCAATAACATGATTTAAATCATTATACAGGAGGTTCGGACACTTACAAAGCAAGTCGGACCTAAGGCAAGGGAAATATCACAATCTCATTTTTATCCAAGATTGTTTATTCGTAAGTATTTAATGGGGTGTATTTTAAAATCCACATCCATGTTTCATCAATATGTAATATTATTTCCATCCACCTACAATTGTTTAAATCCATTTTTACCCTTCGGTGAGTTTTTAGTAAAGAATAAGAAAGGAATCTTTTGTCGTTTTTCGTACGAGGTACTTTTTGACTTTTCCGACAAAAGTACGAAGAATGTTTTTTTTAACTTATACGGCATGAATGGATTTTTAAAACATTATTTCCAAGAATCATTCTTTACATGTTTTCAAGTTTATTTTTAATCAACTTCTTTTAGTTTAAAATTGTATGACATGTTAAGAAAGGAAAAGTGTTTTTGAAGTAGAAAGGATATTTTCCTCAAGAATGAAGTTCAAGTATTTTATCAAAATTATTTTCCATCTAAGATAATAAAAGGGTTCTGTTTTTATCCCTATTATTACATTGATTTGATCATGTTGTGATGGAATTATTTTTATGAATTCCTTTATCTTATATGAATTGATTTATGATGTCATGATGTTTCAAGAATCCCATTTTTGTTACATGTGTTATGCGATGATGTATGTTTTATGATTATGTGGCACACATAAGAAAGGATTCATTATAAGATGGGTGGGACCTATATATACCTCCAATGAATTGGGTAAAGATATCATATCTCATGAGATAGACATGGCTGGAATGGTAGGTTATACCGGTTCAGTGAAACAGGACTGAAACGAGGATTACTCGATTCATAAAGGGAATTTGTCCACTAAGATAGTCTTGGCAATGAGTCTTGACTAACAAGAAATTATTCTCTATGATTATGTGTGTATACCATAATGAGTAATGTTTTAAGTAAGGGTTTCATTTTCACTACTATGATTTATCCCATGTTATGAAAATATGCTCTCTTTTGCAGGTTAAGATTTCCAAAAATGTTATGTTCTTATGAAAATTATGTGATTGATATTTCTTTTGTTTACCCTTACTGAGCATTTGAGCTCACCCTTTTATGTTTTCTTTTCCCCAGGATATAAAGAAAGGTTTTAGGTAAAAAAGGAAGATCTTTGTGGGAGATTTTGAAGATCTTTCACCAGGATTAGAAGATTACGTTCCGAGTTTCCAAAGACAGTAAACTATTACGATCCTTGTGTGTATATTTTTGTTATGTATTAAGTATTCCGCAAAAGTAATGTAATGTTCATGTACATTAGGCTTCGGGTCTCTACAGTTGGTATCAGAGGAAAGGTTTAGTCAACCTTTGGAAACTAGGATGCGAAAACGTTAGTGAGATCCCTAGAGATATTTCTAAGGTATGTCTAGGGATGTCCCTAGGGATAAGTATACGTATAGGTTATAGTAATAGAATTACGCTAACGATCATAGAATTAAACCTAAGATGTTGGATATTGAAGGTACTCCCCCTTTATTATTATGTTTTCCCTAGCATGATTTTTGCCTCTCACACTATTCTATTTGGGTTTTAGACGATGGCTGGAACCCGAAGGAACCGTGTTGATCAATGCAATGGACAATGCAATGATTTACCTCCTGAACAAACAAATGTTATGGGAGATGGAGT
Source organism: Viscum album (assembly GCA_963277665.1). NCBI lineage: Eukaryota > Viridiplantae > Streptophyta > Magnoliopsida > Santalales > Viscaceae > Viscum > Viscum album. The sequence goes on along the minus strand of OY728157.1, from coordinate 705,887,818 downwards.
GAAAAATCTTATTGCTATACTTACACAAGCTATGAATCATTCTGGACTTCCAAATGAGCAGAGAAGGGAACAATATTCTATTGAGTCCTTCATGAGGCAACGTCCACCTTCTTTCAGTGGGTCTTCTGATCCACTTGTGGCTGAACAATGGATCAGTACTACTGAAAAGATATTTTCAGTTCTTCAATGTTCTGAACATGATAAAGTCATCTTAGCAGTATATCGTTTGGAAGGTGAAGCTGATCAATGGTGGAATCTTATCAAGAATACGAGGCCAAGAGATGAAATTGAGTCCATGGAATGGGACGAGTTCATGAACTTGTTTTTCAGTAAGTACTTCCCTCGTATTCTTCGAACAAAGATGGAGAAAGAGTTTCTTGAACTGAAGCAAAGGGATGATGAATCTGTTGGTACCTATGAAGCAAATTTTACAAGACTTGCAAGGTATGCTTCTGGAATTATCATCCAACCTGAAAGTAAAGTTGATCGATTTTTCAGTGGCTTAAAACCAAGTCTTCGAAGGGCATTAGCTATAAGAGACTTCAGTAGCTATGAAGAAATTGTGCGTTGTGATATCAAGGTAGAAATGGAAGTTGGTGTTACATATCCATCTCATGGTTTTGACAAGAATCGAAAGATGGAGTTCAGGGAGAAGTCTCAGAATAATGGTGAAAAGAAGATGAATGTTTCCTTATGCACAAAGTGTGGAAAGAAGCATGGTGGAGATTGTCTAAAAGGGACTAGAAAATGTTTTAAGTCTGGAAAAGAAGGTCATCGAGCAGCTGAGTGTAGAAGTAATGGAAAAAGGGTTTCTAATGATGTGAATAAAGCAAACACTGCAGAGAACGCACCGCCAACAATTCAATGCTTCAAGTGCAAGGAAATGGGGCATTATGCTAATAATTGCCCTAATCCAAGGGTTAGTGATGATCAACATGAGCAACCACTGAAGGCAAAGGACAAAGGGAAATCACATGCGATCACTATTGGGAATGTTGAATATGACAACGATGTGGTGGAATGATTAAGTGTTTATGTAATGGGATTCCAAAATAATGTTGTATCATTGAGTATTGCAATATTTATTGATGTGGTATTCAAAGTGATTGAGATATTTTTTGGAAATAAGATGATATGCGCATAATGAAGACGAGAAAATGAAATGTTTAATAGTATTCATGAGCTCATGATTGATATAAGGACTAAGTGATATCATGGTTTGAGTATATAGAATTTTGAGGATTTTGGTATGTGGAAAGTGTTAACTTTTAACTGCACTCATGTTTTCACTAAGGTATTCAAGAGAATACACGATTAAGGACTTTGAATGTTTGGAATGTGACCAACAAGACATATCTTATGATATGTGGGGATCAACGACAGTATTAAATCTCTGGTAATCGTTGTCACTATATTATGAGAGTGGACTGCAGTATTATAAGCCTAAAGATTAGACTGGATTATGTTGGACATAAGTTAGTATTGTTTAAGGATAGAAGATTTTCGATATTATTGATGGGATGTTATAGTAACGTAGTTTTAGAAAAAGGGACAACCTGCAGGACGGGCGACAGCCCATCGCTTCGGACAAGGCTGTAGGAATCGAACCCACAACCAAAGTGCGACTGGCCTTTATCGCCTACCACTGACCTACATGAAGTCCCTGTTTAGTAGAAACTAGTGTTATTATATTAAGCAGTATGATATATGAAGTATAAGCCCATTTTAGGAACCATATATGATTAATCCCACTATAGATCGACTTATGTATATAAATTTTGCTAACCTTTTGAGACAGATGGAATGACCCGTCATTCTATCACATGATCTGCTAACACTTCACGAATAACAAATTCAACTTCATTTATTTAAGAGATGAAGTGGAAATTGTTAAAGGCACGAACAACAGTGATATTGTATCAAAATAAAGTAAGTATTTATTCTAATTCAAATTTTCAACTTTAGGGAAATGATCTTGAAAACCAAAAATGTTGTCCTAGTGATCTTATACCTAATGAATCAGATGGTTCCTTAGATCGTCACAAATTTATGGATTTGTGATTACTAGATTTTCCATAGCCATGTTCTCTACCACTCTCCATCAGAACATGATGGTTAGATTTCTCTTCCATATCCATATTTTCACCTATGTGGAAACCCAGGGATTAGTTTATTTGGGTAATCGTTACATTTCATACTTTAGTTTTTAAAGCCAAGTTTTGGTATTCCCTTTTACGATGTGGGTTTCTATTAAAGAAACTTTCAAATAGTAACCCATTTATAACCCCGATGAATTTCGAGGGCGAAATTCATTTTAAGGGGGGTAGAATGTAACAGCCCAAGATTTTATAAAAAAATATTCTTTTTAATTTTATTAATGTCTTGTGTTGTACGCTACACCAAAAGGAGCTTGCACAACACACATCCTTGACTTGACTTGCATTACACGCAATCGCGACCTTCCTCGATAGCGTGTATAGTACGCAATTCCGAGTTTCACTAAACAACGATATGCTATAAAAATATTATTAAAACTAGCCGTTATGAATAGTAATAACCACTTTTTGAAATCCAGTAAATCTTATTTTTCAAAATGACCTTTATTTTTGGATTCGGAGTATCGAATTTAGCCTAAGGTGAAATTTTGGTACTTTTCGGATAACTTTCATATTCTGATGAATAGTGAAAATTACTAAATTATAATTAAAAACAACTTTTTTAATCGAAATAATTAATAGTGATAAATCATTAATTTGAGTGGTTTTAAAGTATATTTAGAATATATTTTTACAATTTAATACAATGTTGGTCATTGGATGTAATTTCACATTTAAACTAGACATAAACAAGTGTCAATCTTTTGATAGATATTGTTTCTTAAAAACACGCTATTTGTTTTAACAGAGGGATTTAATTATAAAATTAATTAATGCAACTTTTATGTTATGAATTTGGTAAAATAGACTTCATTTATGAATTCGGAATATGAAATATAGCTTGGGATGAAATTTTGGCATTGTTCTGAAAAACATCAATTTTTGATGAATAGTGAAACTACTAAGTGGTAGGTTAAAAACTGAATTTTGCATAAAACTTAATTTTACCGCTTCTGTGAATGGAATTTCGAAAATCCGAGAGACACGGTTAATATCAAGGACTAAAATGTGGTTCAATGAGATGAAAATAATTTTTTGGTGAATAGTAACTTTTTACTTTTTTTACCACGGTTAATAGTAAATAAGGTAACTAAGGGTAAATATGATATTAATATTACCCTAACACATGTCCTAATTCTATTGGAAAATTGTAATTCGACCAAAAACAAACTTAGGAATAAAATATGACCATTTAGGCCCACTTGGATTAGATTAGGACATTTATTATTAATTTATTTAAAGAAGGGTTAAAATAGTTAAAATCAAAGTTTAATAAGTAAATCATTTTTACTATGGGGTTATACATAATATAAATTCGACTATAAATATTCATTAGAAAGCTAAAAAGATTTCCTAAATGATGGTAATTTATTTGTAAATTTTAGACATCAAATAATTTAATTAATTTATGACACAAAGATGATGCAGTAATTATCTTATTTATGAAATATTGACATAATTGATGTTATAAACACCAAAATAAATGTAATTTGAGAATTTTTATGAATTACACTAATTTTATAGGTTACTATGATATATTAATGTTGATTTAATCAACTTTGTTCGAACATTTAATTCTGTTATGACTTTCACAAAAATCATATATCAAATAGTGTCAAAATTGACACAAAATAGTTTTTAAATCAAATATTATATTATTAATTGTTATTTTATTCCTAAAAATCTAAGGTTCGGCCAAAGGACTTAGATAAGGATATATATATTAATTATAAACAATTTGGGGTTCGTTTGGCATGTTATAGTAAGTGTATTAACCATATAGTGAAAGAAAACAAAAAGACACGGTAAAAGTCAAATTATTTAACTTAGAGTTAAATCTAATTGATAAGGTTTACAATAAGATCCAAACATGTCTAAATTTGATTGGTTGATGAGATTGCAACCCTATCTCATCTAAGCTTCGAATATGAGTCATTTTTGGAGGTTTTTAAGTGGGGTTAGATTTATTATAAATTAATATTTTTAAGAATTCCTAAGGTGCCCCTCTCCTCCCTTATAAAAGGACACCTCCTCCCCCTCCTCCTCACACCAATTTGAGTTCTCAAGCTCGGCCAAACCCTGCCAAAATCTCTTCTCCACTTCCATAGCAACATCCTAGAGGTTCGGGTCTTCCTCAAAGACCAATTTTAGTGCCCTAATAGGAGGTCTCAAAGAGGCGCTTCAAAGAAGAGGTAATTACCGTTACCAATTCTTTCATCTTTATTTCTTCTTCCACTTCTTCTTATTATGTTGTTTCATTATGAAGTAATAACATCAGTATCACTCATATACTGATATGTTATTATAAGTATGAAACATCCTTATTTCACCATCTATCCATCCTACGGAAAAAGAAATCACCGCGCGTGCGTACGTACGGAATACCGTCTCCACGCCGTGGTGTAATCTATTTTCCACCACCACCTTACATGGATGGGTATAATGGTATAAAGAATAACTATACATAGTTATTACAACATCATATTGATTATGATATATTGTATAATCCACTCTAATTCAATTCAATATTTATAGAAATGATATCATCGCTCGTGCGTACGTACGGACTACCGTCTCCACGACGCGATGAGATTCATTCTCCATGTTAACCATTTAAGAATGATTATAATGTATATATAAGAAATAATAATGAAATATATGACATTATAAAGATACTGGATTAATGTATATATATACATATGTATGTCATCTACTTACTTCCATTTCAAGACAATAAGGAAAGGAAAACAGCGTTCATGCGTACGTACGGACTACCGTCTCCATGAACGGTGTTTTTCATTTTATTTATCTACCTATTATATATATATATATATATACTGAATATATATGATATATAAATCATATTTTATATTCTGGAAGTATGTAAATCATGATATAAGTAATAATGATGTCAAGAACAACAAGTCAAAACACCTACGATAAATGAAACGATTTTACCCAAAACGCTTCTTGAACATGGAATTTACAAAAGAACGGGTAATATAATGTCATAAGTGAACCATATATGATATCATAACAATGAATATGATTCTGTAATAAGTCAATAACATGATTTAAATCATTATACAGGAGGTTCAGACACTTACAAAGCAAGTCGGACCTAAGGTAAGGGAAATATCACAATCTCATTTTTATCCGAGATTGTTTATTCGTAAGTATTTAATGGGGTGTATTTTATCATCCACATCCATGTTTCATCAATATGTAATATTATTTCCATCCACCTAAAATTTTTTAAATCCATTTTTACCCTTCGGTGAGTTTTTAGTAAAGAATAAGAAAGGAATCTTTTGTCGTTTTTCGTACGAGGTACTTTTTGACTTTTCCGACAAAAGTACGAAGAATGTTTTTTTTAACTTATACGGAATGAATGGATTTTTAAAACATTATTTCCAAGAATCATTCTTTACATGTTTTCAAGTTTATTTTTAATCAACTTCTTTTAGTTTAAAATTGTATGACATGTTAAGAAAGGAAAAGTGTTTTTGAAGTAGAAAGGATATTTTCCTCAAGAATGAAGTTCAAGTATTTTATCAAAATTATTTTCCATCTAAGATAATAAAAGGGTTCTGTTTTTATCCCTATTATTACATTGATTTGATCATGTTGTGATGGAATTATTTTTATGAATTCCTTTATCTTATATGAATTGATTTATGATGTCATGATGTTTCAAGAATCCCATTTTTGTTACATGTGTTATGCGATGATGTATGTTTTATGATTATGTGGCACACATAAGAAAGGATTCATTATAAGATGGGTGGGACCTATATCTCCCTCCAATGCATTGGGTAAATATTTCATATCTCATGAGATAGACATGGCTGGAATGGTAGGTTATACCGGTTCAGTGAAACAGGACTGAAACGAGGATTACTCGATTCAGAAAGGGACTTTGTCCACTAAGATAGTCTTGGCAATGAGTCTTGACTAACAATAAATGATTCTCTATGATTATGTGTGTATGCCACAATGAGTAATGTTTTAAGTAAGGGTTTCATTTTAACTACTATGATTTATCCCATGTTATGAAATTATGCTCTCCTTTGCAGGTTAAGATTTCCAAAAATGTTATGTTCTTATGAAAATTATGTGATTGATATTTCTTTTGTTTACCCTTACTGAGCATTTGAGCTCACCATTTTATGTTTTCTTTTCCCCATGATATAAAGAAAGGTTTTAGGTAAAAAAAAGGAAGATCTTTGTGGGAGATTTTGAAGATCTTTCACCAGGATTAGAAGATTACGTTCCGAGTTTCCAAAGACACTAAACTATTACGATCCTTGTGTGTATATTTTTGTTATGTATTAAGTATTCCGCAAAAGTAATGTAATGTTCATGTACGTTAGGCTTCAGGTCTCTACATTAAAATACCAATAAATTTAAATATAATAATAATAATAATACATTACAATCATAAAAATTATATACACTACAAAACAAAAAGAAGTGGTGAAAATTGAAATTATCTCACATAAATAAAAGTGAGACGGGAAAACACCTTACCTTGATCTTGATTTGTAACACTCATTCTTTATCATCATTAGTAATAAAGATAATTAAATTATTTAATTACATTATAATACTTTATATTTTTATTATAAAATTTATTTCCCTTACATACATGTTATATATAATTACTCAGTCAATTAAGTTTAAGTCCACAATTTTGACCATATTCGGTTTATGTGTCTAAACTGACATAGGTGGGATAAAATTGGTCCAAGTGGTTATTATGTAAACATTTCTAAAAATATAATAATTATATAATAGTCATATTTTTATATCATTTATTATTTAAAAATAATAATTGAATATGATTATAAAAAATTAACAAATGTTACAATCCCAGAGATGGAATATGGTACATATGCCTGAGTAACATTCATATCTTTTAATGGTCATTAGGGAAAAAAAGTATGTAATTTATAGATTTTAATAATTATAGTTATATAATAAATTTTATGATATTTAATTATATGTACTTATATATATAATTCTTATGATGTAAAAAAATCACATCACTTTGAAGAGGCGGTAGTCCACATGTCCACAGACGACGTCATCACTTTTGTAGTGTGTGAAAAGGTAATAAATAAAACGTTATATTATACTCATGTAATGATAATTATGTAATTAATATCCTAATAAAAAATTTCTATCATATATATCCATTACAGTTATCCTTATACCATTCAATGACACACATTTTTGTAAAATGCTTCATACCTCTTCGCAAGGAGGTAGTCCTCCTTACCAACGATCAACATTATTGTATCACTAATGGTATAGAATTTAAAAAGGGTGTATATTATAGATTTACTATTTGGTTATAATTATGTTATAAATATAGTATATATCATATATAATAAAAATTTTCATCATTATTTCCAACCATGAGAGGCGATATTAAAAAAATGACATAGTTTTGTTAGATAGTAGTCCATCGTACACAGAAATAGTGATTTTGAAACACGTTTCTTGGTAGCGTGTGTGGGTGTAAATTATTAAAATAAAATTAAAACATAAAAATATATTTAGTATAAAAATCATATAAATTAAGAAATTTATAAGAAGATATCAAGTACTTGGAGAAGTAAAAAACTACAAATACATTTAGGGGAACCTTAACACTTTTTTGGGTATCATCCATAGGTTCAAAATAATAATGTGAAGGAGTTTAATTATTAAAAAAATAATGATTCTAAAATTATAATAGGAAATTTTGGAGGTTATTCTGGTTGGGTTTTGAATATATAAAAAAATTAGAGGTGTAAACATGTAGGGAGAGTGAGTTCTATTCTATATTTGAGGAGGAGTGTAATTCTAGATAATACGGAAATGTATATGCTATTGGGGGTTATCACTTACCGTATGTGACTCCCAAACTCAATAAATATGTTGGAGAGGAATTATTTGGAAGATAACACTGGCAAAACTAATTATTTATTAACCATTTATTAGATAACTTTTATGGTTCCTAATTTTTTTTTTTTTATATTTTCATTAAGGTAACTAGTTTTATAACCATTTTAATTCTTCAATTATGAAAAAATTAAATTGAAAATAAATAGAAAGTTTATACCCACGGATTATAAATATTAAATTAAAATTATTAAATAAAAACAACATGTGTGTTGGATGTTAACATTAACAGCTGCACATGTAATGCGCAATGACAATGCTTTATCCCAAACTATGCCAACCATGTTTTTATTATTTATGGTTAAATATGTTCTTTATAAAAGATTAATTGGAATATTAATATACCATATTTTTTATTAATATTTCTAAATAAATTGAATGATTATATTATTTTTAGTTATTTAAAATCAATTATTAAACTATAATTTGTTATAAAATAGCATTAATGTCAATTATGACATTATTAGTTTCATTTTAATTTTAAAAATATAAAGATTATATTGGAATTAATATATAATAACTTTATAGCTATTTATCATTATATGTTCATCTTAATAGGTAATGGAACATAATAAGTAATTAAATTTACTTTAATTTTAATGTTATTAGTATCATTTATTTTATTTACTTATTAACTAAATAAATTATTTATTTTTGGTTTTGAAGTATTTAATTTAAATATATAATTTATAAAAATAAAATTATAATTATTACGATAAAAATTAATTTCTTTGAAAATATTTATTTATAACTTAAACTGTATAGTTTTTTCATTTCCCTAAAGCTTTATAGAAATTGAAAGGAAGAAAGTTACATTTTTTCCTTTTTCTTTTCATAACTTATTATATTTCCCTATTTCAATAAATAGTTTCCCAAAAACTCATAACCTTAAATTCAAGGGAAATAATGGTCTTAATATACCTATCCAATTTCTTTTGGATATGTTTTGTGTCATTTATATTCCATATATTCTATGATAAACCACTAAGTAGACTCACTTTTTCCATAATCGACGTAATTCATTTTAATTGGTGTTACTAATCATTTTGGTAAAAAATTAACTTCACCACTGTAGATAATATATATAATTATTATTCTTAATATGGAATCCATTTTGAAAAATTAAACTTAGATAAGTGGGTTAATTTAATTTTAAAATTTATCATGCTGACATGACGAAAATCCAAAATTTTAAAGTGGAAAAGTTCAAAATACACAATTTTTTAAAACCACATTCAATATATAATAGTTTCCAATGACATAAATTGAATTAATAAATTTATCATTGAAATATTGTGACTTAAAATTTATTTAAAATTATTATTTACCATTATAATTATTTTAGTTGAAAGGCCAGTTTTCATTTTAATTTCAAAATTTTTCAATATTCATCAAAAAATGAATCTTCCCCGAAACTTTTTAAAAAAACTCTAAGATATTTTGAAATTTTTATTCTAAATATGAAGATGATTTATTAAATTTTAATTTTTAAATGGGTTTATGTAACGTCCTAAAGATAAAATCCTCAGAACTAATGCCCTGAGCTAGGACCTCACTTGAACCCAGTCATGCCTCCCCATATGCCAGAGGCTACCGACATGTAGTGTGGGTCTTTAAAGAAACGTTTGGGAGAATATAACAAGTTATCAGAGTAATATCATATATTAAATAATATAAATTGATAAAATAAAAAATATGAACTATAAATTGACAACATACAATAACTGAAAATATGTAACCAAGTAGCACCTGCTATAATAAGATAATGAAAATACTACATGTGAGGATGTCATAAAAATAAAATATCTAGTTCAAAATATCTAAAAGATTACAAACACCATCCTTAGTCCTATCAAGTCCCTAAAATTCAATTATACAACCCAAAAAAACCCTTCATAAGCCCAAAACAAGGTCCCTATCTAAAACCTACAAGGGAATAAAGTAGCTTTTACCCAGGTATACAAGTTCCATGGCAGTCCGAGCAAGGTGTCTGTACAACGTATTAGGCCACCACAGATGATTTATAAGTAATTAAATATTCAAGAAAATTGTGTATACATGATAATAACATGCATTAAATAAACAAGTAAATAATTTAATTTGTTTCTCATTTATACCATCAGTAATAACCATTATATCATCTATGTTCCATAACACCAGATAATAAAAAATTCATCAAGTAATACATGAGACCTATTCCCTAACCTAAATTGGTCACATAATTTTAATAACAATGAAATTAAATAATCATAATTTATCAACATACCCTAGATCATTATTCAAGTTATCAAGTCATGTCCATGTGTTTTTAAATCATAAATCCTCAGTTTGAAATTCCAAAACACACCATGTCTATACATTAAAAAGTTTACAATATATGTTTAACATTTCACCCATACATGACATAACACATACCTTGGAGCCTCAATAAAGGGAGTCTCATAAAATGGAACTATTAGGGGGAATAAAACATCAGTCAGACTTCCTATCTCAAGCAATATAGGGGTTGGATTTAGAGCCTTAGTCCAACACAACCCATGGGTGCACTAACTCAAGTAAATACCCCCACATACAACCATGACTAGTATAAATGTATAATTAAACATATAAATTTTACAAAATAGGAACCTAATTCATTAAACACATTGATAATTTAAAATCACAACTCATTATAAATATCCCACTTACATGGAATAAACCATAAACACATATACCATTTTACCAAACACCACCTTATGAAATGTCATCAACTAAGAGCTTTCATTATTTAGTTAATTTCATAAAAAAATATAACATGAAAATATTATATTCCTAGTTTCTATCTCAATAACCCATATATCATTACAATTAATATTTTCCCGACAGAAATATAAAAAAATCATGGAATTAAACAGTATTCAAAAAACACATTTGAATTCGTCTTGTAGAAACCCAGTAAAACATGGTTCTTCCTCTCTGAATACTCAAATTTGAATCAAGACCTTCATTTCTATTTAAAACCATTAAAGGGGAATTTATATCAATATAACATGGTGAACCATGTAATAATTTCAAATCATCACTGAAATCTGTTATGAAAATACATTTTTGAAACCTCATTGATTTCAACACCTCATTTTAAAACTTTACCCACATACAAAACATAATTTTTCTTCTTTGGAAATACTATCTGAATAAAAAATATAGAACATAACATTTAAAAAAAATCACAAAAACGTTTCGTAATTTCTCAAAATAACCCATTTTAACATACCAATTATCCTATTAATCATTCTCACACACCCATTTACAATTCAAAACACATTCACATTAAAAATTATCCTAATTAATATATAACTAAACTAACTCATCATACATAAGGGTTTGAAATACACCAAGGGTACCCCTAGGACTAGTATCAAGAACCAAAGGACCCAATGGGGTCTTTGGAGGGTTCCACACATCAATCTATGTCTAACCACCACTTTTCATACTAATGAACAAACAAAAAAGAATGGTAGTAAATTAGAACCACCACATTCAATTTTAAAACAACATGACTATGAGAAAAAGATAAAAGATCAACTTCCAAATGATCATATATGATTACTAGAAATAAAATCCCTTTATTTGAACTCTACCAACCACTAACACATTAAAAATAAAAATGCTGAAAAAACACTACCTTAGGGATTCAGAAGAAGAGCAAAAATTATAAAATACTTATTATATAAAATTGATTGAAGATAACTTTTAAACTCACCCGAATCTTTGATTATCACTATAGGAAACTGAAATGACCATGAATTGATGGATAATCACCCATATAGGTGGGAATATCAAATGATTTTTCATCCATGTAGTGGGGGTGGAATGGGGGATAAATTCAGGTAAAAAGAAATAAGACCGGGATGGAAAATTGGAATTTACCACTTCTTATAGGCTACATGGTTTGGATGCACTATTTTCCATACTATACTCCACCTATGAGGATCCCTCTACATAATTGAGTTCATTCCACATATTCTATTAAGAGCATCCTAATAGTTTGGAAAACTATGTGGAGCCTGTGTGATAGCCTTTGTCTATGTGGACACTTTTTCACATGGATTCCCATGTCTAGGAACATGGTTATCACTAAACATTACGAATCCATGTGTTGAACCCTATTTGGACTCCTTTATTCTTATTTTCATGTACCAAGCCCCCAATACACCTATGAAACACTTAGGTAACTAGAATTAAGGGGTTTTTACAAAAAATTATACAAGTACATTCCTCCAGAAATGATGGGATATTATAACAACCCCGCTATATAAGAACTTGTTCAGAGACCACACTCCCCATGAATCCCAAAAACATCATGAAAAATGGGTTGGGCCTTGGTTCTTCCTTTTCAAATTTAATTTCCCCCATTTTCTCCAAGACACTACCATGCCATCACCACAATTAGATAAATGAAATAGTCCCACCCCGATGAAATGTTCCCCACCATAATCCACAACCATGACCCCAATGATCCCGAAGGACGCATCTACCTCAAACTCCTCATCACAAAAGTCAAAAAAAAAAGAATGTCATTGTAAAACCCCAAATCCATATCAAAACAGGATAATAAAAACGTAATAAATTATTCTACGAGAGACAACCCGAACACCCTCGGTCCAAAACTATCCACAACATACGACCTAAATCACTTGGATCCCACTCAACTAGTTATTTCAAAGATATAATAGTGACCTATGCCTAGTATCTTCAAATGGAACATCAAGATTCCATCCACATTTCAAGATCTAAATAGATCTGAAAATCGAGGCCCAATTACCTCACATCATTTCCTAAAAATTCTTTGTACAACCCATTCAAAACCCATCACCTCAAGGTACTCAACTGGTCAAAACCTGAGATGAAAATCCTTACAAAAACTAAAAAACAAATACAATGATCATACAAGCCCATCCAACTCATAACACTTCTCACTTAATCAACCAACCACTTTATTGTTTAGTTTCCCCGCTATAGAATTTATATCTCAATCACCGTCGACTAGTATAGAAAACCTCCACCATTGAAAGAGAGTCCAATAGAACCTCACACTCATAATTCATAATGTACTCACCATCTTTCACAACTCACCATACCCATGAATCTATGTGATCTCTACCAACATCCATATCTATACTTTTTGTTGAAGCCACAAAGAGAAAACATGAATACTCCCTCCACTTGTAGACTAGAAACAACTTGACCTTTTCCTTGCATTCATTCATTTTCAAAACATATATTCCAATAATACATAAAACCAAATGTGGACTATACTGACTATGCTTGTTAATCTTACCATAACATGTGTCATATACCCCTACTGGTTTTTATTAAAACACTCATCTTCCATCATTGAACTGATACACTTTCACCTTCCCATAACACACTCTCACTTGTGGCATGCCACCATCCCCCATTACCATATAGAATTCATTCTATAACGTCCAATAAAACACAATCGTCATTAAATACATTACCTTTGAATACATTTTATTGATCTAAATCACTATTCAACACATCCCTTATGTGATAATTCAGATTACTCATAGAATAATCATGTTCCCAAAGCCATCACTCAGATTGATCGACCACCACACCCAAATCCCACTAGGTCTTCCTAAAGAAATACATTCATGTATATGACATGTTTTTCATGAGAACATGAATGAAACCACATCCACTCCATGTCATGATACACACAACTATATCTTAGGTACTATTACATACATTAGTAGGTTCATTATCACTACATTCCTCATGAAATTTCAACCTCTAAGAATCACAATTTGATCACAAGACAAAACATGAATCATAGACATAGACATCTATGTTCAACTAGAACAACCATAAATCAGTAGACACTAGTCATTCTAAAATTCAAAGAAAAACACTTCAATCATTCATGATCATATTTTAAATCTTGAGTACCTTTATTATAATTGGACTATGGTGAAGTTCCCACCATACATACCGACATATATCATTCCATGAGAGAATCCTCTATGAGGCCACTTATACAACCAAAAAAATTAGAAATTTAGTTATAAATTCAGTTTTCTATTAGAATACTCGAGATGATGTGATGATATTGGGAATGATCATCACTAGATAAAAGTATTTTAACAATTCATGAGTAAACAACACCAAAAATATCCATCATTGATGTGACCTCCCACAATAGGGAAAACTTGATCTATCGAATAGATAATGCTTATCATCCAGAAAACATGCCAGCAACATCATACCAACATTACTCAAGTTGTGTTCCCAACCAAACTCTTTACCACTTCACAACTCTGTAACAATCCTCTGTAATAAAATGCTTCCCATGGAACTACCACCAGAATCCATTTAAATTTGTTATATAAAAAATTTGATGATTCATAATAGAAAAAAAAATATCCAAAAAAATAATCAAAACATATAGTATGTCACACAGCCATGATTCCCTATTTGGTTTCATAGAAAAAAGGCATACACTTATCATAATCCACCTTTTCATCCATCCCAAATAGTATTGTTCTTTCCTATTAATTTAATGATCCAGCTTTAAACATTACACACACTAGTTTTTTTGAACTATAATTCACATTTGAGGACCTATTAATTTTAGAGATTTATAGAATTAGTACAAACTCTTACGAAGTATCCCATATATTGAAAATAGAGACTTATACTCATTATCCATTTTTTCTACTAAAAAATACACTTTTAATATGAAACATGATTTATGTTCATGAAAAATAATCAATACTTTCATCATGACATCTTATTTCACCATAACAATATTGAGTCCTATGAAAAACATTTTAAAACATAGTATAAGAACAAAAATAATAGTAAGGGAGATAAATAATGTGATCCATTGGTCTATTAAAAACCGAAAAATTAATTCCTTAAAAAATACATTTTTACCCTAAATAAATGATCATCATTTCAAAAATATCATTATATGAACATAAAAAAAATTACATGAAAACTCAAAAGAAAACATATAATTTTTATATACGTTATTTGGTACCTAATTATTCAAAAATAGAATAACCATATGTGCGACTTCTATACATGTCACTCTTATATATAAAATAGTCATACATATAACATCAATACATGTCACTCTTACAAATGGAATAGCCATACGTCTAAATTCCATACATGTAACTCTTAAAAATGGAATAGCCATACAACCAACATTTATACATGTAAAACATATCAATGAAATATCCATACAAGTGTCTTCCATACCCAATACGTTGGATATTATAATGTCAACACATGTCCTTTGTTTATCACATAACCATCAATCAATGGATTATCATGTAACCACCCATAATATTTCTGAGTTATACTAACACATAAAATCCTGATTTTTTTTTAACATTTTACCATTTAATTTTCATTTAAACTCATAATAAAACATTTCACGTTAATGAAATAATGAATCCATTTTAAAAAACACATTTAAACATTTAAAAATAGATTTTTGAGTCAAACTGTCCCATTCTACTTTGAAATTTTTTAAATAAATTAGAGAATTTAAATTTAAGAAAATTTATTTACATATTAATAATTCCCAAAAACCATTTGTAAAAAATGTTCATTAATGATAAATATTTAGAATTTTTTAAAATACCTAAAACAATGTTTTAGTTAAAGAGCCCTTATTGTGAGTCTAACTTTTCACGCATGTCATTTTATTCATGAATAATAAACTTATATAAATAATTTAATTTGTTTTTAATATTTTATCCTTTATTATTCCTTTTATAAAAATTATTATAATGTTATATGAATTAAATATTTATTAAAGTTCACGTCATATGTTTTTATATTTTTTAGAACACAAGTCCTAATTGAAATCAATAAGTCGAATATTGTCAAAGTGGAAATTAGTATATCATATATAGAATAGTATTCATGAAATAATAACCATTACCATAAATATACAGTAATTTTAATTCTTATAATTAAATATGGATATAAAAAATGAACTACATTACAATCATGTAGTAGGTAAGATGTACGTACACATGAGAAACATTTTTGTCTTTCAAGGATCATTATAGAAAGAATGTGTTATTGTATCTTTCTATAATGATAATAATATCATTAGTATCATATTATTCATTTAAATATAATTATATATATCATCCATGTTATGTGGTGATGAAAAATTAACCACATCGCTTCGTGGAGGTGATAATTCACACATATGCATGAACAATGTTATCATTTTCTGGTGTATGGAATGTAAGAATGTTATCGATATATTGTTCACATATAATGATAAATATGTGATTAATAGAAAATATTAAAATAATTTCAATAAATACAACCAGTCTATAGAGAGAGCAAAGGAAAAATGAATTATGTCGATTTTGGGAGGTGATAGTTCACATGTAAACATAAACGATTAATTCATTTCACATTTGGTGGAATTAGATATTGAATTTGGTGATGATATGAAGACTGTAAAATCTAATAATATTTATTATAATTTATATTTTTCTAATCATTTATGGGGAATATTTTAAGGAAGTGGAAGATGAAATAGAATAGAAATAGTTAGATTAAAATGGTACATCTTTTTCAGAAGATAACGTATCATTAACACCTTAACACATATATGGAGGGTTTTATGCCTAAAATAAGGACTATATAATTTTTGGAGGAAATATTGGATGGTATTAAGAAATATATTACATGAGAAAATAGTTTTTGATGTGTGAATAAAAGAGAAGAAGGGGTGCCCTATCGTAAGAGAGGTTATGAGGACTCTTGTAATTTATTAAAATAAGAAATTAATATAAATTTATTTTAACTTCTAAATGGATGAAAACAAATTAGTTTTTTATATATTTTGATTTTGGGACGAATAAATTTCATTCAAAGAAAATTTTACATGTTTCGACTATTTTTTTAATCATTATATTTTTGTTTTAATCTATATTTTAAATTCTTAAATCATAATGTGTTATCATATAATTTAATCATTGATGGTCAATATAATTTATATAATATTTAAAAATACATATAAATAACCAATTTATGAATTTTTTTCTCTTATCCAAACTAATAGGAAAAATGATAGTTTGTTTTTTAAAATTTTTACATATTTTAATAATTTAATATTTATTTTAAAATATCATTAATGTCAATTTTCACACTTTTGATAATTATACATTATATAAAATATAATAAAAATTATATTTATAATAAATTTACATTAACTAATCCCCAAAATGTCAAAATAATTAATAAATTTTTTTTATTACATAAATTATATAAGATTATTATTTTTCTAATATTTCGATTATCATTTATTTTATTTCAATTTAATGAAGTAATTAGTGCATCATCATTGGGTCACCATTTATTTAAATTTTTTATTCCCTAAGAATAATAAATATATTATCATGATTCGGTTAAAATTATTACTTTTATAAATACTATTTATAGTCTAACATATCTAGTATATAACACTATATTAAAAATATTTTACTTGTTATAAATAAGTGTGTGACAAAATTGACTTTTCTTTGAATAAAATAATATTAATGTCTCAAAGTCACCCATATGGATTAATTTGGATAAATTTTGGACCATTAATTTTGTGAGTTATAAATCATATTATCTAATGATATTAGGACATTTTTAGGGAGATTTATAATATTATTTTTATACTTAATTTCCTAATTCACCTTTAACGATGGTAATAAAAATAATTATTAAATATTCCAATCATATTATTAAAAAATTATGTTTCTCATTTTATATCATAAATATAATACTAACTGAAATCATTTATTGTTTGTCTAAATTCAAAACATAAAAGTGGATAAATTTAATTTAAAATTAATCCCATTTATAGGTCAATAAAATGTGTTTTTAAAGTAAAATCATTCAAAAGTTCACAATGTTTTCATATCCAATATATATGTGAAATCGATTTCTGTGATCTAGATTTAATTTAATGATTAAAATTTAATGAATTTTAATTTAAAACATTTTAATAACATAATTTAACAATATAAATAAATTTGACCAAAAAGTTGTGTTAAACTATAATTTAACTTATTATTTATTCATAAAAATATGAATGTTATCAGAAAAATAAAAACATTCAAGTAAATTGTTTTTATAATCTTATTATATAGAATAATTTTATTTTTTAAAATAAAATTTATAAATGTGAAATGAAATAGATTTTAAATGGGTTATCCATCAAAAGGTGAAAAAACTGTTTTTTGTAAAATACTATTTTTATTCGTAAAAATAGACTTTTTATAATATCAATTTTTGAAAACAAATAAGATTAAATTTAAAAATTATATTGAATTTATATTTCATTAATATAATCCAAAAAATAGTGATATTATTATTTTATAAACAAAATTATTTGTATTTGAATAGTATTTCATAAAATCACATCGTTAAAATTCAATTCATTTTTTTCATTTTTAATTAATTTAGTAACCAATAAATCATTTTATAATCATTTATAAACACTATATTGATATTTTAATTAATATTATTCATTTATACCTTCCTAAAGGAAAGGGTATAATGGTTACATTTGAGTAATTATATTTATTTTTTTCGTTTAATCATGATGTAGTGTATCATGTTCACAATAATGTATCCTTAATAAACACTTTGGATGTTACAAGTAGATTTAAACATATAGATCTATTTAGAGCCCTTTAGGTCTCATAATTTCTTGTTTCAACACATTAATCCCAAATTTATGATCTACATATCAAATATCTCAGTAACCAAATAGTTTATTAAAAACCCAAACTGGCCTCCTTGTCGATCAGTACCACTAAACCTGAGGAATCCACAACATTATCCTTAAATGACCAGACCTTCCTCACAAAAAAACCCAAACATGTGACCACACCTTTACCTCGTCTGTTAATTCCATCTCCAAATGATCCATTATGGATTGAAACTGTGTTTACATTCCCCTTTTCCAAATATTTCCAATTTTGACTCCTATTCTTTAGAAGCCAACCTTATTGACAACCAAATACACTCAAGTGTGTCCTAGTGAAAAAGGACAATATTAAAACCTTCACTTTAAAAAAAATCTATAGAACCCACCATACCTTGATACCACCCTTTAATTTTAATCCCTTGATTTTCATCATAGGGAACCTACCACACTAGGAAAATCTACCATAAGGTGAATTTTATTCCAAAAAACCGACATAGAACCATGACTCTAGTGAAATATCTCAACCAAAAACATATTCACATCCTTCATTAAGCTGAAACCACACTTACCATTTTTCTTCCTTTACCAAAACTATGACCCAAAACTATCCCCTATTGTAACGACCAAAGTTCCATTAATGAAAATACCTCTTGATCCAGTTAAATGTCTCCTTATGAAAAATGTTTTTATAAATTGTCAACATCGTTGTTTTTATGTTAAGATTTGTGGCCGTTACTTTTATAGCCGTTGAACAGTGATCACATTAGTTGTATAAATATATGGCTTTAACGAACCCAATTTTACTCAGACAAAGGAAGCAATGGCCTCATCCAGTAGAATTGCCCCATACAAAGCCCATTTGTCGGAGGTCGGAAAAGAGATGGCATCATTGGGCTTCTCCCTTGACCAAGCCCAAGCTGAGCTTCATTATGTCAAGCTCGAACGTGATCGTCTACGGTAAAAGTGGATGTTGATAGAGATTACCACTCGAGCGATGTTATTCGAGCCGCCCCAAGAGTCTGTCACCATCGTACACCTTACCCTTAGGTTTTATGCAGCTATTTTAAGGGTTTATGTAACAAATAAGTTGTACTATGTTCATGTACATTATTTTTTTATATAATAATGAATATAATTTCTAGTCATTTTTGATACATTGTAAATAGTTTTTAAAGTACAAATGGTGTTTTGTTTATTATTTAATTAAGAATTATATTTTATTAAAAAAAGGGATTTTTGACTTAAATAATATTTTAAAAAAATATTATTATTAATATTAAATTAATTTTTATTAAATATAAATGATCTTATAATTTTATGAATGCAATTAAAATTTTGATTAAGGTATGAAAGCCATTTCTGTCAAAACCCGTGAAGTTTTTATTAATGTCAGTTTTTTTTTAAAAGTGAAAATTCAAATATTTAGAAAATTATTTAGATAAAATAAATATTATTTTTGGAATCAGAATGTCGAAATTATCCAACGGTGACTTTTTCATAATTTTCTGAGACAGTCAAATTTATTGGGTAAAAATTAAAAACCATTTAAATATATAATGTTTTTTATGACATCATAATGACCCAATGGTGATGTAATAAAATACCATAATCCTAAAGTTCGGCCAAAATATGTTTTATCATTAAAATAATGAGGTTTTGGGTTTTTTTGACTTACTTTTCAAATCATTAATGGAGCTCTCAACACTTATTAAACTCTTTTCCTTTTTAAATTAATTTCCATGGAAGTGTGACTCACCTCCACATAAGCAACCCTAATATTTTAATAAGTTCAGACAATGGACTTGTAAAATATTGTTTTCCTATTTCCTTTTCCAGAAACCATGTGCAAATACCATGGGATGGTTTGTGGTTTGGATTATTTTAATATAAGGGGTCCCAAACCTAAATAATGAAGAACTCTCTCACCTTTCCTATATAAACCCACCCAAGCTCCCACTTCCTCCTCACTCAAAGCCCTTGGAGTTCGTCCAAACTCTACCCTACTCTCTCTATAATCCTCTCAAGGTGCTCCAATCTCCCAAGAAGCCTCTCACAAGCCTCTCTCTAGCCTTTCGAAGCACACTTCCAAGTAAGGGTTTTTTTCTTCCTTTCTCATTTTTGTCAATTTTCTTTAAGTTGTATTGCCCTTTTAATTTAAATTATGAATGTTGAGGTATGGTTTCAAACCTCCCCCATAATTCCTTCTTATTGTTTGAATGATGGGAGAATCCCTTTCTCTCTCATTAAATGCATCCCATGTACACCCGTTACTATGTCGAAATTCCGAAAAGAACTTCTCTCTCTTCTTTTACATTCAAGAAATACTTTTGTAAAATGAATCTAAATTCCATTTCAATTGTTGGGAAATGTATATATATGACCTCCTTACTGTCCCTTACATGTAAATATGATGAGGAACCCCTTTCTCTCTCATCCACCTTTTTTATGAATTCTTATGTCACGCCGTTACGCTGCCAAAATCACCCCGATTTTCTAAGCCAATGTATTTGTGTAGTGAATATCATGCCCATTCCTCCATCAATGGTATTCACCTCTATGAACATTTACATTTTGATATTAAAGTATCATTTATTAATTCCACATTCCTTTATCGTGGAAGAAATGATTATGTTTTATGAATCCATGTTTTATGATCCATGTGGAACACTTATGCATGAAATGAAATGTTTAAGATGGGTGCGCCCTTATAGCGCTCCAATGCATTGGGTAAAGTATAGTGTCATGATACGTCATGTGCAATGAGTGTTGACTCACGCTAATTCATGTTCAATGAGGGTTTACTCGTGCTTCATGTGCAATGAGGGTTTACTCATGCCCCATGTGCAATGAGCCTCAGCTCATGCTAATTCAATGTTAAGTATTGTTTCCACATTTCCATGTTATGATTATCATGCTTTATCATGACTTTATGTTCATTTTTCTCTTATGCTATATTGATATTCCTATTTCCTAACATGTATTGTACTCATCATGTTATTCCATGTGTACTCCCTTACTGGGCTTTATAGCTCACCCTTTTCTTATGCATGTCCTCAGGTTATCCCATGCATTGATAAGTACGAAGGAATGTAGTGGTAATGTAAAGGAAGTTATCAATAAAGATGTTGTATTTCACGTTTAAAGTTTTAATGTAATGATCCTAAGCCCCAAAGACACTAAACCTCTCGACCTTCTTTTTGTATCAAGTGATGTTTTATGTAATAAATCATGTTTAAGTTGTAATAAAAAGCAGGGTTGTTATAATTGGTATCAAAGGATAGGTTTAGTAATTTTTGGGATTAGGAAACCCTAGTAAAGCCTTAGATACAAGACTAAGTATAATAAAACATCCCTATGTTTTGGTAAATACTATGTAAGTGGTTTACCAAACAAATACATCCTGTCTGGATACGAGTAGGTAGAGGCGGCTCTGGTACAGATGTATCCTAGGGGTAAAACCCAAAAACACCGCTTTGAGCTACACTCGAACGGGAACTGGTGCACGAAAATGGGCCTTGCTACCCTCTTGGTTACGATACTCCCGGGGGATATGTTTTTATAAATTCAAAATCTTAGTATGAACCCTTATTAAGGGAAAAATGCCCCTATGAATATATTTTAGAAGGAAGATCATGAAAAGCCTGGATTGAATCCTATAGACTCATGAGTTAAAGAGATTAAAGATAATTTATAAGTCACCAACATTTGTCTTCAGTTTACCATTTATGTGTTACCCTTAACATTCCTTTTATTCCAGCCAATGGCCGGTAATAGGAGGACTCGGGCTAACAACTGTTGTGAAGATCAGTTTGATGATTGTACTAATGTGATGCCTAACCCAATGGGAGCAGGGATCGCAAAATTTGTCACGCTTCTCTCTCAGATAACTCAAGTTTTGAATAGAAACACTGGTCAAGAGGAACGTTCAACCCCCCCCCCCTAAGAATGAACAAGTCGCTATCGAGAGCTTCATGAGACAAAGGCCTCCTACTTTTAGTGGATCATATGATCCCACAATCGCTGAGAAATGGATCAACTCCATTGAAAATATATTCTCCATCCTCCAATGTTCTGAACAAGAGAAGGTTCTCCTAGCAGCTTATCGTATCGAGGGTGAAGCTGATCAATGGTGGATGTTGATCAAAAATATGAAGCCTGAGGAGGAGATCGAGGCTTTGGAATGGAAGGAATTCCGGAAGATGTTTTTCGATAAATATTTTCTGCGCACCCTCCGTCTTAATATGGAAAGGGACTTCCTTTCCCTCAAACAAAAAGATGAAGAATCTGTGGGAGCGTACGAGGAAAACTTCACAAGGCTTGCACGATAATCTTCCGGCTTTGTCGTTACCCCCGGATGCAAGGTTGACCGCTTCTTTGGTGGGCTGAAGCCTAGTTTGCGGAAAGTATTAGTGATCCGTGACTTCGATAGTTATGAGTAAATTGTCTGATTTTCCCTCAAGGTTGAAATGTAGATCGGAGAATCATAGGGGTATCATGGGGACAAGAAGCGTAAGGTGGACTTCAATGCTGGTGGTCCGATGGAAAAATCCAATGGCGCTAAGAAGTTCCAGCACCCCACTTTCCAAAAGTGCGGAAAGAAGAATCCTGGAAATTTCCTTAGGGGGAAGAGAAAATGCTTTAGGTGTGGAAGAGAAGGGCACCTAGCTATTAACTGTCAGCAAGAAGGACCCACAGCTGCGATAGAGGAGAGGAACGCTCCTTTCGAACCTCAACGCATTGTTCAATGCTACATATTCAAAGAACCGGGTCATTTTGCAAATTAGTGCCCTAATCCAAGGGTTATCGGAGGCAACCAACAACCTCCAAGACAGCAAGGAAGAGCTTTTTACATCACTTCCGCAGAAGTGAACCCCGACAACGAAGTGGTGACAGGTACACTAGTTATTCATTCAAGAATAGCGAACATACTTTTTGATTCAGTTTCTAAGCATTCTTTTATATATCAAAAGTTTAGTAGAACAATCTCTACACCACCACAAATCCTGGAAGTAAAGATGTCGGTGATTACGGAAAATGGGGAAATCATTGCATCCCATGAGTATAAGTCCTCCCCTATGATAATCTATGGATTTAATTTCCCGGAGAACCTAATCATACTCCCTCTAGTAGAATTTGATACAATTCTTGGCATGGGTTGGCTTTCCATATATAGAGCCAACATAAATTGTTGGGAGAGGGAAATCACACTCTATATGGAGAATCGACCCGCGTTTCATTACAAGTGTCAGGAGGAAGATGAATCTCCTTTAGCTCCATCATCTCAAGCATGGATATTACTGCCTTATGAGCACGCATATCTAGCTCAGATGATTGAGTCCAAGGAAGAAACCACCCTTGAAGAAATGCCTATTGTGAGGGAATTCGCTGAAGTGTATCCCGAGGAACTTCCTGGTCTTCCTTCAAGAAGAGATGTTGAGTTCTCAATTGAACTTATACCTGGGGCTCTACCAATATCCAAGACTCCATATAGAATGGTTATTGTTGAGCTCGAAGAGCTGAAGAAACAACTACATGAGAATATGGATAAAGGGTTTATACGCCCATGTGCATCACCATGGGTTGCACCAGTCCTCTTCGTCAAGAAGAAGGATGGGTCAATGTAGCGTTGCATCGATTAACGTGAACATAAAAATGTCACGATAATGAACAAATATCCTCTCCCATGAATCGATGACTTGTTTGATCAGCTGCGTGGAGCACAATACTTCTACAAGGTGGACTTGCGGTCAGGATATTATCAACTAAGGGTGAAGAAAAAGATATCCCCAAGACTTCTTTTCGTACAAGGTACGGGCACTATGAATTTATAGTAATGCCTTTCGGACTCACCAATGCTCCAGCAATATTCATGGACTTGATGAATAGAGTTTTTAGAGATTACCTTGACGAATTTGTGGTAGTCTTTATAGATGATATTCTAATATACTCCAAAACCAAGGAGGACCATGAGGAGCATTTAAAAACTGTACTAGAGACTTTACGCAAGGAGAAGATCTATGAAAAGTACAGCAAGTGTGACTTCTGTTTGAAGAATGTCTCATTCTTGGGCCATATCATCACAAGCAATGGGATATCTGTGGACCCCTCCAAAACAGATGCAATTGAGGGATGGCCGAGGCAAACATCGGTAACCAATATCCGTAGCTTCTTGGGGTTAGCTGGATATTATCGATGATTTGTGAGAAATTTCTCACGATTGTCCAACCGTCTTACCAAGATAACTCGAAAGGGAGTAAAGTTTGCTTGGAGTGATGAATGTGAAGAAAGCTTCAAGGAGTTGAAAAGGAGGCTTATCACTGCACCCGTGCTCACTTTACCCACAAGTGGTGAACTTTTTGTGGTATTCAGTGATGCCTCAAAGAAGGGCTTAGGATGTGTGCTAATGCAGAATGATAAAGTGATATCCTATGCCTCAAGGCAGTTGAAAATCCATGAGCGAAACTATCCAACACATGATCTGGAGTTGGCGGCGGTGATCTTTGCCTTGAAAATCTGGCGGTATTATCTCTATAGAGAGAAATGTGAGATATATACTAACCACAAGAGTCTTAAATATATATTCACACAGAAATAGATTAATATGTTCTAGATATGATGGATAGAGCTCATCAAGGATTATGTCTATTCAATACATTACCACCCTGGGAAAGCAAACAAGGTGGCAGATGCCCTATGTAGAAAGGATCTAGCTATTCTATCAATGATGAGAATTGGGAAGGATCCAATCTTCTTAGACTTGATGAAGATGGACGTGGGAATCATAAATAAGGGAACATCATCAATCCTTTCACAAATGATTGCTCAACCATCTCTTTTGGAAAGGTTAACGTATGCTCAAAAGGATGATGCAGGAATCCAAGAAAAAGTGGAAGCTATCAAAAAGGGAAAATCCTAGGAGTTTAATGTTAATGAAGAAGGAATTGTGCAGTTTGGGAAAAGACTATGTGTTCCATCATGTCCGGAGCTGAATAAGGAACTTCTGGATGATGTACAGAGTTCAAATTTCTCTATTCACCTAGGGAGTACAAAGATGTATCAAGATCTCCGAGAGAACTTTTGGTGGGATAATATAAAGAAGGAGATTGCTGAATATACATCAAAGTTCCTGGTGTGTCAGAAATTGAAGGAAGAGAAGGTAGAAGTCTATGGGGATGATGCAACCATTTCCCATAGCAGAATGGAAATGGGAGAACATCACCATGGACTTTTTCACTGGACTTCCAAGGACATACAAAGGCAACAATGCAATCTGGGTTGTTGTGGATCTTCTTACAAAGACTGCACACTTCATTTCTATTCGAGAGGATTTATCTTTGGATCAACTGGCACAGATATATATCAGGGATGTTGTACGGTTTCATGGAGTACCACTATCTATTGTGTCTGACCGAGATCCAAGATTCACCTCTATGTTTCGGAATAGTCTAAAACATGCTCTAAATATTGAACTGAACTTCAGTACGTCCTATCATCCTCAAACTTATGGCCAATCCGAGCAGACTATCCAAACACTTGAGGACATGTTGAGAGCGTTCTCAATGTACTTTAAAGGAGGATGGGATCAAAATCTTCCTCTGGTTGAGTTCTCTTATAATAATAGTTTCCACTCGAGCATCCAAATGGCACCATATGAAGCCATGTATGGGAAAAGGTGTAGAACACCGACATGTTGGGATGAGGCTGGTGAACGTAAGCTGTTTGGACTAGAAATGGTCAACGAAATGGTGGAGAAGGTGAAAACGTTTCAGCAGCATATCAAGGCATCCTAGAGTCAGCAGAAGAGTTATGCAGATAATCATTGACGAGACCGTGAGTTTAAAGTTGGAGATATGGTTTTTTTATGCATATCTCCATGGAAGAAGGACATGAGGTTTGGAAAGAAAGGGAAGTTTAGTCCAAGGTACATCGGCCCCTTCGAGATTCTTGATCGTGTTGGGGTTGTGGCCTATCGACTATCACTTCCACCTACTATGGACAAGGTGCATGATTTCTTTCATGTATCCCTCTTAAGGAAGTACATACTGGACCCTTCACATGTACTCTCTTCCGAGGTGGTACAATTGGAAGATGATCTTTCTTATGAGGAGCAACCAGTGAAGATCTTAGATCATAGAGAAAAAGTTCTACGAAATAAGACAATGCCCCTCGTCAACGTGTTGTGGAAGTTTGAATAAGCAACTTGGGAGTCGGAGGATATGATGAAGCTGAGTTAACCACATTTGTTTCAGTGTGGGAAAAGGAAAATTTTGAGGGTGAAATTTCTTAAGGGGGGAATATTGTAATGACCCAAAGTTCCATTAATGAAAATCCCTCTTGATCCAGTTAAATGTCTCTTTATGAAATTTTTTTATAAGATGTCAACTTCTTTGGATTTATGTTATGATTTGTGACCGTTTCTTTTGTAGCCGTTGAATAGTGATCACATGAGTAGTATAAATATATGGATTTAGCGAACCCAATTTTACTCAGACAAAGGAAGTGATGGCCTCATCCAGTAGAATTGACCCATACGAAGACCATTTGTCGGAGCTCGGAAAAGAGGTGGCATCTTTGGGCTTCTCCCTTGACTAAGCCCAAGTTGAGCTTCATTATGTCAAGCTCGAACGTGATCATCTACGTGAAATGTGGATGTTGATAGAGATTACCACTCGAGCGATGTTATCTGAGCCGCCCCAAGAGTCTGTCACCATCGCACACCTTACCCTTAGGTCTTATGCAGCTATTTTATGGGGTTATGTAACAAATAAGTAGTACTATGTTCATGTACATTATTTTTGTATATAATAATGAATATAATTTCTAGTCATTTTTGATACATTGTAAATAGTTTTTAAAGTACAAATGGTGTTTTTAGTTATTATTTAATTAATAATTATATTTTATTAAAATAAAGTATTTTTGAATTAAATAATATTTTTAAAAAATATTTTTATTAATATTAAATTATTTTTTAATAAATATAAATGATCTTATAATTTTATGAATGCAATTAAAATTTTGATTAAGGTTTGAAAGCCATTTCTGTCAAAACCCGTGATTTTTTTATAAATGTCGGTTTTTATTTTAAAAGTGAAAATTCACATATTTAGAAAATTATTTAGATAAAATAAATATTATTTTTGGAATCTGAACGTCGAAATTATACAACGGTGATTTTTTCATATTTTTCTGAGAGTCAAATTTTTTGGGTACAAATTAAATACCATTTAAATATATAATGAGTTTATGACATCATAATGACCCAATGGTGATTTAATAAAATACCATAATCCTTATGTTCGGCCAAAATATGTTTTATCATTAAAATAATGAGGTTTTGGGTTTGTTTGTCTTACTTTTCAAGGCATTAATGGAGCCCTCAAGACTTATTCAACACTTTGCCTTTTTAAATTAATTTCCATGGAAGTGTGACTCACCTCCACATAAGAAAACCTAATATTTTAATAAATTAGGACCTTGTCCTTGTAAAATATTTTCTTACTCTTTCCTTTTCCAGAAACCATGGGAAAATACCGTGGGATGGTTTGTGGTTTAGATTATTTTAATATAAGGGGGCCCAAACCTAAATAATAAATAATTCACTCACCTTTCCTATATAAACCCACCCATGCTCCAACTTCCTCCTCACTCAAAGCCCTTGGAGTTCGTCCAACTTCTTCCCTACTCTCTCTAGAATCCTCTCAAGGTGCCCCAAGCTCCCAAGAAGCCTCTCACAAGCCTCTCTCTAAACTTTGGAAGCACACTTCCAAGTAAGGGTTTTTTTCTTCCTTTCTAATTTTTTTTCAATTTTATTTAAGTTGTATTGCCCTTTTAATATCAATTATGAATGTTGGGGTATGGTTTCACACATCCCCCATACTGCCCTCTTATTGTTTTAATGATGGGAGAACCCTTTCTCTCTCATTAAATGCCACCCATGTACACTCGTTACTATGCCGAAATTCCGAAAGGAACTTCTCTCTCTTCTTTTACATTCAAGCAATACTTTTGTATCATGAATCTAAATTCCATTTAAATTGTTGGGACATGTATATATAAGACCTAGTTACGGTCCATTACATTTAAATATTATGAGGAACTCCTTTCTCTCTCTCAAACCTTTTTTATGAATTCTTATGTCACGCCGTTACGCTGCTGAAATCACACCGATTGTCTAAGCCAATGTCTTTGCGTAGTGAATACCATGCCCATTACTCCATCAAGTGTATTCACCTTTATGCACATTTACATTTTGATTGTAAATTTTCATGTATGAATTCCACATTCCTTTATCGTGGAATAAGTGATTATGTTTTATGAATCCATGTTTTATGATTCATGTGGCACACTTATGCATGCAATGAAATGTTTAAGAAGGGTGTGCACTTATAGCGCTCCAATGCATTGGGTAATGTATAGTATCATGATATGTCATGTGCAATGAGTGTTGACTCATGCTAATTCAAGTGAAATGAGGGTTTACTCATGCTTCATGTGCAATTAGGGTTTACTCATGCTCCTTGTGCAATGAGCCTCGACTCATGCTAATTCAATGTTAAGTGTTGTTGCTACATTTCCATGTTATGATTATCATGCTTTTTCATGCCTTTATGTTCATATTTCTCTTATGCTCTATTGATATGCATAATTCTTAACATGTATTATACTCCTCATGTTATTCCATGTGTACTCCCTTACTGGGCTTTATAGCTCACCCTTTTCTTATGCATGTTCTCAGGTTATCCCATGAAATGCTAAGTATGAAGGAATGCAGTGGTCATGTAAAGGAAGTTTTCAATAAAGATGTTGTATTTCAAGTTTAAAGTTTTTATGTAATGATCCTAAGCCCCAAATACACTAAACCTCTCGATCAAATTTGTTGAATCATGTGAAGTTTTATGTAATAAAGCATTTTTAAGTTGTAATAAAAAGCAGGGTTGTCATACCTATGCCAATACACTCAAAAGCACAAACAACCCAACTATCCAATCCCATATTTTATCCTCTAGGTTCAAACGATATTGATCCCCTATCCCAGAGACACACCCTACACAAAACACTAGATCTCTATCTAATCAATGCACATCTTACCTCGAACATGTTACTACCTCTGGGTGGTACCCCGTCCCCATTCTAAAAAACTCAAAGCCTAGTGAACCATGTTACCATTTACTATAGGTTTCAAAAAAAGATACACACCATATAAAAAATCATCATCACAATTCCAACACCCACTATAGGTTTAAAAACACAACACATAAGGTATCAACCCTCTAAATAAACTACCTCTACATAAATATTTGATAGTTCACAACATCATGTTTATTACCTAACCTATGGTACACCAAGATAACTCTTATAAACAAAAAAAGGCCCAATATTGTCTCGTCACCTAATTGACGTCTCAAACTAGGTAACTACCATTTCCCATAATACCTATACACATGGTCCAAACGCAATATTAGGGTTACCCATTACCAACATCTCATGATATTATCATTACCCATTTCACTTTGATTAATTTAAACATTTTAAAAAACCATGAATTATCATTTTAAAACATTTCTATTTCCAAAATCAAATAATTTAAACTTCTAAAACCCATTTTAGTACATATTATTTGAAAAGAAAAAACCAAAATTTCAAAATACTAGTTTTACTCAAATAAATATTTCAACAGATTTTTTATTCATATTTTACACAAAATTTGTACCTTTATTCCAGTTTCACAATATGAACTCATGAAACATAGGAGATGAAATTTCATTCCTATGTTAATGACATAATGCATCAACCCACACATAAAATCAATCCATACCAAGAAAAGATATAAAATATCAAAAATTAGTAACATAACATCCTTGTGAACCACTATAGGTGGAAGTAAAATTAAAATATTAAAAGAACAAAATAGAACATCAATTCCTACCCCTAGAGGATAGTATTTTCCCTCAAACATGGTTCTACTAGAAAACAAGCTCAATATTAGTACTATAATTTGATAATATCATTGTCCCTTTTCAACCATTTTAAAAATAGTATGAAAAAATAGATTCTCTAATACTAATATGTATCTTTTCTATCCTTCTATCTAATAAATAGGTGCCCCATTTTAGTTCATTACATGACCTCTGGTGTGCCTCCCTATATACTAAAGGGAACTGAAAAGCAGAGCGGGTCTATAGTGAAACGTTGCAAAAAATATAACCTTTTATTACTTAAATATCATATAATAGATAATATGTAATGATAAAAGATCAATTTAGAACCAACAATGGATAACATACAAAAAATCCAATAAGTACCGATGTAGCATATCCTATAACAATATGATGAGTTATTTATATGTCCACCAGTCCTAAAAATAAATTTTCTATTGCCCAAACCATAAAACATCTCAAAAACCAACCTTAGTCCCAACCTGATTTGGTATTCACATGCACTAACCTAAGAACACATTCATAAACCAAACACAAAGTCCCATTCCCAAACTAGTTATATAAATATCATGCTTATGATCGTGCACCCATGTTCTTTGGTGGCCCAAGAAGGGTGTGAGTGCATCAAAGAAGTCCACCACTAATGGTGTCTAAAGAAATAACAAATCTATAAAATAGTGTATCCAAGATAATAAAATTCAATAAATAAACAATGAAATAAGGAAATATCATTCTCATTTATACCATTGCTAATAACCATGTTATCCTCTATCTTCCATAATGTTATCTAATAAAAAAACTAACTCTTGTGGTACTGGTGGTGTGAGAATATAGTTTTTCTCTTAGGTATAAAACCTTTAATTTTTGGCCTAAATCTTATCTTTGGACCTAATATATATGGATAATGAGTTAGAAAAGGTTTTAAGGGTGTTTGGGGGTTTTATGGAGCTCAAAACACCTCTTTTCGGGAAAACAAACTATGTCACATATTTTTCAAACGGTTGGTACACAATTTACAAACTGGGAGAAAGTTATTTTTATGGAAGGTGTAACCTTCCACTATTGGTGAATTAAAGTGCAACCAAACCATGTGAAAACCCATTTTTTCAATGGTTTGGACAAAACCATCTCACGCAGTTTGTGAAAAGTTTCAAAAACCATATAGAAAAATTATTCACAGGCTAAAAAACCTATGTAAAATATCTAAAATTCCCTATATGATATTTTAAGACAACAACTTCCTCCATAATCTGAGATTATGAGATATTGATCTATTCCTCTCTCATATTGGATCTTTTTGAATTTCCAAACTTGGAATGTAGAGATCTTCTTCGTCTAACAAATGATTGAGCTTCTGTTCATCAAGTTGGATGCACAATGGTAAGTACTTGAGTCCTCTTTATCTATTCTTATTCACTTTCACTCTTGAACTAGATATAACTATGTAAGTGTTTTTCACTATTTCAGATATCTACTCCGATCTTAGATGTAACGCCCTGACCACAGTTACCCAGATTCGGTGAATTATTACATAACATTGGCATGATCACAAGAAAGATCAATTCTCGAAATTAGTTTAGTAGCCTTGGAATAACTAGATAAATTCATAATGTTTACATTATATCATAAAATGAAAACTACAACAACATAGTCTTGATATTCCTCACTCATATCCACATATATTATCCCAGTAGTTCATCCATAAATTACTTTTTCACATCCTTGGAAAAATAAAACATTGAATGGGGTGAGATCAAATGCCCATTAAGGATAACAATATAGAAGAAACATTCATAAATAAGAAAAAAAAATTTAGGCAATGTATAACTAAAACAAAATGATTTTAAAATAGAACTTCAACATAATATGGAAGAAATAAAATGAAATAATTCCATTTACTTATTCACATGGATATTCTACTAATAGAATAATCACATGCAATATCAATAACCACTTTTTATAATGATGGAATTCATAATGCCAGACTATCATAAACACATAGTCAAGGACACGTGCCAAGACTACAAGTAAAATTATGTCAATGCCTTGTTCCAAGACAGTAGTTTGTCTCATGAGACCTATTGATTCATCGAAGAGCTATAACGGGCTCCACCCATCACTTATTAGGTCCAATGCATTCCTCATATGAACAGGTTTAAGCATAACATAAATATTCGTATTAAAAATAGAATACGAAATGTCAATACATTATCCATAAACCATGAATGGTATAAAAATAACACATCCACAATCAAACAAATCACAAAACCATCAAATAAATATGGACATTTTGTATCATAATAAATCAACTTCAAATAAGCTTAAAATCCATCAAAGGATGTTGACATAGATGAAATCAAAACTATTTGAGACAAATATATCTTTTTTATGAAATCATTTAAAAGTCACATAATTATAAAATAAAATATTTACTTTGAAAATTTTATTATAATCATTTAAGGGAAGCATAAAAAATTTATAACGGTGGAAAATAGTCGCACACACTGTATAAGTTAAAAAAGATATTCTAACCTTAATTCTGACAAAAAGGTTAAAAAGGACCTTGTTTGGAAAACAACAGAAAGATTCCTTTATAATCCTCTTATAAAATTTCAGAAAAGTGTATACATGAATTTAACCCATATTATAGTAAATAGTAAAAAAAAATTTGAAATACATTTTAAAGAAACATGGATGTGGATGATAAAGAAGACCTGGTCGATTATTACGTATAAACAACATCGGATAATGAAGAGATTGCGAAATAACCCCTTAACAATTTGAAAACATACGAAACATACACCACATGAAATAGGTATCATAAAATGAATATGTAAATACACATAAATTACATTTATTATAAAAAGAATACAATTTTGGAAATTACATGCACCACACAAAAGAAAATAGTGGAAATATGGCATGAATCTCACGAAAATAAGGTGTGAGATGAAAACCCCTTAACATGTACTTTTCCTTAGTTGGGGGTAAGTTAAACTCATGTATAATGGTGAAATAATTTTTTATTAAATTATACAAGAATCATATACATGAATATGATATCATAAATGATTTTTAACATTTTTTTTAATAATATCTTAATATTATTGCCGTTTCGGGTGTTAACTTACTCTTTTTTTATATGTTTTGTTATTTAAGCCATGTTTGTTATTGATAGGTTGTATATTATTCATATACAGAATGATATTAAGTACTTAAAAATTATTATTAATCATCAAATGATAATTAGACTTGAATGGATACGATGGGAAATTAATCTCATCGCGTTCGTGGAGACGGTAGTCCGTATGTACGCACGAGCGACAATACCATTTTTATGATATTAAAATAACATTTAATTGGATTTTATATCGTATATAAAGAATAATTATCATGTTATATTTATTATTAACAAGAATTACACATAATTATTATTCCCATCCAAATAATAATGTTTTGAATAACAATTACACCACGACGTGGAGACGGTAAGCCGTACGTACACACATGTGGTGACATGTCATTCAAAGGATGGATAGAATAATAAAATACGGTTATACAATGTTTATAATAAAATAAAATTATATATAATATAGGGGAGTTATTATTTTATAATGGTAATAACAAAGAAAAGAAGAAGTGGAAGAAGAAAGGAACTTGAAAGAGGGTGGTGAAAACATTACCTCTTCTTCGGGTTCTTTTTTTTATTTGATCAAAATTACTCCATAGGATGGCTTTGTGACTAAAAAAAGGCCTCTAAGATGATGTGAGGTAAGTTTATAGAGTATTTGAGCAGGGTCTGACCGAACCAAAAGGCTTTGATGGTGTGAATTAATGAGAAGGAAGAGATCCCTTTTATAAGAGGGATAAGGGGCACATTTGGAAAAGCTAGAAATATTATTTTATAATAAATTCATATTCCGTTTTTAATGGATAAAAACTGTATTATTTAAAGGTTAAGGTGGGTATATGTTTAAAACCACTCAAACAATAGGATTTATATAGGTTTGGGTTACTATATTAACCTTATCTTTAAGTATTAACTCTTAGTTAATTAGTTTCTAATTTACAATGTCTCTTTGTATTTTTATATTATATGGTTAATAAAATTACTATATACATAACAGATACCCCCAAGTAGTCCATTAATGATACACCTATAATGATATAAATATCTTGGCCGAACCATAGATTTTTATGAATTTAATATCAATTAATAATATAATATTTTTTTTAAAACTCCTGTATGTCAATTTTGAAACTATTCAAAAATTTATTTTTGTAAAAATCATAATAGAATTATTACTTCAAAAAAGTTAATTAAATCAATCCTAACATGTTATATTAACCTAGAAAATAATTGATATTTATATAAAGTCTCAAATTACATTTATTTGGGTATTTATTATATCTATTATTCTAATTTTTCATTAATTAGGTAATTACTACATCACTATTGTGTCATAAATATATTTACTTATTTAATGTCTAAAAATGATAAATAAAATACCATTATGTAGGAAATATTTTTATATTTCTAATTAATATTTATAGTCGAAAATAAAAAAATATAACCCTATGTAAAAATTGATTTTCTAAAAGATATATGCTTTTGCCATTTTTGTATTTATTTTAACTTAATTATAATAAAGTTTCCCTATCACCTACAAGTGGCTTTATGGGGTCCCAAAAACGATCCGAAGACTCCCATGGTCGAAAATGTATCCACCAATAAGTTTAGGATACGTTTTAGGGTAATTTAGTATTATTATAATATTAATTTATATCCCTTATTTACCGGATTTAACCTTAACCATTGTAAATAAGATATTTACCCAATTAATTATTCAAAGTATCTAAAAATAAAATATACATATTTACAAAATTTGGAAATACTGATTACAAATACTGAATCCATTGTTCCAAATTCAAAGAACAGAAGTGGCAGAAATTAATTTAAAATTATTTCCCTCTTTCGAAACAAAAAGCGTTTTTTTAAGATATAATAACTATCAAAAGACTGACACTTTTTTATGTCCAGTTTAAATATAAAATTATGTACAATTACCAAAATTGGATTAAATGGTAAAATTATAATATAATTATACTTTAAAATCACTCAAATTAATAATTTATCACTATTAATTATTTTGATTAAAAATGTTTTTTTTAATTAAAATTTAGTAATATTCAGTATTCACCCAAATATGAAAGTTATCAAAAAAGTACCAAAATTTCACCCTAAGCTAATATTGATATTCTAAATCAAAAAATGAATTATATTTTACAAAATCCAAAACATAAAATTTTCATTTAATAAATTAATTTCTGCTATCAAAACCAATAAGTGTATTTTTATGAAATAATAACTATCAAAATTTTGACATTTGTTTATGTCAATTTAAAAGTGAAATTAGTTACAATAACCATCATTGGATTACATGGTAAAAATAAAATATATTTATACTTCCAAACCATCAAAATTTTATTATTTAACAATATAAAAGTTTTTGATTAAAAATGTTGTTTTCAGTTAAAATATAGTATTTTTCAATATTCACCCAAATTTGAAAGTTATCAGAAAAACACCAAACCATTATTGAAACTAAATTCTTATGTCCCGATTCTAAAGAAGAAGTTAATTATTTCAAATTTTATATATAAATGTTTCAAATACAGGATTTAAAAAGGCGTCGTCATTAAAATGTGGTAAAATTGTATTTTTTGAAAAATACCTCTTTTATCTAAAAAATGGATTTTGTTCTTAAATTATGTCTTAGAAACTCATAATATGGATTCTAAAATAATAAAGATAATATTAAATTTAAAACTTATTTAATAATATTCATAACCGTTTTTGAACGGCTAGTTTGGTGATTTGTGGTGCATTTGAACTCAGTGTTGCGTACAACACACGTTATTCTATTATTCAAAGAGAAGCATACCGTGGAAGCTTATGGTGTTACATTCTCCTCTCCATCAATAAATTGCGTCCTCACAATTTGAAATTGTTTTTCCAATATAAAAGGATGAAAATTGAAAATATCTTAGTGGGAAAACCCACATTAGAAATTGAGTTAATAAAATTTAGTATTAATTAGAGGAAAGGGAAATTATAGGGTCACCACCAAATCATGATATCGAATAGGAGAACATTGGTGGTAATTAGAGACATATAATTGGAGGAAAACATAAATATTTATAGGTTGGTATTGAGGTCATCAATCATAAACAAGTGAAACATTGAAGGCCTTAAATTCATCAATCTATGTTGATTTAAAATGCCATTGGTTCATTAAAACATATGGTATTATGATAATAGATTTTTTTGTTTTAAGATCCCTTCACTAAAGTTTATGAATTAATTTCTTCATTGAATAAGAGATGAAGAAAAATATATACTTGTCAAGTAGAGTTCCATACTTTAACAAATTTCTAGCACAAACTCATCTTTCACTATAAAAGATAATATAACATAAATAATATTATATTTATCCTATTCGTATAGGGTTCAAAAAAATTAAAATAAATGAATTTTTAATTCATCTACCAGAATATTTTTAAAAAAGACTACATTATTCAATCCAAGACATCACGTGGGCTAGTGGTTGGTGATACACCCTTTTCGCCCTTTGGTTTTGGGTTCAAGTCTCGCGGCCTTGCTGGACACGACGAGTTTCCACCCGACCTCCGGGTTTTCCATTTATGGAAATCCAAAAATAATCTCAAACTAGAATTATCTAGAATACTTCTCTTAAAACCAACAGTCCAAAATTTATAAGGATGGAAAACACATTAAAGATCCTTTTTACCCTGTAATAGCATGTGAATACCATCATAATGTATTTTTTTATGTTAGTGAAATATCCTGAATTACCATAAAATATTATTGATTACATTCACGCTTCCTCATTCCTTATAGAATACTCAAAATAATTCATCCATCCAAAAATATTTTAAACTCCAACAATGATGGATTATACAAATCTTTAATTAGTTTCAAGGCAATGATGAATATCCAATATAATTTACCAATCAACCATATCTTATTCCAAAATCAGTACATCAATATTAAGGCCATATTAATTTTTATCTTTCTTTTAACAATGTAGTTTCCAAAAAATTTAACTTGCTGTAGAGTCACTTTTCTTAATACAATAAAATTTCAAATCCTCAATGAAATAGTACTACAGTACAATCCTTATTTATATCCAGTACATCATTGATACAACACTTCAATGAAATAATTCCAAAAAAACATAAGAAAACTAGTCATTCATATTCATCTTTGTTAGTATCATAACATAATTATAATACAATAGAATCATTTGTGGAATAGTTCGATGACTGGGACATTGGTTCGCATAGTTTCCAAACTCCTTGCAAATGAAGCATTATACATTTGAAACCTTTTTCTTACGCTTGCAGTCACGTACTTGGTGCCCCTTTTCTTCACACTTATTACATACTCCCACTCCCTTCAAGAATTTTTCAATTTTTTTCTTTTCATAGTTATCACATATGGGAAAATACTTCTTCACCTTCTTCCTTTTATATGTCCTTCTCTTTTCCATCCTTTCCTTCTCTGGCTTTCCTTCAATTCCATAGGACTCCGAGAATTCATTACTTATCTTATCAACACATGATAATATTTCTTCATATGATGAAAATACATGGGAGACTATTTCCCTTATAAATTATAGCTTAAGACCATGAATTTAATGATCCTTCTTACTCGTTGGATCATGCATATTGTTGGAGTTCTCATTCCTTCTATTGGATTTCTAAAAAATGTCATAAACTAGAACTGTTTAGGAATCAAAATACATAATTCCATACATTTAAAACACTTAACATAAATTGAACTATTTATGTATATAATCCATAATCGTAAAAAAGTTTTCTTTGATAAGTATATACTCAAAACACTTCATAATGGTTGGTAATGAAAATGAGAATTATCCTATGCATATCCCCAGAGAGTGTCGTAACCAAGAGTGCAACAAGGCCCATTTTTGTGCACCAGTTCCCATTCGAGTCAAGCTCAAAGTGGTGTTTTTGGGTTTTTCCCCCAGGTACATCTGTTCCGGATACACCTCTACATGCTCGTATCCAGACAGGGATGTAATGCTTGGAAAACTCACAAAATATCTACAATACCATAATTCTAGGATGTTGTTCTATACTAATCCTCAAAGTCTATCTTAGGGCTTTGTTCTCTAATTAGAGTTTATCTAAATCTAGTTTCCATGGTTTGTACTAAACATACTCTAATACCAATAGTAATGCCCCGACCCCAGTTACCCATAGTCAGTGCATTATTACATAACATTCGCATGATTAAAAGATAGATCATGTTTCAAAAGACCAATTAGGTTAATAGCTTTGGAATAACTAGATACATTCATAATGTTTACACTTTATCATAAAATGAAAACTAAAAGAACACAGTCTCCATAGTCCACACTCATATTCCAACATACTATCCCAGTAGGTCATTTATAAATTACTTTTTCACATCCTAGGAAAAATAAAACATTGAATGGTTTGATCTCAAATTCCCAGTAAGGATAACAATTTAGCGGAAACTTTCATAAATAAGAATAAACATTTAAGGCAATGTATAACTAAAACAAAATCCTTTTAAACTTGAACATAAAAATAATATAGCATAAATAAAATGAAATAATTCCATATACTTATTCACATGGATATTCTACTATTCGAATAATCACATGAAATATCAATAACCACTTTTATAATAATGGAATGCATAGTTCCAGACTATCATAACCACATAGTCAAGGCCTCGTGCCAAGTCTACAAATAAGATTTTGTCAAGGCCATGTTCCAAGACATTTGTTTGTCTCATGAGACATACCGATGCATTGAGGAGTTATAGTGGGCTCCACCCACCTCTTATTATGTCAAATGCATTCCTCATATGAACAGGTTTAAACATAACATAAACATTCGTATTAAAACTAGTATACAAAATGTCAATAATTCCTCCATAAACCATGAATGGTATAATAATAACACATCCACAGTCAAACAAATAACAATACCTTCAATAAAATATGGAAGTTTTTTATCATAATAAATCAACTTCAAATAATCTTAAAATCCATCAAAGGATGTTGACATAGATGAAATCAAAAATATTTGAGAGAAATATCTCTTTTTTTAAAATAATTTGAATGTCACATATTTATAAACTAAAATATTTACTTTGAAAATTTTCTTATTAACATGTAAGGGAATCTTGGAAGATTTTATAACAGCAGAAAAAAGCCGCACCTGCCGTATAAGTTAAAAAAGACATTCTTACATTAATTATGTCGAAAAGGTTAAAAAGGACCTAGTTTGGAAAATGACGGAAATATTCCTTTATAAACCACTTTTAAAAAAACAAAAAGGGTATAAATGACTTTAACCCATATTTTAGTAAATAATAAAAATGTTTTGAAATACATTTTAAAGAAACATGGATGTGGATGATAAAGAAGTCCAAGTATATTATTACGTATAATCAACCTCAGGTAATGAAGAGATTGGGAAATAAACCCTTACCAATTTGGTAACTTACAAAACATAAAGCCCATGAAATAGGTATCATAAAATGAATATGTAAATACACATAAATTAAGTTTATTACAAAAATAATTCAATTATGGGCAGTACATGCACCACATAAATGGTAATAATGGAAATATGGCATGAATCTCATGGGAATAAGGAGGGAGATGAAAACCCCTTACCTTGTATTTTTCCTTGGTTGGGGGTAGGTTAACCTCCTTTATAATGGTGAAATAATTGTTATTAAATTATACAAAAATCATATACATTAATATGATATCTTTTATGATTTTTTAACATTTATTTGTTAATAATATCATAATAATTTTGTCTTTTAGGGTGTTAACTTACTCATTTTCTTTTATATGGTTTGTTACATAAGAAATGGTTGTTATGGATAGGTTGTATCTTATTCATATCCAGAATTATTTTAAGTCCTTAAACATTATATTTAATCATCAAATGATAATTAGACTTGGATGGATACGATGGGGAAGGAATCTCATCGAGTTCATGGAGACGGTAGTCCGTACATACACACGAGCGACAATATCATTCTTTTCATATTAAAATAATATTTAATTGGATGGTACATCATATATACAGAATTATTATCATTTAATATTTATTATTTACATTAATTACAAATCATTATTATACCCATAAAAATAATAATGTTTTTAATTACAATTACACCACGACGTGGAGACGGTAAGCTGTATGTACACACATATGGTGAAATGTCATTCAAAGGATGGATAGAATACTGAAATACGGTTATACCATGTTTATAATAACATAAATGTATATATAATATGCTGGAGTTATTATTTTATAATGGTAATAACAAAGAATGAAGAAGTGGAATAAGGAAGGAACTTTAAAGTTGGTGGTGAAAACATTACCACTTCTTCGGGTTCTTCGTTTTGATTTGATCAAAATGACTCCTTATATTGGATTTATGACTAAAGGAAGGCCTCTAGTATGATGTGAGGTAAGTTTAGAGAGTATATGGTCAGGGTTTGGCCGAACCAAAAGGCTATGAAGGTGTGAATTAATAAGAACGGGGAGTTCCCTTTTATAAGAGGGGTGAGGGGCACCTTTGGAAAAGCTAGAAATAATATTATATAAAAAATTCATATTCGGTTTCAGTTTCTAATGCCTCCAAAGTGGATTATTTAAGAGTTAAGGTGAGGAAAGGTCTAAAATCACTCAAACAATAGGATTTATATAGGTTTGGGTTAATATATTAACCTTCTCTTTATGTATTAACTATTAGTTATTTAGTTTCACTTTTGCAATGACTCTTTGTATTTTTATATTATATGGTTAATAAGCATACTATATACATTGATGAGACCCCTAAGTGGTCCATTAATGATACAAATATCATGATATAAGTCCCTTGGCCGAACTATAGATTTTGATAAATTTAATATCATTTAATAATATAATATTTGTTTTAAAAACTCTTTTATGTCAATTTTTACACTATTCAATAATTGATTTTTGTAAAACTAATAACAGAATTATTACTTAGAAGAAAGTTAATCAAATCAATCCTAACATTTCATGTTAAACTTGAAAATTATTTTTATTTATAAAAAGTCTCAAATTACATTTATTATCTTATTTATAATATCGATTATTCTAATTTTTCATTAATTAGGTAATTACTTCATCATCATTGTGTCATAAATAAATTAAATTATTTAATGTCTAAAAATAATAAATAAAATACCATTATGTAGGAAATAGTTTTATATTTCTAATTAATATTTATAGCCCAAAATAAAAAAAATATTACCCTTTCTAAAAAAAAGTTTACTAAAAGATATATGCTTATGTCATTTTTTGTATTTATTTTAACAAAATTAAAATAAAGTGTCCCTATCACCTACATGTGGCTCCATTGGGTCCCAAAATATACCCAAAGATCCCAATGGTCTTAAATGTATCCAAAAATAATGTTAGAAAACGTTTTATGGTAATTTAATTTTATTATAATTTTATTTTGTAACCCTTATTTATCGGATTTACCCTTTAACCATGGTAAATAAAATATTTACCGAAGTAATTATTCAAAATGTATAAAAATAAAATTTACCTATTCAATAAATTTGGACATCCTGATTCCAAATATGGAATCCATTTTTCCTAATTCATAACAATGAAGTGGAAGAAATTAATTTAAAATTATTTCCCGCTGTCAAAACAAAAAAGTGTGTTTTTAAGATATAATAACTATCAAAAAATTGACACTTTCTTATGTCCAGTTTAAAAATGAAATTATGTTCAATGAAAAAAATTATATTAAATTGTAAAATAAGAATCTATTTATACTTCAAAATCATTCAAATTCATAATTTATCACCATTAATTATTTTCATTAAAAAAGTGGTTTTAATTAAAATGTAGTAATTTTCACTATTCACCAAAATATTAATGTTATCAAAAAAGTTCCTAAATTTCACCCTAAGATAATTTCTATATTTCGAATCCAAAAATGAAATCTATTTTACCAAATTCAAAACTTAAAACTTTCATTTATTAAATTAATTTCAGTTATCAAAACCAAAAGGCGTATTTTTAAGAAATAATAACTATCAAAAGTTTGACACTTTTTTATATCAATTTCAAAGTAAAATTACTTAAAATAACCATCATTGGATTAAATGGTAAAAATTTAATCTATTTATTCTTCAAAACCATTAAAATTTATAATTTAACAATATAAATTTTTTTGATTAAAAAAGTTGTTTTCAGTTAAAATATAGTATTTTTCCATATTCACCAAAATTTGAAAGTAATCAGAAAAACAAGAAAACATTATTGAAACTAAATTCATATGTCCCGATTCTAAAGAAGAAGTTAATTTTGTCAAATTGAATATATAAAAGTTTCAAATACTTGATTTAAAAAGGCTTTTCCTTTAAAGTGCAGTAAAATTGCATTTTTTTAAAAATATTTATTTTATCTGAAAAAATTATTTTGTTCATAAATTATGTCTTAGAAACTATTAATATGGATTATAAAATTATAAGCATAATAGAAAATTTAAAATTCAGATAATACTATTCATAACCATTTTTGAACGGATAGTTTGGTGAGTCGTGGTGCATTTGAACTCAGTGTTGCGTACAACCCACACTATTGTATTATTCAAAGAGAAGTGTACCATGGAAGCATGGGGTGTTACATGAGAAAAATCAACGGATGATATTGGAAGAGAGGGATCATATAACCCTAAGGTTGGTGTTCTATAAATCATCCATCATGATAGTTGTTTTTGGATTGTTCATGTGGGACTAACAGTTTCATTCAAA
This sequence comes from Viscum album, assembly GCA_963277665.1. NCBI lineage: Eukaryota > Viridiplantae > Streptophyta > Magnoliopsida > Santalales > Viscaceae > Viscum > Viscum album. Next base: position 705,844,125 of record OY728157.1, on the reverse strand, counting down.
ACAGTTTCTTAAATTAATATGCAATAATGTTAGTGGATTCACCCAGAAATCAATACGCCACATGGAAAAGGTTATGTCATAGTTTGAATTTTAGTTTTTTGACCGATTTGAGACACAATTTGGGTGTCCCTTTACCTAACCTTCCTAATGGAGATCCTTCCAATAATTATTGAATTATTATTACAGAGAATTCCATAATGTCATGTACAATGTATTCTCACAACTTGACCCACCTATGTTATGTTCTTACAAATTTTCATTAATTGTGAAATATGAAATTGTATGTGGAAAGTATACGATGTATATAACATGGCCTTATAAAAAGAGATTGAAAAAAGGTTACATGTCTGTAGAACCCCTTTTCTTGTTGATGGAAGGTTGTAGAGTGAACCAAAAAACTGGAATAAACCGTAATTACTAACTAATACTTGATTAAATGGTTTCAATTATATTTGGCTTATTCACAGTAATGGGAGACAAGGCTTGAAACAATGGTTTCTACTCTAATTGACCTATCCTCACAAATGGAAGGTATGAATTGAACTAAATTAATTATCACATTTTTACAATATTAAATTGGAATTGAATGACTCGAGATCACCTTGGATTTTGACCGGAGAATACCATGGGTCTTGAGAACCACATTCTGATTATAGGATACGGTTTTCATAGGTTGATACCCACATAGACTCTGGTTTAGGTCTTATCCTTGGATTCCTGGTATACATATGGGAACCCTAGCTTTATTACAAACATATACATGATTTATTACATAAACTATTCACTTGAAAGAACATGGAATATCGAGAAGTCTAGTGTCTTTGGGGATTAGGATCATTACATAACAACTTAAAACATGAAATACAACATATTTATTGAAAAATTCCTTTACATGACCACTACATTCCCTCGTACTTAGCATTTCATGAGATAACCATAGGACATGCATAAGAAAAGGGGGAGCTATAATGCCCAGTATGGGAATAAACAAGGAATAACATGAGGAGTACAATACATGTTAGAAATTAGCCACATCATTAGATCACAAGAGAAATATGAACATAAAGGCATGATAAATAATGATAATCATAACACGAAAATGTGGAAACAACACTTAACATGGAATTAGCATGAGACAAGGCCCATTACACATGGAGCATGAGTAAGTCCTCGTTGAAAAAGAAAAACAATTAAACCCTCGTTGCAGTTGAATTAGCCTGATTCAACACTCATTTCACATTACATATCATGATACTATACTTTACCCAATGCATTGGAGTGCTATAAGGGTGCACCCTTCTTAAACATTTCATTTCAGGAATAAGTGTGCCACATGGATCATAAAACATGGTTTCATTAAACATATTCATTTATTCCATTATAAATTAATGTTGAATTCATTCATGAAACATTATAATAAATAATTAAATATTCATAAAGGAAAATACCCTTGATTGAGAAATGGGCATGATATCCACTACACAATGGCATTGGCATAGAAAATCGGTGGAATTTCGGCAGCGTAACGGCGGGACATAAGAGTTCATAAAAAATGTGGATGAGGGAGAAATGGGTTCCTCATCATATTTACATTTAATTGACTGTAAGGAGGTCATATTAATAGATGTCCCAACAATTTTAATGGAATTCAGATTCATGATACAAAAGTATTGTTTGAATATAAATAAGGAGAGAGAAGTTTCTTTCGAAATTTTGGCATTGTAACATGTGTACATGGGAGGCATTTAATGAGAGGTAAAGGGGTCTAACATTATTCAAATATAAAGGGGGCATTATGAGGGCGGTGTGAAACCATACCCCAACATTCATTATTGAAATTAAAATGCAAAACAACTTAAAAAATATTGGACAAAAATGAGAAAGGAAGTACAAAACCCTTACTTGAAAATGTGCCTCCAAAGGATAGAGAGTGGCTCGTGAGAGGATTATTGGGAACTTGGAGCACCTTGGAAGGAATCTAGAGAGAGTAGGTCATAGTTTGGATGAACTCCAATGGCTTTGAGTGAGGAGGAAGTAGGATCTTGGGTTGGTTTATATAGGAAAGGTGAGGGAATTCTTTATTATTTAGGTTTGGGAACCCTTATATTAAATTAATCCAAACCACAAACCATCCAATGATTTTTTCCCATGGTTTTTGGAAAAGGTATGAAGGAAAAAATATTTTATAAGGCAAAATTCAGAAATTATTAAAATAATTGGGTTGCTTATGTGGAGGTGAGTCACACCCCCATGGAAAATAATTTAAAAAGACAAGATGATTAATAACTCTTCAGGGGTCCATTAATTCTTTGTAAAGTAAGTAAAAAAAACATAAAATCACATTATTATAATGAAAAACATCTATTGGCCGAACATAAAGCTTATAGTTTTTTATTACGTCACTATTGGGTCATTATGATGTCATAAAACTCATTATATATTTAAATGGAATTTAATTTTTACTCAAAAATTTGACTGTCTTAGAAAATTAAGAAAAATTCACCTTTGGATAATTTCGGCATCTTAATTCCAGAAATAAAATTTATTTTATCTAAATAATTTTATAAATATGTTAATTTTCACTTTTAAAATAAAAACCGACATTTATCAAAAATTTATGGGTTTTGACAAAAATGGCTTTCAAATATTAATAAAAAATACAATTTCATTAATAAAATTATAAGATCATTTATATTTAATAATAATTAAATTAATAATAAAAATATTTTTTTATTAAAATATTATTTAAATCAAAAATCCATTATTTTAATAAAATAGATTTCATAATTAAATAATAAATAAAAACACTATTTGTACATTAAAAACTATTTACAAGTTATTGATAATGACAAGAAGGTATATTTATTATTATATACAAAAATAATATAAATGAACATAGTACTAGAGATTTGTTATATAACACCATAATACAGCCGCATAAGACCTAAGCATAAGGTGTGCAATGGTGAAAAACTCTTGGGGTGGCTCGGATAACATTGCTCTAGTGGTAATCTCTATCAACTTCCACTTTTCCCATATATGGTCCCGTTCGAGCGTGACATGATGAAGCTCAGTTTGGGCATGGTCAAGAGCGAAGCCCAATGATGCCACCACTTTTCTGAGCTCCGACAAATGGGCTTCGTATGGAGCAATTATACTGGATGAGGCCATCACTTCTTTTGTCTGAGTAAAATTGAATTTGAAAAAGCCCTATATTTATACTAATCATGTGATCACTGTTCAATAACTATATTAGCAACGGTCAATATTCCTAACATAAAACCAAAGAAGTTGACATTTTATATAAAAATAGAGAGACATTTAATTAGATTAAGAAGGATTTCCATTAATGATACTTTGGGTCATTACAATACTCAACCCTTAAGAAATTTCACCCTCCAAATTTTCCTTTTCCCACACTAAAACAGATGTGGGTAACTAAGCTTCATCATTTCCTCTGATTCCCATGTCACTTCTTCTGTCTTGTGGTTTCTCCACAACACCTTGATGAGGGCCATTGTCTTATTTCGTAGAACTTTTTCTCTATGACATATGACCTTCACTGGTTGCTCCTCATAAGAAAGATCATCCTCCAACTGTACCACCTCATAAGAGAGAACATGTGAAGGGTCCGATATGTACTTGCTTAAGAGGGATTCATGAAAGACATCATGTAATTTGGCCATGACAGGTGGAAGTGCTAGTCGATAGGCCACAGCCCCGACATGATCAAGAATCTCGAATGGGCCGATGTACCTTGGACTTAACTTCCCATTCTTTCCAAACCTCATGACCTTCTTCCACATAGATATGTATAGAAAAAACATGTCTCCAACTTTAACGTCAATGTCTCATCGACAGTTACCTGCATAACTCTTCTGTCGAATCTGGGATGCCTTGATATGATTATGAATGTTTTTCACCTTCTCCACCATTTCTTAGACCATTTCTAGTCCACGTAGCTTACGTTCCCCGACCTCATCCCAACTTGCTGGTGTCATGCACCTTTTCCCATACAAGGCTTCATATGGTGGAATTTGGATGCTCGAGTGGAAACTATTGTTATAAGATAACTCAACAAGAAGAAGATGTTGATCCCATCCTCTATTAAAGTCCATTGAGCACACTCTAAACATGTACTCAAGTGTTTGGATAGTTTGCTCGGATTGGCCATCAATTTGAGGATGATAGGCCGCACTGAAGTTCAGTTCAGTATTCAAGGAATGTTGAAGTATCTTCCAATACTTAGAGGTGAATCTTGGATCTCGGTCAGACACAATATATAGTGGTACTCCATGCAGCCTTACAACTTCCCTAATATGTATCACTGCCAGTTAATCCAAATAGAAATCCTCCTGAATAGCAATGAAGTGTGTAGTCTTTCTAAGACGATAAACAACAACCCAAATTGCATTGTTGACTTTGGATGTCCTTGGAATTCCAGTGACAATGTACATGGTGATGTTCTCCCGTTTCCATTCTGGTATGGGAAATTGTTAAATCATCCCCTTAGAAATATGCCTCTATGCCTTCACTTGGTGACACACCAGGCACTTTGATGTATATTCAGCGATTTCCTTCTTCATATTATCCCACCAAAAGTTTTCTTAGAGATCATTATACATCTTTGTGCTCCCTGGGTGAATAGAGAAATTTTAACTATGTGCATCATCCAAAGGTTCCTTCTTCAGCTCCAGACTTGATGGAGCACATAGTCTTTTCCCAAACCGCATAATTCCTTCTTCATTAACATTAAACACCGAAGATATTCCTTTTTCGATAGCTTCCACTTTTTCTTGAATTCACACATTATCCTTTTGAGCATCCTTTATCCTTTCCAAAAGAGATGGTTGAGGAATAATTTGTGAAAGGATTTATGATGTTCCCTTCTTTATGATCCCCATGTACTTCTTTATAAAGTATAAGAATATTGGATCCTTCTCAATTTTCATCATTTATAGAATCACAGGGTCCTTTCTACTTAGGGAATCTGTCACATTGTTTTCATTCCCAGGGTGGTAATGTATTGAACAGTCATACTCCTTGATTATCTCTATCCATATTCTCTAGCGTATATTAATCTATTTCTATGGGAATATATATTTAAGACTCTTGTGGTCAGTATATATCTCACATTTCTCCCCATAGAGATAATGCTTCATGATTTTCAGGGCAACGATCACCGCCTCTAAATCCAGATCATGCGTTGGATAGTTTCGCTCATGGATTTTCAACTGCCTTGAGGCATAGGGTATTAATTTATCATTCTGTATCAGCACACAACCTAATCCCTTATTCAAGGAATCACTGAATACCACACAAAGTTCCCCACTTGTGGGTAAATTGAGCACGTGCGCAATGATAAGCCTCCATTTCAACTCTTCGAAGCTTTCTTCGCATTCATCATTCCAAGAAAACTTTATTCCCTTCCATGTTAGCTTTGTAAGAGGGATGGAAAATCATGATAAATTCCTCACAAATCGTCGATAATATCCATCTAAACCCAGGAATCTATGGATATTTGTTACCAATGTTGGCTAATCCATCCCTCAATTTCATCTGTTTTGGAAGGATCCATAGATATCCCATTATTTGTGATGCTATGACCCAAGAATTTGACTTCCTTCAACCAGAAATCACACTTTTTGTACTTTTCTTAGATATTCTCCTTGCGCAAAGTCTCTAGAATAGTTCTTAATGTCTTCTCATGATCCTCCTTGGTTTTAGAGCTTATTAGAATATCATCTATAAAGACTACCACAAATTTGTCGAGGTAATATCTAAAGACTATATTCATTAAGACTGTGATGATTGCTAGAGCATTGGGGAGTCTGAGAGGCATTACAATGAATTCATAGTGCATGTATCTTGTATGAAAAGCAGTCTTGGGGACATATTCCTTCTTCACCCTTATTTGATAATATTCCGACCGCAAATCTACCTATGAGATGTATTGTGCTCCACGCAGCTGATGAAACAAGTAATCGATTCGTGGGAGAGGATACTTGTTCTGAGTAGTGATTTTTTTGATCTCACGATAATTGATGCAAAGGCGCATTGACCCATCCTTCTTCTTGACAAAGAGGATTGGTGCACCCCATGGTGAAACACATGGGACGTATAAACCCTTTATCTAGATTATCCTGTAGTTGTTTCTTTATCTCTTCAAGATATACAACAACCATTCTACATGGATTCTTGGATATTGGTAACACCCTAGGTATATGTTCAATTGAGAATTCAACATCTCTTCTAGGAGGAAGGACATAAAGTTCCCCAGGAAACACTTACGTGAATTCCCTCACAATAGGCATTCCTCCAAGTATGGTTTCTTCCTTTGACTCAATCATTTGAGCCAGATACGCATGTTCCTAAGACAATAATATCCATTCTTGAGATGATGGAGCTAAAGGAGATTCATCTTCCTCCTTACAATTGTAATTAATTGGGGGTCGATTCTCCATATGGAGCGTGATTTCCCTCTCCCACAAATTTATGTTGGCTTTATATAAGGAAACTCAATCCATGACAAGAATTGCATCAAATTCCACCAGAGGGAGTATGACGATGTTCGCCGGGAAATTCAATCCACAGATTAAAATAGGGGAGGACATATATTCATGGGATGAAATGATTTCCCCATATGTTGTACTCACCGAAATATTCTCTTCCTTGATTTGTGGTGGTGCTGGGATTCTTCTTCTAATCTTTCGAGATATAAAAGAATGCATAGAACCTGAATCAAAAAGTACGTTCACTATTCTTGAATGAATCACTAGAGTACATGTCTCCACTTCATTGTCGGGGTTTACTTCGGCAAAAGTGTTTGAAAAATCTCTTCCTTCCTGCCTTGGAGGTTATTGGTTTCCTCCGAAGACCCTTGGATTAGGGCACTGATTTGCAAAATGCCCCGGTTCATTGAATTTGTAGCATTGAACAACACATTGAGGTTTGAACAGAACATTCCTCTCCATTGCCACAGCCACATTCATTTCTTACTGATAGTTAACAACTAGGTGTCCATCTCTTCCACACATAAAGCATTTACTCTTCCCCTTGAGACAATTTCGAGGGTGCTTCTTTCCGCACTTTTGGCAAGTGGGGTGCTGGATCTCTTTAGCACCATTGGATTTATCAATCAGACTGCCAACATTGAATTCCACCTTACACTTCTTGTCCCCATGATACACCTATGATTTCATGATCTCTATTTCGACCATGAGGGAATATCAGAAAATTTCCTCATAGATTTTGAAGTCACGGATCCCAAATGCTTTCTGCAGGCTAGGTTTCAACCCACCAAAGAAGCGGTCAACATTGCATTCTGGGGTAACAACAAAGTCAAAAGCGTATCATGCAATCCTTGTGATGTTTTCCTCGTACGCTCCAACAGATTATTCTTCTTTTTTTCTTGAGGGAACGGATGCCCATTTCCATCTTAAGCCGGAGGGTGAGTGGAAAATATTTATCAAAATACATCATCCGGAAATCCTTCCATTCCAACGCCTCGATCTCCTCCTCTGGCTTCGTATTTTTGATCAACGTCTACCATTGATCAGCATCATCATCCATATGATAATCTGCGTGGAGAAACTTCTATTGTACTAAACATTTAAGGATGGAGAAGATCATTTCAATGGAGTTGATACATGGTTCAATGATTGTGGGATCATATGATCCACTAAAAGTAGGTGGCCTTTATCTCATGAAGCTCTCAATAGCAACTTGTTCTTTCTTAGGGGGGGGGGGGTTTAACGTTCCTCTTGACTCTTGTTTCTATTCAAATCATCATTTAACTGAGAGAGAAGTGTGACAAAGTTCGTGTTTCCCGCTTCCTTTGGACTGGGCATCTCATTATTATAGTCATCACACTGATCTTCACTTCGGTTGTTAGCCCGAGTCCTCCTATTACCGTCCATTGGTTGGAAGAAAAGGAATGTTTGGTGGCAACACATAATGGCTAATCCAAAATAATGTTTATCACTTAAAAATAAAGTTTTATTTCTTTAACTCATGAGTCTATAGGCTTCAATCTAGGCTTTTTATGATCTACATTCTAACATATATTCTTTGGGGAATTTTTTTAATTCCCTTAATAATGGTTCATATTAAAATTAGGAATTTATCAAAACATATCCCCCAGGAGTGTCGTAACCAAGAGTACAGTAATGCCTGTTGTCATGCACCAGTTCCAGTTCGAGTCTAGCTCAAAGCGGTGTTTTTAGGTTTTACCTCTAGGATACATCTATGCCAGAGCCGCCTCTACCTGCTCGTATCTGGACATGGATGTATTTGTTTGATAAACCACTTACTCAGTACGTACCAAAACATAGGGATGTTTTTATTATACATAGTCTTTACTCTAAGGATTAACTAATCCTAATCCCAAAAATAACTAAACCTATCCTCTAATACCAACTATGACAAACCTGCTTTTATTACAAACTTAAACATGATTTATTACATAAACAATTCACTTTATACAACATGGAAGATCGATAGGTCTAGTGTCTTTGGGTATTATGATCCTTACATAACCACTTAAAACATGAAATACAACATCTTTATTGAAAACATCCTTTTCATGACCACTACATTCCCTCATACTAGCATTGCATGGGATAACGTGAGGACATGCCTAAGAAAATGAGTTAGCTATAAAGCCCAGTAAGGGAATAAACATGGAATAACATGAGGTGTAAAATACATTTTAGACATTAGTAATATCAATATATCACAATAGAAACATGAAAATAAAGGCATGATAAAGCATGATAATCATAACATGGAAATGTGGCAACAAAACTTAACATGGAATTAGCATGAGCCAAGGCCCATTGAACATGGAGCATGTGTAAATCCCCATTGCACATGAAGCACGAGTAAAACCTAGTTGCACATGAATTAGCATGAGTCAACACTCATTTCACATAAAATATCTTGATACTACACTTTACCCAATGCATTGGAGCACTATAAGGGCACACCCTTCATAAACATTTCATTTCATGCATAAGTGCGCCCCGTGGATCATAAAACATGGATTCATTAAACATAATCATTTATTCCACGATATAGGAATGTGTAATTCATACATGAAACTTTATAATCAATAAGTAAATATTATAATGGTGAATACCCTTGATAGAGAAATGGGCATGGTATCCACTACACAAAGGCATTGGATTATAAAATCGGTGAAATTTCGGCAGCGTAACGACGTGACATAAGAGTTCAAAAAAAAGTTGATGAGAGAGAAAGGGGTAACTCATCATATTTACATGTAATGGATTGTAAGGAGGTCATATAGATACATGTCCCATCATTTTTAATGGAATTCAGATTCATGATACAAATGTATTACTAGAATATATATGAGGAGAGAGAAGTTCCTTTCAGAATTTTGGCATAGTAATGGGTGTACATGGGAGGAATTTAATGAGAGATAAAGGGGTCTCCCATTATTTAAACATATAGAGGGAAGTATGAGTTAGTTGATAAACCATACCCTAATATTCATAATTGAAATTAAAAGTCAAAACAACTTAATGAAAATTGGACAAAAATGAGAAAGGAGGAAAAAACCCCTTACTTGGATGTGTGCTTCGAAAGGCCAGAGAGAGCCTTGTGAGAGGCCTTTTGGGAGTTTGGGGAACCTTGGGAGGATTATAGAGAGAGTAGATCAGAGTTTGGATGAACTCCAAAGGCTTTCAGTGGGGAGGCAGTGGGATCTTGGGTGGGTTTATATGGGAAAGGTGAGGGAATTCTTTATTATTTAGGTTTGGGACCCCTTATATTAAATGAATCCAAACCACAAACCGTCCCATGATTTTTTCCTATGGTTTCTGGAAAAGGGAAGAGAAAAAAAATATTTTATATGGAAAAATTCCAAACTTCAAAAAATAATGGGGTTGCTTATGTGGAGGTGAGTCACACCCCCATGGAAAATAATTTAAAAAGACAATATGTTTAATAAGTCTTGAGGTGTCCATTAATACATTGTAAAATAAGTCAAAAAGACATAAAATCACATTATTTTAATGGTAAAACAAATATTGGCCAAAAATAATTCTTATAGTATTTTATTACATCACTATTGGGTCATTATGTTGTAATAAAACACATTATATATTCAAACAGTATTTAAATTTTAATCAAAAATTTGACTGTCTAAGAAAATTATAAAAAATTAACATTTGCATAATTTTGATGTCCTGATTCCAGAAATAACATTTATTTTATCTAAATAACTTTATAAATATGTTAATTTTCACTTTTAATATAAAAACAAATATTTATAAAAAAATTCACAGGTTTTGACAAAAATGGATTTCAAATCTTAATAAAAATTACAATTGCATTCATAAAATTATAAGATCATTTATATTTAAAAAAAATTAATTTAATAATAAAAATATTATTTTATTAAAATATTATTTAATTCAAAAATCCATTAATTTAATAAAATAGATTTCTTAATTAAATAATAATTAAAAAATCTCTTTGTACTTTAAAAACTATTTACAATGTATCGATAATGACAAGAAGGTGTATTTATTATTATATATAAAAATAATATACATGAACATAGTACTATCGATTTGTTACATAACCCCTTAAAACAACCGCATAAGACCTAAGGGTGAGGTGTGTGATGGTGACAAACACTTGGGGTGGCTCAGATAACATTTCTCGGTTTGTAATCTCTATCAACTTCCATTTTTCACGTAGATGGTCCCGTTCGAGCTTGACATGATGAATCTCAGCTTGGGCTTGGTCAAGAGAGAAGCCCAATGAGGCCACCAATTTTCCGAGCTCCAATAAATGGGCTTCATATAGAGAAATTCTACTGGATGAGGCCATCAATTCTTTTGTCTGAGTAAATTTGAATTTATTAAAGCCCTATATTTATACTAATCATGTGATCACTGTTCAATGGCCATATTAGCAACAGAAAAAATTCTTAACATAAAACCAATGAATCTTTTGGTCGTTACAATATTCCCCCATTAATAAATTTCACCCTTGAAATTTTCCTTTTCCCAGACTAAAACAGATGTGGGTATCTCAGCTTCATCATTTCCTCTGATTCCCAATTCCCTTTTTCAATATTGTGGTTTCTCTAAAACACCTTGATGAGGTCCATTGTCTTATTTCATAGAACATTTTCTCTATGACCTAAGATCTTCACTGGTTTCTCCTCATAAGAAGGATTATCCTCCAAATGTGCCACCTCAGAAGAGAGTACATGTGAAGGGTCTGGTATGTACTTCTTTAAGAGGGATACATGAATGACATCATGTACTTTTTGCATGGTAGGTGAATGTGATAGTTGATAGACCACAACCCCGACACAATCAATAATCTCGAAGTGTCCGATGTACCTTAGACTTAACTACGATTTCTATCCAAACATCATGACCTTATTCCACATAGATATGCATAGAACAACGATGTCTCCAAATTTAAACTCAAGTTCTCGTCGACAGTTATCTGCATAACACCGATGTTGACTCTAGGATTCCTTTATATGCTACTGAATGGTTTTCACCTTCTCCGCCATTTCATCGACCATTTCTGGTCCACGCATCTTACATTCACCGCCCTCATCCCACATGCCGGTGTTCTGCACCTTTTCACATACAGGGCTTCAGATTGTGCCATTTTGATTCTCGAGTGGAAAATATTGTTATAAGAGAACTCAACTAGAGGAAGATGTTGATCCCATCCTCCTTTAATGTCCATTGAGAAAAATTTCAACATTGAATCAAGTGTTTGGATAGTTCGCTCGGATTGGAAATCAGTTTGAGGATGATAGGATGTACTGAAGTTCAGTTCAGTATTCAGAGCATGTTGAAGACACTTCCAAAACATATAGGTGAATCTTGGATCTCGGTCAGAAACAATAGATAGTGGTTCTCCATGCAGCCTTACCACTTCTTGGATATATATCCATGCTAGTTGATCCAAAGAGAATTCATCCTGAATATTCATGAATTGTGCAGTGTTTGTAAGACGATCCACAACGACCCATATTGCATTTTTCATTGGATGTCCTTGGAAGTCTGGTGATAAAGTCCATGGTGATGTTCTCCCATTTCCATTCTGGTATGGGCAATTGTTGCATCATCCCCTTAGACTTTTTCCTCTCTTCCTACACTTGCTGACACACCTGTAACTTTGATGTATATTCAGCGATCACCTTCTTCATATTATCCCCCCAAAGGTTTTCTCAGAGATTTCGATACATCACTGTGCTCCCTTGGTGAATATATAAATTTGAACTATGTGCCTCATGCAAAAGTTCTTTTTTCAGCTCCGGACATGATGGAACACATAGTCTTTTATCAGACCGCAAAATTCCTTCTTCATTAAAATTAAAAACCGAGGATTTTCGTTTTTCGATAGCTTCCACTTTTTACAGAATTCCCAAATCATCCTTTTGATCATCCTTTAACCTTTCTAAAATAGATGGTTGAGCAATCATTTGTGAAAGGATTGATGATGTTCCTTTCTTTAAGATTCCCATGTCCATCTTCATAAAGTCTAAGAAGATTTGATCCTTCTCAATTCTCATCATTGATAGAATCGTTGGGTCCTTTCTACATAGGGAATCAACAACCTTGTTTGCTTTCCCAGGGTGATAATGTATTGAATATTCATAATCCTTGATGAGATCTATCCATATTCTCTTGCGCATATTAATATCTTCGTGTGTGAATAAATATTTAAGACTCTTGTGGTTAGTATATATCTCACATTTCTCCCCATAGAGATAATGCCGCCAGATTTTCAAGGCAATGATCACCGCCACTAACTCTAGATCATGTGTTGGATAGTTTCGCACATGGATTTTCAACTACCTTGATGCATAGGATAACACATTATCATTTTGCATCATCACACAGCCTAAGCTCTTCTTCGAGGCATCACTGAATACCACAAAAAGTTTCCCACTTGTGCGTAAAGTGAGCATGGGTGGAGTGATAAGCCTCTTTTTCAACTCATGGAAACCTTCTTCGCATTCATCACTTATGTAAACATTACTCCCTTCTGAGTTATCTTGGTAAGAGGGTTGGAAAATTGTGAGAAATTCCTCAGAAATCGTCGATAATATCCAGCTAACCCCAAGAATCTACGAATATTTGTTACCGATTTTGGCCTCATCCATCCCTCAATTGCATCTGTTTTGGGTGGATTTACAGATATCTCATTGTTTTTGATGATATGTCCCAAAAATGAGACTTCCTTCAATGAGAACTCACACTTGTTTTAATTTTCATAGAGATTATCCTTGCACAAAGCCTCTACTACAGTTCTTAAATTCTCCTCATGATCCTCCTTGGTTTTGGATTATATTAGAATATCATCTATAAAGATTACCACAAATTTACTGAGGTAATCTCTAAAGACTCTATTCATTATGCCCATGAAGATTTATGGAGCATTGGTGAGTCTGAAAGGCATTACTCTGAATTCATAGTTCCCGTATCTTTTACTATAAGCAGTCTTGGGGAAATATTCCTTCTTTACCCTTGATAATATCCCGACCGCAAATCTACCTTGGATATGTATTGTGCTCCACGCAGCTGATCAAAAAATTTATCGATTTGTGGGAGGGATACTTGTTCTTTATCATGATTTTTTGGAGCTCACGATAATCGATCTAAAGGCGCATTGACCCATCCTTCTTCTTGACGAAGAGGAGTGGTGCACCCCATGGTGAAGAACTTGGGAGTATAAACCCTTTATTCAGATTCTCTTGTAGTTGTTTCCTCATCTCTTCATGCTCTACAACTGCCATTCTATATGGAGTCTTGGATATTGGTAACACCCCGGGTATAAGTTCAATTGAGAATTCAACATCTCATCTAGGGGGAAGGCCAGGCAGTTCCTCCTGAAACACTTCTATGAATTCCCTCACAATAGGAATTTCTTCAATGATGGTTTCTTCCATGGACTCAATCATCTGAGTCATATACGCATGATCATAGGGAAGTAATATCAATGCTTGAGATGATGGAGCTATAGGAGATTAATCTTCATCCTTACACTTATAATGAATCGGGGGTCGATTCTCCATATGGAGTGTGATTTCCCTCTCCCAAAAATTTATGTTGGCCTTATATAAGGAAAGCCAATCTATGCCAAGAATTTCATCAATTTCCACCAGAGGGAGTATGACGAGGTTCACTGGGAAATTCAATCCACAAATTAAAACAAGGGAGGACTTGTATTCATGGGATGAAATGATTGAATCATTTTTCGTACTCACCAACATCTTCACTTCCATGATTTGTAGTGATGTTGGGATTGTGATACTGAACTTTAGATATGTAAAATAATGCGTAGAACCTAAACCAAAAAGTACATTCAAAATTCATGAATTAATAACTAGAGTACCTATCACCACTTCATTTTCGAGGTTCACTTCGGCAGAAGTGATGGCAAAAACTCTTCCTTGCTGCCTTGGAAGTTATTGGATGCCTCTGAAAACCCTTGTATTAGGGAACTAAATTGCAAAATGCCCCGGTTCATTGAATTTGTAGCATTCAACAATGCGTTGAGGTTTGAATGGAGCGTTCCTCTCCTCTGTCACAGCTGCGAGCCTTTCTTGCCAATAGTTAACTGCTAGGTGCCCTTCTCTTCCACACATAAAGCATTCCCTCATCCCCTTGAGACAGTTTCCAGGGCGCTTCATTCCGCACTATTGTCAAGTGGCGTGTTGGATCTTCTTAGCACCATTGGATTTATCAATCAGACCGCAAGCATTGAATTCAACCTTACACTTCTTGTCCCCATGATACCCCTATGATTCCCTAATCGCCATTTCGACCTTGAGAGAACATTAGAAAATTTCCTCATTGATTTCGAAGTCATGGATTGCCAATTCATTCCGCAGGCTACGATTCAGCCCTCCAAATAAGCGGTAAACATTGCATTCTGGGGTAACGACAAAGCCAGAAGTATATCGTGCAATCATTGTGACGTTTTCCTCATACGCTCCAATAGATTCTCTGTCTTTTTTCTTGAGGGAAAGGAATCCCCTTTCCATCGTAAGACGGAGGGTGCACGGAAAATATTTATTGAAAAACATCTTTCGTAAATCGTCCCTTACAATGCCTTGATCTCCTCCTCAGGCTTTGAATTTTTTATCAATGTCCACCATTAACCAGCTTCACCCTCCATATGATAAGCCACGAGGAGAACCTTCTCTTTTTCAGATCATTGAAGTATGGATAAGATAATTTCAGTGGATTTGATCTATTGTTCAATGATCGTGGGATATGATGATCCACTAAAAGTAGATGGAAATTGTTTCATGATGCTCTTGATAGTTAGTTTTTCTTTTATAGGGGGGGGGGTGGGGTTGAACATTCCTCTTTACTCGTTTTTCAATTCAAATCTTGAGTTAACTGAGAGAGAAGAGTGATGAAGTTCACGATTACCACTCCCACTGGATTGGGTTTCTCATTAGTACAGTCATCAAAGTGATCTTCAAATCGTTTGTTAGCCCGAGTCCTCCTATTACCGGCCATTAGATGGAATAAAAGGAATTTTAGAGGGTAATACATAATGTTTAATCCAAAAAAAGTTGATCACTTACAAATAAACTTATATTTCCATAACTCATGAGTCTATAGGCTTCAATCTAGGCTTTTCATGATCTATATTCTGTCATATATTCTTAAGGGAATTTATTTTAATTTCCTTAATAAGGGTTCATACTATGCTTGTGAAATTATCAAAACATATCCACCAGGAGTCTCGTAAACAAGAGTGCAGCAATGCCTGTTGTCGTGCACCAGTTCACATTTTATTCTAGCTCAAAGCGGTGTCTTCGTGTTTTTCCCCTAGGATACATCTATGCTACAGCCGCCTCTACCTGCTCGTATCCAGGCAGGGATGTATTTTTATGATAATCCACCTACACAGTACTTACCAAAACAAAGATATGCTTTTAATATACATAGTCTTGTATCTAAGGTTTTACTAATCCTAATCCCAAAAATAACTAAACCTATCCTCTGATACCAACAATGACAACCCTTATTATATTACAAACTTAAACACGATTTATTACTTAAACTAGTCACTTGATACACCATGGATGATCGAGAGGTATAGTGCCTTTCAATCTTATGATCATTACATAACAGCTGAAAACATAGAATACGACATCTTTATTCGAATTTTCCTTTACATGTCCACTACATTCCCTCGTGCATAGCATTGCATGGGATATCCTGAGGACATGCATAAGAAAAGGGGTGAGCTATAAAGACCAGTAAGGGAATAAACATGGAATAAAATGAGTTGTAAAATACATGTTAGGAATTAGGAATATCAATATATCACAAGAGAAACATGAACATAATGTCATGATAATGCATGATAATCATAACATGGAAATGTGGCAACAACACTTAACATGGAATTAGCATGAGCCAAGTCCCATTGCACATGGAGCATGAGTAAATACTTATTGAACGTGAAACATGAGAAAAACTCATTTCACTTGAATTAGAATGATTCAACACGAATTTCACATGATGTATCATGATACTATTCTTTACCCAATGCATTGGAGCGCTATAAGGGCACAACCTTCTTAAAAATTTCATTTCATACAAAAGTGATCCACGTGGATCATAAAACATGGATTCATTAAACATAATCATTTATTCCATGATGAAGGAATGTGTAATTAATACATGAAACATGATAATCAATATGTAAATTTTCATTATGGAAAATACACTTGATAGAGAAATGGGCATGGTATTCACTACAGAAAGGCATTGGATTAGAAAATCAGTGCAATTTCGGCAGCGTAACGGTGTGGCATAAGAGTTCGTAAAAAAATTTGATAAGAGAGAAATGGGTTTCCCATCATATTTACATGTAATTCTATGTAATGAGGTCATATAGATACATTTCCCAACATTTGTAATGGAATTCAAGATTCATGATTCAAAAGTATTTCTTGAATGTAAATGAGGAGAGGGATGTTTCTTTCGAAATTTTGGCATTGTAATGAGTGTACATGTGAGGAATTTAATGAGAGAGAAAGGGGTCTTCCATTATTCAATCATAAAGAGGTAAGTATAAGAGAGGTGAGAAACCATACCCCAATATTTATAATTGAAATTAAAAGGCAAAACAACTTAATGAAAATTGGAAAAAAATGAGAAAGGAAGAAAAAACTTTACTTGGAAGTCTGCTTCCAAAGGCAAGAGAGAGGCTTGTGAGAGGCTTCTTGGGAGTTTGGGGAACCATGGGAGGATTCTAGAGAGATTAGGGCAAAGGTTGGAAGAACTAAAAAGGCTTTGAGTGTGGTGAATGTGGGATCTTGTGTGCATTTATAGAGGAAAGGTAAGGGAATTCTTTATTATTTAGGTTTGGGACCCCTTATATTAAATTAATCCAAACCACAAACCATCCCATGGATTTTTCCAATGGGTTTTGGAAAAGGGAAGATGAAAACAATATTTTATAAGGACAATGTCCTATATTCTTAAAATAATGGGGTTTCTTATGTGGAGGTGAGTCACACCCCCATGTAAAATAATTTAAAAAGACGAGATGTTTAATAAGTCATGAGGGGTCCATTAATGCTTTGTAAAATAATTCAAAAAAATAAAAAATCACATTATTTTAATGGTAAAATATATATTGGACGAAAAAAAAATTATTTTATTTTATTACATCACTATTGGGTCATTATGATGTCATAAAAACATTATATATTTAAATAGTATTTAATTTTTACCCAAAAATTTGACTGTCTCAGAAAATTTTGAAAAATTCACCATTGGATAATTTCGATGTCCTGATTACAGAAATAAAATTTCTTTTATCTAAATAATTTTATAAATGTGTTAATTTTCACTTTTAAAATAGACACAGACATTTATTGAAAATTAACAGGTTATGAAAAAAATGGCATTCAAATCATAATAAAAATTACAATTGCATTCATAATGTTTTAAGATCATTTATTTTAAAAAAATAAATTTATTTAAAAAAATATTAAATTGAAATATTATTTAACTCCAAAATCCATTAATATAATAAAATATTTTTCTTAATTAAATAATTATTAAAAACACTCTTTGTGCATTAAAAACTCTTTAAAATGTATCGATAATGACAAGAAGATATATTTATTATTATATACAAAAATAATATACATGAACATAGTACAAGAGATTTTTTACATAACCCCATAAAACAGCCGGATAAGACCTAAGGGTAAGGTGTGAAATGGTGACGGACTCTTGGGGTGGCTCAGATAACATTGCTCGAGTGGTAATCTCTATCAACTTCCACTTTTCCCATAGACGGTCCCATTCGAGCTTGACATGATGAAGCTCATCTTGGGCTTGGTCAAGAGCGAAGTCCAAGGATACCACCTCTTTTCCGAGCTCCGAAAAATGGGCTTCGTATGGAGCAATTATACGGGATGAGGCCATTTCTTCTTTTTTCTGAGTAAATTTGGATTTGTTAAAGCCCTATATTTATACTAATCATGTGATCACTGTTCAACGACTATAATAGCAATGGTCAAAATTATTAACAAAAAACCGATGAAGTTGACATTTTATATAAAAATAAAGAGACATTTGATTAGATCAAGAGGTATTTCCATTAATGATACTTTGGGTCTTTACAATACAGCCGTTGGGTCCCCTAGTTATTATAGGACACCTTTGATACACTCCTTTGATCCAGCATTGACAAGTAGGTTCCTAGGATACACTCCTTGGACACAATCCTATCATATAATTTTTTTACCTTTGATGCACTCCATTGACTCAATAGGCACCTTATTGGGGAATTTCATGGATTGTGATCCTTGGGTTTCACTCTTAACCCTTAGATAAACTCAGATACTACTGAGTTTTATTTCCATGGGTTTACGTTACATTGGTTTTTACATCAGAAACCCCTCATTTGATATCATTGACTAGTTCCCTTATTACATCAAGAGACCTTCACTATATATGCAATCACGAGATGATGATTGAGTTGGATATTCCTATCGTGACCTATTAACATTAAATGTTAATTGATTAATTAACAAACATTTTATATGTTCATACAATAGCAGAGGGATGAAGCTGGTATTTGGTTATTTTGATTTTTTGTACTAAATATTTCACATTATATATATATATTCATGCTTGAACAATGTTATATTCCATTACACGGGTTGGATGTTATAGACACCATTGGTGGTGGCCCATTGAGATTTATCTCACACCTTCTCTGAGTGTCGTTTTGTACTCGGAGTAGATTGCACGGTTGCAAGTATTGACAATGGGAAGCATGCATCTTCCCAAACATGATTATGTGCTGCTAGGATAGAGCATGACAGAAGATGACTGAATAAAATCTCAGGATGCTTGGAGTAGACATTGTTTTGTTTTACCTTGTCAAACATGTTATTCTTTTTGTATTGTATCTGTGTTTCTAGTTTTCTAGTGACCTTACATAACATCATCAATGTTCTAGTTTTTACAGTTATTGTTATTCTTTATTATGTATTGCATCACATTGATTCATCTATTTGTTTATATTGTTTCCACTATTTTATATTTATTTATATCCCTTTACACTATGCTACACTTTGTTAATGAGAGCACAGTCTTTAAACGATCACACCCTTGGCCCTCTCTACTAGTCAGCCTCCTCTAGAGTTCATGAACATGCTCTTGAGGCTATGTGGCCCACCGGGCTTGCGGAACCTGATATGTGTAATCCAGGTCTGGGTCATCACAATGTGGAATCAAAGGTGGTTTCTATTCTTTCATGACTATTTGTAGACAACATATTAGAGAATAGTAACACTTGCGACTTGGTCATAAGTCGAGCTAGGGCGTCGCGAACCCATGTTCGGGGTAAAATCTTAGTTACCCATATTGATATTTTTGTTCTATTTTTCCTATTACTGTTGATATTATTTTACTATTGGGTTATTCAAATGTTGTGTGGTGTTGTTGATTATTACTCTTTAGGAATTATTTTATCATTGGCCTGTTGATATGAGGGAAAGGTGTATTGCATCATTCTTTATTATAGGCACCTAGAATTCACATGTCCTGCATATTACCATGCCATATAAGTGCTTTTCACTTCTTTTCATTTCTCGATATGCCTACGATTTTTGTGTGATTTTTTAATAGTTTTTTGTACTTATGTTAATTTGGATTAGATTGGATGTTTTCCTATCTCAAATAATGAGTTTTATGGACCCTCATGGGTTGGAATGAGTAATTTACTGAGTCAATCCATTATATTATAAGTAAATGGGAGTTTTTTTGGTGATAGGTGTATGGGAACAGTTTCATTGGAAATGACTATCCAATGTAAATGTAATCCTAAATTAATAATGAATTCGTTTCACATCCTTATTCTTCCATGTCATGTTTAGGAATGGTAAATGAGTAAACATCATAATTGACTACAAAATAGCCTAAAAATTATACTTGTGAACTTACTGATACATGGACATCTATGTGTGTAGTTAGGCTAGTATTCATGGGGTAGTGAGTTTTCATATGATATTTTATGATAGTGATACTATCTCCTTGATTTTATGCTTGTTATAAGATGTCCGGTTGTCATTTTAAACCAATTATTTCATGACATCCTCATGTTATTCACCACGAAGGTGGTGATGACCATGTTCCGGACATGGTGGGCCCTGAGCCAACAATATTACTTCTAGGAGTGCCACATGAGGCACTGCTTACTGTATAAAATTAAGGAACTAATTCCAAAGTCAATTATAGTTTCCTATATTTGATGCTGTCTATGAAAGGTCCTCCCTGGGATGCACCTACGATGGCAGATTTGACCCACGAGTTCATGCATGAGCATTCTCCAATTTTTCAAGGGATGGTGGATCTCGGGATGTTGAGTCTTGGATAGAGGCAATGGAGTCAATATTTGAGCATCTGTAAATGCCTCCAGAGAATAGATTCATGCTTTGTACATACATTCTTTAGGATTCATCCAAGCGTTTGTGGTATGTAATTACCAAGGATGAACATCATTATCTCTTGACATGGGTTGACTTCCAGACTACCTTCTATGATCAGTTCTTTCCTCAATCACTCAGAGATGACAGTTCTATAGAGTTCATGAATCTCGAGTAGGGTTCTATGTTGGTTATGGAATATTCAGTATGTTTCACTAATTTATATTTCTTTTTACAACATCTTGTTGGTGATGAGATTTCACATACTAGAAATTTTGAGGATGGGATTATGTACATCATCTAAACACAGGTGAATAGATTTTACCTACATACCATCTATGAGATGGTTGATCAGGACCATATCATTGAGCATAACATGAGGAATGGAATGAGTACTGGGTTTAATGGATTAGTGTTGTGTTAGGAAAATAGTTCTTATGGTGGCAGGAAACGTTCCCTTGATGATTTCCATTAAGATGTGGTAGCCAGCTTATCTAATTTTATAGATCTGTATTGTTTCATCAGTGTGGAAAGCAAGGGTAGAAAAATCCCCCATGTGATAGATACCCTATTGATTGTTGGGCTTGACTCCGGTCGGTTCTATTGCAGGACCTTTCAACCAGCATTGTGCGGAAAAGGATCTATGCCATCTCCACCATCAATAGTGAGTTCTTTTGCACCACATCTGGCGGGGAGATTGAGTAGCACCACCATGAATAGCCAAGGAGGAGGTTGTGGTCATGGTAGTCTAATCTATGATCACCACCATCACCCAAAGAGGAGTCATGATCAAGGAAGTCCATCTATTGCATCGGGCCGTGGATCAGGTCACTTAAATGCCTTAAAAATGATACCCAAGGATCATGATACATAACAACTACATTAAGCACTGCTATTCTAGTTGGATATACTATTGTCTATTCTTTATTTGATATAGGTGATACAAAATCAATTATTTTGGAATCTATCATGTAAGTTCTCAGACTATAGATACAATATCACTATGGTGTAATGAAACTCGATACACTGTTGGAATACAGATGGAGCGAATACGCTAGTTCAGGGACTTGCCCCTTGATATTGGTAGTTACCCTTTCTTTTTTAATATCATTGTTATCTTGTTGATGGTATTTGATTTCAGTCTCGAGAAGGACTGTTTAGTCAACTATAACACCTTTGTAGACTATTTTCAGCAAAGGGTTTTTTTTACATCAATAGAAGGAAGAAGTTATCTTTATAATGGTAAGTGGGATTTCTAGGATGGGAGAGTGGGATAGAAGCATCATGGACTCGTTTCAGTGGCCTCCCAGATAGAAAATCATTTCACGGGGGATCAAGGATTTCTTCAAAATAATTTCCCTCCATTAGATGATCATTTTTGGGAAGTCTATCATGATGAATTTTCTGGATTACCTCCTAAGAGATAGGTAGAGATTACATTGGTTTATGTTTGAGGAGTGGCTCTAGTGTCCATTCATCTATAGATAATGGCACTTACTGAGCTTGAGGAGCTCAAGTGGTTGATAGTGAACATAGATTCTAATCGATTTATATGGTTCCGTACATCCTCTTTGGGTTCACCTATGCTTTTCGCTAATAAAGAGAATGCAAATATATGTTTATGCATGGATTAAAGAAGGTTGAACCAATATACGATGAAGGACTAGTATCCACTTCCTCGAATAATTGATCTCTTTGACCAGATCTAAGGAGCAAAGGTGCTGTCTAAGATCATCCTAATATCGGGTTATCATCAAGTATGAGTTAGAACATCTGAAAAACCTCATACAACATTCCATAGAAGATATGTTTTAAATTATTATCATGTTATGCCATTCGGTCTTATAAACACAACTATTATATTCTTGGATTTGACGAATAGGGGTTTCCATCACTATTTCGACCCTTTTGTTGTTGTCCTTGTGGACAACATCATGGTGTATTCGCACACTCGTAACGACCATGCCAAACATATTGAGATCATTTTGAGTAAACCGATAGAGTATATGAATTATTCTATGTTTTCTAACTGAGAATTATGGATGACAAGGTTCACTTATTGGGCCATATTATTTCAGAATCTGAAGTATCTATTGGACCTAAAAGGGTTAGTTCTATTGTCTCCTAGGAGCAACCTTAGTACGTGTTTTATATCTGGAGTTTCTTAGGGATCACTATATATAATAGGAATTACATACATGAATTATCAAGTATTGATTTCCCTCTCACTAGACTTACAAATAAGATTGTTATGTTCTTGTGGTTAGAAGCATGCAAGAATTCCTTTCACGAGGTGAAAGGAACGATTGTGTCGAAACCAATTTAGATACTTCCAAAAATAGGTAAAGGTTATATCATCTTCTATAACGACCCATAATTTACATACATTGTTATTACATCAAAATTGAATCACACTTATTACAACATATAACAAAACCATGAAAGGATTGTATATGTATAGTTTCTTTAGAAACTGGAAAGCATAAACAACTGGTTCATAAAGAATCTACTTTGCCTCCCATTTATTTCATCATAACTAGAGTCCCTTTTTGGCATATTATACTTAATAACCTTCTTCCTGACCTGGGGAAATAAAACATACAAAAGGGTGAGCTCAAATGCTCAGTAAGGTTAAACAAAAGAAATATCAATCACATCATATACATAAGCACTTGACTTTTTGAAATCTTAACCTGCAAAAGAGATCATAATTTCATAACATGGGATAAATAATAGAAGTGAAATGTAATCCAAATAATCATAACTTAAATCATGAAACTTTGTGGCATACACACATAATCATTGAGAATAATTTCTTGTTAATCAAGACTCATTTCCAAGACTATCTTAGTGAACAAAGTCCACTTCTGAACCGAGTTCACTCCTCGTTTCAGTCATGTTTCACTGAACCAGTTTAACCTGTCGTTCCATCCATGTCTATCTCATGTGATATAAAATCATTACCCAATGCATTGGAGAGAGATATAGGTCCCACCCATCTCATAATGATACCATTCTTATATGTTCCACAAAATCAGAAATCCATACATCATAGCATAACCCATGTAATAAAAATGGGAATCGTAAACATCGTGACATCATAAAAAAATTCATATAAGATAAAGGAATTCATAAAAATATAATTACATAACAACATAATCAAATAAATGTAATAATAGGGATAGAAACAGAACCATTTATTATCATAGATGGAAAATAACTTTGATAAAACACTTGAACTCCATTCTTGAGGAAAATATCCTTTCTGCTTCAAAAACACTTTTTATTTCTTAACATGTCGTAAAATTATAAACTAAAAGAAGTTGATTAAAAATAAACGTGAAAACTTGTGAAGGAAGCTTCTTGGAAATAAGGTTTTAAAAATCCATTCATGCCGTATAAGTTAGAAAAAACATTCTTCGTACTTTTTTCGGAAAAGTCAAAAATACCTCGTACGAAAAACGACAAAAGATTCCTTTCATATCCTTTACTAAAAACTCACCGAAGGGTAAAATTTTAATTAAAAAATGTTAGGTGGATGGAAATAATATTACATATTGAGGAAAAATGGATGTGGATGATAAAATACACCCCAATAAATTTCAAAGTATAAACAATCTCGGATAAAAATGAGATTGTGAAATTTCCCTTACATTAGGTCTGATTTGCCTCGTAAGTGTCCGAACCTCCTGTGTAATGATTTAAATAATGTTATTGACTTATTCCAGAACCATAATTATTGTTATGATATCATATATGGTCATATTCTTAGCTTCCTATAAGTAATACTTCATTACAACTTGTTATTCGGGTGTTTATTACTTTTTGTTCTTATGCGTGTTTTGTCGAATAATTCTTATTCATATATTTAAGTTATAGATACCTCATTTAAAAAATTTTATTAGTGTAATATATATCATATTCATTCATTGAATTCATTTATATAGTCATTATGCAATGAAGATCATGTAGAATGAGTAGCATCACATCGTTGAGACGGTATTCCGTACGTACGCACGAGCGATGATATCATTCCCATGATCAGGGAATTGTATTGGTGTTTATGTATACTATGTCAGAATAAATATCACTTTACAATAATAATATATAGTCATTATTTACACCATTATACCCATCCAAGTAAGTTGGTGGTGGAAAGTAGATTACACCACGGCGTGGAGACGGTATTCTGTACGTACGCACGCGTGGTGATTTCATTTTCCGTAGGATGGAAAGATGGTGAAATACGGTTGTTTAATACTTATAATAACATATCAGTATATGATTGATACTGATGTTATTACTTCATAATGAAACAACTAAATAAGAAGAAGTGGAAGAAGAAATAAAGATGAAAGAATCAGTAACGGACATTACCTCTTCTTTGAAGTGCTTCATTGAGACCTCCTTTTAGGGAAGTAAAATTGGTCTTTGAAGAAGACCAGGACCTCTAGGATGTCTCTAGGGTAGTGGAGAGGAGAAAGTGATAGGGTTTGTCTGAGCATGAAGGCTCAAAGTGGTGTGAGGAAGAGAGGGAGTAGGTTCCCTTTTATAAGGGTGGATAGGGGCACCTTTTGAATAACTAAAAATATTATTTTATTATAAAGCCAAATTCGTTTTTAAATATCTCCAAATTGATTTATTTTGAAAATAAGGTTGGTATGGTTCTAAATCCTCTCATACAATAGAATTTAGACATGTTTAGGTTCCTATTTTGACCTTATCATTTAGATTTAACATTAAGTTAAAAAAATTTACTTTTGTCGTGTCTTCTTGTGTTCTTACACTATATGGTTAATAAACATACAATAACAATAAAAACGAAACACAACCTATTTATTATTAATATATATAACCTTATCTAAGTCATTTGGCCGAACCTAATATTTTTAGGAATAAAATAACAATTAATAATATAATATTTGTTTAAAAAACTATTTTATGTCAATTTTGACACTATTTAGTAATTGATTTTTGTGAAAATTATAACAGAATTATTAATTCTTACAAAGTAAATTAAAGCAATAATAACATGTCATATTAACCTATAAAATTATTTGAAGTCATAAAAAGTCTCATATTACATTTATTTGCGTATTTATAACATCAATTAGGTCAATATTTCGATAATAATATAATTAATGCATCATCTTTGTGTCATAAATAAATTACATTATTTAATGTCTAAAAATTAAAAATAAAATACCATTATGTAGGAAATCTTTTTATCTTTATAATTAATATTTATAGTCGAATTTATCTTATATATAATCTTATATAAAAAATTATTTACTTATTATACTTTTATTTTAACTATTTTAACCCTTCTTTAAATAAATTAATAATAAATGTCCTACTCTAATCCAAGTGGGCCTAAATGGTCATATTTTATTCCTAAGTTTGTTTTTGGTCGAATTAAAATTATCCAATAGAATTAGGACATGTGTTAGGGTAATAATAATATCATTTTGACCCTTAATTACCCTATTTACTTTTAACAGTGGTAAATAAAAGTTAAAAGTTACTATTCACCAAAAATTATTTTCATCTCATTGAACAGAATTTTACTTAATGACATCAACCGTGTCTCTCAGATTTTTAAAATTCCACTCATAGAAGCGGTAAAATTATGTTTTATGAAAAATTCAGTTTTTTAACTACCACTTAGTGGTTTCACTATTCATCAAAAATTGAATGGTTTCAGAAAAATACCAAAATTTCACTCTAGGATAATTTCGATATTCTGAATCCAAAAATGAAGTCCATTTTGATAAATAATATCTATCAAATTTCGAAAAGTGTTTATTACTATTCATAACGGAAAGTTTTAATAATATTTTATTAGCATATCATTGTTTAGCGAAACTCGGTATTGCGTACGACACAAGCTATCGTGGAAGGTCGTGATTTCGTGTAAAGCAAGCCAAGCAAGTGTTGTGTATAGAAAACGATTACTTTGATGATTTATATAACATAAAAGTATCAGGTGTTACATTCTACCACCTTAAAATGATTTTCGCTATCAAAATTCGTCACTTTGTAACAAACAGATGAGGACACCTCTCTCTCATCATATCCTCAAGCTCCCATTTAGCTTCATCTAATTGGTGGTTCCTCCATAAAACTTTCACCAATCGATTGGTCTTGTTTCGTAGGAATTTTTCGCTATGATCCAGAATCTCTATCGGCTGTTCTTCATAAGAAAGATCATGCTCCAGCGGTACAACTTTTGAGCTGAGTACATGTGAAGGATCAGGTATGTACTTTCTCAGGATAGATACATGGAACACATCGTGAAATTGAGAGAGATTCAGTGGAAGCGCCAATCGGTAAGCTACCTTCCCAACATGATCCAGTATTTCTAAAGGAACGATATATCTAGGGCTCAACTTCCCCTTCTTTCCAAATCTCATTACCCTCTTCCAGTGAGATATTTGTAAGAACAATTTATCACCCACTTCAAACTCTAGATCTTTTCTTCGGTTGTCGGCATAACTTTTCTGTCGTCTCTGAGCTTCTCTTATATGTTGTTGAATAGATCTGACCTTTTCATCCATTTCATCAATGAGATCAGGTCCTAATAGCATTCTTTCTCCAACTTCATCCCAGCAAGTTGGAGTCCTGCATTTCTTTCCATAGAGAGCTTTATAAGGAGCCATCTGAATACTAGAGTGAAAGCTATTATTATAATAAAATTCCACCAAAGGTAGGTGTTTATCCCAACCACCTTTGAAATCCATAGAGAAAGATCTCAACATATCTTCCAGAGTTTGAATTATTCTCTCAGATTGACCGTCTATCGGAGGATGATAAGCAGTGCAGAAACTCAACTCTATATCCAGAGTATGCTGAAGACTTCTCCAAAACTTCGAGGTAAATCTCGGATCCCGATCAGATATAATAAAAAGTGGTACTCCATGCAATATTTCCACTTCTTTTAAATATATCCTGGCAAGCTGATCCAGAGAGAAATCCTCTCTAATAGCAATGAAGTGTACATATTTTGTAAGATGATCCACAATGACCCATATAGAATTATTGCCTTTGGATATTTTAGGAAGCCCTGTGACAAAGTCCATAGTGATGTTTTCCCATTTCCATTCGGGTATGGATAATGGTTATAACATCCCCTTAGACTTCTATCTCTCATCTTTAACTTGTTGAAAAACCATGCATCGAGAGGCATATTCAGCAACATCTCTTTTCATGCCATCCCACCAGAAGTACTCTTTCAGGTCCCTATACATCTTAGTGCTTCCATGATGAATAGAGAATGAAGAACTATGAGCCTCATCCAGCAGCTCCTTCTTTAATTCGGGAATGGGAGGAACACAAAACCGATTCCTGAACATTATTATCCCATCAAAATCAAGGTTGAATTCAGGAACATTTCTCACCTTCTTTTGTAATTCGAAATATTCATTCTGTGCCTCTTTAATCTTCACATGTATAGATGGTTGAACATTCATTTGAGAAAGATACAATTTTTACCCTTTCATTATAATTCCAAGATCCATACTTTGTAAATCCATAAATATTGGATCTTTTGTGATCCTCATCATGGATAAACTAACATGGTCTTGTCAACTTAATGCATCTGCCACCTTGTTTGCTTACCCAGGGTGGAAATGAATTCAGCAGTCGTAATCCTTAATCAGCTCCATCCATCTTCTTTGGCGCATATTCAGCTCCTTTTGTGTGAAAATATACTTTAAACGTTTATGATCAGTATAAATATCACACCTCTCACCATAAAGGTAATGCATCAAAATCTTTAATGCAATGATTACCGCAGCTAACTCCAAATCATGAGTTGGGTAATTATGCTCATGTATTTTCAACTGTCGTGAGGCATCTGTCACCATATCATTTTTCATAAGAACACAGCCCAAACCCTTCTTGGATGCATCACTGTAGATCACAAACCTTTCTCCACTAGAAGGTAGTGTGAGCATAGGTTCACTGGATAACCTTCTTTTCAACTCCTTGAAATTATCTTCACTTTCCTCCGTCCAAACAAACTTAACTCATCTCCGAGTCAACTTTGTGAGTGGATTAGATAATCGAGGAAAATCATTCACAAAACCTTGATAATATCCAGCCAAACAAAGAAAACATCATATCTCAGTTACTGTTGTTGGTCTCGACCATCTTTCGATATCCTCTGTTTTTGCTGGATCCACAGATATCCCCTCTTTTGAGATTATGTGACCCAAAAATGAATCTTTATGATGCCAAATTTCACACTTGGTAAATTTGGCATAAAGATTCTCCTTCCTCAGGGTCCTCAATATAAATCTCAAGTGATCTTCATGTTCTTCCTTGCTCTTTGAATAGAAAATAATATCATCTATAAATACTACCACAAATTGATCAAGACAGTCTCTAAAGACTCTACTCATTAGATCCATGAAGATAGGAGGGGCATTAGTAAGACCAAATGGAATCACTATAAATTCATAGTGTCTATACCTTGTACGAAAAGCTTTCATTGGTATATCCTCCCTTTTTACCCTTGATTGATGATACCCTGAATGAAGATCAATCATGGAAACGTATTGAGCTCTGCGTAGTTGGTCAAATAGGTCCTCAATGCACGGGAGAGGATATTTGATCTTGATAGTGATCTTGTTAAGTTCTCGATAATCAATGCAGAGTCTCATTGATCCATCTTTCTTCTTAACAAACAGAACTGGTGCTCCCTAAGGTGACGCACTAGGGCGTATGAACACCTTATCAGGATTCTCTTGGAGTTGCTTATTCTATTCCTACAAATCTATTAGGGCCATTCTATAAGGTTTCTTTGAAATAGGCAAAGCATCCGGTATGAGTTCTATTGAATTCTAAACTTCACGATTCGGTGGAAGACCCGGTAATTCCTCCGAAAAGACATCATCAAACTCCCGTACAATGGACATATTCTTAATTATGAGTTTCTCACCAACCATTTGAGATAAATAACCTAAATTTAGTGGAATCAATACCCATAAAATGGAAGATATTTCCACCGGAAGGTTATGTTCATCCTTGCATTGATAGACGATCATAGATTGATCTGGAATATGAAATGCGACTTCCCTTATTTGGAAATTGATATGATCTCCATGTAGAGAAAGCCAATCCATGCCAATAATCACATCCATTTCCACTATAGGAAGGATCACATGATTTGTAGGAATCACTTTCCCGCAAACGTCAATCGGAGAAGAATTATAAACTTTTGATGCGACGGTTGTGCCATTAGGGGTTGTCACAGCTAACTCAACATCAAACTGTTGAGGTAATACGGTGATATCCTTAGAAAATTCTTCAGAAATAAAGGAGTGTGTGTATCCAGAATCAAATAAAACATTTGCTACTTTAGAGTGGATGGTATGTGTACCTTTCACCACATAGTTATCATACTCCACATTGCTGATAGAAATTGCATGTGACATTCCTTTGTCTTTAGTCTTAAGAGTTTTTTGACGTCGACCATCATCATCAACCCTTGCATTTGGGCATTGATTGGCATAATGCCCCATCTCCTTGAACTTGAAACATTGAAGTGTAGTAGGGTCATTTTGTGTATCCCTTCCTTTGATTTCATCATTAGACATCTTATTCCCATCATTGCGGCATTCAAATGCCCTATGACCTTCCATTCCACATTTGAAACATTTACTTGTACCTTAAAGACAACTCCCTCCATGTTTCTTTCCACACTTTGAGAATAAGGGAAAGCTCATCTTCTTTTCAGTGTGCTCTTTAGATTCAACGTTGAATTCCATTTTCCTCTTCTTATCAAACCCATATGACTGATGGGTTACTCCAATATCCATCTCGACTTTTAGATCACATCGAATGATTTCCTCATAGCTATTGAAGACCCTTATGGCTAACGCCCATAGAAGACTTGGTTTTATGCCACTAAATAATCGATTGATTTTACTCTCAGGTTGGATAATAATACCAGAAGTGTACCTTGCAAGTCTTGTAAAATTTTCTACATAAGTACCAACAGATTCATCATCCTTTTTCTTCAGTTCAAGAAACTCTTTATCTATCTTTGTTCAGAGAATACGAGAGAAGTAATTATTGAAAAATAAGTTCTTGAACTCATCCCATTAAATGGACTCAATTTCTTCCCTTTTCCTCATATTCTTAATAAGATTCCACCATTGATCTGTATCTCCTTCCAAACGATACACTGCTAGGATGACTTTATCATGTTCAGAACATTTAAGAACTGAAAATATCTTTTCAGTAGTACTAATCCATTGTTCAGCAACTAATGGATCAGTAGACCCGCTAAAAGAAGGTGGACGCTGCCTCATGATGGATTCAACAGAATGTTGCTCCTTCTTTTGCTCGTTTGGAAGTCCTGCATGATTCATATCTTGAGAAGTTGTGTGAGCATGGCTACAAGATTTTTCATTCTGGCTCCCATAACGTTTGGTTGCTCCGGGGGACAATCATTGCATTTCCCATCGCATTCCACATTAACACAGTTCGTTCAGGATCCATCCATTGATTAAAACCAAGAAGAATAGTGTGAGAAACACTAATTATAATAGGAAAACCACATAATCAAGAATAAAATTTCACACTTAATGTCTTATCCTAGTTTATTCATGGTCATTTCTAAAAAACTATCATTTTGTTCTATGCTTAGAATTATCCTTAGGGTTCTTACTAAGGATTTCACATCCTAGTTTCCAATGGCTGACTATACCTTTCCTCCGATACCAACTATAACGACCCATACTTTACATACATTGTTATTACATCAAAATTGAAGCACACTTATTACAACATATAACAAAACCATGAATGGACCGTATAGGTTTAGTGTCTTTAGAAACTAGAAAGCATACACAAATGGTTCATAAAGTATATACTTTGCCACCAATGTATTTCATCATATCTAGTGTCCCTTTTTGGAATATTCTACTTAATAACCTTCTTCCTGACCTGGTGAAATGAAACATACAAAAGGGTGAGCTCAAATGCCCAGTAAGGGTAAAAAAACGAAATATCAATCACATCATATACATAATCACATAACTTTTGGAAATCGTAACCTGCAAAAGAGATCATAATTTCATTACATGGGATAAATCATAGTAGTGAAATGTAATCCCAATAATCATAACTTAAAACATGAAACTTTGTGGCATACATACATAATCATTTAGAATCATTTCTTATTAGTCAAGACTTATTTCCAAGACTATCATAGTGGACAAAGTCCACTTCTGAACCGAGTTCACTCCTCATTTCAGTCCTGTTTCACTGAACCAGTTTAACCTGCCGTTCCATCCTTGTCTATATCATGAGATATAAAATCTTTACCCAATGAATTGGAGGGAGATCTGGGTCCCACCCATCTCATAATGATACCATTCTTATGTGTGCCACAAAATCAGAAAACCATACATCATAGCATAACCCATGTAATAAAAATGGGAATATTAAACATCGTGACATCATAAAACAATTCATATAAGATAAAGGAATTCATAAAAATATAATTCTATCACAACATAATCAAATCAATGTAATAATAGGGATAAAAACAGAACACTTTATTATCTTAGATGGAAAATAATTTTGATAAAACACTTGAACTTCATTCTTGAGGAAAATATCCTTTCTGCTTCAAATTTTTTTTTCCTTTCTTAACATGTCGTAAAATTATAAACTAAAATAAGTTGATTAAAAATTAACTTGAAAATTTTTAAAGGAAGCTTCTTGGAAATAATGTTTTAAAAATCCATTCATTACGTATATGTTAAAAAACATTCTTCGTACTTTTGTCGAAAAAGTCAGAAAGTACCTCATACCAAAAACGACAAAATATTCCTTTCATATCCTTTACTAAAAACTCACCGAAGGGTAAAATTGGATTTAAAAAACTATACGTGGATGGAAATACTATTACATGCTGTGTAAAAATGGATGTGGAGGATAAGATACACCCTAGTAAATTTCAAGGTATAAACAATATTGGATAAAAATGAGATTGTGATATTTCTCATACCTTAGGTCAGATTTGCCTCGTAAGTGTCTGAACCTCCAGTATAATGATTTAAATAATGTTATTGACTTATTACAGAATCATAATTCTTTTTATGATATCATATATGGTCATATTCTTAGCTTCTTACTAGTAATACTTCATTACAACTTGTTATTTGTGTGTTTATTACTTTTTGTTCTTATGCGTGTTTTATCAAATAAATTCTTATTCTTTTCTTTAGGTTATATATACCTCATTTATAGAATGTTATTAGTGTAATATATATAATATTAATTCATTCAATTCATTTATATAATAATTATGCAATTAAGATCATGTAGAACGAGTCGCATCACATCGTGGAGACGATATTCTGTACTTACGCACGAGCGATGATATCGTTCCCATGATCATGGAATTGTATTGTAGTGTATGTATACTATTTCATAATCAATATCACTTTACAATAATCATATATAGTCATTATTTACACCATTATACCCATCCAAGTAAGGTGGTGGTGGAAAGTATATTACACCACGGCGTGGAGACGGTATTCCGTACGTACAGATGCGCGGTGATTTCATTTTCCGTAGGATGGATAGATGGTGAAATAGGTTTGTTTCATACTTATAATGACATATAATTATATTAGTGATACTGATTTTATTACTTCATAATGAATCAACTAAAGAGAATGAAGTGGAAGAAGAAATAACAATGAAAGAATCGGTAACGGACATTACCTCTTCTTTGAGGTGCTTCTTTGAGCCCTCCTTTTAGGGCACTATAATTGGTCTTTGAAGAAAACCAGGACCTCTAGGATGTCTCTAGGGAAGTGTAGAGGAGAAATTGGTAGGGTTAGGCCGAGCTTGAAGGCTCATTGTGGTGTGAGGAAGAGAGGGAGGAGGTGCCCTTTTATAAGGGAGGAGAGGGGAACCTTTGGAATAACTAAAAATATTATTTTATTATAAAGCCAAATTCGGTTTTAAATAGATCCAAATTGATTTATTTCGAAGCTAAGGTGGGGATGGGTCTAAATAATCTCATCCAATATAATTTATACATGTTTAGGTTCCTATTTTTCCCTTATCATTTACATTTAACATTAAGTTAAATAATTTTACATTTATCGTGTCTTCTTATGTTCTTACACTATAATGTTAATAAACTTACTATAACAATCCAAACGAGCCCCAAGTTGTTTATTATTAATATATATAACCTTATCTAATTCATTTGGCCGAACCATAGTTTTTTAAGAATAAAATAACAATTAATAATATAATATTTGTTTTAAAAACTATTTTATGTCAATTTTGACACTATTTAGTAATTGATTTTTGTGAAAATCATAACAGAATTATTAGTTCGAAAAAAGTTAATAAAATCAATAATAACATGTCATATTAACCTATAAAATTATTGGAATTCATAAAAAGTATCATATTACATTTATTTGGGTATTTATAACATCAATTATGTCAATATTTCATTAATAAGATTATCACTGCATCATCATTGTGTCATAAATAAATTACATTTTATAATGTCTAAAAATTACAAATAAAATACAATTATGTATGAAATCTTCTTAAATTTCTAAGGAATATTTATAGTCGAATTTATCTTATATATAACCTTATATTAAAAATTACTTACTTATTAAACATTGATTTTAACTATTTTAACCCTTCTTTGAATAAATTAATAATAAATGTCCTACTCTAATCCAAGTGGGCCAAAATGGTCATATTTTATTCCTATGTTTGTTTTTGGTGGAATTAAACTTATACAATAGAATTAGGACATGTGTTAGGGTAATAATAATATCATTTGTACCCTTAATTACCATATTTACTTTTAACCGTGGTAAATAAAAGTAAAAAGTTACTATTCAACAAAAATTATTTTCATCTCATTGAACCACATTTTACTTACTAACATCAACCATGTCTCTCGGACTTTTGAAATTCCACTCACAGAAGCGGTAAAATTATGTATTATGAAAAATTTAGTTTTTTAACTACCACTTAGTGGTTTCTCTATTCATCAAAAATTGATTTTTCAGAAAAATACCATAATTTTACCCTAGGATAATTTTGATATTCCGAATCCAAAAATGAAGTCCATTTTGAAAAATAAAATTTATAAAATTTCCAAAAGTGGTTATTACTATTCATAACGGCTAGTTTTAATAATATTTTATTAGCATATCATTGTTTAGTGAAACTCAGTATTGCGTACGATGAAAACTATCGAGGAAGGTCGTGATTTCGTGTAAAGAAAGCCATGCATGTGTTGTGTGTAGAAAAATATTCCTTTGATGATTTATATAACATAAAAGTCTCTAGTGTTATATCTTCTATGATGCATCGGTCATTTTCCTAAGAGAAGTGTTGATGAAGGAGGTTAATGTTTTTGCATACGGATCATAGCAGTTGAGGCCTCATGAGCGAAATTACCTGAAACATGATGTCAATCTAGCAGTAGTTGTCCATGAGTTACTATTCCGGAGACAATATCTGTTGGGGGAGCACTTTGTGGTGTATATAGATACCAAGAGCCTCATGTATAACTTTTATCCTCATGAATTGATCCTTCGACAGTTTATATGGGATGAATATCTAAAATCCTTGGATTTTTATATTTTTTATGTGCCTGGAGAAGGCAATGTGGTTACAGACGCAATGAGTCAAAATACTCAAACGTAGGCCATAAAGGAATCTAGTGATGAATGGATGTTAATGACCCACTTTTATGAACTTCATGTAAATTTTCACGATAGTCATGGGAAGTCTTACCTCTCAACCTTAATAGATACATCTTCCCTTCTTGATAAGGTGATGAGTAGGTAGTTTAAAAATCCTAATATTTTTTCTCTCCATGAGAGTATATAAGGTGTTAAACCACCTCTGGATTGGTCTATAGATAGAGATTATGTCTTACATCTACATGGATATATTTGGGTTCCTTCAAATGGGAGATAAGAGTTGAGGAAAGAGTCCCATGCTTCCTAATGTGAAGTTTATCTAGGCATCTCAATGATGTATCAAGATATGTGAATCCAGTATTGGTGGCCTAGGATGGAATGTCATATTTCCGCCTTCATCAAAATGTTTTCCACCCTTCATCAAGTGACAGTGGAACACCAATGACCTGCAAGCTTGTAACAACCACTTCCAGTCTCAGAATTGAAATTGGAAGATGTTTCTATGGATTTTGTAGTAGGCTTACCTAGGTTACCGAGGGGTAACAATGCTATATGGGTAGTCATTTAATGATTAATGAAATCATACCACTTCATTCCTATTTATGATACTTTCTCAGTTGATGAGATAGGAATAATGTATATTTGTGAGATCAAATGACTACACTAAGTTCAACATAAAATCATTTCAGATAGGGATGCTTGTTTCACTTCATGGTTCTAGTGGGGTTTGTAAAAAGCTATGCGTACTCAGGTGCTTCTGAGAAAATATCTTCACCCTCAGACTGATGGATAATCAGAACTAAAAATACTGGTTTTAGAGGATATGGTCTAAGAATACATTCTTGATATCAGCGATTCATGGGTGAAGTATATCCCTCTCATTGAGTTCACCTATAATAACAGTTTTCTGGTGATTTTTTAGTTGGATCATTTTGAGGCCTTATATGGTAGTCCATGCCGTTCACCCATGTGCTGGCTAGAGGTAGGTGAGGCAGCCCTACATGGTCCTCATCTTGTTCAAGGGACATCAAAACAGGACCATCATATCAGGAAGGGTATGACTACTACTTAGTCTAGATAGAAATCTTATTCCAATCATCATCAATGACCTCTTGAGTTCGAGTTTGGGGATTGTATTTTTCTTCACGTTTCACCCAGCCAAGGGCAGCGATAGTTAATAATGTAGGGGAATCTATCACCTCATCACGTCGGGCCATTTTAAATTCACGAGGGAGTCGGTATAGTAGCTTATCAATTATCACAACCTCAAAAGTATCGTTCCATGCACAATGTCATTCATGTCTCTCAAAATTGCTAATATCATGACAACTTGTCTAATACCTTTGGTCCTGAGGATGTTGAGTTAAATGTTTATTCTACCTTTGATGAGTATCTAGTACGCATCGTTGACCGAAGCATAATGGCTCTCCAAGGCATTTTTTCCACCTCAACGGGTGCTATGGAAGTACGACCGAGTACATGATGAGACTTGGAAGAGGGATGTCGACATATATTCCCAATTAATAGAGTTGTTCTCAGATACTATTTCCTTACCCTTGAAATGAGAACTCGAGGGTGAGTTATTTTAAGGGGGGGACACTGTAGGAACCTATTTTTTCACTCTGGTATGGATCCTTTAATTTTTTATCTAAATATTTACATTGAAAAAAATATAGATTCTTAATGAGTTAAAAATAGTTCTAAGAGTGTCCGGGGAATGTATGGAGCTCAGAACACCTCTTTTTGGGAAAACCGGCCAAGTCACACAGTTTGCGCAAGGTTAGCTCATAGTTTTCCTCACCGTGTTGAAGTTGTTTTTCTAGACTCTGGCACATCGCCCAGTTGGTGCACGGCAGTGCAACCAAACCATGGGAATGCCACTTTTTTCCCCCTATTTTGGATATGACTATCTTTCACAGTTTCCACACGATTCCAAAAATATTGTGGAAAAACCATGCGTAGACTAAAGACCTATGTAAAATGCCCAAAATTCTTTTAATGATATATTAATCCAACATGTTCCACCCTGATAAAAGATTATGTGGGATTATCATATTTACCTCTGATTTTGGATCTTTTTAATGATCCAAACATGAAATCAAGTTATCTTCTTCATCTGACATCCGACCGAGCATCCAGTCATCATGTTCGATGCGCAACCTTATGTAGTCAAGTAATCTTTATCAATTATTCTTCTCTTTCACTATTGATCTAGATATCTCCATGTCATAATTTTTCAAATTTTCTTATATCTTCTCCAAACCGAGGGAAATAAAGTGCCGATACTGGAGTAGAGGGATCGTACAACCATAAGGTGGTGGTTTATAACCCATCCCTAATGTTCATTATTTTTTAGTGTTCATGTGGGCCCCACTGGTTTCGTTGAAAACAATTTATTAAATTAATATTCCAGGATTACACTGATTGGAATTGAATTGTTATGATATTCATAAATTTGTGATTTGTTGTTAGTGGTTTCACCCACAACTCAAAATACCTCATGTCATGGTTTACACCATTATTGAGTTTTTAGTTTTTCAAAATGTTTGAGCCACTGTTCGGGTGTGTTGTTACTTGACTTTCTTAAAGGTGAGTATTCCTATCATAATTGGCTTGTTATTAGTGAGAGTTTCATCATGGCATCTTCCATGTATGCTCACCACATGACCCTCTTAATGTATGTTCTTACAAATGTTCATTAAATGTGAAATATGAAATGTGAAATAGAAAGTATACTATGTATATAACTTTTCCTTATCAAAATATATTGAATAAAGGTTACGTGTCAGTAGAACCCTTTTCCATGTTGATGGAATGTAGAAGAGTGAACCTCAATAATAGAAAAATATTTAATGGCAAACTAAGATATTATTAAATGGTTGCAACGCTACTTGGCCTATCAACGCTATCAGAATAAAAGACATGAAAAATGGTTTCGAATCTACTTGATCTATCCAACATAATGTAAGGAAAGGCATGAACCAAATGAATTATCACATAATTAAAATATCAAATAAGAATGGGCTGACATGAGGTCTCCGTGGATTCTGAGAGGATAACACCTTGGGTTTTGGGAACCCCATTCTGATTCAAGGACATAGTTTTATTAGGTTGATACCCACCTAGAATTAGATTATTTTTTATTCCTTGGATGGTCAGTATACTATCATTGGGTCCCCTTCTTATTATAGTATACCTCAGAAACACTCTTGGATCCAACATTGACAAGTAGGTGCCATGGATACACACGATATACCCAGGCCTTGCTTTGCCCGATTTTACCTTGGATTCACTCCTTGGACTCAATAGGCACCTTATTTTGGAATTCCTTAGATTAAACTCATTGTATTAAACTCTTACTCCTTATCTAGAATCATATACTACTGAGTTAGATTTTTGTGAGTTTATTTCACCTTGTTTTTTACCTTATAACTCCCTCATTGGATATCATTAACTCGTTGCCTTGTTACGTCTAGGGTCCTTCAATACATAAAATATACTAAGATGATGTTAGTTTTGGATATGCCTCACATGACCTATTAACATTAAATGGTAATTAATTAATTAATGAACTGGTTACATGTTCATACACCCATCGAGGGCCGATGTTGGTACATTGTTATTTAATTATTTTGTACTAATTTCTTTACATTATATATATATGCATGCCTGTACACTGTTATATTCCATTACACACACCAAATGTTATAGACTCCATTGTTGGTGGCCCACTGAGATTTATCTCACTCCCTCTCCGGGATATGTTTGATACCCAAAGCATATTACATGGTTGCATGTATTTATAAAGGGAAGCATGCAACTGCCAATACATTATTGTGTGCTGATAGGATTGAGCTAGATAGCAGATGACCGAGTAGGATATAGGGATTCTTAGAGTATACATTGTTTACTTTTAACTTGTGTAACATTTTATGATTATTTTATTTTATCTTTGCTTTCCATTATTCAAGTGACATGAAATTACATCATCACTTCTCAAGTTGTTATAGTTATTGTTATTCATGTTTATCTATTTCATCAGTTTTCTTTTTATATTTATTTATATTTATTTGTTTATTTCCTATTTATTTAAGACCCCATCAGATATGCTACACTCTACTAATGAGGGTATAGTCTTCCCACGGACACAACCATGGACATCACTACTATTCAGTAGCCTCTGGCATTCGGGAAGATGTTCTTGAGGCCATGTGGCCCACCAGGCTCGGGGCACCCATTATGTGGCATCCGAGTTCGGGTTGTCACAAGTGTCCTATACAATAGCCTAATGGGGTCACATACTTTTAATTGAAATGATATTCTGTAATCATAATTTATCAACATACCCTCAAGCCTAAGTCAGATAATCAAGACATGTCCATGTTTTTGAAAAGCATATAGCCTTTGTAACACCCGATACTTTTTTGAGAAATATTTTGTTTTTAAATCATCAAAGGAATCTTTCACTACATACAACACTAGATTGGATTGCTTTAAACGCAATCGAGGCCTTCCTCGATAGCATGCGTCGTACGCAATATCGAGTTTCACTAAACAAGGATATGTTATTAAAATATTATTAAAACTAGCCGTTATGAATAGTAATGAGCACTTTTTGAAATTTTATAAATTTTATTTTTCAAAATAGACTTCATTTTTGTATTCGGAATATCAAATTTTTCCTAGGGTGAAATTTGGGTATTTTTCTGTAAACATTCAATTTTTGATGAATAGTGAAACAACTAAGTGGTAGTTAAAAAAATGAATTTTTCATAAAACATAATTTTACCACTTTTGTGAGTGGAATATCGAAAATCCGAGAGACACAGTTAATATCAAGGACTACAATGTGGTTCAATGAGATGAAAATAATTTTTGGTGAATAGTAACTTTTTACTTTTTTTTACCATGATTAAAAGTATTTAGTGTAATTAAGGGTAAAGGAGTAATTAATATTACCCTAACACATGTCATAATACTATTGGATAAGTGTAATTAGACCAAAAACAAACTTAGGAATAAAATATGACCATTTAGACCCACTTGGATTAGATTAGGAAATTTATTATTAATTTATTTAAAGAAGGGTTAAAATAGTTAAAATCAATGTTTAATAAGTAAATCATTTTCAATATGGGGTTATACATAAGATAAATTCGACTATAAATATTAATTAGAGTGATAATAAAGTTTCCAACATATTGGTATATTATTTGTAATTTTTAGACTTAAAATAATTTAATTTATTTATGATACAATGATGATGCAGTAATTCTCTTATTAATGAAATATTGACATGATTGATGTTATAAATAACCAAATAAAAGTAATTTGAGTTTTTTTATGAGTTCCACTAATTTTTTAGGTTAATATGACTTGTTAGTATTGATTTAATTAACATTTTTAGAACTAATAATTCTGTTATGATTTTCACAAAAATCAATTACTAAATAGTGTCAAAATTGACATAAAATAGTTTTTAAAACAAATATTATATTATTAATTGTTATTTTATTCCTAAAAATCTAAGGATCTGCTAAATGACTTAGATATGGTTATATATATTAATAGAAAACAACTTGGGGTTCTATTGGCTTGATATAGTAAGTTTATTAACCTTCTATTGTAATAAAACAAGAAGACATGGTAAAAGTTAAATTATCTAACTTAAAGTTAAATCTAAATGACAAGGTTAAAATTGATACCTAAACATGTATAAATTATATTGGATTTGAGTATTTCGACCCACACCCACCATATATTCTAAATATATCAATTTGGAGCTATTAATAACCTAATTTGACTTTAAAATAAAATAATATTTTTAGTTATTCCAAAGGTGCCCCTCTCCTCCATTATAAAAGGGCACCTCCTCCCTCTCTTCCTCACACCACATTGAGCCTTCAAGCTAGGCCAACCCCTGCCAATTTCTTCTCTCCAATTCCCTAGAGACTTCCTAGAGGTCCTGGTCTTCTTCAAAGACC
The DNA here is from genome assembly GCA_963277665.1 of Viscum album. NCBI lineage: Eukaryota > Viridiplantae > Streptophyta > Magnoliopsida > Santalales > Viscaceae > Viscum > Viscum album. The sequence continues at coordinate 705,802,441 of OY728157.1, read as the reverse complement.
AATTTTAGTTCCCTAAAAGGAAGTCTCAAAGAAGCGCTTCAAAGAATAAGTAATGTCTGTTACCGATTCTTTCATCATTATTTATTCTTCCACTTATTCTTATGTTGTTGTTTCATTATGAAGTAATAACATAAATATCACTAATATAAGGATATGTTATTATAGGTATGGAATAGTCCTATTTCACCATCTATCCATCCTATGGAAAATGAAATCACTTCGCGTGCGTATGTACGGAATACCATCTCCACGCCGTGGTGTAATCTATTTTCCACCACCACCATAATTGGATGGGTATAATGGTGTAAATAATTTCTATATATGATTATTGTAAATTGATATTGATTCTGAAATATTATATATACACTCCAATACAATTCCACAATCATGGGAACGATATCATCGCTCGTCCGTACGTACAGAATACCGTCTCCACGATGTGATGAAACTCGTTCTACATGATCTTCATTGCATAATGATTATATAAATGAGTTTAATGAATGAATATGATATATATTATACTAATACCTTTCTGGAAATTAGGTATCTATAACTTAAAAAGAAAAATAATAATTTATTCAACAAAACACGCATAAGAACAAAAAGTTTTAAACACCCGGATAACAAGTAGTAATGAAATATTACTAATAAAAAGCTAAGAATATGACCATATATGATATCATAAAAATAATTAAGATTCTCTAATAAGTCAATAACATTATTTAAATCATTATACTGGAGGTTCAGACACTTATGAAGCAAATCGGACCTAAGGTAAGGGAAATATCACAATCTCATTTTTATTCGAGATTGTTTATACTTTGGTATTTACTAGGGTTTATTTTATCATCCACATCCATTTTTCCTCAATATGTAATATTCATATCCTTCTACAACTGTTTACATCCAATTTCACCCTTCGGTGAGTTTTTAGTAAAATATATGAAAGGAAACTTTTGTCGTTTTTTTGTACGATGTACTTTTTGATGTTTCCGACAACAGTAAGAGAATAATGTTTTTTTAACTTATAAGGAATGAATAGATTTTTAAAAAATTATTTCCAAGAAGCTTCCTTTACAAGTTATCAAGTTTATTTTTAATAAACCTCTTTTATATTGTATGACATATTAAGAAAAGAAAAAAAAATTGAAGTAGAAAGGATATTTTCCTCAAGAATGGAGTTCAAGAGTTGTATCAAAATTATGTTCCATCTAAGATAATATAGGGTTCTGTTTTTATACATATTATTACATGGATTTGATTATGTTGTGATGGAAATATTTTTATGTATTCCATTATCTTATATGAATTGTTTTATGATGTCATGATGTTTAAGATTCCCATTTTTATTACATGGGTTATGCAATGATGTATGGTTTATGATTTTGTGGCACACATAAGAATGGTGTAATTATGAGATGGGTGGGACATATATCTCCCTCCAATGAATTGGTTAAATATTTTATATCTCATGAGATAGAGATGGATGGAACGGTAGGTTAAACCGGTTCAGTGAAACATGACTGAAATGAGGATTGAACTCGGTTCAGAAATGGACTTTGTCCACTAAGACAGTCTTGGCCATGAGTCTTGACTAATATGAAATGATTCTCTATGATTATATGTGTATGACACAATGTTTCATGTTTAATGTTATGATTTTTGGGATTATATTTCACTACCATGATTTATCCCATGTTATGAAAAGTATGATCTATTTTGCAGGGTAAGATTTCCAAAATGTTATGTTCTTATGAATTTGATTTGTTTGATATTTCTTTCATTTACCCTTACTGAGCATTTGAGCTCACCCTTTTCTATGTTTTCTTTTACCTAGGTCAGGAATAAGGATATTAAGTATGATATGCCAAAAAGGGACTCTAGATATAATGAAATAAATGGGAGACAACGTTGGTGTTTTATGAACCAGTTGTTTATGTTTCCCAGTTTCTAAAGACACTATACCTATACGGTCCTTTCCTAGTTTTGTAATATGTTGTAATAAGTGTGCTTCATTTTATAAGTAATATCAATGTATGTAAAGTATATGTCGTTATAGTTGGTATCAGAGGAAAGGTATAGTCAACCTTTGGAAACTAGGATGTGAAAGCCTTAGTAAGAACCCTAAGGATAAGTGTAAGCCTAGAACACAATCGTCGTGTTTTAAGAATGACCATGAATAACCTAGTATAATACCTTATGTATGAAATTTTATTCATGATTATGTGGTTTTCCTATTATAATTAGTGTTTCTCACACTATTCTTCTTGGTTTTAGTCAATGGATGGAACCCGAAAGAACCGTGTTAATGTGGAATGTGACGGGAAATGCAATGATTGTCCCCCGGAGTAACAAAACGTTATGGAAGCTGGAATGAAAAATCATGTATCCATACTCACACAACTTTCTCAAGCTATGAATCATGCAGTACTTCCAAACGAGCAAAGGAAGGAGAAACATTCTGTTGAATCCTTCATGAGGCAGCGTCCACCTTTTTTTAGTGGGTCTACTAATCCAATAGTTGCTAAAACAATGGATTAGTACTACTGAAAAGATATTTTTAGTACTTCAATGTTCTAAACATGATAAAGTAATATTAGCAGTGTATTGTTTGGAAGGTGATGTTGATCAATGGTGGAATATTATTAAGAATACGAGGCAATGGGATGAAATTGAGTCCATGGAATAGGAATAGTTCAAGAACATATTTTTCAATAAGTACTTCCCTCTTATTCTCCGAACAATGATGGAGAAAGAGTTTCTTGAACTGAAGCAAAAGGACGATGAATATGTTGGTACCTATGAAGCAAATTTTTCAAGACTTGCAAGGTACACTTTTGGTATTATTATCCAACCTGAGAGTAAGATCGATCGATTCTTTAGTGGCTTAAAACCAAGTCTTCGAAGGGCCATAGCCATAAGGGACTTTAATAGCTATGAGTAAATCATTCGATGTGCTCTCAAAGTTGAGATGGTGATTGGAGTAACCCATCAGTCATATGGGTTTGATAAGAAGAGGAAAATGGAATTCAATGGAAAATCTAAAGAGAACACTAAAAATAAGATGAGTTTTCCCTTATGCTCAATGTGTGGAAAGAAACATGGAGGGAGTTGTCATAAAGGGACAAGTAAATGTTTCAAATGTGGAAAGGAAGGTCATCAGGCATTTGAATGCCACAATGATGGGAAGAAGATATCTAATGATGCAAACAAAGGAAGGGGCACACAGAATGAACCTACTACACTTCAATGTTTCAAGTGCAAGGAGATGGGGCATTATGCCATTCAATGCCCAAATAAAAGGGCTGATGATGATGGTCGACGTCAATAAACTCTTAAGGATAATGACAAAGGAAAGTTGCATGCAATTTCTATAAGCGATGTGGAGTACGAAAACGATGTGGTGAATGGAACACTTATCATCCACTCTAAATTAGAAAATGTTATATTTTATTCTGGATCCACCCACTCTTTTATTTATGAAGATTTTTCTAAGGGTATCACCATATTACCTCAACAATTAGAAGTTGCGTTAGCTATGACAACACCTAATGGCACAACAGCCGCATCAATATGTTTATAATTCTTCCCCGATTGATGTTTATGGGAAAGTGCTTCCTGCAAATCTTTTGATCCTTCCTATAGTGTAATTTGATGTGACCTTGGCATGGATTGGAATTCTTTATATGGAGATCATATCAATTTCCAAAGAAGCGAAGTCACATTTCATATTCCAGATCAATCTATGATCTTCTATCGATGCAAGGATGAACATAACCTCCCAGTGGAAATTTCTTCCATCATATGGGTCTTGATTCCACTAAATGAGGGTTATTTATCTCAAAAGGATGGTGAGAAAGTCATGATTAAGAATATGACCGTTGTACGAGAGTTTTATGATGTCTATCCAGATGAATTGCCAGGTCATCCACCAAATCGTGAAGTTTTGTTTTCAATAGAACTCGTACCGGGTGCTTTGCCTATTTCAAAGACACCTTATAGAATGGACCCAATTGAGTTGCAGGAATTGAAGATGAAACTCTAAGATAATCTTGATAAGGGGTTAATACACCCTAGTGCGTCACCTTGGGGATCACCTATCCTATTTGTTAAGAAGAAAGATGGATCAATGAGACTCTGCATTGATTATCGAGAACATAACAAGATCACTATCAAGAAAAAATATCCTCTCCCATGCATTGATGACTTACTCGACCAACTACGTGGAGCTCAATACTTTTCCAAGATTGATCTTCATTCAGGGTATCATTAATTAAGGGTCAAAAGGGAGGATATACCAAAGACGACTTTCCATACAAGGTATGGACACTATGAATTTATAGTGATTCCATTTGGTCTTACTAATTCCCCTTCTATCTTCATGGATCTGATGAATAGATTCTTTAAAGACTATCTTGATCAGTTTGTGGTAGTCATTATAGACGATATTCTTGTATATTAAAAGAGAAAGGAAGAACATGAAGATCACTTGAGAATTATATTGAAGACCCTGAGAAAGGAGAATCTTTATGCCAAATTTACCAAGTGTGAATTTTGGCATCAAAAAGTTTCATTTTTGGGTCACATAATCTCAAAAGAGGGGATATCTTTGGATCCAGCAAAAATAGTGGTTATCGAAAGATGGTCGAGACCAACAACAGTAACTGAGATCCAAAGTTTTCTTTGTTTGGCTGGATATTATCGACGTTTTGTGAAATATTTTGCACGATTATCTAATCCACTCACCAGGTTGTCTCAGAACGGAGTTAAGTTTGTTTGGACAGAGGAATGTGAAGAGAATTTGAAGGAGTTGAAAAGAAGGTTATTCAGTGCACATGTTCTCACACTGCCTTGTAGTGGAGAAAGGTTTCTGATCTATAGTGATGCATCCACGAAGGGATTGGGGTGTGTTTCTATGCTTAATGATATGGTGATAGCTTATGCCTCACGACAATTGAAAATCCATGAGAAAAAATACCCAACTCATGATTTGGAGTTAGCTGCGGTAATCTTTGCATTAATCATATAGAGGCATTATCATTATAGAGAGAGGTGTGACATTTATACTGATCATAAAATTTTAAATTATATTTTCACACAAAATGAGATGAATATGCGCCAAAGAAGATGGTTGGAGGTGATTAAGGATTACGACTGCTCAATTCATTACCACCCTAGGAAAGCATACAAGGTGGACGATGCATTAAGTCGACAAGACCATGCTTGTTTATCCATGATGAGGATCACAAAGGATCCAATATTTATGGATTTACAAAGGATGGATCTTGGAATTATAATGGAATGCGGAAAATCATATCTTTATCAAATGAATATTCAACCATCTATTAATGTGAAGATTAAAGAGGAGCAGAAAGAAGATGTAGAGTTACAAAATAAGGTGATAAATATTCCTGAATTCAACCTTGATTGTGATGGGATAATAAAGTTCAAGAATCAGGTTTGTGTTCCTCCCATCCCCGAATTGAAGATGGAGCTGCTGGATGAGGCTCATAGTTATTCATTCTCTATTCATCCTGGAAGCACGAAGATGTATAGGGACCTGAAAGAGTACTTCTGCTGTGATGGCATGAAAAGAGATGTTGCTGAATATGTCTCTCGATGCTTGGTTTGTCATCACGTTAAAGCTGAGTGACAAAAGTATAAGGGGATGTTACAACCATTACCCATGCCTGAATGGAAATGGGAAAACATCACTATAGACTTTGTTAGAGGACTTCCTAAAACATCCAAAGGTAATAATGCTATCTGGGTCATATTTGATCGTCTTACAAAGTCTGCACACTTCATTTCTATTAGAGAGGATTTCTCTCTATATCAACATTCCAGGATATATGTAAAGGAAGTGGTAAGATTGAATGGAGTACCACTTTCTATTATATCTGATCGGGATCCGAGATTTACCTCTAAGTTCTGGTAAAGTCTTCAGTATACTCTGGATACAGAGTTGAGTTTAATCAATGCATATCATCCTCAGACAGATGGTCAGTCTGAGAGAACAATTCAAACTCTAGAAGATATGTTGAGAGTTTTCTCTATGGATTTAAAAGGTGGTTGGGATCAACAACTACATTTGGTGGAATTTTCATATAATAATAGCTTTCACTCCTGTATTCAGATGGCTCCTTCTGAAGCACTCAATGGAAAGAAATGCAGGACTCGAACATACTGGGATGAAGTTGGGGAAAGAAAGCTATTAGAACCTGATCTCGTTGATGAAATGGTAGAAAAGGTCAGATCTATTAAACAACACATAAGAGCAGCTCAGAGTCGACATATTAGTTATGCCGACAACCGAAGAAAATACATAGAGTTTGAAGTGGGTGATAAAGTGTTCTTACGAATATCTCCCTGGAAGAGGGTCATGTGATTTGGAAAGAAGGAGAAGTTGAGCCCTAGATATATCGGGCCTTTCAAAATACTGGATCGTGTTGGAAAGGTAGCTTACAGGTTGGCGCTTCCACAGAATCTCTCTCAAGTTCACGATGTGTTCCATGTATCTCTTCTGAGAAAGTACATACTTGATCTTTCACATGTAATCAGCTCAGAAGTTGTACCGCTGGAGCAAGATCTTTCTTATGAAGAACAACCGATAGAGATTATGGATCATAGTGAAAAATTCCTACGGAACAAGACCACTCAATTGGTGAAAGTTTTATGGAGGAACCACCAGTTAGAAGAAGCTACTTGGGAGCTTGAGGATATAATGAGGGAAAGGTATCCTCATCTTTTTGTTACAAAGTGAGGAATTTCGAGGGCGAAATTCATTTTAAGGGGGGTAGAATATAACACCTGAGACTTTTATGAGAAATGTTTTTTTAAATCATCAAAGGAATCTTTCACTACAACAACACTAGATTGTCTTGCTTTAAACGCAATCGCGGCCTTCCTGGATAGCTTGCGTCGTACGCAATACCGAGTTTCACTAAACAATGATATGCTATTAAAATATTATTAAAACTAGCCGTTATGAATATTAATAACCACTTTTTGAAATTTTATAAATTTTATTTTTCAAAATGGGCTTCATTTTTGGATTAGGAATATCGAATTTATCCTAGGGTGACATTTTGGTATTTTTCTGAAAACTTTCAATTTTTGATGAATAGTGAAACCACTAAGTGGTAGTTAAAAAATTGAATTTTTCATAAAATGAAATTTTACCGCTTCTGTGAGTGGAATTTCAAAAATCCAAGAGACACGGTTGCTATCAGTAAATAAAATGTGGTTCAATGAGATGAAAATAATTTTTGGTGAATAGTAACTTTTTAATTTTTTTAACCACGGTTAAAAGTAAATATGGTAATTAAGGGTAAAAATGATATTATTATTATCATAAAACATTTCTAATTCTATTGGATAAGTTTAATTAGACCAAAAACAACATTAGGAATAAAATATGACCATTTAGGCCCACTTGGATTAGATTTTGACATTTATTATTAATATATTTAAAGAATGGTTAAAATAGTTAAAATCAAAGTTTAATAAGTAAATCATTTTTAATATGGGGTTATATATAAGATAAATTCGACTATAAATATTCATTAGAAATATAAAAATATATCCAACATAATGGTATTTTATTTGTAATTTTTAGACTTAATATAATTTAATTTATTTATGATACAATGATGATGCAATAATTATCTTATTAATGAAATATTGACATAATTGATATTATAAATACCAAAATAAATGTAATTTGATATTGTTTATGAATTAAAATAATTTTATAGGTTAATATGACATGTTAGTATTTATTTAATTAACTTGGTTTGAACTAATGATTCTGTTATGATTTTCACAAAAATAAATTACTAAATAGTGTCAAAATTGTCATAAAATAGTTTTTAAAACAAATATTATATTATTAATTAGTATTTTATACCTAAAAATCTAAGTTTCGTCCAAATGACTTAGATAAGGTTATATATATTAATAATAAGAAACTTGGGTTAGTTTGGCTTGATATAGTATGTTTATTAACCTTATAGTGTAAGAAAACAAGAAGACAAGGTAAATGATAAATTATCTAACATAATGTTAAATGAAAATGATAAGGTTAAAATTGATACCTAAACTTTTATAAATTCTATTGGATGAGTTTATTTCAACCCATACCCACCTTATCTTCTAAATATATCAATTTGGAGCTATTAAAAACCGAATTTTACTTTATAATAAAATAATATTTTTAGTTATTCCAAAGGTGCCCCTCTCCTCCATTATAAAAGGGAACCTACTCCCTCTCTTCCTCACACCACTTTGAGCCTTCAATATTGGAAAAACCCTGCCAATTTCATCTCTCCAATTCCCTAGAGACATCTTATAGGTCCTCGTCATCTTAAAAGACCAATTTTAGTGCCCTAAAAGGAAGTCTCAAAGAAGCACTTCAAAGAAGAGGTAATGTCTGTTACCGATTCTTTAATCTTTATTTCTTATTCAACTTATTCTTCTGTAGTTGTTTCATAATGAATTAATAACATCAGTATCACTCATATACGGATATGTTATTGTATGTATGAAACAACCCTATTTCACCATCTATCCATCCTACGGAAAATGAAGTCACCGCGCGTGCGTACGTAAGGAATACCGTCTCCACGCTGTGGTGTAATCTATTTTCCACCACCACCATACATTGATGGGTATAATGTTGTAAATAATGTCTATATATGATTTTTGTAAAGTGATATTGATTCTGAAATAGTATATATACACTCCGATACAATTCCACAATCATGGGAATGATATCATCGCTCGTGTGTACGTACGGAATACCGTCTCCACGATGTGATGCGACTCATTCTACATGATCTTCATTGCTTAATGATTATATAAATGAATTTAATGATTTAATATGATATATATTACACTAATACCATTCTGGAAATGAGGTATCTATAACCTAAAAAGAAAAATAAGAATTTATTTGACAAAACAGGCATAAGAACAAAAAGTAATAAACACCCTAATAACAAGTAGTAATGAAATATTACTAATAAGAAGCTAAGAATATGACCATATATGATATCATAAAAATAATTATGATTTTCGAATAAGTAAATAACATTATTTAAATCATTATACAGGACGTTCTAAGACTTACGAATCAAATCAGAACTAAGGTAAGGGAAATATCACAATCTCATTTTTATCTGAGATTGTTTATACTTTTGTAATTAGTGGGGTGTATTTTATCATCCACATCCATGTTTCCTCAATATGTAATATTTATATCTTTCTACAATTTTTTAAATCCAATTTTACCCTTCGGTGAGTTTTTAGTAAAATATATCAATGGAATCTTTTGTCATTTTTTTGTACGTTGTACTTTTTGACGTTTCTGAAAAAAGTAAGAGAATAATGTTTTTTACCTTATAAGGAATGAATAGATTTTTAAAACATTATTTCCAAGAAGATTCCTTTACAAGTTTTCATGTTTATTTTTAATCAACCACTTTTATATTGTATGACATGTTAAGAAAGGAAAATAAATTGAAGTAGAAAGGATATTTTCCTCAAGAATGGAGTTCAAGAGTTTTATCAAAATTATTTTCCATCTAAGATAATATAGGGTTCTGTTTTTATCCCTATTATTACATGGATTTTATTATGTTGTGAAGGAAATATTTTTATGAATTCCTTTATCTTATATGAATTTTTTTATGATGTCGCGATGTTTAAGATTCCCATTTTTATTACAGGGGTTATGCTATGATGTATGGTTTATGATTTTGTGGCACACATAAGAATGGTATCATTATGGGATGGGTGGGACCTATATCTACCTCCAATGCATTTGGTAATGATTTTATATCTCATGAGATTGACACGGCTAGAACGGAAGGTTAAACCGGTTTAGTGAAACAGGACTAAAACGAGGAGTGAACTCGGTTCAGAAATGGACATTGTCCACTAAGATAGTCTTGGCCATGAGTCTTGACTAATAAGAAATGATTCTCTATGATTATGTGTGTATGCCACAAAGATTTATGTTTTAAGTTATGATTTTTGGGATTACATTTTACTACCATGATTTATCCCATGTTATCAAAATTATGATCTCTTTTGTAGGGTAAGATTTCCAAAATGTTATGTTCTTTTGAATTTGATATGTTTGAAATTTCTTTCGTTTACCCTTACTGAGAATTTGAGCTTACCATTTTGTATGTTTTCTCTTACCCAAGTCAGGAAGAAGGATATTAAGTAGGATATGCCAAAAACGGACTCTATATATGATGAAATAAATGGGAGACAACGTAGATGCTTTATGAACCAGTTGTTTATGTTTCCCAGTTTCTAAAGACACTATACATATGCCGTCATTTCCTAGTTTTGTTATATGTTGTAATAAGTGTGCTTCAATTTTTATGTAATAGAAATTTATGTAAAGTATGGGTCATTATAGCCTTGGTTCCACATTCCATATGACAACATGTCCATATGTTGGAACGTGTGGATCCTCAGTCTAACATCCCAACCATACCTTACATAACACATACCTTGGATCCGCAGTCCGAGTAGTCTCATTTAATGTAATTGTTAGTGGAAATGATCCTTAGTTCAACAACATAACCCGTTTATTACATTGCATTGGTTTAGAGACTCAGTCCAACCTGACCCATGGGCATATAACATCATGTCAATTCCCCACATACATCTCGACCATGTGAACATTCTTCTTTAACCATAAAAATGTTGCTGACACAAACCAAATTTGATAAGCAAATTTATCATTTATAATAATAAATAATTATACATATCCTCAAAAAATTATTAATCAATTAACAAAAATACGATTATGAAAAATACCAAATATTTTATTTTATTAACTATGAACGTTCGTCATTTAGTTCAATTCATCAACCAAGTTAACTTTCCAACATAATCGTCACATTTTCAATATCACTAACCCATATATCATTACAGTTACTATAGTCCGGTTGGACTATTAAAACAATATAATGACATCAAATAGAATACAAAATTCCTTATTTGAAATAATCTTGAAGGAACCCTTTAAAACCCGATACATCCTCATTAAAAACAAAAAAATTACCCAAGACCTTATTTTATATTTACAACCGCAATAGGGGCCTTTAAATTAATTTAACATGGGGAAACATGCCACTATTTTAAAGAATCATTTAAATATATATATAAAACCCCATTTTTAAAAACAATTCGAGGATGAAACCTCATTTAAAACACTACCCACTAATAAAACACCATTTTCATTCATTGTAAACCCTAACTAAATAAAATTATAAACAAAACCTTTATTCCATTTAAAAATACATCTAGGAATTTCATAAAAGATACCATTTAAATATTTCAATTATATAATTAATATTTTACACACATCCACTTGTAATTCACAACATAATCACATTATTAGTTATCTTAATTTAATATTTACCAAAATACTTTTATATCCTTAATGTTTCGATATACCCCAATGGTTGCCCTAAGGTTAGTCTCAAAAAACTGACAGAACCAATGTGGTCCATACAAGATTTCACACCTCAAAATAAGGCCCAATATCTATTTCCTTGATCATTAAGTCCAAAAAAATATTATTATTAAATTGGAAAAACTATATACACAAATAAAACACCATGAATATGGGAAAAACATTACAGAAAACCTACCTCATGATTAAAGATGATTAATAGCTCAAACACGTCCCTTGATTTGAACACGACTAACTAATTACAATAGAATTAAGAAAACCATATAAAAAAAGTCCTTAGGGATAAAAAAGTATTGGAATAATTCCACAATCCTAATTACAGAAAATTGAATGAAGAGGATTGTTAGACTCGCATGGATATTCAGTTTAAACAAAATGGCAATCAAAATTCACAAGAATCGATGGACATTCACACATACAAGAAGAAGTATCTCCTAGTTTTTCACCTTTATTATTGGGGGTTTAATGAGGAATGAATCCAGGGTGAAAATAAAAATGATTGGGTTAAAAAATTGATAATTTAACACTTTTTAATGTCTGCATATTTGGACAAACCATGGTCTAACCATGCAGCACCCTCCATCATAGATGGTCCAAGCTACATGGTCTCACGGGGGAACCCACATTGTTTGGAAACCCATATAGAGACTATGATTATTATATTTTACAATATAAGGCTTGGCTTCATTGCATCCTCTGGTTAGAAAATGGTTAAATGTAACGATGCGCTTACCATGAGCTAAACAAGGTTTTTCCTCCATTCATTTACTTTTTTGTTTCTCGATCACTTGAGACACCGCTATAAAATTCCATACACCCAACCGCCACATTATAGACCATAATAAATTGAGTTTAAAAAAAATTTAAACAATTACACACCTCTATGAACATTCAGGATCTTATAGGAAAAATTTAGTTTTGAAACAAATCTTCCATTAAACGATGAAACAATTTATTTTTTAAAAAAATAGAGATTTTTATTTTTAAATTTTTTTTATATTATATTCCTAAAATCTAATTTTATGAATTTAAAATAATTTAATTTAATATATAACATATAAATATTGTTAATATCACTCTGTAATTTAGATTTAGATAATTTATTAAGATAAAATACCATAATGAGCATTAGAAAATTTTTCATAAAAATGCATTGTTTATATATATTTATTTTATTTTTAATTGATTGTTAAAAAAAGAATTCAATGTGGAAAATTTGTAATCCATACATTCATAATTTATTTAATATTATTAATCTCTTGTATTGCAAAGGATTGGTGATAATTATCATAAAATAAATAGGGTACTGTTGTTTGGTAAGAATTATCCATATGTGTAACACAAGTTATCGAAGAAACTCAATGTCATGTAAAACATATGATAAATGTTGGGTTTCATATATTATAATAGAAACATAAAATTTCATGCAATTAAATCCACTAAATAATTTAAAATAATTTTGAATGATGATTTTTCATAAAATCTTGGGATGATACAACTGATCGTACTAAAAAATTAGTCCAGTGATGCCAACTACTGGATGGCGGAGACCCCGTTGGAAATTAACTATAATATTATAATATAGCTACTATTGAGATTTTTTTTGTAACCACCTAGGTAATGATTTAATAATCCACATTCATTTTTTAATTCATCAAAAATATATTAATTAATTTCTAAATAAAAATGGAAATAGTTTTAAATAAAATCTTTTATTATCAATATTTTATTTAATAAAATAAATTCTAAATTTTATAATTTTAATATTAAAAAAATAATATCATTTTTTAAAAATTATTATAAAAACATACTTAGGGTGAGATTTTGGGACTTTTGGAAAATATTTACCTTCAGTTAATAATAAATAATTCTGATGTTTTTGGAAAAATAACTATTTTATTAAATAAATTATGTAATTTAAATGTCCTATTATGTTTTGAATATTATTAAACATAAAATAATAGTTATTTATTTGTATATATTCTTATTACGTATTCTTTAATATAATATAAAATAGATTTTAGAATATGTACACTTTTCGATTTAAAAATTGTATTTTTCTGAAAGCAATTTTAATATGAATAATGTTTTTAAATTTTTATTAATTAAAACAATCACCATTAATATTATTTTAAATAAATTTAAATATTATATATAAATTAATATTAATTTATATCCATTCAATTATTATTATTACTCATTGAGTTAGTAAAAAAGTATCTATTTCTCAAAAATTAACTTCTCATAAATTTACTACATTGTCACGTCTGTTGATTTTGTTTTAAATTATAATTTTCCACATTAGTATTTTTATTTTTTAAAATGGATTAAATATTTAGAATAAAAATAATTTATTTTATAAAATAAGGTAAATTTAAATTGTTACACTAATTGTTTTTTAAATATTGAAAACATAATTATAATGGTAAAGTGAACAATGGACTTATCGGGGGTTAAACTAAAATGATATGGATTAAAATGATCTAAAACATGACTAAAATATAATATTTAAAAATATTATAACCATTTAATGATTATTTATTGAAAATGGACAATTTTTTATCCTTTTTATATATATAAAATTTGGGGGAACATTTCTCTATTAAATCATTATAATTGTTCCACTTACCTAACTTATAAAATACCACCCCCTTGTCTATACATCACAAAAAAAATCTATCTTTATGAGACAATACATATCTAAGTATATTTCATAAATCAATACCCATATCATCGAAAAATTTTGATGATCATTAATCTTTTCTATGGAGGCTTTTGGATCGTAGCGAATGTGGTTTTCCAAAGAAGAGGTATCATGCATCACTGAATATCTTCTTTAATTTTTTATTATGAATCCTTTAAATATTCAAAAATTATTATCATATAAAATCCAAATTGTATAGAACATATGGATATGTTACTATTTTAATGTAATAACCTCAATGAATATCCACTTCCATTAAATGGTATACAAATTCATCATTCAGGAATATGACTGACTACTACCTCACGAATCAATATAATTCATTTTAAATTATCACCTATCAGAGATCATTAATATTAAATTTATATCATAATTATAACTATGGGGTCATTATGTCACATATCCCTTTTTTACATTTGATTTCACAGGGGATATTATACCATCGCTCGTGTGTACAACAGATTACCGCCTTGCAAAGTAATATGATTCATTTTCCCTAACACTACTCATTGAAGGTAATACATATAAATTTCATCCATAAATTTCTATATATATTAATTAATAATTATATTAATGACATATTTACTATTTTAAAAATATTAAATATAATTTTCTATCTTATATTTTCACTCACTGAAAATTCATAATGTCGTTCGTGTACGTGTAGACTAACATCTTCATGAAGGGATGTGATCCTAGAATCATAAAAAACCTCATGGATGAAATATAAAATTACAATTATAGATATAATATGGTATATATAATATTAACATCATTTTAATGGAATCATATTATATACCCCTTTTATATTGTTCTGTAAAAAGGGAATCATTAATAATGTATTTGTACGGTTTATCACCTCCATAATCATAAAATAATTCATTTAATAAAAATATATTACATTATTGGTTATAGAATGATCATTGATATATAAATATAATAAATGTTTCATTATTATTATTCTATACATATTTATGTAATTATCTATTTGACCATAAATTTTTCATTATTATTATACTCTATATTCTGACCATTAAATACTTTGTATCACGAATTTATATATTCTATTGGTATTTACTGTTTTCATTAATTTTATTCTTCCCTAAAGAAGATGATTAAATTATTTCCAAAGTGAAACTAGGAATTTTTTAAAAACAATCTTTTAATATTTTACATCAAGCTATTATTTTCCACAATGTTCTTGACTTTAAAATGATTATTTATATAAATGAGTGTCTTATAAAGGGAATATATTTAATTCATTAGTAGTCATTAAATGTAGGAAATATTTTCATATAATATGAGGAATTGTCTAAAAATAGAAGAATCAATATTTTATTTTATTGTATTTAGTTGCAATGAATTATACATAACTATAATAATTATTTGATTTTGGGATTCCCTTATATTATTTCATGTTTTATTCAAAGAAAAAATTTTATTCCAAATTCCGGTTATTTTCGGTATAAAAACATGGTGTTTTAAAAGGGAGATATATTTGAATATCCTATTTTTTTCTTATGGTTGAATAGAATATTTTATGAGTGTGATGTTGAAAATTGTAAACATTTATGTGTCATGATTACGTTTGGCTTCTTAGAAATTATTTTTGATGATGGATTGTTATGAAATAAACCAATTATAGGTGATGAATTTGTTAACTATGGAATGTTGGATGGATTATAAACCAAGGATTGATGTTTATGTTATAAACCATGGATTGTTGGGTTCATTATATCCCTTCAATGCATTGGTAATTGATGTTAAATGCATTTTTATTCCATTTTTAATGGTGGGATAGATAATGATGTCCCATGATACCAATATGATTTATTTTTTATTTCATTTGGATGTAAGGGTTTTATTTTATTAACGGTTTTTCCCTGAGAAAATTATTTATTTCATTTTCTTAAAAATCATTTATATAACATTTCAAATTTCATGGGATTTTATTTTTTCACTAGACTACGTTTTTCTTTATTTTTGTGTCCATTGTGGTGTTTTTTGTGATCATACAAATTTTTAAAAATGATTTTATATGGTTTAATGATGGGTAATAGGAAGAAATAATTCGATATGAAGGTCATGAAAATTGTTCATCAAAATAACTCATGTTTATATTTAAATATTCATTTGGTAAAAAAGAATAATGATTAAAAGTGTACACTTTTTATTATATTGTTGTCTAATTTTTGAGTTATGAATTATTTATTTTAAACTCAAAACCTAAAAAAGTCCTAAAATTTAATAGAATGGATTATTGAATTAAAACTAAAGATTATGTAATGGTAAGGGATGGGTTCTTATTTTTGGAATCAAATTTCAGTTTATATATCTCTAGTGTTTAGGATAATGATAATATAATTACATTCAAATATTTTATCATATATTTTTGTTGTAATGATATATAATTTAATGATTACAGTGTAATTTTGTCTAAAATATAAATTTCCAAAATTATTTTGTACTGAGGAAACATTGAAGATATAGTGTGAAGGAAACAAGAAAAAAAGATCCTTCCAAATAATCATCCTATGATGGTTGGAATTGGAACATAGAAGTTTGTTTTAGTGATGAAAAATTCAAACAATCCATTAATTGTGGTTGTATCAATACTACAATTGTACTTGCTCTAGCTTGAAGTAAAAATTTCATTAGTGGAGAATTACATGGGGGAACATCCTCCATCATTCGGAGGATCAACTAACCCTGTGGAAGTAGAAGGGTGTATATGTGATCTAGAGAGGTTATTCGATGTCATTGTATATTCAGATAGCCAGAAGGTATGTATTTCTATTTACCATTTTAAAGGTGAAGACAAAAAGTGGGGTTGAACAATTATGAATACCATATAAATAGAATATATTTATTCCATGGAATGGGTTGAATTTAAAAATATTTTATTTTATAAATAGGTTCCAAAATCTATTCAACAAATTATGTAATTTTTTTGGAATAATGATTGTTGGAGTAAGATGTAGTCGCTGTTTATGAAGTAAATATCACCTAATTAGCATGATAAGTCCCCATTTTTTACAATAACATAATAGAAATGTTTATCAATTTTATATATAATTGTAGAAAATATATTAATGGTCACTATTTTTTTATGAATTTAAATGATATGATAAATGTTTTAGATATACTTAAAAGACATAAATGGATTTTTTAATAACCACGTATTGCATTAAAAAAAAGTGTTAAAAGAGGTCTAGTTGGAAGGTGTTGGGGAATAATTCAGCAAATATGTATGGATGTAAGAAAAATAAGTTCCCATACTATGGGAAATAAGGTAAATATAATCTCTAAGAAGGCTTTATAATGTCATGGAAGTGATACAAATATTGTAATATTGGTTATATAGCTCATTATTTCAAAAATATTTATAAAAAATGAATTGAAAATGCATTAGTTTGATGTTTTAATTTAAATGAGTTCACTAGTTAAGTGAATTCAGGTTTCATATTTCATAGTTAGGTATAAAATAAGTACAAAAAAATAAAAAGGGTGTGGAATGTTCTTTTAATAATATTATTATTGATTTTGGTCCATCAAATGTAGTAGTTATAGGTATGTTAGTGTTTAATTCAAATTTTTCCAACATAATGTTCGACTCCAGATCACCAAATTCATTCATTTAGAAATTCATTTATGTAAATTGTAAAATAAACACCTGAAATAAAGGTATATATTGTGGTCAAAACTATATGTGGAAATATTAAAGAATCCAATATTTATAGGAATCATCCTACTAATATCATTGGGATGGTATATATTGCAATTATTGTTGAACTATCCAAAAAATAATTTGGATATCAGTAATGAATTGGATTGGATTTCAATTTATCATGTTAAAAAATAATGTCGACGTAATTATTTTAGGTTCAATTATTATAGGCCTTTGATAACATACTAAGAAAAAGATAATTTAATTAATGATGGGTGTGAATGATACATAGATTATATTGTTTAAAATAAAGAAACACTTCAAATTACTGATGTCCTACTAGTAAATGATTACATGGATGTATTTCCTAATGATATTAATGGGTTATTCTTGATTAGGATGGTGAGTTTACTACTGATATTGTTCGTGATTTGGTGCCAAATTCTAAAACCAATTATCAAATGTTTCATGTTGAAATTCTATAAATGAATATGTAATTTCATGAGTTATTAGATAAAGGGTTAATTGGATCTAGAACATAACCATGGGGTGATTCGATTATTTTTATTAAAAATATTTATGGTTGAGTAACACATTACATTTATTATAGAAACATGGATAACATCAATGTGAATATCACGTATTTTTTTCTCATAGAGATGATTTGTTTGATAAGATCCATGGAGATCAGTATATTTCAATGGTCGATATAAGGTCTTGGTACCATCACCTGAAGCTAAACAAAGATCACATTCTAAATAAATCATTTCAATCAAGATATGGGTACTATGAATTTTTTGTTATGTTATATGAGGATTCAATTGAACATGTGGTATTTATGGATCATAAGAATATTTATTTTCAAGACTACATTGATAATATCTAGGTTTCATTTATTGATGACATTTAAAAATAATATAAAAATCAATATGAATAAGAATATCATCTAAGGGTTGTTTTTCAATCCTAAAAATATAATAAACTCTCTATGATATTTAATAAGTTTGAATATAGGTGTGGAGGAAATTTGTTTCTATGGACATATTATTTTAAAAGTACATAACTATTGAGCTTTGTAAAAAAAATTATTGATGAATTGACAAGAACCATAACTATCATAGATATCTAAAGTTTTCATAGTTCACAGAGTTACTATAAGAGGTTTAATGAAAATTACATAAATTTTCTCAAATGCTAACCATGCAAACTAAAAAAAGAGTTAAATTAATGTAAACAAATGAATGAGATGATTGTTTTCTGTAAATGAAATTAATAGAATTAAATGCTCCAATTTTGACATACCATACATAAATGGAATATTTTTCTTTTATAGTGATTCTTAATTAAAGGGAATTGGTAGTGTGATGATGTTTAATGACTAGGTAATTTATTATTATTGACTTTACATGAAACTCCATGAGTTAAATTACCCTACAAATGAATTGGAATCAGATTTTGTGGTATTATATTTTAAAATATGGGGACAAAATTTGTGTGTATTAAAGTTTGAAATATATATTAATCGCAAATATTTTTTTATATATTCTATAAGATATAATTAAACATGAGATTGATAGTATTACTGGCCTTTAAATGGATTATTATTGTATGATCAATTACCATTCCAAAAATGAAAAAAAAATGTGAAATTATTAATGTTGAAAAAATAATACTTCCTTAACTATGTAATGTTTGGAATATGAACCATGTGTTAATGATTTTGATTAATTTTTTCATATAAGTTGTAGATATAGGAACAAAATCTTTTTTTGGATTCAGTTCAATTGAATTTGTCATAAATAGTTATGCATGATAAAAATAAGGACAAATATTTATTGGGAAAGGTAGAATCTATGAAGAAGTTTATGATTCATGATTTTAGTATTAATTAAGATTGTTTTTTTTTGATTTGGGAAAAGGTTATGTGCATTGTGATTCCCAATGGAAGAAAGTGTTATTATGTGATGAACATTGTTCTCTATTTTCTTTTTATATTGTTAGTTTTAAGATGTATGTTGACCATTGGGAGTATTACCAGTGGGTTGGAATGAAAAAGGGATATTATTGAAATTAACATTAAGTGTGTTATGTTTTATCAGGTTAATGAATCATATTTAACACCTAAACAAATTGTTTAACATTATATATTGAAAGAGTGTATATGAAAAAAATATATCAATTAATTTCAATGTGGGATTACCAAAGTCTACTTGACGTTATTATGGATTAATTAACACAAAATATGCATTTTTATCAACTTCGTGATATAGTGTATTCATATCATATTTATCTACATTATCTAAAGAAGATAGTTAAGAAACATTTGGTTAATTTATTCATTGTATCAGACCGTGATACCAAATTCACATTTAATTATTAGAAAGTACTATAGAAATATTATAGTACTTAGTGAAATTTCATTATAAACACTCACCCTAAAAGAGATTGTCAGTATGAGTAGAAACATATAAAAGTAAAAGATATGGATTTTTTAATTCTTAGAGTTATTATAGGGTAATATTTTATCAATATCAATCTTTTGTTGGGTATTATTATTGAAATAGTTATTATTCGAGTATAGAGATGGCACATTTTGTGTAATTATATTTAAATAGGTTTTGAAAACCATATTTTTGGGATTTAGTAGGTGAAATAATATTGATGGGACTAGATATAGGAGATAATATTTATGAGAAGGTGAAATTGATTCTGTAACACATGGGGATCACTCATAGCCCATATAAATTTTTTGTGGATAAAAATAGGAACAATCATTCATTCAAGTTAGGTGATCATATTTTTAACAAATTATATATTTAGAAATGTTTTATTAATTTTCCAAAAAAGGGGAAGTTGTTAATATGATTCATTAGAACATATGAAGTATAATATAACATTCTATTAGTTTCATATCAAGTTCATTCCCCCTAAATTTATCATAGACACACAATGAATATCATGTTCAAATGTTTAGGAAATATGTTCCAAATTAATCCGAAGTTTTGATCCAAAAAGTAGTTTATTTAGAAGAAAATATTTATTATAAGAAAAGTCCAGTTCATATTTTTGACAATATAGATAATGTGTTATATAATAGGGTTATTCAATAGGTTAAAGATTATTGAAAAAACTATATGGTTGTAGAGGAAACATTGGAATATAATAATAAAATGAGGGGAAAATATCACAACCTATTTAATAAGTGAAAAAATATGAGATTAAAAAATTTAAAAAATGAGGTAATAATTTAAAAATACATTTAATGATATGAAAAATCACATTCAATTTTTTATTCATCATAATAATATTATGTGAATTCTAAATTAAAATGTAAGTAATTTTAACAAAAACATTTTTTATATTATTTTTGTGTTATATGTTTATATTATATATTACAGAATTTTAATAAGTAAAAATTAATATAACTCATAGAATAATTTTATCTTAATTGAAATAGGGTGAATGTTTTGGGTGTTTAAAAAAATATACATATTTTTCATGAATAGTGAAAACACTGATTTTAAAAAAATATCATAACTTTTCAATTATTTATTAATTTAAAATAGAATTTTTGTTAATATGATTTAAATTAAGATTTGTAATTGCATAATGATTATATAAATGAATTTAATGATTGAATATGATATATATTACACTAATACCATTCTGTAAATGAGGTATCTATAACCTAAAAAGAAAAATAAGAATTTATTCGACAAAACAGGCATAAGAACAAAAAGTAATAAACACCCGAATAACAAGTTGTAATGAAATATTACTAATAAGAAGCTAAGAATATGACCATATATGATATCATAAAAATAATTATGATTTTGGAATATGTAAATAACATTATTTAAATCATTATACAGGACGTTCGAACACTTATGAATCAAATCAGAACTAAGGTGAGGGAAATGTCACAATCTCATTTTTATCTGAGATTGTTTATACTTTTGTAATTAGTGGTGTGTATTTTATCATCCACATCCATGTTTCCCCAATATGTAATATTTATATCTTTCTACAATTGTTTAAATCCAATTTTACCCTTCGGTGAGTTTTTAGTAAAAGATATCAATGGAATCTTTTGTCATTTTTTTGTACGTTGTACTTTTTGACGTTTCTGAAAAAAGTAAGAGAATAATGTTTTTTTACATTATAAGGCATGAATAGATTTTTAAAACATTATTTCCATGAAGATTCCTTTACAAGTTTTCATGTTTATTTTTAATCAACCACTTTTATATTGTATGACATGTTAAGAAAGGAAAATAAATTGAAGTAGAAAGAATATTTTCCTCAAGAATGGAGTTTAAGAGTTTTATCAAAATTATTTTCCATCTAAGATAATATAGGGTTCTGTTTTTATCCCTATTATTACATGGATTTTTTTATGTTGTGAAGGAAATATTTTTATGAATTCCTTTATCTTATATGAATTTTTTTATGATGCCACGATTTTTAAGATTCCCATTTTTATTACAGGGGTTATGCTATGATGTATGGTTTATGATTTTGTGGCACACATAAGAATGGTATCATTATGGGATGGGTGGGACCTATATCTACCTCCAATTCATTTGGTAAAGATTTTATATCTCATGTGATTGACACGGCTAGAACGGAAGGTTAAACCGGTTTAGTGAAACAGGACTAAAACGAGGAGTGAACTCGGTTCAGAAATGGACATTGTCCACTAAGATAGTATTGGCCATGAGTATTGACTAATAAGAAATGATTCTCTATGATTATGTGTGTATGCCACAATGTTTTATGTTTTAAGTTATGATTTTTGGGATTACATTTTACTACCATGATTTATCCCATGTTATGAAAATTATTATATCTTTTGTAGGGTAAGATTTCCAAAATGTTATGTTCTTATGAATTTGATATGTTTGATATTTCTTTCGTTTACCCTTACTGAGAATTTGAGCTCACCCTTTTGTATGTTTTCTCTTACCCAGGCCATGAAGAAGGATATTAAGTAGGATATTCCAAAAATGGACTCTATATATGATGAAATAAATGGGAGACAATGTAGATGCTTTATGAACCAGTTGTTTATGTTTCCCAGTTTCTAAAGACACTATACATATGCGGTCATTTCCTAGTTTTGTTATATGTTGTAATAAGTGTGCTTCAATTTTTATGTAATAAAAATGTATGTAAAGTATGGGTCGTTATAGCCTTGTTCCACATTCCATATGACAACATGTCCATATGTTGGAACGTGTGGATCCTCAGTCTAACATCCCAACCATACCTTACATAACACATACCTTGGATCCGTAGTCCGAGTAGTCTCATTTAATGTAATTGTTAGTGGAAATGATCCTTAGATCAACAACATCTCCCGTTTATTACATTGCTTTGGTTTAGAGACTCAGTCCAACCTGACCCATGGGCATATAACATCATGTCAATTCCCCACATACATCTCGACCATGTGAACATTCTTCTTTAACCATAAAAATGTCGCTGACACAAACCAAATTTGATAAGAAAATTTATCATTTATAATAATAAATAATTATACATATCCACAAAAAATTATTAATCAATTAACAAAAATACCATTATAAAAAATACCAAATATGTTATTTTATTAACTATGAACGTTCGTCATTTAGTTCAATTCATCAACCAAGTTAACTTTCCAACATAATCGTCACATTTTCAATATCACTAACCCATATATCATTACAGTTACTATAGTCCGGTTGGACTATTAAAACTATATAATGACATCAAATAGAATTCAAAATTCCTTATTTGAAATAATCTTGAAGGAACCCTTTAAAACCCGATACATCCTCATTAAAAACAAAAAAATTACCCAAGACCTTATTTTATATTTACAACCGCAAAATGGGCCTTTAAATTAATTTAACATGGGGAAACATGCCACTATTTTAAAGAATCATTTAAATATATATATAAAACCCCATTTTTAAAAACAATCCGAGGTTGAAACCTCATTTAAAACACTACCCACTTATAAAACCCCATTTTCATTCATTGTAAACCCTAACTGAATAAAATTATAAACAAAACCTTTATTCCATTTAAAAATACATCTAGGAATTTCATAAAAGATACCATTTAAATATTTCAATTATAGAATTAATATTTTACACACATCCACTTGTAATTCACAACATAATCACATTATTAGTTATCTTAATTTAATATTTACCAAAATACTTTTATATCCTTAATGTGTCGTTATACCCCAATGGTTCCCTAAGGTTAGTCTCAAAAAACTGACAGAACCAATGTGGTCCATACAAGATTTCACACCTCAAAATAAGGCCCAATATCTATTTCCTTGATCAGTAAGTCCAAATAAATAAAATTATTAAATTGGAAAAACTATATACACAAATAAAACACCATGAATATGGGAAAAACATTACAGAGAACCTACCTCATGATTAAAGATGATTAATAGCTCAAACACGTCCCTTGATTTGAACACGACTAACTAATTACAATAGAATTAGAAAAACCATATAAATAAAGTCCTTAGGGATAAAAAAGTAGTGGAATAATTCCACAATCCTAATTACAGAAAATTGAATGAAGAGGATTGTTAGACTCGCATGGATATTCAGTTTACACAAAATGGCAATCAAAATTCACAAGAATCGATGGACATTCACACATGCAAGAAGAAGTATCTCCCAGTTTTTCACCTTTATTATAGGGGGTTTAATGAGGAATAAATCCAGGGTGAAAATAAAAATGATTGGGTTAAAAAATTGATAATTTAACACTTTTTAATGTCTGCATATTTGGACAAACCATGGTCTAACCATGCAGCACCCTCCATCATAGATGGTCCAAGCTACATGGTCTCACGGGGGAACCCACATTGTTTGGAAACCCATATAGAGACTATGATTATTATATTTTACAATATAAGGCTTGCCTTCATAGCATCCTCTGGTTAGAAAATGGTTAAAAGTAACGATGCGCTTACCATGAGCAAAACAAGGTTTTTCCACCATTCATTTACTTTTTTGTTTCTCGATCACTTGAGACACCGCTATAAAATTTCATACACCCAACCGCCACATTATAGACCATAATAAATTGAGTTTAAAAAAAATTTAAACAATTACACACCTCTATGAACATTCAGGATCTTATAGGAAAAATTTAGTTTTGAAACAAATCTTCCATTAAACGATGAAACAATTTATTTTTTTAAAAAATAGAGATTTTTATTTTTAATTTTTTTTTGTATTATATTCCTATAAATCTAATTTTATGAATTTAAAATAATTTAATTTAATAAATAACATATAAATATTGTTAATATCATTCTGTAATTTAGATTTAGATAATTTATTAAGATAAAATACCATAATGAGCATTAGAAAATTTCTCATAAAAATGCATTGTTTATATATATTTATTTTATTTTTAATTGATTGTTAAAAAAATAATTCAATGTCGAAAATTTGTAAACCATACTTTCATAATTTATTTAATATTATTAATCTCCTGTATTGCAAAGGATTGGTGATAATTATCATAAAATAAATAGGGTACTGTTGTTTGGTAAGAATTATCCATATGTGTAACACATGTTATCGAAGAAACTCAATGTCATGTAAAACATATGATAAATGTTGGGTTTCATATATTATAATAGAAACATAAAATTTCATGCAATTAAATCCACTAAATAATTTAAAATAATTTTGAATGATGATTTTTCATAAAATCTTGGGATGATACAACTGATCGTACTAAAAAATTAGGCCAGTGATGCCAACTACTGGATGACGGAGACCCTGTTGGAAATTGACTATAATATTATAATATAGATACTATTGAGATTTTTTTGTAACCACCTAGGTAATGATTTAATAATCCACATTCATTTTTTAATTCATCAAAAATATATTAATTAATTTCTAAATAAAAAAGGAAGTAGTTTTAAATAATATCTTTTATTATCAATATTTTATTTAATAAAATAAATTCTAAATTTTATAATTTTAATATTAAAAAAATATCATTTTTAAAACATTATTATAAAAACATACTTAGGGTGAGATTTTGGGACTTTTGGAAAATATTTACCTTCAATTAATAATAAATAATTATTATTTTTTTGGAAAAATTGCTATTTTATTAAATAAATTATGTAATTTAAATGTCCTATTATGTTTTGAAGATTATTAAACATAAAATAATAGTTATTTATTTGTATATATTCTTATTACGTATTATTTAATATAATATAAAATAGATTTTAGAATATGTACACTTTTCGATTTAAAAATTGGATTTTTCTGAAAGCAATTTTAATATGAATAATGTTTTTAAATTTTTATTAATTAAAATAATCACCGTTAATATTATTTTAAATAAATTTAAATATTATATATAAATTAATATTAATTTATATCCATTCAATTATTATTATTACTCATTGAGTTAGTAAAAAAGTATCTATTTCTCAAAAATTAACTTCTCAGAAATTTACTACTTTGTCACGTCTGTTGATTTTGTTTTAAATTATAATTTTCCACATTTGTATTTTTATTTTTTAAAATGGATTAAATATTTAAAATAAAAATAATTTATTTTATAAAATAAGGTAAATTTAAATTTTTACACTAATTGTTTTTTAAATATTGAAAACATAATTATAATGGTAAAGTGAACAATGGACTTATCGGGGGTTAAACTAAAATGATATGGATTAAAATGATCTAAAACATGACTAAAATATAATATTTAAAAATATTATAACCATTTAATGATTATTTATTGAAAATGGACAAATTTTTATTCTTTTTATATATATAAAATTTGGGGGAACATTTCTCTATTAAATCATTATAATTGTTCCACTTACCTCACTTATAAAATACCACCCCCTTGTCTATACATCACAAAAAAATCTATCTTTATGAGACGATACATATCTAAGTATATTGCATAAATCAATACCCATATCATCGAAAAATATTGATGATCATTAATCTTTTCTATGGAGGCTTTTGGATCGTAGCAAATGTGGTTTTCCAATGAAGAGGTATCATGCATCACTGACTATCTTCTTTAATTTTTTATTCTGAATCCTTTAAATATTCAAAAATTATTGTCATATAAAATCCAAATTTTATAGAACATATGGATATGTTACTATGTTAATGTAATAACCTCAATGAATATCCACTTCCATTAAATGGTATACAAATTCATCATTCAGGAATATGACTGACTACTACCTCACGAATAAATATAATTCACTTTAAATTATCACCTATCAGAGATCATTAATATTAAATTTATATCATAATTATAACTATGGGGTCATTATATCACATATCCCTTTTTTACATTTGATTTCACAGGGGATATTATACCATCGCTCGTGTGTACAACAGATTACCGCCTTGCAAAGTAATATGATTCATTTTTTCCTAACACTACTCATTGAAGGTAATACATATAAATTTCATCCATAAATTGCTACATATATTAATTAATAATTATATTAATGACATATTTACTATTTTAAAAATATTAAATATAATTTTCTATCTTATATTTTCACTCACTGAAAAATCATAATGTCGTTCGTGTACGTGAAGACAACCATCTTCATGAAGGGATGTGATCCTAGAATCATAAAAAACCTCATGGATGAAATATAAAATTACAATTATAGATATAATATGGTATATATTATATTAATATCATTTTAATGGAAACATATTATATACCCCTTTTATATTGTTCTCTAAAAAGGGAATCATTAATAATGTATTTGTACGGTTTATCACCTCCATAATCATAAAATAATTTATTTAATAAAAATATATTACATTATTGGTTATAAAATGATCATTGTTATATAAATATAATAAATGTTTCATGATTATTATTCTATACATATTTATGTAATTATGTATTTGACCATAAATTTTTCATTATTATTATACTCTATATTCTGACCATTAAATACTTTGTATCACGAATTTATATATTCTATTGGTATTTACTATTTTCATTAATTTTATTCTTCCCTAAAGAAGATGATTAAATTATTTCCAAAGTGAAACTGGGAATTTTTTAAAAACTATCTTTTAATATTTTACATCAAGCTATTATTTTCCACAATGTTCTTAACTTTAAAATGATTATTTATATAAATGAGTGTCTTATAAAGGGAATATATTTAATTCATTAGTAGTCATTAAATGTAGGAAATATTTTCATATAATATGAGGAATTGTCTAAAAATAGAAGAATCAATATTTTATTTTATTGTATTTAGTTGCAATGAATTATACATAACTATAATAATTATTTGATGTTGGGATTCCCTTATATTATTTCATGTTTTATTCAAAGAAAGAAATTCATTCCAAATTCTGGTTATTTTCGGTATAAAAACATGGTGTTTTAAAAGGGAGATATATTTGAATATCTTATTTTTTTCTTATGGTAGAATAGAATATTTTATGAGTGTGATGTTGAAAATTTTAAACATTTATGTGTCATGATTACGTTTGGCTTCTTAGAAATTATTTTTGATGATGGATTGTTATGAAATAAACCAATTATAGGTGATGAATTTGTTAACTATGGAATGTTGGATGGATTATAAACCAAGGATTGATGTTTATGTTATAAACCATGGATTGTTGGGTGCATTATATCCCTTCAATGCATTGGTAATTGATGTTAAATGCATTTTTATTCCATTTTTAATGGTGGGATAGATAATGATGTCCCATGATACCAATATGATTTATTTTTTATTTCATTTGGATGTAAGTGTTTTATTTGATTAACGGTTTTTCCCTGAGAAAATTATTTATTTCATTTTCTTAAAAATCATTTATATAACATTTCAAATTTCATGGGATTTTATTTTTTCACTAGACTACGTTTTTCTTTATTTTTGTGTCCATTGTGGTGTTTTTTGTGATCATACAAATTTTTAAAAATGATTTTATATGGTTTAATGATGGGTAATAGGAAGAAATAATTCGATATGAAGGTCATGAAAATTGTTCATCAAAATAACTCATCTTTATATTTAAATATTCATTTGGTAAAAAAGAATAATGATTAAAAGTGTACACTTTTTATTATATGGTTGTCTAATTTTTGAGTTATGAATTATTTATTTTAAACTCAAAATCAAAAAAAGTCCTAAAATTTAATAGAATGGATTATTGAATTAAAACTAAAGATTATGTAATGGTAAGGGATGGGTTCGTATTTCTGGAATCAAATGTCAGTTTATATATCTCTAGTGTTTAGGATAATGATAATATAATTACATTCAAATATTTTATCATATATTTTTGTTGTAATGATATATAATTTAATGATTACAGTGTAATTTTGTCTAAAATATAAATTTTCAAAATTATTTTGTACTGAGGAAACATTGAAGATATAGTGTGAAGGAAACAAGAAGAAAATATCCTTCCAAATAATCATCCTATGATGGTTGTAATTGGAATATAGAAGTTTGTTTTAGTGATGAAAAATTCAAACAATCCATTAATTGTGGTTGTATCAATACTACAATTGTACTTGCTCTAGCTTGAAGTAAAAATTTCATTAGTGGAGAATTACATGGGGGAACATCCTCCATCATTCGGAGGATCAACTAACCCTATGGAAGTAGAAGGGTGTATATGTGATCTAGATAGGTTATTCGATGTCATTGTATGTTCAGATAGCCAGAAGGTATGTATTTCTATTTACCATTTTAAAGGTGAAGACAAAAAGTGGGGTTGAACAATAATGAATACCATATAAATAGAATATATTTATTCCATGGAATGGATTGAATTTAAAAATATTTTATTTTATAAATAGGTTCCAAAATCTATTCAACAAATTATGTAATTTTTTTGGAATAATGATAGTTGGAGTAAGATGTAGTCGCTGTTTATGAAGTAAATATCACCTAATTAGCATGATAAGTCCCAATTTTTTACAATAACATAATAGAAATGTTTATCAATTTTATATATAATTGTAGAAAATATATTAATGGTCACTGTGTTTTTATGAATTTAAATGATATGAGAAATGTTTTAGATATACTTAAAAGACATAAATGGATTTTTTAATAACAATGTATTGCATTAAAAAAAATTGTTAAAAGAGGTCTAGTTGGAAGGTGTTTGGGAATAATTCAGCAAATATGTATGGATGTAAGAAAAATAAGTTCCCATACTATGGGAAATAAGGTAAATATAATCTCTAAGAAGGCTTTATAATGTCATGGAAGTGATTCAAATATTTTAATATTGGTTATATAGCTCATTATTTCAAAAATATTTATAAAAAATGAATTGAAAATGCATTAGTTTGATGTTTTAATTTAAATGAGTTCACTAGTTAAGTGAATTCAGGTTTCATATTTCATAGTTAGGTATAAAATAAGTACAAAAATTTAAAAAGGGTGTGGAATGTTCTTTTAATAACACTATTATTGATTTTGGTCCATCAAATGTAGTGGTTATAGGTATGTTAGTGTTTAATTCAAAATTTTCCAACATAATGTTCGACTCCACATCACCAAATTCATTCATTTAGGAATTATTTTATGTAAATTGTAAAATAAACACCTAAAATAAAGGTATATATTGTGGTCAAAACTATATGTGGAAATATTAAAGGATCCAATATTTATAGGAATCATCCTACTAATATCATTGGGATGGTATATATTGCAATTATTGTTGAACTATCCAAAAAAAGAATTTGGATATCAGTAATGAATTGGATTGGATTTCAATTTATCATGTTAAAAAATAATGTCGACGTAATTATTTTAGGTTCAATTATTATAGGCCTTTGATAACATTCTAAGAAAATGATAATTTAATTAATGATGGGTGTGAATGATACATAGATTATATTGTTTAAAATAAAGAAACACTTCAAATTACTGATGTCCTACTAGTAAATGATTACATGGATGTATTTCCTAATGATATTAAATGGTTATTCTTGATTAGGATGGTGAGATTACTACTGATATTGTTCGTGATTTGGTGCCAAATTCTAAAACCAATTATCAAATGTTTCATGTTGAAATTTTATAAATGAATATGTAATTTCATGAGTTATTAGATATAGGTTTAATTGGATCTAGATCATAACCATGGGGTGATCCGATTATTTTTATTAAAAATTTTCATGGTTGAGTAAGACATTACATTTATTATAGAAACATGGATAACATCAATCTGAATATCACGTATTTTTTTCTCATAGAGATGATTTGTTTGATAAGATCCATGGAGATCAGTATATTTCAATGGTTGATATAAGGTCTTGGTACCATCACCTGAAGCTAAACAAAGATCACATTCTAAATAATTCATTTCAATAAAGATATGCGTACTATGAATTTTTTGTTATGTTATATGAGGATTCAATTGAACATGTGGTATTTATGGATCATAAGAATATTTCTTTTCAAGACAACATTGATAATATATAGGTTTCATTTATTGATGACATTTAAAAATAATATAAAAATCAATATGAATAAGAATATCATCTAAGGGTTGTTTTTAAATCCTAAAAATATAATAAACTCTCTATGATATTTAATAAGATTGAATATAGGTGTGGAGGAAATTTGTTTCTATGGACATATTATTTTAAAAGTACATAACTATTGAGCATTGTAAAAAAAATTACTGATGAATTGACAAGAACCATAACTATCATAGATATCTATAGTTTTCATAGTTCAAAGTGTTACTATAAAAGGTTTAATGAAAATTACTTAAATTTTCTCAAATTCTAACCATGCAAACTAAAAAAAGAGTTAAATTAATGTAAAAAAATGAATGAGATGATTGTTTTCTGTAAATGAAATTAATAGAATTAAATGCTCCAATTTTGACATACCATACATAAATGGAATATTTTTCTTTTATAGTGATTCTTAATTAAAGGGAATTGGTAGTGTGATGATGTTTAATGACTAGTTAATTTATTATTATTGACATTACATGAAACTCCATGAGTTAAATTACCCTATAAATAAATTGGAATCAGATTTTGTGGTATTATATTTTAAAATATGGGGACAAAATTTGTGTGTATTAAAGATTGAAATATATATTAATCTCAAATAATTTTCTATATATTCTATAAGATATAATTAAACATGTGATTGATAGTATTACTGGTCTTTAAATGGATTATTATTGTATGATCAATTACCATTCCAAAAATGATAAAAAATGTGAAATTATTAATGTTGAAAAAATAATACTTCCTTAACTATGTCATGTTTGGAATATGAACCATGTGTTAATGATTTTGATTATTTTTTTCATATAAGTTGTAGATATAGGAACATAATCTTTTTTTGGATTCATTTAAATTGAATTTGTCATAAATAGTTATGCATGATAAAAATAAGGACAAATATTTATTGGGAAAGGTAGAATCTATGAAGAAGTTTATGATTCGTGATTTTAGTATTAATTATGATTGTTTTTTTGATTTGGGAAAAGGTTATGTGCATTGTGATTCCCAATGGAAGAAAGAGTTATTATGTGATGAACATAGTTCTCTATTTTCTTTTCATATTGTTAGTTTTAAGATGTATGTTGACCATTGGGAGTATTACTAGTGGGTTGGAATGAAAAAGGGATATTATTGAAGTTAACATTAAGTGTGTTATGTTTTATCAGGTTAATGAATCATATTTAACACCTAAACAAATTGTTTAACATTATATATTGAAAGAGTGTATATGAAAAAAAAAATATCAATGAATTTCAATGTGGGATTACCAAAGTCTACTTGAGTTTATTATGGATTAATTAACACAAAATATGCATTTTTATCAAATTCATGATATAGTGTATTCATATCATATTTATCTATGTTATCTAGAGAAGATAGTTAAGAAACATATGGTAAATTTATTCATTGTATCATACCGTTATACCAAATTCACATTTAATTATTAGAAAGTACTATAGAAATATTATAGTACTGAGTGAAATTTCATTATAAACACTCATCCTAAAAGAGATTGTCAGTATGAGTAGAAACTTTTAACAGTAAAAGATATGGATTTTTTAATTCTTAGAGGTATTATAGGGTAATATTTTATCAATATCAATCTTTAGTTGGGTATTATTATTGAAATAGTTATTATTCGAGTATAGGGATGGAACATTTTGTGTAATTATATTTAAATAGGTTTTGAAAACCATATTTTTGGGATTTAGTAGGTGAAATAATATTGATGGGACTAGATATAGGAGATAATATTTATGAGATGGTGAAATTGATTCTGTAACACATGGGGATCACTCATAGCCCATATAAAATTTTTGTGGATAAAAAGAGGAACAATCATTCATTCAAGTTAGGTGATCATATTTTTCATAAATTATATATTTAGAAAAGTTTTATTAATTTTCCAAAAAAGTGGAAGTTGTGTATATGATTCATTAGAACATATGAAGTATAATATAAAATTCTATTAGTTTCATATCAAGTTCATTCCCCCTAAATTTATCATAGACACACAATGAATATCATGTTCAAATGTTTAGGAAATATGTTCCAAATTAATCCGAAGTTTTGATCCAAAAAGTAGTTTATTTAGAAGAAAATATTTATTATAAGAAAAATCCAGTTCATATTTTTGACCATATAGATTATGTGTTATATAATAAGGTTATTCAACAGGTTAAAGATTATTGAAAAAACTATATGGTTGTAGAGGCAACATTGGAATATAATAATAAAATGAGCGGAAAATATCACAACCTATTTAATAAGTGAAAAAAATATGAGATTAAACAATTTAAAAAATGAGGTAATAATTTAAAAATACATTTAATGATATGAAAAATCACATTCATTTTTTTATTCATCATAATAATATTATGTGAATTCTAAATTAAATTTTAAGTAATTTTAACAAACACATTTTTATATTGTTTTTGTGTTATATGTTTATATTATATATTACAGAATTTTAATAATTAAAAATTAATATAACTCATAGAATAATTTTATCTTAATTTAAATAGGGTGAATGTTTTGGGTGTTTAAAAAAATATACATATTTTTCATGAATAGTGAAAACACTGATTTTAAAAAAAATATCATAACTTTTCAATTATTTATTAATTTAAAATAGAATTTTTGTTAATATGATTTAAATTAAGATATGTAATTGTTAGTTATATTTGAGAAATATAATTAGTTTTTAACAACATTTATATTTTATTTTAGTATTTTTTGTTTGGACTAAAAATATTATTTCTTTGAAAGCTATTTCATAGTGAATATGTTTTATACATTTGAATTAATTAAAATTACCCATAACAAGGAATGTTTTTATGCAATTTATATATAATTTATAATTAAAAATATATTGAAAATAATTCAACTAATTTTATAATTTAAATAGTTAATATGAAATTTTAATTTTCTCAAAAAATATACTTCATGAAAACAAGTTTCTTCATCATGTTTGCGGGTTTGGTTATAAAATAAAAATTTCAAAATTATGTTAATTGAATTTGGTAAAATATATTATGTAATTGGATTCATAATAATTTATATTATCAAAAAAAGTTAACTAAATTTTTTATCAAAATGTATCAAAAAAAAGGAAAAAAATTATTTACCAGTGTTCAGGTAAAAATGGATTTATTGGTGGTTAAACTAAAACGATAATGTTAAAAATGACCTAAAAACCTATCTAGAATATATTTTCATCAAATATTTCGAATTTATAGTGACTATTTATCTGTAATATATTATTTTGGATCCTTGTGGAATGTGAAAAATGATGGTAGACTATTTGACCTTTACAAATTACAATTTTTTTCACTCACCTCCCATATATACGACCACCCCTCTTCTCTCCAATTTATACCATCATATAAAGATGTATCTACTAGTTCATTAAAATATATATTCCTTAATTTCGTTAAAAATTAATAATTTTTTTTATCATAACTTCTAAAATATAAGGATTTTGGAGCTTAAATAAGGAGGTTGAATGGAGAAGAGGTATCATACTTAATTGAGTATATTTATTTTATTTCTACTTCTACCTATTTATATTATTATAACCATGTTATTATATAATCAGAAAATGAAAAAATAATAATTATATTCTATTATGTTAATTGTTTAACCTTAATCCATCTCTTATTCCATCCAATGGGATATAAAACCACCATATATGTGTACAATAGACTACAACCTCACAACCTAGTGTCATTATTTTTCCTTCATCTAGCATCATGAATTATTTTTTTAATGTATTTAATGTATATATATGATATTTTTTATCATAATTATACATTTTGAGACATTATATGGTATTTTAATTTTTATGTTTAATTTGGAAGTGCATACAATAATATCACTCGTCTGTATAGAAGACTGTCGCCTCATGTCGCGGTGTGATTCATTTATCTATAATTCATTGCCAATAAGGTTTTATGAATAATATTAATGAATATATGTGATATATATTAAATAAATAAAATATTAATGTCAAATATATCATTATTAAAAGAGAATATATCAATATTATTCTTCCCTTTTTACTTAGTGAAAAATAAAAACATTATTTTTGTATGTGTGGTCTCCAACCTTCAAATGGTGATGTGACTCTATTATCATCAACACACCACCTAGATTATCTATATAATTATATTTAATGAAATAATATTATATATATTTTATATTTATAGTTATACAATGAATAAAATCTTTTGTACCTCTATTCCATAAATATAGGTGAAAACGGAAATGTTACTCAAGTGTACATACGACCTCCTATCTTCTTGATCGTAACATACCTCGTTTAAAAAAATATTTGGGGATTTTCTAGAAAATTATACTTTATGTATATATAATATAATTATTTCTTGATTATTATTTGGGATAAAATTAAATAGTAACCCCTTTGATCACACTCAACCTACCAAAACCATTTTTGACACATTAGAAGAAATTGGTAAAAACATACGACATAAACCTAATTGATTAAGTAATAATATATAACATAGTAATAATTGGGATGAATGTAATAAAAATAATGAAATTTTATATTAATCAAGTATATAATTATCATATACTTAACATTTTCGAATATAAATATTGCATTGAATTAATCAAACATGATGTAAGGGACTTCATCTCAATTTCTTATCGTTAAGGAATATATTAAAGAAATGATCTAACATTCTATATGGAGGTGAATATGTATAACCTTTAACATGTTATATACCCAATTTACCGATTTTAATGTTATTTAATGTTTTTTTAATGTTAACCTCCCATGGTGATTATGAACCAAATATTTCCAAATTTATAATGAAGTTTTATCTAAAAAAATATCTTTTAATGTTTTACTTAAAACTCAATTATAATTACATTTCATTGTTTTTAAAATTATTTTATTTTGGAAATGATTGTTTTATAAATGGATTTGTTTATTTCTTGGAATTTTTTTTAAATTTTAATATTTATATGGAATGTGTGATTTTCGTTAAAAGGGAAGAGAAGAACATTTTATTTTAATGTATATGAAAATATCGAATTTTTTTCCTCCATAACCATTATTTTATGTTTTTTATTAATTTACATAAATTTATTTTATTTAATTATTAACACTCTTTCTATTTTTTTTGGATATTTTTACCTTTTAATTTGGGGTTTCTATGATGGATGTATATTTTAATGTCTGAAAATGTTTTCTAATGACATAAGAGAATATATTAAGAGTTTGATTTTCAAAATTGAAAGCAGTTATGATTTTTTATTATGTTATAGTTCATGTAAATTATATATTTTGACTAGTTTTATTGTTATAAACCATGTATGGGTGGTTCAATTATATCCATCCAATGCATTGGGTATGGAATTAGACCATATATTTATTCCATTTCTAATATTGGTGTATATAATAATGTCTCAAAATACATATATAATGTATATATGTTTGGTGTGGGATTTAATGATTTAATTTGAGAAAAATTTTATATTTTTCTCGTGAAAATTATTTATTTCCCTTTCTAAAAGAATATTTATATAACAGTAAAATCATTATGTGTTTTTTAATTGACAAAAAATTTTATATCTTATTATAAAACTAATTGATCTTTTTCATTATCATCCATCAGTTTTATTTTTTTCATAGGGGTTTAGTATGGGTAAGGGAATGTTAGAAGAAAATTTTAATGTAATGAATATTTTTCATCAATGGAAATCATATTTCAACTTAGAAGTCTAATATTTTAAATGAAATGATACTTATAAAAAGTTTCCAATTTGTATTATATGGTTATTTTATGTATGATTTGTGACCTAATTATCTAAAACTATGAAATTACAAAATAGTAAAAAGCAATAGAATGGATTCGTGACAAAAAATAAAGATTATTTAATGTTTACAACCTGTTAATTGTAAATGTTCCATAGGAAGAAACTGAATTTTACTTCCCTTACCAAGGCCATAAACTATACAACGGATCTAATTGGTTTGATAGTTGACCAAATACTACCCTATAGCTACAATTTCATCTCAAAAATTTTTCCTCACATATGGTACACCCCATAATTCTTTAAGTATCCCAATAAAAAATTTAATGGTCTATAAATCACTAAAAATGTGACCAAGATGTGAAAATTTTCTTCATCACATCACATTAAATATCTATAAATCCTCCAATAAAAACATATAAATTATTATATACAAATAAAATCAACACAGAACATGTGTGGTGGATGACCCATGAACCAAAAGAAATATTTCAGTATAATAAGCCTATATTAATAAGTTAATAAATATGGACTATAGATATCCACAATAACCAATAATATATATCTTCTGAAATCATTATATGTCTCCAAAAAACACCATCATTATCGAGAAGAGAAAAATCACACCCGGAATTGGTGACCATGAATATGTATCCCAATCATTTTGAGTGTCACTGAAAAGGTGGAAATAATTGATAATATCAGCACATAATATATCCCTTCATCCATAAACTGAGAACTAAAATTCTCACCATGACGAACCATTTACGAGAATAATTTGAATCCCCAAAGAAATATAACTCTAAAAAAACTAATGTCTAAAAAAGATAAAACACACTTAAGATTCATGAATAATTAAATTATCCATAATAATGGAAAAAGGAAAAATATATATCTATATTAGTTAGAAACTTGATGGTAAAATTTTAATTTTAATATAGTTCATCTCCCCTCAATAAGCTCAAATAATCAATTACATAAAACTCCATGTTCCATATGTGAAAATAATCCACATTATCCATGTTACCGGACTAAAACCCTAAGGAATGTCCATTTTAAAATGGATATTACTAAAAAAACATGTCAATACACAAAAAAAGTACCACTAGTATTTAAAATTGAAGAGTCTAAAAAACATTGAGTTATATAACAAACAAAAATCTATAAAATATAATAAAATAAATGAATAACAAAAAATTAAAAGATATCAAACACCATCCCTAATAAACCAGCCATCCAGGAGAACATTATTTTATTTTTGAAGGAAACAACCCAAAACATAGATATATTCCTGATATAATGTTGTATCCCATCCATCTGAGATATAAAAATTAGTTATTAATAACCCATAATGGCTATAGAATAACTCCAATTATGTGAATTCATACACATGTAGAAACAAATTATATCACAAGGAACTATATCCATATAAGATATAGTAGTTCATGAATGAAACAAACCATGTTTCAAAAAATATAATCCACAAAGTTCCATAAGAAAGAAACTACATATCATCAGAAAAAATGAATTACTATAGAATTGATAGCAGCAAAAGCTTCACCATTTTAGTAACCCAATATAAAATACCATCATGGTGATCTAAGTCATACTGTTAAAGAATGGACTCAGATGTTTTAAAAAAGAAGATATTCAAATTCCTAGCTTTTCCACATTAGAATAACACAAGATTATTTTCTACCTTTTAATTGTTTTTATATAGTCAAAGAACGTTTTCAATTCATAAGACGTGACATAATAAACTATGAAACCTATTAATGATTAGTTGTCTAATCCTTTTCATTGTTATAAATTCACATTGAATTACAATGACCTTTCGCGATTCCTCAAAAAATGAATCAACCCAATTATTATGATGAAACACTATATTTATGAACTATAAATGCAATTAATCCATATAACCTTTACAGATTCATCATAGGGAATCAATTTTTGGAAATATTCCAAACAAAAGTCATTTATGTCATATTCCCTAAGTGGATTCTCACACTATTGAATACTAATGATTTTTTTCACACTTATATTCTTTAATATAATTAGAGTAATACCAAGGATAAAAATCATCTTAAGTAATTTCATGCACCCAAATTCACATTTTTGTGGAAGAATGATGGTCTCATGCATTACATTTAATTATCCCTTTTATAGAGAAAGAAAAACATTCATCAATGATTCAACATGTGTATTGAGTTAATTAAAGGTTATTTTGAAACTATTACTGCACCAAATCACATAGTGACACCAAGAACATTATAGAAAATTGGAGAATATTGATTAATGTTGTATTGGATAGAGCCTAATTATATTTAATATATTTTATCACAACTAGTCAGTTATATGTTTATGTAGATTCAAAAACCTGGAACTATAGTTATAGATACTGTGAGGGGATGAATAAAATATTGGACCAATGAATAATGATTTAATATTTCCAGGAAAAACTAATGGGAGAAATTTTTGAACATAATGAAATATAACCTCATCGATGGACACATTATGGTTCAATAAAAATATTTAATGATAAAAATGAAACCTAAGACAAAAAAACATAAAAGCATTGGCTTTCAAATAAAACCCCAAACCACATTTATTAAAACTCCAACACTATAAAATATATATTTTTCCCATTTTAAAACATTACACATCATTTAGTGAAATGATAATTATTGAAAAAAATACATCACCCTTTAGAATCATTTACATGATCATTTAATTCCTTCAATAGTTTCGTTAAATTATTCCATGGATTAAAATTTCAAATTAATAATTTTTTTAATCAAATTTAGAACCAAAACATTTACTAATATTATTCTATAAAAACATCCTTCAAAAATATTTGAAAAATCACATTTAAAAACCAAATATTATATAAAAATACACATTGATAATTATATTTTTCCATGAAATATAATGAATATTTTTATAAATATAACATATATATTACATGTGGGGTTAAAAATCAATTCCAAAAATTAATCAATGATAACCAATTCTACGTATGAAATCATACCACACCCATTGTCACGATTCGAAAATAAATCACAATAAAAAAATAACATCACATAAGTGATGTGAATTTGGATGAAATTGAAAAATGTCCTCATACTTTTGCTTAAAATAGAAAATTAATAAAATGGTTCCATGGGATAGTATATTATTCAATAATACAACCCTAATTCCTATATTGTATTAATGATCAACCACACTTATCCCTCATAGTTTACTAGATTCTAACTACATTTTACAGCTTGGGTCACCTCTATAGAACAACCAAAAACACAATAGTGATACCAAAAATAAATAATACACTCATTTGGAATCTAAATATCATCTAAAATAGAAAATTAATAACTCAATGGTTAAAAAAGAACCCAAATTACCTAGTAACTCGTGTTTCACCGTATAGGGTGTTGGTCAATTACTCATTCGTGAACTGTGTCTAGAGTCCCATAAATTTAATAATATATCATCTTTCATTAATTATCTTAGAATAAAAGTTAATAATAAGATATCATACCTTTGATAAAAAATGATTCAAACCAACTAGGGATAACACCTACATAAGTTTCAAACCCAACCCACCACTATGCTACATTGAATTTTTGACCCCTACATGCTCAAAAAAGTAACACAAAATTTAAAAA
Organism: Viscum album; assembly: GCA_963277665.1. Taxonomy (NCBI): domain Eukaryota; kingdom Viridiplantae; phylum Streptophyta; class Magnoliopsida; order Santalales; family Viscaceae; genus Viscum; species Viscum album. The sequence goes on along the minus strand of OY728157.1, from coordinate 705,761,576 downwards.
AACCCATAGGGTATGATTTGTTCCAATAAAACTATGAAATATATCAATGAAAAATATATAGGCATATAACAGATCCCAAAATCATGATACATAAAACATATTAAATGCGACCTAAAAAGATGAAAACATCCATAATAGGGAGGAGATACAGTAACATCCAATAAAATATGGAAAAATAACATTACTTCTATAACATAGATCTTAGTTGCCTTGATCACCCACCATGTCCCACAACATTTTTCCTTAACTAAAACATCACTCACCCATATAAGGAAGGTAAAGGGAACACTAGTTCCTTTTAAATAACCATGAAGACTCCATACAAAAAATAATAAATTACGGTTGTAAGAAAAAAATGACAAGTTGGATTCCATCGATGATTCTATAATATTTAATCAAAATATCAACTCATATATGGTAGTTTAAAATAAAACAATAATAAAATGGGTTTTACACTCTATTTAAAGGAGGTGATGCAATTTATATTGTTAAAAAATATATAAATACACAAAAACCAAATTTATGAAATGTATGACTCAAACTATTCGATATTTTATTTAAGATAGATTTATATAATACTATATGAAAACATTCCAACTGATCTTGTAAAATAAAACAAATAACTATGCTCACACAATAAAACAAGGCATGAAAGGAAATTTTACTATAATTACCCAAACATTGAAATCACCCTTTTCAATATTTTATAAACAATATCATATAAATTTGTTTATAAATTACATTAAAATCATTATTTTATCATTTTCAGAACATGTATCAAAAATTTATATCAATGGAAACCACCATGGATGGAAGAAGTATGATAACACATGTCTGATCTTGCTATATTATTCATATAAATACAAATCATGTTTAGTGAACACAAAAAATTTACTAGACATAAATACCCAATGAATAATGGAATAGAACAATCTATAATTTCTACAATGATGTCATGTATGATTTGCCAGGGCATGTATACGATTTGGACATTGAAATACTGTTATTTTTTATTCCCTTATATAAATAATTTAAAATTACTGATACCAAACCCTTGAGTATATACCCAAGGGTCTTACGTGTTACACATATCAAAATATTTTATGGGGATAATAAAATGTCAAGAATAATTAAATTTTCTAAATGATCTTCATCTAACTAACTATTTCTTGAATGTAATTCAAAAAAACACTACATTGAAAGAATCCTTCATTTATCACATCCAAAGAGAATTTTTTTTTTATAATTAATTAAACATGAATTTAAGTATATCAATAAGTATAAATCCATTTAATGTTATTAAAAAAATTAATAACAAAAAAATTTCTAATGAGGCACAAATTTGAATATTTTGTTTTGTAATTAATAAATAATCCATTTTTTATTTGAAATCTATTTTATTATAATAAAACAAAAACCCACAAATAGAAACATATAAAAATTTAATTTCATTGAAAATGATAAAACTAAAATGTAAGTAATTAATTAAAAATAATAATTTCATTTCAACATGATATATATGCATAAGAATGAATAAACTATTCCCCATAAATTTAAAACACGATATATAGATAACTCTAGGAACATATGAATTGAAATTATAATAAATTATATAGAGATGATTCCCTAAAAATACTCAGGACCAGGAAATCAAATGTCTAACATGTGTTTCCTTTGATTGAGATCACCACAAAAAAGGTATGATATCTTGTGAGCAAAATAACAGTATCATAAAACCATTATCCATATAAATATATTTAGATATAAAAAACCATAAGGATATTTTTTTCCTTTGAAACGAATTAATCAATGTGGAAAATAGATATTGAATACCAAATAGTGTTATATATCAAAATCAAGAACCACCCAACAAAATAGAACAATGATACATTAGTAATTGTGATTTTCAATGATAAAAAATTAAAAAAATTATTATTCACAGGGTTTATGTGGGTCGAGATATGATGGAGGAAGAAGAAAAATAATAAAACAAGGGTTCTAGGGAATGATTCATAACTACCCATGCTAAAACTATATCCATCGACACCATTTTACAGACAGTGATGAACAAACAAATGGCTAATGGATGCAACAAGACGATGTAGCCAATATGAGGCTCACTAGTTGGCTGGTGGAGACCCACCAGATGACTGATGGAAATTAGAATATGTAGTTTTCCCTACCATTCCCTCTAGTTTGATGATGGGCCAATTAAAAAAACTATAACAATTGGTTCCAGTAATAAATTAATGTAGAATTATATAACACCCTCCAAAAAAATATATACTCTCAAAAAATATAATAAGTCACCCATAGATAAATGTGACAATATGATATGACAATATTATATTTTTTTTATAAAAAAAATTACATTTATGTTAAATATCTCCTATTAAGAATAATAAATTTCAAGAAATTTATGTTTCAATTCAAATAAAAAATTAATAATAATTTTTAAACAACTTATTAATTTCTCAGTAATCGATATAATATTATTTAATATTTTAGAAATTATGTATTTTTTACAAAATTACATTAATGTGTGCTATTTATTAATATCTATTGAAATTAATCTAATCTATAATTTTGAATTATTTTAGTGAAATTTTTTAATAATATATACCATAAAATAAATTAATATTCATTTATTTATTATTATATATCATTGAATAAGTGTAGATTCAGTTTTATTCCTAAAGATGTATTTTTTACTAATAATTGTTCATAAACGTTTTCAGTGATACTATTAATATTATGTTTTGTCACCATTTGAAATAATGTTTTTTATTTTTAAATTTTTTTAATACGTATGTTAAAAATAATAAGTATAATATTATTTTTATTCATAAAAATCATGGAAAAACATAATCGTCATGGTTAATGTTAAAATTATATTAAATGGTCAAAATTAATTTATAAAGAAATAATTATCCAAAAAAATATATAAATAATTTTCTAACATTATTCAAAAAATCCTAATATTATCTTATAAATTTTGATAATTTGGGGGATCCGTCCATTTGAAAATATATTTATTTTCTTTAGATTTAAGTGCTTTTAGAAAATTTCCACCCATCCCGCCTATATAAGGGCCATTATTTTCCTATAATAAACAAAAACCCATCCATGATATTTATCATTAATCAATAAAAAATATACCTTTTAAAATATTATACAATGTTTGGGATTCCCTGTTATAAATATGTATTTATAAACATGTCTTTTGATAGAGTTCCATCAATAAGATATCCAAGCCCTCAACTTATGTCATTTAATCATGATTTTTATTTTATATCATCCTTATATAACAAATCTGAAATTAACATTAACACATTTTGAACATGTATTTTAAATAACGAATTTTGTGAAAAATCTTACTATCCCTTTGAAATTTTATATTCATAGTCATTTAATAATTATAAAATTCTCTAGTTTCTATCATTTTTACCACCTATACAAATAATTATAAAATTCATAAGTCATTAATAATTATAGATATTTCAATTTGAGAAATATTATTTATAAAAAATTCATTTAATAAGTATTATATATTCAATTATTTTTATATGAAAATATATATAATAAAAAATAAATAATTCTTTTTACGGAATTAACTTTTAGTTGAAAAATATTAAATTATTTCCCATGAAAATCATCCTCTTATGTTCCATAAAATTAAAATATTATTACATAAATAAAAAAATAATATAAATCATCAATAAAATTATATCCATAATGATAACATGATCAAGGATCATCGAATAGAACTGCAAAATCAAAACATGGATGTAAAATAGAATAGTTTTTAAAAAAATATTTGTCTCCACAAATAATGTTTACTAATTGAATAATAAGTAATTATAAGTGAATTTTTTGTTTTAATATAAATATAAATATGGTTATAATATATATATATAATAAATATAAATTTATTATATAAGAGTATATTGGAGGTTTGACCATGTGGATATCTAAGGTTTGGAGTTTTCATCTCAACTTCACCTAATTGAGACAGACATCATATTATGAGCATATTTTCATTTATATGGTTTAGATAATAGCTTGATGACATATTACTCCATTAATATATTATTTCTAAGGGCAATTTTTTTTCTTCTTGATTTATTTCTTTAAATAAGTATTTTTTTGAATGACGTAAGGGGTTTTATTTAATTTTGTCAAATTAGAAGGTTTCCAATATTATACAAAAATATTTCTCTTATATATATATATTATTTATATTATTTCAAGAATATTTTTATGTGTATTTTAGTGAATTAATAGAGTTATTTTAAAATATATTTTACTTTACTATCAATTATATATTATGAATTCTTTCTAAAATTTTCATGACGAGATATTTTTTACATATTCACAATGTTTTGAGAAGGAATATTTTTAATCATTTACCACTAGATCATATTTTACTGAAATATTATCAATTATTATTCCTGATTCTTTCATTCCACATTCTCATGGATTTTCAATGAAAAAATTACTCTCTTTTTTTATAATTTTTCATTATAATTGAAAATTGTTGTATTTCAACTCAATTTTCAATGTACAATTTTAAAACTACTAGATAATATTTTTTTAAGAATGTGATGATACATTAATAATTATTATGCTTCATTAGGGATATAATATATTAATTCCATGAACCTGCAATCCATGGATATCATATGATTTTGTATTGTGGTTGTATTCATGTAACAAATTTTATTCTAATGGGTTGACCCAACTATAATTGAAATATTATGATTTTTCTGTTAGTGTGGAATAGATGTAGGTATTTTTCAATATGTAATAGGTGGGACTATAATATATATCTTTCCAATTCTTTGGGTAATGATTTAAATCCCATGAGAAAATATATAAGCGATGAGGGTGAAAACCCGATCCACTTAGGAACTTTTTCAACCAAGTTTTGATGTCAATGTGGTGTGAATCCATTCCATTATAGGACTATGCCCACTATTTAATAATGGTCATAGTAGTGATGCTTCACATATAATATTATTTTATAATATTATTTATATTCCAAACTCATTTTCAATATCATTACACAAATATTTACTCTCCTAACTCATATTTTTGGATGCTACAACATTCTTATAATATAAGTCTCCTATCAGGAAAATTCGTTATGCCAACACTCATGATTTATGATATGGGAAGGCTTGGTTATATATTTAATAACCATGATCATGTAACATGATTTTTTATCACACCTGTATACTCAACTTTGGTTTACATATGATCTTTAATGGATAGATTCTCTATTTAAACCAATTGTTCAGTAATTCTCTCCCATTAATATGTTTAAATTTCTACCAGTTATGAGTATTGTTATTTATAATAATACTTCATGAAAGTTTCCATGTTTGATGATTATTTTTTGAAGATGATGTAAAAAGGTATTTATATTAATTGAATACGTATGTAGGGTAATGATAAATTTATCATATTGGTTATTAATTGTTAATTATTGGCTGGAAAATAAAATATTCATAAAAAATGATCTTATCTGATCATATATTAAGATTGGGTTGTATAAAATGGTAATTGACTAGGTTGTAGTAATATTCTCGATCAGTTTATAAACACTATGACAATTGAACATAATAAAATCAATGATTAATCAAATATGATATAGGTTGAAATTAAAATTTCACATATTAAATTTTTTTTCATAATTTATGACATCTATGGAATAATTATCATTAATTTTTGAGTACTTACCCTGATTATTAATGGATAAAAATCAAATTATTTTTTTATATTTTAATAATTGTATATATCCCTGGGGTATCAGGTAAACAAAAAATGATATTTCCAATGCAATGGACCTCTACAAGAATAAAAAAATTGAATGTGTTCTGCAATAGAAAATATTGTTTCTAGGCTCACCAAATAAAAAAATGTAATAAAAGGAAGATGAATCAAACTGAATAAATAAATGATTAAAAATAAGGAACATATAAACACTGAGCCTTTTATTCCACAATGTCTACCGTTCTTTTATGGGTCTACAAATCCAATAATTTTACATTTAATAGATCATTATAGTAGAAAATATATTTTTAATTTTCCACATAGCATAGAATGGAAAATTTTTTTATCCATTTATAATTTGGAAGGAAAATATGGAAAGAATTATACAATAATAATGAATGCAAGGAAAGAATAAAAAACACTAACTCTAAGAATTAGTTAGAGTTTAAATTGGAATTTTTTTAATATTAATTTTCCACATTGTCTTTGCCCTAAAATGAAGATACAATTATTATAGATAAAAACAAAAATAATGAATTCATTGCCACAAATGTGATGTATTTCACATGCCATTAAATTTTTTATTATTGTTTTATAGTTGAATAAGAAAATAAATTATATGTTTCAATATGGTATTGAAACCAAGTATCTAAAATATATGGGCTCCAATGGATATTAGTATATATGAGTAAATTTTTTATGGATATCTCATGTCATATATGGAGACATAGACCTCCAATTTTTCTTCTGATTTTGGGGAGAAATATAAATATGTATTTCTGTGAAAAATCTTCATATAATCCTCAAAAAGAGAAAATAAATCTTTCTTTATAAAGAAAACATTATAGAAATCATTGAGGAAGTTTCCTTAAGGTGATAGGTAAAGGAATAATGTTTGGAAATTTAGTTCATTATGAAATAGAATTTCATTGATATATGAAGAGGTCATCCGAAGTAATTAATGGAGTGAAAGGTCAACAAAGTGCAACACCTACACTCCAATGCTTAAATTAAAATGAGTTTTTCTAATTATCACAATAATTGCATGAATCTATTGATTAATGATTATAATTTATTTTAGTAACCTCATAATGAAAGGGGAAAATGTAAATTATATAAAAAATTAATAATCAACATTTTTTACAAATATTAACTTTTAAACATTATTATTATAATTATAATATGTTTTTATCTATTATTAGAGGAATAAAAATAGATAAGAAAACAAGAAATACGAGATATTAATTAAACAATCAAGATTTTTTTTCATAATTGGGAAGTTAGAACCATGTTACATAAAATATATATTATAAACAATAAACTATTACACACCATAGACAAAATACATCCATTTGTATTTCATAAATCAATAGGGGAGTGAAAATAAAAAAGAATAAAATCCTCATGCAATTAAAATCCCTAAGGTAATGATTAACCTTGAGTATCAAAACTAGAAAAATAATACCCAAAAAAAGAAAGATAGAAATTAATACCTAACTAATTTTGATAAAGTTAATATACTAAATAATAAATATTCCTTGTAATGTGAGAGAGGAATAAATAAAAAATTTATAAGTATATATATATGAAAAAATGAATTTCTCTCAATTGTTGCTATTTCAAATATGTGGTCCATTCAAATATAGAATTTTTTATGTCTCTGATCGGTATACTAAATTCATGTATTATTATTTACAAAATTCAATATATATATATATCACTATGAAATAAAAAGTATATATTAAAATATTAAAATATTTGTTTTTTTTGTATTTTTTACATTATAATATTATTATTATTCTCAAAATATGATATAATTTATATATTTAAAATAAAAAATTTTTTAATATCAATAGAGTAGTAAAATACACTTTTAGAATATAAATAATTAAATTTCAATGGTATTTGGAAAATAATCTTTAACATAGAAATAATATATAATTTTTCAAAAAAAATTGTTATGTATCATATATTTTATTTTAATAGATTAATTGGACAAAAATAAAATGTTTTTATACATTAAAAAATATGTTAAAAAATTTTATATTTGGATCTACATGAATTAATATTATAAACACATAATTTTTTGAAATGTCAAATCTCCAATAAAAGTTTTTTTTCTTTAAATATAAAATATAAATTTAAAAAATAAATTTATAAAATTTATATTCTCGTTTTTTGTAATTGAACATAATTTTTTAATTATTCAGGTAAAATTAACTATATATAATATTTTTATATATTTATAAAATAATTGAATTTTAGTTGAATAATAAAAAATAACAATTCTTTTAAGAACAACACTTTTATTACATTGTCATACAAGAATTAAAATAATATTTATTTAAACATATTTTATATAAAAATAATATATTATAACAAAAAATTATGTATTCCAGAAAATTATATTGACATATAAATCCCATTATAACTGTTTTTGAAATGTTAGGTAAATTATTAACAAACAAATTTTTTTATTTATTTCTTTTGAAAATTATTTCACATTGTGGAATTATGTTTTGGGAATAATTTAATTTTATTTAATTATTAATTTATTAAAAATATAAATATAAATTTCAATAAAATCAATAAAATTGACAATTTTATCATAATAAAAAATATATTCTTATAAATAAATGATTTTCTAAAATTTTTTTTTTCGTGTAACATGTTTTAATTATAAAATTAATTTATCAAATATTTAGAAATATTATTTTCTAAATTGAATTTTTTATCTATAATCACTCGTTTATAATTATGTAAAAGGTCCTCTTTAATTTTTGTTCATAAAAAATAATTTACTTTGGTAAAAATTATTTACTTCGTTAACAACCAAAAATGAATAAAAATCTTAAAGTAAATAAATTTAATAAAGATTTAATTTTTTTGGGTAAAGGGTGGATAAGAATTTATCAACCATAATACTTAATAAAATCTATTATTATACAAATTTTCTTTACATTCAATGTCTTGATGTGCTTCTTTTTTATTAAATTAATGTATAGCCGAAAACACCATTATCTTCAATTATAAATGGAACAAGAAACACTATATATCTCCCCACCTAAAAATAATTTTATAAATGACCAATACAATATTATATTATCTCCAAAACCCAATTTTCCTATCATGGAAACTCATTTATTTCCAAAATAACCTGATAAGGTTTTGTAAGGTGGTAACTAAAGGAGAACATCCAAATGGTTATTTTATGATTTCCACATAACCATAATTTTTTTATACTTCTAGAACACAAAAACTATTCTATCAATGAGATAATGATGAAAAAACTATTATTAATAATCTGGTATAGTTTTATAAAAATGTATCATCCATTCTATACCTTCCTCTAATTCTTATTGAAATGTAAATATGTCATTATGTGTTTGTGTAGACTACCCCCTCCCAGAAAGATGTGGTCTTATTTCATTCCAACCTTTCATGTTTGGATAAATAGTTTATTTATTAAGATAATATGATAATAACAAAAATTTTATTATTCAATTATTCTAATATAATTTACTTTTTATGATTCTACCATTCATTTAAAAAGTGAGTGTTGTTTTTGGGTATTTTCAAATTACCTATTTATGATATGATGTTTGGATTTCATTTCTCTGACTGACTATCATTGGTTGAATAAAACATGCATGTAATTGATCATAATTTAATATTCTAAACCATTATCATTATAGAATGATATAATTAGACACCAAATATTACATATTAACATTATATGGTTATATAACATTTAACCACTAAAAAGGGCATATCATTGTGACTTTTTAGATTTGAGTACATTTATGGAAAACCTAATTACCTATATAAAATATTTTATAATGGAATAATAAAGGACATAATGAAATATCCTTCAGGTTATTTTGAAAATATTTTACAACACATAGTCCATGGTTAACAAACCATAATCCTTTCATATAAATTGCTGTGGGAACTACATAAAATCCACATAAAAAGAAAGGGTTTACACAAGTTTGGATACAATATAATAAAATTACATTAATAAATGTACTAAAAATTGGTATTGTAATTAGGAATTATTTTAATAAATTTTATTTTATTATCTATGATGTTTTGAATAAGTGCAAAGATAAGTTTTACCTAATTTAAGGGATCCTCTAAACTGCCCTTAATACTTTTAAGTCACATTTTCTCATTATTTCTCCTTTTTTATTTTAAAAAAAAATTATGCATACAATTTATATTATATATATATATATATATTCTTTTTACATAAATAACCAGTTTACATCACCTTCATTTATTGGGGATAATATATTTTTATCTTCCCATTGTAACTATATCCTTTAAGTGAACAGATTTTAAGATAACATCCCTATATATAAATTAATATCACTTATATACCCATAAATGTTTTTTATGATGTTTAATTACTAAAAATATTCATAATATTAGGAAATAAATTTTGATAAAATCATTTTTTTTAAAAATATTTCTTTAAATATCTATTTCTGATTTAAAAAAGTTCTCACATAACTGTTACATATTTAATCATACCACTATATTTTTCTTAATAATTGTTCATTTAATATAACTCTATGTTTAAGGATAATGTTATTCTAATATAAATTAATATTATAAATTGTTTATTTATTTTATTTTAGATGAATTTATAAGATATATAAAGATGTTATGTATTGTTACAATATTTTATAAACCCAATTATATATTCTTGGTTATATCATGGTTATGATTTATATATAGATGGTTGTATTATTAGGAATACCTATGAAATTATACATTATGATGTGATGTGTGCACATACTTTTTCTTATCATGGTCCCCTATACACAAGGACATCACAATGAGTGGAGATAGATAATGACTATCTAAGTCCCACGTTTAGTATGCAGCAGGTTAGTGGCCAACACATAGGATATAATAAACATTCAAATGAGAAGTATTTCCCTCTTAGACAAACACATAGACAATATAAATAAAAAGGGTAAAAAATTGTCACCTAATAATATAAATATATATAGAAAGATAAATCCCAAATGAAAAAATTCAATGTCATACACCATTAAAAAATGAAATGAAACTAAAAGAACTAGAAAAGATAAAGATGACAAGGATCATGAATCCTAAACATCTTGTTCTAAAACCCAATTTAATAATATCATGATCGATTACCAACCCTCTTTTGTTGAAAAGAATGTATTTTATATATTCATAGGGAGAGTATAAAAATATACCCAGTAGTATCCTCACTGGATCCTATCAGACCAAAGATAAGAATAGTATGAAAAAAAATATTGAACAACAATGTAAAAAAATAACCATATAAAAATATATAAAATGTTCACAGACTCAACTTTCATATCTATCACCAAATATCTCATAAAAAACAAAATATAATATAATAATGAACATCAGGGTTCCTTTCTCATGCTTCTACAATGGTTTCCCACTCTGCCCTAATATTTCACATATAGAGCCATCTATCTCCAAATGTATGTTTCCCCAAAAACACCCAGGAAAGGAACCACCACATGAACCAAATGATTCACATAACCACATCAGCCCATCCGAAAATCCATATATTGTATAAAAAAATTTAATAGATATTATATCCACAATATTACATATAAAAAATAGAGTATTGTACCTCAATCCATTTCAAATCATATATTTTGTAAAAACCTTAATAAATTATAACCTATACAAATAATACTTATAATAATCCTTTAAATACTACACCGCTTATTAAATGATTCTAAAATAACTATAAGACATCAAATTATACTACAGACATATATAAAGAAACTGACCATCATGCATACCAGTACATGTAACATCCAAGATAATAGAGCGGGGCCAGAGGAGGGAAGTCGTCCATCTATCCTCCCACTAATATGTTGGTGAAAAAACCCTCCAAGAGTCTACTGGGTGTTAGTTTCCCTAAATGAAATTGGTGGGGAAGCATAATAAATAATAAATTGTGCATTATATAACAAATCTCATAACCACACTTTGGGCATAACCTAGTCTTAGGTTCAACTACATATAATGATGCACAAACTCTTGAATGCCATTATTCAAATTTATATCCTATAAGAACATATGAATATGTGAAAAATATAAATTAATTACTTATTTTATATTAAAAACCCCTTCCAATAATCAATTAATATTCAATTTATTTAACATTATCAATATTCAAAATTACTTTATGATATTTATTATGGTAAATTACATTCCTTCTAGGAATATTCCATTGCATGTTCATGTTTGTCATGATTTACATCTTTTTAGAAATTTCATTCCTTTATGAACCAATACTTCGGGTTATGAATTATTAAAATCATTACTAAAATAATCCCATATATAGGTAATCTTGTAAACCCATACTTTACTACAACCAGGAAGAAAAAGCAATCCAAGAACAATGAGTTTCTTAAATCTATTGGAAAATAGGAAATAAGATAAACAAGAAACCTAGACATCGACCATTAAATAGATTCATAAGAGAGAGTAATTTCTCTAAACATATCTTCAATGTGTAATCAATGATCATAATCCTTCTATTCCATATACTTATATACCTACAAATAATTATACATATATCGATGCATCCCACCATCACATGATTCCAATACTACAACATCATTTCATACTCCCCAACCCATGCCAGAATAGTTATCTTAGGCTCAACCATCCTACGATCACATTAAATCCAAGCTACCCTAAAACCATATCACATCATCCATCCCAGACACAGTCATACCTAACTCATATCACAAATATCACATACATAACACATAACAAAAGTAGTCTAAAGAGACAATTATAGTCAACATTGAATTTTTTCACACAAAAATTGGAATTCAACCTTCACACTAAAATGAACTCTCATGATGAAAATATGGGTCACAATGATTTCTCAAGAAAATAAGGAAACTAAATCTCCAAAAAACTATCTTTTTCAGAAAACTAGTTTTTATTCCATCTTGACGTAACTAATTCATTATTAATGGGTTTATTCTTGGGGAAATCAATTTAATCAAGAAATAAATATCTATCAAAGGAAAGGCTTGTACAAAAAATTTATTTTGGTTTAAAAATAACTAGAAAAGAACCAATCTAAATAATCAGTCATCGTTATATTTTATTGTCATGCATAAACATGATTTAAATTAGTTTTCATATCCTGTAATTACATGGAATGTAAATTTAATTATACATCCACATTCCATCAATTTTGATATCATTAATTTTTAACAACCATCGTATTACAAACATTCTTCTTCATAATTTATTCTTAATCTATTTAATTATCAACATATTATGTGTTTATATTCTTCAAAAATTTAAACTTTTTTTCCTTATATAACAATAGGAAAACAAAGCATAAAACATATATATCACAAAATATATCAACACAAAAACAAAACCACTATCATATTATAAGGAAACAACATCGACAACATGTGATCTATATCAAATTATTTTATTGAGTTTAATTTTTAATTGGTAAATTTTACTTCCATATAAAGTTATCAACCATTTTCAATTTATTATTTCATTTAAAAGATAAGCTACAAATTGTTTTCCTTAGAATCTATTAATGTTCATCACATGAGAATGGACCAAATCATAAATATCCAATAACCTATCCCTCAAGAAATAAATCCTTCTTAGGACACCATGTCATAATCAGATAAAAAAACATGAAAACCCCCATCTAAAATATGATATATCTCAATCTATCACATTTTGAGAAGATATTAGAGGAAAATAGGTCAAAATGGGAGAACCTATTATAAAATGAATAAGGAATAAACCATGGATTAAATTGAGTAACCATTTATTGAATACAAAATACCAACGATGGATCTTTAAAAATAAATTCCCAAAACATAAAACGAAGGGCTATTGGATTTGATAGAGTTAAAAGATATATCTGATCAAAATATGATTTGGATAAAACCTAATCATATGAAATAATTAAATATGTACTACCTTGGGGGTTTACATGTTGTGTCATCCCCTTTCATTAAATGTAAACCTTAAGGTTATTTTTATTCATAAAAGACATATATATTTTTTATATTACACAAAAAAAATTATTGTGAACCAACCATGAAGAAGTCTTGAAATGCACACACACAACTTGAAAAACCTTCATTCCATGTATTCTCTATGTTTCTAGCTTTTCTAACCTAAACCCATCCAAACTCATTCCAATCCACCTCTAAGTGCCACAGTATTTAAAAACACAAAACAAGTAGTAATATAAATATTTGGTCTCTGTACATTAGATACCTATAAAAATAACTAACTTCCATGGTAATTCAAACTATACTAGTGAGAAAATGAAATCTGTTCAAATGAACATGTACCCCGTGAGATACCTCTCAAAGATCTCTCTACCATTTGGAGTTGAATCCCCTCATAAAAGAATAAAAAAAACCATGAAACAATAACAACCTTACACTAAACACTCTCTTAAGGGAGATACATATCAAATTATAGTAAATATACAAGAAACAACTAGAGTAAACCATCTCATAAACCATAAATATCAACATCAATAAAGAAAACAATGTAAAAAAAGATGATCTGATCAACAAATAGCTTGGGGTACTATGTGTGTATTTGGGACTCAGGTTCCCTGTCTTTTTATCATGACATTGTATTTCCAATAGACATGAACCAAGGAAATAGAACACCACACACCACCTTCCCATGGTGGACTAAGATCTCCACATGACACTCCATGAATGTTTCATTACCGTCAACATCAATTTATTTCCAATAGATGACATGAGAATAGAAATGAAGGTAATTTCATACCTGTGATACTTGAAATTCATCATGTATCCTACTCATCTATGGGGTATGTTAAATTTGATACACCACTACACCAACACAATACATCGTCTCTAATGGCAGTAAAATCTAGGGATAAAGCTTAAACCTACTATCAAACATTCTCTTCCCACAAAGATTAATCACCTTCATAAATGCATGATCTGAAACATTGAAATATATTGGTGTCTTCCAATGATAGGAATTGGATTTATGAGAATATTTCACTTCATTAAACCAATTTCAAATTACATAAAACATCAATATTTTATTTTTTACATGTTCTAGCCAAAAAAATTCTACATCAACAAAACCAATCTATTAAATTATAAAAATGGAATGATTGTACATATTAAGAATCATATAGAACCACATAAATGGTGGAGTAAAAAATATTATTTTTTGAAATCTTGAAAGTGGGTAGGTTCCTTTTCCATGAACCTCCAAAATCTAGGACACAAGATCAAAACATTTCACATAGAGTCTAGATGGTCCTCATTGTCTAAATAGCCAAATACCAATAAAATATATTTCTAAGGCATAAATGTGAACAAATATCACATTAGAAGCCTCTCCACTGCATAGAGTTAAAAAGAGGATATCAATCATAAATGATCATCCTCTATAATATACAGAGCCACACAATGTACTCCAAATACTAACATGAAAAAAACTCCACTAATATTCACTCCATGATAATTTCAAAGTGGAATTATTTTTTTCAAATTATCCACCCTTACCTATATATAATCATAGTCTCACTAATCATGAGGTGAATTAGTAACAATGTCCATAAATATGTCTTCTTTATTATACTAAGGATTATATAATATTTTTAAAAATTATCTGGAACACGGTACGTAGAAATCATTTTATTGAAGACCAAACATTGGGAGACAATCTATGCGACTTCATGCTTTTACCCTGGCCCCTAAAATTGACCTACCAATGATTCATACATCTTTTTTTCCAGATATATACCTCAAAAGTAGAACCATTTAATTCCCAACAAACCATATCATGCAACACAAAACGATAAAAAAGCTTCCTAGAGACAACACATAGTGTTTTGTATCCTAATAACAACCATTAAGGGAATTTATAAAAACAATGAAGTCTCTATAGACATCTGAAAAATAATCCACCTACTAGGACTCATCAACCACTACACCAAATACGACTACACTATCAACTAGAAAATAAATAATATTCCTCCAAACTATCTAAAATCATGATGCATCATTGATATCTCTTCCCCCACTTGTTTGGAATCCTTATATTCACACATAGCATTACTATATGGATTCCTACTTAATAGATCAACTAAATTTTTTTGCTTGCATGGAATATTTAAAATCGTAATTTGTTAATCATATAAAAATTATAAACAATAATGCTACCACAAATTAAATTCTTGTTCGGAGAAGACATACTTCATGATCTTATAGTCGATAAAAAACATTAAATGCCTACCAGTGAGGTAATTTTTTCATAATGTCATATAAAAAATCACTATTTTCAAATCATAGTAATGGCTAGAATAGATATGATCTTTGCGACATAACTACAGTGACCTATAATAAACAACTGATCTCTTACATATCATAAATAATCCCAATCCAAAATAGAAATCATCATGGAATACCTAAAACTGGACTCACATAATTTAAAAAGAACTAGAGCACTAAAAAATTATGTTTTAATTACTCAAAAGATTCCTTAAATTGGTCTATCTATAAGTCCTCATGATCCTTTTGGGTCAAGGTTGTTAGAGGAGTCACAATTAAAGATAAATCATCCACTAGGATCCTGTAATAACTTAGAGGACCAAATATTATATAAAACACTATCACTGTGTTGGGTGCTTCCTAAAACACTATATATATAATTTAAGTATTTATAACTATTTCCTTCTAGGACAACACATTCCACTTGTAACCGAAATCAAAATTCCCAAAATCACACTTTGAAAACTTCATAAATATCTTATCAGGATTAATAAGTCCCAAAAAATATTATGCAGATACATTTTATTATCCAAATTAGATTCGGGGTAAACAAGGATTTCATTGATGAAACTGCCATGGATGTTTCCCTGAAAACATTTAACACACTGTTCATCTATACCATGGAAACACCTAAAGGATTCTACAAAATGAATGACATGACAACATACTCAAAACTCCCATGACGACATCATAAAGTATTATTATGAATATATTTATAATTTACTCTCATCTAATTAAATACATACCTAAAATATATCTTTACTGATAAACGTTCTCCCTTCATCTAATAAAATAAATAATCATCCAATGAAAGATGATAGTTGTACTTAAATTTTATTTGGTTCAAGTGATGATTGTTGTCACAAAGATGCAAATAGTCATCAATGGTAATCATGAAAAATATTAGTGCACCCAAAGGTGACACACTTTGAAAAACAAAACCACATTCCAACATATTATCAAGCAATACTCACTGGTCCTGCAACTCATAAAGAATTATCCTATATATAGAAAATGATTTAAGGGTCACTCTTAGTTACAGCTTGATCCCAAGATTAGTCTCACATCATAGGGGTAACACTACAACATTCTATGGAAATACAAACAAGTACTCTTCCACAGCCATGGGAAAAAACTGATGAACCACTAATGAGGTCTGAATCATCTCAACCTTCATAGATGTAATAGAGGAAACATGCCTCTGACCCATATAATGGTTATTCTCACCAACAAACACTACTAGCTCTCTATTAGCATCCTAAAAACCAAAATTCATTTTAAATAAATCCATGATATCCTGCATATAATAAAACCAATCAATATTTAGGATACATTCTTATAGAATTATACATAAAAATAGGAACCCCCCACCCCAAGATGGGTGCTTCCCTATAACTAGCTCACAGGCTTTATATACTTCATACAATCATCTAAACCACCAACTAGAATTGTCAACACCAACAACACGAGAATTATATCTACGTATTGTAACAATGCATGGATAAGTTTCTATGATATAAAATAATGTTTTACCTGTAGATAAAATAATTCATGTACCCAAGTATAAAACAAGAAAAGGGTACATATAATGATGTCTAGTGACCTTAGAAATATAAACACTAAAGAATGAATCTGACAACTACTTTTTTCAAGGATCTCTCTAAACCTGCTAATGATTGTATTCATGGTTATCCTCTAATCTCTATGTATGTATAGTGTCTCAAGGTTGTACTATACAGACCCAATCTTATCTTTGCTGAACCCAAACCGGAACACCTTGCTACAACTACGTTAGTTGAAACTATCTTGACGGTTGGACCAGATGTACGAGTCCAAGAACATGTAGAATTATCAGAATGATCCTGAACTCTCACCACTATTGACCTCACTATCAAAAAGAAAAAAATTAATCTAGTCCCTTATAATTTTAATGATAAACAGAAACCCTTGAGAAACTATTGTGGAGTGTTGGGATATACCCATGAATGACTGAATACTATTTGGTCCTAACAACTGGTAACCCAATACCTCTGTTCTTCTTTATAATGATTCTTGATGAATCCCCTCTTGTAATGTTTTGGTATTAGAAAACAAGATCTTAATAACCTATGTAAAATCCAGAAACATGAGAAAAATATCCAGTATAAATCGTGTGACTGGGCGTAGGATCTCTTGAAAAAAACCACATCAAATTTAATTTCCCTATACTAATAATATGGATAGAGGTCAGAAGAATATCATAGAAGAATCCTGAAACAAATCCCAAAATCTTGATCACTAGAAGTATCCTTTTGAAGGCTAAGAAAATCGTGGAAACTATCTAGGATTACTACTAATTAAAGAAATTATTTTTTGAATTGGTATCAAGAAGTCTTCCACAATACTTCCAATCAATCGTGATAAATGAAGAAAAGAACTGACACAACCTCAATACTCCATAGAGAATACTCATATCCAATGAAAGATATTACTCCTTCAAGAAATTGAATGAATTTAACTAGGCATCAAATATATCCATTTAGTCCTCTATAAATGAACCCGAAATGCATCCCTCACACTTCTAAAGTATCTAGAATGGAAACTCTCAAAGGTTCATCTTCCAAGATTCATCATTATTGACCTCTACTCTCTAACGATATACTATCAGATACTACAGAACACATTCTGTGTGAACCTGGAAGGGAAGTCAACCTAGATCTATTCCTACAAAAGTGAAACTTTATTGAACTCCTAAACCTAGAATATGTAATATTTTACATTGATTATGTAATTATTTAATTATGTTTTTAATATATTAACCTATCTCATTTTCTACCAATTTCAAACACATGTGAAAAGTATATTGATGCATGATTTGTTCCCCAGTCTATACCCTATAACCAATATTTAATAATTTAGTTTGATTAGTAAACATAAATTTATGTGCATAATATCAGATGGGGCCCTAAATACCCAGGTCTCCTCAGGTATCTGATTCTTATCTCACCGATTAAACATAAGTGACAACTTTTCCCAAACAACACATACAACCTCATATGTTCCTATCTCTAAACGCTATCATGTCACTCATACCTAAAGCATTGATACCACTCTTCATGAACACCTCTATAAAATTATATCACAATTAGGGGAGACATATAGTTTCTACCTGAGTCCAACCTCCATCATACCGTAGCTTGGCATCTATTTCCATGTTTTTCATAAATATTAATGTGGGAGGAATTAATCTATAGGAGAAACACGAGGAAGAGTGAGAAAAGAAGGATAAAACAAAAAAACCTTTGTAGACACACAAACAGACACACAGACATATATATATATATTCCAAATGAAAATATTAAATGTCATGTAGTACTAAAAAATAGAAGGGAAACTACAAGTAAACAAAATGTTAAAGACAACAAAGAGCACTAAGCCCCTTAGAATCATAATAAACCATGAACTAGTAATATCAATAGTGATAACCAACTTACTCTATCTAACTAAAAAAACCATTTATATATATTTTAGGGTGATCATAATTGTGTACTATGTAGTATAATCCATCTTTTTAAATGGATACCACGATATAAATAAACAACATTAAAAAATGGGATCTCTATAAAATTCATCAATCGAGTATAATATTTATTATGTTAAATTAAATTCTATAATAAGGTATAAACCTTTATCAATTTACAATTCCATATAAATAGGAATCCACTAATTTTATACCTCAAAATCCATCAAAGTTATTTTAATAAAAACAGAACATGTCATAGAACAATGATCACTTATCTTGTAAGAATTGCAGTCGTCCAAGGATCCCACGACACAATAACAAAAACCAAAAACTATAAAATACCCATTAAAAATTAGGCATATTAGAGTTCATTATATAGAGATAATATATATGAGGAATGTAAGATCAAAGCTGGATAGTGATTCATAAAATGAAGAATGTTTACACCTTGAATCAAATCGATTAACCATAGTTTTAAGACCGAATCCCCTATATTAATCCCCATTTAAGGCATCCCAAAAAAGAGGGCTACTAGATCTCCTAAAAGAGAAAGATAAATCCACTCAATATAGGGTCTTTAGAAAACTGAATATGTAGAATCATTTACTGATATACTACATCCCATTTTTAGATGACATTAAATTCAATTTCAAATCATGCAATCCTCAGTGTTATGTTTAGGGAAAAAATATAACTTTTTAATTAATTTAACACAAAAATGTACACAACATAAACTGGACATGAACAATCCAATAACTATATATACATGACTTGAAATTATTTCTTTCCATGTATTCTACCGATTTATTTCTTTTCACACAGACACCCCTCTTGATTCATTCCAATCCTCCAATGATAAAAAAATGCTTCATAAACATGAGAAGGTTTGGGATTCCTCGATCCATTCCCTTATATAATCAATAATTTATTGGGAAATTTTAACATAAAAGGAGATTCTATTTATAGTTAAACGGTGTTTATCGTAATAAAAATATTTTATACTGGTGGATATCCCAAATTTTTTTTATTATAATGCGGATAAAACTATGTTATGTTGTCTTGGTTATTATCCTTTACATATTATTATAATATCAAGATTTATGATGCAATGAAATTTTTAAGAACCCATAATCTTCTAATTTTTTTAAATTATTCCATCATTGTGATCATTCAATTTTGGATATCTTGTTATACATCATGACTCACATAAACTAATTTATTTCTGTGTTTATTCAATTCAAGTCTTTTTAGATCTCATGTTTTCCATATAAAAAATTCTTAGAGAACCCTTTGTGGTTTTATATGACCTTTCAGAGTATGGATAACTATGTGATATTGTAAATAACATTAATTTTATTATGTTTAAGATTATGTATTTATGTATACAATCATCTATAGAAACAATCTATATAATTTGGTTATATTGATGGGAATGTATGTGATATAGTTAGAATAAAATTGTGTTTATAGTTTTGGACTATATATTCAAAACTACTAATGTGTGTCATAATAAATTTTTAGTGGAAGATACACATATAATCCACTCAATAACTATTAATTATATGTTTAATTTTAGTCGTAACCACTATTTTATAACTCTAAAATTTTATAATGGTAGTAGATAAACACCTAAATAATTTGATATTATAATTTTAATGAAAACTCTGAATGATATTATGCTTGTACCATTTTTTATAATTATTATATGATAGATGATTGTGGGAATTTTCTTACATAAAAATGTATTATTATCCCAATAATAAAATTTATCCAATATTTTGCATTGATTATTTCTCTTACTAGAGATCCCATTTCAATTTTGATGAAATGAAGATACATTTCAAATCTCAAATCTCAAAACTATGATTTATTTAATCCATAGTGAATTTGAATTCCCAATCAATTTTACATAAACTTTATGGGACTTAATTACATATAATGAGTGGTATATCTATAACATTATTGTGGATGAACTCAATATTTAATATTTGAATATTTTCTGAGAGTATATTGAAGCATTTTCTCACAATTGTAGTGGTATTACCACATATTATGATGTTGATATTTCAATAAAAATCATTCCCTTCACGTTGCATATTTAAAAAAATATTTATAAAAGACCACAATTGTGTTATAGTTATTCATGAAGAATGAATATGGGAATATTGATAATGGCTTCATATTTTATATTTCATTAGTATAGGTTTTTATAACTATTTTTTTTATGAATAACGATACCTCATAATGTATTTGTATTTATTATAATGAACATAACAGGATGATGAACAACAATATGTTTCCTCTACGAGGTAATAATGGATTATTCAATAAAATAAGAGGGGATCAATACATCTGAATGACTAAAATTTTATTTATATATTATCTATTAATGTGGAAAATAAAGGTAATGCGGATGATTATCATTGATTCAATATATGAATTGTATAAATCAATTATGATTTCATTTAGTCATTAAAATTAAATTTTTTACCATCATGAATAAAATGAATGGAGTCTATTATGAATAAATTAATAAATTTTCTATATATTTCATGGAAAATATTATAAAGTATTCAATGTGAAATAACGGGAATAATGATCAATTTAGGATTATGTTGAAGAACTTTAAGAAAGAGAAATAGTATAAAAAAGATTTATAGTGTGAATATTCGATAAATAAAGTCTCATTATTAGCTCATTTAATAATAATTATGGTTATTTGTATGGATCAATAAAAAATTGTGGTTATTGAAAACTGTCCTAGACAATTTACTATTACATAAATCTGTAGTTTCCATGAATTTTTTAGATAAAATTGGAAATTTTTTAGAAATTTACTATGGTTATAAAATACAAAAACCAAGTTGATGTAGAAGTGATCCATGATACAATAGATTTTAAACTGTCAAAAATAAATCATGAAACATAAGATATGGTTGATCAATTCACCTATAAAATAAATTTACTTGATGTGGAGAATGGTTTTTGATACATTTTGTTGCATCCAACAAGGTATTGAGATGTTTTACCAATAAAATAGTATTGATGGTACCATATTACTTGAAAAAAATATCATTTAATGACAAAAATTACAAAAAATTATTTTGAGTTACAAGAATTTTTTTTAGATTAATAATTATGGGGTATTATATATATTATAACAATTTAGCATGAATAATAAAACGTGAATGTTTAATTATAAAGAATTTATTTGATAATGCACATAGATTTTTACAAGAATGTGATTAAAACATATATTTCTTAAATTATTAATTATTAATTAATTTATTTTTATTTATTTTTCAATATAAACATGTTAGGACTACATTTGGGTCAATTTTTGAGTCTTTTTTAATTAGTTGATTTTTGGGTGAATAGTAAAAAATTAAAAATTCTAAATGTAATGATAATTTTATGAAAATTTAATGATTGTTGAATGAAAATAATTTTTATGAATAAATTTAATAGAATAAATATAAATTTATTAATTAATATAAATAGATAACAATATAATATTCAACTTCAAAATCTATATTTTGTATTTTGGTATTGTAGGTAATGATTTTATTCAAATAAAATGTATTTTTGTTTTCCCTGTTTTTATCCGATTTTCAAAATACATCATTAGTTTTTTTGAATTAAATTTAAATAATTAATTTATATTTTGGGAAATAAAATTAAATCTATTTTAACTAATATTAACCACATTTTTGGTATAAAATAATTGTTATGATTATGTGGGTGATAAAAAATGGTTTATAATCGCATTGTGTGAAATTATATTGAATGTAATTTATTCCAATCCTAGATAACAAATACTTGTAAAATGGATTCCTTATATGAAATAAAAATATTTTATTCTAAGTAATATTTTAAACTTACATATTTGTTATAATTAATATAACAACCATAAAAACATATCACTATAGTGATAGTTAAAATGAATCGATAAAGGGGTTAAACTAATGAGATAAGGATTAAAATAAAATTAAATAATTATAAATCTTATTTGTTCACTATTTTGAAAACCCCTAATCATTATTTATTCCAAATTTAATCGCATTGGTTCAACATTAACATGATTGTGAATTTTTTATTCATTAATATGGATAATATTTAGTAGTTTTCCACCCGCATCTCTTATAAAAGGGAACCACCTCTCCAATTTTATCCACTTATAATTATCCTCTTAAATCAACCAATACTACTAAATAAATTCCATTAATTAATATAAAAGTTATTTAAATATTTTTCACACTAAAAGAAATCTTTCTTTGTTGAATAATGTGTTATCTATTTGGTGTTACCAATGGAAGAGGCAAATGTTCTTACGAACTGTTTTCAAGTTCTATTATTCTTACACCTCACTAAAAAATTCAACAACCAAAAAAAACTATTGAAGAATTATATTTACTATATTGATAAGTTTTATGTTAAATTAAAATCCATTTTATATATTCTTTATATCTTATTGATCAAGTTAAAATATCTTGTTTGTAAGAATAATTTAACCATTCAACAAAACAGTGTAATTTTATTTCCAAAAATGAATCACATAGAAGTATATAAATATGTATTTATTGAATATATATTATATTAATAATATTATTATGAATTTATAAATATAATTTTTCACATATCTTCTTCCCATACCCACAATTTTAGTGGTTCATTATTCAATTTCCACAAAGAATGAATGACTAAAAAATTAAATATAGTGCATAAAATTTTATTCATGAGATTATTAAAAATATATATATAATGGAACCATTTCATAAAACCTTTAAACATGGTTAATTTATTGATGTAATTTTGCAAAAAATATAAAAAATAATCTGGATTGGTCGATTTAATACTTGAATTGATATAATTTGATTATAAAAGGAAGGAGAAAAATGAAATACATTTTAAAAAATTAATAAATAATGTGTTTTAAATATATATACATATATATATTATTCATGAATATATAATGTTCTTATTTAGTTAGGAAACCATTGTATAGGGTTTTCATCTATGTTCCACCACAATCATACTTATTTTTAATTTTTCACGTAATTTATATTATATCACTTATAAATATCACATATAACATGTTTCTAATTAATTCATATATATTTATAATTTAAAAGTTTTTAGTGATGTTTTTCATTTTTTAGGGGTTTATTTCAAAATTTCATAATGATGGGAAATATTAATTTCATTCTCGCTTTTATTTGGGATAATATATGTTTATATTTTAGTTAGAAGAATTACATAGTCTTTATCCTAATGATACCCATTTATTTAATCCCCATAGATTATTTATGGGGTTTCTAGGTTTTTTTACACCTATTTCTCTCTTTAGCACACAATGACTAAAGGCACCTATTTTCATCTTACCTGACATTTTGTCTTCTTTTAATTGAGTTATAATTTTCTTTTATATCATGATTATATAAAATATATAAAGAAACTTTTTATTCTTTATGATGAACATATAAATTCATTTTCATTTATATTTTACATTGTATTAAATTGCTTATCAAGGAATACTTTTATTGATTTTTGAAAAGTATTTCTTAATTTTTAAAAAATTTAAAAAGGAATGAATTATCTAATGTATATAATATAAATTAATTTTCCCACCATAATAACTATTATTCATAATTTATATTCATCTATACTTTACCATGATTTAAAAAAAATTTCTATTATTATAGGAATTGTTTTATATTAAAATAAGAATAATTTATTTTCTAAATGGTTAAAAATAATTTCAGGAATGATTCATATCATTAATCTTTTAAAATGTAAAAAAAATTTAAAGGATTATATTCTTGATGTTTCAATACAATTATACATACTAATTACCAATATAATTTCCCTCATTTGATTCCATTATTTTTTATAAATCAATTGTCTTATATCATCCTTTACTTATTTATGAATTATACTTTTCTTGTGACTATTCCCTTTATTGTTATCATATTCTGTATGACTTTCAATTATTTTGTTGAAATTATTTTTCCCATTTATACACATGTTCTTTTCATCATGTATATACTTATAATTTTAAAATATATTTTACTATATATCATTAAAATATATATATTTAGTTAAAGAAACATTAATTAAAAAGTTATTTTATTTTTCTGGGAAATTTTGATGATATGTATCCTTGAGTAAATACAAATATTCATTTCAAAATAATGAAAATTAAATTTTTTTATTATTTAATTTATATTTTCTTAATGTAGTGGACATATTAAATTATTGGTGGGGCCAAAAAATAGATCTCCCCTCAATTCATTGACATGTCTATTAAGATAAATAGTTTAAAAAATCGGTTTGGTATTTGGTTTTTACCTACCCATTCATTAAAACCCTTTGAAATAAGTTCATTAGGGTTGGTCTCATTATATATTTTTATATTTCCTTGATCAACATATCATTATCTTCAGAATTATGCAATTTGTTTACTAAGAATTTATCTATTATTACACATGTCTTGGTAACGATGATATTTTATATGGAAATATTTTTAATCACAATTTATTGATTATTGTCAATATGTATTTATTATCAACTAGTTGATATTGTTAATTAATTTTATAATCATTCATTATTTGGGTGTTTTCCTATCATTAATTATCATTGGAGATCACCGTTTATTATTTATTTCTATTCATGGGATTAGAAGATTGAATAATTGAATTATTTTTTAGGATACAATAATAATTTTAGGTTAATTTTTATTTTTACTAGTTATTATGGAAAATAAATTCTAGGATTAAATGATTTCAAAATTGATTGATCCATTGTGTTTTGATCCAGCAAATAATCTATTATAGTAATTAATTAGACATTGGATCTGAGAGAATAAATATGTGTTCATTTCTATTGTTTTTGACAATTAATATTTATGAATATCAATAGGAGGAATATTTTGGAAGAACATAATGAATATGATCATTGTAATAATACCTCATAATATTTTGGATCATCTTATTGATTTTAATTTTATGAATGAATAGTCATTATGTTTTTAGAAAACTATGATTGTTCATTTTATATATATGATTCTTAAAAGAAGATATGGATATCATGTCAACACAACTAGTCAATGTTGGGATTTTATTATAAGATAATGTTAATATAGTGGTTGTTGTAGTTAATAATATCATCTTCTTATTGGTGAAAGAAAACTATATTTTTTAATATAATCCTATCCATATAAGGAAATCTATTTTTTATATCATTGTGATCCTATTATGGGTCACACAAAGTGCTAGAATCTACAATCCAATAATTGAACTACTAATACCATTATAATTGGGTAATGAATCAATACACATGAATGGATTTTACAAGATTTTAAATGTATGAGAATAAATAATTTTAAGTATATAATTTAAGGTAATATGTTAAAAATGTTCACATTGATCTAAAATTCTAAAGAAGATGATGAAATAGTATGTACCGAAAGGATAATTTTTAATGTGTTATTCTTTGAGAAATATTTGTTTGAGAGATATGAGATGTAATAGAGAGTATTTTTCTCAACATAATGTAAAAGGAAGAAAAATGAGATTATGAATATGTTTATATCATTAAAAATATAGAAAGGATTATAATGGATTATATATGTATTATAGAAAGAATGATTATCAATTATTTGATGATATTTAGCATTATATTCATAGGGAAATGGTTTTTCAATTATTTTCATCTTATGATGATATAGTATCATGTTATATAAAAAAGTATAAATAATTTTTGTGGTCTTATATTTTCCAGGGAAGCCAATAAGAGAATAGTTTGTCTAATAACATGAGAAAAAAATATATGTTTCAAAGAAGAAGAATGAAAATTTCAGATTACCAAAATGTGATAATTGTGGGTAGAAATGTCATAGTAAATGATTATATATAATGGGTGTATATTATAAGTTTATTCATAAGATCCATTTTAATAATAAATAAAAGGGAAAGAAATAAAATGAATTAATAATTTAGCTTAATTATAAATATAAATGTCCTTATTGAAACCAATTCGTTATGCATCAATTAAACCTACAACAAAAGAGGGCTGGGGTGTATAAGGATAGGTGATTATTAAATCTGAATTTCTTTTTCTTAATTATATGGTGGAAAATAATTTGATCATAAACTCATATTTAACTACTGATTTATGTTATTCTATATCATTTCACCCTTTTATATCTTTAATGTTTGAAAAGAACATTACATTAATTCCTACCAACATATGATGCATATTTTAAATCATTTATCCTAATGAAAATGTTACTTCCATTAATGTTTTTCACCATTCCCTAGTATGATTCACTAAAATACATGATTTTATAACATGGTTATTATATGAATAGTTTACTTTTAAATAATCATTGGTTTGATTGTCTTTTAATGTAAAATATTAAAATTTCATTACAGGAGACATATATTATGATTTGAGATGGAGATGTTGAATCTCTCATATTAATAAGGAATAAAATAATCTAAATCAAGTGGTGATCCACCTTCTATATCTCTCCATAGTGAAATTTAAAAATAATTAGAGAAAATTAAATGTATGGATGGAAAAGGTAGCATCGAATAGAAAATATACATATTTTTTAGGAATACATTTTTGTTTTTATTGAATAATTGTCTATATATAAACAAAATATTAAAAATAATTTTTATATTTAACTCATTCAAAATGAAAAACATATATCTGAAACAATAAATTGATTATACATGGTGAAATTAATGGAAGAAAATAGGAATCAATAGAAGTAGTGTTATGAGTGATTAATTCAACTTTGAATATAACCATGGGAAGCCCATGTAATTTTTTAATGATGGGTAGGAATACTAGGATGTATAAAATTATTGTGTAATCAATTAAATTACTATGAATAACAAGTATTATCTACCTCTTGGGTGTAACTATTTTTATTATCTTAAAAAACATAAATATTTTTCAAATATTATCATTACTCTAGGTTTCATAAATTTCAAATAGGAAGGATTATATTCCAAATATTTATAATCCTATAAGTTAAAGACAATATGAAATTATAGTAGTAACCATTGGATTGATCAATTACTACTCAAATTTTATAGATCTGTTGAATTGAGTGTGTAAATATTATCATGGAAATTTAATTTTGGTATAATTAATAATATCATGGTATACAATTAAATATTTAAAGAGTATTAAATATATTAGTAATCATTCATGAAATACTAAATTTAAATTAATTCTATTATAAATTTGATTTTTGTATATTTTACTTTTAAATCATTTAATTTTTGGGGATATCTTCTCTATGTATGGAATACTATATGATCCATAAAATATAATAACTGTTAAAGAATAATCCACCCTAATAGAGATAATAGAGATATGAAGTTTCCTTTTATTAGTAAGTTACTACCTATGATTTTTTATATAAATTACATTTTATAAAATTAATCAACGATTTAGGAATTTGATGGGGTTATCTTCATATGGTCATTATAATAAATTGAAAGAATTCAATAAATAAAGATACTATTGGAAAATACAATGGTGTTGACATTACCATTGATAAGGGATAGATTTATGATATATAGTGATATATTTAATAATTGTCTCCAATGAATCAGTATAAATAATGATAGATTTGTTTCTTAGGTATCATGGAAATTTACCATTTGCGGATGAATTTTCCTTTCTATAATCTTTAGTTGGAATCTATAATCATTACTATTGAAATATTGAAGAATTATGTATATGGTGAATAATATGTGTTATAAATGGATAATAAATGATTTAAATAAAAATTTTAAAAACAACACTCTACCAATGAAAAAATATATTCATAGAGATACTCAAGTATTATGATTTCTTAATAATTTACCACCCTGGGAAGAAAAATATTATTGAAAATGTGTTATGAAGAAAAATCGTGATTTAACACTAGAACGAGGTTTTATAATTATAAAGTATTCATGGATTTATTAGTATTAAATATGGGAATCATTATATAAGTGGGATGATCAATAATTTTTTTAATTATTGATAAACATTCCTAACTATTAAAAGATAAAAAGGTACCATCTTGAATAAAACAAATTTACAAAAGAAAATTAATTTTTTGAAAGATAGAAATATAGATTACAATATATCAAAAGATTATTATTTTATATTTATAGAGATATAATATTTTTTATCAATAATAGAGTAAAATAGTGAATTTCATGATGTATCCCATTTTTTATATTTATAAGAAAAAAATTGTATCACTATGATTTATATGGATTTAGGAGATTATATTTTATGGGATATTATTTAGTGGGAAATTGAAGCCAATGTATCATGATACATGGTTTTTTAAAAGTTAATGACTAAGGGAAAACATCCTATTGTAGTCATGAAACCTCTACCTATTCTTTTTTGAATATGTGATGAGAAAAATATGGTCATTATCAATATATTTCTAAAAAATCCAAAATAAATATATTTTATATGTGTTATTATTAATATTCTAAATGTTTTTGAAAATTTACTCACAATAAGGGACTATATTTCTATTGATAACCTTAAAAAATATATCAATGAAATTTTTGGACTTCATAGTGCACCTATTTGGATTATATTTGACCATGAACCATAGTTTAAATAATTATTTTAAAAAGGATTATGAATACTATAATCGCTATGATACAATTTTGTACTATTTATCAAACCTGGAAAGATGTGTAGTCCAAAATAACTATTCAATCATCAGAATAAATATTGATTTCATAAAAAATAAATATTCAAGACAAAAAGAATATGTATTTAAATTTTATGTCATTCTATTTTTAAAATATCGTCCATTAAATTATTCAAATGGAATAGTATGAAGCATTATTTTGGAAAGTATGTCACGCACTAACTTTTTTGGATGATTTTCGTGAATGGATATTTTTTTGCCAATAACATGTCGAGCAGAAAACAAAAAATTTCAGCACAATTTATCATCATATATGGATTTCTTGATGCATGAAAGGAGGTCAATATAAGGAAGAATATATTATTTCATTTAAGGAAACATGTTTCATAAATGTATCTAAATTGAAGGATGTAATATGTTTTAGTAATAAAGGTAAAAAATGTACTATATAAAAATAGCATTATGATATATTTGAATGAATTAGAACAATTTGATGTTGTATGAAAAAACAACTAAACATCGTTAATGTAAATAATGTATTCCTTGACTCATTATTGGAGAATATTACATCAAACCCAATGCATGAAATCAACATTAATGAATGAAATTACAGCCTAAATATTCAAATAATAATGATCCTACATAGATTATTTACAATATAGAAATTTTTTGTGGAATCAGTTAACGTCACTTGGATAGTTACCAAGAATTTAATTCCCCAACCCTAGATTCCCAGAGTCGGTGAATTATTTTAATACATGGAAGGATTACATGGAATCATGTCCTGAAATACTAATTAGTTTAGAAGTCTTCAAAAATAGATTGTATACATAAACCTGGCATTACACTTTCTAACATACAAAACAAAAAAAATAATTTTAGAATGCCATTGTTCTCTTAGAATAACCATGCATCTCAACCATAATTCACTTCTTCGGATCCTGGGAAAATAAAAAATAAGAAAGAGGTGAGCTTAGATCCTCAGTAACGGTAAATAATTTAGCGGAAGCTATAAACTTTTAAGGAAATATGTGTAATAAAAACAATAGTCTTTTAAACATAAACATGAACATAATATAGAAAAAATATATCAAACATTACCATATAAACATGAACATGGATATTCTACTAGTCGTATAATCACATGTAATAACAAATTTCATAATGAGGGAATGCCTAACATTGGACATCATTACCACATAGTCAAGGCCTTGTGCCAAGACTACAAAAAACAGTTTTGTCAAGGCCTTGTTCCAAGACACTAGTTTGTCCCATGAGACCTACCTATTCATCGAGGAGCTATAGCGGGCTCCACCCGTCACTTACTAATATAATGAATTAATCATATGAAATGGTGGAAACATAGCATAAACATTCGTATTAAAACTAGTATATGAAATGTCAATACTTTATCCATAAACCATGAATGATATAATAATAAAACATCCGTAGTCAAACATATCACTAATCATTCAATACAATATGGATTATTTGAATCATAATAAATAAACTTCAATCAAGTTTAAAATCCATTAAAAGATATTGATATTGTTGAAAATGATTTGTAAAACTCTTTGAGGGAAATATCTATTTTTCATGAAAACATTTTGCTGTCTCATAACTTAAAAAGGATTAAATTTAAAGACATTTTTTAATCAAAGTGTCCCATAACACATTGAATGTTTTCAAAAGAAATACCATTTTGAAAACATTCATTTCCTTATAAATAAATCCTTAAAACCATTTTCAAAACATGGTAATTAATGAGAACGATTTAGAAGAATAAAAATTTAAAACATTAAAAATGATGTTTTCGTAAAAATTCCCATAAAAATAATCTCATTCAGATCACTTCTATGAAACATGGACACAGATAATAAATATGTCCCCGTAGATACTTATGTAAAAACAACCTCGTATAATAAAGAGATTGTGAAACTAACCCTTACCTTGCACTTTTCTTTAGTAGATGGTATGATTAACCTCTTATATAATGACCACTATATGTTATTAGTTTATACCAGAACCATATTAATATTTATGATATCATACATGATTGATTTATGACATTATACTACCATTTAATAATAATTTTCAGTTTAAATAAACATTTTGTGTTATAATCGCTTTCTTTATCATACATGTTTTAATTTTTTACTCTTTATTGTATCACTTAGATCAAGATTAAAATACATCTAGAATATAAAACATGATTTATATATCATATATAATTAGAATATAAATATGTATAATAGATATATATAGGAAATATTCCGCACGTACACAAAAACATTGTTTCCTTTTTCATATCGTATTGCACGAAACTAAGTGAATAAGAAATATTTAAGTACATATATATATATATATATATATATATATATCTCCAGTATCATTATTATGTCATATATTACATACATATTAATGATATATATTTTATAATCATTGTTGAATGGTGAACGTAGAAATTTATCTCATCGCGTCGTGGAGATGGTAATCCGTACATACACAGGAGGGACAATATCATTATATTGTTGGAGAAATAATATGTAATTGGATGTGATATCACATATAGAGAATCATTAACTTGTTATATTTATTATTCACATCAGTTATACTCATTATTATACGCATCAAAATAATGAAGTCTTTGAATGACAAGTTACACCACGATATAGAGACGATAATCTGTACGTACATACGTATGGTGACTTTATCATTTATAGGATGGATAGAATAATGAATTTTGTTGTACCATTTTTATAATAACATCATAGTATATATAACATAATGGATTTATTATTTTATAATGTAAAAAACATATAAATTATAAGTGGAAGAATAAAATAACTTGAAAGATGTAATGAAATATTTACCTCTTTTTCTGGTTCTTCCTTTTTATTTGATCCAAAGGACTCCATAGGTTGGTTTTATGACCAAATGAGGGACTCTAGGATGAATGGAGAAATAGTGGGAAAATATTTGGGCTAGGTTTGGTTGATCCAAATCTCTTTGGAGGTGTGAATTTGAGATAAGGGTAGTGCCCTTTTATAAGAGTGGTGAGGGGCACCTTAGAAAAAAGATACAATATTATTTTATAATAATTTATTTTTTCATTTCAAATGGATCAAAAATGAATTATATAAAGGATAAGGATTGAATGTGTAACAAACTACACATCCAATAGGTTTTAGACAGGGTTGGGTGACTATATTAACTTTATCCTTTAGATTTAACTCTTAGTTAACTAGTTTGAAATTTACCATTTTTCATTGTATTTTTATATTATATGGTCAATAAAACTACTATAAACATACAAAAGAACCCCAACTGTTTCATTAATTAAACAACAGTCATTATATAATACTTTTGGCCAATCCTTGTATTTCTTTGAATATAATATCAATTAATAAAATAATATCTATTTTAAAAAATCTTTTATGTTAATTTTGAAACTATTTGCTAATTTGATTTTTCTAAATTCATAACAGAATTATTAATTCAAAAAACATTTATCTAACCAACCACAACATCTAATATTAGCCAATAAATTTTCATTAATTCATAAAAGTTCTTAAATTACATTTAATTTGATATTTATAATATCAAATATTTTAATATTTCCTTATTTATGTAATTATTGCATCATCATTGTGTCATAAATAAATTAAATTATGTAATGTATAAAAAATATAAATAAAATACAATTATATAGGAAATATTTTTATATTTCTAATTAATTTTTATAGTAGAAAGGATGACATATATAACCCCATTTAAAAATTGATTTACTAAATGATATTTGTTTATGTTATTTTTTCCTTCACATTATATTAATTAAAATAAGATTTCATTATCATTCATAAGTGGTTACATGGTTCCCAAAATAGACCCATGTATGCCCATGGTATTTCAAAACTCATCCAATAAGGTTAGGAAAAGATTTCAGGTAATTTTACAATATTATAATATTTTTTTACTTTGAATTACCCTATTTACTTTTTACCGTGATAAATACTAGTCCAATGTTACAATTCAAGAAAAATTATTTGCCTCATATTGAACCACATTTTACATAATGATTTTAACTGTGTCTCTTGATGTTTTTAAATTCCACTCACAGAAGTGGTACAATTATGTTTTATCAGAATTTGTAAATTCTCCTAGGAGGTGGGTAAAAGACGGGGGAAAAGTTCAATAAAACTTTTATATATCTAAACATATTATAAAATTAATCCAATGAATTATATTAAACATATATATGTATTATTTATCTATTATGACCTAAAATAAATTTAAATAATTTAAATATTTATTGAAATAAAAAATCAGTTTTAACCAATAACTAATTGTTTTTTATTATTCATCAAAAATTGAATGTTTTCAAAAATGTACCAAAATTTCACCCTAATATAATTTTGATAATAATACTTCCCAAATGAATTCTATTTTACCAAATTAAAAACAAATATATTGAATTTATTAATTTAAAATTAATTCATGTTGTCAAAACCAAAAGGCTTATTTTTAAGAAATAATAACCATCAAAAAATTTATAATTATTTTTGTTCATTTTCGAAGTGAAATTATTTCCAATGAATAAAATTGGATTAAATGGTAAAAATATAATCTATTTATACTTACAAACCATTTAAAGGTATAATTGACCATTATAATTTGTTTTTATTAAAAAATATGTTTTTAGTAAAAATATAGTATTTTTCCTATTCACCCAAATATGAATGTTTTAGAAAAACAAAAAACATTTATTGAAACTAAATTATTATGTCTGGATTATAAATTAGATGTTATTTTTTTCAAATTTAATATAAAAAAGTGTCAAATATTGTATTTAAAAAGGATTATCCATTAAAAGGTGGTAAAATTTCATTTTTTTGAAAAATGCATCATTTATCTGAAAAAATTGAATTTATTCTTAAATTTTGTCTATGAAACTCATAATATAGATTCTAAAATTATAAGGATTATATAAAATTAAAATTTCATTTAATACTATTTGTAACCACTTTTGAATGGTTAGTTTGGTAAGTCAGGTGCGCTTGAACTCTGTGTTGCGTGTAGTGCAAGATATTGAATTAATTTGAAGAAATAATGTACAATGAAATCTTATGGTGTTGCATTATTCCCTTCTTCAATAAATCATGTCCTCATAATTTGAAATTTTTATTTTAAAATATAATGTTGAAAATAGAAAATAGCATTGGGGGAAAACCTAGATCCAAAATTGGGTTAATAAAATGTAGTCTTAATAAGAGAAAAATTGGAATGAAAAAGGTACCACAAAAGTATGATCTTGGTTAGGAGAACATTTTTGGAAATTAGAGACACATAATTGGAGGAAAACATAAATATTTATAAGGAGTGATTATGGTAATCAGTCACAAAAAAATTGAAAAATTAAGGTCCTCAAAGACATCAATCAATGATGATTTAAAATATAATCGGTTCAACAAAATTGAAGGTATTACGATAACACATTTTTAGTTTTAAGAACCCTTAACTAATGATTAAGAATTAATTTGTTCATAGAATAATAGAATAAAAAAAAATATACATGACAATTAGAGTTAATTCCTTTAACTAATTTCTACCACAAACTTATCTTTCACTCTAAAAGATAATATAATGTAAAAATATTCTATTTATTCTATTCGTATAGGGTTCCAAAAAAATAAATTTATAATTATTATATCAAACCCTTTAAAAAATGAAACTACATTATACAATCCATGGACATCACTTAGTCCAGTGGTTGGCGATAAATCCCAATCACACTATGGTTGAGTGTTCGATTTCCGCAGATTTGTCTGACGCGACGGATTGTCACACAGTCTGCGTGTTGTCCTTTTTATAAAAATCCAAAAACAACCTTACGAATTGTATCCAATTTCAAACATAATAAATTCCAACATTTAGACTTATCCAAAATACTTCTATCCAAACTCACAGTCTCAAATTTATATGGAATTTAAACACAATGAAGATCCTTTTTTCCACATAATAACTTGTGAACACCTTCATCATGAATTATTTTAAAACACGGTAACACCCTGAATTACCAAAAAACCTTATTTATTACATTCATGACCCCTTTACCTTTATATAATACTAGATATATTCCTTATATCCAGAAATATTGAATATTCCAACAATGATGAAACAAACACACTATTAATCAGTTCCATGGATATCAAGAATATCCAATACAATTTATCCAAATGAACCGTCTGTTATTCCAAATTCACCACCACATTATAAGGACCTTATTAAGAATTACATTTCCTTAAACCATATTTTTTTTGAAAGTGTAGCTTACTATTATGTCACTTTTCATAGAACCATATAATCTCAAATCCTCAAAAATATAGTACTTCAATACAATCCTTATTTATCTCTATAATTCATATAACCAGTATATTGTTGATACAAAAGTCAAATGAAATAATTATAAATATAAGAAAACTAGTCATTCCTAATCTTATGAGGTAGTATCATAACTTGATTATTATCCAATTGCATCATTTAGGGAATTCTATGATGACTGGGGCATTGATTTGTGTAGTTTCCCAACGCCTTGCAGATGAAGAATTGTACATTTGGAACTTTTTTCATACACTTGAAATCTTGTATGTGGTTTCCTTTTTCTCCACACTTATAACAAACTCCTATTCCGTTCAATAAAGTGCCATGGTGTTTCTTCCCTTTTTTACTATAGGATTGATATTCAACTTTTCCCTTCAACCTCATACATTCATTCCTTCCACTAGGCACCAATTTTAAACAATGGCATAAACTAGATTAGTTTATGAATCGCAATACCTGAATCCAAACTTGTAAAATACTTATCATAAATTGAATAGTTTATGGATATAATCCATAATCAAAATAATGTTTTCTTTGAGAAGAATATTTATATAAACCATTCATAATGGAGTGTATAGAAAATGATAATTATCCTGAGCATATCTTCCGGGAGAGTTGTAACCAAGAGTGAACCAATGCCCATTATCGTGCACTAGATCCCATTCAAGTCTAGCTCAAAGCAGTGTTTTCAGGTTTTACCCCTAGGTAAATCTGTTCAAGAGCCACCTCTACCTGTTCGTATCTAGACATGGATGTTTTTCGTAGAAACCTCACAAAATAACTCCAATAAGAAAATTCGTGGATGTTCTTCTACACTAATACTCAATGACTTTTTTAGGGATATGTGTTCTAATCCGAGTTTATCTAAATATTGTTTCCAAGGTAATTGCTAAACTTCCTCTGATACCAACTGTAATTCCCCGACACTAGATTCCCATAGTAGATGTATTATTTTTATAAATTTTCCTGATTACAAGGAATCTTGTCCCGAAAGACTGATCACTTTAGCAGCCTTGGAATATAAGTTCCATACAAGAACATTACATTACAATTTCTAAAATAAAAAAAAATCCTTCAAAAATTCCATTTTTCTCTTAGCTAAACCCTACATCTCAAACATGAAACACTTATTTGGATCTAGGGAAAATAATTCAATAGAAAGGGGTGAGCTCAGATGCTTAGTAAGGGTAAATAATTTAGCAGAAGCTATAAAATTTAAAGAAAATATGGATAATAAAAACAATATCCATTTAAACATAAACATGAACATAACATGGAAAAAATAAATCAAACATTACCGTATAAACATAAAATGGATATTCTACTAGTAGAATAATCACATATAATAACTGATTTTTAATGAGGAAATGCTTAATACCAAACATCATTACCACATAGTCAAGACCATACATGAATACTACAAATAAATGTCTTTTCCGGGCCTTTCTCCAGGACACTAGTTTGTCTCATGATAATTACCGATTCTTCGAGAAGCTATAGCGGGCTCCACCAATCACTTACTAAGTCCAATGAATTCCTTGTATGAAAAAGTTGAAACATAACATAAACATTCGTCATAAAACTAGCATAAGTAATGTCAATATTTTATCCATAAACCATGAATTATATAAAAATAACACATCCAAATTCAAACATATCACAAATCATTCAATACCATATATATGATTGGTATCATAATAAATCAACTTCAAACAGGTTTAAAATCAATCTATGGATGTTGTCATAGATGAAAATGATTTATAAAAATCTTTGAGATAAATATAACTTTTTTTGAAAACATTTAGAAGTCAAAAAATTTTAAACTGAAGAAATTTAAATACATTTTTGATTCAAAGTGTCCTATACTTCTTTTAAATGATTCAAAGGAATTATCATTTTGAAAACATTCATGTCCATATAAATAAAACCTTAAACCCCATTATGAAAACATGGACATTAATGAAAACAATTTAGAAGAATAAATATTTAAAACATTTAAAATGATGTTATAGTAAAAATTATCATAAAAAGAATCATTTTTGAAAACTATTTTACTAAATATGGACATTTATAATAAATATGTCTCAGTAGATACTTACATAAAAACAACCTCGGATAATAAAGAGATTGTGAAATTAACCTTTACCTTACACATTTAGTTAGTCGAGGGTACGTTTAACGTCATATATAATGACCATTGTATTTTATTAGATTATACCAGAACCATATACATATTTATTATATTTTATATGAATCATTTATCACTTTATAAAACTCATTTAATAATAAATTCAATGTTAAATTAACATTTCGGTAAATAATCGCTTTCTTTATCATACATGTTTTAACTTGTTACTATTGATTGTATCACCTAGATGAAGATTTAAATATTTAAAAAATATAAAACATGATTTCTATATCATATATATTTATAATATAAAAATTTATAATATACATATATATATATATATATAAGAAATGGGAAACACCATTTTTGGAGACGATAGTTTGTACGTACGCATAAACGATGTTTCTGTTTCATATTGTATTGCACAGAACTAAGTGAATAAGATATATGTAAGTACATATATATATATCCCTAGTATCATTATTATGTCATATATTACATAATTATTAATGATATATATTTTATAATCATCGTTGAATGGGGAATGTAGATATTAATCTCACCGCGTCGAGGAGATGGTAATCCGTACGTATACATGAGCGACAATATTATCATATTGATGGAGAAATAATATGTAATTGGACGGTATATCTTATATAAATAATCATTAAAATGTTATATTTATTATTGAAATCAGTTATACTCATTATTATACCCATCCAAATAATGAAGTGTTTGAATAACAAACTAGAACACGACGTGGAGACGGTAATCCATACGTACGCACGTATGGTGACTTTGTGATTTATAGGATGGACAGAATAATGAATATGGTTGTACCATTTTTATAGTAGCATAATAGTATATAGAATATACTGGATTTATAATTTTAGAATGTAAAAAACATAGAAATATGAAGTAGAATAATAAAACAACATGAATGATGTAATGAAATATTTACCTCTTTTTCAGGTTCTTCCTTTTTATTTGATCAAAAGGGTTATTTAGGATGGATTTTTGGCACAAGTAAGGCCTTTAGGATGAAAGGAATAATTTTGGGGGAATATTTTGACAGGGTTTGTCAGATCCAAATGGCATTAGTGGTGTGAATTTGAGAGAAGGGAATGTTCCCTTTTATAAGATGGGTGAGGGTCACCTTAGAAAAAACATAAAATATTATTTTATAATAAAGTCATTTTCTGTTTATAATGGCTCCAAAATGAATTAATTAAACTATAAGGGGGTTATGGGTTGCAAAATACTCAACCAATAGGTTTTAGATAGTATTGGGCCACTATATTAACTTTATCATTTAGATTTAACTCTCAATTAAATAGTTTGACATTTACCATGCCTCTTTGTATTTTTATATTATATGGTTAATAAACTTACAATAAATATATAAGAGATCCCCAAGTGGTTAATTAATGTTAAAAATATCATTATATACAACTTTTGTCCGAACCTTATATTTTTACGAATATGATATCAATTAATAATTTTTTTTCTTAAATTCTTTTATGTCAATTTTGACACTATTTGATATTTTGTTTCTTCTAAATTCATAACAGCATTATTACTTCGAAAAAATTTCATCTAACTAACCCTAACATGCCATATTAACGAGGAAAATTAGTGGAATTCAAAAAATGTCTCAAATTACATATTTTTTGATATTTATAATATCAAATATGTTAATATTTCATTAATTAGTTAATTACTGTATCATCATTGTGACATAAATAAATTAAATTATTTAATGTTTAGAAAATATAAATAAAATACCATTATATAGGAAATAATTTAATCTTTCCAATTAATATTTATAGTCGAATAGGTGACTTGTATAACCCCATTTAAAATTTGATTTACTAAAAGATATTTGTTTATGTCATGTTGGCATTTACTTTTTGTTAATTAAAATAAATTTACATTATCATTTATAAGTGGCTCTATGGGGACCCACAATCGACCAATGGATGCCCAAGGTCGTCCAGCACTAATAAAATATGTTTAGGAAAAGTTTTGAGATAATTTTTTATTATTATAATATTATTTTAACCTTGAATTACCCTATCTTTTTTTAACTGCACATAAATATAATTCAAAAGTTACTATTCACAAAAATATTATTTTCATAATATTGATCCACATATTATTTATTTATGTTAACTATGTCTCTAAAACTTTTTATATTCCACTTAGAGAAGTAGTAATATTTTTTTATCAGAATTTGTAAATTCTCCTAAGAGGTGGTTAAATGACGGTGAAAAGTTCAATAAAATATTTTATACATATAAAAAAATTTTAAAATTAATGAAATGAATTATATTGAACATATTTAGGTATTATGTATCTATTTTAAACTAAAATAAATTTAAATAAAATAAAAAATTATTTAAATAAAAAGTCAGTTTTTACCAATAACTCAGTGTTTTTCAGTATTCATCAAAAATTGATTGTTTTCAGAAAATACCAAAATTTCATCCTATGATAATTTTGATATTATGAATTAAAAAATGAAGTTAATTTTACCAAATTCAACACATAGAAGTTGTATTTATTAATTTAAAATTAAATTTTTTTGTTAACCCTGAAAACCGTATTTTTATGAAATAATAAACATCAAAATATTGATACATGTTTATGTTCAATTTCAAAGTGAAATTATATACAATGAATAACATTGGATTAAATGGTAAAAATATTATCTATTTATACTCCAAACCACTTAAATTTATGATTAAACACTAGAAATATTTTTGATTAAAAAAGTTGTTTTCAGTTAAAATAAAGTATTTTCACTATTCAAAAAAATATTAATGTTTTTAGAAAAACACCAAAAATTTATCGAAACTAAATTATTATGTCTTGATTCTAAATAAGAATTTTATTTTGTCCAATTGAACATATAAAAGTTTCAAATATTGTATTTAAAAAGGGTTCTCCATTAAAAGGCGGTAAAAATGCATTTTTTTAAAATGCATCTTTTATCTAAAAAAATCAATTTATTCTTAAATTATGTCTAAAAACTAATAATATGGATTCTGAAATTATAAGGATTATATAAATATCACAATTCAGTTAATAGATTTTGTAACCGTTTTTGAACCGCCAGATTGGTAAGTCATGGTGCGCTGGAACTCATTGTTGCATGTAGTACAAGTTATTGAATTACCTTGAAGAAATAACATATTATGAAATCTTGTGGTGTTACATTATTCCCTCTTTAAATAAATTGCATCCTCAAAATTTGGAATTGTTTTCTAAAAATAAAATGTTGAAAATAGAAAATACCTTTGTGGTAAAACCCACATCAGTAATTGGGTTAATAGAATTTAGTCATAAAAAGAGGAAAATGGGAATGAAAAAGTCACCACCAAAGTAAGATATCAGTTACAAGAACATTGGTAGTATATAGAGACACATAATTTTAGAAAATACATAAATATTTATATACAGTTATTGAGGTCATCAGTCACAGATAAATGAAGAATTGAGGGCCTCAAAGACATCAATATATGATGATTTATAATATCACTGGTTCAACAAATCATAAATTATTAGGATAACACATTTTTAGTTTTATGGTATCCTACCTAAAGTTTAAGAATTTATTTCCACATAGAATAAGAGAATAAAAAAATATATACTTGACATATAGAGTTCAATTATTTAACTAATTTCCACCACAAACTCATCTTTCACTATAAAAGATAATAGAACTTAAAAAATTATTATATTTATAATATTCGTATTGGGTTCCCAAAAAAATGAATTTATAATTCACCTATCAGTCCCCTTAAGAAAAGAAACTACATTATACAATCCCGGGATATCATGTAGTCTAGTGGTTGGTGATAAATCCCAATCACACTATGGTTGTGGGTTCGATTCCCGTAGATTTTTCTAACGCGATGGATTGTCACGAGGTCTGTGTGTTGTCCTTTTTATAACAATACATAAGTAAACATAACAATAGTATCCAATTTCAAACATAATCCTTTCCATTATTTATTCTTATCCAAAATAAATCTATCCAAACTCATAGTCCCAAATTTATAAGGTTTTTAAACACAATGATGATCCTTCTTTCCACATAATATCATGTGAACACCTTCATTATGTATTATTTTAAAACATGGTAATACCCTAAATTAACATAAAATCATATTGATTACATTAATTCTCCCTTATCCTTTATATAATACTGGATATATTACTTATATAAAAAAATATTGAATATTCCAACAATGATGAAATAAATAAACTATTAATTAGTTCTAAGGAAGTCAAGAATATCCAATATAATTTATCCAAATCAACTATCTATTATTCCAAAATTACTACCTCATTATCAGGACCATATTAATTATTACATTTCCTTCATCTATATATTTTTTCAAAAAGTGTATCTTACTATTTTGTCACTTTTCTTAGTACCATATAATCTCAAATCCTCAATAAAATAGTACAGCAGTACAATCCATATTTTTCTCCATATTTCATATAACCATTCTATTGTTGATACAAACTCAATGAAATAATTATCAACAAAAGAACACTAGTCATTCCTCCTCATCTGAGGTAGTATAATAACTTGATTATTACCCATTAGCATCATTTAAGGTATACTCTAATTAATCGGACATTGATTTGCGTATTGTCTCAACAAATTGCAGATAATTCATTGTACGTTTGGAAATTTTTTTCTTACCCATGCAATCACATAAATGGTTTCTTTTTTCCCCACACATATAAAAATCCCCCATTCCATTAATCCAAGTATTAGGGTGTTTTCCAACATTTATTGTAGGATGGATATTCAAATTTCCTCTTCTTCTACATTCATCCATATCTTCCTCTAGGTTCCAATTCTAAACAATGTCATCAACTAGATTAATTTATGAACTGCAATACCTAAATCCAAACTTAGAAAACACGTAACATAAATTGAACAGTTTATGGATATAATCCATAGACATAAAAAAATTTCTTTGAGAAAGTATATACTCATAAACAATTCATAATAATTTGTAATGAAAATGAAAATTATCCAAAGAATATCACCCAGGAGTGTCGTAACCATGACTGTAGCATGGCCCGTTGTCGTGCACCAGTTACCGATTGAGTCTATCTCAAAGTGGAATTTTCAGTTTTTACCACTAGGTACATCTGTGCCAGAGCTGCCTTTACCAACTCATATCCAGACAGGGATGTATTTCTTCGAAAACTCACAAAATCTGTACAATACCAAATTTCTAGGATGTTCTTCTATACTAATTCTCAATATCGTTCTTATGGATATGTGATCTAATCAGAGTTTATCTAAATCTAGTTTCCATGGTTATTGATAAACATCATCTGATAACAACTATAACACCCTGACCCTAGATTCCTAGAGTCAGTGCATTATTTTAATAAATTAGCATGATTTCAAGGAATAAAGTCCCGAAAGACTGATTAGTTTAGCAGTCTTGGAAAATATATTGCATACATGAACATTACATTACACTTTCTAACCTATGACCAAAAAATATTCTTTGAGAATGCCATTTTTCTTTTAGGTTAACCCTGCATCTCAAATATAAAACACTTCTTGGGATCCTGGGAAAATAAAACATATGAAAGGTATGAG
The DNA here is from genome assembly GCA_963277665.1 of Viscum album. Taxonomy (NCBI): domain Eukaryota; kingdom Viridiplantae; phylum Streptophyta; class Magnoliopsida; order Santalales; family Viscaceae; genus Viscum; species Viscum album. The sequence continues at coordinate 705,717,110 of OY728157.1, read as the reverse complement.
AACAGAAGATTAGTATGGGTAAATAATTTAGCGGAAGATGTAAACACTTATGTCTTGATGTGTAATAAAAACAATAGCCTTTTAAACATAATCAAGAACATAATATGTAAAAAGTAAATTATACATTACCATAAAAACATGCACATAGATAATCTACTAGTCAAATAATCACATGTAATAACTAATTTCATAATGAGGTAATGCCTAACGCCATACATCATTACAACATGGTCAAGGCCTTGTGCCAAGACTACAAATAAAAGTTTTGTGAAGGCCTTGTGCCAAGACACTAGTTGTTTCATGAGACCTACCGATGCATCAAGGAGCTATAAGGGGCTCCACCGATCACTTACTAAGTCCAATGCATTCCACATATGAAAATGTTGAAACATAACATAAACATTCGTATTAAAACTAGCATATAGAATGTCAATACATTATTCCTAAACCATGAATGGTATAAAAATAAAACACCCATAGTCAAACATATCAAAAATCCTTCAATACAGTATGGACAATTTTTAACATAATAAATCAACTTCAAACAAGTTTAAAATCCATCAAAGGATGTTGACATAGATGAAAATGATTTGTAGAACTCTTTGAGATAAATATCTCTTTTTCAGGAAAACATTTAGATGTAAAAAAATTAAAAAGGATGAAATTTAAAGATATTTTTTAATCAAAGTGACCCATAACACATTGAATCTTTTCAAAGGAATTAACATTTTGAAAACATTCATTCCATATAAATAAATCCTTAAAAACTATTTTGAAAACATGGACATTAATGAGAATGATTTAGAAGAATAAATATTTAAAAAATTTAAAATGATGTTTCAGTTAAATGTCCCTTAAAAATAATCCCTTTTAAAAAACTTTTATGAAATATGGACACAGATATAAAATATTTCCCAGTATATACTTACATAAAAACAACCTTATATAATAAGGTGATTGCTAAATTAACCCTTACCTTGCACATTCCTTTAGTGGAGGGTACATTTAACCTTTTTTATGATGACCATTGTATGATATATGATTATAACAAAACCATATTAATATTTATGATATCATACATGATTCATTTATGACTTTATTCTACCCATTTTATAATAATTTCGATGTTAAATTATCAAATCTGTTAATAATCACTTTCCATATCATATGTGTTTTAACTTGTTAATTTTGATTGTATCACATAGATAAATATTTAAATACTTCCAGATTCTAAAACATCATTTATATATCATATATATTTAGAATATAAATATTTATAATAGAAATATATATGAATTTGAAAACACCGTTTTTGTGGACGGTAGTATATACTTACGCATAAACGTTGTTTCTGTTTCCATATCATATTGCACGGAACTAAGTGAATAATATATATGTAAGTAAATTTATATATTTATATCTCCAGTATAATTATTATTTCATATATTACATAATTATTAATTATATACATTTTATAATCAATGTTGAATGGTGAACGTAGAAATGAATCTCATAGTGTCGTGGAGACGGCAATCTGTACGTACACACGAGCGATAATTTCATTATATTGATGGAAAATCATATGTAATTGGATGTAATATCATATTTAAATAATCATTAACATGCTATATTTATTATTTACATCATTTATACTCATTATTATACCCATCCAAATAATGAAGTATTTGAATAACAAAATACACCACGACGTGGAGATGGTAATCTGTACGTATGCACGTATGGTGAATTTGTCATTTATTGGATGGATAGAATAATGAATATTTCTGTAAAATTTTTATAATAACATCACAAAACATAAAAGATATTGGAGTTATAATTTTATAATGTAAAAAACAAGGAATGAGTAAATGGAAGAATAAAAGAACTTGAAAGATGTAATGAAATATTTACCACTTTTTTGGGTTCTTTCTTTTCATTTGATCAAAAGGGATCTTTAGTTTGGTTTTTTGACCAAACTATGTCCTCTAGGATGAAGTTAGGAATGTTGGGAGGATATTTGGGCAGGTTTCGGGCGAGCTAAATGGATTTGGAGGTGTAAATTTGTGTTAAGGGTGGTGCCCTTTTATAAGAGGGTGAGTGGCACCTTAGGAAACACAGAAAATATTATATTATAATAAATTAATTTTCTTTTTATAATGGCTAAAATTGAATTATTTAAAGGATAAGGTGGCTATGTGTAGAAAAATACTCAACCAATAGGTTTTAGACAGGTTTGGGTCAATAGATTATCTTTATCCATTAGATTTAACTCTTAGTTAAATAATTTGACATTTACCATGTCTCTTTGTATTTTTATATTATATGGTTAATAAATATAATATAAACATCCAAGATATCCCCATGTGGTTTATTAATGATACAACTATAATTATTTAAGTCTTTCGGCCAAACCATAGATTTTTATGAAATGAATATCATTTAATAAAATAATATTTGTTTTAAAAACTCTATTATGTCAATTTTGACACTATTTGGTATTTTTTTTTCTAAATTCATTACAGAATTATTACATTGCGAAAAATTCATCTAACCAACCCTAGAATTTCATATTAACCTATAAAATTAGTTTAATTCATATAAAGTCTCAAATTTCATTTATTTGGATATTTATAATATCAAATATTTTAATATTTCATTATTTAGGAAATTAGTGCATCATCATAGTGTCATAATGAAATTAAATTATTTAATGACAAAAAAATATAAATAAAATACCATTATATATTAAATATAGTTATATTTCCAATGAATATTTATAGTCAAAAATATGACTTATATAACCCCATGTAAAAAATGATTTACTAAACAATATTTTTTTATGTCATTTTCACCATTACATTATGTTAAGTAAAATAAAGTATCATTATAATTCATAAGTGGATCAATGGGGCCCAAAATCTACCAAAGTATTCCCACAATAGGAAACGACTCATCTTATAAGGTTAGAACAGGTGTTATGGTAATTTTTTATTATTATAATATTCATTTTACCTTGAATTACACTATTTACTTTTAAATGCGGTAAATAAAAGTCCACAATGACTATTCACCAAAAATTCTTTTCATCCTATTGAACAAAAATTTTACTTACTGAGTTTAACTGTGTCAATAGTATTTCTGAAATTTTACTCACAAAAGTGGTAAAATTATGTTTTATCTAAATTTGTAAATTTTCCTAGGAGGTGGGTAAAAGAGGGTGAAATGTTCAGTAAAATTTTAATATATCTAAAATTATTATAAAATGAACCCGATGATTTATATTTAACTCATATTGTTATTATTTATCTATTTTGACATAAAATAAATGTAAATATAATAAATAATTATTTAAATAAAAAGTCAGTTTTAACCAATAACTCAGTGTTTTTCACTATTCATCAAAATTTAAATCTTTTCAAAAAAATACCAAAATTTCACCCTAGGATATATTTGATATTATGAATTCAAAAATGATGACTAATTAACAAAATTATTAACATTTATCTTTAATTTATTATTTTAAAATTAATTCTCGTTGTCAAAACGAAAAGGCGTATTTTTAAGAAATAATAACCATCAAAAGATTTATACTTTTTTATGTTCAATTTCAAATTGAAATTATTTCCAATGAATAAAATTGGATTAAATTGTAAAAATGTAACCCCTTTATTCTTCCAAACCATTAAATTGTATAATTGAACACTATAAATTATTTTAATTTGAAAAAGTTGTTTTCAGTTAAAATATTGTATTTTTCAATTTTCACTGAAATATGAATGTTTTTAGTAAAACACAAAAATATATTGAAACTAAATTTTTATGTCATGACTATAAATAAAAAATTTATTTTGTAAAATTTAATATATAAATGTTTCTTATATATGATTTTAAAAGGGTTATTTATTAAAAGGCAGTAAAATTGCATTTTCTGAAAAATAATTCATTTATATGAAAAAAATAAATTTATTCTGAAATTATGTCTGATAAACTCATTATATGCATTACAAAATTATAAGGATTATATAAAGTTAAAAATTCAGTTACTACTGTTCGTAAATTCTTTTGAACGACTAGCTTGGTATGTTTTGGTGTGCTTGAACTCGGTGTTGCGTGTAGTGAAAGTTAATTAATTACTATGAAGAAATAACGTAATATGAAATGTTTGGGTGTTACAAAGAAAAAATCATAAGATAAAATTGGAAATTTAGAAACATAATGATCTTACGACAGATCACAACCCAAATTTATTTACCATGTAACATTAAATATTTTTGTAATGATTGATTTTCTTATGGTGATAATTATTTAACACCCAATATTCATTTATATTAAAAAATATTTATTTTCATGAAATTTTAGCATACTACCCAATGATGTATTCACGAGTTTCATTAAAACATAGTATTCTAATTTCATAAATTATAATAAGATGAGATTAATTTTATTTCAAGATTTTTAATTTGAAAAATTTCTCATGTAAAAGAAACAATTAATTTCATCTAGACATCAACGAGAAAATCTAGTTATGAGTTGCATCCTTTTTAGGTTAGCGTTGGTCTTGCAGTTATCCTTGCGGCTGTGTATGAGAAAAAAACACCTAAAGGTGTGTTTTTCTATAATTAAATCCATTTTTTATTTGTAATGAAACATACCAGGATTAAAGGTATTTATCAGCCTCTAGATGGTACAATGGAAGTCATATGAAAGATACCTTTTTGTGGGCTCATAAAGTAAATTATGATGATGCTTCAAGGGGGAACTCAGGTCCATCTGGTTAAAGTAGCACCCTCGGATTGAGGTATGTGGCCTTTTTTAATGCATTTTTATGTGTTTTAAGTGCATGGAATCAGTTGGGAAGAGGTTGGGAGAGTTTGGAATGGTTTGGATGAGTTTGGAGGCTTTTAAAGGGGTGCACGGTTCGAGCATGGTTAGTGGAAACCATGAGGATTCCCCAAGAAACCATGCAGACCCTTGTTCTCGAGACAGTATGCCTCACACGGCATGTGCACATTTTTTCCAAACCGTGTGAGGAAACCATGCGCCCTAGTTCTCGAGGCAGTGGCAGGTGCATGGTTAGCGCACGGTTTGACAAACTGTGTGAGCTAACCGTGAAAACAGTTAAAATTTGGGTTTAAAACCCTGAGTTCACTTAGGATTGCCTAATTTCACTCCTCTCTTCCTCCCACTCGAGACTCACTCCTGATTTTCGATTCTCAATGGTTGGAGGGGATCTCCAACTCGTTTGGAAAGCAATTTGAAGGGGTTTCAAGGTGGATTCAAGGTGGTTTCTACTAGGTATGTATCTCCTCTTGTTTCTCTTATGGTTTCCTCTAGATCTACACCCATCCCTTTTTCAGTATTCTATATCTACAATTTTTGTGTGTATATCTAGGATTGTGGTATCCTTGGATGTTAATAATAAGGCTTGTAGATGTTAGGGAAAATGATCTATAGTGGTTTCGGTGGTGTGTTTGCCATATTTGAGGTGTAGTGGCTTGTGGGTTGATTTCTCAGGAACCCTAAAGGTAGGTGGCTTCTCGCTCAATGCCACTTGGTTAGAACTAGTGGTTATTTTTTCAATTAATTGTTGTGGTGAAAATAAATTTTGATTTTTTATGCGAAATAGGTTAGAAATCCATTTTGGGATTTTTGTGAAAAAGGGGGATTTATGGATAAATTATTTTTCTGTGGGTTTTAAAATGGAGATTTTAGAATCAGTTGTTATGGTTGATTTTTCAAAATGATTGATGGAAAAATGTTTTCAATAAAGTGTTTGTTTTATTGAAATTCGGTTTTACATGGAAACTGATTTTCAATAAACTGGTGATTTATTGAAGTTGGTTGTTATGAAATATAATTGGTTGATTGCATGTTGTTGTGGCATTGTTGGGTTATATGCTTGGTTATGGATTGTTGATTTGTTTTGTGTAAGTGGAGAGATGTACCACTATAAAAAGGTTATGTATAGTGGACGGAAGGGCCACCATCAATGGTAAGTGGTCGGGAAGTACAACTAGGTGTGAATGAGTGAACAGGTTTGATGGAAGCTCCACCATTTGGTTGTGGTCAAGAAGTACGACTAGTTTTTAATGAGATAAAGGGTTGGACGGAATCTCCATCATTTTTGTTTGGTTAGTAAGTACCGTTAGTTGTGAATGGGTGAACGGGTTGGCCATAAGTCCCACCATTTTGGTTGTTTTGGTGTGAATGGGTGAACGGGATGGGAGAAAGTCCAACCGTTCGGTTTTTTTTTCATTTCATTGGAAAATGGAAGTTGTTGTGCTAAAGTGTTCTGGATGAAATGGTTTGTGGCATGTTTTCTTTTTCTTTCCCTTGGTTTCTTGTTTTGGGATGTGATGGCCTGGTAAGGGCATGTTTGGGTTATGAAAATGGTTTCACTTGTGTTTTATTTTATATTAACTGTTTTATATAAATGTGCTGATTGTTTTATCCTAGCGGAGTTTTTTGGGAATTCATTTGGGGAAATCCTACTAATATTTAGTACTCACCCCCTGTATTGGAACGTTGGTGTCTTTTTTGGTGTTGTGTACCGTGACGTGGGAAAAGGTAAGGCATCAACCTCCTTTAGTGGTCCATTGTGATGTCTTGGTGGAGCTTGGAGCATGGTGTGGAGCTGTTGTGGTGTCATGGATCTTGGTGTTCTTGTTGAGTCTTCCACATTGTACTCTGATTTTGTTTTGGGTTGTGTTGGTATGATAGATTATAGATTATCTGGTTGTCTTTGAAAATGTATGAGTTTGGTTTTATTGACATGCATCATTTGGTTGTGGTTGTTTGGTTGGTTCTGTATCAAGGGAAAATCTTTCCACAATTGTTCACAGAGCCCTTGGAATTTATTTTCATCCTTTAGCACCTTGGGAATGTCTCTTAAGGCCAAGTAACCCTCACCACCTCCTCACGCAAATGAGGTAGGGGTGGGGTGTTATAAGTGGTATCAGCTTTTTCGGTCTGTTGGAGTTGATTCTCAAAGTTAGTGTTGACATTCGTTGTGTTACATTCCTTGATTCGGGATGGTAGCAAGGAGTAGGAATGTAAAAACATCAAATGTATATCATAAAAGAACTTAGATAACCCTTTTATTAAGAAATTCATGTTACCATGGTGTTGGGTACATAAGTGTTCTGGAATAAACTTATAGGAATTGTATATCTCATTGTCGTGGGTGTAGCCAATGAGATGAGCATGGCATGAATGGTAGAAATTACTTACCTTTAGGATTCATATTTCATTGGGGTATAATGATTTATGATTTAATGTGATTATGATGTATATAAATTGGTATTTTGGAAATGGTTTGGTTTTAAAAATGGTGAAACATGGCACATGTGGTAAATGTGAACTGGTGAAAATCCTTGTTGTGATAGTGTTGTGTAATGAAATTTGAAATGGGATTTTGTGATGTCTATTAAAGTGCGACTCATGGTTGGTTGTCTTCTGTTTATAGAATTGGAACAGGGTGGTCATTGTAGAGACCAACCGGATGAGGCTGCTGAGAATCTCGTAGCACCTAAGTCTTAGGTGAACCAGCAGCTACAGCAAAGTATAGTGCAAGCTTTCCAAGATGTGGAAATTGGGAACAAAGTGGCTGAACCAAGGCATGTGGGTCATGCGGTTCAGTTTCAAAATCATAATTCACCCATCTTCAGGGGTAATTCAGATCCAGAGAGGTCAGAAGCAATGTTGAATATAATAAACAAGATTTTCGAGTTCATGGGAACACTGGTAGAGTTAACGGTGAAGTTGGCCATGTATATGTTGGATGATCTTTCCGTTCAATGGTGGGAGTTGGTAGTCCACGATGGGACTGACCGGGGTATGATGTGGGATGGATTTGAGGAATTGTTTAACAAAAACTTCTACCCACATATGTTTAGAATTCAGCGTACGACTGATTTTGTCATTTTGGAGAAAGTGCTGATGTTGGTGACGGAGTATGTAGCTATGATTATGGACTTAGTGCAGTTTTCACCTGAGGTGGCGGGTAGCACGTCGTTGAAGGAAAGGATCTTTGAATCAGTTTTAAGGTAAGAAATTTGTTCAAAGATAGTGGTGCTGTGTATAGATGATTACACAGAGATGGTGAATAGAGCCTTCGTGGTTGAGTGGGATTTGTTGGGAACTCATGGTGGAGGAAGCATGGTGGTACCCATGGGTAATAGTGGGAACTCTAACATTGGGTTCAAGTGGAAGACATAAAATTATTCCCAGGGTGGAAATATAACATATAATCAGATGACATGATTGGTAAATCTTCCTTCGAAGCCCTAGAGGAAGCCAAGATGTTTCATGTGTGGTTCTATAAACCACATAAAGCGATATTATATGAAAAAACCTCGATGATGTCATAATTGTAAGAAGATGGGGCATATGAAACGTTATTGTCAGAATTTTCCGTGGTTGGGTGTGCCTGACACTCCTCAGGGATCTCATACGTCTTATGCCTCGACGGGACGGGGATAGCAGCATACCGCTCGTCAGCAGACTAAGGTGGTTTATGTTAATTACCGGAATACCATGAAGCCTCAGCAGAGCAATAAAGTGTAGAGGGTGGCAAGAAAAACAGGTGTTTGAATTTGAGCAGGTTGTGGTGGATGATCAGTCAGGACTATCCACGGTGTGAGGTACTATTCATTTATATTCTACCTTGATGCATGTGTTGTTTGATACGGGTGCTTCACACTCTATTACTGTAACAAATGTGGTTGATTTTCTTGGTTTAAGGGTAGAAATGATTCCACCGATTTTGAAACTTCAAACTCTTTAGGGTCAAAGAGAGTGTCAGGCCTTCTTATGCAGATAATGTTGTGTAGTTGTGGGTGTAGTTGAAATAGTGTTGAATTTCTCAATTCTTGAGATGGTCGGTTATAATGTTATCCTTGGAATGGATTGGCTGGTGGATCTTAAGGCCCACATAGATTTTGATGCATGAACAATGGATTTTTCAACACACGATGGTGTTAGGAATCTCTTTAGAGGAGAGAAGCATAAAAAGAAGGGTGCAACGGGGTTTTGGTAGCAGCAGTGGGTACGTTATCGTCTCAGTTGGCAGTGTTGTCGTTGGAATAGGTAATGGGTGTTGGGTAGACTGTTCTTCCGGAAATGGTGGACCATTTTATGGATGTTTTTTCTGAAGAATTCTCTGGGTTACCTCTCGTAAGATAAGTGGAGTTTACAATTTATCTCATTCTGGGGACCAGTTTAATCTCACTTCTATCTTATCAGATGGCACCATCTAAATTGCAGGAATTGAAAATCCAGTTGGAAGAGTTATAAAACAAAGGGTTTATCCAGCCTACCACATCTCTATGGGCATCGCTAGTGTTGTTTGTGAAAAAGGAGGATGGAACCTTGCACCTATGTGTTGATAATCATAGACTTAACCAATATACGATAAATAATATATATCCACTTCCACGAATTGATGATTTCATTGCCAAATTGAGGGGATCTTAGTGGTTCTCTGAGATCGACCTGATGTCAGGATATCATCAATTGCTAGTGAGGAAGGAGGATATTCCTAAAACAACTTTTAGAAGTAGATATGTCCATTACTAATATGTGGTTATTCCCTTTGGTCCAACAAATGCACCAATGATGTTTGTGGCATTGATGAATCAGATATTTAAGATATATCGGGATTCATTTGTGGTGGTGTGTGTAGATTATATTCTGGTGTATTCTAAGACAAGGGTAGAGCATGAGTAGCACTAGGAAAAAGTGCTAGAGATCTTGAGGGATCATTGGTTGTATGCCAAACTATCATATTGTGACATTTGGATACATGAAGATCATTTTCTTGGCCATGTGATTTCTGAAAGAGGTGTTTCAGTAGATCCAGAAAATATAGAGGTCGTTATCTCGTGGAAACCGCCAAATAATGTGTTTGAGATATGCCGTTTTCGTGGTCTAGCTGGGTATTATCTGTGTTTTGTTCGTGATTTTTCACATTTGGCTTCGCCACTAATAGCTTTGACAAGGAAGAATGTTCCATTCCAGTGGAATGAACAATGTCAGCAGTGTTTCGAAGAGCTAAATGGTAATCTTACATCACCACCATTATTGGTTTTTCTAGAATCAAGAAAAGGGTACCTGGTGTATTGTGATGCATCGGGATCAGGGTTAGAGAGCATTCTCATTCAAGGGAATCATGTGGTTGCATATGTCTCATGGTTGTTGATAGTGCATGAGAAGCACTAACCAACTCATTATATGGAGTTGGCAGCAGTGGTCCATGCTTTGACGATGTGGATTCATTAACTCTTTGGTGAGAAATGTACGGTATATACAGATTAGAAGAGCATGAAGCACAATTTCTCAAAAAGGGATTTGAAATTGAGGCAAAGGAGACAGATGAAATATCTCCAGATGTTTGATTTTGACTTAATGTATAAACCAGGTAAGGTAAATTTTTTGGAGGATGCATTAAGTAGAAAATCATATGCTCAGGTGGTGAAACAGGCCTCCGACCAGTGGTAGTTGATGTCGGTTATAGATGATATGCAGTTGGAATGTGAGGACCAGGGCGATAGAGAGGTCTTCATTCCAGTTTTGTTGATTCCTGACTTGGATGGACTGGTTAGAAAAGCATAGATATTCGATTCTGAGTGGGTGACCATGGGTTCGAGTCTCAATGGTCGGGAGACCATTCAGGGTTGGAAAATGAAGGGAGATTCATTTTTGTGTTTTCGAAATCCGATGGTTGTACCAGTTGATTGTCTGGAGGATCTTCTCAGGGCGTATCAACATTCCAGGTGGGTTGTTCATCCTAGAATTCATAAAATGTATAAAGCACTGAAGGCGCAGTTCTGGTGGGATGGTATGAAAGGAAGTGTGTCTGTGTTGATTTTTTAGATGCTTGACTTCTCAGTATGTCAAGGCAGAGAAACAGAGGCCAGCAAGAATGTTGCAGTCATTACAAATCCTTATTTGGAAGTGGGAGAGGTTAGCGATGGATTTTGTCACAGGTCTCCCAAGAATGTTCAAGAAGCACGATACCATTTGGGTGATAGTGGATCGGCTAATGAAGTCAGCCCACTTCATCCCGATTCTTGAATCTCATACGGTGGGGGATCATTCCAAAATCTATATCCAGAATGTGGTAAAGAGGCATGGTGTTCCAGTTTCGATTGTATCAGATAGATATCCAAGGATTAGATCTCATTTTTTGAAATCCTTGTAGAAGGCCCTTAGGACACAATTGACTATGAGCATATCGTATCACCCTCAGACGAATGGTCAATTCGAGAGGATGATACAAACTCTGGAGGATATATTGTGGGCTTATGTTATAAATTTTATGGCTCATAGGAGGATCACTTGTCATTGGTTTAGTACTCGTAAAATAATAGTTTTCATGGATCTATACAGATGGCTACTTTTGAAGCATTGTATGGGGGCCATGTTGTTCTCTACTATGTTCGGTGGAAATGGGTGAGTCCTCGATGGTTGGACCGAGCCTTGTCCAGGAGACTATGGTGAAGATCAAGTAGATCAAAAAGAGAATAGATACGTCTCAAAGTCATCATAATTCATATGCAGATCATCATCGATGGTCGTTTTCATTCAAGGTGAGTGATCATGTGTTCTTGAGAATCTCTCTTAGGTTGGGACATCATCGGTTTGGTAAGCAGGGAAAGCTATCACCGAGTTATAATGGAACTTTGGAGTATATTATGCGGGTTGGTGAGGTGGATTATTGTTTGGCTCTGCCACCTATGTTTAGTGCGGTGCACAATGTGTTTCATGTGTTGCAGTTGAAAAAGTATCAGCCGGATCGTGACCATGTGATTTGATGGGATAATATTGTTCTAGAATAAGATGCTTCATTGGTGCACATGCCAGTGTGGGTTGTGGATATTCATGAAAATGTATTTAGTTGTAAAAGCATTGGTTTAGTTCATTTTTGGTGGCAACATGGTCAGATTCAATAGGTGACTTGGGAGCGGGAGAAAGAAATGGTCGAGCAGTGGCCCGAGCTCTTTCGACAAAGGGCGGGTTCACTACATTCCGAGGATGGAAAGTCCAATGATGGGGATAATGTATCACCACTTGTTTGAGTTATGTGGAATTTTTCATGAATTTTTATGTTTTTTAGGTTCATGGAATTGTTTGCGAAGAGGTTGGGAGAGTTTGGAATGGTTTTGGATGAGTTTGGAGGCTTTTAAAGGGGTACACGGTTTGAGAACGGTTAGTGGAATCCATGAGGGTTCCCCAAGATACTGTGTAGACCCTTGTTGTCATGAAAGTAGTCCTCGCACGGCCTGTGCATTGTTTTCTAACCCGTGCAAGGAAACCGTGTGGAACCTAGCTCTCGAGGAAGTGGCGTACGCACGATTAGCGCACAGTTTGAAAAACCGTGTGGGCTAACCGTGTGACCACTTAAAATTTAGGTTATAAAACCTGGGCTCACTCAGGATTGCCTCATTTCAATCCTCTCATCCTCCCACTCGATCCTCACTAGGGATTTTCGGTTCTCAAGGGTTGGTTGGGCTCTTCCACTAGTATTAGAAGATATTCGGAGGGGATTCATGGTGGATTCATGGTGGTTTCTCCTGAGTAAGTCTCTCCTCTTGTTTCTCTTGTGGTTTACTCTAGATCTACACCCATCTCCCTTTCGGAATGCTAGATCTACACATGTTGTGTGTAGATATAGGATTTGGGTTTCCTTGGATGTTAATATTATGGATCGTGGATGTTAGGTAAATGTATCTAGAGAGGTTTCGGGGGTGCGTTCACCAGATTTGAGGTGCAGTGGCTTGTGGGTCGATTTCTCAGGTACTCTAAAGGTATGTGGCTTCACTCTCAACTCCACCTGGATATAAGTAGTGGTCATTTGTTACAATTAATTTTTGTTTTGATAATTAATAGTTATTTTTTATGAGAAATAGGATGGAAATACATTTTGGGGATTTTTTGGAAAAGGGTTGTTTTATGGATAAATGATTTTGTTGTGGCTTTTAAAATAAAGATTTTAAAATGGGATGTTGTGGTTGATTTGTAAAAATGATTAATGGAAAAAGGATTTCAATAAAGTGGATTTTTTATTGAAATGTGGTTTGACATGGAAAATGATTTGAAATAAATGGGTGATTTATTGAAGTGGATTGTTATGTAATAGAATTGTTTATTGCATGTTGGTGTTGCATTGGTGGGTTATATGCTTGGTTATGGATTGTTGAATTGTTGTGTGGAAGTGGAGAGAAGTACCACTATAAAAAGGGTATGGATAGTGGACGGAAGGGACACCATCAATGGTATGTGGTCGGGAAGTACCACTAGGTGTGAATGAGGGAACGGGTTGGATGGAAGCTCCACTATTAGGTTGTGGTCCGGAAGTACCACTAATTGTGAATGAGTGAATGGGTTGGATGGAAGCTCCACCATTTCGGTTTGGTTATGAGGTACCGCTAGTTGTGAATGGGTGAATGGGTTGGGTGGATGTCCCACCGTTTGGTTGTTTGTTGTAAATTTATATGCATGATTGATGTTTTTGTGATAATGTGTAAAGGATCAAATGGTTTGTGGCATGTTTTATTTGGCTTTCCCTTGGTGGCTTGGTTTGGGATGTGATGGCCTGGTAAGGGCACGTTTTGCTTCTAAAAATTGATGCACTTGTGTTTTATATTATATAAACTGTTTTATATAAATGTGCTACTGGTTTTATCCTAGTGGCGTGTGAAGGGAAGTCATTTGGGGAAACCCTATTGAGTTATAGTACTCACCCCCTGCTTTGGCATATTTGTGACTTCGTAGATGTTGTGTACCTTGACGTGGGAAAAGGTAAGGTATCAACCTCCTTTATTGGTGTGTTGTGATGTCTTGGTGGAGCTTGGAGCTTGGTGTGGAGTTGTGGTGGTGTCATAGCTCATGGTGTTCTTGTTGAGTTTTCTACATTGTACTCTGATGTTGTTTTGGGTTGTGTTGGTATGGGAGATTATGGAATATCTGGTTGACATTGGTAATGTATAAGTTTGGTTTTTTTGACATGCAACATTTAGTTGTGGATGTTTGGTTGGTTTTGTCTCAGGGGAATATCGTTCCCCAATTATTCTCAGAGCCCACAACATTTATTGCCAACCTTTAACGCCTTGGTAATGTCGCTTAAGGCCAAGTAAACCTCACCGCCTCCTCAAGCCAATGTGGTAGGGGCGGGGTTTTATAGTTATGGGGTTCTCATTAGGGATTATTAGGAAAATTATATTGGATGAATTTATGAATCATGTGGTATTTCTTCTACTCTTGAAGCGAATACTCCTGGTGTTATTGTGGATTTGGATTAAGTGGATAAATAGGTTTGGAACAAAATTTGGATTTATTGTGATTATACATCTATTGTTTTATCCTTACAAATTGGGTCCCTACATATTTCAGGAAAGCTCACTGGTCGTTGGATTAGATTCCATGACTCTATTTACTCAAAGGATCATTTTGTAACTCATGTTTACAAAGAGGAAAATGCCTAAGAATATACGCTGGCTAATAAGGGTGTAAATGGTAATGATTATCTTTGGATGGATCATGTTCCCAATGATCTCCTTCCCCTTTTTAGAGAGGATCATTTTAAATATTCATCTTTCAGACTTGTGTAACATTTTTTACTAATATTGGGGCATTACTTCTCTTTTTTGGATCTCATTTTGTCATTAAAATTTAAATAATATATATTTTAAAGATAATCTTATTTTTATAAAATTATATTTATTTATGAATGAATTTATTTTTTTTTAATTATTATACATGAATTATATTCTATTATAATTTAGTATCTTTATTTTAAAAAGGAAAATTTAAATTATATTTTTAATGGATAATTTTATCACTTAAGTACATATTTTATTAAAATAAAATTTAATTTGGGTTCTTCTATTTTAATAAATTTTTATTGTTTTTTTATTTGAATTTATTTAAGATTTAAATATGTCTATTTTTTTAATTTAATTATTAAAATTAATTATTTATGATTCATCATTATAAATGTATTTTGAATGACATCACATTGATGACTAATATTGACATTTTTTAAAAAATAGTGTTTCATTTTATTTGTTGAATTTTTTAAAAGTAATATCCCAAAATTATTAGGATTAAATAATTAAAAATCTATTTCCTATTTTTAATCAATATAAATAATTTTTGTTAACCTGTTCAACATAATATTCTTTTCATATTAAATAGTAACAATGGTAAAAACATATCACCAATGAATGGGTAAAAATAAATTACATACAAGGTTAAACTAATGATATAAGGGTCGAATTAACCTAAAATATGAAATAATTACTAATTTTTTGATTTTTTATTGTCTCTATATAATCCCATATTCTAAACTGATACACATTGGTGCAACTTTACCCAGAGAGTGAAATTTTTATATTTTAATGTTTATAATATTTACATGTTTTCCACCCACCAAACTTATAAAAGACACATCATTTCCTCTATTATCCACAGTTCATGATACACTTATGTAAAAAACTGTTTGAAAAAACCATATCAACATATGTTCCCACATCATAGAGATCATGGTCTCACTAAAAGAGCACATAAAAAAGTTTAAGGTTTGTCACAAAGGACGTTACCAAGAGAACCGGTATGTTCTTTTACCAATATTTTTCAACTTTATGTCCTCTTAAAACTGTATAAAATCATTAATATAATAATAAAAATAATTATATAAGTATTTATTGTATTCTAATATTATTATATAATATTTTTAAATCAATTTGAAATCTCATTTTTATCCTATGAAAAATGTAAACAACCATTGTTAGAACATATGAACTATAACTTTACATAGATATGTAATTAATTTTTTTATCATGGAATAACATGTATTGGTAAAAAATTAAATTTAAAAATATATATTAAATTGATAACATAATTATTAATATGGATAAATATTATTTCATATATCTTCCCACCCAAACATACATTTTAATTCGCAATATCCCATGTGCATGCCTGTGGACTACCTCATCCAAAAAGTGAAGTGATTCATTTTTCAATTACCACCATGCATGGATTTTTATACATAAATTTACAATGATTAAAAAATATATTTATGGATTTACTAGCACTTTGGGGATAATGAAACCATAATTATCAACTTTATCCATTGTCAATATTTTGAAGTATTATTAGAGAAATTAATAAAACTACATTATTGGTTAATTTAAGAAGAAAATATATATGAAATCGATTTCATATGATTATACAAGGAAATTTAAAAATAAATATAAATGAAATTCATAAGAATACATTAACTATTGAATATAATTTATTTATACAGTGGATATAAATAATTCTAAAAATTTTCCATCTAATAGTATGGGTTTTTCATCTAAAGTATAATCCAATTCGTTATATTTTATATGATGTGCATAATTTATTTAATATAGTGTATATACTGACAATTTAAAATAAAATATATAAAATTATACTTTATTCGTGGAATTTAATGTTTAAATTATGCTGCTCTCACATTTATGAGGAATTAATTTAAATTTTTTTATAGTAAACAATTTTTTTTAAAAACCTTGCTCATATTTTGGATTATTCATGTTAAAATATATATTGGAAATATTATATTCACGTTTCCTAGGTAAACCACATATGTCTTTTTCTCCTACAGTTATTTATAAGGATACCATTATTTCATCTGATGTTTCTTTTATTTGGTACTAAAGGACTGAAATAATGTTTTTATGATAAACCAATCTTTTTTTTCGTTTTGGGTAGGGAATATTTTTCTTCAATGTAGATATTTTCTAAAATATTTCAAGAATGTTATTTATAATTCTCCAATGTCTACGTAATGTCATTTTCATCTATATTTTATTTTATTTTCATTGGTTTATTAATTTATCTATTTAATTATTTCCAAATAAGTCATTTTTTAACCATGAAAAAAGTGATAATGCAATATATTTTCTAACCTATATGTTATATAATTTTTATTAAAATTGGAAAAATTATTCAAATATTAGTTTATGATTCAGTATTACATGGGTTTGAAATATAATTCCTTTTCCAATTATGAAATAATTTTTTAAATTTTATATTAAAAATGATTTTTCTTTCCTAAAATGTTATATTTTTAAGAAATTATTTATTACATTAATTTTTTAAGTATTGTTTCAAAAGTGTTAAATGATTTTATTTTTTTTATTTTAGTAACATTTTCAAATATTAATAGATAAATAAGTTCATTTGTTTTTATTTTTAAATTATGATTTATCTATGAAATTCAATATTCATTTATGGATTTATTGATTGTACTTTATTATGTGGTCATTCACATTGATGTGATCATGTTATTTAACTCTCTCCATTACTCATTAGTGATTATATTTTTCCATAATATAAATGTTAATATATATAATAGATCTATTTATCATTTGAGTACATTTATGTCATTATAACACTAATACAATTGGTGTCTAATGAAGGCATTATTTTATTAATTTTATTTCATTTATTGGGGAAAATGGTTTTCTATATTCTTATTTAAATATTGATATATCTTTATTTATATGACATATTAATTATGTATTATAATTTTTATTGAATATATGTGGCATGAATTTGACATATGTATGTTATAAGTGAGGCTGATTAGAAATATTCCTTTGATGAATTATTAGTTCTCATGATAGATGTTGTATCTAAAATTAGTTAGTTAAATTTGTTACACATGATCATTCATTAAAATTTATTAGAATAAAGCCTTGATGATATGGTCCATTATCTATTACAATGAGGTATTTATGGCGTGATCAGGATTTCAAACATTATTAACCTTATACCTTAAAATTTAAATTATTATTATATATGTAATTACTATATAGGTATTTTTCATCGATATATTTTCATGATCGATATTTCAATTAAATTCCATATGTATTGAATATCTAGTCTAATATATTTTTATTTCCTTACACAATAATGATATATTATGTTGTGTAGTATTAAATATTGATAATTTGACCTCATTAATTTTTATCATTAAATAGGATATGAAGAAGAAATAAATGAATGATTATACATGATGAAAGAAGTTTGTTTGTGCTTTTTTATTTTTCGACAGAAATATGAATGTTATGTTTTTTATAGTCTGTTAAGTCTTCTAAATTGGTATATCCTTTATATTACTTTCTATTTAATCTAATAATAATATAATTATGTATTATCATGTTCTATGTTACAATATTCTAGTTCATTACATTTATGAAATATGGTTTGATATATGATAAATTCAAAATATCATGGGGTGAATGGTTTGGATTAAATTGAGCATAAAAACATGGATTTAGAAGATTTTAAATTATTATGAGGGATGTGAGTGAACCATGGGTGGTTCTGGGTGAATTGTAAATCCCAAAGGGTGAAATGGATACAGATTACAACAATCAACACCCTGAATATGTAATAATCTGTATGAATTAGATATACATGGATGATACCCTCTTTCACAAGGAATTACTGGTGTGAACCTAGTGTTGTTTCCATGAATTAATCTATGTATTAAATAATAAAAAATGATAAAAGTGAAAGTATAATTTTTTAAAGGCCATTCAAATAGGGAATAGGTGAGATGCCTCTTCTTCTCTCATTTCTTACTCACTTTTAGTGTTTTTCATTATCATGGGTTTCATGTTGCAAGGTTAAAACTCGATATACCTTCTTATGTTCATTTCCCTTGGTCCATCATGGATTTTTTTTGTTTATAGTTTTACATCCTATTTTAAGGGGTATTATCTAGTATTCCAATTTTTTCATTCTATATATTAATCATATTTCTGCATTCAACTCAAATACATGTATTGGTATAAGGTAATTAGTTACTATATTTTTCTAAATTATATATGTTATATGTAAAAAGTTTTAAATTGGCTTTTTTGGTGTAATATGAGTGTGATTTTTTTTAATTATTTTTATATATTGTCATTTGGAGGTGTCAGAGGGTACTCCAATGTGTTATAGGGTTTTTTATTATGTTATGGAGATGAAGGTATGAAATTGTGTTCCAAGAGTAGTTTTATAGGATGAATATAGTTATGTGATTTATTTAAAGAATCCATAAGTTAATGTCGGTTCATTGGGAATGTGAGGGGAAACAACTGTGAGTATTATGTGATTTAGATTATTGGAAGTGGTGGTGATTGAGGTTATAAGATATTTGGAATAGGAATTATGGTATTTTATTCTCATCATTGTTAATTGATAGAATCGTCTAGGTAATGTGTACATAGGATAAATCACCTATGATGTTGTTTCAATAACTCAACGTGGGTTGATTCATCTATGTAACTAGTGGCATATGGTTTGGTGATGACAATATTTGTGGGAGAGATGGTAACCTTATATGTCCACAAATTATGGTGTGTATGACCATTGGATTGGGGGATGAGACTCATCATTATGTCAGGGATGATGGTAAAGTATTATCAAAGTGTGAGTATCATCTTTGATTGAGACATAGAGTTGTTGAGCCTTTAATGACCGAATAACAATATTTCTGATTGATTTTGATATGATTAGGGGTGTTCCATTAGGAATTTCAGATGAAAATAATGAAATTAAATGTGGATGAATGTTGAAGGTTGACTTTTTCACATGATTAAACTGGTGGAACATGATGTCATTTTGTAAGGAAAAATATGGGAGATTGAGGTTCTTCTAGTTTTTATAATTTGGACTCACTCTTACACTATGTCACTAGATGATGCATGTATAAGAACCCACAATGATTTTGAGAAAAAGTGGGGTGGATTATGTGATGTGTGTTGTTTTTTTAAATATATTTATGTTTTCCTTTAATTTTTAAATTAAGGGACATTATATTGAGACACCATTGATGGTGACCTAATGAGATTTAAATCAAAAAAAATATTATCTCATCATGATGCATGCAAGCTACGTAAACATTAATATAGTTAAGGGGTTTCCATCATGGTATGGAGAATTTTAAAATGGGACGTTCTGAGGGTGCATGGGATGGATATGATAGTTTTTGATAAATAGACTAGTATTTTTCCTCTAGGAAGATACATATATCATTTTGGATATTTTAATTTTTACATATACAATCATCTAATAGGTAATCTTTCATGTTTATAATGAATGACATGAAATATATTTATTATATGGTACGTAATGTGGTTGTACTTATAGATCAACTCTACTGTAGTTTATATATCTTCCACTGCATTTTGTAAAACCCTTCCATTGTTCTGTTACCTTTGCATTCATTATAATTATCAATGGATGATATAGTCTCTCCATATTCACTCAATAGAATATCGATGATCATCATCATCTATTTTATTGTGGACAACATGCCTTAGTACATGAATTTCACCAACCTAGAGCACTATTTTATTGTATCTTGTGGTAGGGAGTTACAATTTTTAATCAATATATGTCAGTTACAAAGTGATAATATCATTTCGATGGTTACTGATTAGTATAAAAATATGGGTTTTGAAATTATTATATTATTTGGATTGTGGTAGAAATGATACATGAATGTTTTACAATTCCTGATGAAGGTTATTTTGTGTTTCCAGGCCACACATACATGAACTAAAGAACAAGATACTATTAAAAAATTGAATTGTATTTTTTTTCATTGTTTTAGTCAACATGTATTATTCTAATTATGTTGGGTTTGATGTTTCTGATTTTTTTCAAATTCTTATCCAAAGTGGAAAGAGGATAGTATACATGCATCATTATTATAACTTAATATCACAAGGCATGAGCATGTTCTTGTGGTAGTTTCATGGAACATGGAATAAGTGAAAGTGTTTTTGGAAGTTTAATGCATTAAAAATAGATTAAATAACACTTAAATGTCCACTCTATTGTTTTCATTATATTCATCTATCCTAGGAATGCGACTTCATAAATTTTATTCATGAAATACTACTCGTGTATATTTTTATTGGTGTTTTAATAATATATGGATCATAAATGGGGAATGATGTATAATGATATGTGATATGGGTTTAACACGGATTTATAATGGTGGTGAGACTTTTCATGTCTTATAGTTATCTAAGTTTCTTGTATCTAAACTATTATCATTAGTGTTATTCATGGTAGTTGGTTTTCAGTGTGATACCACATAGGAATCCTCTGATGGAGAATCAGCGAGATAGAGTTGTGGTTTCATTATGGAAGTCACATAATGTGGCTCCTAAGGGAATGCATTAGAATGATATGTAAGGGAAGCATTTCAGGATGGAAGGACAACCACAATAGGAATATGATCATGTTCTACTTCTACATGAGAAGATCAGAGTGAGATTAGTGCTGGACAATTAAGCCACTCACTAGGGATCTTTGAGACATATCATTCATATAATATATTACAGTGGATATTCTAATATATAACCAAACTCTGTTTCAAGGTGAGGGAGGAACGTAGGTATAAGTGTACTGTATAGTGCTGTTTCAGAAATTGTTTGTCAGAATGATAATGCAAGAGGCTAGTGGGTAATATTTTATACTTTTATTACCAGTGGAAAAGTGGAGTTACTATAGGATGTATAGTTATATGCACATAGGAATGAGAAAATAATATGGAATAAATTTGAGACTATGTTCTTAGATCGCATTATCCACGATATTATGAGGGTAAATCAAGATCATATGTTTAAACACTTTTAGTAGGAAAACACATCATTTATATGTTATACTTAGAGGTTAATGAACCTATTGCATTTTCACCCACTATGGAAGGATATGACATCACCACAGTGATAGGTTTTGAAGATAGTTTTATGTATTCCATCAGTGTATATGAGAAGATCATCTGATTGAACTCTATCTTATAGGTATAGAATTCGTTTTTTATATTTGAGTTTATTATTATGAATATGACTTAATTATTCTATATATATGTGTGTGGTTATATTGGATGAATTTATATTGGTATATAGAAGTGATTTTGTGAGAAGAATCAATATATTTTTCATGAGAGATACTCTGAGAGGCCACTTAGGACTGGGCCTTCAATAGAATTATTCAATTATATGTTTCCTCATAAATTCAGAACAACAAGTGAATATAATCCAAAAGAGTATTGGGAATGTAGTAATATGTGTAATTTGGAGAGTTTTTTTTACAAAATTCATCTCAGATTATTGGGTGTCAAGGACCATGTCAGACACAGAGATCTGAGGTAGGACTATTTGTTGTTCGAGGATATGATAGTTGGGATAATTCTGCATGTGTGAAACATGATGTAGATGGAGATACTCAGAACTATGTTAGTTTTCACTAGTAGGTATATCTATATAAAGATGGTTTATTTTATACCTTTGGGATTCATTCCATGTAGACATGGTTATGTTAAATGTTTAAAATTAGGATGAGGTGTCGATCCTGGTTAAAGGTAATTTAAGATCATGGTATTTTTTTCATTGTATGATAGATACTAATGAATTAGGTGGAAACATGCTAGGTGAATTAAATATAAAATGTTTAATATGTGGGCATTGGGAATGATACATAACTTATAGTGGATGTGATATAATGAGGGATCTTTTGTATGCACCAGATATGATTCTGGGTCCATTGGACATTAGGTGTCATGTTGAAATTATTAGCATTTGCTATGATGAATGTCTTTATGGGTGACAGATGTGGAATAAATGTAAGCTGATTATCTAATAAGATTCATGGTTTAAAATATTTGATGTTTGGGATGTTTCTTGAAAGGGGGTTAGTCTCTGTGGGACTATTATCAAATTGATAACTAGGTTGGGATGTGACCAGTTAAGTGATTCCTTATATGGGGATAGTCACTAAAACTTTTTTTCAATTTAATGTATAATCAATGTTAATTTTGATGTTAGAAATAAGGTGGATATGTTTGGTATCATTTCATCAGGAGTAAAACTGGTAAGCAAGACTCTTATGATGAGTGAGATCTCAGGATAGTGTCTGACGAAATAGAATACACATGTGCTATGCTCTAGTTTTTGATGTTATAGGTTACGTAATCCCATGGGATGGTATGATAAAAATAAATATAAATTAAACCCATGAATTTATATTATTTAAATATTTTAGAGGGTCATAAGTTACTCGGGGGAGGTCATTGATGAATCTGAAAACGTAAAGAGGGGAATGGTTGCGGCATGTATCCATTCATGCCCTAAATATGTAATTAATTTAATAAATTATCAGGATTTAGGAGAGGACTTGTATCTTGCTTAATTAGTAGTCATAAACTTATTTTCACACAACGAATCATTCCATTACTTAAAAAATTATGAATCTGACATAAGAAGGTGGGAGGTTGATTCTACCAATGAGTAGTGGCGACACCAATTCTTCTCCAAATAAGGTTTTAAAGATGATTCCCCCTATTTTTACCATATTTTTTATGTATCTCATAATTGATGTTACGAATTGGTATGAAAAATTATCTTTATTCCTTCTTATTAGATATTAATTAATATCTCAAGGTATTGCGTCCTTAAATCCTTAGCCCCTATTTTCATATTTTTTTCTGGTACCACTATTTCCTCCAACTGAATCCAACTAACTAGTAGGTCTATAACATCAATATATATATGAGTATTAGGAATATGGTTCCTAGATTTATCCATATTATATATGTGATATTTTATGTGGGGTAAATATGTGTTAGTGGGATGGCCTTAGTGAGACTAGTTTTATAAATATTCTATTTTATATTGAATTTGGGATGAATCTAAGGGTACCCACTTTTTTTGATTTTGTATGTAAGATAATTATATAGTGTGGTAAATTTTAAAAGGGTTTCACATATTGGTATAGTAGGATGTATCTTTTTTATTAGATTTATTTAAATTTATCTTATGGAAATTCTAGTTTGGTGGGTTCATTTGGGGAATTCCATGTGAGAACTTGGGGGACATTGATCAGTGAAAATGATAGGGAAATAGGTTAATAATTTGTGGAATTTTATTTTTGTCAATTTATTCACAATTTGTTGGGATAATAGTACTTTCAGGGCCATGTTCCCCATCGATAAGGTCATATTGAGGTGGTTTTGACTACTCAGTATCGGTGGATGCCTATATAAATCTACTGGCATATGGGATAGTTAAGACATCAATATGGAGGATGTTATCACTGTAAAATTCCATTGATGATGCTGTATGAAACCATAGAATGGGGTGGGTGTGATTAGTTATATTATGGTGGTGCTGATGGGACATGTTTGTTGAAGGATAGTTACCCCCTGAACATAGGTGGTCAGGATAATGGTTCAAGAATTAATAAATAGTTTGATGTCTGATAGACTTATGAGTTATTTCTAGGAAGGCCATTAAGGTACCTATATTTACTCGATGGGATTTCCTGAGTATGAATATAGGTGTTTAAGTACTGCGTATATTAAAATGGATGGAAAAATAGATTTTTTTTGTAATGTAGTTAATGGGAGACTAAGGATTCTACTAGTTTAGAAGGCCATGGATGAATCATTTCACATATATTTTGGATGATGTTGGTAGAGGAAGAATTTATTACTTTTAAGCACAAATGGAATTGGTTTTCTAATTCTAATGAATTTATATCATTTATTTTAATTTTACATAGAAATTATATACATATAAATTCAATATTTTGACTCTATTCATGATGGATTACTGTGTTCATACTCTCACCATTAACTAACCCATGGGTTATATAATGACTTTATTAATTTATGTATTAGTAAGGGATGAGGTTCATGGTTTAGATTTTTGTGAGTAGGGAGTTGTAGAGGGGGCATGGGATGGATGCCATTTTTTTATAAAATAGAGACTATGTGCTTCCATTGGGATGATTTGGAGAACTTTTGTCCCTTTTTCTTATATATATATATATATTATCTTAATGGTGATCTTGCATTCTATTATTTTGATATCATGAAATATTGATATTTTCAATTATATATGGAAGGTGTACATTGGTCTCATTACTATTGGTTTCTACTTTTGTTCTAATGAGTGTTGTTTAATTAATCAATAGTGTTTTTATTATTTCCTTTATTATTATTATTATTATTAGTGGAGGATATATTCACCCAAATATCAATCAATAAACCATTTTTTCTATTACATAGCATTTGGCATACTAGGAGGACACATAATGAATTTCTTTGACCCTCCCTAGATAATTGGTTTAGTGGATCTCAAGGAAAAGACTTATAATATATACTAATAATAATATATAATAATATATATCAACATAGAATATATTGAATAATCCCCATAGTAAATGGTTAGGGTTTGTAAAATATTATTATTAATCAATACATTTCTAACTTGGGATTGAAAAAAAGCTATTTAATTCTCTGATAAGAAATCATCATGTTACTATAACTATGATGATGTTTGAAAAAGAACCAATACTTATTTATTTGAAAATTATGTACCTTGAAATCATATGGAAAAGTATGGAATAATATCTTTTTAAAATGTTTAATAAATTATACCTCCATGAGAAGATCAAAATGGTATAGTAAGAGGATAATGAGCTGAAAATTAAAAAAAGGAATGTTCTATTGTTCAACCCATACATGGATAAAATGATATGGTTCCAGATTAGAATATATGTTCCACAAAAATCCAAATTGAATATTTTGATATGAGAAAAATGACCTAGATAATCATTATCATTCCGTCCATGAAGCAGAAAGAGGTACATATTTACTAATAATAAAATTTATTCAGATAACATAAAAAAGTGTTATTATAGAGTAAGTATCTCTATTATTCATATAAAAAAATCTCAGAACAGAATGTTATATGTCTAAGGGGTTGATACATCCATTACACATATTTTTAGAGAAATGAGAAAAACTAAATAGGTATTTTTTATTATAATTCCCCAATACATCTAATATTCATGTATCATTTTGATTATTGTAAATATCCATTGGAAGTTAGCATGTTTCATTTCAATGAAAGTCAATTTTCCACTTTGATAACATAACATGATATAAATTTTTAAGTGGACAGACTGTATAGAGTATCACCATTTAATGTAACTGATATGGATCTAAGGGTTTTCTCATTTTGAAGATAATTATTCATTATAAATTTAATATGGATTTGATTCTTATAATTTCATATAATCATTATACAAATGGTTTATCTAAGAGGACAATTCATACCCTACAAGACATTATTTGATCTTAATATATGGATTTAATATTTGTTTGAGATCAACACCTACCATTGGTCAATTTCTCAAATAAAAATAATTCCAATTATTCAGTTCATATGGTACCATATAAGGATATATATGAAAAAAGGTTTATAAAAAACATGTTAAGATAATTATAGGGGGTGTAAGAATATGATATGTGGTATATCTCAAGATATATTAGAGAATATTTAATAAATTTATCATGACATTAAAACTACATAAATTTAGCATAAAAAATACAAATAATAACAAAAAATAATATCTGAATTTAGAGAAAATTTATTTCATTAAATATATCCTTATATGATGGTTTTAAGACTTTTATATTATTAAATGTTGAACTATATATATAGTATCAATTTTCAAATATTAAATCATGTGGGAGAGGTAGATTAATTCCATAAATTTTCAATTAACCTTTCAAAAGTAAAATGGTTGTTACATATATAAGATTCTAGGAATATTATAACAGACCGTACACTTGTATGGAAATAATATCTTATAAAAGTGTTCTATGCCAATTTTTATGATGAGAAACCAGTAAAAATAATGAATCATTGAAGAAAGGTATAATGAAACAAGGCCACACTCCTGATTAAGATTACCTGGAGGAAACATATATTGATAGAAGAAATTTATGAACATAAGGATACAATTGGTTAGATTCATGCTCATTTATTTTCATCAAAATAATTGAAATTCTGTTGAGAAAGTATTTTAGTGTTGGTATAATGTAACACACCCATGATTTTAATATGTTTTTCAGTTTGAAATTATTTAATGTGTTCTATAACATGTGTTACATGAAACAATGAAATGATGTGAATAAGGAATTTTACTATACAAAATTAAACACATTATAAAATAAATAGAGAGAACATAAATAGAAAAATAAATTAGTAATTTACAATTAAAGGATTGCAATTCATATTAGAGATAAAATTGATTATAAGGAAACTAATTTTATGAATTTTAAATTTCTATTAAGTATTTTAATTATAATAAGTTATATAGATCAACTATATTTGTAAAAATTTAGGAATTATTTTTGGATGATATTGGAAAAATCTATGAAATAATTACCCATCTATAGGTAATAACAGTTTAATATGAAATACATATGATAAGTGTTTTATTTTTTTTAAAAAAATGTAAAATAAATTCTTATATAGGGTGTTGGTTATACCAAATAAAATTTATACTTGAATTTTTTTTTTAATTTTACCATTGATAATAAATGATTTATTAATAATGAAAAACACATTTGAATATAAAAATAGATTATTTAGATTACTATTTGTCAGTTTATATTGAAATATTACATGAATAAATAATATTAATAAATAATGATGAATTATTTTAATGAAACATGTTAATAAAATATATAGTAAAAAATTAAAATTCATTTAATTATAATTATATTTAATGAATAATTTTAAATTTATTTTCATGTATAATGATACACTTATCAAAAAAATGTTTTTTACGTGATATTTTCATGAATATTAAAATTAAATTTAAATGATATAGATATTTTATTTTTATTTTTTTCATCTTTCTAATAATAAAATTCAATATATTTAATAATTTAAAATTCAATTTAAGAAAAACAAATTATATAGGTAAACATTAGTCACCACTTTGAGAGTTAAAATATGATAAAAAAATTTAAACTATATGACGTGGAAAAAAATATCCGAAAACTATATATTTCAATGATATGATGAGTGTATTTCTTACACCTATATAATACTCTATATATATTTCTTAATTTGGCATTACTATACATTAAAAATGAAATTTATTTTTTATAAACTTAAAAGTTATATACAAAACCACCACCCCACTCGGTTATAATACAACCCTTATTATCCCCACATCCAACCATATAATTACTTCCAAATTATCTAGAATACATAGGAAAATTATCTCCCTCTTGATACTCTCTCATGTTTGGGAACATACGGTCCTAAGGAGAATCACTAAACCTCCCGTCTCTCAGAGGTCTGTCAATAGGATATTCAATATCTCACTAATAGAGATATCTTACAATAGATTTTCTTCTTTGTTTTATTTGTCAAAATCTTATTAAATATGTTTTTAATATTTATAAAAATTATAATATAATTAATACATTGTAAATTATATATTATCATTATAAAAGAACATATTTCTACTCATTCAATCATTATGATACAAATCCACCTATATAAATGATGTCATATTTTTTCTATCATCAATTATTAATAAATGTTATATATTGGTAAAATTATGTAAAAAAAATTATTAATGAACTTTAATTTATTTTCTAATACTCATAAATTTTTTTATTCATTAACAAAATCAATTCTATTTATTGAATAAATATTTTAGAAAAACCATATTTATATTATTTGCATATAAATCATAAAAATATGTCATATTTAAATACCATAAGTCTCATAAATATATCATTAAAATATTATAAACATAATTTACTTAGTAGAGATGATATAACATGAATACATGTTATGCTCTTAAACCATTGAATTAAAAAATATATGAAATAATTAGTAGTTTAAAGAAAAATATATATTTTAAAATATAATTAATATTGAATAAGTTATAGGTAATTGTAAATGAAAATAATAACATAAGATTAATATAAATATTTTACTAATATGTATTTATAATAAATCCATATTTTTGATGTAGGATTTTATATAATTCATTACCATATCGAAGCTTGAGGTAAGGGGTTTTCACTACAATTTCACATTATTGACGCATTTTCGATATTATGCACCAATTTTGATTTAGGTGATGAAAATAAATACCATTTAACATATTATATTATTAATTTATTTATTTTAGTGGTTGGGTCCGAAGCCTCATTTTTATTATTGAAACAAAGAAAAGACCTCTTTAACTGCGTAGAGGGAGACCTATTACATAGCCCGAAGGCCCTGTGGCCATTTAGCCCATTACATATCCCATAAGCCCAATTTTTTTCCCAAGGCCCATTCTGTGAATAGTACTGCTACAGTACCACACTGCTACAGTACCTGCCGCTGCTACGGTGCCTCCGCCGCCGCTACAGTGTCGTCGTTGCATCAGTATCTCAGCTGCTACAGTAGCACTATAGTGCTGCTACAGCGACCTGCACCCAATGGGTTTTGAACCCCCATTTTCCATGGAGAATTATGGGGTGTTTACTACTAAGCAAAACCCCAACTACTTATATTATTAATTTATATATACACAAGGAACTTATATTTCATTATAAGGTTATTTATTTCATGTGAGTATTATTTTTAAAAGTGGTATGTTGTTTTATTTATTAACATTTATTTAAAGGTTCTTATCACTTTTTGAAAAATATTTATCATTAATATCATTTTTATTTACCATAATTAAATAATTATTGTAATGATATATCCTTAATTTATTAATGTCACATTAAAGTATTTTTATTATTATTTACAATGGTCTAAAATAGAATCATTTTAACATTCACAAGACTAGTGAATTTTTTTTTTTATGAATATATGAACAAAAGTTTTTTTAACTGTTATATTTAAACTGAATTTTCCTTCCATAATAAAAACTTTCTGTTATCAATATTGAATTAATTTATTACTTTTATTTCATAAAAAATAATATTCTTATTATGTTTTCATTGGATTATATTTTCATAAATATTTCCAAAACAATATATTTCATGTTATTTTTCAAATTATATTTATAATGATTTTTTAACGATATTTTCATATTTTTTAACATCCATTATTGTTTATAATTCAGTAGGGTAATGATCTAATATACCTATACACATTAATTTCATAAATATCATATGATTACATTTTATGGAATATTTCATGGAACTCAGTTTATTATCATAGGAGAATTAAGTCATATTTGCAAATGTGAATTGTTTTATGTAATTTTGAAAGAAACACAAACACATATATCATTATTATATTTTTTAAATAATAATTTTTTATATCTCATATACATTGGTTAATGATTTATTTCTCATTAGGCAACATGTATGGGTTTGTGGAGAGAAAATATTCCTTAGGTGACACTATTCTCCACCATTTAAAGGGAATGGAATGTAAACCAAAATGAATATAATACCATGTTTACTATGTGATTATGGCTTATGTAGTATTATAAAATGATGTAAATGGATTAAAATTAAAATGTATGTTATACAGAGTTTTTCTAAATTTATTAGGCTATGTTATGCTCTCATAAATTAGGTCTAATTAAAGGTTCCACACTCTTATAAATCTTGTCTTATATTATTTCAAAGCCTTATGAAATAAATTGTTATTTTTCAGAAATTAATTATTGGGTATGATAATTTATGTTAAGATAATGGTCAATGATCATTTTATAATTCAATTATTTTCATCTTAGTAACACATATGATCATTGCATATTATATCTTAAATTTACCCTCATTTAACACATGATTTCATCGATTCATATGATTTCACTACCCCAAGTTATAGATACGGAACCTATGTATGATATTTTTATAACAATTCTATTTTTAAATAGTCAATTTATTAAAATTTGGATAATTTCTAAGAAATAAATTTGTTCTATATGTAAAATATAAACACAGTAAACTATTATGTTTTAGGGTGTGAATTATTAGGAGATGTATTATAATTTTAAAAAAATTATATAATATGAATGTATAATATTCTCATGTCCTAAAAAATTAACTCTGAAAGATAAAAAAATGTTACTACTAATATTTATTGAAATTAAATACTTAAATATCTATTATATAAACAGTCCCTTATTATAACCCATAAAAATTTTTAATATTCATTATTCATTATTGTCTCTAATTCAAATTTTATCCCACGATCTCTATGCCTCTCTTAACTTTACCAAGATTTGATGTACTACTATTATTCATGCACTTTTGTAATTTCACGTCACATAGGGATGATCCAATGAATTTCATGTATATTAAATTTATCCATTTATTGTTATATCTTATTTGATAAGTTTTCAATATTTTATGATTCCATTTATAAATTTTGGGGATTATTTTCTTAGATGGAATATGAACAATAAATGTTTTTAAATTAAGTTATTGAATTTTCTCGAATGATTTTTTTTATCCTCATATAGGATATTAAGTGTTCAATATATTTTGATATTTTATCTATATAATGGGATAGTTATAAAAATTAAAATAGAAATTTATGTATAATTATCATGTAATGAGGATATTTAACATTGAAGAGTATGTTTAATAATTCTAGAATAACCCATAATTAGACTATGGATTGTGATTTTATGTTATCAATAAATATAAGGGATAATGTTTGAAACTAGTGTATACATTATAAAACATATGATAGAGAATCAACATGATATATATAAATATATATTCCGAAAAATTAAAAGATATATCCCTTCTGTAGATCATGAATAACTCTTGAATAATGTATAATAACATTTAATTTTAAAATGATGATTAATTTTGAGACTCATTGGGATGGTAATTTATGTTTCTAGTAGTGAACTGATTAACAGTTCACAAAGGACTATATATATCTCACAGACACGAATCAAAATAATGGTTTAGTTAAATGAACCTATGAATGGATTTTAATATGAATTTTAACTATGATGAGAATTTGATGAGACAATAATATATTTAATAAATAAATTTTTTTATTTTCTTGGAGTTGGGTATCATAGTCACTCTTGAGAAGATATCATTATATTGATGAAATAGATTTTTACATCACCAGATAAAGATTCGTAATAAATAATTAGTCCATGAAATTATTTAATTTCAATGTTTAAATATTGTGTAATCATGATAAAAATAATATAAAATATTATTTATCCTCATGAGTATGTGGATACTTTTACATGAAGGATTATTTTGGTAGTATAACATGATAGC
Organism: Viscum album; assembly: GCA_963277665.1. NCBI lineage: Eukaryota > Viridiplantae > Streptophyta > Magnoliopsida > Santalales > Viscaceae > Viscum > Viscum album. The sequence continues at coordinate 705,684,973 of OY728157.1, read as the reverse complement.
ATGAAGGATCTCACTAGACTATAATGAGTAGAGTTGGATGTAGAAATTTCATCTTATACAGAAGCATCACCCTTTATTTCTACGTATTCCATCATAATGTATATGAAATATTTTATTATTCAATATGTTTATATATTAATGGAAAAACTATGTTCTATATCATACATGATTCACAACATCAAGCATAAATAAACAATGAAATATTTTATTTATACAAGACAATGACAACAATTCCTTTGAATAGGGGGTATTAATAGTATTAACCATGTTATAATATATATATAGTTCATAATAAATACAAATTAATTGAAATATCCTTATTAAATAATGCATTGATTCTATAAAAGACATTTTATTCTTTAAAAATATTTTTTCTTCAAAAAATGAATTTATTAATTTTGGTGAGGTAATTCTATAAATAATTTTGAAAATATTCTTATATTTTTTTAAAAATGTGGAATTTTTTTAAAATAATATCATTATAAATATTATATAGTGAAGTCATGAATTTTTTGTGAAAATATTGATTTTTCTAGGAATGATGAAAAATATTTATTTTTAATGATAACATTATTTTGTTTTAAAATATTTATAGATTCTATTTAATATTTCAATTATATATAATATATATTTATAAAATTTTGATTAAAAATATTTTTTTTTATATTTGAAATAATTTTTACATTAATTTATTATGAAAACATTTTTTTACTTAATAATTTATTCTTCTAAAAAATAGTATTCCAACACTATTTTTGTGTTTAATTTTAAATTAAATTATACAAAATCGATTTTATTAGTCATGAATATTTTATTCCATATATGGATTCATGATTTCAATTTTTTATAAATATAACCCTTTTTTATCTATTAGGGGTAGAAATCATACATAATTTTTTACTAGGATAAAGATAAAATGGGTTAATTAAGGGTAAAAATAATGTTATAAATACTATAAAGTAAGCATAAAAATTTTCATATATTTTTGGTTCAATATATTTTTTCCATAAAAATCCTAAATCCAAATATATTAACTTTTTTAAAATTAGGTAATAATTTCAGCCTTTAAAAAATTTTATGTATAGAAAACTAGAAAAATGAAATTCTCTTTATTTTGTTATCATTAGAATTTTTTACAATTGAAGAACAAATAGTTATATAATGTTATAAATACCAATAGTTAATATAAATTATTTTTTATCCTGTTAATTTATTTATAATTTTTAAAGAGGATATAATTACCCTAAATGTCTATGAATTACTGATACAATATTTATTTCATTAGTTGAAAAATAAAATAAATATAATTATATATATTAAAAGGAATATTATTTTAATTAATTATAATATTAAATAAAATATGTAGATAAAATATATTATTATAGTGTTTTTAATTCATCTTTCTAACGCCCCGACCCCAGTTGCCCAGAGTCGGTGCATTAATTACATAACATTGGCATGATCACAAGAAAGATCAAATCTCGAAAGACCGATTGGTTTAGTAGCCTTGGAAACACTAGATATATTCATAAGTTTTACATTACATCATAAAATGAAAAACTACTACAACAACATAATGTTTCCACAGTCCACACTATAATCCCCTCATAATATCCCTACAGGTCATTCATAACTTACATCTTCACTTCCTGGGAAAAATAAAACATAGAAAAGGGGTGATCTCAAATGCCCAGTAAGGATAACAATATAGCGGAAACTTTCATAAATAAGAATAAACATTTAAGGCAATGTATAACTAAAACAAAAGCCTTTTAAACTTGAACTTTCAACATGGTATGGCATAAATAAAATGAAATAATTCCATTTACTTATTCACATGGATATTCTACTAATCGAATAATCACATGCAAAAATCAATAACCACTTTCATAATGGTGGAATGCATAATGCCAGACTATCATAACCACATAGTCAAGGCCTCGTGCCAAGACTACAAATAAGATTTTGTCAAGGCCTTGTGCCAAGACACTAGTTTGTCTCATGAGACCTACCGATGCATCGAGGAGCTATAGCGGGCTCCACCCGTCACTTATTAAGTCCAATGCATTCCCATATGAAAAGGTTTAAACATAACATAAACATTCGTATTAAAACTAGCATACGAAATGTCAATAATTTCACCATAAACTATGAATGGTATAAAAATAGCACATCCATAGTCAAACATATCACAAAACCTTCAATACAATATAGAAGTTTTGTATCATAATAAATCAACTTCAAATAATCTTAAAATCCATCAAAGGATGTTGACATAGATGAAATCAAAATTCTTTTTAAAGAAATATCTCCTTTTATTTTGAAATCATTTAAGATCCATATAAAATAAAACATTTTCTTTGAAAATATTCTTATAAGCTTTTAAGGAAAGCTTTGAAGATTTTATAACGACGTAAAATAACCGCACCCGCCGTATAAGTTAAAAAAAACATTCTTACCTCAATTCTGTCGAAAAGGTTAAAAAGGACCTTGTTTTGAAAATGATGGAAAGATTCCTTTATAAACCTCTTATAAAAAGTAAAACAAGGGTATAAATGACTTTAACCCATATTCTTGTAAATAGTAAAAATGTTTTGAAAAACATTTTTAAGAAACATGGATGTGGATGATAAAGATATCCCAGTAGATTATTACGTATAAACAACCTCGGATAATGAAGAGATTGTGAAATAAACCCTTACCTTGTACTTTTCCTTGGTTGGGGTAGGTTAACCTCCTGTATAATGGTGAAATAATTGTTATTAAATTATACAAGAATCATATATATTAATATGATATCATATATGATCTTTTAACATTGATTTGTTAATAATATCTTAGAATTATCGTCGTTTCGGGTGTTAACTTACTTGTTTTCTTTTATATGTTTTGTTACGTAAGACATGTTTGTAAAGGATAGGTTGTATATTATTCATATCCAGAATGATATCAAGTCCTTAAATATCATTTTTAAATCATCAAATGATAATTATACTTGAATGGATACGATGGAGAATGAATCTCATCGCGTTCGTGGAGACGGTAGTCCGTACGTACGCACGAGCGACAATATCATTCTTTTGATATTAAAATAATATATAAACGGATGGTATATCATATATACAGAATCATTAACATGTTATATTTATTATTTACATGAGTTACACATCATTATTATACCCATCCAAATAATAATATATTGAATAACAATTACACCACGATGTGGAGACGGTAAGCCGTACGTACGCACGTATGGTGACATGTTATTCAAAGGGAGGATAGAATACTGAATATGGTTGTACCATATTTATAATAACATCACAGTATATGTGAGATACTGGAGTTATTATTTTAGAATGGTAAGAACAAAGAACGTGGAAGTGGAAGAAGAAATGAACTTGGAGAAGGGTGGTGAAATCATTACCTCTTCTTCGGGTTCTTCCTTTTGATTTGATCAAAAGGGCTCCTTAGGTTGGCTTTCTGATCAAACTAAGGCCTCTAGGTTGTAGTGAGGGATGTTGGAAGAGTATTTGGGCAGAGGTTGGCCGATCCAAAAGGCTTTGAAGGTGTGAAGAAATGAGAAGGAGGAGTGCCCTTTTATAAGAGGGGTGAGGGGCACCTTTGGAAAAGCTAGAAATATTAATTTATAATAAATTCATATTCGGTTTCTAATGGCTCCAAAGTTGATTATTCAACGGTTAAGGTGGGGATAGGTCGAAAACCACTCAACCAATAGAATTTAGACAGGTTTGGGTACTTATATTAACCTTATCTTTAAGTATTAACTCTAAGTTAATTAGTTTCACTTTTACAATGTCTCTTTGTATTTTTATATAATATGGTTAATAAACTTACTATATACATCCAAGTGACCCCCAAGTGGTACATTAATGATGAACCTATCATGATATAATTCTCTTGGCCGAACCTTAGATTTTTAGGAATTTAATATCAATTAATAATATAATATTTGTTTAAGAACTCTTTTATGTCAATTTTGACACTATTCAATAGTTGATTTTTGTGAAACTCATAACAGATTGATTACTTCGAAAAAAGTCAATTAAATCAATCCTAATATATCATATTATCCTATAAAATTAGTTTAATTCATTAAAAGTTTCATATTATATTTATTTGGGTATTTATAATATCAATTATTTAAAATTTTCACTATTATAGTAATTACTGCATCATCATTGTGTCATATATAAAATACATTATTTAATGTCTAAAAATTATAAATAAAATATAATTATGTAGAAAATCTTTTTAGATTTCTAATGAATATTTATAATCTAAAATCCAACATATATAACCCTATGTAACAATTGTTGTTCTAAAAGATATATGCTTGTGTCATTTTTTGTATTCAATTTAACTAAATTAAAATAATGTGTCATTATCACTTACAAGTGGATCCATGGGGTCCCAAAATAGACCCAAAGATTCCCATGGTCGACAATTTATCATCCAATAGGGTTAAGACACGTTTTAGGGTAATTTAGTATTATTATAATATTATTTTTTAACCCTTATTTACCGGATTTACCCTTAACCATGGTAAATAAAATATTTACCGCAGTAATTATTCAAAATGTCTAAAAATAAAAGTTACCTATTTACACAATTTGAACATCCTGATTCCAAATATGGAATCCATTTTCCTAAATTCAAAACACAGAAGTGGCAGAAATTAATTTAAAATTAATTCCCGCTGTCCAAACAAAAAGCGTGTTTTTAAGAGATAATAACTATCAAAAGATTGACACTTGTTTATGTTTGGTTTAATTGTAAAATTATGTCCAATGACCAACATTATATTAAATGGTAAAAATATATTCTAAATATACTTTAAAACCACTCAAATTCATAATTTATCACTATTAATTATTTTGATTAAAAAAGTTGTTTTTAATTAAAATTTAGTAATTTTCACTATCCATCAAAATATGAAAGTTATCCGAAATGTACCAAAATTTCACCTTAGGCTAAATTCGATATTCCGAATCCAAAAATGAAGTCCATTTTCAAATATAAAATATATATAATTTCAAAAAGTAGGTATTACTATTCATAACGGCTAGTTTGATCGGTTGTGGTGTGTGTTAAAACTCGACGTTGCGTACAACACACGCTACTGTTTTATTCAAAGGAAAGCGTATCGTGGAAGCTTGGGATGTTTCATTTTAAATTTTTGATGTACCCATTTAGTCAAAAAGTTTAAAATATAGTATCTAAAAAGGTTTCACTATTAAAATTTGGTAAAAGTGCAATACTGAAAATGAATTTGCTCTTACATTATGTCTAAGAAACTCATAATATGGATTCTAAAATTATAAGGATTATATAAAGTTTAAAATTTAGTTAACACTATTCATAACCTCTTTTTAACAGCTTGTTTGGTAAGTCATGGTGCGATTGAACTTGGTGTTGCGTGTAGTGAAAGTTATTGAATTATTTTGAAGAAATAACACACTATAAAATCTTGGGGTGTTACATTCTCCCCTCCTTCAATAAATTGTGTCCTCGCAATTTGAAATTGTTCTTCGAAAATAAAAGGTTGAAAATAGAAAATATCTTTGTGGGAAAACCCACATCGGAAATTGGGTTACTAAAATTTAGTCTTAATATGAGGAAAAGAGAAATTAATGGGTCACCAACAAATTATGATCTCGATTAGGAGAACATTGGTGGCATTTAGAGACATATAATTGGAGGAAAAACGTAAATATTTATCGGTAGTGATTGAGGTCATCAATCACAAACAAGTATAAAATTGAGGTCCTTAAATTCATCAATCTATGATGATTTGAAATACCATCGGTTCAAAAAAACATAGGGTATTAGGATAACACATTTTTGACGTTTCAAAATATCCTAGTTGAAATCCCACATCGAAAAATGAATTAATGAGGCCTCTATTTAAAATAAAGAGTCGAAAGTATGAAGATTACCGAAAATAACACATACTAGGGTTCCATGTAGGAAAATATGGATATGGAACAAAAATCTAACCATCAATTATCTGATGGAGAGTGGTAGAGAACATGGCTATGAAAAGGCCAACAATCCCAAAGCCATAAATTAGTGATGATTTAAGGTACCATCTAGGAAAACATTTTTGTTCTAAGTTGCTTTTCTTAATATTGAGAAATTTATTTATGACATTGGCTAAGATCATAAGGAGATATACTTACTTTATAATTAGAGTTTTATCCATTAATAAATTTCTAGCACAAACTTATCTTTCACTCTAAAAGATAATAGAATGTAAAAAAAATTCTATTTACACTATTCGTATAGGGTTCCAAAATAAATGAATTTATAATTCATCTACAAGATCTTTTAATAAAAACTACATTATTTAATCCAGGACATCTCATGGGCCAGTGGTAGGTGATACACCCTTGTCGCCCTTTGGTTGCGGGTTCAAGTCTCGCAGCCTTGCCGGATGCGACGGGTTGCCGCCCGACCTCCAGGTTGTCCTTTTATGGCAATCCAAAATAATCCAAACTAGAACTATCCAAAATACTTATGTCCAAACTCACAGTATAACATTTATAAGGAAGGTAAACATAATATAGATCCTTTTTACCCCGTAATATCATATGAATACCTTCATCATGTATTACCATATTCCTTATTGATTACATTCATGCTCCCTTATTCCATATAGAATGCTGGATATACTTTATTAATCCAAAAATGTTTTAAACCCCAACAATGATAGAATATACAAATCATTAATCAGTTCCAAGGTAGTCAAGAATATCCAATATAATTTATCCAAAACAATCACATATTATTCCAAAATCACTACCTCAGTATCAGAACTATATTATGATTTATCATTCTCTCAACCATATATTTTCCAAAAATTTATCCTGCTATTGAGTCACTTTTCTTTGTTCCACACAATCTCAAGTCCTTAATGAAATAGTACTGCAGTACAATCCTTATATACTCCATAATTATTATAACAAGTACATTTTTGATACAACTCTCAATTGACATAATCAACATAAGAACTCTAATCATTCCTCTTCATCTGTGGTAGTATCATAACTTGATTATTATCCAATAACATCATTTGCGGCAGAGTCTGATGACTGTGACATAGGTTCGCGTAGTGTCCAAACTCCTTTCAAATGAAGCATTGTACATTTGAAACCATTTTCTTACCCTTGCAGTCACGTAACTTGTGCCCTTTTCCTCCACACTTATAACAAACTCCCATTCCTTTCAGGCAAGTTCCAGGGTGTTTCTTTCCACAGTTACCACATATGGGAAAATTCTTCTTTTCCCTCTTCCCTTTATCCATCTTACTCTCTTCCATCCTTTTCTTCTCTTGCTTCCCTTCAAAATGATTTGTAAAGAAAATGAGAGTTATCCTAAGCATATCCCCCGGGAGTGTCGTAACCAAGAGTGCAGCAAGGCCCGTTGTCGTGCACCAGTTCCCGTTCGAGTCTAGCTCAAAGCGGTGTTTTCGGGTTTTACCCCTAGTTACATCTGTGCCAGAGCCGCCTCTACCTGCTCGTATCCAGACAGGGATGTATTGCTCGGAAAACTCATAAAATCTCTACAATACCAAAATTCTAGGAAGTTCTTCTATACTAATCCTCAAAGTTCATCTTAGGTCTACGTGCTCTAATCATAGTTTATCTAAATCTAGCTTCCAAGGTTTGTACTAAACTTCCTCTGATACCAACTGTAACGCCCCGACCCCAGCTACCCAGAGTCGGTGCATTACTTCGTAACATTGGCATGATCACAAGAAAGATCAAATCTCGAAAGACCGATTGGTTTAGTAGCCTTGGAAACACTATATATATTCATAAGTTTTACATTACATCATAAAATGAAAAACTACTACAACAACATAATGTTTCCACAGTCCACACTATAATCCCCTCATAATATCCCTGCAGGTCATTCATAACTTACATCTTCACTTCCTGGGAAAAATAAAACATAGAAAAGGGGTGAGCTCAAATGCCCAGTAAGGATAACAATATAGCGGAAACTTTCATAAATAAGAATAAACATTTAAGGCAATGTATAACTAAAACAAAAGCCTTTTAAACTTGAATTTTTAACATGGTATGGCATAAATGAAATGAAATAATTCCATTTACTTATTCACATGGATATTCTACTAATCGAATAATCACATGCAAAAATCAATAACCACTTTCATAATGTTGGAATGCATAATGCCAGACTATCATAACCACATAGTCAAGGCCTCGTGCCACGACTACAAATAAGATTTTGTCAAGGCCTTGTTCCAAGACACTAGTTTGTCTCATGAGACCTACCGATGCATCGAGGAGCTATAGCGGGCTCCACCCGTCACTTATTAAGTCCAATGCATTCCCATATGAAAAGGTTTAAACATAACATAAACATTCGTATTAAAACTAGCATACAAAATGTCAACAATTTCACCATAAACTATGAATGGTATAAAAATAGCACATCCATAGTCAAACATATCACAAAACCTTCAATACAATATAGAAGTTTTGTATCATAATAAATCAACTTCAAATAATCTTAAAATCCATCAAAGGATGTTGACATAGATGAAATCAAAATTCTTTTTAAAGAAATATCTCCTTTTATTTTGAAATCATTTAAGATCCATATAAAATAAAACATTTTCTTTGAAAATATTCTTATAAGCTTGTAAGGAATGCTTTGAAGATTTTATAACAGCGTAAAATAACCGCACCCGCCCTATAAGTTAAAAAAAACATTCTTACCTCAATTCTGTCGAAAAGGTTAAAAAGGACCTTGTTTTGAAAATGACGGAAAGATTCCTTTATAAACCTCTTATAAAAAGTCAAACAAGGGTATAAATGACTTTAACCCATATTCTTGTAAATAGTAAAAATGTTTTGAAATACATTTTTAAGAAACATGGATGTGGATGATAAAGATATCCCAGTAGATTATTACGTATAAACAACCTCAGATAATGAAGAGATTGTGAAATAAACCCTTACCTTGTACTTTTCCTTGGTTGGGGTAGGTTAACCTCCTGTATAATGGTGAAATAATTGTTATTAAATTATACAAGAATCATATATATAAATATGATATCATATATGATCTTTTAACATTGATTTGTTAATAATATCTTAGAATTATCGTCGTTTCGGGTGTTAACTTACTTGTTTTCTTTTATATGTTTTGTTACATAAGACATGTTTGTAAAGGATAGGTTTTATATTATTCATATCCAGAATGATATCAAGTCCTTAAAAATCATTTTTAAATCATCAAATGATAATTATACTTGAATGGATACGATGGAGAATGAATCTCATCGCGTTCGTGGGGACGGTAGTCCGTACGTACGCACGAGCGACAATATCATTCTTTTGATATTAAAATAATATATAAATGGATGGTATATCATATATACAGAATCATTAACATGTTATATTTATTATTTATATGAGTTACACATCATTATTATACCCATCCAAATAATAATATATTGAATAACAATTACACCACGACGTGGAGACGGTAAGCCGTACGTACGCACGTATGGTGACATGTTATTCAAAGGGTGGATAGAATACTGAATATGGTTGTACCATATTTATAATAACATCACAGTATATTTGAGATACAGGAGTTATTATTTTAGAATGGTAAGAACAATGAAAGTGGAAGTGGAAGAAGAAATGAACTTGGAGAAGGGTGGTGAAATCATTACCTCTTCTTCGGGTTCTTCCTTTTGATTTGATCAAAAGGGCTCCTTAGGTTGGCTTTCTGATCAAACTAAGGCCTCTATGTTCTGGTGAGGGATGTTGGGAGAGTATTTGGGCAGAGTTTGGCCGAACCAAAAGGCTTTGAAGGTGTGAAGAAATGATAAGGATGAGTTCCCTTTTATAAGAGGGGTGAGGGGCACCTTTGGAAAAGCTAGAAATATTAATTTATAATAAATTCATATTCGGTTTCTAATGGCTCCAAAGTTGATTATTCAAAGGTTAAGGTGGGGATAGGTCGAAAACCACTCAACCAATAGAATTTAGACAGTTTTGGGTACTTATATTAACCTTATCTTTAAGTATTAACTCTAAGTTAATTAGTTTCACTTTTACAATGTCTCTTTGTATTTTTATATAATATGGTTAATAAACTTACTATATACATCCAAGTGACCCCCAAGTGGTACATTAATGATGAAACTATCATGATATAAGTCTGTTGGCCGAACCTTAGATTTTTAGGAATTTAATATCAATTAATAATATAATATTTGTTTAAGAACTCTTTTATGTCAATTTTGACACTATTCAATAGTTGATTTTTGTGAAACTCATAACAGATTTATTACTTCGAAAAAAGTCAATTAATTCAATCCTAATATATCATATGATCCTAGAAAATTATTTTAATTCATTAAAAGTTTCATATTATATTTATTTGGGTATTTATAATATCAATTATTTTAATTTTTCACTATTATAGTAATTACTGCATCATCATTGTGTCATATATAAAATAAATTATTTAATGTCTAAAATTTATAAATAAAATATCATTATGTAGGAAATCGTTTTATCTTTCTAATGAATATTTATAATCTAAAATCCAACATATATAACCCTATGTAACAATTGTTGTTCTAAAAGATATATGCTTGTGTCATTTTTGTATTCATTTTAACCAAATTAAAATAAAGTGTCATTATCACTTACAAGTGGATCCATTGGGTCCCAAAATAGACCCAAAGATTCCCATGGTCGACCATTTGTCAACCAATAGGGTTAAGACACGTTTTATGGTAATTTAGTATTATTATAATATTATTTTTGAACCCTAATTTACCGGATTTACCCTTAACCATGGTAAATAAAATATTTACCGCAGTAATTATTCAAAATGTCTAAAAATAAAAGTTACCTATTTACACAATTTGAACATCCTGATTCCTAATATGGAATCCATTTTCCTAAATTCAAAACACATAAGTGGAAGAAATTAATTTAAAATTAATTCCCGCTGTCAAAACAAAAAGCGTGTTTTTAAGAGATAATAACTATCAAAAGATTGACACTTGTTTATGTTCGGTTTAATTGTAAAATTATGTCCAATGACCAACATTATATTAAATGGTAAAAATATATTCTAAATATACTTTAAAACCACTCAAATTCATAATTTATCACTATTAATTATTTTGATTAAAAAAGTTGTTTTTAATTAAAATTTAGTAATTTTCACTATTCATCAAAATATGAAAGTTATCCGAAATGTACCAAAATTTCACCTTAGGCTAAATTCGATATTCCGAATCCAAAAATGAAGTCCATTTTCAAATATAAAATATATATAATTTCAAAAAGTAGGTATTACTATTCATAACGGCTAGTTTGATCGGTTGTGGTGTGTGTTAAAACTCGACGTTGCGTACAACACACGCTACTGTTTTATTCAAAGGAAAGCATACCGTGGAAGCTTGGGATGTTTCATTTTAAATTTTTGATGTCCCCATTTAGTCAAAAAGTTTAAAATATAGTATCTAAAAAGGATTCACTATTAAAATTTGGTAAAAGTGAAATACTGAAAATGAATTTGCTCTTACATTATGTCTAAGAAACTCATAATATGGATTCTAAAATTATAAGGATTATATAAAGTTTAAAATTTAGTTAACACTATTCATAACCTCTTTTTAACAGCTTGTTTGGTAAGTCATGGTGCGATTGAACTTGGTGTTGCGTGTAGTGAAAGTTATTGAATTATTTTGAAGAAATAACACACTATAAAATCTTGGGGTGTTACAATCTTATTCCAATTATATTATTTGCAATAATTTTTAATAGTGAAATTAAATTAAATGTTCCAAAAATGAAATTAATGTTATTTTATAATAAATGATATTGTAATAAATGATTTTAAATTCCTATAAATATTATATATGGCCAAATGATTATTTTATTGCTGAAAATTAAAACAAAGGAATATTAATTCGTCAATTTTAATTTTATTGTACTATATTAACCCCTTAAGAGAGAAAACATTTTTGATGACCCAGACCCCCCTTGGTCCCTTCCTTTGCCAAAATCCGGATCCTTAAGCGGTACGGATCGGTGCGACCGATCGGTGAGACCGATCGGTGAGGCCGATCGGTGAGACCGATCGGTGAGAGCGATCGGTGAGACCGATCGGGGATACCGATCGGTGCTACCGATCGGTGAGACCGATCGGTGAGACAGATCGGTGCGACCGATCGGTGCGACCGATCGGTGAGACCGATCGGTGTGACCGATCGGCGGAACCGGCCGACATCACCCGGCCTTGCCATGTTGTTCCAGTAACGCGTACAAAAGTTTAATTAAATACTGAATCGGCTCATGAGTCGGTTTAAACCACTCAGCACCTTTAATGATGAGTCAAGACGCATGGTCAACCCACGACTTCCACGTCTTACGCGGTTCGGCGTTTTTATCTCAACCGTTCCCGGCTCTTATAAATTAAGGGTTAGGCCGTGGTTTTCCCCCTTCTTCGATCGTGGCTCTTCTGGTGCATCGGGACCGCCGCGTCGTTATCCGTAAAGTTCCGCGCCCCCGGCCTAAACGTCGATCATCTATCAACAGGTAGGGAATTTCTTTCGTCTCTCAGTTTTGTGTATCATGCGGGGTGGGCGTTATTTTTGTTCTTATGGAACTGGTTGAACCGAACCCTAATGAAGATAATAAACGAAGTTCTAAAGAAATAAGGGGAAGGGGTTGTGAACGTTGTTTATGATTTATCTTGTGATCATCCCTTTTTCTTTGTACTGGTTTATGTTTTCTGAAAATTGAGGCCGTTGGTGGTCGTGTGTGTGCACTTGAATCCCCTCGTGATGTTTTATATGGGTTGTTGAAATTGTGCACTCCTGCTGTGAAATTGGTTAATCACGTATATCCGGCTGAATATGTTGAAAGCACCAGGATCAACCCTTCTGTGATAACTCCCAGTTAGAACACACGGAAATTGAAATCATGGAGTGTGTTAAATCTTTTAAATCTGAAAATACCTGACTTGTGTTGGTAGTGGTAGTTGGTTGTTTTCCCTTCGGGCCGTTTGCTGGGAATGTGGGAGGGGATGGGATCCCCTGTTCTTTTATACTCTCGGTGGCTGTGTGAATTTGGGGGATGGGATCTCTTGTTGGTATGGTTTCAGTGGTTGTGAGTTTCTATCACAAATTGGGGAGAGATCCTCTGTTGGCAGAACCGGGTGTGAGTGTTTTGGTTGATCTATGCTTTTGACGCTTTCCTTGGTTATGTTTATGGTAGTTGCCCAGTAGTGCTTAAAATTAATTGAACATTTTGACTGAACGTGAAACAAGAATGGGACAAATGGTTTTGTGGGAAAGGGTCGTGAATTGTGACTCGGACGCAGTGGTGTTGTGTTCTGTAGGTCGGCTAGGAAAACCTAAGTTTTGGGTGATTGTTTGTTACCTATATCTATAGTTGTAGCTTTGTGTTTCTTATTCGCGCCCACCCTAGTTGAGAAATTAGTGCCGAACACCCCCATTTATGGGGGAAGGGTGTTTTTCCCAACACTATACTTAGTGGCTGGTTATTAGCTCCTTTTATGCTCCCTTTCCCGGATAGCCCAAGTACCTTCGGGCAGGCTGTGATGGCCTGAAGTCCATTATTAGCCCAAGAACCATCGGGCAGGGTGTTGTGGTGGTTGGCCAGGTGTGTGCGGCAGGTGGTTTCCCAAGTGTCTTCGGGATGAGGCCCAGGTGTCTTCGGGCGTGGCAGTGGATCCTTTAGCCCAGGTGTCTTCGGGCGTAGCAGTGGTTGTTCTGTCCTAGGTGTTTGCAGGCATGGTTACATGTGATAGTTGTGGCCCAGGTGTGTGCGGGCGGGATTCGGCAGTGGGACTGCGTGTGGTTGTGGCCCAGGTGTGTGCGGGCGGGTGTGGCAGTGGGACTGCGGTGGGAATGGCGGGATTGGTCCGATGCATAGGATGTCTCAATAACCAGTGGGAAAGTGGCGCGGGGTACCCAAACATTGATGGGCTCTTATATACATATTACTTGACTTGCGTTATTTGGGGAGCGAGCCTTGGTGAGGCCTGGGATGGATAGTTGCCTTGTTAGTTTCTGGTTCTTCTCTTTTCTCACGGGACTTTAGTATGTTCCCCCACTTGTGCACGAGAGTCTTGGTTTTCCCTACTGAGTGTACTTGTATGCTCACCCTACATATATAAAACTGCTTTCAGGTTTCCAGGAGGACTTCGGGGATCACGCAGGACCTTACAAGCTTGGACTTTTGGAGTAGTTGCAGTTGTTTATCTTTTTCTTTTGGTACCTACCTTGTAGTCACCTTTTTGCACTTTGTGGCTTTCACTTTTGAAACATGCATGAGGGAATGGTTTACTTTTGGCTTTACTTTTCTTCATACCTTGGTGTTGTTGGGTTTTCTCCTCCTTATCCTTCGAACCTATAAAATAAAAAGGGTAATGCCTTCCATTTGCGAGAATTTTCTATACCCTTGGTGCTAGTCGCCACTCCGGGACCTATTGAAGGCGGGTTTCGGGGGTCATTATCTCTCCTTCAACTTAAAGAAGGAAGGGCCTGGCAACCTGCTGACCCTTCCCTCCTTTTGGTGAAGGCGGGTCGTGACAGAATGGTATCAGAGGGGAGGGTTGAGAGATAGGACGGAGTCTGGAGTTAGGCACAGTGAGGATTGCATGGGATGGTAAGGCAACGGTGTTGGGTGACCTTGGAACGTGAATTAGGCCAAGGAAGACCGGCTAGGACACGGGATTTTAGGGCCCCCCGTGATCCGATGCAAGGACTCTGGGCCTACCGAACGACCAAGTGAGGCCACACTGATTGCAGGGTAGAGACCCTAGGAAAGGTACATGCATCATAATGACTTGTGTTCTTGTGTTTCTGGGATGTCTTGGGAAATTAAGAATAAATTAAATCTTAATAAGTTTTAAGAACGATTTTCTTTGCACTACTGGGATTAGGCATTCCTTGTTTACCTTGCAGCTATGGAACCTAGAAGGCGACCACATGTGGTACAGGCGATCGTGACTCCTGAGACTACTTTGGCCAATCGGCAGAGAGCTGATCGAGAGGAAGAGGACGACCAGTGGCAGAAGACTCTTCGAGCCTTCCTGCGATAGGACCTCGAGAAGTATGAGGGCAGCACCTCCGATATGAAGACGAAAGGCTGGCTAGAGGAGCTAGTCATAGCCTTCGGCCTGATTCGGGCCCCGACCGAGTACTGGGTTCCTCTGGCTGTTAGCCAGATGCGAGGAGCGGCAAGTCAGTGGTGGATGCTTCACCTGGGGAGTAGGAAAGAGTCTGAGGTTGCCTGGGCGGATTTCGAGAAGGAGTTCCGGACGGAGTTTCTATCCTCGACAATGAAGGCGGAGAAGAGGCAGGAGCTACTCTCCCTCCAGCAGGGGAGCATGTCCGTGAGGGAACTTGGAATCAAGTTCAAGGACCTCTTGTGTTTTGCTCCGGACCTCTTTCCCGATGAGGAGTCTCGGGCAAGACGTTTGGAGGAGGCGCTCCGACCCTCCCTCCAGTATGCTGTTACCCCCTTTACCCTTCTGACATACTTAGAGGTTCAGAAGAAGGCCGAAGTGGTGGAAAGGATGCACGCTCTGGGCGGAGTGTCACGAGAAGGGATCCAGATGGGACCATAGAAGGGGAAAGCCGTCAGCGCCAGGCCTCCAGCATCGGGACCATCCAGGATCCGACCCACAGGGAGCAGGCCGCAGCAGTTTCAGTTTCGATCCCCTGGCCCACGTTCTTTTGCTTCAGGATCGGGACCATCGTGCTTCATCTGCGGGAGCCCTGGACATCTCCGGAGTCAGTGCCCCGATCGGGTGCAGTACAGCAGTGGCAGTCATCCCCAGCATCCGCCGTAGCAGCAGTTTCCAGCCAGACCCTTCCGGCAGCAGCAGAAGGGACAGCAAGCTCCCGCTCCTCCACAGGCAGACATAGGAGGGGGAGGCCGACCTCAGGGCGCTCCCTAGGGACCCCGACCAGGGCGTGGTCAGGGAGGTGGCTGACAGCCGAGGGGCAGGGGAGCTGGGCGTGGACAGTTACACACCGCAGAAGCAACAGTTCCAGCAGGGCCACAGGTTGTTCAAGGTACGATCAGTGTGTTTAGCACTCTTGCTTATGATTTGTTCGATACTGGAGTTTCGCACTCATTTATTGCACCCTGTCTAGCCCACACCTTGGGTCTAGATGCCGAGAGACTTCCAGTGCCCCTGGTGTTGAGCACACCAGTTGGAGGTCAGACCGACTTGCTGTTCATTTTTCGGTGATGTAGACTGATGTTAGGACCACATCAGTCGGTTAGGGATCTCCTTCTGCTACAGATTCAGCCGTACGATGTCATCCTAGGCATCGACTGGCTATATTCTGTGTGCGCCGTCATCGACTGTTTCCAAAGAAGGGTGGTGTTCTCCGGTTTGGACGGCCAGCGTGTTACTTTCACCGGCGAGCGGAGTTGTCCGAAGGGAAACCGGAGGGAGGAACCTCTCCTCTCCTTGTTGACCGAACTGACGATAGAATCAGTAGATGTGGAAATGGTGGAAGTACCAGAGATCGTTCGTGAATTTATGGACGTCTTTCCTGAGGAGGTGACGACTCTACCCCCTCGACGTTATATCGAGTTCGGGATAGACCTGCAGCCCGGCTCTCAACCAATCTCGATGGCTTTTTACCGGATGTCACCTTTGGAGCTACGGGAGTTGTGGATACAGTTTGACAATCTGATGAAGATGGGTTATGTTCGTCCAAGTGCGTCACCGTGGGGTGCCCCAGTCTTGTTCGTAAAGAAGGCAGATGGTGGCCTCAGGTTGTGCATCGATTACAGGAGGCTGAATCAGGTGACGATCAAGAATCGCTACCCTCTTCCGAGGATATATGATCTTTTTGACCAGCTGAAGGGGGAAGGATGGTTCTCGAAGATCGACCTGCGATCTGGATACCACCAGCTGAGGGTAAAGGATTGAGACATCCTGAAGACGGCGTTCAGGTGCAGGTATGGGCACTTCGAGTTCGTGGTCATGCCCTTTGGTGTTACGAACGCCCCGGCCGTGTTCATGGGGCTTATGAACTCCATCTTTCGGGAGTATCTGGATCGGTTTGTGGTGGTATTCATCGACGATATCCTGCTCTATTCAAGGTCAGAAAAGGACCATGCAGAGCACCTGAGGATAGTTTTGGAAGTCCTCCGACAGCACCAGCTCTACGGGAAGTTGTCAAAGTGCAAGTTCTGGACACGAGAAGTGCACTTCCTCGGGCATGTAGTGTCTGAGCGGGGGGTAGCGGTCGACCCATTAAAGGTTGAGGCAGTTGTTTCTTGGGCAGCAGCCAAGAATGTGGTGGAAGTCCGGAGTTTCCGCGGACTAGCAGGTTACTACCAGAGATTTGTACCCAACTTCTCCCGAGTAGCAGCCCCTTTAACGGCTTTGACCAAGAAGGACCAGTTTTTCGTGTGGAGCGAGCAATGCGAGTCGTCCTTCAGCTACCTAAAAGAAAAGCTGGTTAGTGCCCCAGTGTTGAGATTACCAGAAGAAGGGATGGACTATGAGGTATTTTGTGATGCTTCAGGACAGGGCCTGGGATGCGTGTTGATGCAGCAACAAGGGGTGATCTCTTACGGGTCCAGGCAGCTACGCCCCCATGAGCGTAACTATGCCACCCATGACCTGGAGCTTGCAGCGGTCATTTTTGCACTAAAGTTATGGCGGCACTACCTCATCGGGGAATGCTTTGTGGTCTTCACAGATCACAAAATCTTAAAGTACATCTTCTCCCAACGAGACTTGAACTTGCGACAACGGAGATGGGTGGAGTTCCTCCAGGACTACGACTTTGAAATCTCTTATACTGAGGGCAAGGGCAATGTGGTGGCCGATGCCTTGAGCAGGAGGATGCAGAAGGATGCGGTCCGAGAGTCGGAAAATGCCTGGAAGGCAATGGAGGAGTTGTCTTCCTTACACCTAGATGCAAATATGGATAGTGGCAGAGGCTGCCTATATCAGATGATAGTGCAGTCGTCTCTGTTTCGACAAGTGGAGGAGTCTCAGTGGGGAGACCCCGAGTGCGAAGTGATGCGTGATCGGGTTGACCAGGGCGATGCTCCGAGGGAATGGACAGAGGATGGTCAGCACCAGATGCTTTTCCAGAGAAGGTTGTTTGTTCCAATAGTGATGCATGGCAAGGTTCTCAGTGAGTTCCACAACTCACCCCTGGCAGTGCATCCAGGAGTTACCAAGATGTACCAGGGGCTGAAAAAGCAGTTCTGGTGGCCCGGAGTTAAGCGAGCGGTGGCAGATTTCGTGGCCAAATGCTTAGTATGTCAGCAAGTGAAGGCTGAACACCGGGTTCCAGGCGGCCTACTGCAGCCTTTAGCTGTTCCCGAGTGGAAGTGGGATGAAATCTCAATGGATTTCGTCACGGGACTACCCAAGGTCCAAGGAGGGTGCGACGCCATTTGGGTGGTGGTGGACAGGTTGACGAAATCAGCTCACTTTCTGGCAATCAGGGAGTCAAGTACTGTGGATGCTTTGGCACGGAAGTACGTGAATGAGGTGGTGCGGTTGCATGGAGTTCCGAGGTCTATAGTCTCGGATAGGGATGCACGGTTTACCTCATGAATCTGGAGAGGATTTCAGCATGCGTTTGGCACCCAGTTACGCCTTAGCACTGCTTTCCATCCCCAGACAAATGGACAAACGGAGCGAACCATCCAGACCTTGGAGGATATGCTATGGGCATGTGTTCTGGACTCAGGAGAGTCGTGGGTGCGATACTTTCCTCTAGTAGAGTTTTCCTACAATAATAGCTACCACTCTACCATCGGTATGTCCCCGTTTGAGGCTCTGTACGGGAGGCCATGCTGTTCACCTGTGTGCTGGACCGAAGTAGGAGAGGCATGCATCCTTGGCCCGGAGGTAGTTCAGAACACGACAGAGAAGATTCATCTCATACGGGAAAGGATGAAGGCGGCCCAGGATCGACAGAAGTCGTATGCTGATACCAGGAGAAGGCCCTTGGAGTTTGAGGTTGGAGACCACGTGTTCTTGAAGGTCTCCCCGCGGCGTGGACAATGGAGGTTCGGCAAGGGGGGTAAGCTTTCCCCCAGATTCGTCAGACCCTTCGATGTGTTACTGCGGGTCGGCGAAGTGGCTTATCAGCTAGCATTACCTCCGCCGCTGCTAAGGATACATGATGTCTTTCATGTTTCCCAGCTCCGTCGTTATCTGCACGATGTTTCACACGTCCTTGATTGGGGTGAACTGGACATCGTGGACGACGCAACCTTTGTGGAAAAACCAGTGATGATCGAGGATCGCAAGGAGAAGGTGCTTCGTGGGAGAGTTATTCCCTTGGTTCGTGTGTTGTGGAGACATGGAGGGCTCGAGGAGAGTACGTGGGAAAGGGAAGCACAGATGCGTGCCCAATACCCCGAGTTGTTTTGAGCTTTGTTCCTTTTGTACCTGCTGTTGTAGAACGTTTGACCTTTTTGGCGATGAAATGTACTAGTTCCTTTCCTCTGTTGTGTGTGAAAATCCCCGGCTGAAGGGAAGAGGGAACCCGACCCCTAATCAAGACGCATTAAGGTGGATGCGATTGAACTCGTGCGGGTGAGTCAGTGCCGCCCAAAGCGGATAATATCTTGACATGGGGGAGGGGAACTCCCCAAACCCGCATGACCGGGCTGTTTGTTGTGGTATGTTGCTTAGTTCTTGTCATGAGAGTGTTTTTAGTTAGTAGAGGTTCACTCCTAAGAGGTATCTTTCGAAGATGGTTGTTCAAACCCTCTCCTTCCTTCTGGTTTGTTGTGATTCTCGAGGACGAGAATCGTTTAAGAGGTATCTGATGTGATGACCCAGACCCCCCTTGGTCCCTTCCTTTGCCAAAATCCGGATCCTTAAGGGGTACGGATCGGTGCGACCGATCGGTGCGACCGATCGGTGAGGCCGTTCGGTGAGGCCGATCGGTGCGACCGATCGGTGTGACCGATCGGTGTGACAGATCGGCGGAACCGGCCGACGTCACCCGGCCTTGCCAAGTTGTTCCAGTAACGCGTACAAAAGTTTAATTAAATACTGAATCGGCTCATGAGTCGGTTTAAACCACTAAGCACCTTTAATGATGAGTCAAGCCGCGTGGTCAACCCACGACTTCCACGTCTTACGTGGTTCGGCATTTTTATCTCAACTGTTCCCGGCTCTTATAAATTAAGGGTTAGGTCGTGGTTTTCCCCCTTCTTCAATCATGGCTCTTCTGGTGCATCGGGACCACCGCGTCGTTATCCGTAAAGTTCCGCGCCCCTGGCCTAAACGTCGATCATCTATCAACAGGTAGGGAATTTCTTTCGTCTCTCACTTTTGTGTATCATGCGGGGTGGGCGTTATTTTTTTTCTTATGGAACTGTTTGAACCGAACCCTAATGAAGATAATAAATGAAGATCCAAAGAAATAAGGGGAAGGGGTTGTGATCGTTGTTTATGCTTTATCTTGTGATCATCCCTTTTTCTTTGTACTGGTTTATGTTTTCTGAATATTGAGGCCGTTGGTGGTCGTGTGTGTGCACTTGAATCCCCTCGTGATGTTTTATATGGGTTTCTGAAATTGTGAACTCCTGTTGTGAAATTGGCTAATCACGTATATCCGGCTGAATAAGTTGAAAGCACCAGGATCAACCCTTCTGTGATAACTCCCGGTTAGAACACACGGAATTTGAAATCATGGAGTGTGTTAAATCTTTTAAATATGAAAATCCCTGACTTCTGTTGGTAGTGGTAGTTGGTTGTTTTCCCTTCGGGCCGTTTGCTGGGAATGTGGGAGGGGATGGGATCCCCTGTTCTTTTATACTCTCGGTGGCTGTGTGAATTTGGGGGATGGGATCTCCTGTTGGTATGGTTTCAGTGGTTGTGAGTTTCTATCACAAATTGGGGATAGATCCTCTATTGGCAGAACCGGGTGTGAGTGTTTTGGTTGATCTATTCTTTTGACTCTTTCCTTGGTTATGTTTATGGTAGTTGCCCAATAGTGCTTAAAATTAATTGAACATTTTGACTGAACGTGAAACAGGAATGGGAAAATGGTTTTGTGGGAAAGGGTTGTGAATTGTGACTCGGACGCAGTGGTGTTGTGTTCTGTAGGTCGGCTAGGAAAACCTATGTTTTGGGTGAGTGTTTGTTACATATATCTAGACTTGTAGCTTTGTGTTTCTTATTCGCGCCCCACCCAAGTTGAGCACTTAGTGCCGAACACCCCCATTTATGGGGGAAGGGTGTTTTTCCCAACACTATACTTAGTGGCTGGTTATTGGCTCCTTTTCTGCTCCCTTTCCCGGATAGCCCAAGTACCTTTGGGAAGGCTGTGATGGCCTGAAGTCCATTATTAGCCCAAGAACCATCGGGCATGGTGTTGTGGTGGTTGGCCATGTGTGTGCGGCAGGTGGTTTCCCAAGTGTCTTCGGGATGAGGCCCAGGTGTCTTCGGGCGTGGCAGTGGATCCTTTAGCCCAGGTGTCTTCGGGCGTAGCGGTGGTTGTTCTGGCCTAGGTGTTTGCAGGCATGGTTACATGTGATAGTTGTGGCCCAGGTGTGTGCGGGCGGGATTCGGCAGTGGGACTGCGTGTGGTTGTGGCCCAGGTGTGAGCGGGCGGGTGTGGCAGTGGGACTCCGGTGAGAATGGCGGGATTGGTCCGATGCGTAGGATGTCTCAATAACCAGTGGGAAAGTGGCGCGGGGTACCCAAACATCGATGTGCTCTTATATACATATTACTTGACTTGTGTTATTTGGGGAGCGAGCCTTGGTGAGGCCTGGGATGGATAGTTTCCTTGTTAGTTTCTGGTTCTTCTCTTTTCTCATGGGACTTTAGTATGTTCCCCCACTTGTGCACGAGAGTCTTGGTTTTCCCTACTGAGTGTACTTGTATGCTCACCCTATGTATATAAAACGGCTTTCAGGTTTCCAGGAGGACTTTGGGGATCACGCAGGACCTTACTAGCTCGGACTTTTGGAGCAGTTGCAGTTGTTTCTCTTTTTCTTTTGGTACCTACCTTGTAGTCACCTTTTTGCACTTTGTGGCTTTCACTTTTGAAACATGCATGTGGGAATGGTTTACTTTTTGCTTTACTTTTCTTCCTACCTTGGTGTTGTTGGGTTTTCTCCTCCTTATCTTTCGAACCTATAAAATAAAAAGGGTAATCCCTTCCATTTGCGAGAATTTCCTATACCCTTGGTGCTAGTCGCCACTCCGGGACCTATTGAAGGCGGGTTTCGGGGGTCATTATCTCTCCTTCAACTTAATGAAGGAAGGGCCTGGAAACCTGCTGACCCTTCCCTCCTTTTGGTGAAGGCAGGTCGTGACAACATTGATTCAACCATAAATGTCAAAAGGGTTAATTGATATTAAAACCAAAAGTATGAGTAATAATATGGCATAAACATTCATAAATATTATTATATTAATTTATTTTCAAAATAAACTTCTTATCATTTAATCCTATAAATTTGGATCTATTTTAATTTTAAAATTAATTAATATTTATTATATTTATTAAGAAATACCAATAGTGCCCTTCACCCATCTTACAAACAGGTACCTAATCTCCTTATTATTCAAAATTAAAAATTATTTTTTGATCATAAAACCCCTAACCAAATGCATTAATTTTATCGAAAACCATTTTAGAGTCATATTAATCCAAAATCCAATCAATAAATTATTTTTTGTAAACCATATAGAGTTTTCTGAAGAAAAGGTACAATTATTAATAAAGCATTTTTTTAATATTATACCACCTTTGATGTTTTTAAAATATGGTGATATAATAACCAAATTACCTTACATATTATTATATTTTATTATTTTAATGGTATAACCTATATTCATTTCATCTTTAATAAAATTGGAAATTAATCCACCATTCGAGTGTTTGACACAATTAATTGTCACGAACCGATGAAACTTGATTTCCAAAAAATCCCATTTTGGCTAGTTTGAATTATTAATTTTAAATAATCACATGAAAATAGTTAAATATTATTCATTCATAAAGTATTAATATTATTTACATTCTTTCCTTTTCTATCCCTGATAAATTTTAACATCATTTGCGCATACCTATGGACTACCACATCCATGAAGTGATATGATTTTTTTCATCACTATATCTCAATGATGGAATATAAAAATGTATTTAATAAAATAATATATTTTCAAATATATAATAATAAATTTATTAAGATAAAAAATACTTTACTTCATTCAATATTTATAATTTAAAAATGGAAATATTACTCTTCGGTTTGTAAGACCTATAATCCCAATGATTTTAGTGTAGCTCAATTTTATTCATGATTATTAATTGGTGGATTTTAAATTATAATTTTTGTATCAAAATAAATATAATTTCTTGATTTTTGTTCTGAATATTATGTAACTATGAACTATTTGACCATAATAAACCTATCAAATTCATTTTTGACATGTGACCCGAATATCATCAAAACGTCTGATGTGAGCATAATTGATTTGGTAATTTTATATAAGATAATATTAATAAAATTGTTAATAATAAATTGTAAAATGATTCTTAGTAAGTTAAATAACAAACACATTTTTTATTCTATATTATAAGGATTATATGTGATTAGTCAAACTCAATGTATGAGACTTTATTTTAAAAATAATCTTTTAAAGGTTAACTTACAACTATTTTTCCCAAGTCCATATTTTTTAAAATGTATTATTAATTTTTTACAGACTTAAAAAAATTATAATTGAAATTTTATTTCTATTTTTTAGTTTATTTCATCGGTTTATAAAAGGAATAATTTTTATGTTGTTTTTACATTCAAACTAAAAGAAGAAAAGAATGCTCTATTTTAATATATATAGTGATAATGAATTTTCTTGCGATTGAAAAAATTACTTTATTTTTTTATTCATTAATAAGATTAAATTTTTTATCAAACATAAATATTCATTCCCTTTCTGGGTTATTTTTTAATGAATAATGATTTTCAAAATGAAGGTTTAATTTAAAATTCGAATGAGTTTTTGATAAGAGTTTTTTAATGATTTAATGATTAAATGGTGAAATATTAAATTATTTAATTTATAATATGTTCGGTTTAAATTGATTATTATATTTTACGATATTGATATATATCTTTATTTTGGGTGATTTTGATATAACATATGTGATGGGAGCACCATGATAGTGCTCCAATGCAATGGGTAATGATTATATTATTCAAAAAATTAGTTTTGAAGTCAAATGTATGGCTATTACACTTGTAATTGTTCAATGAATTCTATTTCCCAAAGAAACTACATGAATTTTATATTATTTATAATGAATTTTTATGGTAATCGTTTTATTTCAAATGGGTAACTAATAATAATTTTAATAAATGAACAATTATTCATTTTAGGGTTGAAATGTATGATTACAAAAAATAATCTTCACGTGTTCTCAATATCTTTATGAATCCCTCATGATTATTATTTTGTGGTTATATATTCTATGATGTATTTTAATAAAACTTTTTTTATAAAATAAATTTTGTTTTTTATTAAAATTATTATTTGATATTATAATTTATTATGTTAAAGGAAAACTCCCTTTTTGATCACACGGCTTTAAAATATACCAATGTGTTTTGTTATTATTTTAATGTCCCATAATGGGTTTTATGGTCATCTTATTTTTAAATTAAGTTTTTATAGGTTTTATGGATGGGTAAGATTAATAGTTATTTTAATTTGAAATTCATTAAGATTATCAATGAATATTATTCTTGTACCTTTTTATATGTTTAATACTATGGAGAAATTGTTACCAATCAGAAGTGTCAATTTCATTAAGTATGTCTTTTTTATATATTAGTTACGACCGTAATCTAATAATAGTTGAACCAAAATGATCCTTTGATATGTAATAAATAATTTTTTTTATATTCAGTAGAATATGCATTTTTTAAGGTCGTGTCCTTATAGTTGATATCATAGGAATGCTTTAGATAACAATAGAGGTCATGATGTTTTTTAGCATAAGCTAATTGTATTCCATTAAAAAAATGGTTATTATGTTAGAGATAATTATAGTAATTTTATGTAAATAGAAATAATTGATGATTACATGATGAAGGATATTTTAGTGTTTATACAACTCATATGATAATTTATTATGATTTTATTGATACACTCAAAAAAACATTTTTATTTTTACAAAATGAATGGTTCTATAAGGATCTAAATTAGAAATTCATGTGATGGAAAATTTTGTGTTTTTAGGAATTAGATATAAAATTTATTGGGACATGTACTGAAGAATATAAAGGTTATTCATAACTATATCTCATGTGTTATGATTGACAACACAATACTATGTGAGTTTCATAACACAACAAGTAATTGAGAAATAATTATACAAGTAATTCAATGTGATATAGATTAGAAATGTAAAAATATTTGATATCTTATGATTCAATAATATGGGAGGAATCACAAAGGAAAATGTATTAAAAGGCCATAATGATGATTTTTAAGTCGTAATGGAGGAAATAATGAAATAATATACCAAGGAAAAATAATGTCGTTAGTTAATGATAGGAAGGGGAATAAATTTCCTCCTAATGTATAAAAGAAATGTTTCCAACAAGGTGAGTATTGGAATTATGAGTATCTATTTTTTAATGGAAACACTCAAGAACAAGATCATCATGACCATACCAGAAAATGTTTAACATGTACTAATTCCATTAAAATAGATACTTAGGTGATTGAAAATGATATATAAAATTTATAGATTTTATATTTTACTACATTCTAACATTTTTAATATAAGGAAACGATTTATATTTTTTATAGGAATGATTTCCTATTAAATAATATGGAAAATTATTATAAGAAATTCTTAATGATTAGGGTTTAAACATATAGGGACTCAAGATTCATGATTTAATATAATATTTTAGGATATCCAATAATTTAAACTCATTAATACACATATGATATTTTATATCATGGAGGTAATCTGGGATAAATTTGTTAATTTTTTATAGATATTTTTGGTATATGAAACCCTTAACAAAAATATGTTAAAATAATATTTTTTAAATAATGCACATTCCCTTTGGGGTACAGAAGTCTAGTGGTATTGATAAATTTTATGATTTATATGATATTTTATTATTAATGATATTATGAGGATGATAATAATAAATCAAAAAATGTTATAAAAATAATAATAGAATGGTATTTTGAAAAATAATAATGAAGAGTTTCTATAATAACATGTCAAATACAATAAGGTCATAGGTCTTCAACACCCAACCATAGGGAAACATGGGTTTCACACCTACTAATAAAATACCTAATGACCTAGTTAGTATTCCATTATTTTAAAAAACATGAAATGACTTGATATGTAAGGATTATTATGACTTTGAGAACTTTTTTTCTATCTTATAAAAAGAGTATTGAATATTGATTTTGTGAATAAGTAATTAACATTTATTTAGTATAAATTCACTATTTCAGTAAATATATATGATAATATAAAAGATTTTTTGGGATACAATAGTATTTTATTTGGGGAGAAATTTTTATCTATCTCTTGGAATCATTTATGATTTCAATGTGGATTTATGGAGATTCTGGTCACCTATAATAATGATTAAAATATAATGTTTATTATTTGAATAATTCATATAATTTTTTTTTATGAGACATGAAGAGAAATTGATGTGATTTAAAGATAAATGATGGAAGAATATGGGATAAAATAATTCATATATAATTGTTTCAATCATAGTTTGGAATATATTGAATAATTTTATTTTATTTTTCAATTGAATAATTTAAAATTATATTTTTTCATTACTATTAAATTTTAGTGATTAATGTATTATTTAATCATATAAAGGATTGTTCACATTTGATGTTAGCAAACCTTATACTATCCAATTTGGTTGAGGTTAATATCTAAATATATAATTAATATATTTTTATCCTTTTAGGGATGCATATGATCATATGTAAGTTTATTTTAGTCATTTATTATTAAAAAATACATCATCAATACTTATCGTTCGAAATGAAAGATGTGGTTGTGGTGGAAATTGGTCAAAGGTCGAATTTCTACTTGTCCTGAAATTATATTACCTTGTGTTCGTATTTTCTATTATAATTTAATTCATTAAACTAGGAAAATAATATTAGAAAATATTTTAATTCTATTAACTTCATTTATGATGAATTGATAGTCACTGTTATAACACATTAATTTCTGTTTTTTGGATGTTAAATTCTTTATGACATTTCCTATTCATGTGGTCAATGATCTCTTTCAATATTTCTCATTATTTGGTCTTTTTTCCTTCTATTTCCATATTTTCACATACTTCTAGTGTTCTCACATATAGAAACCTAGTTATGTTTTATTATAGATTATATTCATATTTCATTCTCTTTATTTTTCATGTGGATATTTTATTATACATTTTTACGATGTCAGTTTTCAAAAATCATGTTTAAAAATGCATAGTATTTAATTATATAAATCATGTTAAAATAGATAGGTTGAAATTTATTAAGTGGATGGAATTTAATAAACTTATAAAATAAAATAAAGGATATGTTGGATATAATATAAGATATAAAACTCTTAGTGTAAATGAATCCTAAAATATTTTTATTCAAAAATGAACATTATAACCAAGCTATTGAACATTATGATAAGAATATTATTAAAAAAATTATGAAATATATTTAAATTTCAAAATCAATAAAATATTATTTATTAATTATTAATAAATAAGTTCAATATTTTATGTAGAAAAATAGTTCTTCATTAAAAATATGTTTCCTTTAAAATTAGTTTTTAATGAAAAGAAAATACAACTAATTTATTAAAAATTTATATAATTCATTATATAAAAACAATATGATATTTAATTCATCATTTCAAAATTATTATATTGTAAAAATTGAGTTTTTTCTCAAATTTTTGGGTTTTCAATGAATATTGAAAATTATTGATTAGAATAGAAATTTATATTTTCCATTAATGTATTTATAAATTAAAAATCTGTATTTTGAATTTTTGAAAATTATAATTACTGATTTTTTAATAAATTTAATCTAATTATACTATTTATAATTAATTTTATACATCAATTTTCTAGAAAAAACTATTTGTACTTGTAAAGTAATTTAAATAAAAAATTGTTTTTCATCTAGTTTTACATGCTTAATTTTAAATTATATTATACCACTTATATGTATTGAATCCTTAAAAATGGATTCCTTATGTCATATAAAGAGAATTAAATTCGTTAAATAAGTCCATTTTATTTTTAGTCTTTATGAATAGTAATTATAGTATAATTTGTAACAACGATAAAGGTAATATGGGTTAATTAATGGTCAAAATAATCCGATAAAGACTATAATGGAAACTTAATACCCACTATGATAATATTTTAATGTTACATATCATCAATAATGATCCAAAAATCAAATATATGACTATTTATTCCATTCTTGAGTGATTTTATAATTTATAATATATTTTTATAGAAAATTAAAAATTTCATTCTAATTGATTTTTAACATTAAATATTCTAAATAGGGATAAAAAGAAGGTATGTTTGTTTATTAATATTCATTGGAAATATTTTTTGTTACTATTTATAATGGTAATTTATTTATAATTTTTATTGATAAAATAATAACCATAAATTTCTATGAAATAATGATACAATATTTTTTCATTTAATATAATGATAAAATCAATTAAATTGAAAATTATAATAGGGTAAGGGCTTGATTATGTGTTGATTGACCCTTTATATGTTTCTAAAGACTGGGGTTCTTGGAGGAGGCACAATGAAGGTCTGGAAAAGTTTGGCTTTGAATTGATAAAAATAGAAATAATTATACGTCGTGTAATTTAGATTTCCAACATAAATGTGTTAGGGGTTAAATAAAGAAAAGGTAGAAACATTTTTTAGTAGAAGAGGAACATGATAATTAAACAAAATAAAATAGGATTAAACATCATGTAAATGAATTATGATATATGTTTTCAATATTATCATCTCCTTAGGTTTTCCAAACCCTATGGCTGAAGTGACTCTATCCCGATTCAATGTGACCTGGTGACCCCCTCCTTGACATCTTGGGAATTTAATTTCACGGATCGATCTCTAACATCCCTTCATCTATCTAAACATGATCTAACGTATTTTTTTACCTTTTTCATCCTATTTCATAAATATTTTACCTCTCTTTAATTTGTTCCAAGTGGTGGCACATGATCTTTGTGTTTGTAAATGATATTTATTGGTTATTTGTTGGCATAATTGTGGAGTGGCGTCCTCTGGTTGATGAATTTATTTAATGATAGGCGTTCAAGAACTATATCATTGTGGTATATTATTTATATTATTAATATTTTCATGTCTTATTATATTCACCCTTTACTTATTTTATATGAAATTTGCATAATTTGTGTGAAATATTAATGTTTTAATATTAAGTACAATTTTTGAGAATTTTTAGAAGTAGTCCAATTGAGTCAGTATAATGTTTTAAAAAAACCTGTCAATATACTTATCCAAATTGTTTGGTTCTTATTTTTTAGGATTTTCCTTTAAATATAAAACATTTCATTAGAAGTTATCATGAGCCAATTCTCCCATTTGAAGGGACATATGGTCCTCACAAACAAGACCGTAGAATCTGTGAACAAACTGGACCAGCCTTAAATATTGATTTACTAGGAACAATACTGAAGTCAAAAAAACATTAAATCTCCACCATAATTCGGGGGACGATACATGTCATCTTGGATAAAAATTTCAAGGCCCAAATCCAAGTACAAGTGGCCCAAATGATGCTTTGAAGTCCAGCCCACCATTCTGGCAGAGAATTAAAATCAGTATATTATTCATGACATATATCATGATGTAAGACTCAAATAGAACTGATATTTTTCAGAATAAAAGTTATGATATAGAAGGCCGACTTTGTTGAAGAACCCATTTGTATTTGAAGTCATCTTTATATTAAAAAACCCTTTCACATTCTGGTCTTCAAAAAGACTCGATTGAAATGGACAGTTTTACATTATTTAATCAACCGACCATAACTTTTGATCCTTAAGTTCGAATGACTCAAACATTTTAGAGTTGTAGGAAGACATTATTATATACAACTTTTAAGAAGGATATGTCTCATGATTCGGCTCTCATGATGTCCATATCTGCGAGCCATGTGGAGGGGTATTGCTGGAATGTAAACAGTCCACTCCTTGGGCTATAAATACTCTCCCCTTCTCTCCTTATGAGGGGTTGGCATTTCAGAAGAGAAGAGAACATATTGGCACGACCAAGGAATTTAAAAAGGCTTGGGAGGATATTCCATACACATTTTTTCACTTGAGAGACATTTCCTCCTCTCTTTGTATTAACTTAATTTCGTGTTCTTCGTTTTTGTAATTTTGTAAGTCTCTTTCTTTGTAATTCTGTTTTAATGCAAGTTACTTATTCAATATCTATTATTCTAATCCACCTTCTGTAGTTTAATATTTATGTTCTTAAAATAGATTAAATTCAGTTTAATCCCCTTCCATTATTCTTCTTCCTCATTCAATCGAAAATCCATTTTTAATTTTCTTCATCATTTCTGTGTGGGTTTAGCGCACTATTCGTATCTTGGCCCTTTCTTTTTATTCTCTTTATAATTCATCACCATAATAATTATAACCATATTAGTAATCATTTTAATGTATGGGTAAATATTTAATTGGGGTGAGTTATAATTTAGGTATGTTAAGTGATTGAGATCTTTTTCTCGACGAATGTTCTTTAAATTAATATTGTGTATGTTGAACATTATATGTCATGGATTAATGACATGTTTTGTTTAATATGTGGATTCCATGGATTATTGGAACCACAAATACACTATCATAAAAAATTAATGGTAATGATTTGAAACCTAAGTTATGTTATAGCTTCGATTAAAGCATTAACACTTGGGAATTCCGATCAAAATTATCTTGTGACATGGGTGTTAATTTAATGCAATATAAAGCAAAGCTCAAAGATATCACAAGCTTAACTACCTAATGATGAACTCACCCAAATCATTATCAATTTGTTAAATCAAACATCATACATAAATTATTTCATAATCTCTTCAAACAAATCCCCCAATCAGAATACAATTAACTAAAAACAAATGACTGTTACAAAGTATCATCACCGAGGATTCGACCCCAGTGCTGTTATACACATTAGCAGAGCACCAGAACCTTGACCGCTCGATAGGAGACAATCAGACACACTTTTCAAATGGATCCGTTGCCGGGGATGGTACTTTAAGTAGTAATTAGTTTCTGGTTTTGTTAAAAAAACCAAAAAAAACAAAATTTTTAAAAAAATTGAAAAAAAACACAAAGAAAAACTCGTATTCCTCTTAAAAAACATAAACGGAAAAAACACAAAGAAAAACACATCTTCCTCTTTCTTCCAAAATCTCTCTAAATTCACCGTAGCCTCTTAAATAATCCCTCGGATTTGTTAGACCCTGAAATTGAGCGAACACTTTGCCAACTTATGAGGAACATAAGAGATACTCAAAAAATTAAAGAACCAGTCCTCATCCAACCAGTTGAAATTGAAATGGCCAATCCTAGAGAACAAACCCTAAAAGAAATCGCTACCCTTTATATGAATTTCCAACCTATTGGTATTCAATATCCAATCATAGAAGCTAACTTATAACTCAAATCGGGTTTGATTCATCTTCTCCCCCATTTTCACCGGCCAGCTGGTGAGGATCCACATCTCCACCTTAAAGAGTTCCAAGTGGTGTGCTCTACCATGAAGCCTCAAGGGGTTTCTGAAAAACAAATCAAACTCCTAAAATTCCCTTTTTCTCTAGCTGACACTGCAATGTCATGGCTCTACTACCTACCTCCTTGTTCCATAACCACATATAATTACATGAAGCATCTTTTCTTAGAAATTTTTTTCCTGCTTCTCGTACTGCTTCTATCCGAAAGGAAATAAGTTGTATTAGTCATCTCCCAAGTGAATCACTCTATGAGTACTGGGCGACGTTCAAAAATCTGGTTACAACCTGCCCACATCATCAAATCCATGACCAAATCTTGATCAAAAACTTCTTATGAGGGGTTATTGGCTATGGAGAGAACTCTCAATGATGCCGCAAGTGGTGGTGCGCTTGTTGATAAAACTCCTGCAGCTGCAAAAGATCTCATAAGTAACATGGCTTCGAACACCCAAAAATTCCATACTCGAGGAAATGCTCAAGTGAAATAATCCCAAGATAATCCAATGAATTGAGCCGAACAAAATGACCGAGTGGATGAGTGAACTTACAGGTCTTGTGCGATAGCAAGTTGTGGCCACCAAATCCCCAACCTCATCTTCTCCGCAGTCAATGTTTCCTGGACCAATCAACAACTGTTGAATCTGCAACTCCCCATCTCATCCAACTGACACTTTTCTACAACTTCAAGAGGATCAATCTGATTCATCTGGACCAATCGAGATCAATGTAGCATATGCTCAGCGGAACACCAATCCTCAACTATCAGGTCGGTTTGTTAAAAACATCAACCAACCTCACTTTGAGCCCTTCTCCTCTAACTTTAACCAATGTTTGAGGTATGGTAATCTCGTCTTTCATCTCCCTCAATTACCATCTCAAAACGCAAACCAATTCTAATATGGTCTAGGTGGTGGTAACTTCCAACAACCTTATCCTTTTGTTCCTCAACCTCAAAGGAAAAATCCTCCTCCTGGATTCCATTATCCTAGTGAGCCTTCCCAATTCCAAAACCAATACATTCGATTTCCCAAGTTCCAAAATCATGGCATTCCCAATCCGAGACAAGCCTCTTCTTCCAAGTAACCATGGGAAAGTGCAGTGGAAGATCTTGCCTCCTTCACCAGTTCTAGCCTTAAAAACATTGATACTCAAATAGGTCAATTTGATCCCACCTGAGCCAGCAACAACAATCAAATTCTTCCCAACTCCCAGCTCAACCATTACCCAACCCCAAGGGTAATGTAAGTGCAATTGCACTTATATATGGAAAGCACATTGCCATGCCTCAAGATAAGTCCTCTATCCCTCCATTGAATGTTGACCTAGAAAATGAAAAGAAAAATAAAATTGAAAAGGAATCTGAATCCATTCCTTCACCACCTTCCATTCCACATAGGAATCCAATTCCTTTTCCTCAAGTCGTTTCTAAACCAAGGAAGTCCTTTGAACCTGATCCAAAAATGATCGACATGTTTAGACGTGTTGAAGTCAACATTACCCTCTATGATTCGATAAAACAAATTCCTAAGTATGCCAAGTTTCTTAAGGAATTGTGTACCCACAAGAGGCAACTTAGGACCTTTGAAAATGTTTCCACCCAGCAATCTATTCCCATGAAGTGAAAAGATCCAGGAACCTTTACAGTTCCATGACAAATTGGAAGTTCCAACTTTGATGATGCACTCATAGACCTAGGAGCCTCAATTAATGTCATGCCCAAATCCATCTTATCCAACCTTGGTCTAGGTCCCTTACATCCAACATGTGTTTTTATTCAGTTAGCCAATCGATGCACAACCAGTCCTGAGGGAATAACTAAGGATTTCCTTGTCCGAGTCAATGATCTTATCTTACCTGCTCATTTCTATGTTCTCGACATGGAAGGTGAGATGAAATTCTCTCTATCACCCCAAATTCCAGGAAGACCATTCCTCATGACTGCGAGAACCAAGATTGATGTCCATTCAGGCATCTTATCCATGGAATTTGGTGACCAACTGGTCAAGATAAACATTTTCCAAGCCATGCGATACCCTTCTGCAGATCACTATGCATTCTCAATCCATGCTTTTGAGGACACTTCTAAGAGTCAATCGAACCCCAATCCACCATGTTCTTCATGTTTTAATGATAAAGGATCTTGTGAAATCTGCACCATGATTAACAAAGTCATAAATGGTGAAGATGATGTGGACCTTTCATTCATAGAATCCATAAATTTTGAGGATCTTGAAAACACTCTTGAATACCATCTCATCTCTGATCTCTACTGCTCCACCTTGGACAGTATTAAGAAAAATGAACCCAAAGAAACTGAAGTCCCTTCTTCCATTCTTGAGTTGTCGAGACCAAAAGTGAATGATGAGACTGATCTGAAACCTCTTCATGAACACCTAAAATATGCATTTCTCTTCCATGATCACTCATATCATTCCATTATCTCTACCACACATAATGAAATAGAGGAGTCCATACTTTTTCAAGTGTTAGAGGAAAACAAAAAGGCCTTAGGTTGGACCCTAGATTACATACCAGGAATCAACCATGCCCTTTGCATGCATCACATCCATCTTGAGGAATCATCCAAACCAATTAGACAACCACAAAAAAGACACAATCCATTCATCTTTGAGGTAGTTAGGGAAGAGATCACCAAGATTTTTCAAGATGGTATTATCTACCCAATTTCTGATAGTGAATTGGTTAGTCCAATTCATGTTATACCTAAGAAGGGTGGGATAACTGTTGTCACAAATGAACATAGAGAGGTAGTCACAACTGGAGTGAAGAAGAAATGGAGTGTGTGCATCGACTGTAGGAAATTTAATGTTGAAACCCAAAAAGATCACTACCCTCTTCTATTACTTGATCTAATATTAGAAATATTGGCCTGAAAGACAAACTATTGCTTTCTTGATGGATACACCGACTATTTTCAAATCCCAATCTCGCCTCAGGACCATGAAAAGAAAACTTTTACATGCCCCTTTGGAACATCTACATATAGAGGAATGACTTTTGGACTTTGCAATTCTCCTGCAATATTCCAGTGGTGTATGATGAGTATCTTTTCAGAATTCATTGAAAACTGCATGGAAGTCTTCATGGATGACTTCATCATTTATGGTGAGTCATTTGAATCTTGTTTTCATTCACTCTAACTATTCCTTCAAATGTATGTCAAGACCTTGTATTAAATTTTGAAAAATGTCACATAATGGTTGAAAATGGGATTGTTTAAGGGAACATAGTTCCAAAAGATGGTATTGATGTTTATCCTCTCAAAATTGAGGTGATCCAATCTCTTCCTGAACCCAACTCTGTTCGAGACATCTGTTCATTTCTCAGACATTATGTGTTGTATCAGAGATTCATCCATAACATCAGTAAATTCCCCCCCCCCCCACTCACTCGTTTTCTCCAAAATGATGTCACTTTCCAATTCAATGAGGTTTGCAAGAGAGCCTTTGAAGAACTCAAAACTGCTCTAACATTTTCCCCAATAATCCAACCCCCAGATTGGTCATTACTCATTGATTTGATGTGTGATGCTTCTGATAGAGCTTTTGGGGCAGTTCTTGGTCAAAGAAGAGAAATAATTCTTCATTTAATCTATTATGCCTCAAAAACATTGGATGAAACTCAATCTCACTACACTGTCACTGAAAAGGACCATCTAGCAGTGTCTTTTGCCTTAGATAAATTCTGTTCCTATCTCTTAGGTGCCAAAATCATCATCATCACAGACCATTCTGCTATAAAGTTCCTACTCAAGAAAAGTAATTTCAACCCGAGGCTAATAAGATGGATCCTAATGCTCCATGAGTTTGACCTTGAAATCATATATAGACCTGGAATAGAAAACACTGTGGCTGAACACTTGAGTAGAATTTCTAATTCTTCTCATACATAAATCATCTATCCTGAATTCCCCACTGAGAACCTTTTATCACTCACTCCAAAAATACCATGGTATGCCCCATTTGTAAATTATTTGGTTTCTGGTGTTTTTCTTGAAAGTTTTCAAAAGAAAAAAAAATGAAGTTAAAAAGTGATTCAAAATACAATTTTTGGGAAGAAAATAAAGATTGGAAAACTGGGGCAGATATGGTAATTAAGAGATGTGTTGAATAAAATGATCATTCATCCATCTTAGAATTCTGTCACTCACTTCCCGGAGGTGGCCACATTGGACCACAAAGGACCTCCCGAATGTTCTTAGACTCTGGATTCTTCTGGACTTCACTGTTCAAGGACTCACATGAGTTCTTTCAATCATGTCCCACTTGCCAAAAGTTTGGCATAATCTCCAAAAGAAATCGAATGCCCCAAAACCCATTAATCTTTCGTGAAATCATAGATGAAAGGGGCATTAATTTCATGGGACCATTTCCCCCTTCTAATGGATTCTCATACATTCTTCTTGCTGTCGATTATGTTTCAAGATGGGTTGAGGCGAAACCCACTAGGAAGGAGTATTCTCATACTGTTAGTGAGTTCCTAAAGGCCCACATCTTCCAATGATTTGGCACACCATGTGCCTTGATTTGTGACTTAAGAAACCATTTTTGTAATAGAACCATCGAAGCTCTTCTGAAAAAGAATGGGGTTGTACATAAAAATTCAACTACATATCACCCCCAAACAAATGGCATGGTTGAAATTTCTAATAGAGAAGTGAAAAGAGTGCTTGAGAGAATTGTTAATCCCACGAGAAAAGACTGGCCTGAGAAACTTGGTGAAGCTCTATGGGATTATCGAACTTCCTATAAAACACATATTGGGATGTATCATTTTAGGATAGTTTTTGGTAAAGAGTGTCACTTACCAGTTTAAATCCAAAATAAGTCTTTTTGGGCTGTGAAAACCTGTAATTTTTATTGTGAAAAATCCGGTGAAGAAATATTGTTGCAATTGGCTAAACTGGAGGAGTTTCGGCATGAATCCTATGAGAATTCCAACATGTACAAAGAGAAGGCTAAGGTACTCCATGAAAAACATATCCTGAGAAAGGTATTTCATGAAGTTGAAAAGGTAATGATCTTCAATTCTGGATTTCAGCTTCACCCAAGTAAGCCTAATTCTCGTTGGGAAGGACCTTTTGTTATTACTAACGTTTACCCATTTGGTACAGTGCAAGTCCAAGAACCCTCCTCCAAAAGGACATTTACGGTAAATGGACATTGGTTGAAACATCACCATGAGAAGACATGCAATCCTGGAATAACATCAACTTCCATTGGATCCACAGTAGACCTACCAATGGATGGAGCTGGCAACCCACCAAATCCAAACTAGGGGGCATCTCTTTCCCTTTGATTCTTCATCTCCCTCTCTCCCTCTCTCTCTATTTATTATTCTTCCTCTCTTTTATTTTTTTACCACTTTCTTCATCAAACCCTTTTTTATCTTTCTTGTGTGGGTGTGTATTTAAAAAAACCATAAAAACTAAAAAAACCCCAAAAAACACAATTACTTAAAAAATACAAAAAAGTGTCATTCTTACTAACCATATAGTATTAAAATTTTGACCAACCATTTTGGGGAGTTAACAGAAATGTTTTCATCTGAAATTTTTTTTATTTTCATCATAAAATTGGATAAAGAATCTTGCGTCAAAACCAACAAATTTTGAATGCTCTGTTTTTGATTTGGAAAATGCTTTTCCCGAACCGTGGGAACAAACAGTTGATTTCATGGCAAGGCCACCTGTGGCCATCTTTTCAAAATGTGTGTTTTCAACCCCATTTGTGAGTCTTGAGTTTTTGGACCTTTGAACTGAATTTCCTACCTTAGTGTGTATTAATATGATAGAGGTATTTTCTGAACCACATGAAAATCACAATAGCCAAATAGCCTCCCATTTCAGTTAAATTAATCCTCCTTTTGAAAGCCCCTTTGAGCCTATGAAATCCTTTTTTTTGATAGCCACATTACAAGCCCAATACCTTATCCCACCCAATATCAACATAGATTTTCATTGCAAATGTTTTTGAAATTTAAGTGTGGGGGTGGAAATGGATTTCATTTTTGGCTATCATTTCCTGACTTTTTGGTGTGTTATCATATGCTTGAGGGAATTCATCCATTTTAGTGTGGTGGGGAGGTTTTCATTCAGTGGTATTTGGGAATGTATTGTACAAATTATATTGAAAAGTATTAAAATTTTTTTAAAAAAATCAAAATAAAAATAATGAAAAAAATGAAAAAAATGGGTTGTGTCTTGGGTAGGTCAAAAATAACTCTTCCTCAATCATTGATATTGTTATAACTATTACAATTAGTGTCACGAGGAGATCAAACATGGGTTGGGATATGAGGGTGAGATCTGTTTCAAGGTCAAATTTCAAAAAAACTATGAAAAAAAAGGAAAAGAAAAAAAGAACACTTGCATTATATTTTTTTTGGGAGATGTTTTTTGTTTTGTAAATATTCCATCTTCTCATTACCTTCATATTTTCTTCCTTTATTTTGTCTTTCTTCACACAATCATTCCCTTGTAAATATGTGTTTTCATTTCCCTCCATATTTCATTTCAAAAAAATGTGCATTGCTTTTTCTATGTTGGTATTTTAACCCTCTTCTTTTCTCTCTTAGACATTATATTCCTACCGTCCCATAGAAACAAAAAAATCCCTTAAAAAGACCTCTTGATTATTTTTCACTTTGGATAGGGATTAGAAGCTGAGAGTTCTTTTCAAACTCAATGATGTTCACTTTTGGTTGCTGAAATAGTGAACCTCCACAAATTAATTTTATCATCATGAGAGGTGTGAGTTTTGAGTGTCCACATTTTCCATTTCTAAAATTGAGCAAGAAAAAATGAATTAGTTTTGGAACATTGTTTCTGTAACAACTTGTGGTGGAATTCCAAATGGATGAGTGAAATAGTATAAACCTCCCCTGATTGGAGAAAACAAAATTTTATAAACTGTTGGTGTGTAAAAATGATTTTGTCATGTTTTTTTAATTGTTGCACATGAGGACATGCACAAAACTAAGTGTGGGGTATTTGATGTTATTAATATTTTCATGACTTATTATATCCCCCATTTACTGATTTTATATGAAATGTGCATAATTTTTGTTAAATATTAATGTTTTAATATTAAGTATAATTTTTGAGCATTTTAAGAAGTAGTCAAATTGAGTCAGTTTAATGTGTTAATAATAACAGTCACTATACTGATCCAAATTGTGTATTTATTGTTTTTTAAGATTCTCCTTTCAATATAAAACATTTCATTAAAAGGTACCATGAGCCAATTCTGCCATTTTAAGGGTCATATGGTCCTCACAAACAAGACCAAAGAATCTGTGAACAAACTGGACCAGCCTTAAAGATTGATTTACTGGGCTCAATACAGAAGTCTAAAAACATTAACTCTCCATCATAATTTGGGGGACAGTGCGTGTCATCTTGTATAAAAATTTAAAGGACCAAATCCAAGTAAAATGGGCCCAAATGAAGCTTTTAAATCCAGCCCACCATTCGGGAGGAGAATTAAAATCTGTATAGTATGTATGACATATGTCATGATGTAAGTATCAAATCGAGCTGATATTTTTCAGTATGAAAGAGGAGATATAGGCGGTTGATTCTGTTGAATAACCCATTCAGATTTGAAG
Source organism: Viscum album (assembly GCA_963277665.1). NCBI lineage: Eukaryota > Viridiplantae > Streptophyta > Magnoliopsida > Santalales > Viscaceae > Viscum > Viscum album. The sequence continues at coordinate 705,645,448 of OY728157.1, read as the reverse complement.
GCATCTTCATATTCAAAAACCCTTTCACATTCTGGACATCAAAAATACTGGATTGAAATGGACAGTTTTACTTAGATTACTCAACTGACCATAACTATTGATCCGTAAGTCCACATGACCCCACATTTTGAGAGTAGTCGGAATCCTTTATTATCTACAACTTTGAAGTAGGATATTTCTCGAGATTCGGATATCATGATGTCCATATCTGCGAGCCAAGTGGAGGGGTATTGGTGGAATGTAAACAGTCCACTCCTTGGGCTATAAATACTCTCCCCTTCTCTCCTTGAGAGGGGTTGGCATTTCAGAAGAGAGGAGAACATATTGGCACGACCAAGACCTTTCTAAAAGATTTGGAGGATCTTCCATACTCAAGATTTCACTTGATAGTCCTTTCCTCCTCTCTCTGTTTTCAATTAATTTCGTGTTCTTCGTTTTTGTAATTTTGTAAGTCTTTTTCTTTGTAATTCTGTTTTAATGAAAGTTACTTATTCATTATCAATTATTCTCATCCACCTAATGTAGTTTAATATTTTTGATCTTAAAATAGTTTAAATTTAGTTGAATCTCCTTCCCTTATTATGCTTCCTCATTCATTCGAAAATCCATTTTTAATTTTCTTCATTGTTTGAGTGTGTGTTCAACGAACTACTCTTATCTTTTCCATTTCTTTTTCTTCTCTTTATAATTCTTCACCATAATCATTATAACCAGATTAGTAATCATTTTAATGGCTGGGTAAATATTTAATTGGGGTGAGATATAATTTAGGTATGTTAAGTGATTGAGAGCTTTTTCTGGATAAATGCTCATTAAATTAATATTGTGTATATTGAACTTTATATGTCATGGATTAATGACATGTTTTGGTTAATATGTGGATTCCATGGATTATGGGAACCAAAAATAATCTACCATAAAAATTTATTTGTAATTATTAGAATCCTATGTCAAGTTACGGCTTGGATTAAATCTTTAACACTTGAGAATTCCGATCAAAATCTTCTTGTGACATGGGTGTTAATTTAATGCAATATAAAGAAAATCTCAAAGATATAAAAAGCTTAACGACCTAATTAAGAACTCACCCCAATCTTTATCAATTTGTCAAATCAAACATCATACATAAATTTTTCTTAAGATCTGCAAACAAACCCCCCAATCAGAATACAGTTGATTAAAAACAAACGACTATTACAAAGTATCATCGCCGAGGATTCGACCTGAGTGCTTCTATACACATTAGCAGAGCACCGGAACCATGACCGGTCGATAGGCGACAATCGGTGACACATTTCAATGATCTATTCTTTTCTTGTTGTTCAAGGTTTATCATGTGAAATTGGTAAATAATGTAATGTTGAAAGTAAATGTTAATTTATTGGATAAATGACTGAAGGGGAATTTAGAGACCCAAATCTTGACGTACATGGACACTACATTACTTTTTCGGAATAGTTAAAACATAAAAAAAACAGACACACTAGGACTGTAATAGTTTAGTGTCTTTAGAAACTCGGAAAATAATCTTCTAATCGTGGTGAAAGATCTTCAACATCTCATATAAAGAGCATCCCTTTTTTTCTTACCTAAAACCATTGTTTAAATCCTGGGATAATGAAAACATATAAAGGGTGAGCTCAAATGCTCAGTAAGGGTAAACAAAAGAAATATTAATCACATCATATTCATAAGAACATAACATTTTGGAAATCTTAACCTGCAAAAGAAATCATAATTTCATAACATGGGAAAATCATATTAGTAAAATGTAATCATAATAATCATAACATAAAACATGAAACATTTTGGCATACACACATAATCATAGAGAATAATTTCTTAGATGTTAAGACTCATTTCCAAGACTATCTTAGCGGACAAAGTCCCTTTCTGAACTGAGTTCACTCCTCGTTTCAGTCCTGTTTCACTAAACCAGATTAACCTATCGTTCCAGCCATGTCTATCTCATGAGATATAAATTTTTACCCAATTCATTGGAGGGATATATTGGTCCCACCCATCTCATAATGAAATCATTCTTCCGTGTGCCACAAAATCATAAATCATACATCATAGAAAAACCCATGTAATAGAATGAGATTCTTAAACATCATGTCATCATAACATAATCCATATAAAAAAATGGATATCATTTCATCATAAGAAAAACAAAACCATGTAAATAATGGAGACATTATACATGAAACATAAAAATATTAAATAATTTCATTTTATATGGAAAACATTTTTGAGAAAAAACTTGAAATGAATTCTTGAGGAAAATTTCCTTTCTTCTTCAAAATCATTTTATTTTCACAATAGGCCAGACAATTATAAAAGTAATGGATTTTGTTGAAAATAGCCATGAAATATTGTAGAGTACTCTTCATGAAAATAAGGTGTTATGAAAATGTAAAAATCCAATAATGTCGTATAAGTTAAAAAACATTCTTCCCGTACTTTGGTAGGAAAAGTCAAAAAGTACCTTGTATGAAAAATGACAAAAGATTCGTTACATATCGTTTACTAAAAACAAGCCAAAGGGTAAAATTAAATTTAAATAATTGTAGGAGGATAGAAATAATATTACATATTGATGAAACATGGATATGGATGATAAATATTCCCCAGTAAATTCTGATGTAAAAACAATCTTGGATTAAAATTTAAATTGTGAGATTTTCCCTTACCTTAGGTATGATTTTCTTCGTAAGTGTCTAAACCTCCTGTATAATGCTTTAAGTAAGGTCATTGACTTTTTTCAGAATCATAATTATTGTTCATATATAATATATGGTCATATTCTTAGCTCTTTATTAGTAATATTTCATTGCTACTTATTATTCGGGTGTTTATTACTTTTTGTTCTTATGCGTGTTTTGTCAAATAAATTATTATTCTTCTTTTTAGGTTATAGATACATAATATCAAGAATTTTATTAGTGAAATATATATTATATTTATTAATTAAATTCATTTATATAATAATTATGCAATGAAGATCATTTATAACGAGTCACATCACTTCTTGGAGACGATATTCCGTACGTACGCACGAGCCATGATATCGTTCCCATGATTGTGGAATTGTATTGGAGTATATGTATACTATTTCAGAATCAATTTCAAATTTAAATAGTAATATATAGTTATTATTTATACCATTATACCCATACATGTGAGGTGGTGATGGAAAATAGATTACACCACAGCGTGGAGACGGCATTTCGTACGTACGCACACGAGGTGATTTCGTTTTCTGTAGGATAGATAGATGGTGAAATAGGGTTGTTTCATACTTATAATAACATATCATTATATTAGTGATACTGATTTTATTACTTCATAATGAAACAACTAAATAAGAAGAAGTAGGATAAGAAATAACGATGAAAAAATCGGTAACAGACATTACCTCTTCTTTGAAGCGCCTCTTCTTAACCTCCTCTTAGGGCACTAATAATGGGATTTGAAGAAGAACAGGAACTCTGGGATGTTTATAGGGAAGTGTAGAAGTGAAATTGGAAGGGTTTTTCCAATATTGAAGGCTCAATGTGTTGTGAGGAAGAGAGGGGGTAGGTGCCCTTTCGTAAGGGATAAGAGGGGCACCTTAGGAAAACTTAAAATATTATTTTATTATAAAGTCATATTTAGTTTTTCATAGCTCCAAATTGATTTATTTCGAAGCTAAGGTGGGGATGGGTCTAATACTATCATACAATATAATTTAGGCAAGTTTAGGTTTCTATTTTAACCATATCATTTAGATTTAACTTTAAGTTAGATAAGTTAACTTTTACCATGTCTTCTTGTTTTCTTACACTATAAGGTTAATAAACATACTATAACAAGACAAAACAACCCCACGTTGTTTATTATTAATATATATAATCTTATAAAAGTCATTTTTCTGATCCTTATATTTTTAGGAATAAAATTACAATTAATACTATAATATGTTTTAAAAAACTATTTTATGTCAATTTTGACACTATTTGGTAATTGATTTTTGTGAAAATCATAACAGAATTATTAGTTAAAAGAAGTTAATTAAGTCAATACTAAAATGTCATATTAACCTATAAAATTAGTGGAATTCATAAAAAGTTTAAAATTACATTTATTTCGGTATTTATAACATCAATTATGTTAATATTTCATTAATAATATAATTATTGCATCATCATTGTGTCATAAATAAATTAACATATTTAATGTCTAAAAATTATAAATAAACTACCATTATGTAGAAAATATTTTTATCTTTATAATAAATATTTATAGTCTAATTTATCTTATTTATAACCTTTTATTAATAATAATTTAGTTATTAAACATTGATTTTAACAATTTTAACCCTTTGTTTAAATAAATTAATAATAAATGTCCTAATATAACAAAAGTGGATCTAAATGGTCATATTTTATTTCTAATGTTGTTTTTGGTAGAATTAAACTTATAAAATTGAATTAGGATATGTGTTAGGGTAACAATAATATCATTTTTACCCTTAATTACCCTATTTACTTTTAACTGTAGTAAATAAAAGTAAAAAAGATAATATTCACCAAAAATTATTTTCCTCTCATTCAACCACATTTTAGTCCTTAATATTAACCATTTCTCTCGTATTTTTTAAATTCCAATCACAGAAGCGGTAAATTTATGTTTTATATTAATTTTCAAATTCTCCTAAGAGTTGGGTAAAAGATGGTGAAATGTTAAATAAATTTTTTTATATATCTAAAATTATTATAAAATGACTCCAATGAATTAAATTGAACTTATATAGGAATTAAGTATCAGTTTTTACCTAAATAAATTTAAATAAAATAAATAATTATTTATATAAAAAGTTGGTTTTTAAATAGTAACCCAGAGTTTTCACTATTCATCAAAAATTGAATGTTTTAAAAAAAATACCAAAACATCACCCTAGGATAATTTCGATATTCCAAATCTAAAAGTGAAGTCCATTTCGAAATATAAAATCTTTAAAATTTCAAAAAGTGGGTATTACTATTCATAAAAGCTAGTTTATATAGCTTATCGTTGTTTAGTGAAACTCGATATTGCATACAACACACGCTATCTTGGATGGTCACGATTGCATGTAAATCAAGCCAAGTCAGGGATGCATGTAGTGCAAGCTCTTTTTGGTGTAGCTTAAATCACAAGACATCAATAAAATTGAAAATGAATATTGTTCATAAAATATTGTTGTGTTACATTCTACCCCCTTAAAATGCATTTCCCCCTCAAAATTCGTCTGGGTTATATATGGTTTACTACTTAAAAGATTAATTAATAGAAATCCACATCGTAAAAAGGAATACCAAAACCAATATTTAAAAACTAATGTATAAAACGTAACGGTTACCCAAATTATCTAATCACTGGGTTTCTACATAGGAGAACATAGGTGAAAATATGGATATGGAAGAGAAATCTAACCATCATGTTCTGATGGAGAACGGTTGAGAACATGGATATGAAAAACCCAAAAATCACAAAGCCATATATTTTTTATGATCTAAGGTAACATCTGATTCATCGGATATAAGGGCACTAGGAAAACATTTTTGGTTTTCAAGATTATTTCCCTAAAGTTTATGAAATTGAAATTAAAAGAAATACATTCTTGATTTTGGTATAGTCTCACAGTTGGTCATTCCATGGACAATATCCACTACATCTTTTAATGAAATGAAGTTGAATTTATCAATCGTGAAGTGTTAGTAGATCATGTGATTGAATGATGGGTCATTCCATCTGTCTCAAACAAAATGTTAGAAAATGTTATCAAAAATACATAAGTCCATCTATAGTGAGATTAATCATATATGGTTCCTAAAATGGACATATACTTCATATATCATGCTGCATAATATAATAAAACTAGTTTCTACTAAAAAGGGTCTTCATGTAGGCTAGTGGTTGGCGATAAAGGCTTGTCGCACTTCTTTTGTGGGTTCGATTCCCACAGCCTTGTCTGACACGATGAGTTGTTTCCTGTCAGATAGGTTGTAAAATTCTTCTGTCCAATCACATTGTGTAAAGAAAATGATTTCTTTAGAGGTAACTTAACAAGAACGTGAATACCATCATTTATCCCACCATATATCATAATATATATCATGTTGGCCACATTCCAAACATGTGAATACTTTAATCAGGTAATCTCTTGGAAAATGAATACCCATTGATCCTTAGTGAAATCAAGAATGTTGTCAAAAGTTAACTCTTTCCACATACCAAAATCCCAAAAATTATATATACACAAACCATGATATCACTTAGTCCTTATGTCAATAATGAGCTAATGAATACTATCAGATAATATATTTTCTTCTTATCCCTTCATTATGCACAGATCATCTGCTTTCTAAGATATTTGAATCACATTTCATGGTTACCGGAACCATATTCTTATAGAAAACCACAATGGACCAATACATAGATATTTCAAAATAACACGATACTATAAATGAGATTCCATGGTACTATTTTGAAATCCCATTACATAATCACATAATCATTACACAACATCATTTTAATACTCAAAATCACAAATAGTGATCTAAAATGGCTTCCCATTATCCTTTGCCTTAATAAGTTTCTCATGCTGATCATCATTAACCCTTGGATTATGGAATTGATTATCATAATGCCCCATTTCCTTGCACCTGAAGCATTGAAGTGTTGGTGGTGCGTTCTCTACAGTCTTATATTTATTCACATCAATAGAAACCCTTTTTCATTACTTCGACACTCAGCTGCTTGATTATCTTCTTTTCCACACTTAAAACATTTTATAGTCCCTTTAATACAATCTCCACCATGCTTCTTTACACACTTTATGCATAAAGAAACATTCATCTTCTTTTCACCATTATTATGAGATTTCTTCGTGAACTCCATTTTTCATTTCTTGTCAAAACCATGAGATGGATATGATACACCAACTTCCAGTTCTACCTTGATAGCACAATGCACAATTTCTTCATAGCTACTGAAGTCTGTTATAGTTAATGCCCTTTGAAGACTTGGTTTTAAGCCACTGAAAAATTGATCAAATTTACATTCATGTAGAATGATAAAGCCAGATGCATACCATGAAAGTATTGTAAAATTCTCTTCTTATATACCAAAGGATTCACCATCCTTCTACATAAGCTCAAGAAACTCCCTTTCTGTCTTTGTTCGAAGAATACGATGGAAGTACTTATTAAAAACCATGTTCTTGAACACATCCCATTCCATGGATTCAATTTCATCTTGGGGCCTTGTATTCTAAATTAGAGTACAGCACTGGTATGCTTCACCATCTAAACGGTAAACAACCAAAATGACTTTTTCATGTTCTGAACAGCGATGTATGGAAAGTATCTTTTCAATGGTACTGATCCATTGTTCAGAAACAAGTGGATCAGAAGACCCATTGAAAGACGGTGGACGTTTCCTCATGAAGGGCTCAATAGAATATTGTTCCCTTATCTGATCATTTGGAAATCCAGAATGATTCATAAATTGTGTAAGTATATCAATAAGTTTATTCTCTCCATATCCCATCACATTTGGTTGCTCGGGAGGACAATCATCGCATTGTTTATTACATTGGTCAACACGGTTCCTTTAGGTTTCATCCATCATCTAAACCCAAAAAGAACAGTGTGAGAGGTAGAAATCATGGTAAGAAAACAACATAATAATGGGGGCGTACCTTCAATATTTAACTTATTAGGTTTAATTCTCATATCATTACCATAAATCTAGAACTATAACCTATACTTATACTTATACTTAGGGACATCCCTAGACATACTGTAGAAATATCTATAGGGATCACACTAAAGTTTTCACATATTAGTTTCAAAAGTATTACTAAACCCTTCCTCTAGTTCCAACTGTAGAGACCCAAATATTGAATTACATGGACAATACATTATTTTTGCGGAATACTTAATACAAAACAAAAACAGACACAAAAGGACCGTAATAGTTTAGTGTCTTTGGAAACTTAGAAAATAGTCTTTTAATCATGGTGAAAGATCTTCAACATCTCCCATAATGATCTTCCCCTTTGGTTTTCTTAGCTAAAACCTTTCTTTAAATCCTAGGGAAAAAACATATAATGTATGCGCTCAAATTCTCAAAAAGGATAAACAAATGAAATATGAATCACATCTTATTCATAAGAACATAACATTACGGAAATCTTAACCTGCAAGAGAAATCATAATTTCATAACATGGGATAAATCATAGTAGTGAAATGTAATCCCAATAATCATAACATAAAACATGGAACATTGTTTCATACACACATAATCATAGATAATCATTTATTTGTTGTCAAGACTCATTTCCAAGACTATATTATCCGAGAAAGTCCATTTATGAACCAAGTTCACTCCTCATTTCATTCCTGTTTCACTGAACCGGATTAACCTGCCGTTCCAGCCATGTATATCAATTGAGATATAAATATTTACCCAATTCATTGGAGTTAGATATAGGTCCCTCCCATATAATAATGAATTCATACTTTCGTGTTCCACAAAATCATAAATCATACATCATAGCATAACCCATGTAATAGAATGGGATTCTTAAACATCGTGCCATCATAACATATTCCATATAAAAAAAGGTGTATCATTTCATCATAAGAAAAATAAAACCATTTAAAAAATGGAGACATTATAAATGAAACATAAACATATTAAATAATTTCATTTTAGATGGAAAACAGTTTTGAGAAAACACTTTAAATGAATTCTTGAGGAAAATATCATTGCTTCTTCAAAATCACTTTCATTCCACAAATGCCGGGAAATTATAAAAGAAGTTGATTTTGTTGAAAATATTCATGAAATCTTGTAGATTAAGATTCCTGAAAATAAGGTGTTATGAAACTATAAAAATTCGTTCATGCCAAATAAGTTAAAAAACATTCTTCTCGTGCTTTGGCTGAAAAAGTCAAAAAGTAACTTGTACGAAAAACGACAAAATATTAATTTCATTTCTTTTACTAAAATCTCGCATAAGGGAAAAATTGGATTTAAGCAATTATATTAGGATATAAATAATGTTATATATTGACGAAACATGGATATGGATGATAAATATTCCCTATTAAATTTTGAAGTAAAAAAATCTCTGATAAAAATTGAGATTGCGAGATTTTCCCTTACCATAGGTCTGATTTTCGTCATAATTGCCCAAATATCCTATATAATGATTTAAATAATGTCATTTACTTATTTTAGAATCATAATTATTGTTATTATATCATATATGGTCATATTCTTAGCTTCTTATTAGTAATATTTCATTGCTAGTTGTTATTCAGGTGTTTATTACTTTTTGTTCTTATGCATGTTTTATCGATTAAATTATTATTAATCATTTTATGTTATAGATGACACATTTACAGAATGGTATTAGTGTAATATATATCATATTTATTCATTGAATTCATTTATATAATCATTATTCAATGAAGATCATGTAGAACGAGTCGCATCACATCGTAGAGACGGTATTCCGTACGTACGCACGAGCGATGATATCATTCCCATTATCGTGAAATTGTATTGAACTGTTTGTATAATATTTAAAAATGAATATCACTTTACAATAATCATATATAGTTATTATTTACACAATTATAAGCTTCCAAGTATGGTGGTGGTGGAAAATAGATTACACCACAACGTGGAGATGGTATTCCGTATGTACGCACGCGCGATGATTTCGTTTTTTGTAGGATGGATAGATGGTGAAATAGGGTTGTTTAAACTTATAATATCATATCAATATATGAGTGATACTGATTTTAATACTTCATAATGAAAAAACTAAATAAGAAGAAATAGAATAAGAAATAATGTTGAAAAAATCGGTAACGGACATTACCTCTTCTTTGAAGCGCCTATTCTTAACCTCATCATAGGGAACAATAAATGTTTTTTGAAGAAGACCAGGACCTCTAGGATGTTTATAGGGAAGTGGATAAGAGAAATTTACAGTGTTTGGCTAAACTTGAAGGCTCAATGGGGTGTAAGGAAGAGAGGTATGAGGTTCCCTTTTATAAGGGAGGAGACGAGCACCTTAGGAAAACTTAAAATATTATTTTATTATAAAGTCATATTCAGTTTTTAATATCTACAAATTGATTTATTTAGAATCTAAGGTGGGTATGGGTCTAAATAATCTCATCCAATAGAATTCATACATGTTTAGGTTTCTACGTTAAACTTATCATTTAGATATAACGTTAAGTGGGATAAGTTAACTTTTATCGCGTCTTCTTGTTTTCTTACAATATAAGGTTAATAAACATACTATAACAAGCCAAAAGAACCCCAAGATTTATATTATTAATATATATAATTATATCTAAGTAATGTTTCAAAACCATAGGTTTTTTTGAATGAAATAACAATTAATAATATAATGTTTGTTTTAAAAACTATTTTATGTCAATTTTGACACTATTTGGTAATTGATTTTTTCGAAAATCATAATAGAATGATTAGTTAGATAAAGGTTAATTAAATCAATACTAACATGTCATGTTAACCTATAAAATTATTTTAATTCATAAAAAGTATCAAATTTCATTTATTTGGTTATTTATAACATCAATTATGTTAAAATTTCATTTATAATATAATTACTGCATCATCATTGTGTCATAAATAAATTAAATTATTTAATGTCTAAAAATTATAAATAAAATACCATTATGTAGGAAATTTTATTATATTTTTAATAAATATTTATAGTCTAATTTATCTTATTTATAACCATATATTAAAAACTATTTAGTTATTAAACATTGATTTTAACTATTTTAACCCTTCTTTAAATAAATTAATAATAAATGTCCTAATCTAATCCATGTGGACCTAAATGGACTTATTTTATTTATAAGGCCTTTTTTGGTGAAATTACACTTTTCCAATAGAATGAGGACTTGTGCTATGGTAATAATAATATATTTTTTACCCTTAATTACCCTATTTACTTTTAACCGTGGCAAATAAAATTAAAAAGTTACTATCCACCAAAAATTATTTTCATCTCATTGAACCACATTTTAGTCCTTCATATTATCCTTGTTTCTTGGATTTTCGAAATTCCTCTCAAAAAAGCGGTAAAATTATGTTTTATGTGAATTTGCAAATTCTCCTAGAAGTAGGGTAAATGACGGTGAAAAGTTCAATAAATTTTTTTATATATCTAAAATTATTATAAAATGACTCCAATGAATTAAATTGAACTTATATACGTATTATGTATCAATTTTGACCTAAATGAATTTATATTAAATAAATACTTATATAAATAAATAGTCGGTTTCTAAATAGTAACATAGTGTTTTCACTATTCATCAAAAATTGAATGTTTTCAGAAAAATACCAAAATTTCACCCTAGGCTAATTTTGATATTCTGAATCTATGAATGAACTCCATTTCGAATGATAAAATTTATAAAATTTTAAAAAGTGGGTATTACTATTCATAACGGCTATTTTATATAACATATCATTGTTTAGTGAAACTCGGTATTGCGTACAACACACGCTATCGTGCACAGTCACGATTGCGTGTAATGCATTCCAAGTCAGGGATGCGTGTAGTGGAAGCTCCTTTTGATGTAGCATACAACACAAGACATCAAAAAAATTAAAAAGAATATTTTTCATTAAATCGCGGGGTGTTACAGGGAATGTTTAGTGATTCTTGTTATTGGATTTGTAATTGGATAAAAATAAATTTTTTAAAAGTGTGAATGTTTAATGGGATTTGTTAATAAGTTTGAACCATGATGATTATTTTGTGAAAATAATTTACAACATGTTAAATTGTTTATTTAATTAATTTTTGATATCATGTGATAGTTTTTTAAATAGGTTTCCCATAGATGGAACATGTGATAATTGAATAGTTTAATTCAAGATAGAATAAGCACTAATATTATGATAATATAATATTCCTTTTTAGGGAATGATTTTTACTTGTTCATATAACATCTCGGTTTCATGTTCTGTGGATCTACAAGATCTTGTTGTGTGTGAATGATGAACGCCATGTCTTAGGGAAAAGAACCCAGTTACTATGATTTTAGACACACATTGATTTGTGACATCATCATGAGATGGATAATCTTAGAGATCTATTGTGGTATGAGGGGAAAGGAAGCCCGAATGTGATGTGATCATGGATAGATGACCCTAGAGTTCTGTTTTGGGTATGAGGGGCGGGGATGCATAGGTTTTTGTGGTAGTTGGTGATGTCTTGAGTTGCGATATGAATCGTTACATGCTTGTTGGTATTGGGGAGGATACTATAAATAATGGAGAAGGTCAATGTTGGCCTTACCCTTTGATATGAAATTTGGAAGCTTCGATCAATTTGATGTTTTTCTGATGTCATGGTTGTTTTTCATCTTCGTTCCTTTCCCCACTTCTTGTGGTAGATGTATGTTCTTGGTTTCTTTCCCTATTTTTTAGATTTTGATATTTTCATGGAGTAATGATTACTATGAAAGGTAATGATGTTAATTAATAAAAAAAATTAACCCATGTGTTTAGAGATTTCATGGATTCAATGCCGATGTTATTATTTTGTGAAGTCATGGAATCTATTTTCTTATGCTTTGAGGGCTAGAAAATTTGTTGCAACGATAATGTAATATAATGTTGATATATTAATGGTTAATTAATTGTTAAATAATTAATTATTGTAAATTGAAAATTATGAAAAAGAATAAAGTAATTTAATTTATCTTATTAATTGTTTTTTCTTATATGACATCCAATCTTAGAAGAAGAATCCAAGAGTCTCAGAGACATTGGATGAAGTTTATCTTGAGGTAATGTTATTCCAATTGTATTGTTGTGTGATTTATTATTTCATGTAGTTTTTTGTGTTTCAATAATCTACACCTCCATGAAGTTTAGGATGATTAAAACTCCAAGGATTCTAAGACCTGGGTTGTGGTTTCCCTAATATCATGGTTGGAGGATGGATGGCTCGCACCCCCTTTGGCCCTAATCTCATCTCTTGGTAGTTACCTTGGATGGTATGCATGATTTTTATTAATCCCAATATTTATGGGTAGATGGATGTAACAGATTGTGGAAATTTCAAACACATGTATTGTATATATAGTTTCCTAATGAATAATGTAGTTATAACTTGTATAAGATGTGATGGATTGAGGATATTTACACAATTTATGGTATATGATGGGGTTATTTATAATACATAATGTATGATACACATTATACGGGTTGTGGTGGCACAAAAAAACATTGTTTTTTACCATTGGTTACATGGATTCCGTGTTGTATTACATGAGGTTCATGTTGTGGGTATTTTCCTAGGTTTCTGTTGGTTAGCCTTTTTAAAGACTGATTCTCAGTCTGAGGGACATTAGGACAAAGTGACAAACCTATGTGGAAGAGGTTTCAAGGTACCCCTAATAATATTTATTATATTATTTTCTATCTTATTCAATACTGGGTGAGAGCATACAAATTGGGACTTGGAATTTAGTATGCCTATTTCCGTGACGATTTAGTTTTACTTGTTGTTCATATTTATTTATCATGCTTTCAATATATTTATCATGAGAGACTCCCTGGAGAATATTAATGAGTATAGTGTTATATTCCTCATACATATATATATATTGGATTTTATTTCAGTTGGGAAATGTTGTAGAAGTTGATGTTCCGTAATTTCTTAGAGTTTAGCATGTGTTTTTTAGGCTTCTTGGTCACTTCTATTATTTCTTTTCTTTTTTACCTGTAGTTTTAATTTCTATTGTACTAGTTCATGAATGAAATTAAATATTTTAATTTTGTATTTTCACCTATACTGGTGCCTATGTTTTAGTTGGTTAAGGTATTTCTTATCACTATCCATCCCACATGTTTTCTTAGATGGTAATGCCTCTCATATGCATGTTTACTATACCATCAGTTCTAGTCTCCAACATTTGGCCTACATGAGGTAGGATTATATATTCACTATCTATCTTATCACATTGCCCGACCAGTAGGGGAACACATTGTTGGGACCGGGTCATTGAAAAGTTGTATTAGGGGTCTGGTTTCAGGATTAGATAGAGTTTTGTGTTAGGAATATGTGAGGTTGTGTGGGTTGTTTGGGAACACGTAAGATATATATAACAATTACAATAAAAATAGGAGACCAACTAAGACATGGGTATTTAGGGACCCCTGTGATCTCATTCATGAACCATTAAGGTTACAATAGCTAATAAATTAGGTGAAACTAGTTTCAAGGTAGAGACCAAGGAAAGGATCATGCATCATTCTTCATTAAGCCTGTGTTTTAATGGGTTTAACATGGGATATGTTAACCTAAAATATACAAAAGAAAAAAATTAATAATTGTTAAGGTATTATATAATTGTGGATTAGAATCTAAAATAGCTATTTCATTTGAATACATGGATCTAGGTCGACATCCTCATCATGTTTTCATAGAAAATGTTCAACAGGTTGTGTTAAAAGATCATCACATAGTAGATGATGATAATGATTACACATGGATGAGGACACTACAAGAGATATTGTTCTAGAATTTTTAGATTAATGATTGATCTATTTCTGATGAAGTCATGGAATTCTAGTTTCAGGAGGTTATGATATGCCTTAGTTCAACGCATGCTCAAGAAGAGCAATAGGTGTCATTGATTAATATGATGTTGTGTAGGGAAGCAATGCATTGGCGTTTCTTGTTCACTAGGGATCAAGAGGACTCAATAGTCTCGTTGGAGGATTTATGCGACCTGTTCAATGTCGGGATTATTTATTAGACCACAATGGTTTCTAGTCGCAAGGCCCTACTTACCCTCCGACATTGGTGCTCTAGTGTGTGATAGATTGTGATCCATTTCATAATCATTATATGATATTCTATAGGCCTATTTTCAAATGATGAATCAAGGGTGAGGAATTTCTTGGTGGTTTCTGCCTTGATATGTAGTTTCATGTAACCATTTTTACACTGGAGATGTATCTTTAGTTTCTTCCAATGTAAGATGTCATCAAGAAGATATTAGATATCAATAGATCATCATGAGAAGAGAGTCTTCACGATTTATCATGATGTTGAGATTCAGTTCTCAGTTCCCAGTTTCTAGGACAGAAGAGCTTTCATGTAGCCCGGGGTAGGTCCCACACCACAATGTTTTGTTCTTCTAGGTGAAGTGGATATCTGAGCTTTGCCATGGTATCAGATGCATGTTTTTAATGTGGAGGATGAGGTCATTAGTAGTGGGAGTTTATGAACAATCTAGGTAGTCAACATACTCCAATTTTTCCACATTTTTTTCCTCCAATATGGTGGTTCCATACAAGATATCTATTGCAGGTTGATCTATTTTGGGTTCTACATAGAGTAGATGGGGGCATGAACATGGAAGCCATGGGTTGATCCCAGTCCTCAATGAGCAGGGAAAAATCATGGAGGAGGTCATTAGTAGGGTCATAGAGGCCATGGAATTGGTCATGGTCATATTAATTCATTAGCAATTCAATTTCCTGGTGATCCATACATCATTTGATGTACCCTTTTTATTGTTTTCTTATTTGATGTATTCCTTATTTGATCCAAGAGTGACACACTCATTCATATCACCTAACAGTTTTGTGGATTTTGCACTTAAGATAAAGAGGCATCCTATTCACATTGCATTGACTATGCATGTTGAATTTTGACCAGATTGGTTTGTTGATTCTAGAAATTGTATTCTACTATTAGGGTAGCACTGCTCATGGGGAGATTTAATATGTTTACAGATACAACCATATTAAAAAATCATCAAAATGAATTTTTTTGTATTTAGTGTATGCTATTACAGATTTACTTAGGAGGTAGGTTGTTTAATTAAATTATGATGGAGATAAATCAATGTTTGTTGGTGAGAAGAACACTTAGATGGGTGATAGGCATGTTACAACCTAATCATCCTTGATAGATGAGGTGGTGCTGAGTTCATTAGAGGTTCGGTAGTCTATGCTTCATAGGGTCATGGGATAATACCATAATGTTTGTCTAGAAAAGGTTGTGGCATTACCCCCTCGATGATAGATCAAGTTTGTGATCAAAATATATATAAGAATGTCTCTTACCTCAATGTATCTAGGTGACTTCTGAGTTTCAATAGATTCATATACAACTTGATGGTCTCTTGTGGGGTGTTTTTTTAGATGAGTGAGTCTACATGCAGTTGAAATTTCATGAGCATAGTGAATCCTTCCAACATTATTTGATTGTGTATCAATTATCATCACTTGAACCAAGTTAAAGTGATGAATTCTTATCCTATTCAATTGATTGGTGATTTAATTTATCAAATGAAGGGAACAAGTTAGTTATTGAAAATTTATTTTAGGTCAGCATATCATGAGATATGTGTAATGAATGAGGATATCCTAAAGACTTATTTTGTTAATCATAATGGGAATTATGAGTTTTTTGGAGTTTTTTAGTGCGATGAAATCCCCAACTATGATTCTAGGGTTATTTAATGTTGTGTTCCATGAGTTCATGGATAATGTGATGGTTGATTTCATCGATGAATTAGTTATATACTCCATTTTCGAGAACGATCATACTGTGCATTTGCATGTTATATGGGGAGTCCTTGATCAATAGAATCTATTTGAGATGTTTGTGAAGTGTCAGTTTTATGGTAGAGGTTTCCATTTTATAGGGAATATTGTATCACTACTAGGAGGAGTTGTGTATTCATCAATGGTAGAAGTAGTTGTGACTTGGGAAAACCCCAAGATAATGGAAGAGGTGGAATTTTTTCATTGTCGTGCAGTCTATTAAGATGGTTTCTAGAAAATTTAATTTGGGTTAAGACTCCTCTAACAAAGTTGACTAGAAAAGATTAGGAATTCATGTGGAAAGATCATTTTTATATGGCATTTGAGTAATTAAATAGAAGCTGGTTAGTGCCCCAATTATTTTTTGGCTAGCAGAAGAAGTTTAGATTTTTGTTTTCTAATGTTATTTTCATCTAGGGATGGGTTGTGTTCTAATACAGTCGAAACTGGTTGTTTCTAATGCGTCTTAGTATATATTATGTAGTACATATGGAAGAGTGAAATTATCATTTTTAATTGGTGAATGGGTCTATAAATATATGATATATTTAATTTATATAATTAATATTATGTAAAATGTGTCATTTATATAAATTATTTATATAATTAAAACCATCCTTGTGTGATGTGAATGGACATAAATTACACAAATTCATGAGGTGATAGTCCACTATACACATGAGTGGTCATTTCATACACCATTTGATAAAGAAGTAGATGGATAAGTATTATGACTAAAAAATAATTATATAATTATATGATAGATGCTGGGGTTATTTAATTTTAATATTCAGGAAATAAATGAATGTTGAAAATTAATAAGTAAAAAATAAATAGCTCATTCAAGATAATTACCTTGTCATAGATAAACCTCTATTAGATAATTTATTAAGGACCCTTGGGATATAATTTTGGGAAAAAACACTACTGGTAAATGGATAATGATATTTGGGAGATACTTTTTAGGGTTATGGTCCAGAAAATCGAAAAATTCAGGTCAGTAAGTTAGTGGACTATGTTCAAATTTTATAATTCATGAAAGTCACACACATGTAATTTTTCAATGTATTAAAATATTATTAAGTGAAATTATTAAACAAATATAAACAACTTTATTCATAATTTAAGATGATAATGTATATGTTGAAATCAAACCCTGAAATGATTTTTAAATAAGTTCATCAGTCATTATAAAAATTATTTTTTTTATTTCAACCATCATTTAACCAATCTTAACCATAATCACATTAACAAATATTTCAATATAAATGGGTTATAATGTTAATTTAAGGGTTAAAAAATATCATAAATGAATAAGAAATGAAATGTTTACCATTTATTATCCTAATTATTATATTATTATATTTTAATGGTTTTAAATCATTTAATAATGTATTATTTTTTTCGAAAAATATCAGTAATCTTATATTTAAACTACACATATAATTTGATTATAATGATACAAATATTAAAAATATAATTTTAATTTAATTTCTATATTGTTAAATTATTCACTTTTAATGATTTATTCCCTTAAATAAAAATTCATCCAAAAAATATCCAAATTTATATTTTTAAAATCATTCAATCTGTTTTTTTTCATCATATAGAAGAATTGTGTCAATATTGTATAATATTTTAAGTCAGATATATAGACAATAAAATCTAAAAAAAAACTAATTAAATTAAAATAAATTAATCATGTAAAAAATAAATCTTTTATATTCATTCATATTATATTAGTATCCTTATGTTAACATACAATATAAATTGAATTTAAGAGAGTGGTATTTTAATTTTTTTCATTAAAAAATATAATCGGAATTTCATTATGAAGTGTAAATGGAATGAAAATGTCATATATTTAAATTCGGTATAATATGGTAGAATATATCCAACAAAATGAAGTAATTTCATGTGTTTAATTAATTTTTGGCCTTATATCACATTTTTAACCATGTGTTATTTATTTAAACATTATCGAGGTGATAAATAATTACCACAATTTCTATTTATAATGACATAATAAAATTTATCCATATATAAAATTTGAATATATTGATTAAAAATATTTTTTCCATTGTAAAACATTCAGTATATATATTTTTAATAAAAAAACTAATTATAAATTCATAAAATGCAATAAAAAATAGTTTTAGGGAAAATATGTTTTTAAATGGAAATTAACTAATTTCAAAATCATGAATACTGATATTTAAAAATGGAATTAGTTATACCTATAAAAGTAAATTTGATCATATATAACATTATGAAAAATGAAAAATGCAACAGATCTTTTCAAATACTTCATTTAATGAAAATAAATTAGAGTACATTAAAAGTCGATAATGTCATTATTCGTTGAAAAATGAACCATTTATGAAAAATATAGCAACAAATTAATCATAACATATTTTTATATCCAAATTGTAATACTGTTTTTTATTTTATAAAATAAAATTTATAAAAGTTGTAAAATTAAAATACATTTTCCATACAAAAAAATTAAATAGTGGAAATTTTTAAATCATATATTTACTTCACTAAAATATAAATTCTTATTTCCATTTCATTCATCATTATATTTTTTATTGAGTAGTAAAATTATAATTATATTTCAAAATAATATTACACATATTAAGTCCCACTAATTCAACAAATGAGTTTTAAAAATCAAATTTAACTAACTGTATTTTTATAATATATGACAGCATGATTAATGATCAGTGTTGTTTATTAAGAAATATATTTATATTAGTATCATTTTAACCTAATTTTTGGTCATTTTCCATCCTCTCAACCAATAATAAATTTCACCCACACAATTTAATATCATCCATTAATTATTCATTTTTTTTAAATTCCATTATTGAAAACCCAAATCAGAATGAGGGTGTGTAAAACATATTTTACAAAGAAGATGTGGGAAGGGTAAATTTTTCTTAAAATGGGATATAATTATGTTTTTATATAAGTAGAAAATTCTGGTGAATAAAAAAGGTATACAAAGAGGAAAATATTAATATACAAGGAATAATAAAGAGTGATATAGAATATGATACTGATTAAATTAATCACAACAAAGCTATAAATCAATGATCTTTAAAAAGACCAACATTTCATTGAAAATTAATGTTAAAGGAATGAGTTATTATTTTATACTCATTTTTCTAATATTGTGGTATTATTTTCCTCTCAGTAAATTAAAATAAATTAAAATAAATTTTAATGAATTATTTCAATTTCATAAGGACAATTTCTTCTTTTGTATTTGGGTAAATGAATTCCCACCTAATCTCTTATTACATGAAATTAATATTCTAAATGATTTTTTCCCAAAGAAATAAAATTACTAATTAAGAGATCATAAGATCCATAAAATATTAAATATTCATTAAATCATTCTATAAATATTTTACGATTCAATAATTGAATGTAAAATTTATCAATTACAGAAAAATATACTACATTAATCTATAAAACCTCTAAAATTACCACAAAATTTATACTTAGTCCATTACATTATTAGTTAACCATAATACTCATTCAAAATAAATTTTTCCATAATCATAACTTAAAAATATAAAATAATTGATCTATCATTTTTTCATAAATAAAATTAAATATCTCACAATGTCAAATACCGAACATGTGAATACATGATCATATATTCTATTAAAATATAACAATAATAATCTAAATCAATATAATGTCTCAAAGAGAACAATTATTCTTCCAAAATTTATAGAGTGCATATTCCCAAAATAAAACCATACACTATTGAATATAATCCATATATCCAGAATTGTATTAAAACTAATGAAATGTTACATAAATTACATTTTCATCAAAAAATTAATCAATTTCATGGAAAACAACATGTTTCATTTTTCTAAACCAATTTGAATCATTAATTTATCATACTAAACATTACTATAACAAATTAAGGATCATATTAAGGGTTAAATTTCCATTAATAATGTGTTCCCTAATAATATCACATTACAAATAAATCACATTTCTTAGTTGTTGGTACTATTTAAAAAAATTCCAAATCCTTAAAAAACGATTGTATAAACCCCCTTAGATTTTTCATAGTTATTATAACTATAATATACATAGAATAATGTTTTTGAAACATAATTATGAAATAATTATTCAAATAAACTTCAATCCTTTCACTTTAAGGTTTCAAATTTCAATGGTACTTCCATGGTGTATGATTTTACTCATGAATTTGGAAATTGGCATAAATAATGACCATATTACCCACATATAAGATATTAAACTATAAATGATACATTTTTATAAAATTAAAATCCATCAATAAAATTCAACATTTAAACTAATATTTTACTTCCTCAGTGCCATTTTTTCTAGACATAAAACAGTATCCCAATCCTCTATGACATTTCTATTAGTTCTCACCCCACATAAATGACATATAAGAAACTCTATCTTCTTACCTATATGGTTTTCATAAAAATCCATTTTCTATTATTAGTTTCACTAGAATATTCACCCTTGTTTTGATTCTTAATCAAATAATGAGATACACAAGTAGACATAATCAGATTGATTTTCCTTCTTCCTTTTGATTTTATTTATCATGGAGATAAAAATTTTATTTTCCAACACATTCAATGTCAAAAAGATTCATATGAGTTTCATCGATTCATAAAATAATCATAAATAGTATGAGAAACATTAATCTTTATGCGTAACCACATAATATATAAAAAAATTTATATGATTGTTAATTCATGAATAAACCTTTTTAAACTATTAAAAATTAGGTTTTAACTAGGTAATTCAGGGTTTTAATCTATTAAAATCCTTTATAATATATCATGGTAAAATATGTGCCAACAAAAAAATTTCCATAGAGAGTTTCAAACCATGTATGTGTTGGGGAAATGTTGGCATGAAATTAGTTTTCAGATGTAGAAAGATGTTTATGTGGAATATATTTTATTTTGATGTAATTAAGAAAAATAATATTACATTGTATGATATAATTACTACATGAAGGTGTGTGAACTCAGGGGATTAGAGACAAATTTTTTTGACAAAATTAATTCGTTTCAATGTTTATTTCAAAAATAAATTTTTTAATTTTTTTTGAACTCATATTGTGTATGGAATGATAATTTATACCATAAATAAGAAAATTATCAATGTTTTTTATCTAAATACTAAATCTGATGATGAATTATTGGTTTTTATTTTTCTAATATAATATGTTATCTAAAAATATTTTTTATATGGGATTTGTTAAAAATGGGAAGGAAAAGGGTTTGTAACTCTAATGATGGTATATTAATCAAAACAATTTAAACAATCACGGAGATGTAATGATGCAAGGAGTGGTTTGTAGAAGAAATGAAAATAAAAAGTCTTAGTATTCCCCTCATAGATTGGTGGTGTGAGAATCATCAGACACAAATTTTTTCTAAAGGCTGGGAAGTTTGAATGTGATGAAGATGAATTTTTTCTAAAGTGTACATTAACTGATCCAACACGAGTATTGATTCATTAGACTATATGATATAATGAACATAATTATTCATAAAGATAGACATGAGTTATAGATAATATGAAATAAATAAGTGTATACTGACCCTAGTCCATTGGTCATGGTGGGACACTGATCAATCATTTGAGTTTTGACATGGATCCATCAGTCATAGTTTTGGTATCAAAAGGGAATTAGAAGAATAGAAATATTAGAGGAAGATCGTATTTATTAGAGTTATTCAGAATAATGAGAATTTTGATTAGATACCAATCAACCATGTCACATAAAAGAAATATTTTAAAGGTATTTTTCATTTAATTTACATTATTTCTTTGTTTTGGGGGTTTCCATAGGTTTTAGGGAGGAATAGATGAGTATTCATGAATTGGGCCAAACCGTGAGCCCATTTCCAGATTAAAAAAATAAATTTTGTATCTTTTATAATGTTTTCATTTTTCAACATTTTTCATCCATTTAAATTACTACATTACCTTTCCTAACCTATTAACACCACCAAGGTAATTTTGATCTTTTAGAAATCCATAACCAGATATTATTTGGGTTTTTATCTAAGGGGTTGGGCTTGTTCGAAAACTCAATTCCTATTTTATGAATAAATTTTGATTATATTATAACGTATTCTATATTTGGGATTTTTCGGTGATTCCAAGTCTCACCCAAGACCAATTAATCCATATGCACTTATGAACTCTCTCCCCCCTCTTTGGAGCTCTGGTTAATTGTGATTTGGTGCCAAACATCATAGGCTTCCTCAAATAGCCCATATATGAAGAGGTAAATTTTTTATTTCATAAATCTCTCAATTCTAATTGTTTGTTTCCTCCATTCCAGTTCCTAAATGACTTAATACATCTTGTTCTAACGGAACCTAATTTTTGTCTCTTTTAAATGTCATCTACTGGTGTTTTGGATTGATTACTTCAAGATACTTCAAGTAATGAGCCCTTTTCTTTCATCTTTCAAATTACTTTGGGTTTAACTCATTGTTCATAGGGTTTCATCAGTTATAATTGAGTTTAATAATGTCTAGAAACTAGGTTTTTGAACCTAGGGTTTAACTTTGGGCTTTCATGGCCAGTTTATGTGGTTTTAGGTTTGATCTAATTCTCTCTTGGTGTGGCGGGGGTGTGATTTGATTTTCGCACGGAGATTCATGGGTTTTGGTTACTTTGGTAGGTGATTCCATTGTATGTGAAATTTTTGTGTATTAGCTTTCTGTTTTCATAGTACCATAATGCTTTTTTCACTTGAATGTTTCGGTAAAAATTGGTTTTATTTGCATTTATAATGCAAATGAATTTTAAGTTCCAATTTTTGGTGAAATTGGGGGTTTTCATTCAAATCTTTTATTGGTTCATTTTGGGCTGACCTATAATTACATTGTTGATTTTATTGAACTTTATTAGGATTGAAAATTCTGTTTTTAATGTTTATTATTTTTTTTGTTGGTGTGAAAGTTTGTTTAAATGGTGTTTGGGAAGAAAATGGGCTTTAAATGCCATGTTTGTGTGAAAATGGTGTTTTTTAAATGATATAACTTCTTGGTTCACATTGGGATTCCCCATAACTGAATTGTTGGTTTAATTAATGGGTATTGAACTGAAATTTTGTTTTAATGACTTAAAAGTGTTCACATAGTGTTCAAAGTGGATATCTTAAAGAGATTTCAGTGCAAAACAATGTGATGTTTTGAGAGGCTGTTTTATTGAAAATAATATTATTTTATTGAGTGTTTTAAATGATATAAAATGTGCGTAGCTACTGTACAATTTGTTTATGACCATTAGTGAAATTTTATATGAAAAAGTATGTGTTTTGTTTGCTGAAATTGATTGATCACAAAAAGGGGAAGCCCAGGTACCTAGGTGGGGCGGATTTGTACTAGTACTGCTAGTGGATCAGATGGGTATTGTCCCTGTTCCACTTATCCTTTGGATGAATACAACTCTAACTAAACAATGTGGATGATTATTAGGGACCAATAGATTATTTTTATGTTCCCTACTAGTGGATCATGCGTGAGAATGGATTTTTTCTACGATTACTCTACACCGAGGTTCGAGGTACATAGGGCTCAAGACAACCTAGTGGTTAGGGTTGTTTCTGATTTTGATGCTCATTGGATTTGTGGTATTTACCCTTGTTGTGGGTGTTTTTGGCAGTACATTATAGTAGCTCACATGTCTATTTAATGTGCTAACATTCTGAAATTCTTGTATTGAAAACTATTTTCATTTGAATGTTGCATTTCTTTGAATTTTAACACTATTTCATATTATGTATTAAAATTGCTTATTTTGTTCAAATTGTATTGCATGCTCTTTAGAATAATCCGGTGGTATCCTATTGGTCATAGTATCACATCCTACATACACCCCTTGGGTGTAAGTAGACTTGCTTATGCTTGACTCAGGTAAAGGGAAGGCTAAGGGTGATGGCGGTTCAGGGTGTTAGTCCCCATCATTGGGGAAGAGTTGCGGAGAATGCTTACAGGTGATGATCCCCTTGTCATGTGGAGTCCATGGGGATGCCTTTATTTTGTAATTATTTTTTTTTAGACCACTTGTAGTTTCTTTGAACATATGTATTCAGATCTGGTTTTGTTAAGAATTGTTTAGCATGAATATTTCAGATTCTAATAATTGATTGTTTTTATATGATTTATTCTTTCATAATCGAGTAAATCGTTCCCAAACCAGATTTTTTTGATACTCGAGCACTTTTTCCAGCCCGTGGGGATAGGGAACGCCCTTCGGGCCTTTCCAGGGGCCGGGTTTGGTGCCGTTAATGGTGGAGACCAGATCCTGTTCAGGACAAAATGGTATCAATGGAGGTTAACGTTTTTGGGTTATATTGTTATTTTGGGATGAGTCGGGATAAACAGGAGATATGACTATTGAGGCTCAGGATATTGGTTGTGAGTATGGTGCCTGGCCCACACCTCTCATGGTAGACCTTGAGTCACCAGGGGATGGTGGAATTTACGGATTGACTTCACTTCCAGGTGAGACGTGTGGGCTGCAGACCACATGCGGACATTAGGAAGATGTGGAGTATTTGTTTCTTTTATTATAGGAATGTGTTTAGTTTATTAATATTTGTTGTTTTTTATTACAATTTTCAGAATTTTGTTATTGAGTAATGTCTTGTGACTATTGAATTTTGTAGCAACATGCCTCCCCAGAATGCTCCCACGCGCCCACAGGAGGAAGCCGGAGAGAGTTCTCCCACGCCGATTGATTAGAGGATCGTGGATGCTATGGTTCATGATATCCAAGCTTTGGGACAGGGACCAGCTCCAGCTCCTATTCTTGTTAGGGTAGAAGAGACAGGTCCTATAAATGATAAATCCCTAGAGTTTCTGAAAAATAATCCTCCTACCTTCCGAGGTAGCAAAGAACCCCAGAAATAAGAAGAATGGATCGATAAGATCAAGCGTAATTTTGAGTTCTTGGAAACACCCAAGGAGCTTAGGATGAAGTGTGCGTCCTTTCTGTTAGAGGGTCCCAGCCGTAAATGGTGGCAGTTAGTGCTTCTGGCTAGGAAGAATGGGTAGATGCGCTGGGGATATTTCAAGGCTGTATTCAATGAACAATACTTCCCTGAGGTGTTGGCTTATTCCATGTCTATAGAGTTCATGGAACTTGTTCAGGGGAATATATCTGTGATGGAGTATGCAAATTGTTTCACTGAGTTGGTTCGGTATGCTCCAGAAATTGACTCTAATGAGAAAGCGAAGGCCCCGAGGATTGAGAAATTCTTACGACCAGAGATATACTCCCATGTGTTCTTGGTTAAGCTGAGGACCTATGCTAAGGTCATTGATCAGGCGTGCATGGTGGAGATTGATAGGAAAGGTAGGGCTGGTTTCTATGGTACAGTATCAGCAGTGGGGAGTGGAATCTCCTTAGAGAAGAAAAGGAAGTGGGAGGATCTTGTGAAGAATGGAGGGAGTAGTTCAGGCCACCCTTCCAGCCAGTATTCTTCTGCGGTTTCTGATACAAGATCGGTCGTGTTCCACCAATGTGGGAGGCCTGGTCATATCCGACCAGCATGTTCACTTCCTCCGATGCCTTGTTACCTGTGTGGAGGTATAGGGCATTTGTAGCGCTTCTGTGGTGTGGCACGTCCACTCCCAAGTGGGGAAGGGTCAGTGGCTTTAAGAGGAGTGCCAGCACAGTCCGAGCCGTCCTGGACTGGGGGATCTCGATTTGGTGGTCATGGTGGTAGGGATGGATCATATTCTAGGAAATTCCAGTTCAGGGCACAACCACAGAATAACGGTCGTCCTTAGGCAGATACTAGACATCTCCAGGCAGTGGATCAGTCACCAGTAGGATCAGAGGCGGGACCGTCGATAGTTTGAGGTACCGTTCTGATCGCATTTCTATATCTACTGCTCTTCTTGATATTGATGCCTCTGTTTCATTCATTTATACACATTTTGGGGACATGCTGAATTTTCCAACTGATTTGATGTCTTTTTCTATGGAGTTGGTGACACCGTTGGGAAAGAAGAAGGAGAATGGCCTCAAGTGCCCCTCGTGTGCGCATTCTGTGTCAGGGGTCGAGATGGAGTGGGACCTCTTGTTCTTATATACGGTACTTTTTGATGTCATACTCAGGATGGATTAGATAGTACACTTCTAGGCACACGTTGATTGCTACAGAAGGCGTGTGAGTATCACGACACCAGATGGGAGTCGTTTGGTTTTTCATGGAGAATGGGATACATGATCAGGTCACGTAGGGACTCCACTCCCAGAGTTGGGAAGTGTTATCTTCCAGTTATCTTCGCTTGTTCTAGAGTATGGTCTTTCCCTGGAAGGTGCACTACCTCATGCAGTGAATGAGTTTCCCGAGTTATCCCTAGATGATTTTTCAGGTTTTCTCCTAGAGCAGGATGTGGAGTTTTCGATTGATTTGGCACCGAGAACACAAACTATATCACTTCCCTCATATCTCATGGCCACCACCGAGTTCAGTGAATTAAAGATACAGCTGGACGACTTATAATCCAATGGATTCATTCGCCCGATCATCTCTCCTTAGTCCCCACATGTGTTGTTTGCAAAAAAAGGCTGATGTATCCCTCCAGTTGTGTATTGACTACTTGAAGCTGATAAATGTAACAATTAAAAACAAATACCCTTTTCCCAGAATAGAGGATTTTCTTAATCAGTTGAAGGGGGAAAATTGGTTCTCAATGATAGACCTGCGTTCAGGGTATCATCAACTCAGGGTGAAGGAGTCAGATATCCCTAAGACAGCCTTCCGAAGCAGGTACAACCACTTTGAGTATTTGGTCATGCCCTTCGGATTGACAAATTATCCAGCGGTATTTATGGAACTTATGAATATGGTGTTCCGTAAATCTCTTGATTCCTTTTTTGAGGTGTTCGTTGATGACATAATGGTATAGTCTTACTCTGAGGAGGAATAAGAACATCACTTGAGGATCATTTTGGGTACATTATGAGATCGCCGCCTATATGCAAAGTTGTCAAAGTGCACATTCTGGATCAGAAAGGTGAGATTTCTAGCGCATGTGATCTCAGAGCATGGAGTTTCAGTGGAACCTAAGAAAATTAGTGAAGTCATGTCATGGGAGAAACCGAAGAATTTTTTTGAGATCACGAGTGTTCTTGGCATGGCTGGTTATTACAGGCGATTCGTTCGGTATTTCTCTCGGCTTGCTTCACCGATGACTTCCCTCACCCAGAAAGGGGTGAATTTTGTATGGGGTCCAGATTGTTAGGCGTCGTTCGAGGAGATGAAGAGGCGGATGACTACCACCCCCATGCTGATTTTTCAAGAGGCTGAAAAGGTATATGTGGTCTATTGTGATGCTTCAGGTATGGGTCTTGGCTACATGCTTATGCAGGATTATCATGTGGTTGTGTATGGCTCTCGCCAACTTCGTCCACATGAAATGAACTATCTGACCCATGACTTGGATTTTGCAGCGATGATGCATGGTTTGTAGACTTGGCGTCACTACCTCTTTGGGGAGAAGATTGTGGTATACTCTGATCACAAAATCTTGGAATATATCTTCTCGCAGAAGGACCTCAACTTGAGGCAATGTCGCTAGATCGAGTACTTACAAGGGTTTTACATTGACATTGTCTATACCTCGGGCAAGGGTAATGTGGTGGCCGATGCATTGAGATGAAGAGTTCTAGTGCAGGCTTTGAGGAAGTCTAGTGATGAGTGGACATTTATGGGGATATTTTCTTAGATGCATGTGGAGACCAGGGAACATAATGGAGGGGAGTTCTTGGTAGGTGCCTAGTTGACTCCTTCTCTATTGGAGTTGATTCAGAAGGAACAACCCATTGATGATCTTTGTCAGTGGTCGAAGCAGTTCCTTCATGGCGGGGAGACATCCTATTATTGGTCGTCGTATCCCGAGGGTATCTTCTGCTTCAAGGGTCGTTACGTAGTTCCATTATCTCTATAGAAGGTGGCGATGCAAGATAGCCACTAGTCTCAGTGGGCTGTCCATCCAGGTGCCACTAAGATGTATTATGATGTCCGTCTGCAGTTTTGGTGGCCTGGTATGAGATGAGACATAGCAGACTTTGTTTCAAGATTCTACACAGGTCAGCAGGTGATAGCAGAGAACCAAAGGCCATCCGGTTTGCTCCAACCACTACCCATTCATACCTAGAAGTGGGACGAGGTTGCCATGGACTTCATTGTTCGATTACCCAGTACACCTCGTGGTAAGAATTCCATTTGGGTGGTGATTGATCGTCTGACCAAATCAGCCAACTTCATTCCGATAAAAGATACAACTAAAGTATATGAGTTGGGACATTTGTATCTTTAGGATGTGGTTAAAATCCATTGTGTACCATCAGCTATTTTCTCAGATAGAGACCCCCAGATCACTTATCTATTTTGGGAAGGCCTTCAGAAGGCATTGGGGTCTCAGATTAAGATGAGAACAATATAAAACCTTCAGAAAGATGGTCAGACAGAGCGGGTGAATCAGATTTTAGAGGAAATGCTTCGTGCATGTGTCCTAGACTTTGCTGGTTCTTGGGATAGCCATTTGGGATTGGTTGAGTTTGCTTATAATAATAGTTACCAATCCATGATTCGAATGGCCACTTTTGAGGCGCTCTATGATCGGCCTTGTCGGCCCCCCTATGATGGGCTGAGGTAGGAGAGACTTCACTGTTGGGGACAAGCCTTGTGCAGGAGACTTCTATGAAGGTCATGTTGATTAGGCAGCACTTACTGATAGCTCAACGTCGTCATAAATCTTATGTTGTCCAGAGGTGTCTAGACCTAGAGTTTTTTGTGGGTGACAGGGTATTCTTAAAAGTGGCCCCTCGTCTGGGCCATCGTCGATTGGGGAAGTAAGGTAAGATGATTCCACAGTATGTCGGGCCCTTTGAGATCACTGAGCGTATTATCGAGGTGGAATATAGGTTGACCTTACCTTCTCAGTTGACGTCTATCCATGATGTCTTCCACATCTCTCAGTTGAAGAAATACAACCCGGATCCATCCCATGTGTTGAGTTGGGAAGAACTGGAGATAGGGCCTGACTTGTCTATTGTTGAGAGGCCGGTGAAAATAGTGGACTCCAAAGAGAATATACTTCGAGGGAATTATATTCCTTTACTCTTGGTTTTATGAAATCATGGGAATGATACACATGATACATGGGAGCGAATGTCATGGGTCGAGGAAGAGTACACATTCTTGTTTTCCAACCAAGATTCATGTAGACATTCCAGGGCGGAAAGTCCATCATGGTGGGGAGAATTGTCAAATACAAGACATATTTTAAAGGTATTTTTCATTTAATTTACATCCTTGCTTTGTTTTGGGGATTTTGCTTGGTTTTAGGGAGGAATAGATTAGTATTCATGAATTGGGCCAAACCATGAGCCCAATT
Organism: Viscum album; assembly: GCA_963277665.1. Taxonomy (NCBI): domain Eukaryota; kingdom Viridiplantae; phylum Streptophyta; class Magnoliopsida; order Santalales; family Viscaceae; genus Viscum; species Viscum album. Next base: position 705,615,328 of record OY728157.1, on the reverse strand, counting down.
CCAAATTAAAAAATAACTTTTGTATCTTTTATAACATTTTCATTTTTCAACATGTTTCATCCATTAAAATTCCTACTTGACACCCCCTATCATATTAACACCACCAAGTTAATTTTAAGATTTTAGAAATCCATAATCAGGGATTATTTTGGTTTTTATCTAAGGGGTTTGGCCTGCCCGAAAGCCCAATTCCTTTTTTAAAAATAAATTTTGATAATTTATATCTTATTCAATTTTTGGGCTTTTTTAGTGATTTTAAGTATCACCGAAGCCCAATTAACCCATACGTGCGTATAAACTCTCTCCTCTCTCTTTGGAGCTCTGGATAATCGTTATTTGGTGCCGGACATCATTGGCTTCCTCAAATCGCCTATATATGAAGAGGTAAATTCTATCTTTTATAAATCTCTCAATTCACAATTTTATTCCACCATTCCAGTTAATAAATGACTTAATACCTCTTTTTCAAACGAAACCTAAATTTTGCATCTTTTAAATTTCATCTACTGCTTTTTTGAAGTGATTACTTCAAGATACTTCAAGTAAATGAGCCCTTTCTTTCCACTTTCAAATTACATTGGGATTAACTCATTGTTCTTAGGGTTTCTTCTGTTATAATTGAGTTTACTAATTTTAAGAAACTAGGTTTTTGATCCTAGGGTTTATCTTTGGGCTTCCATGGACGATTTTTTTGGTTTTAGTTTTTATCTAGTTCTCTCTTGGTGCGGCGGGGGTGTGATTTGATTTTCGCACGGAGATTCAAGGGTTTTAGTTACTTTGGTAGGTGATTCCATTGTCTGTGCAATTTTTGTTAATTAGCTTGCTGTTTTCATAGTACCTTAATGTTTATTTCAGTTGAATATTTCTGTAAAAATTGGTTTTAGTTGAATTTATAATGCAAATGAATTTTATGTTCCAATTTTTGGTGAAATTTGGGGTTTTTCATTCAAATATTTTATTGGTTCATTTTGGTCTGACCTATAATTACTTGGTTGATTTTATAGAACTTTATTAGGACTGAAAATCATGTTAATAATGTTTATTCTTTTTTTTATTGGTGTGAAAGTTTTTTTAAATGGTGTTTGGGTAGAAAATGGGCTTTAAGTTCCATGTTTGTGTGAAAATGGTGTTTTTTAAAAGATATAACATCTTGGTTCACATTGGGCTGCCTCATAACTGAATTATTGGTTTCATTAAAGGGCATTGAACTGATATTTTGTTTTATTGACTTTAAAGTGTTCACATAGTGTGAAATGATGATATCTTAATGTGCTTTGCGTGCAAAACAATGTGACGTTTTGAGAGGTTGTTTTATTGAAAATAAAATTATTTTATTGTGTGTTTAAAATGGTATAAAATGTGTGTAGCCACTGTACAATTTGTTTGTTAGTAGAAATGATATTTTATATGAAAAATGATATGTGTTGTTTGCTGATATTGTTTGAGCACAAAAAGGAGAAGCCCGGGTACCTATGTGGGGAAAATTTGTACTAGTACAGCTAGTGGAGCAAATGGGTTTTGTCCCTGTTCCACATTGCATTAGGATAATGAAAACTCTAAATAAACTATGTGAATGATTATTTCAGACCACTAGGTTATGGTTATGTTCCCTACTAGTGGCTCGTGCACGAGAATGTATTTTTCTATCGTTACTCTACAGCGAGGTATGAGGTACATATGGCCCGAGACAACCTAGTGCTTAGGGGTGTTCCCAATTTTGATGCTCATTGGATTTGTGGTATTTACCATTTTTGTGTGGTTTTTTTGGCATTAAATTACAGTATATCACATGTCTATTTAATGTGATATCATTCTGAAATTCTCGGATTGAAAACTGTTTTCATATGAAAGTTTCATTTCATTAAATTTTAACACAATTTCACCTTGTGTATTAAAATTACTTGTTTTGTTCACATTGTATTGCATTCTCTTCAGAATAATCTGGTGGTATCTTATTAGGCTTAGGTTCACTCCCTACTTAAACCCCTTGGGTGTAAGTATACCTGCTTATACTTGACTCATGTAAAGGGAAGGCTAAGGGTGATGGTGGTTCAGAGTGTTAGTCCCCATCGTTGGGGCAGAGTTGTGGAGAAGGCTTGCGGATGATGATCCCCTTGTCCTGTGAAGTCCATGGGGATGTATTTATGTTTTCATTATTTTTTAGAAAACTTTTAGTGTCTTTAAATATATGTATTCAGATCTGGTTTTGTTAGGAATTGTTTAGCATGAAAATTTCAGATTATAATAATTGATTGTTTGTTTATGATTTATGCTTTCATACTGAGGTAAATCGTTCCCAAAACAGATTTGTTTGATTCCCGAGAACTTGTGTCTGCCCGTGGGGATACTGAATGCCCTTCGAACCTTTCCACGGGCCGGGTTTGGTGCTATTAATGGTGGCGACTAGATCTGATTCGTGACAAACCATATAGTAATCAAAAATTTTGATTACCATTTTCATCAGAATATGAATTTAGTCTGTGTCGTTTTAAGTATGTCAAGGGAACGATATATCCCGATCTATTGTTTGGTGGGTAAATAGTCATTAAAAAATAAGTGACACAAATAATATATATGTACATTAGGAATGATTCATCTAATTCATGGTGAAATTGATAATTCATCAGATGCTATTATTCATCTTACCCAGGTTCATTTACTAGAGGAATTGTTTAACAATTGTGAAAAATGATATTTTTTGGAACTAATACTGGAGTGTTGTTGAGTGGGTAATGAAGGATATAGAAGATGAAAAAATGAATATATTAGTCTTAGTCAACATGGAGCATCATAATGGGAATCTATTAATCAATCTTTTTCGCATGTGGATCATGAAAATAAGTCAGACAAACAGAATCTGAACAACATTTTTTATTAGACTGATTTGTTTTAATGAAGCTAGATGAAGCTAGTAAGATGATTTGAAATTTTTTTATAATAAACAAGGGATGTTTAGAAGTTATGAAATCATAAATTATAAAGATGAAATGTATGTCAAATTCTATTATTGAAAGATTATTTGAGAGAAAATGTAATAGTGGTTTCCCACCCATTTCATGTCAGGTGAACCTTTAAATACTAGGTAGAACATTTTAGTTTCTTATGATGATTTCATAATTTTAACATGTGTAATTTATAAAGAGGGAGTATTTATGTTTTATAGAGAAGATTAATATCATTAAAATATTTTTCTTGATGTTGTTTTCTGGATTGAATAAGAAGATGTAAAAGGTTACTGGATCAGACCGAGCCATCAAGAATTAGATCTTAGGGGAAATAGATATCTAATTTATAATTTGTTCTTGATTATTTTTATTATCTATTTTATAGAATGAAGAATATGACCGAGGATTCAGAATGAGGCATCAAACAGTGTTTTTATAGAAATTTAAGAATTGTCATTATTACCTACTACTGAGTAAGAAATCAAGGAATTGATTTTTAAATAATTACAAAAGTGGATCTATTGAAGAATCAAATTGAAATTTTCCGAACCAACTAGTTAATTTTTATTAACTTGTTACAAAAAATTGATATACATTATTTTTTTAAAATTAATCACATGAATTGTTTTATTTTTCATACTTCCATACAAGTGTAAGGGAATTTCCTACACTGTGTATAAAAAATTGATTTCTTTTTTTACTAGATTGTGTGTTATTTTGTATTCCCAAACCATTCCAAGGAAATGATACTATTAATGAGTAGTGAATATTATAAAAACTTCATTTATTGAAGATATGTGATTCTTTTATCTTTAGTAAAGTGATAATTAATTAATAGAAGTGATGGTTTCTTCATAATAAAGATAACCTAAAAGAAAAAGATATCACTAATTTAACCCCTCCTCTTCTCAGTGATACATTGATCCTAGTTGGACAATTACATGTGGGACTAGAGTTATGGTTCATTCATGTAATATTTTATAATTTTTTTTATGATAATTTGTTTTGATAAATTGAAATTGTTTGAATGGTAAATGGATTCTAATTTTTGATGAATATAACAATAATATTTGGAATAATATAATGCCACAATACCATATATTTTCTAGGAAAGATGTTTTGTAATATTGTATAGACAGATTTATTAATTTTCTTGAAAATTAACTTATTACACTTGTAGATATGAATAATGATGACAATTATTGGAGTGTTAAATTTTATTTATTATCCTCGATTTTTTAACGTTAGCTTCAGAGAGAGAAACATGTTTCTATTTCTAAAGTTAAATGATATAAGTTGAATTTTTTTTTGAAGTTAATAAGAAGGTAAATAAATAATGTCTACAAATATGGAGTCTTATTTATGAATATCATAAAAAGGTTATGTTTGAGTATATATGTAACTTCATTACAAGGGTGAATGATATTGGTAGAACCATAATATTTCTCAGTGAGAAGATATAATATTTAATTGTATTTGATACGATATTGATACTTATTCATGATATTTCTGATGACAAATTCTTGTATTTTTATGATGATGATATTCAAAATCTTTCATTTGACGACCTTCATATTACTTTCATTACTTATGAAATGGTAATGGATAAATTTATGAAAAAAAGTTGCTCGATAAATTACCTTTAAGGATACCATGTAAAAAATGTATAAAATTATTCTTGACAAAGAGGAAGGTTGTGATTCTATGTCAAAAAATTGTGGTATGTAGAAATCAAGATGAATTTTTATCATTGTTTTATAAAAATATTTAATGAACTATAGGAATGTATAAAGGGGATCTTCACTACAAAGTTTTGAATGTCTATATATTGGTGTCTAAGCACTTAATTTTCTTAAAAAATAGTTGAAAAATATATTTATTGATATTATAGAAGTCTAATATGATCTTAGAAGAAACATTGTGATATGTAAAAATCTTATTTCAAGTGAAAGAAAAGATCTATATCATAATTTTAAATGATAATATTTTTTTCAAAAGATGATGATGATAAAGGTTTTGATGATAAAGATGAAATTTTTTCTAATGTTTTTGGATAATATTAATTCATTAAAATAGTTAATGATGAGTAGTTTTGATGTGGTAGTTCTATGGAAGAAGATACTAAGACAAAGATTCAGCTAAATAGATAATTGAATTAATATGTGAGAAATATTGTATTACTTTAATGTGAAATCAAGAGTTTTAATAAGTAATTATCTACAAAAACATAAAAAAATTACACATGATATGAAAGAAATATTGAAAAAAGAGAATGAGTTTCCGAAGAAGTATACTAATAATGGAAAAAATCATATTCAACATCGTGAAGTAAATTTGAAAGAAAAGGAATAATAGTTGTATCTTTTTAAAAAATCTTTTCCAAATCTCATCAAGGTGTTATATGATTTAATATCTATGCCTCTAAAGCAGGTGAATGTTATAAAATAGATAAACCTCATTAGTATCTTTATATTTTACTTGTAATGGAATAAAATAATTTTTATAGTGTTCATATGAATAAGAAAGATGATAAAATAGTGTATTTTTTACAAACAAACAATTTTCGAAATTCAAATGTTTCAAAAATTTATATGTATGAAACAAAAATATTTACAATTGATAATTTCATCAATATTTGAATTAAATTTGAATTGAAGAAGAAGATTCCAGGTTATTACCTATATTTCACAACCTAAATTTTTTTTATTGTAAATCATTGAAATGATGTCGAAAAACATCTTCATAACTCTAAATAGTATGGATTATACAAAGGTAAATAAAAATTATATGGTTACTAATTGTATTGTGGTGGATTTGGACATACAAAAAATATTTTCTCGTTGACAAAAAATTAAAAATATCCCAAGGGGTAAAAAAATAAACGTTTTTATAGGAGTCAATCTAATCAAAGAAATAATTATGGGAAAGTAATTTTCAAAAATTAAAATAGGTTCCAATCATTGGATACTGTTTAGATGTGAACAACATGGAAATCATGAAAAAGGGTGAGTTTTTTTGTTATAGGGAAACCAACTTATTTATAACAATTTTGAGAGCCCATATGTGAACAATGATAAAGGGTAATCAAAAGATATTATTTTAGAAAATACTCTGATATACACAAAAGCATAATGAATCTTGATTTTTTAGATTTAGTTTTATTCTCATATGAAAAAGGAATTGATATTATTGATGGATGTGAAATAATTCAAATAAGGTACATTGACATTTAATAATGATGAATCACTCAGAATAAATTGTTTAGGATCCTTTATTATTGAGGGAATATTATCAAAATCCATGAAAAAATTGATTATTAATTGTTTGGAATAAAACTTGTAGATTTTTTCCCAACTATGTTATGGAGAAAATAATTTTGATTTTAGAAATGATGGATTTGTTGGGAGAATAGAGAAGGATGAAAAAGTTATTACAAAGGGTAAATGTTCAAAAGGAACCTAATTTTTATGTTTGTTAAATATAGAATTCATGTTACTTAAGAATTATGGATGAAAACTAGTTGTGGCATAAATGGTTGGGATATATGTGTAAGAGAAAGCAGATAAAGATATCAAAGTGACAAGGTGATCGTTTAATTCATGATATGTCACGAAAACGATATTAGTGTTATATAATTTGTGAGAAAGGTATTATAATAAACTCTATGAATAACAAATTTATATTCATTTTAAATGACCCTCAGAATTAATTAATTTTAGTATTTTTCATCCAATGATAATTTTTTGACTTTCATAGATAAGAACATCATTTATTTTATTTATTATTTTACTCGCATTAATTTTGTTATGTATTTGAATCCTATGTCAGAAAATATTAATATGTTTAGGGGTTTATTGGAGAATAGATTATTAGGAATGTGGATATTATGTGAAGAATTTTCAAACTGAAAATGCGGGTGAACACAAATATGAAGATTTCCAGGGCTTCCTTTAAGAACATGTAATTAATTATTAATTAAAAAGACTATAAAAACCAATACAAACTAGTGTTTATAAAATGAATAATATTAGTTTATATTATATGTGGCATATAATGTTAATTGAAAATGGAAATTATTAATATTTACGGAGGAATGTTATGAGAAACAATGTTTATATTCTAAATTAGTGATTCTATATTACATGTTCTGATATAATTCATTATGAAATTGTTTATTATAAATCCACATTTTTGAATCACTTAGGAGGTTTTTGAATTACCTCTATCATAATGATCAAAGGTGGAAACCATGGAATGATTGATCAAAAATGTGATAATGGAATCCTTCTTGCATCTCCCTAATATAGAAGATTATATTGATGTTTTAAAAAAAGAAAAAATGATAAATTTTTATTCCATGGATATAATCAATCCTGGGAATTATAAGGAAGATGTTTCATAATCACATTAATGTGAGTAATGTAAACAATATTATTTAATTCTTACAATGAAACATGAAAATGATTACAACAAATGAAATTCCTCACAAAATGGATGAATCAGACTCAAATATTTCCAATCCTGAGGTAGAATTTCATACATATCATCATAGACTGATGAAATAGGTGGAATCTCAAAAAATATTTGGGATCAACATCAATAGGTTCAAATGATTACAATATCAAAATTAATTCAAAATACTTTTTTGTATTAAAATGTTGATTGAAAATTTGTGAATGGAAATTTTGTGTATCAGGTGTGGATTCATGAATCATTAAAGAGTTGGATTATATTGAGAAGAACTATTCAGGGTAACATATACAAAAACCCAATGAAAAAATATTTTTGTAACAAATAGGGTGTTATTGAAGAATTTTAATGCATATATTTATGTGATTATAAACAAAAAAATATTGGATTTCAATTATTTCTCACATATTAGAGGTATTTATATTGATGATAAATTTTATTTTATTTTTGTAATGTTAGAAATAATTATAATCATTCTTGCTATTTATGCACAATAAAGATATAATTTTTCTAATATGGATGAAAAGTATTCCTTTCTCAATATAAAGAGTAATAATGAATTTTTAATTGAAAACCAATGAGATTTTTTATAGGGAAGGATGAAAGTTATCTGTTCATGTTAATGAATGAATTGAACTCTCTAAAGAATGCTCATAGAGCATGGTATTCCAAATTAGATACTATCATAAGGAATTTTTATTTATGAAAACGTATGGTTCATAGTAATTTTTAAAACAAAGAAATTCAGAATATTTCCCACATTGTTATTTTATAAATTTATGACATAATATTTGTTTGGAATGATGAATGAACATGTTATAGAATTCCTAAAGAGATGAGGAGTTGTTTTGAAATTTCCATGCTTTATAAAATGAGATATATTATTTGAGTAAAAATAATACATAAAAAGAACCAAATTTTTATTTCTAAATAAATGTAAGTGAGGAAAATTAGTATTAGGTTAGAATGTAAAATTTTAAATCTTATTCCATGCCAGTTTTAATGTGAAAGAAGTTTTCTAAAAATGGAGAAGGTTTGATAGTAATCTATAAAGTTAATATGATGTTGAAGTCTTCCAATCATAGATATAATTTTTTAAATTCACATCACAAATATTTTGTCCAAGCCTATGATGTTTTAATGTGCTAATGTTGATATTTTGCAATGTGGTGATCTATTGATTCAGTAGAAGTACTAATTCATCTGACAATTTGATCCACCGAGTAATACTATTTTATGTTACAATCAAGACATGTAATGTATCTAAAAGAAATATGTCACTTCTCAGACTGGTCTATCAGAAATTTTATTCCACTGATCCATCAAACGATTTATGACACTAATCCATCACTCACAATGTTTTTGTTAAAGTCCATAATATATAGAGTTATATTAGAGACAAAATATATTTTTTAGAGTTGTTGGGAAAATTGAGTATTGACATAATAGAATGATTAACCAGATGAATAACAATAATTTTGTAAACCATTTTCATGAGAATATGAATTTATGTTTTATTTCTTATTATATCAAGTGAAAAAGAAGTCCGGATTTTTTGTCAGTAGGTCAACGGTTATTATAAATGAATTAAAATTACTACATTTGAAGGAAAAATGGACCAATTCATCAGATGCATGTTAACTTCATCGTTTCTTTGAACATTGGACATCATCAAATACATGATCATTGATATAAGTAATTTTTTAACATCTAAGGTACTGTATATTTATTGTGATGTTATTTTAGAAATGTTTTGGTGGGGATTTTTCATCCTAAAAAACATTCAAAAACTCTTATGGAATTATAATTTAAAAGACTCATTAGATATCAAGAATCAAAATTGGAATTCATCTGCATTAATTATTCTCTAATGTTCATCAAGAAAATTGGAATGGAAATAGTATCATATGGATAGTATGTAACACACAGAATATTTAGTTTTGATGAAGGTTTCTGCAGTTAGTGAGATTATTCAAGAAGTTCTTCTACTAAATTAAGAAAATTTGAGAAGAAATAAAAGAGTAAAATGATATTGTTGAAATGTATATAGATTTTAATATTTCAAAATTTTGGTTTATTGAGAAATTGAAATTCAATTCCAACCCATTCCAATTCATGTAAACTAATAAATATAATGAAGTACATATTACATTATTATAAATATTTCAATGTTTTCATGTGGAAGAAAGATAAAATGAGATATGGTGCTGATTTTTTAGAGATAATAAGTATCTTGAGGATGTTTTTCGGAAAGTATATGATGAAGTGAGAGGTCAATAGATTGGGTCGACACATCAGGCTATTTATTTTAGTGAAAATTGAAGCATTTTAGAATTGTTTCTAGAGTATCCTTTGTTACCTATTTTCCAGACTGAATAATTGGAAAGTGGAATATAATTGATCCATCATACCATGTTTTTGTATAAAGTGATGAATGTTTGTTTCTACCTGGTAATGGGTAGAAAACTGAAGAATTTTGTACTGAGGAATTACACAAGTGGATTTAATGATGAATCATAATGGAAAGATTAGATCAAACTGTTGAAGGTTTATTAACTTTTTACACAAAATTATTTTATATCATTTGTGCTAATGATGAACTTTCTCTATCGTATTAATAAAATTCCAACACTATTGTACAGGTATTTTACTATTTTTTTATACACGCATAAACATTTCTTTTTAGTGTATTACATTGTATTAAATTATTCCCAAACCATGAAAAATAATAGAGACTCTTTTTGGGTAGTGAACATCATAAATACTTATGTTCAGGTGGATGCGTGGATGGTTTTTTCATCAGAAATGGTATAATTCAAAACAGGAGGTGAATAAGATGTGATAAATTGATCCTAATTGGGAATTTATTATGTGTATCAAGAAAACACTCTTTATAAATAATAATTATGGATAAGATATATTTGGCAAAATCATTATAATTTTAATACCTATAGATTCATTCATTCCAAAGCCTCATCAACTTACATTATCCCAAAAAGGTAGAATTTCTTTGAATGCCACATAATATGTACCATACCAAAAAATTTGGATGTTATCCTATAATAAGAAATATCCACAATGAATGTAATAGAGTGGTGTTCTACAATATATGATTTTGTAAATTGAGTTCCCAATGTTTCAAAAAAAATTACATTGATAAATACTATAATAACCTAAAATATAGTAACCAAGTGTTGAAATCTATATTAATACATGGGCATAAGATACAAGAGATCATATCACCATGGATCAATTATTTGGAATTCTTGATAAACCAGATAAAAATATGATTCCAATTATACATTGGAAATAATATAAAACCATTTTGAAGGTAAAATTACTTCATCCAAAAACTCAATAAATTATTACCTCTCAAAATCTAAGAGAAAATAAAATGAATAACAATGATCTAAAATATACATGAATTGTTCTGAATAGTTTAAGATATCATTAGTAAATAAGTTGTAATTAATATAGAATTTTATATAAAATTAAACCTACTACATTTAACAAATAAACTGATAATTAAATGAAACTATGTATAATATCAATGAAATAATACCATTAATAATAAAAATTGGTTTCTCAATGTAGGATATTATTAATGTTATTATTATGATATCATACATGATGATATCTTTACCATCAAGGTCTTGTCCCATGAAACATTAATTAAATGTTATTTAAATACCCATTAAAAATTTAATATGATTTTACAGCTATGTTTTCTCAAGATAATTGTCAATGAGTCGAGGTGAAATTTAATTTTAACCCACAGCCACCAATACATGTCCATATAATTCCCGAGGTATTCAATAATTAGATTAATTTATAAATAACATTCGTTTTATAAAATATCTATACCGAAGAAAGAATACCGAATATCATGATTACACAATTTTAAAAATAAAATTCATAATAATATTATGTATTTGAAAATGGTATAATGTTTGGGAAATAATAATTTCTTCGACATAGTAAATATGAATATTAATGAATAATGTACTACCATAGAATTATGATTCTAAAAAATAGAATTTTTCAACATAATTTTGTTGACCAATAATTTAATTTTAGATATATAATGATCATCAATTAGTCAACAATAGAGTTTTTAAAATAGATACACGTGTTTTGGAGAAACAAATAAAAATGAAGAAAAACATTAAAATAAGATTTCATTAAATAATAATATTTTTATAACCACTAAAAACAAATAGAATATGATAAATATCATAAATATTTATCATGGTAGAAAAATTACATTCCTCCCTATATTATATAAATATACATTTCTTTCATTTTTTCATAATTATATCAAAAATAATAATCTTCTATTAAAAATTATTAATTTTTCATTCAAAATAGGTCAATATTCAAGGATAAAATAAAAATTTCTTAATAAATAATTTTATTAATTGAACTGGTCTAATTTATAAAAATTACAAAAAATATGGAATGAAAATTGAAATATAATTAATAAAAAATATGAATAAGATAATGATTTATATTCAAATTTTCTTCTTTTGATCCATGTAAAAGAGAGGAAAAATCATTGAAAACATGGATACATCATAAATATCTATAGGATTTGAATATATATTATTTTTATGAAAGATAAATTTTATGAATCCTACATCAGAATATATATATATTTATTGAAAATTGAAACTATAAATTAAATTATTACCTATTTGGTAACATATATATTTAATTCCAATGAAATTGTAAATTTGATTTAATACATTAAGCATCATGAATAAATATATATTAATGTTTAATAAACTAAAGGGGTAGTGCATAAACCACATAAATGTTAATTAGTCAATAATACCAATTATGGCTCAATAGAGTGGAAATTGAGATTAAATCAATAAAAAAGAACATATAATAGAATTAGTGGTTAAAAATGGTGTGAAATGTTTTAATAAATTTCAATAAACAATCATAAGGGAGAAATAAAATATAATCAATCAGAGATAATTTTCATAATGAATAGTGGAATAACATAGTCAATGATGAATAATTATAACCAATTTAATTACAATTCATTAAAGAATTGCATTACATTATTATTGCTCTTTTTTGAACATATGTTATCCTCTTATATAATGATTTTCCATGTTATTAATTTATAATATAATAATTTTATCATTTTAAACATCATATATTATAAAAAATATATTATTAGTCATTCATTGACTATCATTCATTGTTATCATCAATTCTACTATTGATCGTTTATTTCTCTAATGTCAGTTTTAGTTGGTAAATTTTTAAGGAAAAATATTATAAATTAATATTCATTAATAAACATTATTTCATAAGTATCATATATACTAACTACTTGTAGCATTATAATTAATCATGTAAGGTGATGATGGAATACCTATTTAATAGATTAGTGATGCAGTAGTCCTCAATAAATACAAACAATGGATTTGTTTCCAATTTTCTGGGAGATGTACATGGATAATTATTATTCTATGAAATTATTATCATAGTAGTTTGTTGTAAATATTTATGTTGTTATATTGTAATTTTAGTACCTAACTGAAGGCAGTAAATGTTAAATAAAAATATAAATATATTGGTTATGAAAATTACATTATTTTATAAAAAAACAATTATATGTCTTCTTAAGGACCCTAGTGTTTTTTTCGGAAATCCATCAAAATTAGAATGTGGATAAAGATTTTATGGAGAGATTTGTGTTGGTTTTGGTAGTGCTAAATGGCTTAACTAGTGTAATGTATATAGGGGAAGAAGTTCCCTTTTAAAATTATGGTTACTGAAACACTTAAAATTTATTAATGTTTTATAATATTTTTAAGTCACATTATATGGAAAATATTCCAAAAAACCCCTTTTTCAATGTTGATATGGTTAATATATGAATAATATCATAAAATTATAGTTTCCTTGGGCATCAAGATCATATAAGGCATGTGGCCAACTTTTCTTCTTTCTGTGATCGATGATCAATCCAAGATTCACACAATGATAACTTTTGAGGTCAAAATACTGAATCAATGAATATAAACAAAAGATATAATTATAGAGATAATAGAGAATATCAAAAAAAATACTTATCAGTAATTTAATTAGAAAAATAATCATATAGATGGAATTATTTCTTTATTGAATGATCTAAAATTAGATCTGCATTATTCCATCATTGTGTTGCAGATATCATGAGTAGATTACCTCTAATGGTGTTCCAAAAGGGGTTCCATGAATATCTGAACAAGGCTGTAAGGATATTTGGGTTCTATTAGAAGGAAACCTAATCACATGTGTCATCCCCTATTGATCGCCACGAGAACCACTTCCAAATAATTCTTCGGGATCTCTCCTGACTTGACAGTGACTGGTGGAGGAAGATCGCTCTCCATTATTAAGATCATTTTGGTTAACAGATCTCTCTAGGGTGCAAGAGGATTTACCAAATCCATTTATCACTACTCAGAAAAATAATTGTTATATTTGAAAAATAATTTAATTGTGATTCTATATTGCAAGTGTAAAAATATGATAATTGCACAAGTTCTATTTATTATCTTTTTATTCCTTGTGGAACCTCATATAAATAATAATAATTATATTATTATTTATTGGCATATGATTAACTATTTAATTAAAATAAATGTTATTCAGTCGTATAATATTCAATATTTACTATTTCTCATAGGACCATTTAACTCGGTCCGCCATTCCTCCCTATTATTTATTAGTCCTTTAATAATGAATATTTGTTTATAAAATAAATTTCCTGTAATTATTCACCAATAATATATATATATATATATATTATTAACTAAATAAGAAATAAATATTTAAATTTGATCAATAATACACTTATAATTATTAAGAAACATAAAAAATAATATTTAATCAACTTACTAAATTATAAATAATAATATATTATTTAATTCTAATTCAAGATACACCTAGTATGTGACCATATATGATTCTTACTCAGTGACATTACGTGAAGCAATCTAAACTACACGAATAGAATCTACAACACACTAAGGAAACAATAGATAAATATGTTAATGCTGAAATGATATCATTCCACATAATATTTCTTATTGTTTAATATAACTCGACATCATGGTATCTCAAATCAAATAGGCAGAATACTAGATCCGTCGACCTATATGCTCGATGTATCTTTATTTGACTTATCTGCAATTGAAATTTCCTAATTTAAAACATGAAAATTGATTTACATATGATATATCATTTCCATCAAAGAGTTTGAGATATCAAATTCCATTAAAGATGACAGGAGACAAATCCTTTCATGTATTATTAAATAATGTAATATTTATCCTGAATCACCCAAAGTATCCTTCTTCGATGTGAACATATGTAACTATAATGTTTAATAATACATCAATTTATTCTCCTCTTTACAAACATTAATAATAATATTAATGTCTAAGGGCCAATACACACATCCATAGATAGGAGTATCCCATGACACATATAAATATAGGTATCTTACTGAGGGTCTCTATAACACCCCAACCCCAGTTACCCAAAGTTGGTGCATTATTTACATAAAATTTTTATGATCATAAGTGATCAAATCACGAATGATCGATCAGTTCAGTTTCCTTGGAAGTACTAGATATATTCATAAGGTTAACATTACATCATGAAATAAAAAAATCAAAAACATTTTCCCCTATGGAAACACACTTATATCCTTAGTATATCATTAATGGTCAGCCATAAAATACTTCTTCCCATTTTGGGAAAAATAAAACATAGAAATGGGTGATCTCAGATCCTCAGTAAGGATAACAATATAAGGGAAACTTTCATAAATTAGCAGAAAAATTTAAGGAAATGTATAAGATAAAAATCATTTTAAAAATAATATTCAGCATAATAGGGTGAAGATAAAATCCAATATTTCCATTTACATAATCACATGGATATTATATTTGTCGAATAATCACATTAAATATCAAGAGCCACTTTTATAATGATGGAATGAATAATTACAAACTTCACAACCACATAGTCAAGGCACTGTGCCAAGACTACAAATAATATTTTTTCAAGGCCTTGTACTAAGACAGTAGTTTGAATCATGAGACATACCAATGCATACATTATATATAGAGGGATCCAACCGTCACTTACTAAGTCAAATACATTCTTCATATGAAAAGGATTAAACATAACATAAAAATTCTTATTAAAACTACCATGCTAAATGTCAATACATTATCCATAAACCATGAAAGGTGTAAAAATAACACATAGAACGTAAAACATATCACAAAACCATCAATTCAATATAGAGTATGTAACAACCCGAGATTTTATGAAAAATATTCTTTTTAATTTTATTAATGTCTTGTGTTGTACGCTACACCAAAAGGAGATTACACAATACGCATCCTTGACTTGCCTTGCATTACACGCAATCACAACCTTCCTCGATAGCGTGTGTAGTACGCAATACTGAGTTTCACGAAACAACGATATGCTATTAAAATATTATTAAAACTAGCCGTTATGAATAGTAATAACCACTTTTTAAATTTTAGAAATTTTAGCTCTCAAAATGGACTTCATTTTTGGATTCGGAGTATCAAATTTAGCCTAAGGTGATATTTTGGTACTTTTCGGATAACTTTCATATTCTAATGAATAGTGAAAATTACTAAATTATAATTAAAAAAAACTTTTTTAATCGAAATAATTAATAGTGATAAATTATTAATTTGAGTGGTTTTAAAGTATATTTAGAATATATTTTTACAATTTAATACAATGTTGGTCATTGGTTGTAATTTCACATTTAAACCAGACATAATCAAGTGTCAATCTTTTGATAGATTTTGTTTCTTAAAAAACACGCTATTTGTTTTAACAGCGGGATTTAATTATAAAATTAATTAATGCAACTTCTATATTATGAATTTGGTAAAATAGAATTCATTTTTGAATTCGGAATATGAAATATAGCTTAGGATGAAATTTTGGCATTTTTCGGAAAACTTTCAATTTTTGATGAATAGTGAAACCACTAAGTGGTAGGTTAAAAACGGAATTTTGCATAAAACTTAATTTTACCGCTTCTGTGAATGGAATTTCGAAAATCCGAGAGACACAGTTAATATCAAGGACTACAATGTGGTTCAATGAGATGAAAATAATTTTTTGGTGAATAGTAACTTTTTACTTTTTTTACCGCGGTTAATAGTAAATTGGGTAACTAAGGGTAAATATGATATTAATATTACCCTAACACATGTCCTAATTCTATTGGACAAGTGTAATTCGACCAAAAACAAACTTAGGAATAAAATATGACCATTTAGGCCCACTTGGATTAGATTAGGACATTTATTATTAATTTATTTAAAGAAGGGTTAAAATAGTTAAAATCAAAGTTTAATAAGTAAATCATTTATAATATGGGGATATACAGAAGATAAATTCGATTGTAAATATTAATTAGAAAGCTAAAAATATTTCCTACATGATGGTATTTTATTTGTAATTTTTAGACATCAAATAATTTAATTTATTTATGACACAAAGATGATGCAGTAATTATCTTATTAATGAAATATTGACATAATTGATAATATAAATACCAAAATAAATGTAATTTAAGACTTTTTATGAATTCCACTAATTTTCTAGGTTACAATGATATATTAATGTTGATTTAATCAACTTTGTTCAAACATATAATTCTGTTATGACTTTCAAAAAAATCATATATCAAATAGTGTCAAAATTGACACAAAATAGTTTTTAAATCAAATATTATATTATTAATTATTATTTTATTCCTAAAAATCTATGGTTCGGCCAAATGACTTAGATAAGGATATATATATTAATAATAAACAATTTGGGGTTCGTTTGGCATGTTATAGTAAGTTTATTAACCATATAGTGAAAGAAAAAAAAAAGACATGGTAAAAGTTAAATTATTTAACTTAGAGTTAAATCTAATTGATAAGGTTAAAATAATACCCTAAACATGTCTAAATCTTATTGGTTGATAGGATTTCGACCCATCCCCACCTTATCTTCGAAATAAGACCCTTTGGAGCCATTATAAACCGATTTTGACTTTAATATAAAATAATATTTTGAGATATTCCTAAGGTGCCCCTCTCCTCCCTTATAAAAGGGGTACCTCCTCCCCCTCCTCCTCACACAAATTTGAGCACTCAAGCTCGGCCAAACCCTGCCATTTTCTCCTCTCCACTTCCCTAGAATAGTCCTAGAGGTCCTGGTCTTCTCCAAAGACCACTCTTAGTTCCTTAAGTGGAGGATTCAAAGAGGCGTTCCAAAGAAGAGGAGCTCCGGACACGTACAAAGCAAATTGGACCTAAGGTAAGGGAAATATCACAATCTCATTTTTATCCGAGATTGTTTATTCGTAAGTATTTACTGGGGTGTATTTTATCATCCACATCCATGTTTCATCAATATGTAATATTATTTCCATCCACCTACAATTGTTTAAATCCATTTTTACCCTTTGGTGAGTTTTTAGTAAAAAATATGAAAGGAATCTTTTGACGTTTTTCATACGAGGTGCCTTTTTGACTTTTCCGACAAAAGTACGAAGAATGTTTTTTTTAACTTATACGGCATGAATGGATTTTTAAAAGATTATTTCCAAGAAACTTCCTTTACAAGTTTTCAAGTTTATTTTTAATCAACTTCTTTTATTTTAAAGTCGTATGACATGTTAAGAAAGGAAAAGTGTTTTTGAAGAAGAAAGGATATTTTCCTCAAGAATGGAGTTCAAGTATTTTATCAAAATTATTTTCCATCTAAGATAATAAAAGGGTTCTGTTTTTATCCCTATTATTACATTGGTTTGATTATGTTGTGATGGAAATATTTTTATGAATTCCTTTATCTTATATGATTTGTTTTATGATGTCATGATGTTTCAAGAATCCCATTTTTGTTACATGTGTTATGCGATGATGTATGATTTATGATTATGTGGCACACATAAGAAAGGATTCATTATAAGATGGGTGGGACCTATATCTCCCTCCAATGCATTGGGTAATGATTTTATATCTCATGAGATAGACATGGCTGGAAAGGTAGGTTATACCGGTTCAGTGAAACAGGACTGAAACAAGGGTTACTCGATTCAGAAAGAGACTTTGTCCACTAAGATAGTCTTGGCAATGAGTCTTGACTAACAAGAAATGATTTTCTATGATTTTGTGTGTATGCCACAAAGTTTCATGTTTTATGTTATTCTTATTGGGATTTCATTTCACTACTATGATTTATCCCATGATATGAAATTATGCTCTCTTTTGCAGGTTATGATTTCCAAAAGTTATGTTCTTATGAATATGATGTGATTGATTTTTCTTTTGTTTACCCTTACTGAGCATTTGAGCTCACCCTTTTATGTTTTCTTTTCCCCAGGATATAAAGAAAGGTTTTAGGTAAAAAAAAAGGAAGATCTTTATGGGAGATGCTGAAGATCTTTCACCACGATTAGAAGATTACGTTCCGAGTTTCCAAAAACACTAAACTATTACGATCCTTATGTGTGTGTTTTTGTTATGTACTAAGTATTCCGCAAAAGTAATGTAATGTCCATGTACGTCAGGATACGGGTCTCTACAGTTGGTATCAGAGGAAAGGTTTAGTCAACCTTTGGAAACTAGGATGCGAGAACTTTAGTGAGATCCCTAGAGATATTTCTAAGGTATGTCTAGGGATGTCTCTAAGGTTAAGTATACGTATAGGTTATAGTCCTAGAATTGCGCTAACGATCTTCGAATTTAACCTAAGATTTTAGATATTGAGGGTACTACCCCTTTAATATGTTGTTTTCCCTAGCATGATTTTTGCCTCTCATACTATTCTTTTGGGGTTTTAGACGATGGCTGGAACCCAAAGGAACCGTGTTAATGCGGAATGTGATGGGCAATGCAATGATTGTCCCCCTGAGCAACCAAACGATATGGGAGCCGGAATGCAAAATCTTGTAGCCATGCTCACAGAAATTTCTCAAGCTATGAATCATGCAGGACTTCCAAACGAGCAAAGGAAGGAGCAACATTCTGTTGAATCCTTCATGAGGCAGCGTCCACCTTCTTTCAGTGGGTCTACTGATCCATTAGTTTCTGAACAATGGATTAGTACTACTGAAAAGATATTTTCAGTTCTTCAATGTTCTAAACATGATAAAGTCATCCTAGCAGTGTATCGTTTGGAAGGAGATGCTGATCAATGGTGGAATCTTATTAAGAATACGAGGCAAAGGGATGAAATTGAGTCTATGGAATGGGACGAGTTCAAGAACTTATTTTTCAATAAGTACTTCCCTCGTATTCTCCAAACAAAGATGGAGAAAGAGTTTCTTGAACTGAAGAAAAGGGATGATGAATCTGTTGGTACCTATGAAGCGAATTTTACAAGACTTGCAAGGTACGTTTCTGGTATTATCATCCAACCTGAAAGTAAAGTTGATCGATTTTTTAGTGGCTTAAAACCAAGTCTTCGAAGGGCATTAGCTATAAGAGACTTCAGTAGCTATGAAGAAATTGTGCGTTGTGCTATCAAGGTAGAAATGGAAGTTGGTGTTACATATCCATCTCATGGGTTTGACAAGAAACGAAATATGGAGTTCAAGGAGAAAACTCAGAATAATGGTGAAAAGAAGATGAATGTTTCCTTATGAACAAAGTGTGGAAAGAAGCATGGTGGAGATTGTCTTAAAGGGACTAGAAAATGTTTTAAGTGTGGAAAAGAAGGTCATCGAGCCGCTGAGTGTCGAAGTAATGGAAAATGGGATTCTAATGAAGTGAATAAAGCAAACACTACAGAGAACGTACAACCAACACTTCAATGCTTCAAGTGCAAGGAAATGGGGCATTATGCTAATAAATGCCCTAATCCAAGGGTTAGTGATGATCGACATGAGCAACCGCTTAAGGAAAAGGACAAAGGGAAGTCACATGCGATCAATATTGGCAATGTTGAATATGACAACGATGTGGTGGAATGATTAAGTGTTTATGTAAGGGGATTCCAAAATAATGTTGTATTTTGGAATATTGGAATATTTATGTATTGGTCTAATGTGGTATTCAAAGTGATTGAGATATTATGTGCATAATGAAGGGAAAATGAGAAAATGAAATGTTTAACAGTATTCATGAGCTCATGATTGATATAAGGACTAAGTTTGAGTATATAGAATTTTGAGGATTTTGGTATGTGAAAAGTGTTAACTTTTAACTGCATTCATGTTTTCACTAAGGTATTCAAGAGAATACACGATTAAGGACTTTGAATGTTTGGAATGTGACCAACAAAACATATCTTATGATATATGGGGATCGATGATGGTGTTAAATCTATGGTAATCATTTTCACTATATTATGAGAGTCGACTGCAGTATTATGGATAAGCCTAAAAGATTGGAATGGATTATGTTGGACATAAGTTAGTATTGTTTGTTTTTTTCGATATTATTGATGGGATGTTATATAGTTTTGGAAAAAGGACAACCTGCAGGACGGGCGACAACCCATCGCTTCGGACAAGGCTGTGGGAATCGAACCCACAACCGAAGTGCGACTGGCCTTTATCGCCTACCACTGACCTACAGGAAGTCCCTGTTTAGTAGAAACTAGTTGTATTATATTAAGCAGTATGATATATGAAGTATAAGTCAATTTTAGGAACCATATATGATTAATCTCACTATAGAATGACTTATGTATATTTAATAACTTTTTCTAACCTTTTTTTTGAGACATATGGAATGACCCGTCATTCTATCACATGATCTTCTAACACTTCACGAATAACAAATTCAACTTTATTTATTTAAGAGATGAAGTGAAAATTGTTCAAGGCAGGAACAACAGTGAGATTGTACCAAAATAAAGTAAGTATTTATTCTAATTCAAATTTTCAACTTTAGGGAAATGATCTTGAAAACCAAAAATGTTGTCCTAGTGATCTTATACCTGATGAATCAGATGGTACCTTAGATCATCACAAATTTATGGCTTTGTGATTGCTGGCTTTTCCATAGCCATGTTCTCTACCACTCTCTATCAGAACATGATGGTTAGATTTCACTTCCATACCCATATTTTCACCTATGTGGAAACCCAGTGATTAGTTTATTTGGGTAACCGTTACGTTTCATACTTTTGTTTTTAAAGATTGGTTTTGATATTCCTTTTTACGATGTGGGTTTCTATTAAAGAAACTTTCGAATAGTAAACCATTTATAACCCCGACGAATTTCGAGGGCGAAATTCATTTTAAGGGGGGTAGAATGTAACAACCCGAGATTTTATGAAAAATATTCTTTTTAATTTTATTAATGTCTTGTGTTGTACGCTACACCAAAAGGAGCTTACACAATACACATCCTTGACTTGCCTTGCATTACACGCAATCACAACTTTCCTCGATAGCGTGTGTAGTACGCAATACTGAGTTTCACGAAACAACGATATGCTATTAAAATATTATTAAAACAAGCCGTTATAAATAGTAATAACCACTTTTTAAATTTTAGAAATTTTAGATCTCAAAATGGACTTCATTTTTGGATTCGGAGTATCGAATTTAGCCTAAGGTGAAATTTTGGTACTTTTCGGATAACTTTCATATTCTAATGAATAGTGAAAATTACTAAATTATAATTAAAAACAAATTTTTTAATCGAAATAATTAATAGTGATAAATTATTAATTTGAGTGGTTTTAAAGTATATTTAGAATATATTTTTACAATTTAATACAATGTTGGTCATTGGTTGTAATTTCACATTTAAACCAGACATAATCAAGTGTCAATCTTTTGATAGATTTTGTTTCTTAAAAAACACGCTATTTGTTTTAACAGCGGGATTTAATTATAAAATTAATTAATGCAACTTCTATGTTATGAATTTGGTAAAATAAACTTCATTTTTGAATTCGGAATATGAAATATAGCTTAGGATGAAATTTTGGCATTTTTCTGAAAACTTTCAATTTTTGATTAATAGTGAAACCACTAAGTGGTAGGTTAAAAACGGAATTTTGCATAAAACTTAATTTTACCGCTTCTGTGAATGGAATTTCGAAAATCCGAGAGACACGGTTAATATCAAGGACTACAATGTGGTTCAATGAGATGAAAATAATTTTTTGGTGAATAGTAACTTTTTACTTTTTTTACCGCGGTTAATAGTAAATTGGGTAACTAAGGGTAAATATGATATTAATATTACCCTAACACATGTCCTAATTCTATTGGACAAGTGTAATTCGACCAAAAACAAACTTAGGAATAAAATATGACCATTTAGGCCCACTTGGATTAGATTAGGACATTTATTATTAATTTATTTAAAGAAGGGTTAAAATAGTTAAAATCAAAGTTTAATAACTAAATCATTTATAATATGGGGATATACAGAAGATAAATTCGATTGTAAATATTCATTAGAAAGCTAAAAATATTTCCTACATGATGGTATTTTATTTGTAATTTTTAGACATCAAATAATTTAATTTATTTATGACACAAAGATGATGCAGTAATTATCTTATTAATGAAATATTGACATAATTGATAATATAAATACCAAAATAAATGTAATTTAAGACTTTTTATGAATTCCACTAATTTTCTAGGTTACAATGATATATTAATGTTGATTTAATCAACTTTTTTGGAACATATAATTCTGTTATGACTTTCACAAAAATCATATATCAAATAGTGTCAAAATTGACACAAAATAGTTTTTAAATCAAATATTATATTATTAATTATTATTTTATTCCTAAAAATCTATGGTTCGGCCAAATGACTTAGATAAGGATATATATGTTAATAACAAACAATTTGGGGTTCGTTTGGCATGTTATAGTAAGTTTATTAACCATATAGTGAAAGAAAACAAAAAGACATGGTAAAAGTTAAATTATTTAACTTAGAGTTAAATCTAATTGATAAGGTTAAAATAATACCCTAAACATGTCTAAATCTTATTGGTTGATAGGATTTCGACCCATCCCCACCTTATCTTCGAAATTAGACCCTTTGGAGCCATTATAAACCGATTTTGACTTTAATATAAAATAATATTTTGAGATATTCCTAAGGTGCCCCTCTCCTCCCTTATAAAAGGGGTACCTCCTCCCCCTCCTCCTCACACAAATTTGAGCACTCAAGCTCGGCCAAACCCTGCCATTTTCTCCTCTACACTTCCCTAGAATAGTCCTAGAGGTCCTGGTCTTCTCCAAAGACCACTCTTAGTTCCTTAAGTGGAGGATTCAAAGAGGCGTTCCAAAGAAGAGGAGCTTCGGACACGTACAAAGCAAATTGGACCTAAGGTAAGGGAAATATCACAATCTCATTTTTATCCGAGATTGTTTATTCGTAAGTATTTACTGGGGTGTATTTTATCATCCACATCCATGTTTCATCAATATGTAATATTATTGCCATCCACCTACAATTTTTTAAATCCATTTTTACCCTTTGGTGAGTTTTTAGTAAAAAATATGAAAGGAATCTTTTGACGTTTTTCATACGAGGTGCCTTTTTGACTTTTCCGACAAAAGTACGAAGAATGTTTTTTTTAACTTATACGGCATGAATGGATATTTAAAACATTATTTCCAAGAAACTTCCTTTACAAGTTTTCAAGTTTATTTTTAATCAACTTCTTTTATTTTAAAGTCGTATGACATGTTAAGAAAGGAAAAGTGTTTTTGAAGAAGAAAGGATATTTTCCTCAAGAATGGAGTTCAAGTATTTTATCAAAATTATTTTCCATCTAAGATAATAAAAGGGTTCTGTTTTTATCCCTATTATTACATTGGTTTGATTATGTTGTGATGGAAATATTTTTATGAATTCCTTTATCTTATATGATTTGTTTTATGATGTCATGATGTTTCAAGAATCCCATTTTTGTTACATGTGTTATGCGATGATGTATGATTTATGATTATGTGGCACACATAAGAAAGGATTCATTATAAGATGGTTGGGACCTATATCTCCCTCCAATGCATTGGGTAATGATTTTATATCTCATGAGATAGACATGGCTGGAATGGTAGGTTATACCGGTTCAGTGAAACAGGACTGAAACGAGGGTTACTCAATTCAGAAAGGGACTTTGTCCACTAAGATAGTCTTGGCAATGAGTCTTGACTAATAAGAAATGATTTTCTATGCTTTTGTGTGTATTCCACAAAGTTTCATGTTTTATGTTATGGTTATTGGGATTTCATTTCACTACTATGATTTATCCCATGATATGAAATTATGCTCTCTTTTGCAGGTTAAGATTTCCAAAAGTTATGTTCTTATGAATATGATGTGATTGATTTTTCTTTTGTTTACCCTTACTGAGCATTTGAGCTCACCCTTTTATGTTTTCTTTTCCCCAGGATATAAAGAAAGGTTTTAGGTAAAAAAAAGGAAGATCTTTATGGGAGATGCTGAAGATCTTTCACCACGATTAGAAGATTACGTTCCGAGTTTCCAAAAACACTAAACTATTACGATCCTTATGTGTGTGTTTTTGTTATGTACTAAGTATTCCGCAAAAGTAATGTAATGTCCATGTACGTCAGGATACGGGTCTCTACAGTTGGTATCAGAGGAAAGGTTTAGTCAACCTTTGGAAACTAGGATGCGAGAACTTTAGTGAGATCCCTAGAGATATTTCTAAGGTATGTCTAGGGATGTCTCTAAGGTTAAGTATACGTATAGGTTATAGTCCTAGAATTGCGCTAACGATCTTCGAATTTAACCTAAGATGTTAGATATTGAGGGTACTACCCCTTTATTATGTTGTTTTCCCTAGCATGATTTTTGCCTCTCATACTATTCTTTTGGGGTTTTAGACGATGGCTGGAACCCAAAGGAACCGTGTTAATGCGGAATGTGATGGGCAATGCAATGATTGTCCCCCTGAGCAACCAAACGATATGGGAGCCGGAATGCAAAATCTTGTAGCCATGCTCACACAAATTTCTCAAGCTATGAATCATGCAGGACTTCCAAACGAGCAATGGAAGGAGCAACATTCTGTTGAATCCTTTATGAGGCAGCGTCCACCTTCTTTCAGTGGGTCTACTGATCCATTAGTTGCTGAACAATGGATTAGTACTACTGAAAAGATATTTTCAGGTCTTCAATGTTCTAAACATGATAAAGTCATCCTAGCAGTGTATCGTTTGGAAGGAGATGATGATCAATGGTGGAATCTTATTAAGAATACGAGGCAAAGGGATGAAATTGAGTCTATGGAATGGGACGAGTTCAAGAACTTATTTTTCAATAAGTACTTCCCTCGTATTCTCTAAACAAAGATGGAGAAAGAGTTTCTTGAACTGAAGCAAAGGGATGATGAATCTGTTGGTACCTATGAAGCGAATTTTACAAGACTTGCAAGGTACGCTTCTGGTATTATCATCCAACCTGAAAGTAAAGTTGATCGATTTTTTAGTGGCTTAAAACCAAGTCTTCGAAGGGCATTAGCTATAAGAGACTTCAGTAGCTATGAAGAAATTGTGCGTTGTGCTATCAAGGTAGAAGTGGAAGTTGGTGTTACATATCCATCTCATGGGTTTGACAAGAAACGAAATATGGAGTTCAAGGAGAAAACTCAGAATAATGGTGAAAAGAAGATGAATGTTTCCTTATGAACAAAGTGTGGAAAGAAGCATGGTGGAGATTGTCTTAAAGGGACTAGAAAATGTTTTAAGTGTGGAAAAGAAGGTCATCGAGCAGCTGAGTGTCGAAGTAATGGAAAATGGGATTCTAATGAAGTGAATAAAGCAAACAGTGCAGAGAACGTACAACCAACACTTCAATGCTTCAAGTGCAAGGAAATGGGGCATTATGCTAATAAATGCCCTAATCCAAGGGTTAGTGATGATCGACATGAGCAACCGCTTAAGGAAAAGGACAAAGGGAAGTCACATGAGATCACTATTGGCAATGTTGAATATGACAACGATGTGGTGGAATGATTAAGTGTTTATGTAAGGGGATTCCAAAATAATGTTGTATCTTGGAATATTGGAATATTTATGTATTGGTCTAATGTGGTATTCAAAGTGATTGAGATATTATGTGCATAATGAAGGGAAAATGAGAAAATGAAATGTTTAACAGTATTCATGAGCTCATGATTGATATAAGGACTAAGTTTGAGTATATAGAATTTTGAGGATTTTGGTATGTGAAAAGTGTTAACTTTTAACTGCATTCATGTTTTCACTAAGGTATTCAAGAGAATACACGATTAAGGACTTTGAATGTTTGGAATGTGACCAACAAAACATATCTTATGATATATGGGGATCGATGATGGTGTTAAATCTATGGTAATCATTTTCACTATATTATGAGAGTCGACTGCAGTATTATGGATAAGCCTAAAAGATTGGAATGGATTATGTTGGACATAAGTTAGTATTGTTTGTTTTTTTCGATATTATTGATGGGATGTTATATAGTTTTGGAAAAAGGACAACCTGCAGGACGGGCGACAACTCATCGCTTCGGACAAGGCTGTGGGAATCGAACCCACAACCGAAGTGCGACTGGCCTTTATCGCCTACCACTGACCTACAGGAAGTCCCTGTTTAGTAGAAACTAGTTTTATTATATTAATCAGTATGATATATGAAGTATAAGTAAATTTTAGGAACCATATATGATTAATCTCACTATAGAATGACTTATGTATATTTAATAACTTTTTCTAACCTTTTTTTTGAGACATATGGAATGACCCGTCATTCTATCACATGATCTGCTAACACTTCACGAATAACAAATTCAACTTTATTTATTTAAGAGATGAAGTGAAAATTGTTCAAGGCAGGAACAACAGTGAGATTGTACCAAAATAAAGTAAGTATTTATTCTAATTCAAATTTTCAACTTTAGGGAAATGATCTTGAAAACCAAAAATGTTGTCCTAGTGATCTTATACCTGATGAATCAGATGGTACCTTAGATCATCACAAATTTATGGCTTTGTGATTGCTGGCTTTTCCATAGCCATGTTCTCTACCACTCTCTATCAGAACATGATGGTTAGATTTCACTTCCATACCCATATTTTCACCTATGTGGAAACCCAGTGATTAGTTTATTTGGGTAACCGTTACGTTTCATACTTTTGTTTTTAAAGATTGGTTTTGATATTCCTTTTTACGATGTGGGTTTCTATTAAAGAAACTTTCGAATAGTAAACCATTTATAACCCCGACGAATTTCGAGGGCGAAATTCATTTTAAGGGGGGTAGAATGTAACAACCCGAGATTTTATGAAAAATATTCTTTTTAATTTTATTAATGTCTTGTGTTGTACGCTACACCAAAAGGAGCTTACACAATACACATCCTTGACTTGCCTTGCATTACACGCAATCACAACCTTCCTCGATAGCGTGTGTAGTACGCAATACTGAGTTTCACGAAACAACGATATGCTATTAAAATATTATTAAAACAAGCCGTTATGAATAGTAATAACCTCTTTTTAAATTTTAGAAATTTTAGCTCTCAAAATGGACTTCATTTTTGGATTCGGAGTATCGAATTTAGCCTAAGGTGAAATTTTGGTACTTTTCGGATAACTTTCATATTCTAATGAATAGTGAAAATTACTAAATTATAATTAAAAACAAATTTTTTAATCGAAATAATTAATAGTGATAAATTATTAATTTGAGTGGTTTTAAAGTATATTTAGAATATATTTTTACAATTTAATACAATGTTGGTCATTGCTTGTAATTTCACATTTAAACCAGACATAATCAAGTGTCAATCTTTTGATAGATTTTGTTTCTTAAAAAACACGCTATTTGTTTTAACAGCGGGATTTAATTATAAAATTAATTAATGCAACTTATATGTTATGAATTTGGTAAAATAAACTTCATTTTTGAATTCGGAATATGAAATATAGCTTAGGATGTAATTTTGGCATATTTCTGAAAACGTTCAATTTTTGATGAATAGTGAACCACTAAGTGGTAGGTTAAAAATGGAATTTTGCATAAAACTTAATTTTACCGCTTCTGTGAATGGAATTACGAAAATCCGAGAGACACGGTTAATATCAAGGACTAAAATGTGGTTCAATGAGATGAAAATAATTTTTTGGTGAATAGTAACTTTTTACTTTTTTTTACCGCGGTTAATAGTAAATTGGGTAACTAAGGGTAAATATGATATTAATATTACCCTAACACATGTCCTAATTCTATTGTACAAGTGTAATTCGACCAAAAACAAACTTAGGAATAAAATATGACCATTTAGGCCCACTTGGATTAGATTAGGACATTTATTATTAATTTATTTAAAGAAGGGTTAAAATAGTTAAAATCAAAGTTTAATAAGTAAATCATTTATAATATGGGGTTATACATAAGATAAATTCGACTGTAAATATTCATTAGAAAGCTAAAAAGATTTCCTACATAATGGTATTTTATTTGTAATTTTTAGACATCAAATAATTTAATTTATTTATGACACAAAGATGATGCAGTAATTATCTTATTAATGAAATATTGAAATAATTGATAATATAAATACCAAAATAAATGTAATTTAAGACTTTTTATGAATTCCACTAATTTTCTAGGTTACTATGATATATTAATGTTGATTTAATCAACTTGTTTCGAACATATAATTCTGTTATGACTTTCACAAAAATCATATATCAAATAGTGTCAAAATTGACACAAAATAGTTTTTAAATCAAATATTATATTATTAATTGTTATTTTATTCCTAAAAATCTAAGGTTCGTCCAAATGACTTAGATAAGGATATATATATTAATAATAAACAATTTGGGGTTCTTTTGGCATGTTATAGTAAGTTTATTAACCATATAGTGAAAGAAAACAAAAAGACATGGTAAAAGTTAAATTATTTAACTAAGAGTTAAATCTAATTGATAAGGTTAAAATAATACCCTAAACTTGTCTAAATCTTATTGGTTGATAGGATTGCGACCCATCCCCACCTTATCTTCGAAATAAGACCCTTTGGAGCCATTATAAACCGATTTTGACTTTAATATAAAATAATATTTTGAGATATTCCTAAGGTGCCCCTCTCCTCCCTTATAAAAGGGGTACCTCCTCCCCCTCCTCCTCACACAAATTTGAGCACTCAAGCTCGGCCAAACCCTGCCATTTTCTCCTCTCCACTTCCCTAGAATAGTCCTAGAGGTCCTGGTCTTCTCCAAAGACCACTCTTAGTTCCTTAAGTGGAGGATTCAAAGAGGCGTTCCAAAGAAGAGGAGCTTCGGACACGTACAAAGCAAATTGGACCTAAGGTAAGGGAAATATCACAATCTCATTTTTATCCGAGATTGTTTATTCGTAAGTATTTACTGGGGTGTATTTTATCATCCAAATCCATGTTTCATCAATATGTAATATTATTTCCATCCACCTACAATTGTTTAAATCCATTTTTACCCTTTGGTGAGTTTTTAGTAAAAAATATGAAAGGAATCTTTTGACGTTTTTCATACGAGGTGCCTTTTTGACTTTTCTGACAAAAGTACGAAGAATGTTTTTTTTAACTTATACGGCATGAATGGATTTTTAAAACATTATTTCCAAGAAACTTCCTTTACAAGTTTTCAAGTTTATTTTTAATCAACTTATTTTATTTTAAAGTCGTATGACATGTTAAGAAAGGAAAAGTGTTTTTGAAGAAGAAAGGATATTTTCCTCAAGAATGGAGTTCAAGTATTTTATCAAAATTATTTTCCATCTATGATAATAAAAGGGTTCTGTTTTTATCCCTATTATTACATTGGTTTGATTATGTTGTGATGGAAATATTTTTATGAATTCCTTTATCTTATATGATTTGTTTTATGATGTCATGATTTTTCAAGAATCCAATTTTTGTTACATGTGTTATGCGATGATGTATGATTTATGATTATGTGGCACACATAAGAAAGGATTCATTATAAGATGGGTGGGACCTATATCTCCCTCCAATGCATTGGGTAAAGATTTTATATCTCATGAGATAGACATGGCTGGAATGGTAGGTTATACCGGTTCAGTGAAACAGGACTGAAACGAGGTTTACTCGATTCAGAAAGGGACTTTGTCCACTAAGATAGTCTTGGCAATGAGTCTTGACTAACAAGAAATGATTTTCTATGATTATGTTTGTATGCCACAAAGTTTCATGTTTTAAGTTATGCTTATTGGGATTTCATTTCACTACTATGATTTATCCCATGATATGAAATTATGCTCTCTTTTGCAGGTTAAGATTTCCAAAAGTTATGTTCTTATGAATATGATGTGATTGATTTTTCGTTTGTTTACCCTTACTGAGCATTTGAGCTCACCCTTTTATGTTTTCTTTTCCCCAGGATATAAAGAACGGTTTTAGGTAAAAAAAAAGGGAAGATCTTTATGGGAGATGCTGAAGATCTTTCACCACGATTAGAAGATTACGTTCCGAGTTTCCAAAGACACTAAACTATTACGATCCTTGTGTGTGTGTTTTTGTTATGTACTAAGTATTCCGCAAAAGTAATGTAATGTCCATGTACGTCAGGCTTCGGGTCTCTATAGAGTATTTGAATCATAATAAATCAACCTCGATCAAGAATAAAATCTCAAAAAGGATGTTGACATAATTGAAAATTATATTAAATAAATATTTGAAGGAAATATAATATTTTTAGGAAATCATTTAAAAGTCATACAATTTATAATTTATTTCATTTAAAAGACAGTTTTGAATCAAAGTGTCCCATACAACATTGAAACATTTGAATGGAATTAAAATTTTAAATCATTCATGTCCATATAAATAAATCTTTAGAACTATTTTGCAAACATGGAAATTAATGAGAATGAATTAGAAGAATAAATCATTAAAAGATTTAAAATGATTTTTTAGTAAAAAATCCAATTAAAAATAATCCATTTGAAATATATTTTACGAAACAAATACATGGATAATAAATTTTTCCCTGTAGATACTTACCTAAAAACAACATTGGATAGTGAAGAGATTGTAGAATTAACCCTTCCCTTGTACTTTTCATCAGTCTATGGTATGTTAACCTACTTTATAATAGTTAAAACATCGTTATTAAATTATTCAAGAACCATATACAGAAATATTATATAATATATGGTCCATTAATATTTTTTTGTTAATAATATTTTAATAGTATCATCGTTTCAGGTTTTAACTGATTCGATTTACTTTATATAGTTGGTTATGTAAGTAATGTTTTTATGGATAATATGTATTTGATTCATATAATGAATGATATTATGTTTATAAAAATTATTTTTAATCATAAAATGAAAATTATTCTTAAATTATTAAGATGATAAATGAATCTCATCGCATTCGTCGAGACGGTAATCTATATGTACGCATGAGGGGAAATATCATTATATTGGTGGATAAATCATATGTAATTGTATTTTACTTAATATATAAAGAATAATTTACATGTATGATTTATTTTTTAGATTATTTATTTTCATTATTATACCCTTCCAAATTAATGATGTGTTTGAATAACAAACTACACCACGAAGTGGAGACGGTAAGCCGTACGTACATACGTATGGTGACCTTCTAATTTATTGGATGGATAGAATAACAAATATGGTTGTACCATATGAATAATAACATCACAGTATATAGAAGTGACTGGATTTATTATTTTATAATGGAAACAACAAATAATGTGGAAGTGGGAGAACAAAAGAACATGAAAGAGGTGATGATATATTTACCTCTTCTTAGGGTTCTTCTTATTGATTTGATCAAAATGAATTCATTGGATGGATTTCTGACCAACAAAAGGCCTCTCAGATGAAGGGAATAAATTTGGGAAGAAATTTTCACAGGGTTTGGATATGCCAAATGACTTTGAAGGTGTCAAACTAAGAGAAGGGGAGGTACCCTTTTATAAGTGAGTTGAGGGTCACTTTAAGAATAACTGGAAATATTATTTTATTATAAAATAATATTCGGTTTTTAATGGCTCCAAAATGAATTATTTAGAGGATAAGGTGGGTATTGGTCAAAAACCACTCAAAAAATAGGTTTTATATAGGTTTAAGTCACTATATTAACCTTATCGTTTAGATTTAACTCTTAGATAAATAGTTTGACATTTACCATGTCTCTTTGTATATTCATATTATATGGTTAATAAACATACTATAATAAGCCAAGAGAACTCCATGTGGTTCATTATTAATATATATAACATTATGTAAGTATTTTTCCAAAAAAACATTGAATTTAGGAATGTTATATCAATTAATAATATATTAATTTTAAAAAAAAAACAATTATGTCAATTTTGACACTATTTAGTATTTGGTTTTTGTGAAAATCATTAAATCATGATTACTTCGAACAAAAATAATTTTATCAACCCAAACATGTCATATTATACTATTCAATTAGTGGAATTCATCATAAGTTTCAGATTTCATTTATTTGGATATTTATAATATAAATTATTTTAATCTTTTATTAATAAGGTAATGACTACATCATCATTGTGTCATAAATAAATTAAATTTTTTAATGTATAAAAATTATAAATAAAATACCATTATGTATAAAATATTTTTATCTTTCTAATGAATATGTATGGACGAATTTATCATATTTATAACCCTATATTAAACATGGTTTAGTTATTAAACTATGAATTTAACTCTTTTAACTCTTATTTAAAACTAATAATAATAAACGTCCAAATATAATCCATATGGATCAATGGGGGTCATATTTTATTACTATGGTTGTTATTGCTCAATTTATACACATACAATAGAACTAGGATAGGTTTTAGGGTAATTATGATAACATTTTACCCTTAATTACCCTATTTAGTTTTAATTGTGGTAAATAAAAGTCAAAAGTTACTATTCAAAAAAATTTCATCATATTGAACCAAATTTTAATTACTAATATCAACTATATCCCTCATATTTTTTAAATTCAACTTAGAGAAGCTGTAAAATTATGTTTTATGAAAATTTTCAAATGCTCATAGGAGGTGGGTGAAAGACAGTAAAAAGTTCAATGAAAATTTTATATATCTAAACTTATTATAAAATGAATCCAGTGAATTATATTGATAATATATAGGTATTATGTATCTTTCTTGACCTAAAATAAATATAAATAACATAAACAATTATTAAAATAAAACATTGGTTTTAACCAATAACGTTGTGTTTTTCACTATTCCTCAAAAATTGAATGTTTTTAAAAATATACCGAAAATTCACCATAAGCTAAATTCAATATTCTTAATTCGATAATTAATTCCATTTTGAAAAATAAAATTTATAAAATTTCAAAAAGTGGGTATTACTATTCATAAAGGGTATTTTTACTAGTCACGGTGTGTTCGAATCATGAAGTTGCGAACAATGCATGCTAAGGCACTATTCAAAGGGTAATGTATCGTTGAATCTTGGGGATTGAAATTATTCTCTCCATAAAATAACATTTTCCTTGAAAATTTTTTGAATACTACAACATAAAAAGATTTAGGTGGTTCATCATCATACGTTCTTCTAGTTCGCACATTTACTCTTACATCTTATGGTTTCTTCATAGAAATTTTACCAAATGAGTTGTTCGGTTTCTCATCACTTGTTCTCTAGTATCAAGAATGTTGACATGATCTTCACAATAAGACATATTATGTTCCAATTCAATTTCATCATAGGTGAGTAAATTTGCTAGGTTAGGCATGCATTTTATCAATATTGATACGTGGAACACATCATCAAATTTGGAGAGACTTTGTGGCATTTCCAAATGTTAAGCTACAACACCAATTCGTTCTAGAATTATGGAAAGTATGATGTACCGGGGACATAATTTACCCTTCTTACCGAATCATATAAATCTCTTCAATTGATATACCTTCAAGAAAACCTCATCTCTTACATGATATTACAAATCCTTCCTTTCATTATCAGCATAGCTCTTCTTCCTACTATGAGCTGCTTTGATGTGGGTTTGGATAACCTTCCCCTATTCCATAGTTTCCACAACATGTTTTCGGCCTACGAGTTTTCTTTCCCCAAAATCATCCCAACAAGTTGGTGTGGGACATCTCTTTCTATATAAAACATGTAATGACCCAAACTTTTTAATAATTTGTGTTTCCTAATTTTGTTTGTTATTTTATTTATACTCAATAAAAGTATTTCATTTAAAGAAATGAGTATAGTTAAAACGAGACCATTGGGTTTTGATTGTTATATGAACGTTGTTCATTATAACCATTGGAAACTAAATGTTGTGAATTTTGTTCACAAATACATGTGATCTTGGTCAATTAAGACATAAAAGTGATTTTATGGCCTCATCTAGTAGTCTCGGGCCGATCGAAGCCAAACTGACGAAACTTGGGAAGGAGGTAGCACCACTGGGATTTCCTATTGAAAAAAACCAAGGAGAAATTTAATATGTAAATCAAGAATGGTATGACCTATGAGAGAAGTTCAAGCGGATAGAAATCTCCACTCAGGCAATGTTGGTTGAGCCACCCCAGGATTCTATCACCTTAGCACACCTTACACTTAGGTCATATGCTGGTGTTATAAGGGGCTATATAATGAGAACATAGATACTTTATGTAATCCTTTGATATTTATAAACTTTTATGACTTCTTATGGTATTGTTGATTAATTTTTTAAAAAGGATATTTTAAAATATTTATGTAAACCTTAAATAATTAAAAATGTGTAATGATTTTCAAAAAACATTCTTCAACAGTTGTGTTCAGTATGAAATTTTGTGTCTAATAAGATCATCTTAATTTTTGGTGAAGAATATCTTATAAATAGTAATTTTACACTTATGTTTAGTAATGTGACAAAATCGATTAAGAAACCTCACTTAAAAAAGTATTAATATAATTTATGCACATTTATTATGTAATGTGATTCAATAAAATAGGTAAATAACTATTTCAGAAATTATTGGTTAAGTATTAATATTTTCACATGAATAGTGTTTTTTATTTTAAAATATAATTAAAAATATCTAGAAAATTATTTTCATAAAATAGATTTCATTTTAGAAATCAGTGCATCATTTTTTGGTTGAGGTGATTTTTTGGGATTTTTCTGAAATAGTTGAATTTTTAGTGAATAGTGAAAATACAGTTTTCAGTTTCAGGTGTTTAATGACTTCATTAAGGATGTAATAATTATTTAATCATTCTGGTAGACTCATGAATTGTAATACAAGTTATTATTTGTCTCATGTGGCCAATAAAATGGGAAAATACCACGGTAAAGTGCATGGTTTTTCCAATACCACTATTAAGGTGTCTTTTGGCAATTAATGCTTTGTTCCCTCACTTCTCCTATAAATACTTTCCCTTTATCTGATTAATTTAATTTATGAAACATCCCTAACGATGTTCTGGTCTCTTTACCTCCCAAGTATTCCCCCCAAAGTTCCGTCAAGCCTCCCAAGGTCCCGAACATCATCCATTAGATTTTACTATTCAAGGTAAGGGAATCTTTCACCCTCCTCTTTTACGCCAATACTTTTTCATGTTTTTTCATCTAGTTTCCATATATTTTTGTTGAGGGTATGTTATTATATATTATAATTACTTTCCATTTCATTTATAATTGTTTAGAGACTCTTCCCGCTCTCAACAATCTGTTTTCTAAATTTTTATATGACACCGTTAGGCTGCCGAATTTTTCTTAAAAGAAATCGTGTCTTCTCTTTTCTTTCTTGATTCCTTTTCAAGTGGTATGTCATTAAAATTTCCAAACCATGTTCTTATATATATGTTATTATGTATTTATTATGTAATATTAGTTATTTATGAGTGGATTAATCTTTTACCCTCTCTTTTCAATGTTTTCTAATACCATGTTATATAACCTTTATGCTACAGAAATGTTTGCCTCAAAATTTATATCTCTTTCTCTCCAGATATTCTATTTTATTATTTATGAGAATAACCAGACCTATTATGTTTCCTTTTGTGTTCAAATATATATATATATATATATATGATGTATTTGATTATTTAATTGACATACATATAACCCTCACTCCCTTTCAATGTGTTATAAATGGCATAATAATCTTAATGTTTTAAGATCTTTTAAAACATCACGATCTTGAAATAAAAGACATTTCTTTTATTCTCCATGTGTTATTTATGAAATTTTAGATTATGATCTATGTATATCACATGAATGTAAATACATATTAAGGGTTCACTCTGATATTTCTCTAATGCATTGGGTAAAAATTTAATCTCTAGAGATGACATGTTTCACAATACATTGGTGAATAACCTTGTTAATTATTATGACACCTTAGGGATGGACCTTGGTGAGATGTTCATGAATGTATAAATGAAATTTTTTATCCACATATTCAAGTTATGTTCCATGTACTATTAGTTATTATATTCGTATACTTCCATTTATCATGTCATTATGTTTTTATTCAAGTCCTAATTGATATCACATGTAAATAGATACCCCTATTTACCCCTTACTGGCCCTTCTTCTCACCCATTCCTTTGATGTATGTTTCCAAGTTTAGAGATTCAATAATTTTACATAGGAAGAACATATGATTAAGCCTTGCATGTGGTTTAGAAGAATTTTTATGTTGTTTTCATGTTTTATATTCCTCATTTCCAAGACACTAGACTTTAAAGATCCCCTATTATTAAAATTTAATGAAAATCTATGTAATAAAAAGGAAATATGCCATAGTTGTTATCAAAGGATATTTTTTTTATTTTTGAATATTATGGAATTAGAACATTATGAAGAACCCTATAGAAAATATTAAATATAGAAAAACTTCCTAGTGTTTTGGTGAGTATAATGTCAGTGGTTTATCAATCAAATTAATCTCTATCTAGATACTCGAAGATAGAGGCGACTCTGGCACATATCTACATAGGGGTAACACCCGAAAACACTGCTTTGAGCTAGACTCAAATGGGAACTAGTGCATGACAGTGGTCCTTACTGAACTCTTCATTATAACACTCCAGGGGTATATGTTTGGTTAATTGCAATATTTTTATGAATCATTATGAAGAAATTACAGAGAAATATAATATTTAATCATGATGTTTTAAGTCCTAAAATCCATTATAGTAAAAATATTTGTAAATGAAAGAGATTTCTCACATGGAATTAATTATTTTATAAATTGGTGGGAAAGAGGAGGAACCATGTAAATGGTGACCGCAAAGGACCATGCACTGATGACCCTCTGATGGAAGCCGGAATGAAAACATTCATGCGAATGATGAACCAAATGACTCATGTTATGAATAATAACATGAATCATACTAAGAGACCAATCTCACGATGAAAGAAAAAAACATTCTATTGAGTCCATTATGCGTCAATGACCACCATCCTTCAGTGGATCGACCAACCCATTAATTAATGTGCAGTGGATTAGCTCCATCGAGAAGATCATTTCTATGCTCTACTGTTCAGAGGAAGATAATTTCACCTTGATCGTCTATCGCGTAGAAGGGGAATCTAATAAGTAGTCGGAACTAATAAAAAACAAAATCCAGGAATGGTAGTCGAATCTATGGAGTGGGAAGAGTTTATAGGGATATACTTCATCAAGTATTTCCCTCATTCCATGAGAACTAGAATGGAGAATGAGTTTCTCAAGATGAAGTTAAATGAGAATGAATCTGTGTGAAGCTATGAGATGATCTTCACCAAACATTAATGATATACCCCTATCTTTGTCATGGATCAAAAATGGTAAGGCTGATAGATTCATTGGTGGACTAAGACCTCATCATCTAAAGAATTTATCCAACGGAGACTATGATAGAGACGAGGAGATTGTGATGAGTACGATGAAAGTCGAGCTAGAGTTTGGTGAGATGTAGTGGTCTCATAAATCAAACGAAAAGAAGAGATCATTAGATCCATGTTTAGGGAGGAGTATCGATCAAGGAAGTGAATGAAAGATAGTAAAACATCCTACGTGTAATAAATGTGGGATGAAGCATTCTGGGAATTGCCTGCTCTGGAGTGGGAGATGCTACAAGTGTGGTAGAGATGGACACATTTGGGAGAATTTTCCTGGTTAGGTGAAACCTCAAATTCCAAACACCAATGAATAGGGGAATATGGTTCCAGCCCTACCTAATGTCTAGTGATTCATGTGTGGAATACGTGGGAACATTGTTTATCAGTGTCCAAATTCGAGGGTAGTGGAGTGGAACCACCATCTTCCTCAACAAATTCTAGGGGATCAAGGCCATGCTTTTTCTATCATGACAGCTGAGGATGAAGCTACGAATGATGTGGCAGCAGGTACTCTTGTTGTCCTATCAAAGCTAGCAAATACTTTTTTGATTCTTGTTCTACGCATTCTTTTATTTCCTCCATGTCTGACAAGAATTGAAAATCAACCCCTAATTTGAATAAATTAGAGGTTTTAGTCAATACTAATGGTGGGATTATCCATGCATCATCAGTGTTTAGAAACTACAATATTTTCTTTAGTGAGCACAATCTTATCACAAATCTATTAGTCATTACAATGCTGGAATTAGACATTATACTAGGGATGGAGTGGCTCTCAAAGTATAATGCTAAGAAAAATTGGAGAAACAAGGAATAATAATAATTATTGAATGGAAAACCTACTATTATCTTCCAAGGAGTGATATCTCAACCTGATATTTGTTTGAAATAACCCCTTATATCTTTCTTTACGTAGTTGATTGGAGAAGAAAAATAAAGAGATGAGAGTTTAAGGATAGAAAGTGTACCCATCATCCAGGAATATAATGATGTATTTTCCAAGGAGTCTATGAGGAAGAAGTACCCACATCTTTTCTCTTATGATTGTATGATTTAAAAATTTTGGGGACAAAATTTCTTTAGGGGAGTAGAATGTAATGACCTGAACTTTTAAATAATTTTTCTTTCATAATTTTCTGTGTTATTTTACTTATACTCAACCAAAATATTTCTTTTAATTAAATGAGTATAATTAAAATGTGGCCATTGGGGTTTGACCGTTATATGTCCATTGGTCAATATGATCGTTGGAAAAAAGATGTTGTGATTTTTGTATATAAACACATGTGATCTTGGTTAATTAATACAAAAAGGAGATTTTATGGCCTCATCCAGTAGTATCGGGCCGATCGAATCCCATCTGATGGAACATGAGAAGGAGGTAGCACCACTGGGATTTTCTCTGGATATAAACCAAGACGAACGTCATCATATTAAGCTAGAACAGTATCGCATTTGGGAGATGTTCATGTTGATAGAAATTACCACTCGGGCAATGTTGGTCGAGCTGCCCCGAGATTCTATCACCTTAGCACACATTACACTTAGTTCACGTGCTGGTGTTATAAGGGGCTATGTAAGAAGAAATTATCTTCATTGTGTAATCCTTTGATATATATAAAATTATTATTTCTTCATATGGTATTATTTATTAATTTTGGAAAAAGGATATTTTAAAATATTTGTGTAAACCATAAATAATTAAAAATGTGTAATGATTTTTTAAAAAATAGCCCTCTACGGTTGTGTTTAGTATGAAGTTTAGAGTCCAATAATATCAACATAATTTTTGGTGAATAGTAAATAATAAATACTGATATTACACATATATTTAGTAATGTGACCAAAAGGATTAACTAACCTAACTTAAGAAAGTATTAATATAATTTAGGCACCATGATTAAGTAATGTGATTCAATAAAATAAGTAAATAAATGTTTCAGAAATTATTGGTTAAGTGTTAGTTTTTAAAGTGAATAGTGTTTTTATTCAAAAATTAAATTAAAAATATTTAGAAAATTATTTTCAAAAAATAGAGTTAATTTTTTAAATCACAGCATTGATATTTGGTTCAGGTTAATTTTTTGGATTTTTCTAAAATAGTTGAATTTTCAGTTAATAGTGTTTTTATTTCAAAATTAAGTTAAAACTATTTGGAAAATTATTTTCATAATATGGAGTTCACTTTTGAAATAAGAGCATCAATATTTACCTCCCATGGAGTCCCCTAAAGGTCTCCTCATGCCTCCCAAGGTCCCTAACTTCAAGCATTTGAAGTTACTCATCAAGGTAAGGGAATCTTTCACCCTCCTCTTTTATGCCTCGACTTCCTTTAAGTTGTGTCTTCTAGTTTCCAAATATTTTTTTGAGGGTATTTTCTTGTATTTATCATTACAATCCATATAATGTATAAGTGTTGAGATACTATTTCCACTCTCATCAATTTGTTTTCTTAATTTTAATGTGACGTCGTTTGGCTGCCCAATTTTTCGTAAAAGGAATTGTGTCTTTTATTTTCTTTCTTGTTTTCATTTCAAGTGGTATGTCATTAAAATTTATATACCATGATGTAATATCATTGTTATTATATACTTATACTGTACTATATTTTATTTATCAGTTTATTACTCATATACCCTCTTTTTTCAATGTTTTCAAAATCCATGTTTTATAGCCGTTATGCTACAGATATTTTCACCTCAAAATTTCTATCTCCTTCTCTTCTCTTGTTTTATTTATGTTAATAAACAGACCTATTGTGTTTTTTCTGGTGTTCATAAATATAAAAATATTATTTATTTTAATCTTTAATTAACATATATATAACCCTCACTCCCTTTCCATGGGTTATAAGTGACATAATAATCATATTTTTTATGAACTTTTAAAACTTCATGATCTTGAAATGAAACCCATTTATTTTATTATCTATGGGTTATTTATGAAACTTTTGTTATGATATATGTGGCTCACATGAAAGTAAATACATATTAAGGGTGCGTCCTAATAGTTTTCTAATGCATTGTGTAAGGATTTAATCTCTAGAGATGATAAGTTTCACGATACCTTGGTGAATAACCTTGGTAATTTTAATGAAACATTTGGGATAGACCTTTGTGATATGTTCATTAATGTCCAAATAAAATTTTTTAGCCACATATCCAAGTAATTTTCTACGTTACATTCATTATTATTTTCTTATACTTCCATTTCTCATGTATTTATGTTTTTATCCATGTTCTTATTAATATAACAATTAAACTGATTCCCTTGTTTACCCCTTACTGGGCCCTATGATCACCCTTTCCTTTGATGTAGGTCTTCAGGATATGAGATTTAGTAATTATACATATGTCAAACCTATGATGAATCCTTATAAATTCTATAGAATAATGTTTTATGTTTGTTTACATGTATTATGTTCATGATTTCCAAGACACTAGAATTTAAAGATCACTTGTTTGTAAAATTTACCAAAATGCTATGTAATAAAAAGGCGGGATGCCACAAAACTTCATATGGTACCATCTGAATACTTGAATGGAAGCTATTATTATATAAAATTCTACCAGAGGTAAATATTTTTCCCAAATACCTTGATAGTCAAGTGAGCATGATCTCAACATGTCTTCTATTTTTTGAATAGTTTATTCTAATTGTCCATCGATTTGAGGGTGGTAGGCAGTGCTCAAACGAAGATCAGAATCCAAGGCCTTCTAAATTATTTTCCAAAATCATGATGTAAAATGGGGATTG
This sequence comes from Viscum album, assembly GCA_963277665.1. Lineage (NCBI taxonomy): Eukaryota > Viridiplantae > Streptophyta > Magnoliopsida > Santalales > Viscaceae > Viscum > Viscum album. The sequence continues at coordinate 705,573,226 of OY728157.1, read as the reverse complement.
AGATCAGAAACAATCGATTGGGTTACACCATGGAGTCTTATAACATTATTAATATATAGTCTTTACAAATGTTCAAGCGGTAAATAATCTCATATAGAAAGAGAATGTGATTACTTGGTAAGAAGATCAACAATTAAACAAATTGCATCATTACTTCTAAGACTATTTGGTATCCTGATGACAATGTCCATCATAATATTATCCAATTTCCACTTAGGTATGGGAATAGGTTGCATGAATCCTCCAGGATGTTTCCTTTCATCTTTCAATTGTTGAAAAACCATAAATATTGACACCAAATCAGGAATTTACCTCTTCATGTTTTCCCACAAAAAATGTATCATAAAATATCTATACATATTAGTGATACCAAAATGTATAGAGAAATTGGAGCTATTAGAATCATCCTAAAACTCCATTTTTAGATATGATATATTGGGAGCACAATGTCTCTTCCAAATTTCAAAATTCCATCTTTATATACGAAGTCAATCAATCTCCCATTTTTCGCAGGTTTAATTTTCATTTGAAATTCCTCATTATCAGTCTGAGAACATTTTATCCGTTTTATTATAGATGGTTTGGAAACCATTTGAAAAATCGTTGATGATTCACCTTCCATGGTTATTCCCAAATCTATCTTTACTAGATCCATGAAAATTGTATCCTTTTCAACTCTCATCTTGTTCCAAACTCCATGATCCTTTCTACTCAAAGAATCTGCCATTTTATATTCCATTCTAACATGGCAGTTTATTGGACAATCATAATCCTTGAGTATTTTAAGCCATTACATTTTCCTCATGTATATTTCTTGATGTGATAAAATATACTTTAAACTCTTGTGATCAGTATAAATATCACATTTTTCACCATATAGATAGTGTCTCCATATTTTTAGAGAAAAGATTATAGATTCTAACTCAAGATCATGAGTGGGATAGTTTTGTTCATTAATTTTTAGCTGTCGTGATGCACAGGCAATAACTCTAACAGTCTGCATAAGGACACAACCAATTTCTTTCATTGAAGCATCACTATAAATAACAAATTCATCATTCAATGATGGTAGAGTCATGATTGGAGTATTGACTAATATTCTCATCAGTTCATCAAAACATTATTCACACTCTTCTATCCATACAAATTTAACCCTTTTATGTTTGTGCATGGTTAATGGGTTAGCCAACTGGGCAAAATTATAGAGGAAACATCGATAATATCCAGCTGAACCCATAAAACTGCATTACTCAGTTATACTCATAGGTGCTGGCCATTCTTGGATTGCCTTGGACTTTGATGGATAAACGGATATTCTATCCTTGGAGAGAATATTTCCATGAAAAGAAATCTCATGGAGCCATAATTCACATTTTCTAAACATCTCATATAATTATATTATTCTAACAGTCAATAGAATAATGCATAATTGATTTTCATAATCATTTTAGTTTTTGGAGTATACCTATATATAATCAAAAATACCACTACAAAGTCATCAATATATTACATGAAAACTCTATTCATTAGATCCATGAAGACAGAAGGTGCATTAGTTATTCCCAAAGGCATTACTGCAATCTAGTAATGCATGTACCTGGTTAAAAATGATGTTTTCGGAATGTCTTCCTTCTTCACACACAAATGATGATATCCAAATCAAAGGTCAATCATGGAAAAATATTGAGCTACATGAAGTTGGTCGAATAAATCATCAATGCATGGAAGGGAATACTTGTTTTCTATTTTTATAACATTCATCTCTCGGTAGTAAATGTTCAAACTCGTAGATCTATCATTCTTCTTATCCAAATGGACTTGGGCTTCCCATCAAGAAACACTAGAGTGAATGAATCGATTATTAATCAATTCCTCTAGTTGTTTCTTTCGTTCCACTAATTATACAATGTCTATTCTATAAGGTGTGATTGATAAGGGACTTTAACAAGGAATTAAATCAATGGAAAACTCAATTTCTTGTTCGGGAGGATGTCCAAGTAAATCCTCTTCAAACACGTCAACCTATTCTTTAAAAATAGGTATGTCCTCTATTCAAACATTATTTTCCTCACACATAGTTATTTCATTCTCTTCCTCCCCAATAATTGAATTTAGTAGAGCTACTATGGGTAGATCTACAAAAGAATCAAGTGATGACATTTCTACTCTTAAGATAAGGTACTCTTTATCATCATCCAAAATTGGATCCTCCTTCTTCTAACAATAAATTTTCAAATCATGGTCCAAATTCCAATACATAATGAGGATTATATCAAATTAAATGATGGGTATGATGATGGGATCAGTAGATAAAGAAAATTTATATGTTGTAATTTTAACTGATTCACAAAACATTGTTGCGATGATACTTCCCTTTGGCGTTTTTACTGAAAACTCCATTGTTAAGACAAATTGAAAATATATAATTTTCCTAGAAAATTGGGAATTTTTGAAACAATGCGATGATCTAGAATCAAATAAATAAATAGATATACTTGAGGAAACCATTAAATTACTTACCACCACGTCTTTTGGAGCTTCAACCTCAATAGTAGTGATCGCATAGGATTTTCTTTTCTCCCTTGTCCTTTTATGATGTATGTTCCCTTGGCTCTAAGGAAATTAATTTTAATAAATCCCCTTTTCTATAAAATTATAGAATTCATCATTGAAATATTATTTCTTCCCCTTGTAGTCACGAGTTTGGTGACATTTTCTATCTTGATAGAGCATGAGAACATATATTCATATGATGAGAAGGATTGTGAGAATAATTATCGGTGGAGAAATGGTATTAACACATCATAGAATCAATAAATATTACTCATTGGGTTACTTATATAATTAATTTCATGCCTTGGTAACCTTGTAAAGATAGCCTCATACCATGCAAAATTCTCATCCTCTTTTTTCCTCAGACTCAAAAATTGTCCTTCCATATTCGCATGATGGTCATGATGATGGTATGTTTCTAAGAAAATATATTTAAACTCAATCCACTCCATTATTGTTACTTATTCATCTTCCATTGGGTTCTCAATTAATGACCACCATTGGTTTGCATCTCCCATGAGGCGATAAATTTCCATGACAACTTTTTTCCTTTTGATACTCCCCTGTGCGAGAAATATTTTGTAAAAGGTATTTATCCATTTCTCAGCTAGTAATGGATTTATACTCACATTGAATGTTGGTGGTTGTTTCCACATGAATTGGTCTAACAATGATCCCCTGTTTTGTGAATCAGGTTGCTCTATACATGTAAGGTTGTTATTCAAAACCTGAGTAAGTTGTCTCAGTATGGTGATAAGTTGATCTGAACTAGTTGCTTCACCAGATCCATAATAATTATCTCAAGTTGGAGGGAAATACCTACATGGATTACATGCATTTATATGGATTCCATTCCTTTCACTTGGCACCATATATAAATAATGGAATACACTATATTAGTTTATGAATAACAATAAATAATTCCAAACTAGTAAAATAGATATCATAAGTTGAAATGTTTATGGATATAATCCATAATAATAAAAATGTTTTATATGAGGAGGAATATACACATAAACCCTTCATAATGGTTTGTATAAAAAATTATAATTTTCATAAGCATATCACCCTGGAGTGTCATAACTAAGAGTGTTGCATGGCCCGTTGTCGTGCACCACTTCCCATTTTAGTCTAGCTCAAGGTGGTGTTTTCAGGTTTTACTCCTAGGAACATCTTTGACAGAACTACCTCTACCTGATCATATACAGAAATGGATATATTACTTGGAAAAATCACAAATTTTCTACAGTAACAAAAATATAGGAAGTTTTTCTATACTAATCCTCAATGTCCATCTTATGGTAGTGTTTTCTAATAAGAGTTTTTCTAAATATAGTTTCCAAGGTTTGTACTAAACGTCCATTGATACAAACTAAAATTCCCTGAACCCTATTACCCAAAGTTGGTGCATTAATATATAACATTAGCATGAAAACATGGGATCAAACCCCGAATGACCGATCAGTTTAGTAGACTTAGAAGTACTAGATACATTCATAAGTTTTACATTACATCGTGAAATAAAAACATCAACAAATTTATTTCCCCTTTTGAAACAGAGATATATCCTTAGTATATCCTTGAAGGTCAACCAAAAAATACTTCTTCACATCTTGGAAAATATAAAACATAGAAAGGGTTGAGCTCATATGCCCATTAAGGATAACAATATAGTGTAAACATTCATAAATAAACAAAAAAAATTAAGTCAATGTATAAGACTAATAAAAATTCATTTTAATCATAAATATCAGCATAATATGGAAAATATAATGTCAAATAATTCCATTTAATTAATGACATGGATATTCTACTAATAAAATAATCACATGAAATATCAATAGACACTTTCATATTGATAAAATGCATAATTCCATACTTCATAACCATATATTCAAGACCATATGCTAAGAATACAAACAAGATTTTGTCATGGGATGGTGCAAAGACATTAGTTTGTCTCATTAATCCTACCAATGCATCAAGGAGAAATAGTATTCTCCATCCACCACATACTAAGTCCAATGCATTCCTCATATAAATAAGTTTTAATCGTAACATAATCATTTTTATTAAAACAAGAATACGAAATGTCAATACTTTATCCATAAATCATGAATGGTGTAAAAACCACACATCCACAATAAAACATATCACAAAACCTTAAATAAAATATGGAATATTTGTATCATAATAAATCAACATCGATCAAGAATAATATCGCGTAAAGGATGTTGACACAGTTGAAAATTATCTATAAAAAATCCTTGGGAGAAATATCCCTTTTTCATGAAATCATATAACAGTCACATAATTTATAAAGAAATTTACTTGAAATATAGATTTGAATCAATGTGTCTCATACCACTTTAAAAATGTTTCAATGGAATTAAAATATTAAAACATTCATGTCTATAGAAATAAATTATTAAAACCATTTTGAAAACATGGACATTAATGAGAACGGTTTTGAATAACAAATCATTAAAAAAAATAAAATTATTTTTTGTAAAGAATTTCCTTAAAAATCTATTTGAAAACTCTTTAATGAAACATAGACACAGATTATAAATATGTCCCAGTAGATACTTACATAAAAAAACCTTGGATAATGATTATATTGTAGAATTAACCATGACCTTGTACTATTCCTTAGTCGATAGTATATTAACATCCTATATAATAGATAAAACATTGTTATTAAATTTTATAAGAACCATATACAAAAATATGATATCATATATGATCCTTTAATATTACTTTGTAAATAATATTTTAGTAGTATCATCATCTCGGGTTTTAACTAGTTCATTTTCCATTATATGGTCGATTAAGAAAGTAATGTTTATTATGGATATGATATATTTTCTTCATATTACGAATTATATTTGGTTCATAAATATTAATTTTAATCATAATGTGAAAATTATTCTTGAATGATTAATATGGAGAATGAATCTCAAAGTGTGCGTGGATATGGTAATCCGTACGTACGCACAAGCGACAATATCATTATATTTATGGTGAAATAGTATGTAATTGGATGGTATATCATATATAAAGAATCATTAACATGTTACATTTATTATTTATATCATTTACATTAATTATAATACCAATACAAAATAATTATGTGTATGAATAACGAACTACACCATGACGTGGAGACAATAAGCTATACATACGCAGGTCTGGTGACATTTTCATTTATAGGATGGATAGAATAACGAATTTGCTTGTACCATATTTATAATAAAATAAATGTATATATAATATACTGAAGTTATTATTTTATAAGTAAAACACCAAAGAAATATGAATTAGAAGAAGAAAAGAACTTAAAAGAGGTGATGAAATATTTACCTCTTCTTCGGGTTCTTCCTTTTTGTTTTATCAAAATAACTCCATATAATGGATTTTTGACAAAAGGAAGGACTATATGATTAATTTTGGAATTTTTAGAGGATATATGGGAAGTAGTTTCCCTGAAAAATGGTTTTGGAGGTGTTAAATTAAGAGAAGGGGAAGTGCCCTTTTATAAGAGAGGTGAGGATCACATTAGGAAAAGTTTGAAATATTATTTTATAATAAAATAATTTTCAATTTCAAATGGTTCAAAAATGATTTATTTAGATTCTAAGGTGGTTATGATTCGAAAAAGCCTCAACCAATATGTTTTATAATGGTTTAGGTCACAATATTAACCTTATAGTTTAGATTTAACTCTTAGTTAAATAGTTTGAAATTTACTTTGTCTATTTGTATATTTATATTATATGGTTAATAAAAATACTATAACCAGACAAGAGAACCCCATGTGTTACATTACTAATATATATAACCTTATAAAAGTCATTTTTCCAAACCTTATATTTTTATAAATATTATATGAATTAATAATATTGTATTTGTTTTAAAAACTCAATTATGCCAATTTTGACACAATTTATTATTTGGTTTTTGTGAAAATCATAACAACATGATTACTTATAATTTTATTAATCAACCCTAACATGACATAATAACATATAAAATTAATTGAATTCATCAAAAGTATAAAATTAAATTCATTTGGACAGTTATAATATCAATTATTTTAATAATTCATTAATAGGGTAATTATTGCATCATCATTGTGTCATAAATTAATTTATTTATTTGTTGTCTAAAATTTTTAAATAAAATATAATTATGTACGAAATATTTCTATATTTCTAATGAATATTTATATTCGAATTTATCTTATGTATAACCCTTTATTATAAATGGTTTATTTATTAAACATTAAATTTAACTCTTTTAACTAATCATTAAATAAAATAATAATAAATGTCCTTATCTAATACAAGTAGACCAAAGGGGGTCATATTTTATTACTAAGGATGTTTTTGGTATAATAATACATGTCAAATAGAGTTCAGACATGTGTCAGGGTAATTAATATCATTTTTACATTTAATTACCCTATTTACTTTTAACCGTGGTAAATAAATGTCAAAAGTTACTATTCAAAAAAATTATTTTCATCTTATTAAAAGGACATTTTATTTATTGATATCATCTGTATCCCATATATTTTTTAAATTCAACTCAGAAATGTGGTAAAATTATGTTTTATGCAAATTGACAAATACTCATAGGAGGTGGGTAAAAGATGGTAAAAATATCAATACAATTTATATATATCTAAACATATTAAAAATTGATTTAAATGAATTAAATTTAACATATATATTTATATTTTATCAATTTTTACCTAAAATAAATTTAAATAAAATAAATAATTATTTATATAAAAAGTCAATTATAACCAATAACGCTGTGCTTTTCACTATTCATCAAAAATTGAATGTTTTTAGAAAAATACCATTAATTCACCCAAAGGTAATTTTGATATTAATAATTCATAAATTAAGTAATGTTGAATAATAAAATTTATAAAATTTCAAAAATTGTGTATTACTATTCATAACGGCTTGTTTGATTGGTTGTGGTGTGTTATAATCTTGAAGTTGCGTACAGTGCAAGCTATTACATTATTCAAAGGGAAATGTACCATGGAATATTTGGGTGTTACAGCCTTTTTGTCATAATATATTATTGGATATTACCAAGGGAGAACACCATGATAAGGTGACATAGTTTATTATGAGTATCAACTCATGATAGACAATATCATTTGTGTCCCTCAAATTATATCATCTAGTAATAGAACATATATTTAAGAATTGTGTCTAAGGACCTCTCGGCTCACTTCATAGCGGGGAATTGCTATGAACATTCAGTGCCTAATCTACATTTAGAAAACTATTAAATACATTATTACACATTATGTTCCCAATCATTCCCATGATACTCACACTTATGATGTGATAAACTTTAGAAAAGTGTTTCATCAATATCCCTTCCATTTGAACTCTAATTACTATTAAATGACCCTTATTATGAATATCCATCTAGAGGTGATATATCCAATGTATTTTCTATATCTATTGCTGTGAAATTAGATCTTTTTCAATAGCCACAACTACATTATTTTCAAAATACAATGTGAAAGAGCCTCTCATACTAGTTACTAAATAAATATCCTAGAAAAAATTGAGAATACAAATAAATTACTTGGATATATAAGAATCCACAATATACTCAGACTCCACTATAGAATCAATAAAAACTAGCTAATTTTATCTCTTCCAGCTAAAATATTCTCTATTTATAAATAAAACATATTTTGAAAATAAATTCAAATCATTCTACCATATCTAAAATCTAGAATAAGTATAACCCCAAATGAAAAACTCTTCGTCTCCTCTCTACACTAGAACATATAGTTAGTTCATCTAAAATACATGTGGATGTACATAATAGTAGTCCAATATTATTATTCTATATCTTCATGATATCTACCTTCAATTATCAATGAATAAGATTTATTAACTCTAATACATAACCTAGAATATATGATTGATCCAATCACAGATGTTCTTGAGATCATGATTATTCGATCTTCCTCTTATTATGAATGAAGACACATTTTCTTAAAACGATATACCAATGTTACACTAGACACATCCCACTCTTTTATTTTTCATAATAATTCTCTGGTTTCTAGTCAACATATACACTTCTACATATTCCAAGTAAAATCATGGATCTATCACGAATGATCTTTATCCCTAGAATATAGGTTCCATTACTTAAGTCATTCTTGGATGAACACTTGTTTAACAAACCATCAACTAATTATAAGACTGGTATGTCATTTGGAATAAGTAATATTTCATCATTAAATACTACTACGACATAGAACACATTTCCAATTATCCTTTTATAAACACACAAATCAAATTCCTTATTAATTAAACTAAATTATTTTATGGATACATCAATTCAAATGTTATATATCCTGAATGCTTACATCAATCCATAAATGATTCTTCATTACATTCAAATCCTTTTGGCATCATCTGAAGTCATAAAAAATTCTGATTGTGTCATATAGATATTTTCTTGGAAGGATCTAATTATGAAATGCAGTTTTTATATCCATTTTGATAATCTCATATTCATGGTTAGCTTCTACAGAATATAGAATTATGATTCTTTTTAACATAGAATCATGGGAAAAGGGTTCATCATAGTCAATTCGATATATTTTTTTTAAACCCCTTATATACTATAATTTTTTTATAAAAATATAATTTACCTTACATATCTAGTTTCCATTTGAATACCCATTTGCATCCAATGAAATTTTAATCATAGGGAACATCAGTCATAACCCAAAATTGGTTCAGTTACATGGAACCTATTTCAAAATTCATGGGTTCTATCCATTATTTATTTTGGAGATCTCTACTAACTCATTTTAGGAGAGTGGTTCATCATGGTCAACCAATAATAAGTCACCATCAAAAGTGAATAGAAAACAATGTCTCTCTGCATCTCTTACCAATCTAATGCTCCTATTCAGAACTTGGGTTTTTGGATTTACTTCATACACATGGACTTATGGGATCTGCTTCTATACCAACACTTTTATATATTGAGCATCAACTTTATCTAATTCTATATTTCCCCTTACTTCCCTTTATGAGTATGTTCTCCATATAATGAACGACGACTGGTCAATCGATAATCACTTTCTTATATGAGGGGTTGTATAGGTAGAATCACATTATTTTGATAGGATATCCTATAATGACACTATTTGTGCCTCGAGGTTCCAGTTTGTTTCATGAGAATACAATAATAGATGCCTCTCAACCCCATACATTTGTGTATGAAAAAATGGCTTTCTATCCACTCCACATCTTGATGTTAATTCCATTTTCAGCATTAGTTATAACTCGATTTAATGTGTATTTCAATGTTTGTAATCCTTATTACTAAAAGGATCATATAAGATATGCATGACTCTTCCTCAACCTTATCATGTACAACCATTAATAGTTCCTCCTTTAACTAACACCATTCAACTATGTTGTTTTTGGAGGTGTGAGTTGAGATATAATCTTAAAGTCCCATAGAAATTCATTGAACTCATGGTTAAGATATCCACCTCCTCGATCTAATGAATGTTTATTTATCATTCTTACATGTTTATTCTCTAATTAATTCTTGAATTATATGAATTTATAAAATGACTTAGACTTATACCTCTTCATCTACATATATCCATATCTACTCAAGTCATCAATAATAATTATGATGTATGGATATCCACCAGTAGCTTCTACTAGTAATGGTCAACATCGATTAGTGTCTACCAATCCTAGGAGCTCTGTGGCCATGTCTCCCTTCAAAAAAATGGTGGGTTGTACATTTTTATTATAATAAATAATGTAATATTTCATTTGTTTACTCATATGAGTTTAAATAACAATCATGATAGAGGTTCTTCGAATTCTTCTTATTTATATGTGCATGATTGTGATTAAAAATCCAAGTGTTATATGAGTAGTGTGAACATGATTCATTATCAATTTAAATCATCAAATTTTAATAATTTAATACATAAATATAGTTTCTTAAAAGAGAAATACCCTAAAAACATTCTTACATATAATGGAAACAAATGTTATTTCCAATCATGAATGGAAATCCATATGCATATAAGTGTGATATATAAATTATGTACATGGTAAATGTAGGTACATAATAACAATATTTTAAAACCAATATAATTTCTATTGGAAGTGAAAGGTTGTATTCTCCATTGGCCAGAGCTTCAACCCTCACACCATTTTCACCTCCCAAATCCCCATCTCTTTTGGAGATCATTTGGAATCTACATGGTTCCTTCCTTTGAAAAACAATGATCACCATAACATGTATAAATTCAAAATGTCTTGATATGGAATGAATACACATGATAAGGAACACTCCTTTAACTTCCTTAGCTCTTGGGTGTTATTCCTCTTCTTGTGGCCAAACTTTCCCCAAGCAAAACATATTACATCCACTTTCTTTCCTTACCTTTGGATCTACCTCTTCATGGAAGGACAATGATTAGAAGATTTAGATTTTTATTGTTCTTAATAATATTTTCATCATTATTTATGTTCTTATTCATCATAAGGACCACTAGTTTATCACTCCCCATTTCATTATCATCTTGTAAAATAAAATTATGTACTTTTAAAATATTTTTCCTATTATTTCTCATGTTGTAATTTACAATAATATAGTATAGGGGGTTGTGATGTAACATCCCATGTAATATTAGAATAATATATTTTTATATCTATTAATATTTATTAATAAGATATTAATTTTACATAGAATGAAGATTATTTCTTATAGCATACCCGTTATGTGCCAATGAGTTTACTCAAAGGATCATTTTTTAACTCATGTTTACAGAGAGGAAAATCTGTTCGAATATTGGCTGGCTAATAAGGGTGTAAATGGTAATGATTATCTTTGGATGGATTATGTTCTTAATGATATCCTTACTCTTTTAGGGAGGATCGTTGTAAAACTTCATCTTTCAGGCTCGTGTAACTTTTTTTACTATTATAGGGGTATTTCTTTTCATTTCTGGATCTCATTTGTCATTAAAATATAAAAAATATATTTTTTTACAGATAATGTCATTATAATAAAATTATATTTATTTATGAATGAATTTAATTTTTTTTTTAATTTATACGTGAACAATATTCATTTATAATTTATTATGATGATTTCAAAAAGGAAAATTTAACTTATATTTTTATTATGGTTAATTTTAGCACTTAAGTACATATTTTGTTAATATAAAATTGATTTTTGGTTATTTTATTTTATTAATTTCTTAATGGTTATTTTGGATTTGGATTTATTTGAAATTTAAATAAGTAATTTTTTATTTTATATTATTAAAATTAATTACTTACGAATCATCATTATAAATGGATTTGGTATGACATCACATTCATGACTAATATTGACATTTTTATAAAAATTGGGTTTTATTTTATTTGTGGATGATTTTTAAAAGTAATATACCACATTTATTCAGATTAAATAATTTAATATTTATTTACTGTTTTCAGTCAATATAAATAATACTTTTTAACAAGATCAACTTAATATTTTTTTAATTATTAGAAACAATGGTAAAAACATATCACCAATGTAAGTATATAAATTGATTACATACAAGGTTAAACTAAAGAGATAAGGGTTAAATAAACCTAAGATCTCAAATAATTACAATTTTTGTGATTTTATATTGTCTCTGTATAATCCCATATTATAAATTGATACACATTGGTTCCACATTACCCTGGGATTGTCATTATTATATTTTAATGTTCATAATATTTACAGGTTTTCTACCCACCAAACTTATAAAGGAAGCACCATATTCTCTATTATCAACAGTTCATGATCCACTTATCTAAAAAACTTCTTAAAACCATATCAACATATTTTCCCACATCATATAGATCATGGTCTCACTAAAAGAGCACGTCAACATGTTTAAGGTTTTACACAAAGGACGTTACCAAGAGAACCTCTATGTTCTTTGACCAATATTTTTCAACATTATGTCCTCTTAAAACTCCATAAAATCTTCAATATAATAATTAAAATAATCATATAAGTATTTATAGTATTCTAATATGATTATATAATATTTTTAAATCCATTGTAAATCTCATTTTGATCCAATGGAATATGAAAACATCCATTGTTAAAACATACGAACTAAAGTCTCCATATACCTGTGTAATTCATTTTTTTTGTAATTGCATAACATGTATCGGTAAAAAATTGAATTAATAAATATATATTATATTTATAACATAATTTTGATTATGTATATATTTGATTTCATATATGTTCCCACCCAACCATACATTTTTATTTGTAATATCCCATGTGCATGTGTGTGGACTACCACATCCAAAAATTGAAGTGATTCATTTTTCAATTACCACTATGCATGGATTGATATAATTAATTTACAATGACTATAAAATATATTTTTGGATTTTTTAACACATTGGTGATTATAAAACCATAATGATCAACTTTATCCATTGTCAATATTTTGAAGTATTATTAGTGAAATTAACCGAACTACATTAAGTAGTTTATTTAAGAAGAAAATATATAGAAAATAGATTTCATATGATTATACAAGGAAATATAAAAATAAATGTAAATGAAATGCTTAAGACTACATTTATTATTTAATTTAATTTAATTTTGAATTGGATATAAAAAATTCGTAAAATTTATCATCCAATATAATTGTGTTTTTTATCTAATGTGTAATCAAATAAGTTATATATTATATGATGCACATAATTTTTTTAATATATGTAATATATTTTCAATATAAAATAAAATATATCAAATTATACTTTATTCATGAAATTTAATGTTTAAATTATGACTCTCTCACATTTATGGGGAATTAATTCAAATTTTTCTATAGTAAAAAATGATTCTTTAAAATCTAGCTCATATTTTGGATTATTCATGTTAAAATAAACATTGAAATTATTATATTCACTTTTCCTAGGTAAACTAAATATATTTTTTTATCCTACAGTTATTTATATGGATACCATGTTTTCTTCTGACATTTATTCAATTTTTTACTCAAGGACAAAAATAATGTTTTTATGATAAACAGAACACATTTATTCTTTTGGGTAAGGAATATAGTTCATCAATGTTGTTATTGTATAAAATATTTAAAGAATGTTATTATTAATTCACCAATGTCTATGTAAATTCATTTTCATCCATATTTTATTTTATTTTCATTGGTTTATTAATTTACTTATTTTATTATTTCTAAAGAAGTCATTTTTGAATCTTCTATAAAGTGAAAAAGAAAAAGATTTTATAACCTATTTTTTGTAAAATTATTTTCAAAATTGGAATAATTTTTAAAAAATTATTATATGATCCATTATTACATTTGATTGAAATATAATTCATTTTCAAATTATTAATTATTTTTAAATTTTTATATTAAAAATGATGTTTTCTTATTAAATGATTTTATGTTTTTATGAAATTATTTATGACATTGATTTTTATTGTAATGTTTCATAAGATTTAATTGAATTTATTTTTATTATTTTAATACCATTTTAATTATTAAAAGAGAAATAAGATTCTTTGTTTTATTTTTAATTTATGATGTATCAATGGAATTCAATAATCATTTATGGATTTATTAATTGTACATTATTATGTGGTCATTCACTTTGATGTGATCATGTTATTTAACTCTTTTCATTATTCATCGGTGATTATATTTTTCCATAATATAATAGTTCTTATATATAATGGATATATTTATCATTTCAATACTTTTATGTAATTATACCATTAAAACAAATGGTGTCTGATGAAGGCCTTATTTTATTAATTTTATTTCTTTTATTTGGGAAAATGGTATTCTATATTATTATATGAATATAGATATATATATATTTATAATTCATATTAATTATGTGTTATAATATTTATTCAATATATGTGGCCTTAATTTGACATATCAATGTTATAGGTGAGGATGGATTACAAATATCCCATTGATGGATTAGTAGTTCTCATGATAGAAATTTCATGGAAAATTAGTTAGGTAATTTTTTTACACATGATCATGCATTAAAATGTACTATGATAAAGCCTTAATGATATGGTCCATTATCTATCATAATTAATCATTTAATTTATGATCACAATTTCTATCATTATTAACCTTCAACATTAAAATTTAAATTATTATTATATTTGTTATTAATATGTAGGTATTTTTCATCGATATATTTTCAAGATCACTATTTCAATTAAATTTCATATGTGTTGATTATCCCTTCTAATATATTTTTAATTCCTTAAACAATAATTATATCTTCTGTTGTATAGTATTAAATACTTATAATTTTATCTCATTATTTTCTGACATTAAATAGTATCTGAAAAAGAAATATCTGAATGATTATTAATGATGAAATATGTTTTTTTGTTCTTTTTTGTTTTTCAAATGAAATACAAATGATTTGTTTTATGTAGTCTTCCATGTCATATAAATAGGTTGATCATTTATATTACTTTCAGTTTAAAATAATAATAATATAATAATTTATTATCATGTTCGAGGTTACAATATTCTGGTTCATTACATATACTAAAAATTGTTTGATATATGAAACATTAAAAATATCATGGGATGAGAGGTTTGGATTAATTAGAGCTTAAAAACGTGTATTCATAGGATTTTAAAGTATTCTAATGATCGTTAGTGACCCATGGGAGTTTATGGGTGAATTGGATAGCCCAAAGGGTGAAATGGATACAGAATACAACCATCCACACCATGAATATGTGATAATAATTATAAAATAGCAATACATGGATGATACCCTCTTTCACAAGGTATTCATGGTGTGAACCTATTGTTATTTCCATGAATTCATCTATGTCTTAAATAAGAGAAATACGATAAAAGTGAATGTATAATTTTTGAAATTCCATTAATATAGAAAAATATGATAGACACCTCTTATTCCCTCATTTCATACTCAAATTTGTTTTTTTCATTATCACGGGCTCCATGGTGCAAGGTTAAAACTCTATATACCTTCTTATTTTGATTTTCCTTGGTCCCTCTTGGTATTTTTTTGTTAATAGTATTACATCCTATTTCAAGGGGTTTTACCATGTATTCCAATTTCCTTATTCTAAATATGAATTAGATTTGTGTATTCAACATGAAGACTTGTATTGGTATACGGTAATTGGTTACTCGATTTTTTGAAATTATATATTTGATATGTAACATGTTTTAAATTTTTCTTTTTGGGGTATTCTGAGTGTGACTATTTTTATAATTATTTTTATATATTGTCATTTGGAGTTATCAGAGGGTACTCCAATGTGTTATGGGGTTTGTTTTGGTATAGAATGGAGTTGAAGGTATGAAAATTTGTTCCATGATTAGTTTTATATGATCTATCTAGTTATTTGATTAATTTAAAGAATCCATAAGGAAATGTTGGTTCATTGGGAATGTGAGGGGAAACAACAATGAGTATTTTTTTATTTAGATTATTAGATGTGGTGGTGGTACACATTGTAAGATATTTGGAATAGGATTTATGGTATTTTTTTCTCATCATGTTTAATCGATAGAATCATCGAGGTAATGTGTACAAAGGTAAAATGACCTATGATGTGGTTTCAACAAATCAACGTGGTTTGATTCCTTTATGGACCTAGTGGCATATGGGTTGGTGATGACCAAATTTATGAGGGAGTATAACCTTATAAGGCCACATATTATGGTGTGTATGACCATTGGATGGGGGGATGAGACTCATCACTATGTTGGGGATAATGGTCCAGGATTATCGAAAGGTGTGTGTCATCTTTGATTGAGACATAGGGTTATTGAGTGTACAATGATTAAAAAACAATATTTCTAATTGATTGTGATATGATTAAGGGAGTTCAATTGGGGATTTCAGATTAAAATATTGAAATAAAATTTGGATGAAAGTTGGAGGTGACCTATTTTACAAGTTGAAATGGGTGGAACATTATGTCATTTGTTATGTAACAATATGGGAGATTGTGGTTATTCTGATTTTTGGAATTTGGATTCACTCTTCTACTATGTCACTAGATGATGCATATAGATGAACGCACCTTGATGTTTAGAATAAGTGGGGTGTATTATGTGATATGTTTTCTTTATTAAAATTTATTTATGTTTTCCTCTAATTTTTAAATTAAGGGAAATAATATTGGGACACCAGTGATGGTGTCCTATTAAGATAATAATCAAACCTAGTATTGGCCCCTCACGATGTATGCGGGTTATGTAGATTTTAACATAGTTAAGGGGTTTCCACCATGTTATGGAGAATTTTAAAATGGGATGTTCTGAGGGTCCATGGGATGGATATAATTATTTTGATAAATGGACTAGTTTTTTCCTCTATGGAGATACATATATCATTTTGGATATTATCATATGTACATATACAATCATCCAATAGGTGATCTTGCATGTTTAGAATGAATGACATGACATATTGTTATTATATAGTATGTATTATGGGTGTATATATAAATCAATGCTACTGTAGTTTAAATATCTTCCACTGCATTTTGTAAAACCCTTATATAGTTTTGTTACCATTTTATTCATTATAATTATCAATGGATGGAATAGTCTCTCAACTTTTACTCAATAGACTATCGATGCTCATCATCAACTATTTTAATGTGAACAACATGCATTAATACATGAATTTCACCAACCCAGATAACTAGTTTACGGTATCTTGGGGAAGGGAGTTACAACTTGGAATCAATATAGGTTGGTTAGAAAATTGTAACAGTATTTGGATAGTTACTAATTGGTATTAAAATATAGGTTTTGAAATTATTCCATTATATGATTTGTGGTAGAAATGATACCTGAATGTTTTAAAAAATTTGATGAAGGTTATTTTTTGTTTTTAGTCCAAACAGACATGAAATGAAAAATAAGATACTATAGAAAATTGAATTTTATTTTGTTTTTCATTTTTATAGTCAACTTGTTTTATTCTAATTATGTTTGGTTTGATGTTGCTTATTTTTTTTTAATTCTTAGACTAAGTAAAAATAAGATAGTATACTTGCATCATTATAAGAATTTAATATCAGAATCCATCAGCCTGTTCATGTTGTAGTTTCATGGAACTTGGAACAAATGAAAGAGTTTTTGGGGTTTTAATGCCTCCAAAATAGATTAAAGAACATTTTATTATCAATTCTATTGTTTTCATTATATTTATCTGCCCAAGGTACGTGACTTCAGATATTATGTTCATGAAATCCTATTGTTGTATATTTTTTAGGGTGTTTTAATAATATATGGGTCATCAAGGAAGAATAATGTTAAATGATATTTGATATGGGTGTAACAAGGATGTATAAGTGTGGTGAGACTTGTTGTGTCTTATAGTTATCCCAATTTTTGTTATCTAAACAGTTATCATTAGTGCTATTCATGGTAGTCAGTTTTCAGTGAGATACTACATAGGAAGCCTCTGATGGAGAATCAGGGGGATAGAGATGTGGTGACATAAAGGGAATGCACACGATGAGGCTCCTAAAGGAATGAATGACTATGATCTATAAGGGAACAATTTGAGTTTGGAAGGACAACCACAGTGAGAATATGATCATGTTCTAAATCCAAATGAGAAAATCAGAGTGATATTGGTGATGGAAAATTAAACCATTTACTAGAGATCTATGAGAAACATCATTCATATAATATATTACAGGGGATATTCCAATATATAACGCATCTTTGTTTCAAGCTGATGGAGGAACATTGGTAGAAGAGTACTGCATAGAGCTGTTTTAGAATTTTTTGGTCATATTGATAATGCAAGAGGCTAGTGTTTGATATTTTACACTTATATTGCTAGGGGAAAAGTGGAGTAATTGTGGGGTGTATAGTAATATGCATGTATGAATGAGAAAATAATATGGAATGAATTTGAGACTATGTTCATGGATCACATTATACATGAGATTGTGAGGATAGATCGTGATCATAATTTTAAACACATGTAGTAGAGAGACACTTTAGTTATATGTTATACAATAATGTTAATGAACCTATTACATTTTCACCTTATATGGAAGGATTTGACATCACCCTGGTGATAGGTTTTGATGATAGTTTTCAGTGTTCCGTAAGTGTATGGGATAAGATCATCTGATTGAAGTCTATCTTATAAGTATTGAATTAGTTTTTTATAGTTGAGAGTACTATAGTGTATATGACATAATTCTTCTAGATATATGTGTCTGTTAATTTTGGATGAATTTATATTGGTATATAGAAGTGATTTCATGAGAAGAATACATATTGTTTACATGAGAGATAAACTAAGAGGCCACCCAGGGCTGGGTCATCAATAAAATGATTCAATTATAGGTTTCCTCATAAATTCAGAACAATATGTGAATATTATCCAAAGTAGTATTGGGAATGTAGTTATATGTGGAATTTGGAGAGTTTTTTTTACAACATTAATGTTAGATGGTTGGGTGTCAAGGACCATGATAGACATAGAGATCTGAGGTAGGACTATTTGTTATTTGAGGATTTGATAGTTTTGATAATTCTGCATGTGTAAAACAAGATAAATATAGAGATACTCATAACTAGGATATCTTTCAATTGTAGTTATATCTCTGTAGAGATGGTTTATTTTTTTCCCTTTGGGCTTCAGTCCACCTAGACGTGATTATGTTAAAAGTTTTAAATTAGGATGACGTGTCGATCCTAGTTAGAGGTTCATTAGGAGCATGATATTTTCAATTTTTTTCATTGTATGATAGATACTATTGAATTAGGAGGACACATCCTAGGTGAATTAACTCGGAAATGATTAATATTTGGGTATTTGGAATGATTCATAATTTAAAGATGATATGATATAATTAAGGATCTTTTTTATGCACCAGATATTATTCATGGCCATTTCGTCATTATGTGTGGTGTGGAAATTTTTGGAATTATCTGTGATGAATTTCCTTATGGGTGACATATGTGGAAGAGATTCAAGATGATTATCTAATGAGATTCATGGATGAAAATATGTGATGTTTGGGATGTTTCTTAAAAGGGGATTGGTCTCTGT
Organism: Viscum album; assembly: GCA_963277665.1. Lineage (NCBI taxonomy): Eukaryota > Viridiplantae > Streptophyta > Magnoliopsida > Santalales > Viscaceae > Viscum > Viscum album. Next base: position 705,553,502 of record OY728157.1, on the reverse strand, counting down.
GGGACCAATGTCATATTGGGAAATAGGTTTTGATGTGACCAGTTATGTGATTCCTTATAGGGGGAGAGTCACTAAAAGTTTTGTTCAATTTATTATATAATCAATGTTATATGGGATGTCATAAATATGGTGGATATGTTCAGTATCATATCATCAGGAGGAAAACTGGTGAGAAAGACTCTCGAGATGAGTGAGATCTAAGGTTACTGTGTGACTAAATAAAATAAAGATGTTCTATTTTATAGTTTTAAAGGTTATAAGATCCCTAATCACATGGTATGGTAGGATAAAATTAAATATAAATTCTACCCATGAATTTATATTATTTAAATATTTTATATGGTCATATGTTACTCGATGGAGGTCTTAGGTGAATCAGAAATCCTAAAGGGTGAAATTATCACAGATATAATCCATTCATGCCCTGAATATGTAATTAATTCAATAAATTATTTGGATCTATGAGATACCTTTTATATTGGTGAATTACTTGTCATAAGCTTATCATCACACCAAGAATAATTCCATGACATATAAAATGATGAAACTGATATATGAAGGATGAAAAGTGATTCTGCCAAGGAGAAGGGGTGACACCTATTCTTCTCCACCTAAGGATTCAAAGAGGATTCTCCCTATTTTTACCATATTATTATGGGGTTTTAACATTGAAGTTAATAATTGGAATGAACAATACTTTTTATTCCTTCTTATTCGATATAAAAATATATCTCAAGGTATTGTGTCCTTAAATCCTAACACCTATTTTCAAATTTTTGTCTAGTTCCGCAATTTCCTCCATCTGAATCCAAAAAACTGGTAGGTCTATAACATGAATATATCAATGATTATTAAGAATATGGTTCCTATATTTCTCTATATTATATATGTGATATGTTATGTTGGGTAAATATGTGTTAGTGGGTGGCCTTAGTGTGACCTCATTTATAAAGCATCTATTTTCTATTAAATTTGGGAGGCCTCGAAGGGTACCCACTTGTGTGATTATGTATGTATGAGAATTATATAGCATTTTATGTATGGAAGGGTATTTATATATTGGTATGGTTGGGTGTATCTTATTATGTGATTTATTTAAATTTATCTTATGAAAATGCTAGTTTGGTGGGAACATGTTGGGTATTCCATGTGAGAACATGGGTGACATTGATCACAAAAAATGATAGAGAAATATGTTAATAAGGTGTGGAATATGATATTTTTTATTTAATCACAATTTTCTTAGATAATAGTACTTCCAGGGCCTTGTTCACCATCTAAATGGGCATATTGAGGTGGTTTTGACTACTCAATATCGGTGGATGCCTACATAAATCAAATGGAATATGGGATAGTGATGAAATCAATATAGAGGATATTCTCACCATAAAATTCCATGGATGATGCTATATGAAACCATAGAATAGTGGTGATTATTTCTATTATGGTAGAGCTGATGGGATATGGTTATTGAAATATAGATACCCCCAGACCGTAGGATTCCAGGCTAATGGTTTAAAAATTATTAAATAAGTGGATGTTTGATGGACTTATGAGTTGTTTCTAGGAAGGCCATTAATGAATCTATATTTACACGATGAGATTTCAGGTGTATAAATATAGGTGTTAAACTATATAGTATATTTAAATGGATTGAAAATTATATTTTGTCGTAATAAAGTTGATGAGATACTATGTTTTATTCTAGTTTAGAAGTCCATGGATGCATCATTTCACATCTATTTTGGATGATGCTGGAAGAGGAAGCAGTCATTAATTTTTAGTACAAATGGAATAGGTTGTCTAATTTTAGAGAATATCTATTATTTATTTAAATTTTACATAGAAATTATATATATATATATATATTCAACATTTTGACTCTGTTCATGGTGGCTTATTGAGTTCATACTAACACATTTCACTAACCATTTTGTTATATAAAGCCATTATAAATTTATATTATAGTAGGGTATCAGGTTCATGGTTTAGATTTTTTTGAGTAGAGAGATACTGAGGGTGAATGGGAAGGATGTCAATTTTTTATAAAATAGGGGATATGTGGTTCCACTAGGATGACTTGGAGAAATTTTGTCCCTTTTTCTTACGTATATATATATATATATGTGTGTGTGATTATCTTATAGGAGGTCTTGCATTATTTTTTTTGGATTCCATGAAATGTTGATATTTTCAATTATGTATGGAAGGTGTACTTTGGTATCATTACTATTAGTTGTTACTTTTATTCTAATGAGTCTTGTTTAATTAATCAATAGTGTTTTTATTATTTCCATTATTATTATTATTATTATCAGTGGATTATATATTCACCCAAATATCACTCAATAAACCCTTTATACTATTATAAAGCCTTTGGAATACTAGGAGGACACATAAGTAATTGTGTTGACCTTCCCTAGAGAACCGGTTTAGGAGCTCTGAAGGAATATTATTATAATATATACTACTACTAATATATAATAATATATATCAACATAGAATTTATTGAATAATCCCCATAGTAAATGGTTAGGGTTTGTCAAATATTATTATTAATCAATACATTTGCAACTTGAGAATGAAAAAAGGTATTTAATTCTCTGATTAGAAATCATCATGTTTCTATAACTATGATGAGGATTGAAAAAGATCCAATACTCATTTATTTGAAAATTGTAGACCTTGATATAATATGGAAAAGTATGGAATACTATATTTTTCAATTTTTTTTATATTATACTTTAATGTGAAGATCAAAAAGCAAATGTAGGAGGATAAGGAGATAAAAATGAATAAATAGAATGTTCTATTGTTCCACCCATACTTGGAAAAAATGATATGGTTCCAGATTAAAATATATATTCCAAAAATATCCAAATTGAATATTTTAACATGAGAAAAAGCACATAGATAAACATTATCTTTCCATCCTTGAAGTAGAAAGAGGTAAATATTTAGTAATAATAAAATTAAGTCAGATAACATAAGGATGTGATATTATAAAGTATGTATCTCTTTTCCTCATATACATAAATCTCAGAACTGAAAGTTAGATGTCTAAGGGGTTGATACATCCATTACACATATTATTATAGAAATAGGAAAAGATAAATATGTATTTCTTAATATGACTCTCCAATGCATCTAATGTTCATGTATCATTTGGATTGTAGAAAATATCAAATTGAAGTTTGCATGTTTCATTTTAATATGAGTCAATTTTCCACTATTCCAACATAACAAGATATATTTTATTTAAGTGGTGAGAATGTATAGAGTATCACCTTTTAATGTAACTGATCAGGATCCAAGGGTTACCTCATTTTGAATATACTTATTCTTTATGAATTTAGTATGGATTTTATTCTTATAATTTCATATAATCCTTATAAAAATTATGTATCTGAGAGTACAATTCATACCATACAAGACATGATTTGATCCTAATATATGGATTTCAAAATTTTTTTGTGATAAGCACCTTCCATTGGTCAATTTCTCAAATAAAAATTGGTCAAATTATTGAACTCATATGGTACCATATTATGATATATATGTAAAAAGGTGAATAAAAACATGTTAAGATATTTTTAGGGGTTGTAAGCGTCTGATATGTAGTATATCTCAAGATATTTTAGAGAAGATTTAATAAATTTATCATAACATTAAAACTACTAAAATTTAACATTAAATAAATACAAATTATAACAAAAAATAATATCTGAATTTGGAGATTTATTTTAAAATATCTCCTTATAGGATTGTTTTGAGGCATTTATGTAATTAGATATTTAACTATATATGTAGTATATAAATTTAAAAAATACAATAATGTGGTAGTGGTATATTAATGCATTAAATTTGCAATGAAGCTTTCAGAAGTAAAATATTTGTTACATATATTAATTTTTAAGAAGATTATAACTGACCCTACACATGTACAGAAATCATATCATATAAAAGTGTTCTATGACAATTTTTATGATGAGAAATAATTAAAAATATTGAATCATTGATGAAAAGTATTATCAAAGAAGGCCACTCGCCAGATTAAGATTACCTGGAGGAATCATATATTGATGGAATAAATTTTGGAACTGAAGGATACAATTAGTTAGATTCATGATCATTTAATTTAATGAAAATAATTTAATTTTTAAGGAGAAATTATTTTAGTGTTTGTATAATGTAACACACCCATGATTTTAATATGTTTTTTTTTCATTTGGAAACAATTTAATGTCTTCTATAACTTTTGATGCTTCATATAACGAAATTATATGATTTATGAATTTTACAATACAATATTAAACACATTATAAAATAAATAAAGAGAACATAAATAAAAAAATAGATTATTAATTTATTTAAAGTATTCCAATTCATAGTATAGATATAATTGATTATAATGAAACTAATTTTATGAATTTTTAATTTCGATTAAATATTTTAATTATAATAAGTAATATCCATCAACTGTATTAGTAAAAATTTGGGAATTATATTTAGATGATATTGGAAACATCCATATAATAATTAACTATCTATAAGTATTAACAGTTTAAATATAAAATACTTATGAGGAGTGAATTATTTATTAAGAAATATTTTGAAAAATATTTTTTTAGAGTGTTAGATATAAGAAAAAAATTCATTATACATGAAAAATTATTAATTTTAATTTTACCATTAATAATAAATGATTTATTAATAAAGAAAAACACATTTTAATTTCAAAAATAGTTATTTTAGAATACTATTTGTATGTTTATATTGTAATATGACATGAATAAAAAAATTAATCATTAATGATGAATTATATTAATGAAAATTGTTAATATAATATACAGTAAAAAATAAATATTCAATTAATTATAATTATATGTAAATGAATAATATTAACTTCATTTTTATGTATAAAGATACACCTTTCAAAAAAAATCTTTTTAGATGACATGTTCATGAATATTAAAAATAAATTTTAATGATATAGATATTTTATTTCAATTTTTTTCATATTTATAATAATATAATTAAATATATTTAATAATTTAAATGTCAATTTAAAAAAAAATTATATAGGTAAACATTATTCACCACTGTGAGAGTAAAAATATTGTAAAATTTTTAAAACTATTTTACGAGGGAACAAAAATACAAAAAAACAATATCTTTAAATGATTAGATGACTGTATTTTTTACACATATATAATACTCTATAATTTTTTTTTAATTTTGGAATCACTATAAATTAAAAATGAAATTTAATTTTTAAAAAATTAATAGAATATACAAAACCACCACCCCACTCAGATATAAAAGGACCCCTCTTATCCCCACATCCAAACAAAAAATTACTTCAAAATTATCTAGAATATAAAGCTAAACTATCTCCCTCATGACACTCTCTCATGTTTGGGAACATACGGTCCCATGGAGAATCACTAAACCACCCGTCTCTCAGAGGTCTTTCAAGAGGATATTCAAGATCTCACTAAAATAGATATCTTACAATGGATTTTCATCTATGTTTTATTTGTCTAAATATTATTAAATCTAATTTTAATCGATGTAAGAATCATAATATATTTAATACTTTGTAAATTATATATTATCATTATAAAATAACATATTTCTACTCATTCAATAGTTATGACCATAAACCACCTATATAAATGATGTCATATTGTTTCAATCATTAATTATTAATAAATGCTAGATATAGGTAATATTATAAAGAATAAATTTATTAATGGACTTTTTAGTATTTTTAATATTAATATATATTTCTATTCATTAATTATATCAATTCTATTTATATAATAAATATTTAAAAAAACATATTCCTATTATTTTCTTATAAATCAACATTATAAGTTATATGGAATTACCATAAGTCTCATAAAATATATCAATACAATATTATACACATAATTAAATTTATAGAGATGATATAACATGAATACATGTTATGGTCTCAAACTATTGAATCAAAAAATCTATGTGAAAATGAGTAGTTGAAAGAAAAATATAGATTTTAAAATAAATTTAATATTGAATAAGTTATAGGTAATTTTAACTGAACGATATCACATAAGATTATTCTAAATATTTTACTAATATGTATTTATAATAAATACATATTTTTATGTAATATTTTATATAATTCATTACCATATCGATGCTTGAGGTAAGAGTTTTCACCCCAGTATCACATCGTTGATGCATTTTCTTTATTATGCACCTATATTGATTTAGGTGATGAAAATAAATTCCATTTAAAATATTATATGATTAATTTATTTATTCACATGGAATTTTTATTTCATTATATGGTTACCTATTTCAAGTGAGTTTAAATTTTAAAAGTTGTTAGGTGTTTTATTTATAATCATTTATTTATAGGTTTTTAACACTTTTTGAAAAATATTTATCATCAATATAATTATTATTTACCATAATAAAAGATATATAGTAATGATATTTCCTTATTTTATTAATGTCTCATTAAAATATATTTTTCCTTATTTATAATGGTATAAAATAAAATGATTCTAACATATCCTTGACTTCTGATTTTTTTGGAATTTAATATGAATATATGAAAATAATTTTTTTAACATTTATATTTAAACTGAATTTTCCTACCATTATAAAAAAAATTACTTATCAATATTGAATTAATTTATTACATTTATATCATAAATAATAATATTCTTATTATGTTTTCATTTGATTAAATTTTCATAAATATTTCCAAAACGACATATTTCTTTTTAATTTTTTGATTATATTTATACTGATTTATTATATGTTATTCTCATATCTTTCAACATCCATTATTGTTTCTAATTAAATAGGGTAATGATTCAATATACCTATACACATTCATTCCATAAATATCCTAAGATTAAATTTTATGGAAGCTTTCATGAATCTCATTTCGTTCTGATAGGGGAATTAAGTTATGTTGCAAATGGGAATTGTTTTCTGTTATTTTGGAAGAAACACAAACACATATATCATTATTATTTTTTAAAAAAATATAAATTTTATATAAATCATATACATTGCGTAATGATTTATTTATCATTAGGTAACATGTATAGGTTTGGAGAGAGAAAATATTCTTTAGGGGACAGTATTCTCCATTGTTTAAATGGAATGGAATGTAAACCAAAATTACTATAACACTATGTTTACTATGTGATTATGGCCTATTAAGTGTTATTAACTTATTTTAATGTATTGAAATTCATATTTATGTTACACACACATTATATATATTTATTAGGCTATGTTATGCTCTCATAAATTAGGTCTAATTAATGGTTCTACACTCTTATAACTCATGTCCTATATTATTTCATATCCTTTTGAAATAAAATATTATTTGTCATAAATTACTTATTGGGTATGATAATTTATGTTAATATCATGTTCAATGATTATTTTATAATTCAATTATTTTTATCTTAGTATAACTTATGATCTTTGAATATTATCTTCAAAATTTACACTATTTTAATACATGATTTCATCAATTCAAATGTTTTCATTACCCCACATTATAGATAGGGAACTTTGGAATGATATTTTTATGATGATTCTATTTTTAAATAGTCAATTTAATAAATTTTGGATAATGGTTGTGAAAAAAATTTGTTCTATATGTAAAATATAAATACAGTAAACTATTGGGTTGGAGGGTGTGAATTATTTTGAGATGTATTATCATTTTAAAAAAATTAATATAATACAAATGTATAATATACTAAGGTCTTATAAAATTAACTTTTAAAGATAAAAAAATGTTACTACTAATATTTATTAAATTTAAATACTTAAATATATATTATATAAACAATCCTCTATAAGAGCGCATAAAATTTTGTAATATTCCTTATTCTTGGTTTTCCCTCATTCATATTTTATCCCACCATATCTATGTCTCTCATAACATTACCAAGATGTGATGTACTACTATTATTCATGAAATATTGTAATTTCATATCTCATAGGGTTGATCCCATGAATTTTTTGTATATTAAATTTATCCATTTATTTTTATATCATGTAAGATAGGTTTTAAATATTTTTTGATTCGATTTATAAATTTTTGAGATGATGTTCTTTGAGAGACTATGAATAATAAATTTTTTTAAATTAAGTTAATGAATATTCTCTAATGATTATATTGATCTTCATATAGGATATTAAGTGTTAAATATATTCTGATATTTTTCCTATATAGGGGGATAGTTATAAAAAATATAATATAAATTTATGTATAATTATAATGTGGCGAGGATATATAACTCTGAAGAGTATGTATAATAATTATATCATAACCCATAATTAGACAACGGATTGTGATTTGATGTTATCAATAAATATAAGGGATGTTATTTGAGACTAGTGTATAGCTTATAAAACATATGATAGGGATTCAACATGATATATATAAATATATCTTGGGAAAAATTAAAGGATATATCCCTTTTTTAGATCATGAATAACTATTGAATGATTTATAATAACATTTAATTTTAATAGGATGATTAATTTTGTGACTCATCGGGATGGTAATGTGTGTTTCTAGTAGTGAACTGATTAAATGTTCAATAAGGATTGTATATATCTCACAAACACTAATCAAACTAATGGTATAGTAAAATGAACCAATGAATGTATTTTAATATGGATTTTATCTATGTTGAGATTTTTATTAGACAATCATGTATTTAAAAAATTAATTTTTTGTTTTCATGGAGTTGGGTCTCATAGTCACACATGAGAAGATATCATTATGTTGACGAAATAGATTTTTACATCCCCAGATAAAGATTCTTAATAAATAATTAGTCCTTGAAATGGTATAATTTACTTGTTTAAATATTGTGTAATCATGATACAAATAATATAAAATAGTATTTATCCTTATGAGTATGTTGATACTTTTACATGATGGATTATTTTTGTTGTATAACAATATAGCACGATGGATCTCACTACACCATTATGAGATGTGTTGGATGTACATATTTCATCTTATACAGAAGCATCACCCTTTATATCAATGTATAAAATCATGAATTATATGAAATATATTATTATTCAAAATAATTATATATTAATGGAAATACTTTGTTCTATAGCGTACAAGATTCACAACATCGAGCATAAATTAACAACAAAATATTTTATTTATATAAGTCAACGACATCATTTACTTTGAATAGGGGGTAGTAATAGTATTAACCATTTTATAATATATATATATATAGATCATAATAAATACAAATTAATTAAATTATCCTTAAGAAATAATGTATCGATTTTATAAAAGTCTTTTTATTATTCAAAAATATATTTTCTTCAAAAAAACAAATTTATTTATTTTTGTGAGGTAGTGTTTTAAATAATTTTGTTTTTTATTAATTTTTTTATTTAAGAAATGTAGATTTTTTTTTAAATTATAACATTTTAATTATCATATGGAGAAGTCTTAAATTTTCTTCTGAGTATATTCATTTCATAAGGAATGATGAAATATACTTATATTTATTGATAACATTATTTTCTTTTAAAATATTTATAGACTATAATTAACATTTCAATTAAATATAAAATATATTTATATATTTTTTATTAAAAATATTTTTTTATATATTTTTAAATAATATTTTACTTCAATTTATTATTAAACATTTTATATAATTAAAAATTCATTTAAAAATAAATAAATTTCCAACATGCTTTTTCTGTTTTTTTTAATTAAGTTATTATAAATCTTCATTATTAGTCTTGAAAATTTTGTTCAATATATATATTCATGATTTCAATTTTTTTTATATATTTTTCTTTTATTTTTATCCTTTAGGGGTAGAAATCATACTTAATTGTTTACTAGGATAAAGGTAAAATGGGTTAATTAAGGGTTAAAATAATGTGACAAAAATTATAAAGTAACCTAATAAATTATCATATATATTATGTAAAGTATATTTTTTCCATAATAATCCTAAATGCGAATATATTAACTTTTTTGGAAATAGGTAATTATTCTAGACTTTACAAAAATTTATTTATAGAAAAGTTGAAAAATGCAATTCTTCTTATTTTGTTATCATTCAATATTTTTACAATGGAATAAAAAGAAGTTATATTAAGTTATAAAAGCTCATAGTTAATATAAATTATTTTTTATATTGTTAATTTATTTATAAATTTTAGTGTGTATATATTTTCCATAAATATCTATGAAACACTGATAAAATATTTATTTCATTTGATGAAAAATAAAATAAAAATAAAAAATTATTAAATGGAATATTATTTAAAAAATTTATAATATTCCATATTTATTTTAGATAAAATTACAGATTATAGTGTTTTCAATTCATCTTATTCGAATTATATTACTTTCCTTAATTTTTAATAGAGATATTATTTTAATAGTTCCAAAGATGTCATTAATGTTATTTTATAATTAATGATAGTGTATTAAATTATTTTAAGTTAATAAAAATGTCATATACAGCCAAGTGATTATTTAATTACTGAAAATATAAACAAAGGCATATTAATTCATCAATTTTACTTTTATTGTAACTATATTAACCCCTTTTGAGTGAAAACATTGTTTCCACCGTAAATGTCAAAAGGGTTAATTGATATGAAAAACAAATATAGATTTAATAATATAACATAAACATTCCCAAATTTTATTATATGAATGTATTTTCAAAATAAAATTCTTATCATATAATCCTTTAAATTATGATATATTTTATTTAAAAAATTAATTAATAATAATTATATTTATTATGAAATACCAATATTTCCCTTCACCCATCTTAAAAAAGGTACCTACTCTCCTTTTTATTAAAAATTAAATATTATTTTTGGATTATAAAACCACTAACCATATGAATTAATTTTATCCATAACCATTTTATAGTCCTTTTAATCCAAAATTTAATCTATAAATTGTTTTTTGTAAACCATATAGAGTTGTCTAACGAATAGTTATAGTTCTCAATCAAACATTTTAGTTTTATTTAATATTATACCACCTTTAAAGTTATTAAAATATGGTAATATAATAACCAAATTACCTAATATATTCTTATATTTTATTATTTTGATGGTATAAACTAAATTCATCTCATCTTTCATCAAATTGGAAATAAATCAATCATTTATGTATTCGACACACTTCAATGTCATGCACCGATGCAACTCTATTTCCTACTCCTCCCATTTTGGCTTTTTTTTAATGATGCATTTTATATAAACATATTATATTAAGGAAATATTATTCATTCAAAAAGGATTTTTATTATTTACATACTTTCCTTATGGGTCACTGGAAAATGTTAACATCGTCCGTGCATACCTGTGGACTACCACATCCCTGAAGCGATATGATTATTTTCATCACTATATTATATTGATATAATCAATAAGTGAATTTAATGAATTAATATTTTTTTAATTATATAATAATAATTTTATAATGATAAAATATTTCTTTACTTCTTTCAATATTGAGCATTAAAAAATTGAAATATTAATCTTCAGTTTGTACGACCACCAATCTCAATGATTTTAGTGTAGCTCAATTTTCATCATCATTATTAATGGTTGGATTTTAAATTATAATTTCTGTATCAAAATAAATATAATTTGAAGATTTTTATTTTGGATATTATTTAATTATGAACTATTTGACCATAATAAACCTATCAAAGTCATTTTTGACATGGGACCAGAATATCATCAAAATGTACGATGTGATCATAACTGATTAAGTAATTTTATATATGATGATATTAAAAATATTAATAATAAATAATTGTAAAACGTATCTTAGGATGCTAAATAAAAAAACCTTTTTTTTATTCAAGATTTTGAGGAATGTATTTAATGAGTCAAACTCATTGTAGGAGACATTATTTTAAAAATAATATTTTAGAGGTTCACTTAACCCTATTTTTCCCATGTCCATATTTTTTAAAATATATTTCTAAATTTTTAGAGACATAAAACAATTAAAATAGAACTTTTATTTTTGTTTTTTAGTTTATATCATTGGTTTTTACATGGAGTTTTTTTATGGAATTTTTTTACATTCAGACTAAAAGAAAAAATTAATGTTCTGTTTAACATATATAGTGATAATAAATTTTCCCAAGATTTTAAAAATAACTTTATTTTTGGATTGAATTATAAGATTACATTAGGTCATAAAACAGAAAACATCATTCCCTTTATGAGTAATTTGTTATGAGAAATGATTTTGAAAATGAAGGTTTAATTTTAACTTCTAATGAGTTTTTGGTAAGGGTTTAAAAGAGTTATTTTATAGTTTAATGATTAAATGGTGAAAGATTAAATTGTTTAATTTATTATATGTTCCTTAGAAATTGATTATTATAATATAAGATATTGATATATATCCTTATTTTGACTGATTTGTATATGACATATATGATTGGTGCACAAAGATAGCACTCTAATACAATGGGTAATGATTCTATTCTTCAAAATATTATTTTGGAAGTCAACTGTATGGATATTACACTAGTAATGGTTCAATGTATATTATTTTCCAATGAACCGGATGAATTTTATATTCATGATAATGAATTTTTAAGGGAATTGTTTTATTTCAAATGGGGAAGTAATAATAATTTGTATAAAGGAACGATTATTCTTTTTAGGGATGAAATGTATGATTATAAAAAATAATATTCATGGGATCTCAATATCATTATGAAACCCTAGGTATTATTATTTTGTGGTTATATATTATATAAATTATTTTTTTATAATTTTTTAGAAAATAAATTTTATTTGTATGAAAATTATTATTTGATATTATGATTTATTATGTTAAAGGAAAACTCCATTTTGTATCACACGGTTTTAAAATAGACCAATGTGTTTAGTTATTATTTTTAAGTCTTATAATGGGTTTTATGCTCATCCAATTATTAAACTATGATTTTATAGGTTTTAAGGATGGGTAAGATTAACAATGATTTTTATGTGATATTCATTAAGATTATTAATGAAAATTGATCTTGTATCTTTTTATATGTTTTATACTATGGGGAAATTGTTACCAATCCGAAGTGTCCATTTTATTATGTATGGATTTGTTACATTTTTTAGGACCTTAATCTAAAAAGAGTTGAACCACAATGATCATTTGATCTTTAATAAATAAAATTATTTTCTATAGTCAGTAGAATATGCATTTTTTAAAGTCGTTTCTTTATAGTTGATATCATAAGAAAGGTTTAGATAACAATAGAGTTCATGATGTTATTTTGGCATAAGCTAATTTTATTCCATTAAAAAAATTGTTAGTATGTTAGTGATAATTATAGTTATTTTATGTAAATTGAAATAATTGATGATTACATAATGGATGATATTTTAGTGTTTATACAACTCTTATGATTATTAATTAGGATTGTATTTATACACTCAGAAAAAACCGTTTTAGTTTTACAAAAGGAATGGTTCTATAAATAACTAAATTAGAAATGGATGTGAGGGAAAATTTAGTGTTCTTATGAATTAGATATATAATATAACGGGAGATGTAGTGAAGAATATAGAGTTTATTCATAACTATATATCATGAGTTATGATTGAAAACACAAACATAAGTGATTTTATTAACATAAAAAAATGATTGAGGAATAATGATAAAAGAAATTCCATGTGATATAGATCAGAAAGGTAAAAATATTTGATATCTATGATTTAATAATATGGGAGGAATCATAATGGGAAATGTATTAAAAGGATAGAATGATGTTTTTTAAGTCGTAAAGGAGGGAATAATGAAATAATATACGAAGGAAAATTAATATAGTAATGTAATTATAGGAAGAGGAATAAATTTCTTCCTAACATATAAATGCATTGTTTCTATCATAGTGAGTATTGGAATTATGACTATTGATTTCTTAATGGGAATTCTCATGAACATGATCATCATGACCATACCAGAAATTTTTTAGCAATTTTTAGTTCATTGAAATGGATATTTAGGATACTGAAAATTATATATAAAAGTTATAGATTTTATATTTTACTATTTTATGACATTATTAATATAAGGAAAATATTTATATTTTTGTTTATAGGAATTATTTCTTACAAAATATTATTGAAAATTATTGTAAAAAATGTTTAACGATTATGGTTTAAACATATATGGACTCAAGATTCATGATGTAACCGAATATTTAAGGATATCCAAAAATTAAAATTCATTAATACACATTTTATATTTTATATTATGGAGGTAATATGGGATAAATTTATTAATTTTATATAGATACTATAATTATATTTAACCCTTAATAAAAATATGTGAAAATGATATTTGATAAAGAATGCACTTACCCTTTTGTGTACTTGAGTCTAGTGGTGTTGATAACAATAATGATTTATATGATATTTTATTATTAATTATATTTTGAGGATGATAATAATAAATCTATAAATTTTATAAAAAAATATTAGAATGTATTTTAGAAAAATAATAATGACAGTTTCTGTAATAACATGTCACATTCTGTAAGTCCATAGGGCTTGAACCCACAACTAATGGGAAACATGGGTTCCATAACTACCACTAACATACCTAATGTTATAGTTAGTATTCCATTATTTTACATAAAATGAAATCATTTGACAGATAAATATTATTATGAATTTGGGGACATTTGTTTTATCTTATAAAAAACAGAAGTATTGAAAACTGATTTTTGTGAATATGTAATTAACATTTATTTATTATAATTTCACTATTTTGGGAAACATATATGATAATATAAAAGTTTTTTTTGGATACGATAGTATTTTATTTTTGGATAAATTTTTATCAATCTCTTGGAATCTTTTATGATTTAAATGTTTCATTATGGACATTCCATTCAACTATAATAATGATTAAAATATCATGATGAATATTTTAATAAGTCATATAAATTTTATGTATGAGATATTTAGAGACATTTATGTGATTTCTAGATATATTATGGAAGAATATGGGATAAAATAATTCATATATAATGGTTTCAATATTAATTTGGAATATATTGAATAATTTAATTTTTTTTCTATAAAAAAATTTAGAATGATATTTTTCCATTACTATTAAATTTTAGAGATTAATGTATTATTTAATCATATAAATGATTGTTCACATTTGATTTTATCATACAATATACTATTTATTTTGGTTTTGGTAAATATATACAGATATAATGAATATATTTTTATACTTTTATGGATGTATATGATCATATGTAAGTTTATTTTAGTCATTTATTTATAAAAATACATCTTCAACACTTATCGTTCGAAACGAAAGATGTGGTTGTGGTGGAAATTGGTCAAATGATGAATTTCTACTTATCATAAAATTATATTTCCTTCTATTCATATTGTATATTATAATTTAATTCATTAAAACTAGGAAATTAATATGGAAAAAAGTTAATTCTATTAACATCATTTATGAATAATATATAGTCACTTTTATAACACTTTAATTTTTCTTTTTTGTATGTTAAATTATTTATGATCATCAATATTCATGTGATCAATGATCTCTTTCAGTATTTATCATTATTAGGTATATTTCCTTCTACATCAATATTTTCACTTACTTATAGTGTTCTGACATATAGAATCCTAGTTATGTTTTATTATATATGATATTCTTATTTCCTTCTCTTTCTTTTTCATGTTGATGTTTTATTAAATATTTTTACGATATCGTTTTTCAAAAATAGTGTCTAAAAATCCATAATATTTTATTATATAGATCGTGTTAAAATAGATAGGATGAAATATATTAAGTGGGTGGAATTTAATATACTTATATAACAATATAAAGGATATTTTGGACATCATATACGATAAACAGCTCTTAGTGTAAATGAATCATGAAATGTTTTTATTCAAATATGATCATTATAACCAAGCCATTGATGATTCTAGTAAAAATATGATTAAAAATATTATGAAATATATATAAATTTCCAAATCAATATAGAATTATTTATTCATTACTAAAAAATAGGTGTAATAATTTAAGAAGAAAAATTTTATCATTAAAAATATGTTTCCCTCAAAACTAGTTTTTAATGAAAAAACAATAGAACTAATTTATTAAAAATTTAAAAAATTTATTATATAAAAATGATACAACTTTTTAATTAAACATATCAAAATAATTATATGGTGAAAAATTTAGTTGCTTCTAAAAAATTGTGGTTTTCAATGAATACTGAAAATTATTGATTTTAGTAGGAAATTATATTTTCCATTAAAGTATTTAAAAATTAAAATTTTATATTTGACTTTTTGAAAATTAAAATTAATGTTCTTTAATAAATTTAATCTAATAATAGTATTTATAATTAATTTTAAACATCAGTTTTATAGAAGAACTTATTTGTACATGTAAAGTAATTTTAATGAAAAAAAATTCATTGCATTTTACAATATTAATTTTAAATTATGTTCTACCGCTAATATGTTATGAATCCATAAAAACATATTCCTTATGTTATATAAATAGGATTAAATTTGGGAAATATGTACCTTTTATTTTTAGTCATTACAAATAGTAATTATAGTATGTTTTATAATAATGATAAAGGTAATATGGGTTAATTAATGGTCAAAATAATGTGTTAAAGACTATAATGGAAAAGTAAACCTCTAAATAATAATATATTATTGTTACATATCATTAATTATCATCTGAAAATCAAATATATGACTATTTATTCCATTCCTCATTGATTTTAAAATTTATAATATATTTTTATAGAAAAGTAAAAATTTCATTCTAATTGTTTTTTAACATTAAATATTCTAAATTTGGATTAAAAAAAGGTATGTTTGGTTATTAGTATTCATTGGTAATATTAATTGTGATTATTTATTATGTTAAATTATTTATAATTTTTAATGATAAAATAATTACCTTAAATTTTTATGAAACAATGATACAATATTTTTTTCATTTAATAGAAAGATAAAATTAATTAAATTGAAAATTATAATAGGGTATGGGTTTGAATGTTTGGTGACTGACACTTTATATGTTTCTGAAGATTGTAGTTCTTGTAGGAGGTACAATGAGTTTTTTTTAAAATTATGGCATTGAATTGCTCGAAATAAGAAGAATTATACGTCATGTAATTCAGATTCCCAACATATATGTTTTAGGGGTAAAATAAAGAAAAATATGACATGATTTTCAGTAGAACAGGACCATGATAATTACAGAACATGAAAGGGGATTAAATGTGATGTAAATAAATTATGATATAAGTTATCAATGTCTTTATCCACTTGGGTATGCCAAACCCTGCGGCTAAAGAACCTCTATCACAATTTTAGGTGACCCGATGACCCCCTCCAAGACATTTTGGGAATTTATTTTTCATGGATCGATCACTAATATCCCTTCCTCCATCAAAAATTTATATCAGGTATTTTCTACCTTTGATCATCCTATTTCATAAATATTTTACCTCTCTTTCGTCTGTTCTGAGTAGTTGTATGTGATACTAGTGTTTTTAAATGATATTAATTTGTTTTTTGTTGGCGTAGTTATGGTGTGATGTCCTCAAGTGGATGCATTTATTTCAACAGAGGTGATCAGGATCTATATCATTGTGGTTTATGATCTATATTTTTCTCTTTTTTTAATGGCTTATCATGTAAAATTGGTAAATAATGTAAGGGTGAAATTAATTGTTAATTTATTGGCTAAATAAATAAAGGTCAATGTTTAGTAAATCGTGTTATTGTTTTTGTAATTGGATAATTTTTTTTGATAAAAGTGTGTGTGTTTAATGGGATTGGTTAATAAGACTGAACCATGCTGATTCTTTTGATAAAATAACTAAAAACATGTTAAATTGTTTATTCAACTATTTTTTGATATCTTGTGATAGATTTTTACCTAGGATGCTCGTATATGGAACCTGTTATTATTGAATAGTTTAATTCAAGATAGAATATGAACCAGTATTATGATAATAGATTATACCATTTTAATGAATGATTTTACCTTGTTCATATAATGTCTCAGTTACTTTTTCTTTGGATCCATGAGATCTTGTTGTATGTGAAGGATGAACACCATGTTTTAGGCCAATGAAACGAGTTACTATGATTTTTTGCACTCATTGTTATGTGAAATTAGCATGGGATGAATGATCATGTATATCTCGTGTAGTATGAGGGGAAAGGATGCCCAAATGTGATTTGATTAGTAATGGATGACCCTGGAGTGCTTTTTTGGTATAATGGGCGGGGATTCTTAGGTTTTTGTAGTAGTTTGTGATGTATTGATTAGATATATACATCGTTACATGCATTTGGGTATTGGGGAGGACACCATAGATAATAGATCATGTTAATGTTGGGCTTACCCTTTGATATGAAATTTTGATGTCTCTTTCAATCTGTAGTTTTTCTGATGTCATGATTGTTTTTTTGTCTTCGTTCTTTCCCCACTCCTTGAAGCAGATAGATGATCTTGGTTTCTATCATTTTTTGGTATATTTTCATATTTTCCAATAGTACCAATTACTATGAAAAGTAATGTTGTTAATTAATAATTAAATGTTCAACCCATGTGTATAGAGATTTCAGGGAATGAATGTCGATGTTATTATTCTGTGAAGTCGTGGAGTATGTTTTTTATGCTTTGAAGGTATGCAAATTTTTTTCAATGATAATGAAATATAATGTTGAGATATTAATTCTCAATTAATCGTTAAATAATTAATTATTAAAAATTGAAATTGATGAAAATGAATAAATTAATTTAATTTATCTCTTTATATGTTTTGTACTTATATGATATCTAATCTTAGAAGAGGCATCCCAGAGTCTGAGATACATTGGCTGAAGTTTACATTGAGACTAGGTTATTCCCATAGTGTTGTTGTGAGATTTATTATTTCATGTAGTTTTTTTGTTTCTATATTATACACTTCCATTCAGGTTAGGATGATTAAAACCCAAAAGATTATAAGCCCTGGGTGTGTGGCTTCTCGAATATCATGGTTGGAGGATGGATGGCCCACACCCCTATTGGCCCTAATCTCTTCTCTTTGTAGTTTTCATGGCTAGTATGCATTATTTTTAGTTATCCCCTGTATTTTTGTGTAGATGGATGTAATTTATTGTGGTTATTTCACACACATGAATTATATATATATAGAGTCCTAAGGAATAATATAGGTATAACATGTTTAGGATGTGATGGCTTGAGGATCATTACCCGGTGTATGGGATATGATGGGTTTATATATAATACATGATGTATGATACCCATTATTAGGGTTGTGGTGGCACCCAGAATCATCATTTTTTACCTTTGGTTACATTTATGATGTGGTGTATTGCATGATGTGCATGTTTTGGTTCTTTGACCAGGTGTCTGTGGGTCAACCTTTTTTATGAGATATTCTCAGTCCAAGTGACATTGGGATAGAGTGACAAACCTATGTGGAAGAGGTTGCAAGGAACCCATGATAATCATTATTATATTATTTTCTATTTTATGCAATACTTGGTGAGAGTATACAAATTGGGAATGGGAAATTAATATACATATTTCAGTTACGAGTTAGTTTTACTTGTCGTTCATACTTATTTAGCATGATTCCTATATATTTTTCACGAGAGGCTCAAGGGATAATCCTAGTGAGTATAGTTTTATATTCACTATGCATATATATATATATATATATATGATGGTTTTCATTTCACTTGGGAAATGTTGGAGAACATGAAGTTACCGAATTTCATGGAGTTTAGAAAGAGTTGTTTGGGCTTCATGGTCACTTCCATTATTACTTTTCTTTTTGTAAATGTATTATAAATTTCTATTGTAGTAGTTCATGAATGAAATTACAAGTGGTAAAATTTGATTTTCTTCTATATTGATGTCTAAGTTGGAGTCGGTTACGGTATTTCTTATCACTATCCATCCTACTTGTTTTCTTAGATAGAAATTCCTCTCATATGCATGTTTATTATACCATCAGTTTTAGTCTCCAACATGCGGCCTACATGAGGTAAGATTCTATTTTCACTATCTATCTTATCCCATTGCCCGCCCAGTAGGGGAACACATTGTGGGGAGTGGGTTGTGAAATAGTGGTATCAGAGGTCTGGTTGAGGGATATGATAGAGTTTGGTGTTAGGCATATGTGAGGTTGTATGGGTTGTTAGGGAAAGCATATGATATGTTTAATAAGTACTATAAAAATATGAGACTAGCCAAGAAATGGGTATTTAGGGACCCCTATGATCTGATTCAAGAATGATTAATGTTACAATAGCTAATAAATATGGGGAAACTGGTTTCAAGGAAGAGACCAAGGAAAGGATCATGCATCATTCTTCATTAAGCATGTGTTTTAATGGGTGGACCTTGGGATATGTTAACCTAAAACCAACAAACGAAAACAATTAAAAATTATTAAGGTTTTCTATAATCATGGTTTAGAAGTTATAATAGGTTTTTCTTTTGATGCCAGGGCTCTTGGTCAAAATCCTCATCATGTTTTCATAGAAAATGTTCATCAGGTTGTGCTATAAGATAATCATAGAGTAGATGATGATAATGATTATACAAGGATGAGGACATTATAAGAGATATAGTTCCAGATTTTTTAGAGTAATGTGTGATCTTTTTATGATGAAGTTATGGAATACTTGTTGAAGGAGGTCAGAATATCCATTAGTTCAACCTATGCTTAGAAGAATCACTGGGTGTAATTGGTTTCAATGATGTTGTGTGGGGAACCAAGGAATTTTTGTTTCATGTTCACTAGGGATCACGAGGAATCAGTAATCTCATGGGAGGATTTATACGACTTGTTAAATGTTTGGTTTTTTTATTAAACCACAAAGGTTTCCAGTCGTAAGGCCCAACTTAACCTCCGACTTTGGTGCTCCAGTGTGTGATATTTTGTGATCCTTTTCATAAACCTTATATGATATTATATAGACCTATTTTCAGATTATGAATCAAGGGTGAGGAATTTATAAGATGTTTCTATCTTGATATATAGTTTCATGTCACTATGATTGTGCTGGAGATGTATGTCAAGTTGCTTCCAATAGAAGAGTTCATCAAGAGGATATTAGATAGAACTAGGTCATCATGAGAAGAGTTTCTTCCAGATTTATCATGAATTTGAGTTTCAGTTTTGGGTTCCCAATTTCCAGGATAGAAGAGCTTTCGAGTAGCTAGGGTTATTTATCACCGCTCAAGGATTTTTTTTCTCTAGGGGAAGTGGATATCAAGCCTTTACAAAGGGATCAGATGCATGTTTTTATTATGGAGGATTAGTTCATTGGTATTGGGAGTTCCCGAACATTCTAGGTAGTCAACATACTACAATTTTTCCACATTTAGTTCCTCAAATAAGGTGGTTCCATCCATGATAGCTATTATAGGTTGATCTATTTTGGGTTCTACATAGAGAAGATGGGGGAATGAACATGGTAGCCATGGGTTGATCCCTGTCCTCATATAGTAGAGAAAAATCGTGGAGGAGTCCATTAGTAGGGTCAGAGAGGCCATGGAATAGGTCATGGTCATCTTCATTAATTATAATTTCATGTTCTTGGTGCCCGAGACATCATTTAAGGTACCCTTATCTTATTTTATACTTGGGTGGATTCCTTGTTTGATCCAAGAGTGACACAGTCCATCATATCACCTACCAATTTTGTTGATTTCCGACTTAAGGTAAAAAGGCTTCATGTTCCCATGGCATTGACTATGCATGTTAGAGGTTGACCTGACTTGTTTAGTGTTTCTTTAAATTGTGATATACTATTAGGGTGCATTTCTCATGGGGAAATTATTATGTTTACAAATATGACCATATTAAATAATCAACAAAATGACTTTTATTTCTTTATTCAGTGTATGCAATCACAGATTTATTCAAATGGTAGGTTTTTTTATTAAATGATGATGGAGATAAAGAAATGTTTGATGGTGATAAGGACACTTAGATGGGTCAGAGGAATGTTACATCCTAATCATCCTTGATTGATGAGATAGTTCTATTTTTTTAGAGGTTCGGTAGATGACGTTTCATAGGTTCATGGGATAATACCTTGATTTTTATCTAGAGAAGGTTGTATCATTACCCCCTCAACGAGAGATTATGTTTTTGATCAAAATATATCTAGGAACGTCTCTTACCTCAATGTATCTATGTGCCTTCTATGTTACAAAAGATGCATATAAAACGTGATGGTCTATTGTGGTGTGGTTTTTTTAGATGAGTGTGTCACTATAGGGTGGAAATTTCATGTTCAAAATGAATTTTTACAATAGTTTTAGATTTTGTTTCAATTATCATCATGTGAACTAAGTGAAAGTGTAGAATTTATATCCTATTCCATAGATTGATTATTTAATATATCAAATGAAGGGAAAAAGTTAGTTTTTGATGATTTATTTGCTCTCAGAATATCATGAAAAATGTGTAAAGAATGAGGATATCATAAAGACTACTTTTCATTATCATCATGTTTATTATGAATTTTTTGTTCTGTCATTAATTGTGATGAAAACCTTAACTATTATTATGGGGTTATTTAATGATGTTTTCCATGAGTTCATGGATAATCTGATGGTTGTTTTCATCGATGAATTACTTCCGTACTCCTTGTTCGTGGAGGATCATGCAGTGCATCTTCATGCCGTTTAGGGATTCGTTGTTTCGGAGAAGCTATTTGGGATGTTTTAGAAGTGTGAGTTTTGTTCTAGAGAATTACATTTCATAGGGAATATTGTATCACTACCAGGAGTATTTGGGGATTCATCAATGGTAGAAGCATTTGTGTCTTCGGGAGACCACTAGATAATGGAATATGTGGAATTTTTTCTTAGTCTTCCGGTCTATTGTACAAGGATTCTAGAAAATTACATTTGGGTTACGACTCTGCTGAAAGAGTTGACAAGAAAATATTAAGAATTCGTGTTGAATTATCATTTTTATATGTCATTTGAGTAATTAAGGAGAAGCTGTTTAGTGATCCAATTATTTTTCTACTAGCATAAGAAGTTTAGATTATTGTTTTCTATGGCTCTTCACATCCGAGGATGGGTTATGTTCTAATACAGTAGAAACTAGTCGTTTCTTATGGGTCATAGTATATATTATCTCATGAGCACAATAATTCCACCCAAGATCTATAGTTGTAAACAATAGTGTTTTCCTTGATGTTAGGGAGGAATTACCCCGTCATTGAGTGTTTTGATATCTTCACTGATCACAATATCATGTTGTATGTTTTCTCCCAATGTGACTTGAAATTTCATCTACATTGGAGGATGGAGTTATTATAGGATTACAACATTTATATATCATATTCAGATGGAAAGGGAAATTTTGTGGGTGATGTGTTAAGCATGATGTCTTTTAGTGATTTAGTACGTCCATCTGGTGATTCTTGGAGATTGATGGATGAACTTTTAATATTGCATCTAGATATAGGAGAAGTTGGGAGAAGATGTTGACTTTTTCAAATGATGGTGTAGTAACATATGGTGTAAAATGTGAAGGAATCCAATTTGGGTTCTTGAGATAGTGGTTTGGAGAGAATGAGTAGTTTTTTGTGAGGACCCTGATGGTTGGTCTGTAGATGAACTACTCCGGGTGTTGTATTAGGGATGAATTTTCATTCCATTGGAGATGTGTTAGATGATTGAAATAGATATCCATAATTCACCTTTGGTAGTAAATAATAGCATGATAATGACGTTCCAATCATTTAGATGTCAATTTTTGTGGCCTGTATTGAATAATGCAGATCAATAGTTTTTGTCTTGATGTTTGGTCTGCTAGATGGTAAAGGCAAGCATAGTGTTCTCGGTGGTTTAATCCAGCCATTAGATGCTCTTTAGTGGATGTGGGAAGAAATATCTACGTCCTTTAATACCATTTTACCATCATTTCAAGGTGGATATGATTCTATATGGATTTTAGTGGGTCATTAGACAAATTTAACCCTTTTTTATGATCAAGGAGTCAACCTTAGTAGTTGTTTTTCAGTGGAAGCTTTTGGAGGTGGTGGTGAGACTCTACAGGGTCCCAAGGATGATCATTTCTAATTGAGATACTCATTTTACCTATAAGGTTTCAATGCTATCTTTAATGATTTTGGTTATCAGCTATTCCTAAGGACTTATTTTCATCTATAGATGGACAACTAGGTTGATCGGACTATCCAGACACTTCACGATATGTTGCGCTCTTGATTCCTATATTTCAGAAGATCACGGATGAGTTGAATTCCCTTTGTTTATTTTTACTAAAATAATATCATTCACTCCACCATCGATATGTTTCCTTTTAAAGAATTTTATGCCACAAAATTATGTTCTATTTTGTGATGGAATGGGGTCATAGAGTCAACAATTATTTGGTCCGAACTAGAATATAATAAAATAGAGACGGTTAAGGTGATACATGATATGGTTAACTTAATGTAGGATCATCCAAAATCCTATGCCGATCATAGGAGGAGAAATCTACAGTTCATCATTTGGTATCATGTGTTCTTGAAGCCGACTCCCCCTCATGTGAAGCGAAGGTTTTCCCATGAGAGTAGGACTTCAACATATTTTTTATGTTTTTTTAAAGGTGTTTGAAAATTTTTAAGTCATTTCGTATTAGATAGTGCTTCCCCAAAATATGAATTGGATCCATGATATTATTAAATGTTGTAGCTCCATAATTATCTTCATGACGACTATCACACAATCGATTGGGGTGAGATTGATGTTGAAAATGTTGATACCTTTGAGGATTGTATTATAGAGATCCAGGACAACATGGAGAAGTTGTTTAAAAGGTATGATATCCTCATGTTATTATCTTGTGGAGACATATTTTCATAGAGGAGATTACCTAAGAAAGTGATTCATAGATACATACGTAGTACACCAAGTAGTTTGGTGTTGATCTATTCTCTTGTAAATACTATCAGTATTGTGATTTTAAAACTTTTAATGGTTTTTCATATGGATTGATCATATTTCTTATTGTTTCATACTCTCATTCCTTGGCAGGTAAGAATGTGTAGTGTATGGAATTTGCATTCCATGCTTAGATTTCTATGGTTGGATTATTCTACTCTACAAAAATAGGTGGAGAAGAATTTATGTGTAGTTCATCTTCTCAAAGTGTCGAGCCCATTGTTTCCTCTTTTGGATGGTTTTTTATTCTCGAGTTTGAGAATATTTCGATAGGTATCTAATGTAAGGGCCAGATCTGCCTAGATTGAAACTATGTGTATATCCAATGGACTAGGTTCTAAAAGGAGTCTTATAGGATGTCTTGATGAGTTTGGATAAAAACGTCTGGAAACAAGAAAAATTACATGTCGTGTAAGAATTACACATCATGTAATCTTGGAACATGATTTGAATGTTTTCCGGGTTAAATTAAAAAAGGCAGTGTAATTTTTCTGGTAAACTGATCACTAAGGATTATAAAATGTGGAAGAGGATTCAAAATCATTTAAATATAAGTTATTTTTTATTTTAAATGTTTTTATCCACTCATGTTTGTCGACCCCTATAACTGAAGCACCTCTCTCCCGATTTCAATAGACCATGTGACCTCTTATTTAATTTTTTTGGGATTATATTTTCATTGGTCAATCTCTAGCTTCATTCTATCAATCTAACTTAAATACATGGTATGTTATACCTTTTTTTGGGTGGTTTCCTAAAACCTTTACTTCCTTTCCTCTTTTCTATGTAGAGACTCTTGAACTCCATGTTTTCAAAGGATATTTTTTTGAGTAGTTGGGGCCTAGAATCCTTGGGAATATGTACCTATTTTAGGATTGATGATAAAGATCCAAAATGTTGTTCCGTTATTGAATAAATAACATTAAAACCATTTTGAGGTAGGGGATTATTTTCTTATCTATTTATTTATGTCCCATCGTAGACTTAAGAAGATTTATCCCCTTGGATCGTGATGAAATTACCTGAATAAATACGTGAACCAGATTAACGAATTGGTGTTGATCGTATAATGATGTTGTTGTTTATACCATGATAATATGTTAACTATTTATTTTCTAGATTGTGTGATATCTATGCAATGCTTAATGATATTTTTTTAGCATTTGAAATTATCAAAGAATTTAAATATGTAATTAATTTATAATTAATCTAATAAAATAATAACAGTTCATGTTTAATGAATCCGGTTATTGTTGTTATAATTTTATGATAATTAAATTGATGCAAGAGTTCATGTTTAGGTTAATGGGTTAAGGAACATGAATCGTGATGATGGTAATTTCTAAAATAATTAAAGGCAAGTTAAATTAATTTTTGAATCAATTTTTGATATATTGAGATATATTGTTTCTTAGGATTCCAATAGTTGGAACCTATGATTAATGAATTGGTTAATTCAAGATGGAATAAGTAATGAATGTGTGATATAAGAAAATGTGTTTTTAGGAGATGAGTTACCCACTTTCTTGAAAATTCCCAGTTTAATGTTCATTGGAGTTGTGAGATCTCATTATGTGTGAAGGTTGAATGGATTATTTTATGTCTAAGAGAATTTTTAATATGATATTTCTCTAGATGCTTACGATGTGATGTGAGCCTAGGATTACTGATCCTTGAGGGATATTTTGTTATGAGGGGAATGTTGGCTCAGATGTGTCGACATCATGGGATAGCTAAGCCTAGAGGGACATTTTTTATAAGGGGTAGGGATGCCTAGTTGTTTCGGAAGAAGTTGACTCATGGATTGGTGAGATGCATCTGTACATGAATTTTGTTTTCAAGGAAGAAAAGAGAGATGAAAAATCAGGTTGAATCTAGGATTACCTATTGATATGAAATCTTGATGCTTTCTTTATTATATTTTTTGTATGAACTACTGGGTTTTTATCTACTTTCATTTCTCCACCGCATTTGGTAGATTGATGTACATGGTTTCTCTTGTTTTTGTGGATTAAAATATTTCCTAATGTACATGGTATTAGGGAAATCAAGGTTTTTAATTAATAATTGAATATTTAACCCATGGGGTTAGAGCTTTCTTGGATTTAATATTGACATTATAATTTTGAGAATACATGGACTCATTATTATAATTATTGGTGGTCATGGAACATTTTAATAATGAAAATATAATGTAATGTTGAGACGTTAGTGGTTAATTAATGTCCAAATAATTAATTAACCTATATATTATAAATGTTTATAAAGAATAATTTTATTTTATATATCTCATTATATTGTTGTGTTCTTGTAGGATATATAGTCTTAGTAGAGGCAACCGAGAGTCCGAGAGAAAATAGTTGTTGAATATGAGTCTAGGTTATTCTCATAGAATGGTTTTGAGTCATATAATATCATGTAATTTATTTATTACTATATATTACTCCATCACGTCAGTTATGGTGATTTACAGCCAAAGGATTCTGAGGCCTCCGTGGGTGTTTTGCACTACATCATAGTGGATGGTCGGATGAATGACTACCCTTTGGTACCACTCTATTCTCTTTGTAGTTAATTGTGCCGGTATCGATGATAGTTAGTTTTTCCCATATATGTGTTTAGAGGATATTTTTTATTTCCCCCACATGTATTATGGATATCGTTTCCTAAGGAATACTATAGGTATAATGTGTATATGTAGTGATGGCTTGAGGATCCTTACTCGGTGTGAGGGCTGTATAGGCTTGAGGTATAATACCCTACATATGATACACATTATAAGGGTTGTCTTGGATCCTAGATACTACTTTGTTACAATTGGTTATATGTATGTGGTGGTATGTTTCCTAAGGTTCTTTTTGTCGTACTTCTCCCAGATAACTATAGGATTGCCTTTTCAAGGAGAGATGGTCAGGACACGCGACATTGGGATAGAGCATCAAACTAGTTGGGAAACCATTGTCGAGTACCATTGAGATTATTTATTATATTATATTCTCATTAATGTTATACATGGTGAGGGTAGCAGTAGTGAGGTTAAAAACATAGTATACCACTTTTAGGATGAGTTAGTTTACCTTGTTCATAGTGCTTTAGCTTGGTATTTTTTTCCTTTTTGAAGAGAGAAATGAGGGATAGTCCTACTTAGTATACTATTAAACTCTACCTACATATATGTCAACTGTTTTTATGTTAGTTGGATAAGGGAGGAGATCAGGCTAGTCAATACTATATTGTGTTGTATTAGGAAGTGTTTGAGCAATGTGGTTGCTGCCATATTTAGTTTTCCTTTCGAACTTGTAGTTTCACTTTCAGGTGTAGTAGTTCTTGTATGTCACTACATTTGTGCATTTTATATTTTATTCTTTATTTGATTCTATGGAAGATTTGGTTGATGCATTTCTTATCTCTATCTTTCACAGGTGCGCTCTTAGAGCTTAATGCCTCCCAACTATGTGTTTACTATACCCATGGGGATATACTCCAACCAAGGACCTACATCAGGTGGGACTCAGGTGTCATTATCTCTCCTATCCCATTTCCAGCCTATGTGGGGCATTCCTTGTGGGGAGGGGATCTTGAAAAGGGAAATATTGTTTGAATTAATTGTTATGTTAAAAAATGTATTTCGATAAACAATAAATATTATTATTGTTTTAATGAATTATATTCTCTTTCCATTATTTTATTGTAACATTAAGATTAAAATTAAATGGATAGTTACAAAATTGACATTAGTGATATTTTATAATAAATTATATTTTATTAATTCATTTTTAATTACTAAAAATAAAATATTATTCTAGTTTGTTGGAATATGTTTGATAATATCAAAAATGGTCCATTTTGGGGAATATTTTCCTATTTTTATAAACTATATTAATATCTTAAAAATAAAAAATAGTTATATATCAGTTATTTTCAAAAGTATTAATAAATTTTGAAAAAAATATAATTGTTAAAATAAAATAAAATATTTTCCAAAACAAATTATAAGAACATTTTGATACATTCACATATTATATTTAATTAATTTAAATTTTGATCAATTTTAATATTAATAAAAATATATATTAATTTGGTATTTCATGAAATATATAGAGTACCCCTCACATATATTCTAAATTGGAAGCTCCACTTATATTTTCCTCACTCATAAAAACATTTTGGTTCATCAAAGACCTACTGAAATACCATCTATATATCACACACCGTTTATTATATGGCTTTTTTATGATTGTTAAACCAGTTTATGAATTCTTTTGGTGTAATTTTTAATATTTTTTCCAAAGAAGTGGAATTGTTAATAATCAAGGATTCTAAATATATTTATTCCTCTTCCCCAATCAATCATTCTAAAAAATTGTTAAAACTATAACAAATAAATTTTTATTTTACGTCAGTTTTATTATATTCATTTCATATCCTATATAAATCCCCCTAATTCGGAAATGGCATATGAAACTGTTCTTCATATGGATTTTAGACTACCACCTTGTGAACCAATAAAATTTCATTCCATCACCACTTAATAAGGTAGTTTTATTGATGGATATTGTTTATATATATTATTTAAATGATATATTTATCATTATTAAATGATAATATATAGTTTAATTTATTAACATTTTGTTTGATGGAAAATGTTAAATTCATTCATATATAAATGTGGATATACACCTCCATGATTTTTTGTGATTCATTTTTAATTACCTCATCACATGGATTATATATATATATAAGTGTAATTAAATAACTATTAATATGTTAATGATATGATTATAATTATTTAAATATAAAATTATGCAGACCCATATTCCATAGTGATCATTTAAAAATGGAAATATTAATCATACGTTTGTACGACGTAACTTTCCCATGATTGTAGAATAGTTCATTTATCATATCAACATTCCATGGTAGATTTAAAAATTATATACTATGTTTAAAATTTATAATTTTTTAACTTTTAATATTCTAGATATTATTTTATATTTACCTCGTTGTTCATGATAAAACTAAGGATGTGATTAAGTAATTATATATAACATGAAATTAATTAAATGAAAATAAAAATGAAAATGAAAAAAAATTTATAGAAAACAAAATTGACAGAATTTTTTATTCATGGTGATAAATATCATATGTGATGAGTTGGAATCATAGTAAGGGATTTTATTTTATAAATACATTTATGATGTTTCCCTTCAAATATGTTTTCTTCCATTTATATATTTTTTATATATTTTTTAAATCTATTTAAATAGTCATGAAAAATTTATAAAGGGCCCTTTATTACTCATTCTAAATTCAATAAATTTATTTCAAATGGAAAATTTTAGTGGATATTTTTACATTCATTACTAATTTCATAATGAATGCTCAATTTTGATGTATTAGGTGACAAAAACATTTCCCACATCAATAACCGTTATTTGATGTTCAAATTTATTTATATGCTTCTATTTTTCAATCAAACAAAAACATAAATCCCTAGATTTATGTAATTTTTTATTTCAAAATGTTTTTATTAAGAAATTCATTTTTTATATCCATAATAATTTTATATATGGGTTTGAAAGAGTTATTTAATTGTTTTTTTAAAAAACTATAAATGGATAAATTATTTTATTCATTATTTGGTCCTTATAAATTGGTTTTTGTGATTGTTCATCTTAATATATTTCATTATTTTTATAAGTGATTCCAATATATTTTTTATGATAGGTATGTCAAAATGGAGATCTTATACATTAAGTAAATAATTTTTTCATCAGATAATTATTTTGGGATTTGACCAAATGGTTTTTCTGATTAATGGTTTCTTTTACATGTTTTTTAATGATTATGTCTTGATGCACAAAACTTAATTTTTTTCTATCTAATGGTTGTTAAAAGATATAATTTAATTTAAAATGGTACTCTTATAATCATATGTTTAATGAATACTTTAATCCTTTTGAAAGTAAAAAATGTATATTTTTAAGAATTTTTTTCATGGTTTATCATGAGTTCTGAGAAACCCTTATAATACTGATTTTATATTTATTATTTTATTAAATTATTTTATGAAGAAATATTTATATAAAAGATATTTTATTTTTTAGGTAAATAATTATTTGAGTTGTAGGTTTATTATGTTAAATGAAAAAACTATTTTTTATCTCATGGTTTTTAAATTGAATAATTGATTTCCTTCTAAATTTTACATCCCTTAATAAACCTATTGTGATCATCCAACATTTTAAAAAAAATTTAAAAATGTTTTTGTTACATTGAGAACAAATAACAAGGTATGTTAAAAGTTATAATGATTTTTCATGAAAATAAAAAACAATTAATTTTAATATATTTATAATTTTTGAAAAATTGATACTAATCAGAAGTAACAAATTTGGAAAATATTATTTTTACATGTAAGAGTTAAGAACTGATTCTTTAAAACACTAAACCATATTGTTCTTTGAATATGCAAGAAGAAAAAATCAATCTAATTCCACTATAACATATAATGGTTAAGTATTGGCACAAATAGAGTATCATTATATTATATAAGTGATTCATACTGAAGGATAATGTACTGTACCATGAATATCACCATGAGAAGTTTTGAAAAACACTATATGTCATGGTGATAAGCCAACAAAAATCAACACACAATCAAATGTTTGATAGCACTAGTGAGTTCCATTTGATAGGAACTAAATGTCATGTCACTCCATGAGAAGGGTATGCTGATAATGATAAAGAGATATATGATAAAAATGATGAAAATAACACACTGGTATGAGGGGTGATACCGACAACTCAATCTATATTAACCTACTAAGTATAGGATCCTGTCTTATATACAGTTGGTCATGTCGATACCCAGATCTCCACCTAGGCCCTGTAGAAATTAATCGATTATCTTTCATAGAGACTCTCGAGGACTACATTACATCTATCCATGATGTATTAATGAAGGGATCATAATACATTTAGTATGAAATGATTCGTACCAACATTCAATGAAACAAATAAGGGGATGAACCTTAATAACAATTTTCATGATAATGAGGAAAAGTGACTCAATCCATGTGGAAATGGGTACAAGACTTGTAGTGAGGTGCAGCGACATGTCCCTCGACCTCAAGTACTTTATTGGTACACCACACCTTGTCATCTCAACCATGTCGTGAAGAAGATGAGTACACGACATATATGGGGGACTACACACTATGTCCCCATATCTATTGTCTGCCCATGTACTCTGGCCATGTTCCATTACAAGATTTTGTCCCATGTGACCCTATACATGAACTATCACATGGAGTATCCTATAAAACCAGTGTAGGAAAGTCAGGGGGGTACACACAGTATTGGAAACATGTGTACTCTAATTCATGTCTGTGTACATCCTGAGATACACACCAAGTCATTAAACCAAGAACAAACTATATGTGTATTGAGTTTTACAGAATCTCATCTTCTTCCTCCATCTCACACCATCGATTACTCGGATTCTATTATGGTGAGCCGTTATCCTTGGAACTCTAGATCCAAGATCATCTAGTCTCCATACGAACGATTCGATGGGATTGGGGCCTTCAATTGGCTCAGAGAATGCAATCATAGGAATTATTTTTTATTACTGCAGAATGTGGATTCATCATTCAACATCATATGATCCTCTATTATGCCCACCGTCACACCTCCATTGAGTCATCCTAATGCTAGTTCTATTATTTATGATCATTTCTCTATTAATCAAATGAATAATGATCAATTGTTCGCGAAGGGGTTCTAAGGGTGGGAAGAATGAAAAACCTGTAAATAATGGAAGAATTATGGTGGAAAATCACAAAAAATATAGATGGATGAAATTTGATTTATTTTCTTGTGGATGGTGTTTCATCCCCATTTGAATGGTAAATGAATCCTAACAAATATCAAGTAACAACTCCCATTAAATCCCACAAAATAACCCATCCCTAAAATATGATCGATCTATTGGATAATTAGTTTATTTATTTCTCTATGTTCATCATGGGAATCATGGATGAGGGAAAATATAATTCAATCGAAGTCCCTACCATGATTCAGATCTCTGATTGAAGAAGAATGGTATCTACGTCATAGTTGTTGGTTAGATCTATCATGAAAAGCATTTATTAATCACTAATTCGTTGTTATGACATCACGAACTAACGATATTTCTCCATATATTTCTCCCTAGGGACTCTAGAGGATTCCATGGTTATGATTCTACCATTGTATCTCTTATATAGGTATACTTATGAAAATAAAATCATTTATTATACAAAGTATATTAAATTTTCTTAAATTATTTTATTCATTTAACTGACTGTGAAGACTTTCCACAATAAAACCGCACAGACCGATATGAGGATGCATATAGGGTATAACTGATATTTTGATATCAATAACTCCCTCTTATTTATGATATATGAACCTATTTATATGTTATTAAACTTATTTAGGAAATACTTATTCCCATGTATTTAATATTTTAACATTTTTCAATCATTTTTTCATGGAACATGGTTCCTCCGAATTGCACACCATCTCAACAGGTATAAAAATCAGTAAATATAAGATTTAAAAATAAAACATTGGAAATATGATTCATTGATTCATCCCACCATGGGGATTTACATCCCTATAATTACAAAACAATGTGACTCAAAACAATGAGGGTACTGAGCACGAATATGGACCTCCATCTCTCAAGTGCTATGTTGGAGATTCATGTGCTACCACCGAACACACAATAAATGAATAAATCACTAACAAAGGGTCCTACCATGAAAATCCTTGATCTCTACTGGGTACTCAGAACAAATTAGCCAATCTCAGATGTCTAGATTTCTCCAGTCGATAAAGTGATAGGTCGTGAATTTATCTCCTCATCTGTGACACGTGGAGGTCGTCATGTAACCAGACTAACTACGGGGGTTGAGTTAAGAGGTATGCACCTCTACAACTATACATAATATCTAAAATTGTCCAATGCTCCATAAAAATAGCTTACCACCCTTTCCAAACCATCTTAATCCATGTTAAGTTGATGCCCATAAGAAAACATGGTCTCCTTCCTCAAACTCCAATGGCCTCCGTCACCTATCAGCATAAGACATCTTCTGAATCGTGGTAGCCTCCATCCTATCCAAGATGATCTACAACATATCTATTGTAGATTTCAGAAAATATGGCCCCATGGGTATTGATTCTATTGGGTCAATCCAACAAAGTTGTGACCTATATGGTTGCTCGTATAAAGCCTCAATTGATGTTATACTAACACGTGAATATTAGTAGTTGTTGTATGTGAACTCCACCAGTAGAAGGTGATCCACACAACTATAAAGAAAGTATGGTATGCAATCCCAAATAATATCTTATGGAACCTAAATGGTTCATTCCATCTATCCATACATTTTTGGGTGAAACACTATTATCAAGAATAATTAGGTACTAAAAGCCTCATATAATCCATTCCATATCTAGGATATAAAGAGATCGTCATAATATTAAAAGACCATCGATTGAAATCCATGAAGTAAACTGTGTCCTTAACATAGTGTCATCCTATGTCCTCTATAGAAATATTCTCTCAGATATCAATGATGTGGGCCAACATATTGAGTCGATCAATGATCACCCATATGGAATCATTTCCCATATACATACATGGTAAACCCTTCATGATGTGCATTGATATCCCATCCCACCTCTATTCTGGAACCTCAAGGGGTTGAACTAAACCCATTGAAACATGGGGCTCAAAATTCACTTTATGAAATGTATGGAATCAAGAAACAAAGTCTAAAACTCTTCTTAACATCCATATTTACCAAAACTGACATCAAATGTTATGGTAAATCTCTTTCACATGTGGATTTACTAGCGAAGGGGACATATCAAACTCCATTACAACATCATACCACAACATCACTGGAACTACATTATCTCCTATGAAAAAAATGATGCACTCACCACCGTTGGAATATCCATAAGGAGAATGCATTATGGATATCTAACTGTGTAGTGTCTCATAGATAGTATCCCCCAGATGTCCCTCCCTTACTCGATGTAAGATTTATGGGTAAAAACCCTTAACTAGAGGTAAGATATTCCATCACAATTCACTAAGGATAACTAAAATTAGGTCATCTACTCCAATTACTCATTCAACATCTATGAACTACATCACCTACTAAGAGACTCTTCTAACACTCCCCTTCCTAAGAGTATATAAAATATCAAATTAATAATCCTAGAGGAACTCTAGTAATCACCTCTATCTCAAGTTGATATTATTCTGAGGGAAGATATAGTGGAGAATCATATGATTAGAGTAGATAAATAACCAAAATCCATCATGTTCTGTCGCTACATATTCAATATGAATACTTCTACAGCTAACTCATGATAATGGGTCACGTAGTATTTCTCATGTGGTCTCAACTATCATAGAAATAGGCAATAACCTCTTTCTACTACATCAGGACACAACCATTCCTAGTTTCTGATGAATCACAGAATAGTACATACTCCTCACCCTCATCCAAAATTTTCATGATCAGAGTGCTCATCTAAATCTACCTCAGATACGTAAAATCCTACATTATCTTCTATATCTCTTTAAAGGCTACCCCTTTTGAGTCAATAATGTTATAGGTACTGATATCTTGAAGAAATTATTTGTTCATATTTTCTAATATCCTGCTTTCTCAAGGAATCTCCACACCTCCTTCACAATCTTGGTTGAATCCCATGCTGATACTACCTCAACCTTGGATGGGTCCATTATCACTCAATCCAGCAAGATAACATGTCATAGAAAGTGGACCTCTTGAATCTATGACTGGAAAATTCTGATATTTCTATAAATATGGTTCCCTCGGGGTACGTCAAAAACTATCCTTAAGTGTCTCGTGTGGTCCCCTTCAGAAACCGAGTACATTAAGATATCATTGATGAAAACCTCCATGAACCGGTCTATTTAAGGATGATGGACCTGGTTCCTATGTCCCATTAACAATACTGGGCTTATTTTCACCCCAAAAGAAATCACTATGTACTCAAAATGATAGTAACGACATCTGAAGGATGTCTTTGATATATCCTCATCATGTAGTCACAACTAGTGACATTCTTATTTGAGGTCAACCTTCGAGAACAATCGTGCCCCTATCAACTAATCAAAGATTCCATTAGTCATCATTTGTTGATACATGTTCTTGAAGATCACGTTATCCAAGAACATGTATTCCATAAACAACCTCAACCTTCTGTCTTCCTTTTTTGAAATAAATACTAGGGCTGTCCATAGTGAAACACTGGGTCTCATGAATCCTTTCCTCTACATGTCCTTCAATTTCACCCATAGCTCATGAATCTCTATGAGAGCCATCCGATATGATTTAATATATTTTTGTGTATTCCCGTAGTGTAGATAAAGGAGTAAGTGTATATGAATATGGGGATCTAAACACATAAAATCTATAAGAATGACATCCCCGTACTCTGCCACTGTCATAGGAAACTTGAAACCCAAAACCTCAAATGCACCATGGGCCATACTAGCCAACTGATGAGTAATCAGCATCATCCTCCTTTTTGGGAGTCCATCCAATGCTTCATGGTTTTTCTTTTCCCCAAGAAAGCTAAAAGTCCTCCTATCTCTATGGAAACACCACTCAATTTTCCTAAAATAGTCAATATGGGAGGGGACTGTAGATCAAATAACCATACAAAGAATGAAGATTTAATTCCTTGAAACTGTCACTAAGAGGTTCCAACTGAATGTGTCACCTCCATGGGTGAGTTAACACTATTATCATTGGCGTGTGATCAATGAGTCTTCCCATGTAGGTGTCTCCAAGAATCAGGATCAAGTCAATAATTCAACAAGAATTTCTAGGTCTCGTACATGAAATATGGGATGAAAGGAATGACTAGAAAAGGTGTGTATTAGTACTAAAAATTATGTAAAAATTAAAAATATCATACCTAAAATCATTCCTAAATTCATTGGGTTACAACAATTGACTACATGTACCTGTCCCCTACATTTTCCTCCCAATCCATGAGCCTGATGTGGACCACCTAGGGGTGGTGCTTGTAACATTTCTAAACGTCAACCACCTCTTACTACTCTCTGAGCTTCCCAGCCACATTTTCCCCCCAGTAGTACCATCCATTTCCATTCACTGACGCTGACTCGCTAGTCCATCCATTGTCTCCTTGTCAGCAACACAATGGGTTGGAAAATCCCGAGTGAGATTTCCCATTAAATCACCTCAATATCACTACCTCACTCTCAGATAACAGGACCCTCCTAGAAATCATTGAACTCCAAATCCAATATCTGGAGGCCTCTTCCTGAAAAGTCACCCATTTCAAGGTCCCTAGGACTGATGCGAGTTCCCTAATGCAGAGGTCTTCACTCCTACTATCCCAATACTGTATAACACTGGATATATCTACTTAAAAAAGAAGCATTCAACCACCAAATCCCACTGAAAGACCCCCATCATAAAGAGGAATGATAAGAGTGATCAAATTGATTTGGATGTGTCTACATAGAACTTTCTCAATAGAAAAATCCATATGGTACTGATCTTGAAAAATATCCATCGATTAGCGGTAAAGGATGGTGAACCACAATGAATAATCATCCATTAAAATGATTCCCTCCTAGAGATGAAGAATATTATGAATATGAACAACCCTCTGTGTAATTTGAAAGAACTCCTCTATGAAGAGGCTCCCAAACTCTATATATGGAAGAGTAGCCTATTTGTGATTCAAAAAAAAGAAGTCCACCATTGTCCCAATGATCCATGTAGAAGTCTCCCCCTCTATACCACCATCTGTTCTGCTGGTTTCATGACTAGATAGAAATATTGGGTTACCACATCAAGATAGTCCTCATCCTCATGTGGGTCGGAATCACTATGAAACGT
Source organism: Viscum album (assembly GCA_963277665.1). Taxonomy (NCBI): domain Eukaryota; kingdom Viridiplantae; phylum Streptophyta; class Magnoliopsida; order Santalales; family Viscaceae; genus Viscum; species Viscum album. The sequence continues at coordinate 705,515,447 of OY728157.1, read as the reverse complement.
GATGGTTCCCTAGTGCTAAAATATCTGAAGATCGCTCATCTAGTACATTACATCAACTAGTAATGCAAGAATCACATGTTTCTCTATAGGTGGTATATGGCTAGTGCACCTCATGGAGGTGAACTCTAGGGAGATGGTCCCTTTATTAAAGAATCCTCCCTTAGGATGTCATCTTCATGATCTTGTTGTTGAAACCTATATGGAATAAATTATAGATGTATCCTGTAATGAGCATGAGGTACCATGGTAAAATATTATATCTTGAGATCTAACTCAAGAGGGGCATGAAAACCATAACCCATTAATATATGAAGCATGTACCATTATTTTCCTTATAACCAGTGTTGTTATGTACTATGATGAAAAGAAGGTTATCAGAGTCATAGTGTTTGATATTTGGGAAAACACATCAACAATAGATTACCTAGCCTAATATATAAGCTTGAAATATATAAAACTATTACCCAAAAACAATATCATAGACTTCTTATTCTAATGAAGAAAAAAAATCTTCTGATAACACTCTTTCGTGACCCATCCCATTGAGGCTGATGCCATGACCCCCATGCCTGCTTCCAATAGGCCATGGGCTGGTGATTAGCACCGAGTAGGCATATCAATAACAAAGAAGAAATTTCCATTATTCCTATACACATGAACATATATCTAATCCAATAAAATTTCTAAAATGAAAAAACACTAAGTAAACAATGCATAAAAATTACTTTATCCCACAAATATAGAATGATATAATGGAATGTAAAGTAAATAGTAATAAATAAAATCCCACTACAATGTATTCTATATCTTTTTTCCAAACTGTACGAAAATTGTACTAGGACAGCTATCTAAAAGCCACAAGAACCAATCAAGCTCTCTCCAGTCTCCCAAAGCACCGTCTAGTCCTGTTTTGTCTATGATTCCATCAACTTAATGATCCTCTTCACAAGAAAAAACATGAGTGGGAAAATCATGTGTAAGGGTGAGTATTACAATACTAAATATGAAACCCTAAAACCACACAAAAATACAAAAAAGAATTTACAATCAACTCTACATAGGTATATGTTTAAAACACATTTAAAAAGTATATCCCGATATACTCAATCGAAGACTCATAGTCTAGAGGTAAGTCACAATAAATATATAACAGCACTATGATTTCCACATGGAAGATAAAAAAAATCACTTATCTAGTAGAACACACTCTTGAGTCTGATAGAACTGATGAAATCCATCCAAGAGGTATTGTTCACTGAGACTCACCATAAGAAGGGTATGCTGATAGATTTTAGGAGAGATACGATACAACATATGAGGTTCACATCCAGGTCGAAAGAGTGATAACAAAACTCGATATAAGTTATCCCAATAAGTATAGGACTACTGCCAACATTGTACTGTTTATGTTGGTAACTTGAAATCCACATAGTGAACGCGGAAATGAATAGAGGATCCTGATTCGGGAATCTTTGTGGATTCCTAATTCTTAATCCAGGAATTCCTACTGAAGGGATTGTATTTCTAGGGGTAAGAAATGATTCATAAAAACCATCAATGAAACCAATAAGGGTATGAAAACATAAAAAAAATTCAATGATATAGTGGAAAAGTGACTCTTTCCATATAGAATGTGGTACATGACATGTTTGGGAGTCACATTCCATGCCCATATACCTTGTGTATCACCTGTGTTCAACGGTCAGTGTAATTCCATCATTTTCATATAGAAGAGGATACATGTCATGTAAGGGGGACTACACACCATTTAACTTTATACGGGGTCCTCTTGTGGACTTTGGTCGTGTTCCAATACATGTTGTCAGAACGTGTGCCCAACCCATGTACCATTACATGGGGAAGCCCATTTAACTGGTCCTGGTCAAACTGTGTCTGTGTGTGGCGGGTGGACACCATGTAGGTAACACATGTGCTCCACTCTGTGTCTATGTACCTAGTTGGGTAAAAGTGAAATCTTTCAATTAGGGAAACAAGCCTTGTAGAAGGGACTAGATGCAGTGTGTAGCTAGTTTTCCAGAAACCGATCTTCTTCTTTTCTCCTACTGTCAATCACCTGAATTCCATTCTAATTAATAATTCACCTCCAAAATCCATATCCAAGTTCATAGGGTAACCCAAAATCTGAGTCAATAGGATATTGGCCATGAATCGTCTTATAGATTTAAATTTTACTGTTTATTAGTTATATAAAAAGAATGTATATTTGACACTCACTATCTTTTGATCTGTTCTCATTACCTCCATAGCACCTACATTGAGTCCCCTCGATACCAAATATATTATTTGAGATAATTTCTCTAAGAATCGAAGGCACACAGATCAATTGTTCACAAGAGAATTCTAATCTAGTAAAGAATGAAGAATGCATGAATTATTCAAGAATCAGGGTAAAACTCCAAAAAAATCAAGATGGGTGAACCTCAATCAATGTTCATATTCATCATGGTTCGTCAATTTTAGAAGGGTAAATGAATCCAAACAAATATCATGAATCAACTCTCGATAAATCTCATAAAATAACCCATCCCCCAAGTACAAAAAATCCTCATGATAATCTACTCGTTGATTAGTCTGTGTTTTTTATAGTAATAAAGAATTGAGAAAATAGGTTAAATAATAATTCCTACCTGGATTTCGATCAATCCCTTATGATGAATAGTCCCTAAATCATTTTCATTCAAGAGATTCATTATGATCATTGTTTTTCAAACACCGATTCAACGTAATGCCATCACCAGCTCAAGATAATTCTCTATATCCTTCTCTCTAGGGTCTCTAGAAGATTCTAGGGTCATGAGGCTAACCATGGAGCTTTAACAATGGGTTAATTCTAATGAGATACTCTCTTCATAGTTTCATCAAAAAAATAAAATATAATTTCTTAATTAATTTTATTCGTTTAAGAACCCATGAATAATTTACAAAAATTACATGCATCAACTAATTTTAGGTTGAAACATTGGTATTAAAACATTTTTGAACACAATAGTGCCCTTATATTTCTGTTCTTGGAAATCTCTTAGATGTTTTTCATATTTTTCCAAAAAAAACTCACCAAATGTGTATTTAATATTTTTGGAATTTTAAAACATTTTTAGGGAACACTGGGCCTTGGAATCAAATGTTGTCTTAACACCTAATCTCAAAATAAATCCATGTTGTATTTTTAAAAAATTCATGGAAAATTCAAGTCATTATAGATATCCTCTATCCTATTTTGATATTACCCCTCATATCATGATTTTATTAATTATAAAATATTTTAAAATCGTATAAAATATAATATAATGATGATACATGGATATAAAATGAGAAAGCGTAGTAGTTTAATCATTGAAGTTTACTAGTTATTAAAAAAATTTAATTAAATGAATAAGGATAATAAAGTCAGGATTCATGGATTGTTCGAGATCATTGATGAAGACAGATTGATAATTATTATATTTATTAATGTTTAATCAATTAATTTTATGATTATGATGGATTTTACATTGTATTAATTCAAATGAATTCATTAGATGGTTTCCCATTACTATTAGAGTTAAAGGAATTACATTGTTACAAATCGAGTACATCTTCAAAATAAATATGATGATAATGGATAAAAGAAAACATTTATTGATGATCATTTAATTGTCGATCTATATTTCTTAAAATTTTATTTAAAATCTTTTATTAGTTTCTATACTATATTCCCACTCCATTCCTTTTTCCATCATCATCGATATAAAAATAGTTCTGTCATGATCAAGATGATAAGATCTTTACACCATGGATATAACGACGACATGATTATAGTATTGATAAAATTATATCCCATGTGCTATATGTATCTAATATATCATCTCTCACAATAATCAATATTTTTTCAAAATTTCATGATCCATATATTTGTCTTTAATATAGTAAAAGTGTTTTGAAACGGTGAAAGGGGGTGAAATTCATGAATGAATTCATCAACTAAATGACATACTAACTTAGTGGATAGGAATATCCCATTTGAGACCAATAATTGGAATTACAGCTAGAATAAAAATATTGATAACAATTGTTTCATCAATGATATGATAAAATTTTTATAATAGTAAAACATAACACATACATTGTAAAATATAGTTACATTCTATGAGATAAAGTTTTTTAGATCATTAATATGTTTAATGAAAAATGACCCCTCAACATTCACATAGGATCAGTAGTTTTTATGGAAATTTGTATTTTGTCTTTTTCAATTTATTTTATTTATAATTATCCTTTTTCATTTTAATAATTATATTATTTCACAAAAGTTTTCGGAAAATAATAAATGATGTTATGCCCGGATTTTTTGAAGGTTTTGAACTTGTTTAATTTTTATATTGATATATTGTTTTAAAACTAATTATCACAAAACATCTAAGGATTTTATATTTACCCCCTTGCAACATGAAGTGATGTTTTAATAATATTTAAAAAGATTTTTTAGAGATTGATACTAGTTTAAAAGTGATGTAAAAAATTAACTAATATAATTAAATGGTAGGTAAATAGGTTATGGAAAGCTATTGAAATTACTATACATTCCTATGTGGTGAGATCTAAAAATTATATGGATATTTAGTAAGAAAAAATTGATATGAAAACCTATATTACACATTATATTTGAAATCATGATTAATAAAATTTTGAAATGTATTTTATCAGTTTTTTTTAAGAAAAATAATTAATGGGGACGACTTTAATTAAATAAATTTAATGAATCATTTGAACATTATAGAAGGATTATAATAAATTGTTATGAAACCCATGATGAGTTTACAGAATTACTAACAAGATATGATAGAATTATTATTTGATAACTATATGGATATAAATCCCTTATTTTATAAAATTTAAAATAAACTTATAATCATGGTTTTTTATTTATATTAAATTAATAGACTATTGAGAAAAAAAGGAATTTTTTTTGACCTATTTGTAAAAAATAAAAGGATAACCAAATGAAAGAAGATAAAAACATTTAAATGGGAATCATCCAAAAGATATTCATATTACAAATGGTTAGATGTCTTGATATGAGTGGGTTTAGGTATATCCTATCCTAACGCCCTATGACCCACCTTGGATAGTTGTAATGTATTTGTTCCACAAATTAACTACCCCCATTAGTGAAAAATGTTTTGACTAGAACCATGTAGTTATTTAAAATAAAATTGGAGTTTATAGCTTAATTCATTTTACATAATAGACATATCTACAAAGGGAATCAAAATGAAAATTTGATAATTTAAAAAAATAATTTTTTAGTCCATGTGACTACCATAGAAATAAAAATTGGATAAAATAGTAAAAAACTACAATATATAAAGGGAAATAGACATTCAAAACCACTAAACAAAAAACAAATATAAGTAGTCACAGTATATAGGTCCTGTTTTTAAATAGCTCTATACCTAAAAATAATATATTACTCCAACCACAATGCAATGTTACTCTCTAGTAAAACCATATCCAAGAAAATCTATACCATGTATTCCATCATACAAATAAGATATGACACATATTGAAGAATATTAAAATATATGGATGGGTATGTACAAGCATAGAAGGATCCATTGAAAATCACAAAGATTTAATAATAATACAGGTTAAATGGAAAAAAATTTCATGGGGGAAAAGTAATAAATGATAATGTGTAAAAAACCAATATATTCCATATTTGGGAGAACACGAGATATAATAAAGATTTATGTTGTACACAACCGACCAATAAGAGGATAAAATTTTAGTTTAATGAATATAAGCTTCGTATACGATGAAACCCGAATAATCACTCATAAATTGTACTATAAGACCCATTCCTCATCGAATATCATGAAATTGATAGTGGAGGAAATTAATTAATAGATAGAGGATCAAAAACCCAAGTATCACATGATGGACCAGGTAGGACCTAACTCTATAGATAAAGGACTAACACCACAAGTATCACATTGTTGATGGTTGTGGGTGAGACAATATCCATACTATTTAGAACCCATTCCTCAACATGTAGAATGCAACATATGGGGGTTAGATTAAAATAATAATTTATCTAATAAAAATCTGTATCCCCATCATTGATCATACATTGTTTAAGAGACTAAATTTCTCATACAACCTTATATCCCACCTATGATACCGATGATATATATATATATCATCAATTTATAAGGAGAAAAAAATATGTTAATATGCCAAAAGGTTGAAAATACAATACAACAAATCCAGTCTAGAATGATTTTAATATGTAATGAAAATATTGGCCACACCATGATAGCATAGCTAATTGGAGTCAAATGTCATGACATGTTCCACTATTTATCTTGAGCATCTATTATTCTAGGACATTTTATCATGAATCCCAGTTTTATGATATTACCACATGAACATATTCCATCATTTATGTAATGGTGTAACATAATGTTATTTTAAAAAATAATTATTTTAAAAAATAATTTCTTTGATTAAATTGACTACACACAACACCGAGTTTTAACAAAACACAAAATAATATTAAAATATTATTTTATGATATATAATGCCTAAATATTAGACAGGTGGGTGTGAAAAAATTTAATAAAATTATTAAAATATATGTTTTAGAGAGATATTTAATATTAAATATTTGGTGGCTAATTAAATATAAATAAAAATAATAAATAATGAAAATTAGTTAAATATCTTTCTATGAAAACTATTTTTATTCGGACGAATGTCTTTTCCAAAAACAAATCATATAATAAAAATTTACTAATTTTTGTAATAAAATTTATATATTATATATTTCATGTAATATTTTTGTTCATCGTATGTATATTCTTGGCATGATAATATAATTAAATCAATATTGCAGATAAAAATATACTTTTCTAAAAGATATTGTTTTTGTATTTTACTAATATTTTTTTAAAAATTAACTTTTACCCATTTTATATTTTTTATATGAAAAAATTAAAATAATATTTTTAAATCATCATTAAAATGATTCCTTGTTTTGTGTTTTTGATAATTTAAAGAAAAAAAATCATACTGAATAGTGAAAAGCTCATTTTTATTAAAAAACTATCATATCATTCAATGATTATTCTAGTTAATATTATGTTTTTATACATTTTACTATTTAAATATTCTACATTATATATGTATTAATTCAATATAGTTTTTTTCGAATCAATTTTAAATTGAATATTTATAAAACTAATTGTTATTCTTTTGCTGGTTTTCTCTTTGAATAATTTATTTTCTGCTTATTTTCATGATTTTTTATAAATTAAAAATTTCCATTTCTATTAAATGAATATATAAAATTGTATTAAATATTTAGAATTTATAAAGTTAATATTATAAAAAAAAATTCAAATTATTTTTTTAGAATAATTAATAGTAAAAATAGTAAATATTATTTAATGTGTTAGATGTAAAATTGGGATTAACAAGGATAAACTAAAATGTGATGCAATAAAATTAACCAAAAACATGTAAAAATACGTTTTATGGACATTGTCTGACCTTATAACCATTTAGTTTCGATAATGGACAAAATATAAACTTTCTGTAATGTAAAAAATTTGGGCACACATTTTTCTTAAAAAAATATCATTTTTACCACTAACCAAAATTATAAAAGGCCATACGCTCATATATCCTATCCACATGTCAAAAAACCTTTCTTTCAGCCATTATATACCTATATAACTTCCATACATACCTTAACACATCATAATGAATTTTTATATTAAGAAACAATATTGTAATTTTTTAGGATAAACCAATATAGGTTGTTTGAAGAAGAGGTATTATTTTTAATAATACATTTTTGTTTTAATTCATATTCTTATTCTTTAAATTTTTTCTACTATGATGATAAAATAACATGTATTGATGAAGAACGGGCATGCATCCCATTGTATTTGTGGGCATGTGGATGATGCAGGGAAAGGGAGGCCTAATAAATTTTGGACATTGAGAGCACGAGCTAATACAGTATGAGCTCATGTTGGTGTGGGATAGGCTAGGTTGAGCCCATGTGGGTGTTGTCTTACCCACATTCCTGATTTAAAAAAATATTTTTTTTCCTTATATGATTATTTTACATATTAGATTTTATAATAAAAACACTACAAAACCCTGAAATTTTATTTCTCATTGTAATGGTCATAAAATCTAGGCATTCATTAACATATTAAATTTAAATAGGTTTCTATTTATTATTTTAATATTATATTAAAATTTTAATATAATCATTATTAACCAAATTTATATGTTGTTTCAACCATACTGTCAAAAATGGAACTAATCTCCCATATATATGGTTTCAATTCTAAATGATTTTTTATAGTCATAGTATTTTTTGATTCGATTTAATCTTCTAGTTATTTAAATTTATTTTTTTATTATGAAAATATGAAAGGATATCAGGAAGACCCTAAAGTAACTTCTGAAACTAATCATTAAATAAAGAGTTATTATTCATTCATACGTCTAGTTGTTGTTTTTACCAAACAAACAACCACACAATTCATCACCTCTCACTGATCAATCATATAATTTTCATCAAAATAGTCATGACCTAATGAGTATCGTGGTAGGCCACCATTAACCCCTAGAAATATGTTTGATCTCATACCTTAAAATTATAAATATTTTCAATCTATTCTTATACACTAATTGCCATTAAACATGAGAAAAAATAAATTATTTAATTGATTATAAATATTATATTTTCTTAAAATGTGGGAAATCCCACGTGCTACCCATGGGATTATCCAAGGTGGCGGCTTGAAATTTATTATTTTCATTATATAAGGCTTTTTGAAGACAATATCGTGCTGGCTCAAGCCCTTATGGGCTTTTCCCACCCCACCCTAAGCCACATATTTCACATTACAGATAATAATTTTTTCTACCATATATGAAATGATTCTTTTTTTCAGGTCATAAGATATATCAATCTCCACCTCCATCAAATTGGAAATCAAATCATCATTTATGTGTCGAGAGCCCTGTCTCTTTGTGAACCAATGTTTTTGTTTTTGAATAACCACCTCTCAAGAATATATATTATGATAAATGAAATGATTTTATATGATATATATTATATTGTTATACTTATAGAATTATTATATTGTAGATTTATTCTTAAATTCGATTCTATGAGAAGCAAGATAACAAATCATTTTTGTACGGTGGATGATATCATGAGTAAAAAACCCATTACTGTATTCCCAATGATTTCCTCATATATTTAATAAAAAATCTAATTAATAAAGAATATTCTATATAAAAAAATGTCCATACTGAATGAATGATATAGAATATCAATACATTCTATGTAAATCAAATAAATTTTATAGTAAAACATTATATGTAGAATGAAAATATGGTTTAGGTAATAAACATATCCACGATACAAATTATATTGAAATATATGAGAAAATTAATTTATAATTAAATTTCATAATATGAAATATTATATTTCTAGAGAAATTTAATAAATATAAAAATAAATATAATATTAAATATGACTATCCATTCATCAAAAATACAGTTATCATAATAAATTCATATCTTTAGAATAATTATAAAATGTGTAAGTGAAACCTTAAATTATTTTATAGTTAAAAGAACCATTTTTTAAATAATTTATATCTTTTATAACATGCTAAATATATTATAAGTGGTAAGGATGTATGAATGTCTATTAAACCTGAATATGTGAAAATGAAACATTTATATTTACTTTTTGTAATGAAAGTGAAATTGAACCTTTCCTAAAGCATTAAAAATATATCTTTATGACATTGTAAAAAAGTCAATTATTAAATAAAAAATTACTTCATATAAAATGAATTTTACTTTTTTAAAATGATTTTAAAAAATAAAGACAATGAAAAAAATGTACTCGATTAGAAAGATATATTTGATTCTATTTTTTAACATTTTTCCATTTGATAAAAGATAAAATCATGGGATAAATTATTAAAACAATTTATATCTCATAAAATGTTTAGTGTATATAAAAATAGATGATATTATAAATGATATATAATAATAAGCATTCAATATAAAATATACAAAATTCCCAAAAATTGACAATCTAAAATTTATTCCTACATATTTGGTAAATTATAAATTGTGACCCCATGAATATGTGATATTTTATTAATACATCAATCATCATTAATAAATTGTTATAAAAATTAAATACATAAAATTGTAATTTTATACACCTCATAAGTGTAAATATGAGCAAAATATTAACTATGTCTCGATAGAGTGGAAACCTAAATGAAATTCCATAGAAATATTTTATCTTTTAAGTGTGAATAAATAATTTAATTGATTATTGGTATTATAATTAAAAAAACAAATTCAAAAAGAAAAATAAAAATATATGATGTCATTTGACACATTATCCTTTTAAAATATGGTTAATTAAGAATAAGTAAAATCTAATGAATTAAATTTGAGTTAAAAACCCATTACCTCGCCCTTCTATTTTTTTGAATATTATTTACAATAAGATATAATGGTTTTATAATTGTTATAAATTTATAACAGAACCATATTAATTTTTATAATTCCATATATGATTTACACACACCATTTTATCAATCATTTTTCAATAATCCATAATTTATATCACTGTTTCTAGTGATAAATTCTTATATATATTACTTATATTTTGTCAAATATTTTATGGATTTATTTAGAGGGTATAGTTTCATTATATGAAGAATGAAATTATTATTATAAATATTATAGTGAATAATTACATATTTCATTGAGTCATTCTAAAAAAGAGGATATGGAAAATGAATCACATTTTGTCATGGAGATAGTAGGTAGTACGTATAGAGGAGTGAAATTATCATTTTTAATTGGTTAATGGGTACAAAAGTATATGATATATTAAATTTATAAAATTAATATTATTTTAAATGTGTCATTTATATAAATTATTTATATAATTATAACCATCCCTATGGGATGTGGATGGAAAATAATTACATTAATTCTTGAGGTGATATTAAACAATACACATGAGTGATCATTTTAATTCCCATTTGATAAAGAAGTGGGTGGATAAAAATTATGATATAAAAATAAATAAATAATTATATGATAGATACTAGGGTTATTTTATTTTAATATTTAAGATATAATTGAATGTGGAAAATTAATACGAAAAAAATAAATATCTTTTTTAGGGTTATGGTCAAGAAAATTTCCAAAATTGGGGTCTATAAGTTAATGGACTATGTTCATATTTTATAATTTATGCATGTAACGCACATGTACTTTTTCAATATATTAAAATATTATTAATTGAAATTATTAAACAAATATAACCAAATTGATTCATATTTTAAGATGATAATGTATATGTTGAAATAAATCCCTGAAATGATGTTTAATTAAGTTCTTATGTCATTGTAAACATTACTTTTTTCATTTAAACCATCATTTAACCCATCTTATCCATAACCACATTAATAAATGATTCAATATTAATGGGTTATAATGTTAATTAAATGGTAAAAAATATCATAATATAATAATGGTTTAAATTATTACCATTTATTTTCATAATTATTATATTATAATATTTTAAGGGTTTTTAAATAATTTAATAAAATATTACCTTTTCATAAATAATCATTAATGTTATTTTGAAACTATTCATCTAATGTGATTATAATGATACAAAAATTAAAAAGATAATTTGAATTTAACTACTACATTGGTAATTTATTCGTTTTTTAATGATTTTTTTTCTTAAATAACAATTCATCAAAAAAATATCCAATTTTCTTTTTTTTAATAACATTCAATCAGTTTTTTTGTCTTGTACAAGCATTGTGTCAATGTTTTATAATATTTGTAGACACATATATGGACACTAAAATATTAAAAAAATTATTAAAATAAATTAATCATGTTAAAAATAAAATTTTATCTTCATTCAAAGTATATTAGTATCCCTATGTTAACATTTAAAATAAATTGAATGTAAGAGAGTGGTATTTTAAAATATTCATTACATAAAATAATATAAATATCATTATGAATTGAAAATGGACCAAAAATTATATATATTTAAATTTTGTATGGATATGGTAGAATATATCAATTAAAATTAAATAATTTCATGTTTTTAATTAATTTTGAGGCCTTAAATCACAATTTTTACCATGTGTTATTTATTTTACCATTATCGAGGTTAAAAATATTTACCACAATTACTATATATAATGACCTAAAATAATATTTATCCATATAAAAAATTTGGATATCCTGATTCAAAATATTGTTTCAATTTTACAACATTATATATATACATATTTTTAAGAAAAAATATAATTATAAATTCATAAAAAAAAATGAACAATGTTTTAAGGAAATTATTTTTAAAGAGAATTAACTTATATAAAAATCATGAATATTTATATTTAAAAATGGAATTATTTATACTTGTAAAAATAAAGTTGAACATATATAACATTATAAAAAATGAAAAAGGAAACACATCTTTTGAAATACTTCATATATTGAAAATAAATTAGGGTACTTTAAAAGTTGATATTGTCGTTATTCATTGAAAAATTAATCATTTATAAAAAATATATCAACAAATTAATCATAAGTTAAGTTTTATATCAAAATTTCAATAATGTTTATTATTTTAAGAAATAAAATTTGTTAAAGTGGTAAAATTAAAATATATTTTGAATAAAAAATAATACAATTTTCAAAAAGAGGCAATTTTTAATTCATAAATTGACTTCACTATAAAATAAATTCCTATTTCCATTTCATTCGTCATTTTATTTTTTATTGATTAGTAAAATTATAAATATATTTCGAAATAAGATTACTCGTATTAATAGTCACTAATTCAACGAATGAATTTTAAAATTTACATTTAAATATCTATAATGTTATAATATACTACAATATGATTAATGATCAGTGTTGATTATTACTAAATATATTTATATTAGTATCATTTTAACCAATATTTTGGTCTGTTTTCATCTTCCCAACCAATAATAAATTACACATTCACAATTTAATATCATCCATTAATTATTATATTTTTTTTAAAAAAAATTCATTATTTAAAAACCAAATCATAATGAGTTATTATAAAACTTATTTTATAAAGCAGATGTGGGAAGGGTAATGGTTTCTTAAAATGACATATAATTATGTTCCTATATAAGGAGACTAATCATGTTAAGAAAAAAGATATACAAAGAGGAAAAAATTATGATACGGGGAATAATAAAGAGTGATATAAAATATGATGTTGATTAAATTAATCACAAGAAAACTATAAATCAGTGAGCATTAGAAAGAGAATCATTTCATTGAAAATGAATGCTAAAGGATTGATTTTTTTATTTTAGAATACATTTTCTAATATTGTGGGATAATTTTCCTCTAATGACATTAAAATAAAATAAAATATATTTAAATGAATTATTTAAATTTCATAAGGACAATTTATTCCTTTGACTTTGGGTAAATGAATTCCCACTTAATCTCTTATTACAAGAAATTTATATTTCATAATATTTTTTCCTGAAGATATAAAATTAATAATTAAGATATCATAAGATCTATAAAATATTAAAAATTAATTAAATCATTCTATAAATATTTTAGGAATCAATAATAAAATGTAAAATTTATCAAATATAGATAAATATAATACATTAATCTATAAAACCCCTACAATTACCCCAAAATTTAATCTTAGTCCATTAGATTAATATTTATCTGTAATACCCATTCAATATAAATGATACCATATTCATAACCAAAAAATATAAAATAATTCATCTGTCATTTTATCCTAAATAGAATGAATTATCTCACAATGTCACATAACAAACGTGTTAATTCTTGATCATATATTCTATTAAAATATAACAACATTGATCTAAAACAATATATTGTCTCAAAGAGAACATTTATGCTTCAAAAATTAATAGAGTCCATATTCCCCAAATTAAACCATAGACTATTGAATATAATCCATATATCCAAAATTGTATTAAAACTAATGAAATGTTTCATAAATCACATTTTCATCAAAATATTAATCAATTTCAGGGAAAACATCACTTTTAAATTTCCTAAACCAATATCAATAATTAATTTATCAAACTAAACATTACTATTATAAAATAAGGATCATATTAAGGGTTAACTTTCCATTAATCATGTTTTAAATTATAATATCACATTACAAATAAATCACATTTCATGGTTATTTATACTATTTAATAAAAATTTTCAAATCCATAAAAAAACAACTATTTTAGAAAACCCCTTAGATATTTCATAGTTATTGTGACTATAATATACATAGAATGCTATTTTTTAATCAATATTGTGAAATCCGAATACAAACACACTTCAATCCATTCACTTTAATGGTTCAAATTTCAATGGCACTTCCATCGTGTAAGATTTTACTCTTGAATTTGGAAATTGGAATAGATAATGACCATGTTCTCCACTTATGAGATATTAATCTATAAATGATAATTTTGTATAAAATCAAAATCCATCAATAAAATTCATCATTTTAACTAACTGATTACTTCCTCTGTGCATTTGTTTCTAGGCATAAAACAATTTCTCAATCCTCTAGGACATTTTCATTAGTTTTCCCCACACATAACTTACATATAAAAAACTATATCTTCTTACCTATATGGTTTTCATGAAAATCCATTTTTCTATTATTTGTTTCACTAGAATACTCACCCTTGTTGAGATTCTTAATCAAATAATGAGATAGACAAGTAGACATAATCCCATTTATTTTCCTTCTTCGATTTTATTTGGTATTTCATGGGGATGATAATTCTATTTTCCATCACATTCAATTTCAAAAAGTTTCATAGAAGTTTCATCCATTCAATAAAATATCCATGAATAGTATGAGAAACATTAATCTTTATATAAAACCACATAATATTGAAAATATTTTACATGATTATTAATTCATAAAAAAATATTTTTAAACTAATAATAATAAGGTTTAAACTAGGTAATTAATGGTATTAATCTATTCAAATATATAATAATTGAAAAAAAAAATATTTGCCAACAAAATAATTTCCCTAGAGAGTTTCAAACTATGTATGTGTTTGGAAAATGTTGTTTAAAAGTTAGTTTTCAGATTCAGAAATACATTTTTGTGGAATGTTTTGTATTTTGACGTAATTATGAAAAAAAATATTACATCGTAAGATATAATAATTGGATGATTGTTTGAGAACTCATGGGATTGGAGACAATATTTTTTGATAAAATTTATTTGATTCAATGTTTATTTCTAAAATTATTTTAGGGAATAAGTTTTTTTTGAACTCATATTGTATATGGAATGATTATTTATACCAGAAAAAAGAAATTTAACAATGTTTGAATATCATAATACTAAATATGATGACAAATTTATGGTTTTTATTTTCCAAATATCATATGTTATCTAATAATATTTTTAATTTAGGATTTGTAAAATTAAGGAAGAGAAAGGGTTTGTATATCTAACGATGGTATATGAATCCAAATTTTTGAAATAATCACGAAGAGGTATTGATTCAAGGAGTAGGTTGTATAAGAAAAGAGAATAAAATGTTTTAGTATTCACCCCATAGACATGTGGTGTGAGAATCATGACAAACAGATTTAATCTAAAGGCTGGGAATTTTGAATGTGATGAAGATGAATTTATTCTAAAGTGTATATTAACTGATCCATCGTGAGGACTGATTAATTGAACTATATAATGTAATTAAATTAACTATTTATAGAGTTAGTCATGAGTTATAGATAATATGAAATAAATAAGTATATATTGATCCTAGTCCATTGGACATGGTGGGACATTGATCCATCATTTCTGTTCTGACACAGATCCATCAGTCATAGTTTTGGTATCAAAATAGAATTAGAAGAATAGTAATATCATAGGAAGACCATATTTATTTTACTTTTTTAGAAAAACTAGAATTGTAATTAGATACCAATCAATCATATTGTAATCAATAATGTTGTTTACCATTTTCATCAGTATATGAAGTCAGGCTATGTAGTTTTAAGTATGTTAATGGAAAGATATATCCTGATCTATTGTTCAGTGGGTCAAGAGTTATTAGAAAATAAGTAACACAAATAAATTGATGTAGATTAGGAATTAGTCAACTAATTCGTGATGAAATTGATAATTCATTGGACGCTATAATTCATCTTACCCAAGTTCATTTATAAGAGTAATTGTTTAACAATTGAGAAAATTGATATTTTTTGGACCTACTACTGAAGTGTTGTCGAGTGGTTTTGTAAGGATATAGAAGAACAAATAACTAATATATAAGTCTTATTAAATATGGAGCATCAGAATGGGAGTCCATTAATCTTTCATTTTCTAATGTGGATCATGAAAATTAGTCAGACAAAGAGTATCTGAATAATAGTTTTTATCAGACTAAGTTTTTTTAATGAAGCTAGATGAATCTAGTGAGATGATTTGAGATGTTTTTTAGAATAATCAAGTGGAGTTTAGAAGTTCTGATTAAATAAAATATATCATTGAAATGTAATTCAAATTCTTTTTTTGAAATATTATTTTACCGCGAATGTAAATGTGGTTTACCACCCATTTCATGTCAGGTGAACCTTTTAATAGTAAGGGGTACATTTTAGTTTCTTATGATGATTTATTTTCTCACATGTGTATGTCATTTAGAAGTATTAATGATGTTTTAGAGAGATGAATAATTTCCTAAAAAAATTTCTTGAGGATGTTTTCTAGATTGAAGAATAAGAAGTAAAAGGTTACTGGATCGGACCGAGCCATCATAAATAAATTTTAGGAGAAATGAAGATGTATTTTAAAATTTATTCTTGATTATTTTTTCTTATCTATTTTATAGAATGAATAATCAGACTAAATATATAGAGTGAATAATTAAAAAAATGTTTTTATATAAATTCAACAATTGTCATTGTTACCTACTACTGAATAAGAAATCGAGGTATTGATTTGTGAAGAATTACAAAAGGGGATTTATTAAAGAATCACATTTACATTTTCAGAACCAAATAGTTAATTTTTATTAACATGTAACACCAAATTTATATACGTTATTTGTTTTAAATTAATCACATGTAATATTTTATTTTTCGTAGATCCATACAAGTGTAATGGAATTTCCTACGCATTGTATGGAAAAAAATGATTTCTCTTTCTACTAGATTATGTTGTATTTTTTTATTCCCAAACTATTCAAATGAACATATTCTATTATAGAGTATTGAATATTGTAATTCCTTTAATTATTGCAGATATGTGAATGTTTTTACTTTATTAGATTTATAATTAAATAATAGAAATGAAGGTTTTTTCATAATAAAGATAACCTAAAAGAAAAATATATCACTAATTCAACCCCTCCTCTTATCATTGTTACATCCATCCTAGTTTGTCCTTTAAAAGTGGTATTATAGTTATATTTCATTCATTTACACTGTTATGATGTTTTTTAATAGAATTTGTTATTATAAATTGAAATTGTTTGAATAGTAAGTGGATTCCAATGTTTTATCTAAAGAAAAATCATATATTGGATAATATAACGCATATATACATTATATTTTCATGGAATGATATTTTGGAAATATTTATAGAAAGATTTATTAATTATCTTGAAATGTATGTTATTACATATACAGATATGAATAATGTTGAAAATGATGGGAGTGCTAAGGATTATTTCGTATCCTCACTTTTTTAATGTGAGCTTCAAAGAGAAAATGTAGTTCATTCGCTAAAGGTAAATGAGATATGTTGAAAAAAAATTTAAGGTAACCATATGGTGAATAAATAATGTCTAAAAATATTGAATCTTCTTTATGAAGTACTTAAAATGGGTATGTTTGAGTATAAATATTACTTCATTACAAGGGTGAATGATATTGGTAGCACCATAATATTTCTAATTAAGAAGCTAAAAAATTTAATTGTATTTGAAAAGATATTGATACTTATTCTGGATATGTTTTATGACAAATGTTTATATATATATGATCAAGATCTTGAAAATCTATCATTCGATGACCTTTATAGTACTTTCATTACTTATGAAATGATAAGGTATAAATTTATGAAAAAAATTTGGTCAATAAATTTCCATTTAGGATAACACGTAAAAAATGTATAATAATATTCTTGGTGAAAAGGATGGTTGCGATTCTATGTCAATAAATTATGGTATTTATAAATCAAGATGAATTTTTACCTTTTTAAAAAAAAATATGGAATGGAATATAAGAATGTATAAAGGTAATCATCACTAAAATGTTTTCAATGTGTATATATTGGTGTCTTAGCAATGAATTATACTAAAATATAGATGAAAAAGATATTGATGGATATTTTAGAAGTCCAATATGATCTTAGAAGAAACATTGTTATATGTGAAAATCTTATTGCTTGTGAAAGAAAAAACTATAAAAATTTTAAAGAATTATATTTTTGTCAAAAGATGATTAAAATAAAGGTTGTGATGTTAAAGATGTAAATATTTCTAAAGTTTATCGATAATATTCATTCATTAAAATAGTTAATGATGATTAGTTTGGATTTTTTAGTTCTATGGATGAAGAGACTAAAGTTTAGATTCAGCTAAATAGAGAATTTAATTAATATCTGAAAAATATTGTATTACAAGAAAGAGAAATCAAGAGGGTTAATAAGTAATTATCTACAAAGAAATAAAAAAAATTACTCATGATATGAAATATATGTTTCAAAAAGCAGATAATATTCTGATGAAGTATATTATTAAAGTAAAAAATCATATTCAATATCTTGAAGTAAAGTTTAAAGAAATGGAATAAGAGTTGTATCTTTTTAAAAAAACATTTCCAAATCTCAGAAATGTGTTATAATTTTTAACGACAATTCCTCTCAAGTCGATGAACGTTAAAATATTGATAAAAATCATAATTATCTTAAAGAGTTTACATTTAATGGATTAAAATAATTTTTACATTGTTCGTAAGAATAAGAAAGATGATAAAATAGTGTATTTTTCCAAAACAAACAATTTTGGAAATTCAAAAGATTCAACAATTTCAATTTATGAAACAAAAATATTTATAATTTATAATTTCTATAATGTTGTAATGAAATATGAATTTAAGAATATGATTCCATTTTATTACCTAAATTTTGGAAACCAAAAATATTCTAATGTAAAAGATTGTAAAGTTGTTGAAAAACAACTTCAAAACTCTAAATAGTATGGATGTTACATGGGTAAATGAAAATTCTATGGTTAATAATGGTATTGTGGTAGATTTGGACATTCGAAATATATGTTAGGGTTAAAAAAACATTAAAATTAACCCAAGAGTTAAAAAAATAATCATTTGTGGTGGAGTCAATCCAATGAGAGAAATGATTATTGGAATGTTCATTAGAAAAATTAAATTAGGTTCCATCCTTTGAATACTATTTTTGATACATTTGAACAACATATAAATCAGGAAAAATGGTTAGTTGATTTGTTATAGGGAAAATAACTTGTTTATAACAATTTTTAAAACTCATATGTGAATAATGATAAAGGGAAATAAAGAGATATTGTTCTAGAAAGTACTCTAATATACACAAAAGAAAATTGAATATTTAATTTAGATAGTGGGTTTTATTCTCAAATGAAAAGGGAATTGAAATTATTTATAGATGTGAAATAATTCAATGAAGGTAAATTGGCATTTATTAATGATGAATCACTCAGAATAAATTGTTTAGGATCCACTATTATTGTGGAAATATAATCAAAATCCATGAAATCATTTTTTATTAATTGTTTGGAACACAACTTGTAGATTGTTTCCCAACATTGTTATGAAGAAAATATTTTTGATTTTAGAAAATATGGATCTATTGGGAGAATAGAGGAAGATGGAAAATTTATTACAAAGGGTTAATTTGGAAAAGGTAACATTTTTTATATTTGTGAAATATAGAATTCATGTTTCTTAAGAATTATAGAAGAAAACCAGTTGTGGCATAAATGGTTGCAATATATGTGTAAGAGAAAGCGGAGAATGATATCAAATTTTGAAAGTGATCATTTTATTCATTATATTTCATGAAGATGATATTGGTGTTTTATAATTTTTGAGAATGAGAGTATTATAAACTCTATGAATAACAATTTTTTTAATTGATTTGAAATGAACCCCAGAACTAATTCATTTTAGTATTTTTCATCCAATGAGAAATTTTTTATCTTTCATAGATAAGTACATCATTTATTTCACTGATGATTTTACATGAATTACTTGTGTTATTTATTTAAAACATAAGTCAAAGTATCTGAATTTTTATAAGTGTTTTTAGAGAATAGGTTATTAGTAATGTGGATATTAGGTTAAGAATTTTAAAACTAAAAATGGGGGTGAATACAAGATTAAAGATTTCAAGGGATTCCTTTAAGAACATGTAATTCATCATGAGTTGAATAGATCATACAAACCAATACAAACTAGTGTTTCTAAAATGAAGAATATTAGTTTAGTTGATATGTGGCTTATAATGTTAATTGAACAAGAAATTTATTAAAACTTATGGAGGAATGTTATGAGAAAAAAAAATTATATTATAAATTAGTGTATCTAAATTAAATTTTCTGATTTAAAACCTTATGAAATTTTTTATAATATATCAAGCTGTTTGAAAAACATATGTGGTTTTTGCATTACCTTCATCATATTAATATTAGGTGGAATCCATGCAATGATTGATCAAAGAGGAGATAATGGAATAGTTCTTGGCTCTCCCCTATATAGAAGATGATATGGATGTTTTTAAAAAATAAAAATGGATATTTTTTTATTCTATGGATGTAAAATTTCATGGGAAATATAAGGGACATGTTTCATAATCACATTAATATGAGAACAGTATAGAATATTAATTAATTCTTATAAAAAACATGAAAATTATTACAACAAATATAATTCCTCCCAAATGGATGAATCAGACTCAAATATTTCCAATCCTGAGGAATAATTTCATACATCTCATCATAAACTGAAGAAATATGTGAAAGCTAAAATAATAATTTGGGATCAACATAAAGATGTTCAAATGATTAAAACCTCAAAATTAATTAAAAATAATTCATTATATTCAAATTTTTATAAAAAATATGTGAATCAAAATTTTGTGTATTAGGTGTGGATTCAGGAATGATTGATTACTTGGATTAGATTGATAAGAATGATTCAAGGTAACATGTACAAAAATAAAATGAAAAAAAATATTTTTGGAACAAACAGGGTGTTATTGAAGAATTGTAATATAGATATAGAAGTGATAATTAACAACAAAACATTGGTTTTAAATGTTTTCTCACATATTAGATGTATTTGTTTTTATGAAAAATTTTCATTGGTTTTAATGATAGAAATAATTAGAATCTTTCGGTCAATTTGTGAAAAATAAATTTATAATTTTTTTAATATGGATGTGAAGTAATATTTTCTCAATGTAGACAATTATGATGAATTGTTAATTGAAAACCCATGAGATTTTTTATGGGGAAGGATGAAAGGTATGTGTTTGTGTTAATGAAATAATTATACTCTCTAAATAATTCTATGAGATCACTGTATTCTAAATTGGATAATATCATAAGGAATTTTAATTTATGAAAAGGAATGGTTCATAGAAATTTTTACACCAAATAAATTCATATGATTTCCCACATTGTTATTTTATATTTTTATGAAATGATATTTTTTGGTAATGATGAATGAACAAGTTAGAGGAATCTTAAAGAGATGAAGAATTGTTTTGAAATTTCTATGATTTTTAAAATGAGATATATTATTCGATTAAAAATCATAAAAAAGGAGAACAAAATTTATTTTTCTAATGAAATATATGTGGGGAAATTATTATAAGGTTAGAATATAAAAGTTGAAACCTCATTCCATGCCAATTTCAATGGGAAATAAGTTGACTAAATATGGAAAACGTATGATAGTAATCTATAAAGAGTATATGATGTTGAAGCCTTCTAGTCACAGATAATTATTTTTAAAATCAAATGACATATATTTTTTCTATATGATTGGATGTTTTAATGTGATAAAGTTGAAATTTTGAAATGTGATGACCAATTGATTCCAGAGAAGTACTAATTCATCTGATTGTTTTACCTATCTAATAAAACTATTTATTATATCAATCCTGACTTGTGGCACAACTAAAAGAAATATGTCACTGATGACACTAGTCTATCAGACGTGTTATGCCATTGATCAATCAAAAGAGTTATGACACAAATCTAACAGTCAAAATGTTTTTATCAATGTCCATAATATATAGTGTTCTATTGGATGAAAAAAAGAGTTTTTAAAGTTAATGGGAAAATTGAGAATTGAAATAATAGACTGATTAACCAGATGATAAATAATAATTTTGTAAAACATTATCATGATAATATGAATTTTAGTTTTATTTCTTTATTTAATAAAATGAAAAAGAAGTTTGGATTTGTTGTCTATTAGGCCAACAACTATTATAAAATAATTAAAATGACTACATTCGATGGAAACATGGACCAATTAATTATATGCTTGTTAACATCAAAATTTCATCAAAAATTGGACACCATTAGATACATGATCATTGATAAATAATTTTTTAACCTCTAAGGTACTGTATATTTATGGTGAAGCTATTTTAGAAATGTTTTGTAGGGTATTTTTCATGCTAATTTTTTTTCAACAATTCTTGTGAAATAATAATTTAAACGACTAATTAGATATCAACAATCATAATTGGAACTCGTCTGCATTAATTATTATCACGTTCGTCATGAAAATTAGTATGAAAATAATATCATAAGAATACTCTGTATAACATGGAATATTTATTTTTAATGATGATTCATGTAGTTAGTGAGATTATTTAAGATGTTCTGAGATGAATTAAAAACATTTGAGAAGAACTAAAAGAGTCAAAAGATATTATTGAAATGTATGAAAATTTTAATATTTTAGAAATATGGATTATTGGGAAATTGAAATTAAATTAAAACCCATTCCAATTCATGTACTCTTATAAACATAATGATGTAGATGTTACATTATTATAAATATTTCATTGTTCATATATGGAAAAAAGATAGAGAGAGATATGGTGATGATATTTTAGAGAGAATAAGATTCTTTAGGATGTTTTTCAGAATGAAGAAGCCAGAGGAAGAGGTCAAAATATTGGGTAGAGACATCAGAATGAGTTTTTTAGGAGAAAATGAAGCATTTTAGAGTTGTTTCTGGAATATCCTTTATTATCTATTTTCCAGCCTAAAGAATTGGACAGAGGAATCAAACTGATCCATCATACCATGTTTTTATATAAAGTGATGAATGGTTGATTCTACCTCATACTGGTTAAAAAGGTGAGGAATTTTTTATTAAATAATTACACAAGTGGATTTATTGATGAATCACAATGACATGATTGGATTAAACTATTTAATGTTACTTAAATTTTTTCAAAACATATTTTACATCATTTGTGATAATAAAAAACATTCTCTATCATATTGATATTAATGCAATATTATTGTAAGGGTATTTCACTTTTTTGTATACAACGAAAAAGATTTCTTTTCAGGGGATTACATTGTATTAGATTATTCCCAAAACATTAAAACAACTAGATAAACTTTTCTATTAGTGAAGATCATAAATACTTTTGTTCTGGTGGATGTGTGGATGGTTTTTCATCAAAAAAAGTTATAATTCAATGACAGGAGGTGAATTATTTTATAAAGGGGACATAAAATAATATTAAAAATATCACTAATTCAACCCCACCAACACAAAGTGATAAATCTTTCCTCATTGGTAATTTTTTGTGTGTATCAAGAAAACACTCTTTATAAATAATAATTATGGATGAGATATATTCAGATAAATCATTAAATGTTCAATACCTATATATTTATTCATTCCTAAGCCTCATCGACGTAAATTATCCCAAAAGGGGTGAATATATAGAACACCAAATAATCTATACCATACCAAAAATTTTGGATGTTATCATATACTAAGAAATCTCTTAAATGTATTTTTTAGAGTGATATTCTCTAATATATGATTTTGTAAATTTTGTTCACAATGTTTCAACAAAAATTACCATGAAAAATACCATAAAAACCTAAAATATAGTATCCAAGTGTTAGAATCTACATTAATAAAAGGGCATAAGATACTAGGGATCATATCACCGTAGATCAATTATTTGATAGTCTTGATAAACTAGATAAAAATATGATTCCAATTATTAATTGGAAAAAATATAAAACAATTGTGAATGTAAAAATACAATATCCTAAAAATTATTAAAATATTACCTATCCAAATCTAAGAGAAAAGAAAATGAATAACAATGATCTCAAATACACATGAATTATTATTAGTAGTGAATGATATAATTAGTAAATAAGTAGTAATTAATATAGAATTGTATATAATATAGAACCTACCTCTTATAAAAACTAACATCATCATTAAATTAATCTATATATAATATTAATGAAATAATAACTTTCATAATAAAAATTGGTTTCTCAATGTAGGAAATTATTATTGTTATTATCATGATCTCACACATGATGATATCTTTACCATCAAGTCCTTATCTAATGAAAATTTAATTACTTGTTAGGTAAATACCCATAACTAATTTAATATGTTCTAATAGCCATGTGATATCAAGATAATTGTCAAAGAGTCGAGGGGAAATAAAATTTTAACCCCCAACCACTAATACATGTCCATATAATTCCCCATGTATTCAATAATCAGATTAATTTATAAATAGCATTCCTTTTATAAAATATATATATCGAAGACAAATATAGAATATCAAGATTTCACAATTTTAAAAATAACATTCATAATAATATTATGTATGTTGAAATGGTATAATTTTTGGGAAATAATAATATCGTTAACATAGTAAATATGAATATTAATGAAGAATGTACTACCAGAGAAAGATGATTCTAAAAAAGATAATTTTTCATGATTAGTTTATTGACCAATAATTTAATTTTAGAAATATAATGATCATCAATTCATCAACAATAGTAGTTTTAAAAAAGATACACGTGTTCTGGTGAAACAAATAAAAATGAATAATAACATTTAAATAAAATTTCATTATATAGTTATATTTTTATAACCAGTAAAAACATATAGAAGATGATAAATATCCTAAATTTTTATCATGGTAGGAAAATTACTTTCCTCCCTATATATTATAATGATAGATTCCTTTCAATTTTTCATAAATAAATTAAAAAATTAATCTTCCATTAAAAATTATAAATATTTCATTCAAAATAGGTCAAAATACAAGGATAAAATAAATCTTCTTAATAAATCATTTTATTGATTTAATTGGTCAATTTTATGAAAATTACTAAAATTATGGAAAGAAAATTGAAATTTACCTAATAAAAATTGTGAATATGATAATTCTTTATACTCAAATTTTCTTTTTTTGATCCACGTAAAAGTGATGAAAAATGTTTGAATATTTGGATACTTCATAAATATCTACTAGATTTTAAAATATATTATTTTTATGAAAGTTATATTTTAATATTTCTAAATCCAAAAAATATATATAATTCTTGAAAAATGAAACTATTAATTATATTATTACATATTTGGAAAAATATATATTTTATCCCAATGAAATTTTAAAATTTATTTGATACATTAATAATCATGAATAAATATATATCTTAATGTTTAATAAATTAAAGGCGTAGTGGATAAAACAAATATATGTTAATTGGTAAATAATACCAAATATGTCTCAGTTGACTGTACATTGTGATGAAATCAATAAAAAATCTCATATAATTGAATTGGGGATTAAAAAATGCTGTGATTTTTTTTTGAAAAATTTAAATCAACAAACATAATGAAGAAATAAAATATAATACAATCATAGGTAATTTTTATAAAGATTCATGGAATGACATGGTCAATGAATAATAATTATAACCAATTGAATTACATTTTATTAAAGAATCCAATTACCTTATTCTTACACTTTTTTTACACATGTTATCCACTTATATAATTATTTTCAATTTTATTCATTTACAATAGTATAATTTTATCATTTTAAACATAATATATTACACAATAATAAAATATTATTAGTCATTCATTGACCATAATTCATTATTATCATTGTTTCTACTATTGATCATTTTTTTCTCAAATGTCTGTTTTATCATTGATTATACTATTCTTGTGAATTTTTATAGTCTTATAATCTCTTAAATTATATTAGTGTTATAAATATTAATATTTTACAATTCATAAATTTATTAAACATCTGTAAAATAGTCTACATGAAAAATTAATCTCACCACTTCATGTGGATGGTATGTCATATGTACAGATGAAAAATGTAAATAGTTTTTTAATTTTTAAATTTGTAAGGAAAAAGATTATATATTAATATTCAGTAATCAATATAATTTCATAATTATCATATATATTTACTAGTTCCAAAATTATATTTATTCAAGTGAGGTGATGATGAAATACCTATTTAATATATTAGTGATGCAGTAGTCCTCTATAAATACAAGAAATGTATTTTTTTTCCAATATTTATGGATATGTACATGGATAATTATTATTCTTTGAAATTAATAACATATTAGTATGTTGTAAATATTTATGTTGTTATATTGTAATTTTAAGACCTAACTAAAGGCAGTAAATGATAAAGTAAAATATAAATATATTGGTTATAAAGATAAAATTAATTTAGAGAAAAACTATTATATATCTTCTTAAGTAGCCTAGTGTTTTATTTTTGGAAATCCATCACATTTAGAATGTGTACAATGATTTTATGGAAAGATTTGTGTAGGTTTTTGTGGAACTTAATTGCTTAACTATTTTAATGAATATAAGGGAAGAAGTTCCCTTTTAAAATTATGGTTACTGAAACACTTATAATTTAGTAATGTTTTGGATTATTATTAAGTCACATTATTGGGAATATAACACAAAAATAACTCTTATTAAATTTTGATAATGTTAATATTTTAATAATACCATAAAAGTTTAGTTTCCAAGGATATTAGAATCATATAAGGCTTGTACCCAACTTTTCTTTTTTCTGTGATCGATGATCTATCCTAGATTCACACAATGATAAATTTCAGGAATGAAATACTAAATCAATGAATATAAACAAAAGATATAATGCTAGATACAATACCGAATATCAACATATGTTACTTATCCTTAATTTAATTAAATAAATAATCATATTGACGAAATTATTTCTTCATTGAATTATTTAAAAATAGATCTGCATTATTCCTTCATTGTGTTGTAGAAATCATGGGTAGATTACCTCCAATAGTGTTTCAAAGGGGGTTCCATAAATATTTCAAAATGGCCGAAATGATATTTGGGTACTATTAAAAAAAATCCTTATCACATGCGTCATCCCCTATTGATCGCTCTAAGAACCACTTCCAAATAATTCTTCGGGACCTCTCTTGACTTAAGAGTGGGAGGTGGAGGAAGATCACTCTCCATTATTAAGAGCATTTTGGATATGGGATCTCTCTAGGGTGTGATAGGATTTACCAAATACATTGCTCAAAACCCAAAAAAATAATTGGTAATTTTAGAAAATAATATAATTGGGTTTTTATATTTCTATTGTAAAAATATGATAATTTCACAAGTTCTATATATTATCTACTTTTCCCCAATGAACCCTATGTAAATAATAATAATAATTCTCTTATTTCTCAACATATGATTTATATTTGAATTAAATTAAATGTTATTTAGTCAAATAATATTCAAAATTTACTCTTTCTCATAGGACCATTAAACTCAGTCTGGCATTCCTCTCAAATATTTATTAGTCCTTGAATAATGAATATTTATTTATAAAATAAATATCACATCCTTATTTACAAAAATACATATATAATATTATATTCACTAAATAGAAAATAAATATATACATTTGATCAATAATACACTAGTAATTTTTAAACAATATAAAAAAATTTAATCAACTTCCAAAATAATTAATAAAAATATATTATTTAATTGCGATTATGGATACACATAGTATGTGACCCTCTATGATTCTTACTCAGTGACATTACATGAAGCCATATAAAGTACATATATAGCATCGACCACAAACCATGAAACCAATAGGGAAATAAGTTAATGCTGAAATGATGTGATTCCTCATACTAATTCTTAATATATCATATAACTCTAGCATCCTGATATCTCAAATCAAATAGGTAGCATGATAGTTACATCGACCTATCTGCTCGATGGCTCATTGTTTGAATTATCTAAAATTGAAATTTCCTAATGTAAACCATGAAAATGGATTTACATATGATATATCATTTCCTTCAAAGAGTATGAGATATCAAATTACATTAATGAAGACATGGTACAAATACTTTCATGCATTATTCATTAATGAAATTTTACACATGAATCACCCAATGTATCATTATTCTATGTGAAAATATGTAACAATAATTTTTAATAATACATCAATATAATCTACTCATAACACACATTATTAATAAACATAATGTCTAAGGGAAAATACACACATCCATATATAGGAGTGTCCAATGACACATATAAATATGGATATCGTACTAGAAGGTCTCTGTAATTCTCCAACCCTAGTTACCTAGAGTCGCTGCATTATTACATAACATTGTCTTGATCACAATGGATCAAATCCCGAAAGACCGTTCAGTTTAGTAGCCTTGTAAGGACAAAATACATTCATATGTTTAACATTGCATCATGAAATAAAAAAATCAACAACATTTTTCCCCTTTGAAAACACACTTATATCCTTAGTCTATCCTATAATTTCAACCATAAAATACATCTTCACAACCTGTAAAGAATAAAACATAGAAAGGGATATCCTCAGATACTGAGTAAATATAACAATTGAGTGAAATTTACATAAATAAGAATAAACATTTAAGGCAACACATAAGACAAAAACATAATTATTTTAAACCTAATCTTCAGAATAATAGGGTAAAGATAAAATAAAATAATTCTATTTACTTAATCACATGTATTTATACTAGTCGAATAATCACATTCAATATCAATAGTCACTTTTACAATGATGTAATTCATAATGCCAAACTTCACAACCACATAGTCAAGGCCTCGTACCAAGACTATAAATAAGATTTTTTCAAGGACATGTGCCAAGACACTAGTTTGTATCACGAGACCTACTGATGCATCAAGGAGATATATAGGGATCCACCAAAAACATACTAATTCCAATGCATTCATCATATAAAAAGGTTTAAACATAACATAAACATTAGTATTAATACTAGCATACAAAATTTCAATAATTTATCTGTAAACCATGAATTGTGTAAAAATAACACATCCACAGTAAAAACATATCACAAAATGATCAATACAATACAGAGGATTTGTATCATAATAAATCAAACTCAATCACAAATAATATCTCATAAAGGATATTGACAATGTTGAAAATGATATGTAAAACTTCTTTGAGAGAAATATCCTTTTTTCATGAAATCATTTAAAAGTCACATAATTTATAATGTAATTCATTTAAAATGTAGTTTGAATAAAAGACTATCATACCACTTGGAAACATTTGAAAGGAATTAACATTTTAAATCATTCATGTCCATATAAATAAATCATGAAAACCATTTCGAAAACATAGACAATAATGAGAACGGATTTGAAGAGTAAATATTTAAAACATTTTTAATGATGTTTTAGTAAAAAATTCCATTAAAAATAATCCCTTTGAAAATTAATTTATGAAACATATACATGGAAAATATATATGTCCCAGTATATACGTATGTAAAAACAACCTTGGTTAATGAAGAGATTGTAAAATTAACCTTGGCCTTGTACATTTTCTTACTCAATGGTATGTTAAACTCCTTTATAATAGTTAAAAAATTGGTATTAAATTATTCATGAACCATATAAATAAATATGATATCATATATGATCTTCTAATACTGCTTCGTTAATAATATTTTAGTAGTATCATCGTTTCAGGTGTTAACTAATTCAATTTCCTTTATATGGTTGGTTACGTAAGCCATGTTTGTTATGGATAGGATGTATTTGATTCATATACCGACTGATATTATGTACATAAAAACTATTTTTAATCATAAAATGAAAATTATTCTTTATTATTAAAATGGGGGAATGAATCTATTCGTGTTTGTTGAGACGGTAATCCATACGTATGCACGAGCGACAATATCATTATATTGATGGATAAATCACTTGTAATTGGATGTTTTATCATATATACATAATAATTAATAATTAATATTTATTATTTACATTATTTATATTCATTATTATAGCCGACCAAATTAATGAGGTGTTTGAATAACAAACTACCCCACAACTTGGAGACGGTAAACCGTACATACACACATATGGTGACGTTCTCATTAATATGATGGATAGAATAAAAAATATGGTTGTACCATATTTATAATAACGTCACAGTATATATATGTCATTATAGTTATTATTTTATAATTGAAAAAACAATGAAAGAGGATGTGGAAGAAAAAACGAACATGAAAGAGGTGTTGAAATATTTTCCTCTTCTTCGGGTTCTTCCTTTTGATTTGATAAAAAGGGATATATAGGATGGATTTCTGACCAATAGAAGGCCTCTAAGATGAAGGGAGAAAATTTGGTAGGAAATATGGGTAGGGTATGGTATAGAAAAATGGATTTTCAGGTGAGAAATTAAGATAAGTGGATGTATCCTTTTATAAGAGAGGTGAGAGTCACTTTAGGAAATGTTTGAAATATTATTTTATAATAAACTAATTTTAGGTTTATAATGGCTCCGAAATGAATTATTTAGAGGATAATGTGGGAATATGTCTGTAACCTTTTAACCAATTGTTATTAGACATGTTTAAGTCACCATATTAACCTTATCATTTAGATTTAACTATTAGTTAAATAGTTTTACATTTACCACATCTCTTTGTATATTTATATTATATGGTCAATAAACATACTATAATAATCCAAGAGAATACAATGTAGTTCATTATTAATATATATAACCTTATCTAAGTCGTTTCGAAAAGCGCATATTGTTAAAAATATTATATCAATTAATAATATATTATTTGTTTAAAAGACAAAATTATGTCAATTTTGATACTATTTAGTATTTGGTTTCTGTGAAAATGATAACAACATGATTACATAGAAAAAAAAATTTATTCACCCAAACATGTCATATTATCCTATATAAATTAGTGGAATTCATAAAAAGTCTCAAATTACATTTATTTGGATATTTATAATATCAATTATTTTAATCCTTCATTAATAACGTAATTACTACATCATCATTGTGTCATAAATAAATTGAATTATTTAATGTCTAAAAATTATAAATAAAATACCATTATTTGTAAAATATTTTTATATTTATAATGAATATTTATAGTTGAATTTATCTTATGTATAACCCTATATTAAATATGGATTAGTTATTAAACTATTAACTTAACTCTTTTAACTTTTATTTATAAAAAATAATAATAAATGTCCTAATCTAATCATTGTGGATCAAAAAGGGTCATATTTTATTTCTACGATTGTTTTTGGTCGAATTATACTCATCCAATGGAATTAGGATAGGTGTTAGTGTAATTATGATATCAATTTTACCCTTAATTACAATATTTTCTTTTAACCATGGTAAATAAAAGTCAAATGTTACTATTCACCAATAATTATTTTCATCTTAATAAACCACATTTTACATACTGATATCAACTATGTCTCTTAGAATTTTGAAATTCAACTCAAATAAGTGGAAAAATTATGTTTTATGCAAATTTTTAAATGCTCTAAAGAGGTGGGTAAAATGCTGAAAAAAGTTCAATAATTTTTTTATATATTTAAACTTATTATAAATTGACTCCAATGAATTATAATGAACTTTTATAGGTATTATGTATATTTTTTGACCTAAAATAAATTAAAATAAAATAGATACTTTTTAAAATAAAACATTAGTTTACCCTAATAATGTAGTGTTTTTCACTATTAATCTGAAATTGAATGTTTTTAATAAAATACCAAAAATTCACCGTAAGCTCAATTCAATATTCAAAATTCAAAAATAATGTATATTTTGAAAAATAAAGTTTATAAAAATTAAAAAACATGGTATTTCTATTCATAACAGCTAGTTTTATTGGTCGCGGTGTGTTAGAATCTCGATGTTGCGTACAATGCAATCCATTTCATTCTTCAAAGGGAAACATACCATGAAATCTTGGGGTTTTACATTCTTCTCTCATTCAAATTATTTATTCCATGAAATTTATAGAATACTACCACACAAAAATATTTGGTGGTTCTTCATCATGTGCTCCTATGGTCCCCGTATTTCCTCTTCCATCTTATAGTTTCTCAATAGAAATTTTACCAGACGTGTTATCTGGTTTCTCAGTATATGTTATCTGGTATCAAGAATATTGACATGCTCTTCACAATAATACATACTAGGTTCTAGTTCAATTCCATCAAAGGTGAGTACATGCATTGGTTCAGGAATGTATTTTATCAACAATGATATGTGGAACACATCGTGAACTTTGGAAATACTTGGTGTCATTGCCAAACGGAAAGCTACAACCCCTATTCATTCTGGAATTTTGAAATGTATGATGTACCTGAGACTTAATAAACCCATCTTAGTGAATCATATAACTCTCTTACATTGAGATACTTTCATGAAAACAAGATATCCTACCTTAAATTAAAAATCCTTCCTTTCGTTATCGTCATAGCTCTTCTTCCTACATTGAGTTGCTTTGGTGTGGGTTAGGATAACCTTCCCATATTCCATCGTTTCCATAACATGTTCTAGGCCTACAAGTTTTTTTTCACCAATATCATCCTAACAAGTTGTTATGGGGCATCAATTTCAATATAACACTTGTAACTACCATAACTTTTTAATAATTTTTTCCTAATTTTGTGTGTTATTTTATTTATACTCAACAATACTATTTTATTTAATGAAATGAGTATAATTAAAATGAGACCATTGGGTTTCAACTATTATATGAACATTGGCCATTATGACTATTGGAAACTAAATGTTACAATTTTTGTTTTTAAATACAAGTTATCTTGGTTAATTATCATAGAATGAAGATTTGATGTCCTCATACAGTAGTCTTGGGCCGATCGAAGCACATCTGACGGAACATGTGAAGGAGGTAGCACCACTACGCTATGCTCTTGACCAAACCCAAGAAGAACTTCATCATGTGAAGCTAGAATGGTATCAGCTTTGGGAGATGTTCAAGCTGATAGAAATCACTACTTGGGCAATGTTGGCCGAGCCATCCCAAGATTCTATCTCTTTAGCACACCTTACAATTACGTCTTATGCTGGTGTTATAAGGGGCTATGTAACGAGTCCTTAGCTGCATTGTGGAATACTTTGATATAAATAAAATTATTATTTCTTCTTATGGTATTATTGATGAATTTTGAAAAAATTATACTTTAAAATATGTATGTAAAACATAAATAATTAAAAAATAATAATGATTTTCAAAAAATGGTCTTCTATAGTTGTGTTTAGTATGAATTTTAACGGCTAATAAGATCAAATTAATTTTTAGTGAATAGTAAATTATGAATAGTGATTTTACACTTATGTTTATTAATGTGACCAAATGGAATATGTAACCTCACTTAATAAAGTATTAACATAATATAGGCCCCTTTATTAAGTAATGTGTTTCAATAAAATAGGTAAATAACTGTTTCAGAAATTATTGGTTAAGTATTAGTTATCTCGGGAGAATAGTGTTTTTTATTGAAAATATAAATTAAAATTATTTAGAAAATACTTTTCAAAAAATGGAGTTCATTTTTAAAATCATATCATCAATATTTGGTTATGGTGAATTTTTGGGATTTTTCTGAAATAGTTGAATTTTTGGTGTATAGTGAAAATAGAGTTTTGAGTTTCCTGTGTTTAATGAAGTCATTAAGGAAGTAATAATAATGTAATCATTATATTTGACTCAAAAATAGTAATATAAGGTATTTGGTGTCCCAGGTGGCCAATTCCATGGGAAAATACTAGGGGAATGCCCCTGGTTTTACCAATACCATCGATGAGGTGTCCCTTGGAAATTAATGCTTTATTCCCTCACTACTCCTATAAATACCTAGACATTACCTCATTAATTTAATTAAAAAATACTCCCCACCGATTTTATGGTCTCTTTTCCTCCCATGGAGTCCTCCCATGGTTCCCTCATGCCTCCCAAGGTCCCGTCATTCAAGGTTTTGATGTTACTATTCAAGGTAAGGGAATCATTCCGCGTCCTCTTTTAAGCCATGACTTCCTTTACATCGTGTCATCGAGTTTAAATCTAATTTTATGAGGGTATGTTCTTATTTGTTATCATTACTGTCCATTCCACATATAATTTTTGATTGACTCTTTCAAAACTCATCAATTTGTTTTCATAATTTTTATGTGACGCCGTTAGGCTGCCGAATTTTTCGTAAAAGAAATCGCATCATCTCTTTTCTATCATGTTTCCATTGAATGTGGTATATCATTAAAATTTCCATAACATGTTATTATGTACATGTTATTATGTATTTATTGTATATTATAAGTTATTTATGAGTGTCTTACTCTTGTACCCTCTCTTTTCAATGTTTTCTAAAACCTTGTTATATAGCCGTTATGCTGCAGAAAATTTCTCCTAAAAAATTCTATCTCTTTCACTCCAAAAACCTCTTGTTATATTTATGTGAATACCCAGACCAATTTTGTTTCATTGGGTGTTCATAAATATATAAATATGATGTATTTGATTCTGGTATTTACATACAGATAACCCTTACTCCCTTTCCATGGGTTATAAATGACATAATAATTTTATTTTTTATGAATTTTTAAGATATCACGATCTTGAAATGAAACCCATTTCATTTATTCTCCATGAATTATTTATTAATTTTTTTTATTATTATCTATGTGGCACAAATTAAAGTAAAGACATATTAATGGTTCACCCCGATAGCTCTCCAATACATTGGGTAATGATATAGTCTCTAGAGATGACACGTTTCACGATACCTCTGTGAATAACCTTGGATATTTTTATGACACCTTGGGGATGGACCTTGGTGATATGTTCATGAATGTCTAAATGAAATTCTGTAGAAAAATATTGTAGTTATGTTCCATGTTATCTTAATTATGATATTCATATACTTCCATTTCTCATTTCATTATGATTTTATTCAAGTTCTTATTGATATCATAAGTAAAATGATTCCCTTGTTTACCCATTACTAGGCCTACTGCTCACCCTTTCCTTTGATGTTTGTCTCTAGGATATGAGATGTATTTATTGTACATAATATGAACATATTATGAATCCATAAATGTTGTTTATAAGAATTTTTTATGTTGTTTTCATGTATTATGTTCTTGATTTCCAAGACATTAGACTTTAAAGATCCTTTGATTGTAAAATGTAATGAATAACTCTGTAATAAAAAAATGGGATGCCACAGTTTGGATCAAAGGATAGTTTAGTTATTAATGTAAATTAGGCTATGAAATTATTAGGAAGAACACTATAAAAAAGTTTAAATATTTTAAAACTTCATGGTATTTTGGTGAGTATAGAGTAAGTGGTTTATCAAACAAATACATCAATGTCTGGATACGGGCAAGTAGAGGCAGCTCTGGCACAGATATATATCGGGGTAAAACCCAAAAACACCGCTTTGAGATTGACTCAAATGGGAACCAAGGCACAACAACAGGCCTTGCTGCACTCTTGGTTACGACACTCTTTAGGGATATGTTTGGTTAATCGCATGTTTTTTATGAATCATTATGAAGGAATTATATAGAAATATAATTGTCTAAGCATTATGTTTTAAGAAATAAAATCCTTTATAGTTAAAAGATTTGTAAATGAAATAAGTTTCTCATGAAGGATTTATTCTTTTAGAAAATGGTGGGAATTTGAGGAACCCTGAAAATGGTGACTGCAATGTACCATGCACTGATGGCCTTCCAATGGAAGCCGAAATGGAAACATTCATGCGAATGATGAACCAACTGACTCAAGTTTTGAGTAATAACTTTAATCAAGCAGAGAGAACGATCGCACCGTGATGGGAACAACATTTTGTTGAGTCCTTTATGTGTTAACGACCACCAACCTTCAGTGGATCGACCAACCCATTGATTTCGGAGTAGTGGATCAGCTCTATCGAGAAGATCTTATTTGTGCTCCACTGTTCATAGAAATAAAAGGCCTCCCTAACAGTATATCACTTAGAATGAGAAGATTATCTATGGTGGGAACTGATAAAAAACTCAAGGACAAGATTGGAAGTTGATGTTATGGAGTGGGAAGTGTTTAGTCGGATATTCATCAACAATTATTTCCCTCATTCCATGAGAAAAATAATTGATAAGTAGTTTCTCAAGCTGATGCAGAAGGATAATGAATTTGTGGGAAGCTACAAGATGAACTTCACCCCACTTTCGTGTTTTGCCTCTAGATTTGTCATGGATCCAAATGTTATGGTTGGTAGATTCTTTGGTGGACCAAGACCTCATCTACGAATGAATCTAGACAATCGAGTCTATGACAGCTACGAGGAGATCATGAAGAGTGAGATGAATGTCAAGCTAGAGTTTGATGAGACGCACTGGTCTCAAAAATCAAACGAAAAGAAAATATTGTTGGATCCATGAATAGGTAGGATCATCGATCAATGGGGATAAGGAAAGAATGTAGAACTTACTACATGTAATAAATTTGGGGAAAAGCATTCATGGAAATGCCTGCTTGAAAGTGGGAGATGCTACAAGTGTGGTAGAGATGGACACATTGTGTGGAATTGTCATGGTGAGTTTAAACCTCAAATTCCAAACACAAACGAATAGGGGAATATGGTGCATTCCAAACCTAATGTCTAGTTCTTCAAGTATCAACAACATGGAAACTATTCCAATCATTGTCCAAATCCAAGGGAAGTGGTGGGGAACCGCCATCAGCCTCAGCAAAGGCCAGGGGATCAAGGTTGTACATTTTCTATCACGATATTTGACGTTGAAGCTCCGAATGATGTGGTAGCAGGTACAATTGTTTTCCTCTCAAATAAATAAAATACTTTGTTTGATTCTAGTTCTATGCATTCCATTATTTCCTTCATTTTTTCAATGAATTTAAAATCATCCTCAGATTTTCATAAATTAGAGTTATCAGTCAAGACTTCTGGTGGGATTATACAAGTATCATAAGTTTTTAGAAACTATAGAATTTACTTTAGTAAGAAGAATATTTTCGCAAATCTAGTAGTCCTTACCATACTGGAATATGACATTATATTGGGGATAGACTGGCTCTCAAATTATAAAACTACGATTAATTGAAGAAACAAGGAAATATCAGTAATCTTGAATGTAAAACCTACTGTTATCTTCCAAGGAGTGATATCTCAACCTGATCTTTGTCTAAAATAAACCCTTATATCCTTATTTATAATGTTGATTGGTGAAGAAGAAGAAGGATATGAGAGTTTAAGGATAGAAAGTGTCCCCATCGTCTCAGAATATGTTGATTTATTTCATGATGAGTATTTGAGGTAGAAGTACCCACATCTCTTCTCTTCTGAGGATACAAATAAAAAATTTTGAGGATAAAATTTCTTATGGGGAGAACAATGTAATGACCCGAACTTTTTAATAATTTTTTTTCCTAATATTTTGTGTTATTTTATTTATACTCAAAAAAATATTTCATTTAATGAAATGAGTACAATAAAAAAGAGACCATTGGGTTTTGACTATTATATGACCGTTGGTCAATATGACTATTGGAAACTAAATGTTTAGATTTTTTTATAAACACATGTGATCTTGGTTAATTAATACAGAAAAGAGTTCTGATGGCCTCATATAGTAGTCTTGGGCCGATCAAAACCCATTTGACAGAACATGGGAAGGAGGCAGCACCACTAGGCTTTGGTCTAGACCAAACCCAAGCCGAACTTCATCATGTAATGTTGGAACGATATCTCCTTCTAGAGAAGTTGAAGTTGATAGAAATCACCACTCGGGCAATGTTGGCCGAGTCACCTCATGATTCTATCACCTTATCAAAACTTACACGTTGGTCCTATGTTGTTGTTATAAGGGGCTATGTATTGATACCTTAGCTACATTGTGTAATACATTGATATAAATAAAATTGTTATTTCTTATTATGGTATTATTGATGAATTTTTGAAAAGTTATATTTTAAAATATTTATGAACACCTTAAATAATTAAAAAAGTGTAATGATTTTAAAAAAATGGTCTTCTATAGTTGTTTTCAGTATGAAAATTAGAGTCTAATTTTATCAACAAAATTTTTTGTGAATAGTAAATTACGAATTGTGATTTTATGATTAGGTTTAGTAATGTGAAATAATGGATTAATTATCCTCACTTAAGAAAGTATTAATATAATTTAGGAACCTTTATTAAGTAATGTGATACAAAAAAATAGGTAAATTTCTGTTTCAAAAATTATTGGTTGGGTATTAGTTTTTTCTGGTGAATTGTATTTTTTAAAAAATTAGATTAAAAATATTTAGAAAATTATTTTCATAAAATGGAGTTCATTTATGAAATCAGAGCATTGATATTTGGTTAAGGTAAATTTTTGGGATTTTTCTGAAATAGTTAAATTTTCAATGAATAGTGTTTTTATTCAAAAATTAAATTTAAAATATTTACAAAACTATTTTCATAAAATGGATTTCATTTTTGAAATCAGAACATTGATATTTGGTTAAGGTGAATTTTTGGGATTTTTCTGAAATAGTTGAATTTTTGGTGAATATTGAAAATACAGTTTTGAGTTTCAGATGTTTAGTGACATCAATAAGGATTTAATAATTATGTAATCATTCTGGTAGACTCATGAATAGTAATATAAGGTATGAGGTGTCCCAAGTGGCCAATACCATGGGAAAATACCATAGTCAAGCCCATGGTTTTTCCAACACCACCGATGAGGTGTCCCTTGGAAATTAGTGATTTGTTCCCTAACTTATCCAATAAATACCTAGCCTTTACCTCATTAATTTCGTTTAAGAATCCTCCCCAATGATGTTTTGGTCTCTTTACCTCACAATGAGCCCTCCCAAGGTTCCTTCAATCCTCCCAAGGTCCCGACTTGAAGCTTTCCATGTTACTCTTCAAGGTAATAGAATCTTTCATCCACCTCTTTTAAGCCATGAATTCCTTTATGTTGTGTCCTCTAGTTTCCATCTATTTTTGTTGTGGGTATGTTATTATATGTTCTTAATACTTTCCATTTCAGGTATAATTGTTGAGAGACTCTTTCTGCTCTCATCAATTTGTTTTTTGAATTTTTAAGTGACATCGTTAGGTTGCCGAATTTTTTGTACAGGGAATAACATCTTCTCTTTTATTTCATGTTTCCTTTTCATGTGGTATGACATTAAAATTTACATACCATGTTCTTATATCCATGATATTTTTTATTTATACTGTATTATAAGTTATTTATGAGTGGCTTACTCTTTTACCCTCTCTTTTCAATGTTTTCTAAAACCATGTTATATAGCCATTATGCTGTAGGAATTTTCACCTCATAATTTCTATATCTTTATCTCCAGAAATCTCATTATCTATTTATGTGAATCTGAAAAACTAATTTGTTTCATTGGGTTTTCATAAATATATAATTATTATGTATTTGATTCTAGAATTTACAAACGTATAATCATCACTCAATTTCCATGGGGTAAAAATTACATAATAATCTTATTTTTTATGAACTTTTAAAACGTCATGATCTTGAAATTAAACACATTTCTTTTATTAGACATGTGTTATTTGTGAAATGTTTGAATTATGATATATGTGGATCACAAGAAAGTAAATAAAAATTATGGGTTCTCCATGATTGCACTTCAATGCATTGGGTAGAGATTTAATCTTTAGAGATGACAAGTTTCACGATACCATGGTGAATAACCTTAGTTATTTTTATGACGCCATGGGGATATACCTTGGTGATATATTCATGAATGTATAAATTAAATGTTGTAGAAACATATTCATGTTTTGTTCCATGTTCTATTCATTATTATATTTCTATACTTCCATTTCTCATATCTTTATTTTTTATTCATGTTCTTATTGATATCACAAGTAAACTGATTTCCTTATTTACCCCTTACTGGGCCTTCTTCTCAACCTTTCCTATGATGTATGTCTCCAGGATATGAGATGATGTAATTTTACATAGGATGAACCAATGATAAATCATTAAAAGTGGTTTAAAGGAAATTTTTATGTTGTTTTCATGTATTATGTTCTTTATTTCCAAAACACTAGACTTTAATGATCCTCTATTGGTAAACTATAATGAAAAGGTATGTAATAAAAAGGCAAGATGCCACAACACATCTTATTTTTCCATATAAATATTTGAATGTAAGTTATTGTAATAGGAATGTTCTACCAAAGGTAAATATTTTTTCCACATACCATTAAAGTCAATTGAGCAAGATCTTAAAATGTCCAATATGTTTCGAAAATTTCATTCTAATTGTCTATCGGTTTGAGGGTTGTAGGCAGTCCTCAAATGTAGATCAGTATCCAAGGCCTTCTAATGACTTTTACAAAATCTTGTTGTAAAATTAGGATTGTGATCAGAAACATTTGATAGGGGTACACCATGGAGTCTCACAACTTCATTAATATGTAGTCTTGCCAGATGATCAAATGGTAAATATTCTCTTCTAGAAAGAGAATGTGCAGACATGGTATAATGATCAACCATGGCCCATATTGCATCATTCCTTCTAGGAGTCTTTGTTAGCCCAATGACAAAGTCCATCATAATATTATTCCATTTCCACAGAGGTATGGGAAGATCTTGAATTACTCTTCCAGGCTATTTCCTTCCTCTTTCACTTGTTGAAAAACCATAAGTCCTGACACAAAATACCCAATATCCCCCATCATGTTGTCCCACAAAAAATTTACCTTCAAATATATAATCATCATAGTTCTTCCAGAATGTTTAGAGAAATTGGAGCTATGAGCATCCTCCAATAATTCTATTTTCAGATCAGGTATATCGGGAACATAATGTCTCTAACCAAATTTCAAATTTCCATCTTTATATACGAATTCAATCAATCTCCCATTATTGACAGCTTTAATTTTGATTTGAAATTCCTCATCATAAATCTGAGAACTATTTATCACTTTTAGTATAGATAGTTTGGAAACCATTTGAAAAATGAATTGATGTCTCACCTTCCATGTATATTCGCATATCAGTCTTTACTAGATCCATGAAAATTGGGTCCTTTTCAACTCTCATCTTCTTAAAAAATCCATGATCCTTTCTACTCATATAATTGACCATTTTATTTTCTTTTCCTAGGTGGTAGTGTATTGTGAAATCATAATCCGTGAGTAGTTGAATCCATCGCCTTTCCCGTCATATTGATTTTTTTTGTGAGAAGACATACTTCATACTCTTATGATTAGTATAAATATCACATTTTTCATCATATAGAGAGTGTCTCCATATTTTTAGGGTAAAGATTACAGCTAATATCTAAATATCATGAGTGGGATAGTTTTGTTCATGAATTTTTAGCTATCATGATGCATAGTCAATGACACTATTATTCTGCAAAAGGACACAACCAAGTCCTTTCTTTGAAGAATCACATTAAATAACAAACTCATCATTCCATGATGGTAGAGTCAAGATAGGGGCATTGAATAATATTCTCTTCATTTCTTCAAAACATTATTCACACTATTCTATCCAAACAAATTCAACACTTTTATGTGTGAGCATGGATAATGGGTTAGTCAACAAGGAATCATTTTGAAGGACATGTCGATAATAACTGAATAAACCAATAAAACTGCGTACCTCGGTTATACTCCTCGGTGTTTTCCATTCTTGGATGGTCTTGGATTTTTAATGATCAATAGAGATTTCATCCATGGAGACAATATGGCCAAGAAAAGAAACCTCATGGAGCCAGATTTCACATTTTCTAAACTTCCCCTATAAATCATTTCTTATAAGAGTCTTTAGAATAATGCGAAAGTGATTTTCATGATCTTTTTAGGTTTGGTGTATATAAAGATATCATAAAAAATACCACTACATAGTCATAATGATTTTACATGAAAATTATATTGATTAGATCGATGAAGATAGAGGGTTAATTAGTTAATCCTAAAGGCATTACTATAAACTCGTAATTTCCTTACCTGGTTAAAAATGTTGTTTTTGGAATGTCTTCCTTCTTCAAACACAAAAGATGATATCAAAATCAATGTTCAATCTATAAAAATGTTGAGCTTTATAAATTTGTTCTAATAAATCATCAATGAAAGGAAGGGAATACTTGTTCATTATTTTTATATCATTGATCTCTCGGTAGTCAGTGCACAATCTCATAGATTCATCTTTCTTCCTAACGAAAAGAAAATGGGATTCCCATGGAGAAACACTAGAGAGAATTTAACACCCTGAGATTTTATGAAAAATATTCCTTTAATTTGATTGATGTATTGTGTTGAACGCTACACCAATATTACCTTGCGCTATACGCAACACCGTATTAGCTTTCAGTATACGCAACCCTAACTTGGCTTGCATTACACGCAATCACGACTTTCCTCGATAGCGTGTGTTGTACGCAATATCAGGTTTCATTAAACGATGATATATGGTTATAATATTATTATTAACTAGACTTTATGAATATTAATAACTAAATTTTGAATGTTATAACATTATTATTTCATCTTACACATTTTCTAGAACATGTATGTCAAAAAAATAAATTTTTCGGGTAAAATATGTATTTTTCAAAAAATGCAGTTTTGTCGCCTTTTAATGGTGCACCCACATTAATCTCAGTTTTTGAAATGTTTATAAGTTCAATTTTACAAAATAAACTTCTTATTTTGAATCAGTATATAAAAATTTACATTGGATAATGTTTTGATATTTTTCTGATAACTTTGATATTTTAATGAATAGTAAAAACACGCAATATTTTAATTAACAACAACTTTTTTCATCGTAATAATTTATATGGTTAAATTATAATATTGAATGGTTTTAAAGTATAAATAGAATATATTTTTACCATTTAATATAATGTATGTCGTTTTCATTTATTTTACCTCGAATTCGTAGGTTTAATCAATTCAGTTTTTTGCAATGTTTTAAACAAAAACCTGTTTTCTTTCGACAACGGGATTAATTTTAATTTAATTTCATAAACTTTTGTGTATTGAATTTGGAAAAATGGATTCCATATTTGGAATCAGTGAGTCCAAATTATGTTAATAAGCTACTTTTTATTTTTGGGCATTATGAATAGTATCTATGGTAAATTTTATTTACCATATTTATTGGTAAATCGTGTAATTAAGTTTAAATATAAGATTATAAAACTAACCTAACACCAGCCAAAATCATATTAGATTACTAAAAGTTGCCTCATATCACCTATGTGTCGGATTAGTTTCATTTAATGGACTTTATTCCATGAAATTAATTTAATTATTAATAAAACCAAAGAAAGTGACAACATTTTACATTCTTAAATCTTATAAGTATTCTAATTTTAGTTTAGTGATAAACTTCATAAAACATCTAATATAAATTGTCTTTAGAAAGGTAATAAAATTATCTACATCATATGAATTTATTTAGAATTTTTATGGATTAAATAATTATCATTAAAGGTGACATAATATTGATGTTGAAATTATTTTTTTTAATGGTTTGAGGTGCACAGGCCCCTATTATTAAAGATAAAGTCATACAAGAGAAGACGATAGAGAAAACACAACAATTGAAGTGCATAAAAATAAAATCAGCGCACTCGCGAGCGAGTGTTCATACTGTGATGAGATGTCTGAGCACCCCCGCCACGCGGTTTCCTCTCTCTCCGCCCAGCCTTTGCCTGCATCCAGGGACCTCCACCATCATTCGGGAACTCAGAAGGTACATCAAT
The DNA here is from genome assembly GCA_963277665.1 of Viscum album. NCBI lineage: Eukaryota > Viridiplantae > Streptophyta > Magnoliopsida > Santalales > Viscaceae > Viscum > Viscum album. Next base: position 705,471,060 of record OY728157.1, on the reverse strand, counting down.
GTTCACATGCTTAACTCAATCCCGATCTTCCATTGATTTCCTGTCTTCATCACTACTAACAGATGCAAGAAAGTCAAATGAATTACAAGTACTCACCTTTTTCATAAGATTATGTATTTGCGATATAGGGACGCCACAACTTAGTGGAGGATATGGAGATCCTGCCACTTGTTCATTTTTTATTCCCTTCAATTTGTGAGAGTCCGCATGCATTTCAGGAGAGGGGGCTTGGACAGCTTCCTTTAATGGACTGGTCTGTTCATGCTGCCCAGATAGAGTGGGTTTATGGCTCAAGCTATGGGTAATCATAGCATCTTGTGTATTAGCGTCTTTAAGTGGAGAATAGGCTGGAATAGAAATGACTGTATTCCTACAGTCTTTATCATGCAACCGTGAAGTATTGCCAGCACAAACCTTGGTTGGAAGACCAGGAAGTGAGTTGAGTTTAACATGGGCTCTAAGATTACCTTCCATAGGGGAGACCTCCACATTAGTGTTGTTGGTAGCTGTAGGAAAAGAAGTTTCTCTATCTTCTTTAAACAAAATGGTGTCTTTCCCATTTGAGGCCTAGGGTTGTACCTTTGTATTTTCCTTTTCCGAAGTATAGTTTCCATCATTCAGATCCTTCTTATCGTTAAATTTCCTTATGATAGGAAGATCCATCTTTTCATTGCCTCTTCGACTTTTGGCATTGATCAAAATCTGTTCTTGCATTAGGCAGGAGTCTGCATCTTCTTGAGCAACAGTTTCCAGAGTGTCAAGGATATCAATTGATTCATTATCATCCTCATCTTTGAGACCCCTTGTCAAAATATCTTTGAATGAGGCACCATTATCTGCCACAACAGAACTATCATTAACGGATGGATGAATATCATCTCGCAGATCTGCCCAGGATAGAAGAACTCTTATGTTTTTGTGTAGAAGAGTTGTTCTTGATGGGTTCCTCAAAGCATCCCTTTTTGACATTAGGTTCTTCTTCAAGAGACCATTGATATTTTTCAGAATACTTAACCTTATTTTCATCAGACTCCTTTAGAAGGTCAATACCATTGACAGCAGCTTTCAAATTCTGCTATGTGCTTTGTGTTGTACCCTATTTAGGTAGCTTCCTACAGTGGTGTAGGTCATGCCCTTTATGTTGGCAGTTGTCACAAAAAATATTTCTTCTACAATCAGATTATTCATGCCCAATTACTTGACATGAAACGCAAAAAGCAGTAGTGTTTTCATATTCAATTCGAAGACAAATATCATCATGTTGAGTAAATAAAATAACCTTATCTATTAGAGTAGTACTGAGATCAACCTCTACAAGGACCCGAGCAAAGTGGCCATAACTTACTGATTCTGTTACTTGATCCATTGTAATCGGAATCCCAATGGCAGATGAAATATCGAATAAAATCTCAGCATGCCATAAAACCCTGTTAAGACCATGTATTTTTATCCATATTTGCGCACAGGTATCCCTAAAATAAAGCAAATTGAAGCTCAATTTCCATTCGTGAAGTCTAAGCGTACCTGGCCTGAGATTGATGGAACCGATGCTCCAAGCTCTCCCTTTAAGCTCCAAAGAAAGAAACAGGATATGAAAAAGACCTCGACCATGGGACATGCATTTGAATTCATTGAATCCCCAATTATCAGCCAACCGAGAGATAAGATCAGATGTTCGCCAGGGTTTCATAACTTTCATTGCGGAGATGCGACCGATAAATGAATGCCTGCACAAATCAATCCGTGTTGCTATTTCATCTTCAGAGGTCGATACATGCGTTGTTGACCCTTTCCTTATTATTAAATGCGGCTCGCGATTTGCAAGAGGTATGAAGGATCCTCCAGAGAAACTCTTGAAGGAGGATAGATTATTCGGAGCATCATGGTCCTTCTTCTTCTCCTCTGAAGCCAAGCTAATCTTCTTTGCGAGTCGAAATGCCTTATAAGAATGGATATTGATACTGCGTGAGTGAGTTAGGTCAGACGAAACTGCGGGATGCGGCGATGACGGTTTCCTCTCTTGCTCCTCCATCCTTGATGTTGAAATTATTTTATTAAGAGAAATATCAAATAAATGTTTTTAAAAATATTAAAATAAATATTATATGAACTATTTAATGTGATCCACTAATTTTCTAGATAAATATGACATGTTAAGAATCTATTAAATCTATTATTTCAAACATATCTTCTGTATATTGTTTATTTAAATTCAAATAAATAAATAATCTGAAAATTGACACTATTGTTGTTTTATAAAAATAATATATTATAAAATTGTTTAAAAATCACAAAAATATTTAAAAATTTTGAATTTAAATTTATATGTTATAAAATTTTATAAAGTCTCAAATTATTTAAAATTCACAACAGATATGTAATTATTTATAATAATTTAAAATTTATAATATTATAACCACAAATAAAATTAAATTGATAAATAAGGATAAAACAAGTTAATAATGTTTAAAATAAATTCCGAACATGTATAAATTTTATTGGTTTATGCGATTACAACCCTAACTCATCAAAGCTTAGAATTGAGTCATTTTTGGAGGTTTTTAAGTGGGTTTGGGATTTAATATAAACTAATATTGCTTATATTTCCAAAGGTTCCCCTCTCCTCCCTTCTAAAAGGGAACCACCTCCCTTTGATCCTCACACCATTTTGAGCCTTGAAGAATAGACAACATCTGAAAATTTTACATACCCACTTCTATAGAAACCTTATTGAGTTACTGGTCTTCTCAAAAATCCAACTCTAGTGCCATAAGAGAAATTTTTAAGGAGGCACTTCGAGAAAGAGGTAATACCTTATACCCGTTTTCTTCAAGTTCCATTCTTATTCTACTCACTCTTATTTAGTTGTTTCATTATAAAGTAATTACATAAGTATCCCTCATATAATTATATGTTATTATAAATATGAAACAACCCCATTTCACCTTCTATCCATCCTATGGAAACCAAAATCACCGTGTGTGCGTACGTACAAAATAATGTCTCCACAGCGTGGTGTTATCGGTTTTTCCACCAACACCTTACATGGATGGGTATAATGGTGTAAATTATAACTATATATGGTTATTATAACATCATACTGATTCTGATATATTATACCATCCACTCAAATTCTATTCAATAATTATGGTAATGATATCATCGCTCGTGTGTACGTACAGACTATCGTCTCCATGATGCGATGAAATTCATTCTCCATGTTAACCATACACGAATGATAAAAAGGTTTATATATTGAATAATAATTGAATATATGAAATAATAATTCTTATGGATTTATTTATATATATATATATTTATGTCATCTATTTAGTTTCATTCAATTCTATAAGGAAACGAAAACAACGTTCATGCGTACGTACGACCTACAGTCTCCATGAACGGTGTATTTCATTCCTTTTATCGATCTATAATATATATGTATATAATGAATATATATTATATATAAATCATGTTTTAGATTCTGGAATTACATAAATCGGGATATATGTAATAATATTAAGAACGACAAGTCGAAACACATATAATAAATGAAATGATTTTACCCAAAATGCTGCTTTAACATGGAATGTACAAAATAACGGCTAATATAAAGTCATAAGTGAAACATATATGATATCATAACAATGAATATGATTATTTAATAAGTCAATAACAATATTTAAATCATTATACAGGAGTTTCAGATCCATATGAATCATATCGTACCTAAGGTAAGGGATAATTTTGCAAATCTCAATTTTTTTATCTGAGATTGCTTATATGTAAGTATTTACTGGGGTTGTTGTTATAATCCATGTACATTTTTTATAAAAGTTTTTTTTGTATGTATAATTTCCTTTTTACCCATTTTTACTTTTACTACATGGTATGTAAGGAATCTTTCTTTTGTTTACGTTACGAGGTACTTTTTTACTTTTCTGACAAAAGGAAGAGGATAATGTTGTTTTTAAAATTATACAGAATGAAAAGATTTTTACGGTTATATAAAGCCTTATTTTCATGAATATTCCTCCAAAAAATTAAATGACTATTTTAAACAAAATATTTTTCTTTTAAAATTGCATGACATTTTGTGAAATGAAAATGATTTTGAATAAGAAAGGATATTTTCCTCAAGAATTCATTTCAAGTTTTTTATCAAAACCATTTTCTATATAAGGAGACATTATTTCATATGTGTATGTTTCAAGTATAATTTACCTATGATTTACATGGTTACAATTTTCTTATTATTAAATGATATCCATTTTTTTATTTGGATTATGTGATGATGGGATGATGTTAATGAAACCCATTTTATTTATTGGGTTATTATGAATGATGTATGTTTATTTTATTGCAGAAGTAAGAATGATTTAATTTTGAGATGGGTGGGACCTATATCTCCCTCCAATGCATTGGATAAAGATTTATATCTCATGAGATAGACATTTCTGGAATGGTAAGTTAATCTGGTTCAGTGTTACAGGACTGAAACGAGTAGTGAACTCGATTCTGAAAGGGACTTTGTCCACTAAGATGGTCTTGGAATCAATTCCATGGCTAATATAGAAATCATGAAATGTTCTAAATGGTTTCCAAAATTACATTATTTATTAAAATTATATTTTATCATGATTGATGTACCATTATGATATATTCCTTATGCACTTCCACGATTTATGTCTTTTCTCATGATTTTGATGTTTAAATTTCATGTTCAAGTTTTTTGCATTAAAATCTTTATGGATTGTTTTATGTTCACTATGTTTAACTATACTGAGTATTTGAGCTCACCATTTTTATGTTTTCATTTCCCCCATGATTAAAAGAAAGATTTTAGGTGAGGAAAAAAAGGGGAATATATTTATGGGAGATGTTTAAGATCCTTCATCACGATTAGAAGATTATTTATTCATGTTTCCAAAGACACTAAACTATTATGGTCCTTGTGTGTCTGTTTTCATTATGTATTAAGTATTCCACAAAAGTAATTCAATGTCCATGTACATCATGCTTTGGGTTTCTACAGTTGGTATTAGAGGAATGGTTTAGTCAACTCTTGGAAACTAGGATGCAAAAACATTAGTGAGATCCCTTGAGATATTTATAAGGTATGTCTAGGGATGTCCCTAAGGATAAGTATACGTATAGGATATAGTCCTAGAACTACAGTATCAGTCTTAGAATTTAACCCAATATGTTAGATATTGAGGGTACTCCCCCTTTACTATATTGTTTTCCCTAACATGATTTTTTCCTATCACACCATTCTTTTTGGGTTTTATACGATGGCTGGAACCCGAAGGAACCGTGTTGAACAATTTAATGGACAATGCAATGATTTTCCTTTTGAACAAACCAATTTTATTGGAGATGGATTTAAAAATCCGATTGATATACTTACACAAGCTATGAATCATTCTAGACTTCCAAATGAGCAGAGAAGGGAACAATATTCTATTGAGTCATTCATGAGGCAACGTCTACCTTATTTATGTGGGTCTTCTGATCCACTTGTTTCTGAACAATGGATCAGTACCACTGAAAAGATATTTTCAGTTCTTTAATGTTCTGAACATGAAAAATTCATCTTAACAGTATATCGTTAGGGAGGTGAAGCTGATCAATGGTGGAATATTATCAAGAATACGAGGCCAAGAGATGAAATTGAGTCCATGGAATGGGACGAGTTCAAGGACTTATTTTTTAATAAGTACTTCCCTCACATTCTTCATACAATGATGGAGAAGGAGTTTCTTGAACTAAAGTAAAAGGATGAGGAATATGTTGGTATATAAGAAGCGAACTTTACAAGGATTGCAAGGTATGAAATTGGATTTATCATCCAACCTGAAAATAAAGTTGATCGATTCTTCAGTGGCTTAAAACCAAGTCTTCGAAGGGAATTAGCTATAAGAGACATCAGTAGCTGTGAAGAAATTGAGCGATGTGCTATCAATGTAGAAATTGATGTTGGTGTTACATATCCATCTCACGGTTTCGACAAGAAACGAACGATAGAGTTCAACGAGAAGTCTCCTAATAATGGTGAAAAGAAGATGAATGTTTCCTTATGCTTAATGTGTGGAACGATGTATGGTGGAGATTGTCTTAAAGGGACTAGAAAATTTTTTATGTCTGCAAAAGAAGGTCATCGATCAGCTGAGTGTCGATGTAATGGAAAAAGGGTTACTAATGATAATGGAAAGACTACAGGGAACACACCACCAACACTTAAATGCTTCCAGTGCAATTAAATGGGGCATTATGCTAATCAATGCCCTAATCCAAGGTTTAATGATGATCAACATGACCATCCACATAATAGAAAGGACAAAGATAAGTCACATGCGATCACTATTGGAGATGTTGAATATGAAAACGATGTTGTGGGATGATTCAGTGTTTATGTGATGGGAATCCAAAATAATTTTGTATATAGTATTGTGGAATACTGGAATATTTATGTATTGTTCAATTTGGTTTTCTATAAGAATATGGTAATGGTTACCATGAAAAGTGATTGAAATGTTTTTGTAAAAGAGATGATAAGCACATAATGAAGGGATAAAGAGAAAATGAAATGAGCTCATGACTGATAAAAAGGAAATAGTTATATCATGGTTTGAGTATATAGAAATTTTGGGATTTTTGTATGTGGAAAGAGTTACCTTTTGATAGCCTTCATGTTATCACTAAGGTTCTATGGTAATTTCTATTTCAACAGAAAAGATGATTAAGCAATTCACATGTTTGGAATGTGACCAACAAGATATTGTGTATGATAAAATGATGTTATTCACGTTCTTGTTAGGTGACCTTTCCATTAATCATTTTATGTACATTATGAGATTGGGCATATGTATTTTAGATAAGTGTAAAGATTGGAAAGGGTTATTTCGGACATCAGATTGCATTGATTAAGGATAGGACTTTTTCTTCAATATTATTGCAGGAATGTTATTATAATGTAGTTTTAGAAAAAGAGACGACATGCATGATGGGCGACAACCCATCGCGTTGGACAAGGCTATGGAAATCGAACCCACAATCGATGTATGATAGGCCTTTATCGCCTACCACTGGCCTACAGGAAGTCCCTGGTTAGTAGAATGTAGTTTTATTTTACTAAGCGGTATGATAAATAATGTATAAGTCCATTTTTGGAACCATATACGTTTGATCTCACCATAATATGGACTTATAACTTTTTCAAACATTTTGATTGAAATGGATAGAATGACCCACCATTCTATCAGATGATCTACTAACGCTTCACAAATAACAAATAAACTTCATTTCATTAAGAGATGAAGTGGAAATTGTTCAATTCACGAACAATAGTGAGATTATACGAAAATCATGTATGTATTTCTTTTAACTCATCAAATTTAGGGAAATGATATTGAAAACCAAAAATGTTGTCCTAGTGTCCTTATATCCTATGAATCAGATGGTACCTTAGATCATCACAAATTTATGGCTTTTTGATTGATGTAATTTTCATATCCATGTTCTCTACCACTCTCAATCAGAACCTGATGTTTAGATTTTTCTTCCATATCCCTATTTCCACCTATGTTCTCCGATATGGGAACCCAAGTGATGAGTTACTTTGGGTTTCCATTTCAATTCTAACGTTCATTTTTAAAATTAAGTTTTAACATTCCTTTTTACGATGTGAGTTTCAATGAAAAAATCTTTCATGTAGTAAATGATTTATAACCCCGATGAATTTCGAGGGAGAAGTTCCTTTTAAGGGGGGTAGAATGTAACACCACGATATTTTATGAAAACAATTATTTTAATTTGATTGATGTATTCTGTTTTATGCTACACCAAGATTAATTTTCGCTATATGCAACAGAGTATTATCTTGCATTATACACAACCCTGACATGTCTTACATTACACGCAATCGTGACTTTCCTCGATAGCGTGTGTTGTATGCAATATCAGGTTTCACTAAACAATGATATATGGTTATACTATTATTATAAAATAGCCATTATGAATAGTATTAACTAAATTTTGAATGTTATAACATAATTATTTCATTTTACACATTTTCTAGAAAATGGTATCTGAATAAAATAAATTTTTCGTGTATAATATGTATTTTTAAAAAAATGCAGTTTTGTCGCCATTTAATGGCACACAAACATTAAATATAGTTTTTGAAATGTTTATAAGTTAAATTTTACAAAATAAAATTCTTTTTTTGAATCATGATATAAAAATTTACGTTGGATAAGGTTTTTATATTTTTCTGATAAATTTTATATTTTAATGAATAGTAAAAACACGCTATATTTTAATTAAAAACAATTGTTTTCATCGTAATAATTTAAATGGTTAAATTATAATATAGAATGGTTTTAAAGTATAAATATAATATATTTTTACCATTTAATATAATTTATGTCATTAGAATTTATTTTACCTTGAATTTGTAGGTTATATCAATTCAGTCTTTTGAAATGTTTTAAACAAAAACCCGTTTTCTTTCGACAACAGGATTAATTTTAATTCAATTTCTGCAACTTTTGTGTATTGAATTTGGAAAAATGGATTCCATATTTGAATCAAAGGGTCCAAATTATGTTAATAAGCTACTTTTTAATTTTGGCCATTATGAATAGTAAATATGCTATATTTTATTTGCCATAGTTAAAGGTAAATCTGGTAATAAAGGGTAAATATAAGATTATAAAATTACCCTAACACCTACCAAAATCCTATTGGATGACTAAAGGTCGTCTAATATCACCTAAGGGTCGGATTAGATTCATTTAATGGACTTTTCTCCATGAAAATAAATTAATTATTATTAAAACCAAAGAAAGTGACAACATGTCACTTTCTTAAATCTTATAAGTATAATAATTTTAGTTTAGTGATAAACATAATGAAACATCGGATATAAATAGTCTCCAGAAAGTTAATAATGTTATCTACATCATATGAATTTATATTGAATTTTTAGGTATTATATAATTATCATTTCTGGTGACATAATATTGATGTTGAAATTATTTTTTTAAGAGAAATATCAAATAAATGGTTTTAAAAATATTAAAATAAATATTATATGAACTATTTAATGTGCTCCACTAATTTTATAGATACATATGACATGTTAAGAATCTATTAAATCTTTTATTTCAAACATATCTTCTTGATATTGTTTATTTAAATTAATATAATTGAATAATGTCAAAATTGACACTATTGTTATTTTATAAAAATAACATATTATAAAATTGTTTAAAAATCACAAAAATATTTACAATTTGTAAATTTAAATTTATATGGTCTAAAATTTCATAATGTGTCAAATTATATAAAATTCACAACAAATATGTAATTTTTTAAAATAATTTAAAATTTAGAATATTATTACCACAAATAAAATTAAATTGATAAATAAAGATAAATAAAGTTGATAGTGTTTAAAATAAAATCCTAACATGTATAAATTTTATCGGTTGATGATATTACAAGACTATATCATCTAATATTCGAAATGAGTCATTTTTGGAAGTTTTTATGTGGGGTTGGTATTTAATATAAACTAATATTTCTTATATTTCCAAAGGTGCCCCTCTCCTCCCTTATAAAAGGGCACCTCCTCCCTCTCTTCCCCACACCATTTTGAGCCTTGAATCTCGGCCAAAGTATAACCATTTAACTTCCCCACTTCCCTAAAAACCTTATAGAGGTACTGGTCTTCTCAAAAGAACAACTCTACTTCCCTAATATAAAGTTTAAAGGAGGCACTTCGAGAAAGAGGTAATACCTTCTACCATTTTCTTCAAGTTCCATTCATCTTCTACTCCCTCTTCTTTAGTTTTTTCATTATGAAGTAATAAAATAAGCATCCCTAATCTACTGATATGTAATTATAAATATGAAACAACCCCATTTCATCTTCTATCCATCCTACGGAAAACGAAATCACCGCACGTGCGTGCGTACCGAATACCATCTCCACGTCGTGGTGTAATCTGTTTTCCACCAAAACCTTACATGGATGGGTATAATGGTGTAACGAATGAATATATATTGTTATTATACAATCATAAAGATTCTGAAATATTATACCATCCACTCCAATTCTATTCAATAAATATGGGAACGATATCATCGCTCGTGCGTATGTACGGACTACAGTCTCCACGATGCGATGAGATTCATTCTCCATGTTAACCATACACGAATGATCATAAAGTTTATATAATGAATAATCATGTAATATATGAAGTAATATTTCTACTGAATTTATGAATATATATATGTATGTCATCTATTTAGTATCATTCAATTCAATAAGGAAACGAAAACAATGTTCATGCGTACGTACGGCCTACCGTCTCCATGAACGGTGTATTTCTTTCATTTTATTGATCTATATTATATATTTATATAATAAATATATATTATATATAAATAATGTTTTACATTCTGGAATTATGTAAATCAGGATATAAGTAATAATATCAAGAACCACAAGTCGAAAGACATTAAATAAATGAATTGATTTTACCCAAAATGCTGCTTTAACATGGAATTTACAAATGAATGGGTAATATGAAGTCATAAGTGAAACATATATGATATAATAACAATGAATATGATTATGTAATAAGTCAAATAAATTATTTAATTCATTATACAGGAGTTTTGGATCCATACAACGAATATCAGACCTAAGTTAAGGGATAATTTTGCAAATCTCATTTTTTTATCTGAGATTGCTTATACGTAAGTATTTACTGGGGTTATTGTTATCATCCATGTCCATGATTTATAAAAGTGTATTAATGTATGTATGATTTCATTTTTACACATTTTTACTTTTAATAATTGGTATCTAAGGAATATTTTTTTTACGTTATGAGGTACTTTTTGACTTTTCCGACAAATGTACTTGGAGAGTGTTTTTTAACTGATACAGAATGAAAGGATTTTTACGGTTTTATAATGACTTATTTTCATGAACATTACTCCAAAATATTTCATGACTATTTTCAACAAAATCCTTTTCTTTTAAAATTGCATTGAATTTTGTGAAAAGAAAATTATTTTAAAGAATGAAGGATATTTTCCTTAAGAATTCATTTCAAGTGTTTTATCAAAACCATTTTCCATCTAAGGATACATTATTTCATATGTTTATGTTTCAAGTATAATGTCCCTATGATTTACGTGGATTAAATTTTATTATTATGAAATGATATCCATTTCTTTTATATTGATTATGTGATTATGGGATGATGTTTATGAAACCCATTATATTTATTGGGTTATTATGAATGATGTATGTTTATTTTGTGGGACAAGTAACAATGATTTCATTATGAGATGGGTGGGACCTATATCTACCTACAATGAATTGGGTAATTATTTATATCTCATGAGATAGACATGGCTGGAATGGTATGTTAATACAGTTCAGTGTTATAGGACTAAAACGAGGACTGAACTCGATTCTGAAAGGGACTTTGTCCACTAAGATTGTCTTGGCAGAAATGTCTTGGCTACTATGGAAATAATTACATTTTCTAAATGGTTTCCACAGTTACAAGTTTTATTCCCATTATATTTTATCATTATTGATGTTCCATTATGATATATTCCTTACATACCTCCATGATTTATGTCTTTTCTCAAGAATTTGATGTTTAAATTTCATGTTCCAGTTTTTTTCTTTCAAATGTTTATGGATTTTTTTTATTTTCACTATGTTTTCCCTTACTGAGCATTTGAGATCACCATTTTTATGTTTTCTTTTCCCCCAGGATTAAAAGAATGATTTTAGGTAAGGAAACAAAAAGGGGAATATATTTATGGGAGATGATGAAGATCATTCATCATGATTAGAATATTATTTTTTCGAGTTTACAATGACACTAAACAATTACGGTCCTAGTGTGTCTCTTTTAATTATGTATTAAGTATTCCACAGAATTAATGTAATTTCCATGTACGTCATGATTCAGGTCTCTAAAGATGGTATCAGAGGAAAGGATTAGTCAACCTTTGGAAACAAGGATACGAAAACGTTTGTGAGATCCCTATATATATTTCTAAGGTATGTCTAGGGATGTCCCTACGGATAAGTATACTTATAGGATATCATCCTAGAACTGTGGTAACAGTCTTATATTTTAACCCAAGATGTTAGATATTGAGGGTACTCCCCCTTTACTATATTGATTTCCCTAGAATGATTTTTCCCTCTCACGCCATTCTTTTTGGGTTTTAGGCGATGGCTGGAACCCAAAGGAACTGTGTTGATCAATTTAATGGAAAATGCAATTATTGTCCTCTTGAACAAACCAATGTTATGGGAGATGGAGTTAAAAATATGATTTCTATAATTACACAAGATAAGAATCATTCTGGACTTCCAAATGAGCTGTGAAGGGAACAATATTCTTTTGAGTCCTTTATGAGGCAACGTCCACCTTCTTTCAATGGGTCTTCTGATCCACTTGCTGCTGAACAATGGATCAGTACCACTGAAAAGATATTTTTACTTTTTCAATGTTCTGAACATGATAAGGTTATCTTAGCAGTATATCGTTTGGAAGGTGAAGCTGATCAATTGTGGAATCTTATCAAGAATACGAGGCCAAGAGATGAAATTGAGTCAATGGAATGGGACGAGTTCAAGAACATATTTTTCAATAATTACTTCCCTCATATTCTTCAATCAATGATGGAGAAGGATTCTCTTGAACTAAAGAAAAAGTATGATTAATCTATTGGTGTATACGAATAGAATTTTACAAGGCTTGCAAGGTATGCATCTGGATTTATCATCCAACCTGAAAGGAAAGTTGATTGATTATTTAGTGGCTTAAACCCATGTCCTAGAAGGGCATTAGCTCTAAGAGACTTCAGTAGATATGAAGAAATTGTGTGTTGTGCTATCAATGTAGAAATGGAAGTTGGTGTTACATATCAATCTCATGGTTTTGAAAAGAAACGAAATATAATGTTCAAGGAGAAATCTCAGAATAATGGTGAATAGAAGATTAATGTTTCCTTATGCTCAAAGTGTGGCCAGAAGTATGGTGGAGATTGTCTTAAGGAGACTAGAAAATGTTTTAAGTGTGGAAAAGAAGGTCATCGAGCACTTGAGTGTCTAAGTAATGGAAAAAAGGGTTACTAATTATAATGAAAAGACTTCGAAGAACTCACCACCAACACTTCAATAAATCAAGTGCAATGAAATGGGGAATTATGCTAATAAATTTCCTAATCCAAGGGTTAATAATGATCGACATGAGCAACCACATAAGTAAAAGGACAAAGGGAAGTAACATGCGATCAATATTTGTGATGTTGAATATGACAACGATGTGGTGGAATGATTAAGTGTTTATGTAATGGTATTCCGAAATAATGTTGTATATAGTATCGTATAATATTGGAATATTTATGTATTGGTCCATTTTGGTTTTCTATAAGAATATGGTACCGGTAACCATGAAAAATTATTGAAATGTCTTTGGAATGTATATGATAAGAACATAATGAAGGGATAAAGAGAAAATGACATGAGCTCGTGACTGATAAAAGGAAAAAAGTTATATCATGGTTTGAGTATATAGAAATTTTTGGGATTTTGGTATGTGGAAAGAGTTTCCATTTGACAGAATTCATGTAATCACTAAGGTTCTATGGTAATTTCTGTTTCAAGGGAACACATGATTAAGGAATTCACATGTTTGGAATGTGACCAACAAGATATATCGTATGATAAAATGATGTTATTCACGTTCTTGTTATGTAACCTTTCCAGTATTCATTTTCTGTACATTATGAGATTTGACATATGTATTTTGGATAAGTCTAAAGATTGGAAAGGGTTATGGCAGACATCTGATAGTATTGTTTAAGGATAGGACATTTTTTCGATATTATTGCAGGAATGTTATTATAATGTAGTTTCAGATAAAGGGACAACCTGTAGGACAGGCGACAACTCGTCTCGTCGGACAAGGCTGTGGAAATCGAACCCACAACCGAAGTGAGACATGTCTTTATTGCCAACCACTGGCCTATAGGAAGGTCCTGGTTAGTGTAATGTAGTTTTATTTTATTAAGTGGTATGATAAATAATGTATAAGTCCATTTTTGGAACTATATAACATTAATCTCACCATAAGATGGACTTATAACTTTTTCTATCATTTTGTTTGAAACAGATGGAATGACCCATCATTCTATCACATGATCGGCTAACGCTTCACGAAAAGAAAATTAAACTTCATTACTTTTAGAGATGAAGTGGAAATTGTTCAATTCACGAAAAATAGTGAGATTGTACCAAAATCATGTAAATATTTCTTTTAATTCATCAACTTTAGGGAAATGATCTTGAAAACCAAAAATGGTGTCCTAATGTCCTTATATCCGATAAATCAGATGGTACATTAGATCATCAAAAAATTTTGGCTTTGTGATTTTTGGTCTTTTCATAGCCATTTTCTCTACCACTCTCCATCAGAACTTGATGTTTAGATTTTTCTTCCATATCAATATTTTCACCTACGTTCTTCTATGTGGGAACCCAAGTGATGAGTTACTTTGGGTATCCATTTTGTTTCTAATGTTCATTTTTAAAATTATGTTTTATTATTCCTTTTTATGATGTCAGTTTCTATGAAAGAAACATTCAAGTAGTAAACGATTTATAACCCCGATGAATTTTTAGGCAGAAATTCATTTTAAGAGGCGCACAATGTAACACAACAAGATTTTATGAAAAATATTATTTTAATTTGATTGAAGTATTCTTTTGTACGCTACACCTTGATTACCTTACACTATACGCAACACCGTATTAGCTTGCAGTATACGCAACCCTGACTTGGCTTGCATTACACGCAATCGCAACTTTCCTCTATAGCGTGTGTTGTACGCAATATCAGGTTTCACAAAACAATGATATATGGTTATAATATTATTATGAACTAGACATTATGAATAGTATTAACTAAATTTTTAATGTTATAACATTATTATTTCATCTTTCTCATTTTCTAGAACAAGGTATGTCAACAAAATAAATCATTCGGGTAAAATAAGAATTTTTCAAAAAAATGTTGTTTTCCGCCATTTAATGGTGCACCCACATTAAAATTATTTTTTGACTTGTTTATAAGTTCAATTTTACAAAATAAACTTCTTATTTTGACTCAGGATATAAAAATTTACATTGGATAATGTTTTGATATTTTTCTGATAACTTTCATATTTTAATGAATAGTAATAACAAGCTATATTTTAATTTAAATAAACTTTTTTCATCGTAATAATTTATATGGTTAAATTATAATATTGAATGGTTTTAAAGTATAAATGGAATATATTTTTACCATTTAATATAATGTATGTCATTAGCATTGATTTTTACTTGAATTCATAGGTTAAATCAATTCAGTCTTTTGCAATGTTTTAAACAAAGACCCGTTTTCTTTCGACAACTTGAATAATTTAAATTTAATTTATGAAACTTTTGTGTATTTAATTTTGAAAAATCAATTCCATATTTTGAATCATTGGGTCCAGATTATGTTAATAAGCTACTTTTTAATTTTGGGCATTATAAATATTAACTATGGTAAATTTTATTTACCATAGTTAAAGGTAAATCGGGTAATTAAGGGTAAATATAAGATTATAAAATTTCCCTAACACCTACCAAATCCTATTGCATGACTAAAAGATGACTCATATCATCTAAGGGTTGGATTAGATTCATTTAATATACTTTTTCCAATGAAAATATTTTAAGATAAACTTCATAAAACTTTGGATTTAAATAGTCTCTAGAAAGGAAATAAAATTATATACATCATATAAATTTATATAGAATTTTTAGGGATTAAATAATTATCATTAAAGGTGACATAATAGTGATGTTGAAATTATTTTTTTAAGAGAAATATAAAATAAATGGTTTTAAAAATATTTAAAAAAATATTAGATTAACTATTTAATGTTCTCCACTAATTTTCATGATAAATACGACATGTTATGAATCTATTAAATCTTTTTGTTCAAACATATCTTCTGTATATTTTTAATTTATAATCAAATAAATGAATAATGTCAGAATTGACACTATTGTTTCTTTATAAAAATAACATATTATAAACTTGTTTAAAAATCACAAAAATATTTAAAATTATAAATTTAAATCTATATGGTCGAAAATGTTATTATATGTCAAATTATAGAAAATTCAAAACATATATGTAATTATTTGTAATAATTTTAAATTTAGAATATTATTAACACAAATAAAATTAAATTGATAAATAAGGATAAATCAAGTTGATAATGTTTAAAATAAATTCCTAACATGTCTAAATTTTATTTTTTTGATGAGATTACAACCTGATAACATTAATACTTTGAATTCAGTAATTTTTGTAGGGTTTTATGTGGGTTTGGAATTTAATATAAACTAATATTCCTTATATTTTCAAAGGTTCCCCTCTCCTCCCTTATAAAAGGGAACCTACTCCCTCTCTTCCTCGCACCATTTTGAGCATTGATGCTCTTCCAACCTCTGGAAATTTAACTTCTCCACTTCCCTAGAAAACTTATAGAGGTACTGGTATTCAAAAAAAGACCAACTCTTGTTCCCTAAGAGAATTTTTTAAGGAGGCACTTCGAGAAAGAGGTAATACCTTCTACCGTTTTCTTCAAGTTCCATTCTTCTTCTACTCCTTCTTATTTATTTGTTTCATTATAAAATAATATCATCAGTATCCATCATATACTGATATATTATTATAAATATGAAACAACCCCATTTCACAGTCTATCCATCCTACGGAAAACGAAATCATCGCGCGTGCGTACGTATAGAATACCGTCTCCATGTCGTGGTATAATCTTTTTTCCAACAAACAACATACATGGATGGGTATAATGGTGTAAATAATAACTATATATGGTTATTATACCATCATACGGATTCTGATATATCATACCATACACTCCAATTCTATTAAATAATTATGGGAACGATATCATCGCTCGTGCGTGCATACGGACTACCGTCTCCACGATGCGATGAGATTCATTCTCCATGTTAACCATACAAGAATGATCATAAAGTGTATATAATTAAAAATAATGGAATATATGAAATAATAATGATACTGTATTTATGTATATATTTATGTATGTCATCTATTTTGTTTCATTCAATTCAATAAGGAAACAAAAGCAGCGTTCATCGGTACGTACAGCCTATCGTCTCCATGAACGGTGTATTTCATTCCTTTTATCGATCTATAATATAAATGTATATGATGAATATTTATTATATATAAATCATGTTTTAAATTCTGGAATTATGTAAATCAGGATATAAGTAATAATATCAAGAATGACATATCGAAACACATACAATAAATGAAATGATTTTACTCAAAACACTACTTTAACATGATATTTACAAAAGAACGGGTAATATAAAGTCATAAGTGAAACATATATTGGATCATAACAATGAATATGATTATGTAATATTACAATAACATTAATTAAATTATTATATAGGTGTTTCAGATCCCTACAAAGCATATCGGACCTAAGGTAAGGGATAATTTTGCAAATCTCATTTTTTTATCCGAGATTGCTTATACGTAAGTATTTACTGGAGTTTTTATTATCATCCATGTCCAGGTTTAATAAAAGTGTTTTTATGTATGTATAATGTCCTTTTTACCCATTTTGAATGTTACTACATGGTATGTAAGGAATATTTCGTTTGTTTACGTTACGAGGTTCTTTTTGACTTTTCTGACAAAAGTACGAGGAAAATGTTTTTCTAACTTATATAGAATGAAAGGATTTTACGATTTTATAAAGCCTTATATACATGAAGCTTCCTCCAATATATTTCATTAATATTTTCAACAAAAACATTATCTTTTAAAATTTCATGGCATTTTGTGAAAATGAAATGATTTTGAAGAAGAAAAGATATTTTCCACAAGAATTCATTTCAAGTGTTTTATCAAAACCATTTTCCATCTAAAGAGACATTATTTCATATGTGTATGTTTCAAGTATAATTTCCCTATGATTTGTGTGGTTTCACACTTCTTATTATGAAATGATATCCATTTCTTTTCTATGGATTATTTGATGATGGGATGATGTTTATGAAATCCATTTTATTTATTGGGTTATTATGAATGATGTATGTTTATTTTGTGGCACAAGTAAGAGTGATTTCATTATGAGATGGGTGGGACCTATATCTCCCTCCAATGTATTGGGTAAAGATTTAAATCTCATGAGATTGAAATGGCTGGAATGGTAGGTTAATCTGTTTCAGTGTTACAGGACTGATACGAGGAGTGAACTCGATTCAGAAAGGGACTTTGTCCACTAAGATGGTCATGGCTGTAATGCCTTGGCTACAATGAAAATCGTGACATGTTATGAATGTTGCCATAATTACATGTTTTATTCCCAGTATATTTTATCATGATTGATGTTCCATTATGATATATTCCTTACGTACTTCCACGATATATGTCTTTTCTCAAGATTTTGATGTTTAAATTTTATGTTCAAGTTTATTGCTTTCAAATGTTTATGGACTGTTTTATGTTCAATATGTTAGCCCTTACTGAACATTTGAGCTCACCCTTTTTATGTTTTCTTTTCTCCTAGGATTAAAAGAATTATTTTAGGTAAGTAAACAAAAAGGGGAATATATTTATGGGAGATGTTGAATATCTTTCATCACAATTAGAAGATTATTTTTCTGAGTTTCCAAAGACACTAAAGTATTACGGTCCTTGTGTGTCTGTTTTCATTAGTTATTAAGTATTCCACAAAACTAATGTAATTTCCATGTACGTCAAGATTCGGTTCTCTACAGAGAATAAATACCTTATTACTCAATTCCTCTAGTTTTTTCTTTAGTTCCACTAATTCCATAGTTGCCACTCTATATGGTGTCTTTGATACGGGCCTTGAAACAGGAATTAAATCGATGGAAAACTCAACTTCTCATTGGGGAGGATGTCCAGGTGAATCCTATGGAAACATGTCAATATATCCATTCACAATAGTTTCGTCCTCTATTAGAATATTCTTTTCCACACACATAGTTATTTCATTATCTTCCTCCCCAATAATTGAATTTAGTAGAGATACTAGGGGTGGATCTAGATAAGAATCAAGTGGTGAAGTTTCTACTCTAAAGTTATGGTACTCTTTATAATCATCAAATATTGTAACCTCCTTATTATAACAATATATTATCTCATCATGGTCGAAAATCTAATCCATAACGAGGATTATATAAAATTCAGTCATGGGTATAATGATGAGATCAGTAGATAAAGAACATTTATATGCCCTAATGCGAACCGATTCATAGAACGTTGTTGTGATGATACATACCTTAGGTGTTTTGACTAACTATGACCTTGTTAGGACAAATTGAAGATATCTAATTTTCATAGAAACCTGGGAAGATATGAAAAAATGTGAAGATCCAGAATAAAATAAGGAAATGGATAAACATGAGGGAACTATTAAATTACCTACCACTACATCTTTTGGAGTTTTAACCTAAGTAGTATTGATCAAATAAGCTTGTCTTTGCTCCCTTGGCCTTTTTTGGGGGTTTGTTCCCTTGGTTCTTAGGATGTTTATTTTCATAATGCCCCTTTTCTATATAATTACAACATTCAACATTGACAGCCTCTTTATTCCCCTTGAAATCACGAGCATGGTGGCCATTTTCACCACACTTTTAATAGACCATCATTCCCTTTAGGAAAGTACTATGGTGTTTCTTCCCACATTTACCACAAGATAGATATTAATCTTTTCCCTTATTACCCTTATTTACATTTCCAGAGTGTTCATCAGATCTCTTCTTCTCTTGATTTTCTATAAAGTCGCATAACGTAGAGAGTTCCTTTTCTGTCTTGATAGAGCATGAGCCAATATCTTCATATGATGATAGGGATTGTGAGACGAATTCTAGATGGATAAATGGTTTTAACCCATCAAATACTCGATTATTATTACTCCTTGTGTTACGTATATAATATGTTGCATTCCATGGTAACCTTGTAATGTTAGCCTCATACTTTGTGACATTCTTATCCTCCTTTTTCCTCAGACTCGGAAATTGTCTTTCCATGTCCCCTCGATGGTCATGAGGAAAGTATTTTTCTATGAAAATATCATTAAAATCCCTAAACTCCATGTTTGATACTTATTTATTTTCCTTTGTGTTTTTGATTCATGACCACCATTGATTTGCATCTCCCATGTGGCGATAATATATAATGACATCTTTTTTTCATTCGCTACACCCAAAAGCATGAATCATTTTTATAAGGAATTTATCCATTGCTCATCTAGTAATGGATTTGTACTCCCATTATATGTTGGTTTTTGTTTCCTCATGAAGCGGTCTAAAATTGATCCTCTGTATTGTGAATCACGATGCTCCATACAGGTATGGATATTATTCATAACCAGAGTGAGTTGTCTGAGTATGGTCATAAGCCGATCAACACTAGTTTCTTTACCAGATCCACTATAATTATCTAGAGTAGGAGGGAAATCCCTTCATGGATTAAGTGTGTTGATACAGTTTCCATTCCTTTCACTAGGTTCCATTTATAAATAATGGAATACACTATATTAGTTTATGAATAACAATACATAATTACAAACTAGTAAATGAATTAACATAAGTTGAAATGTTTATGGATATAATACATAATAATAAAAATGATTTCTATGAGGAGGCATATACTCATAAACACATCATAATTGTTTGTAAAGAAAATAAGAATTATCATAAGAATATCCCCTGGGAGTGTCGTAACTAAGAGTGCAGCAAGGCCTATTGTCGTGCACCAGTTCACATTCAAGTCCCACTCTAGGTGGTGTTTTCAGGTTTTAATCCTAGGTACATTTGTGCCAGAACTACCTCGACCAACTCGTATACATACATGGATATATTAGTAGGAAAACTCACAAAACATCTACAGTACCGAAAATCTAATAAGTTATTCTAAACTAATGATCAATTCCCATCATATTGTAGTGTTCTCTAATAAGAGATTTTCTAAATATTGTTTCAAAGATTTCTACTAAACATCCTCATATACCAACTATTACACCCTGACCCATATTACCTAGAATCGGTGCATTATTACATAACATTTCCATGATCACATGGGATCAACCCCCGAAAGGCCGATCAATTTAGTAGACTTGGATGTACTAGATACATTCATAAGTTTTACATTACATCATGAAATACAAACACCAACAACATTTTGTCCCCTTTTGAAACACACATATATCCATAGTCTATCCTTGAATGTCAAACATAAAAAAATTATTCACATCCTATGAAAAATAACACAATGAAAAGTGAGAGATCAGATGCTAGGTAAGGGAAACAATATAACAGAAACATTCATAAATAAACAAAAACATTTAAGGCAATTTATAAGACTAATAAAAGAGCCTTTTAAACAGAAATTTCAGCTTAATATAGCAATGCTAAAATCAAATAATTCCATTAAATTAATGACATGTATATTCTACTAGTCAAATAATCACATGAAATATCAATATACACATTCGTAATGACAGAATGCATAATTCTAGATTTCATATCCATATAGTCATGCCCTTGTGAAAAGACTACAAATAAAATTTTGTCAAGGGATTGTGCCAAGAGACTAATTAATATCATGAGACCCATCAATGCATCATGGAGCAATAGCAGGCTCCACCCGCCACATACTAAGTCTAATGTAATCCTCATATGAAATTTTTTAAACATAAAATTATCATTTTTATTAAAAACTACCATACAACATGTTCATAAAATATCCATAATTAATGAATGATGTAAAAATAACTCAACCACATTCAAACATATCACAAAACCTTAAATACAATATGGAATATTTGTATCATAAAAAATCAATCTTGATCAAGAATAATATCATGTAAAGGAAGTTGACATGATTGAAAATTATCTATAAAATATCCGTGAGAGAAATATCCTTTTTTAATAAAATCATTTATAAGTCACATAATGTATAAAGGAATTTTTTTAAAATATAGTTTTTAATCAAAGTTTCCCATACCACTTTAAAACTTTTGAAAGGAATTAACTTTATAAAACATTCATTTCCATATAATTAAATCATCAAAACCATTTTTAAAACATGGACATTAATGAGAATGGTTTAGAAGAATAAATATTTAAAACATTTAAAATGATCTTTTAGTAAAAGAGTTCCATAAAATAATCCATTTGATAACTCTTTTACAAAACATGGACATGGATATTAAATATTTCCCAGTAGATACATACGTAAAAACAACCATGGATACTGAAGTGATTGTATAACTAACACTTACCTTGTAGTTTTCCTTACTCGATGGTTTATTATCCTCCTGTATAATAGTTAAAACATTGTTATTAAATTATACAAGAACCATATACATAAATATGGTATCATATTTGATCCTCTAATATTACTTTGTTAATAGTATTTTTGTAGTATCACCATTTCGAGTGTTAACTGATTTGTTTTCCATTATATGGTTTCTTACGTAAGACATGTTTTTTATGGATAGGATATATTTGATTCATATAATGAATGATATTAGGTTCATAAAAATTATTTTTAATCAAAAAATAATAGGTATTCTTGAATGATTAAGATTGGTAATGAATCTCATCGTGTTCGTGGATATGGTAATCTGTATGTAGGCACGAGTGACAATATCATTATACTGATAGTGAAATCGTATGTAATTCGATGTTATGTAATATATAAATAATAATTAACATGTCATAATTATTGTTTACATCAGTTATATTAATTATTGATCGCATAAAAAATAATGATGTGTTTGAATGACAAACTGCACCACGACGTGGAGATGGAAAGCTGTATGAACGCACGTATGGTGACATTGTCATTTATAGGATGGATAGTTTAATGAATTTTGTTGCTCCATATTGATAGTAAAATTATAGTATAAAGAATATACTGTAGTTATTATTTTTTAATGGAAACAACAATGAAATAAGAAGTAGAAAAAGAAAATAACTTGAAAGAGTTGATGAAATATTTACCTCTTCTTCAGGTTCTTCC
The DNA here is from genome assembly GCA_963277665.1 of Viscum album. Taxonomy (NCBI): domain Eukaryota; kingdom Viridiplantae; phylum Streptophyta; class Magnoliopsida; order Santalales; family Viscaceae; genus Viscum; species Viscum album. The sequence continues at coordinate 705,447,850 of OY728157.1, read as the reverse complement.
TTTTGATTTCATCAAAAGGGATCCTTATGATGGCTTTTTCACCAAATTAATGCCTCTATGATGAATGAAGGAATTTTGGGAGGATATTTGGGCAGGGTTTGGTTGATACAATTGGATTTAGAGGTGCGAAATTAAGAGAAGGGTAAGTACCCTTTTATAACAAAGGGGAGGGTCACTTTAGGAAAAGCTTGAAATATTATTTTATAATAAAATAATTTTCTGTTTCTAATGGCACAAAAAATGAATTATTTAGAGGATAAGGTGGGTATGGGTTTAAAAGCTATCAAAAATAGGTTTTAGAAAGATTTAGGTCACCATATTAACCTTATCTTTTTTATTTAACTCTTAGTTAAATAGTTTGTCATTTACTTTGTCTCTTTGTATATTTATATTATATGGTTAATAAAATTAATGTAACAAGCAAAGACAAACCCATGTGGATCATTATTAATATATATAACCTTATCTATGTCCTTTTTCAGAACCTTATATTTTTTAAAATATTATAACAATTAATAACATAGTACTGGTTTTGAAAACCCAATTATTCTAATTTTGACACTATTAAGTATTTTCTTTTTGTGAAAATCATAACAACATGATTACATTGATTTTTATTAATCAACCCTAAAAGTCATATTATCCTATAAAATTATTTTAATTCATCAAAACTCTCAAATTACATTTATTTGGATATTTATAATATCAATTATTTTAATCATTCATTAATAGGGTAATTACTGCATCATCATTGTGTCATAAATAAATTAAATTATTTAATATCTAAAAATAATAAATAAAATACCATTATGTTGGATATATTTTTATCTTTATAATAAATATTTATTTTCGAATTTATCTTATGTATAACCCTATATTAAAAATTGTTTAGTTATTAAACATTGAATTTAACTCTTTTAGCTATTCTTTAAATAAAATAATAATAAATATCCTAATCTAATACAAGTAGACCAACGAGGGTCATAATTTATTACGATGTAAGTTTTTGGTCATGTAATACGTATCAAATAGAGTTAGGACTCATGTCATGGTAAATATGATATCATTTTTACCCTTAATTACCCTATTTACTTTGAACCATGGTAAATAAAAGACAAAAGTTACAATTGAATGAAAAATATTTTCATCTTATTGAAAAAAAATTTACGTTATGATATCAACCATTTCTCTCGGAAATTTGAAATTTAACTCAGAGAAGTGGTAAAATCCTTATTTATGCAAATTTTCAAAAGCTCCTAGTAGGTGGGTAAAAGACGGTAAAAAGTTCAATAAAATTTATATTTATCTAAACATATTAAAAAATTACTCCAATGATTTATATTGAACATATATAGGTATTATATATCTATTTTGAATTTGAAAAAATTTAAAATAAAAAAATAATTATTTAAATAAAAATTCAGTTTTAACCAATAACGCAGTGTTTTTCACTAATCATCAAAAATTGAATGTTTTCAGAAAAATACCATTAATTAACACTAAGCTAATTTTGATATTAAAAACTCAAAAATGATGACCATTTTGAAAAAAAAAATTATAAAATTTCAAAATGTGGGTATTACTATTCATAACAGCTCGTTTTATTGGTCGTAGTGTGTTAGAATCTCGATGTTGTGTACAGTGCAAGCTATTAAATTACTCAAAGGGAAATATACCGTGGAATCTTGGGGTGTCATAGCCTTATTATCAAAATATATAATTGGATATTACTATGGGAGAACATCATGATAAGGTGACATAGTTTCGTATGATTATCAACTAATGATAGCCAATAACATCTGTGTCCCTCAAATTATATCATCTATTAATAGAACATATATTTAAAAATATTGTCATATGAAATCTAGGTTCACGTCATAGCAGGGAATTGCTATGAACATTCACTACCTAATCTACGTTTAGTACATTATTACATACATTGTTACACATTTTTTTCCCAAACATTAACGTGATACTCACACTTATGATGTGATAAGCTTTTAGTCAAGGCTTTCACCGTTTTAACTTCTATGAGATCTGTAATTACAATAAAATGACCCTTATTATGAAAATCCATCTACATGTGATAGATCCAATGAATGCTCTATGTCTATTTCTTTGAAATTGGATCCTTTTCAATATCCATCACTAAATTATTTTCACAATACAATGTGAAAGAGTCTCTACTACAAGGTACCACATAAATATCCATGAAAATTATTAGAATCTAAATAGATTACATGGCTATATAAGAATCCACAATATACTTTGAATCTACTATAGATTCATTGAAAACATTCTAACTTTAACCCTTTCAACTAAAATCCCCCCTATTGAAAAATATAACATATTCTGAATATGACTTCATATCATTATGACCTTTCTAAAAACTAGCATCAATAGAAACCCAGATGAACAATTCTTCGTATCCTCCTTACACTAAAAGATATAGTTAGTTCTTCTCAAATACATGTGGATATCGATAATAGTAGTCCAATATTGTTCTTCTAGATCTTCATGATATCTACCTACAATTATCAATGAATAAAAATTATTAAGTCTAGTACATAACATGGAATACATGATAGATCCTATCACTAAATCTCATGAGATCTTGATTATTTCCTCTTTCACTGATTATGAATGACGACTCATTTTCTAAAAAATATATAACAACGTGACACCAGAAACAACCCACTCTTCTATTTTTCATAATAATTATCTTTGGTTTCTTGTCAACATATACACTTTTACATATTCTATGTAACCTATGAGATCTATGTAGAATGATCTTTATTCATAGAATATAGGTTACATCACCTATGTCATTCATGGACAAACACTTGTTTAACCAATCATTAAATTATTGTAAGAATGGTATTTCATTTGGAAGAAGTAATATTTCATCATTATATACTATTATGATATAGAATAAATTTCCATTAAACCTATTATAAACACTCAAATAAAAATCATTCTTAATTAAACCAAATTATTTTATGGATACATCAAATCAAATGTTATATATCCTTGATTCTTACTCCTATCCATAAATAGTTCCCTGTAACATTAAAATCATCATGGAATTATCTGAATTCAAAAAAACTTCTCATTGTGTCATATAGACATCTTCTGGATGGATCCAATTACAAAAAGTTGTTTTTATATCGAATTAGAAAATCTAATATTAATGGTTTTCTATTATAGAATGTATAAATATGATTTATTTTAACATATAATCATGTGAAAAGTTTTCATCATAGTCAATTCCATATATTTGTTTAAACCCCTTATACAATATCAAATTTTTATAAGAATTTAATTTACCTTCCATGTCTAGTTTCCTTTTGAATACTCAATTGCATCCACTGAAATTTGAGTCAAAGTTATCATCATCCAAAACCCAAACTTGGTTTAGATTGATGAAACCTATTTCAAAATTCTTGGTTTCTTTCCAATATTTATTTTGGAGCTCTTTACTGACACATTTTAGGAGAGTAGTTCATCATGGTCAACCAATAATGATTCACCATCATATGTGACTAGAAAACAGTATCTCTCTGGATCTCATAACTCTCTTATGCTCCTATTTAGTACTTGTGTTTCAGGAAGTACTTCTTACACATGGACCTACACAATCTGTTCTGATACCTACCTGTTTGTATCTTGAGAATCATCTTTATCTAATTTAATATTTCCCCCCACTACACTTTATTAGTATGTTCTCTATATCATGAACGGTGAATGGTCAATAGATAATAACTTTCCTATATAAGGAGTTGTATAGGTAGAATCACTTTGTTTCATTAGGATATACTTTAACGATACCATTTTTGCCTCGGGGTTCTAGTTTGTTTCATGAGAATTACTTAACAGATGCCCCTCATTCCCATATATTTGTGTAAGAAAAAATGGGATTCCTTCCACTCCACATCTCAATGTTAAATCAATTTTCAACATTAGTTGAAACTTGGTTTAATGTGTATTTCATAGTTTGTAATCCATCTACCTAAATGGATAATATAAGATCTGCATGAATCTTCCTCAACCATATCATGTAGAACCATGAATAGTTCCACCTTTCACTAACACAATTCAGCTGTGGTGTTTTTGGAGGGCTGAGTTGAGATATAATCTAAAAGGCCATTAGAAATTAAATGAACTCTTGGTTAAGATATCCACCTCCTCGATTTAAACAATGTTTCTTTATCTTATTTACAAGTTTATTCTCTAATGCATTATTGTATTATATGATTTTATAAAAGGACTTATACGTATACTTCATCAAGTACATATTTCCATATCTACTCATTTAATCAATAATAATTATTAAATATGGATACCCACCTGTGGATTCTACTAGTAATGGTCAACACCTATCAGTGTTTATGAATCCTAGAAGCTCTGTGGCCATGTCTCCCTGTAAATCAACTGGTGTGTTGTACATTTTTCATATAAAAAATAGTGAATGATTTCATTTTTTTTCTCATATGAGTTTAAATAACAATCTTAATAGAGGTTCATCAAATTCATCTTGTTTATATGTGCAAGATTTTGATTAAAAATACATGAGTTATATGATTAGTGTGAACATGATTATTTATCAATTTAATTTATCTAATTTTGATAATTTAATACATAAATATAATTGTTTAAAAGTGACATACCCTAAAAAATTTCTTCCATATAATGGAAAAAATGTTATTTCCATACATGAAAGGAAATCCATATGTATCTAAGTGTGATATATAAATAATGTTATTGTAAAATATAGGTACAAAATAAAAAATCATTTATAACCAAAATAATTTCCATTGAAAGTGAAAGGTTGTAGTCCATATTGGCTAGTACTTCCAGCCTCACACCATTTTACCTCTCAAATCCACCTCTCCTTTGGAGATCATTTGGAATCTTCTTGGTTCCTACATTTGAATACAAATTTGATCACCATAAAATGTATCAAATTCATAATGTTATGATATAAAATGGTTACACTCGATAAGGAACATACCTCTAACATCCCTAGCTTCTGGGTGTTAATCTTCTTCTAGTGGCCGTACTTTTCCCCATGCAAGACATACTACCTCCTTTTTCTTTCCTTACCTTTGGATATACCTCTTCTTGGAAGGATGATGATCAGAAGATTTAGATTTATTATAGGTTTTAATCATATTTTCCCCATCCTTTATGTTCTTATTCTTCAGAAGGACCACTGGTTTATCACTCCCCATTTCTTTATCGACATGGAAAATCAAATTATGTACGTCTGAAATACTATTCTCATTATTGGTCATGTTGTAATTTACAATAAAATAGGAAAGGGACTTATGATGTAACATTCCATGTTATACTAGAATAATGAATTTTTATATCTATTTATATCTATGAATATGATATTTATTTTACATATAATGGGGATCTATTTTAGATAGCATACCCAATATGCGCCAATGTGTTTCTATGAAATCTTACGTTGCACACAATATTAACATATACATAAAATAAGATATTATTGATTTTATTATTTTAAATGGTAATTATGAACTAGCCATTGTATTGGTGAGAATAAACAGAAATAACTATATTAGTTCTACAAATACTTATTAAATGTATTTACCTTCTTTTAATAATATTTTTAGGCATAAAATGAGAATACATCCAATTTTAACCATAAAATACTCTAATATTTTTTAAAGGTTATTTTACCTCCATTTGGTAGAGAACCAATTTTAAATATAATTTATAACAATTTTTTGTTTTCTATTTGAAAAAATAATCTTCTTTACTTGATGTGGCACAAAAAAAATTACTTTGGTTGAAATTTTTGTATTTTTTTAATAAAATATTTATTTTAATGAGGAACGAAATATACTACATTTTATTTTAAAACTCTATTTTAATATAATTTATTAGTGTAATTAGGTTATAATATTAATTAGTTTTAAATATTTTGATATAATTAAATATAGTTTTAGTCATTATATGTAATTCCACAGTTACATTTGTTATAAAAAATGTCAAATTTTTGATGGATTTACTTAAAAAATAATTTTCTTATTTTTTCAATGAGATTAATTTTTTAATTAATTTATTCCAATTATGTTTTTTTTAATTTATAAAAATTTTGTCTATATTTGTAATCATAATTTTCAAATTATTTAAATCAGTCCTTTTTTATACTTTTTAAATAGTAATATTAGTAGTTATTTATATTTTCTACAGTAAAAGAGTAAATCATGTAAATAAGGAAAAAAATAATTTTATATAAATATAAAACTACATAGAAAACATGTCATAATTTTTCTTGGATGATAATTTCCCAAAACATAAAACCCTTGTGGTGAAATATTTTTCCTTTGGACGTATATTGGGTGTGTTTATACAATTTGTAACTTTAATTTAAAGGAAAAGAAAAATTATCATAAACATGAATCTTATTACTAAAAAATATTAATACAAGGTTATCTAAGTGATATAATTGACTATAAATATTCCATATAAACAAAAAAAGTGTAAATAAATCATGGTATTTTATTTATATTTTTTAGAGATTAAATAATTAAATTTAATAATGACATAATTGTAACACCCCGACCCCAGTTTCCCAGAGTCGGTGCATTAATTATATAACATTGGCATGATCACAAGAAAGATCAAATCTCGAAAGACCGATTGGTTTAGTAGCCTTGGAAACACTAGATATATTCATAAGTTTTACATTACATCATAAAATGAAAAACTACAACAACAACATAATTTTTCCACAGTCCACACTATAATCCCCTCATAATATCCCTGCAGGTCATTCATAACTTACATCTTCACTTCCTGGGAAAAATAAAACATAGAAAAGGGGTGAGCTCAAATGCCCAGTAAGGATAACAATATAGCGGAAACTTTCATCAATAAGAATAAACATTTAAGGCAATGTATAACTAAAACAAAAGCCTTTTAAACATGAACTTTCAACATGGTATGGCATAAATAAAATGAAATAATGCCATTTACTTATTCACATGGATATTCTACTAATCGAATAATCACATGCAAAAATCAATAACCACTTTCATAATGTTGGAATGCATAATGCCAGACTATCATAACCACATAGCCAAGGCCTCGTGCCAAGACTACAAATAATATTTTGTCAAGGCCTTGTGCCAAGACACTAGTTTGTCTCATGAGACCTACCGATGCAATTTTTTTAGAAGATACTTATGTTTAAAATTGATAAAATATACTCCAGTGTTTTTCTGAAAACAATATGCAAGCTTCTGAAAACAAAATAACTAATTCTGAGACTTCTCGATTAATTACAGGCCATGATGGGTCCACTCCCAATCCCTTCCTGTCTACCAAACTCGAGAGTCAGGTTTTCTGAAAACATTTTTAAGCTTGCGTTAAATACGTATACATTTGCACTGGATTTTTCATATATTTGAGAGAAATATCTCTCTTTTGAAATCATTTAAAAATCACATAATTATAAAAGAAAACCTTTTCATTGAAAATATTCTTATAAGTTTTTAAGGAAAGCTTTGAATATTTTATAACGGCGGAAAATAACTGCACCCGCCGTATATGTTAAAAAAAACATTCTTATCTTAATTCTGTCGAAAAGGTTAAAAAGCACCTTGTTTGGAAAACGACAAAAAGATTCCCTTATAAACCTCTTATAAAAAGTCAAACAAGGGTATAAATGACTTTAACCCATATTCTTTTAAATATTAAAAATGTTTTGAAATACATTTTGAAGAAACATGGATGTGGATGATAAAGAGATCCCAGTAGATTATTACGTATAAAGAACCTTGGATAATGAAGAGGTTGTAAAGTAAACCCTTACCAATTTGGTAACTTATGAAACATACAACCCATGAAAGAGGTATCATACAATGAATATGTAAATACACATAAATTATAGTGTATTACACAAAGAATATAATTATGGGCAGTACATACACCACACAAAAGGTGATGGTGGAAATATGGCATGAATCTCACGGGAATAAGGAGTGAGATGAAAACCCCTTACCTTGTACTTTTCCTTGGTTGGGGTAGGTTAACCTCCTGTATAATGGTGAAATAGTTGTTATTAAATTATACAAGAATCATATATATTAATATGATATCATATATGATCTTTTAACATTGATTTGTTAATAATATCTTAGAATTATCGTCGTTTCGGGAGTTAACTTACTCATTTTCTTTTATATGTTTTGTTACATAAGCCATGGTTGTTGTATCTTATTCATATCCAGAATGATATCCAGTCCTTAAACATCATTTTTAAATCATCAAATGATAATTATACTTGAATGGATACGATGGAGAATGAATCTCATCGCGTTCGTGGAGACGGTAGTCCGTACGTACGCACGAGCGACAATATCATTCTTTTGATATTAAAATAATATATAAATGGATGGTATATCATATATACAGAATCATTAACATGCTATATTTATTATTTACATGAGTTACACATCATTATTATACCCATCCAAATAAAAGTATATTGAATAACAATTACACCACGACGTGGAGACGGTAAGCCGTACGTACGCACGTATGGCGACATGTTATCCAAAGGGTGGATAGAATACTGAATATGATTGTACCATATTTATAATAACATCACAGTATATGTGAGATACTGGAGTTATTATTTTAGAATGGTAAGAACAAAGGAAGAAGAAGTGGAAGAAGAAATGAACTTGGAGAAGGGTGGGGAAATCATTACCTCTTCTTCGGGTTCTTCATTTTGATTTGATCAAAAGGGCTCCTTAGGTTGGCTTCCTGATCAAACTAAGGCCTCTAGGTTGTATTGAGGGATGTTGGGAGAGTATTTGGGCAGAGTTTGGCCGATCCAAAAGGCTTTGAAGGTGTGAAGAAATGAGAAGGAGGAGTGCCCTTTTATAAGAGGGGTGAGGGGCACCTTTGGAAAAGCTAGAAATATTAATTTATAATAAATTCATATTCGGTTTCTAATGGCTCCAAAGTTGATTATTCAAAGGTTAAGGTGGGGATAGATCGAAAAACACTCAACCAATAGAATTTAGACAGGTTTGGGTACTTATATTAACCTTATCTTTAAGTATCAACTCTAAGTTAATTAGTTTCACTTTTATAATGTCTCTTTGTATTTTTATATAATATGGTTAATAAACTTACTATATACATCCAAGAGACCCCCAAGTGGTACATTAATGATGAACCTATAATGATATAAGTCTCTTGGCCGAACCAAAGATTTTTAGGAATTTAATATCAATTAATAATATAATATTTGTTTTAAGAACTCTTTTATGTCAATTTTGACACTATTCAATAGTTGATTTTTGTGAAACTCATAACAGATTTATTACTTCGAAAAAAGTCAATTAAATCAATCCTAATATATCATATTATCCTATAAAATTAGTTTAATTCATTAAAAGTTTCATATTATATTTATTTGAGTATTTATAATATCAATTATTTTAATTTTTCACTATTATAGTAATTACTGCATCATCCTTGTGTCATAAATATAATATATTATTTAATGTCTAAAAATTATAAATAAAATATCATTATGTAGGAAATATTTTTAGCTTTCTAATGAATATTTATAATCTAAAATCAAACATGTATAACCCTATGTAAAAATTGTTCTTCTAAAAGATGTAAGCTTATGCCATTTTTATTTTTATTTTAGCTTTATTAATATAATGTGTCATTATCACTTACAAGTGGCTCCAAGGGGTCCCCAAATTGACTCAAGGATGCCCATGGTCGGGTATGTGTCCACCAATAAGGTTAGGACACGTTTTAGGGTAATTGTGTATTATTATAATATTATTTTTTAACCCTTATATACCGGATTTACCCTTTAACCATGGTAAATAAAATATTTACCACAGTAACTATTCAAAATGTCTAAAAATAAAAGTTACCTATTTACACAATTTGAACATCCTGATTCCAAATATGGAATCCATTTTCCTCAATTCAAAACACAGAAGTGGCAGAAATTAATTTAAAATTAATTACCGCTGTCAAAACAAAAAGCGTGTTTTTAAGAGATAATAACTATCAAAAGATTGACACTTGTTTATGTTCGGTTTAATTGTAAAATTATGTCTAATGACCAACATTATATTAAATTGTAAAAATATATTCTAAATATACTTTAAAACCACTCAAATTCATAATTTATCACTATTAATTATTTTGATTAAAAAACTTGTTTTTAATTAAAACTTAGTAATTTTCACTATTCATCAAAATATGAAAGTTATCCGAAATGTACCAAAATTTCACCTTAGGCTAAATTCGATATTCCGAATCCAAAAATGAAGTCCATTTTCAAATATAAAATATATATAATTTCAAAAAGTAGGTATTACTATTCATAACGGCTAGTTTGATTAGTTATGGTGTGTTAGAACTCGGTGTTGCGTACAACACATGCTATCACATTATTCAAAGAGAAGCGTACCGTAGAAGCTTGGGATGTTTCATTTTAAATTTTTGATGTCCCCATTTAGTCAAAAAGTTTAAAATATAGTATTTAAAAAGGGTTCACTATTAAAGTTGATAAAAGTGCAATACTGAAAATGAATTTGTTCTTGCATTATATCTAAGAAACTCATAATATGGATTCTAAAATTATAAGGATTATATAAACATTAAAATTTATCCAATACTATTCATAACCTCTTTTGAACGGCTTGTTTGGTAAGTCATGGTGTGCTTGAACTCGGTATTGCGTGTAGTACAAGTTATTGAATTATTTTGAAGAAATAACACACTATGAAATCTTGGGGTGTTACATTCTCCCCTCCTTCAATAAATTGCGTCCTCGCAATTTGAAATTGTTCTTCGAAAATAAAATGTTGAAAATAGAAAATATATTTGTGGGAAAACCCACATCGGAAATTGGGTTACTAAAATTTAGTCTTAATATGAGGAAAAGAGAAATCAAAGGGTCACCACCAAATTATGATCTCGATTAGGAGAACATTGGTGGCAACTAGAGACATATAATTGGAGGAAAAACGTAAATATTTATAGGTGGTTATTGAGGTCATCAATCACAAACAAGTGTAAAATTGAGGTCCTTAAATTCATCAATCTATGATGATTTGAAATACCATCGGTTCAACAAAACATAGGGTATTAGGATAACACATTTTTGACGTTTCAAAATATCTTAGTTGAAATCCCACATCGAAAAATGAATTAATGAGGCCTCTATTTAAAATAAAGAGTCGAAAGTATGAAGATTACCGAAAATAACACATACTAGGGTTCCATGTAGGAAAATATGGATATGGAAGAAAAATCTAACCATCAATTATCTGATGGAGAGTGGTAGAGAACATGGCTATGAAAAGGCCAACAATCCCAAAGCCATAAATTAGTGATGATTTAAGGTACCATCTAGGAAAAAAATTTGTTCTAAGTTCCTTTTATTAATGTTGAGGAATTTATTTATGAGATTGGCTAAGATCATAAGGAGATATACATACTTTATAATTATAGTTTTATCCTTTAATAAATTTCTACCACAAACTCATCTTTCACTCTAAAAGATAATAGAATGTAAAAAATTCTATTTACACTATTCGTATAGGGTTCCAAAATAAACGAATTTCTAATTCATCTACCAGATCTTTTAAAAAAAACTACATTATTTAATCCAGGACATCTCTTGGGCCAGTGGTAGGTGATACACCCTTGTCGCCCTTCGGTTGCGGGTTCAAGTCTCGCAGCCTTGCCGGACGCGACGGGTTGCCGCCCGACCTCCGGGTTGTCCTTTTATGGCAATCCAAAATAGTCCAAACTAGAACTATCCAAAATACTTCTGTCCAAACTCACAGTCTAACATTTATAAAGAAGGTAAACATAATATTGATCCTTTTAACCCCGTAATAGTATATGAATACCTTCATCATGCATTACCATATTCCTTATTGATTACATTCATGCTCCCTTAGTCCATATAGAATGCTGGATATACTTCATTAATCCAAAAATGTTTTAAACCCTAACAATGATGGAATATACAAATCATTAATCAGTTCCAAGGTAGTCAAGAATATCCAATATAATTTATCCAAAACAATCATGTATTATTCCAAAATCACTTCCTCGGTATCAGAACTATATTATGGTTTATCATTCTCTCAACCATATATTTTCCAAAAATTTATCCTGCTATTGAGTCACTTTTCTTTGTTCCACAAAATCTCAAGTCCTTAATGAAATAGTACTGCAGTACAATCCTTATATACTCCATAAATATTATAACAAGTACATTGTTGATACAACACTCAATTGACATAATCAACATAAGAACTCTAATCATTCCTCTTCATCTGTGGTAGTATCATAACTTGATTATTATCCCATAGCATCATTTGCGGCATAGTCTGATGACTGGGACATAGGTTCGCGTAGTGTCCAAACTCCTTGCAAATGAAGCATTGTACATTTGAAACCATTTTCTTACCCTTGCAGTCATGTACTTTGTGCCCTTTTCCTCCACACTTATAACAAACTCCCATTCCTTTCAGGCAAGTTCCAGGGTGTTTCTTTCCACAGTTACCACATATGGGAAAATTCTTATTTTCCCTCTTCCCTTTATCCATCTTTCTCTCTTCCATCCTTTTCTTCTATTGCTTCACTTCAAAGCCATAGGACTCAGTAAACTCTTTACTTATCTTATCAACACATGATATTATTTCTTCATGTGATGATAATACATGGGAGACTATTTCTCTTATAAATTCTTGCTTAAGACCATGAAAGATATGATCCTTCCTTCTCTTTGGATCATGTGCATTTCTGGAGTCCTCATTCCTTCTACTGGGCGCCATTTCTAAACAATGGCATACACTAGATCAGTTTATGAATAACAATACCTAATCCCAAACTTGAAAAACACATAACATAAATTAAATAGTTTATGGATATAATCCTTAATCATAAAAATGTTTTCTTTGAGGACGTATATACTCATAAACCCTTCATAATGATTTGTAAAGACAATGAGAGTTATCCTAAGCATATCCCCCGGGAGTGTCGTAACCAAGAGTGCAGCAAGGCCCGTTGTCGTGCACCAGTTCCCGTTCGAGTCTAGCTCAAAGCGGTGTTTTCGGGTTTTACCCCTAGGTACATCTGTGCCAGAGCCGCCTCTACCTGCTCGTATCCAGACAGGGATGTATTGCTCGGAAAACTCACAAAATCTCTACAATACCAAAATTCTAGGAAGTTCTTCTATGATAATCCTAAAAGTTCATCTTAGGTCTACGTGCTCTAATCAGAGTTTATCTAAATCTAGCTTCCAAGGTTTTTACTAAACTTCCTCTGATACCAACTGTAACGCCCCGACCCCAGCTACCCAGAGTCGGTGCATTAATTACATAACATTGGCATGATCACAAGAAAGATCAAATCTCGAAAGACCGATTGGTTTAGTAGCCTTGGAAACACTAGATATATTCATAAGTTTTACATTACATCATAAAATGAAAAACTACAACAACAACATAATGTTTCCACAGTCCACACTATAATCCCCTCATAATATCCCTGCAGGTCATTCATAACATACATCTTCACTTCCTGGGAAAAATAAAACATAGAAAAGGGGTGAGCTCAAATGCCCAGTAAGGATAACAATATAGCGGAAACTTTCATCAATAAGAATAAACATTTAAGGCAATGTATAACTAAAACAAAAGCCTTTTAAACATGAACTTTCAACATGGTATGGCATAAATAAAATGAAATAATGCCATTTACTTATTCACATGGATATTCTACTAATCGAATAATCACATGCAAAAATCAATAACCACTTTCATAATGTTGGAATGCATAATGCCAGACTATCATAACCACATAGCCAAGGCCTCGTGCCAAGACTACAAATAATATTTTGTCAAGGCCTTGTGCCAAGACACTAGTTTGTCTCATGAGACCTACCGATGCAATTTTTTTAGAAGATACTTATGTTTAAAATTGATAAAATATACTCCAGTGTTTTTCTGAAAACAATATGCAAGCTTCTGAAAACAAAATAACTAATTCTGAGACTTCTCGATTAATTACAGGCCATGATGGGTCCACTCCCAATCCCTTCCTGTCTACGAAACTCGAGAGTCAGGTTTTCTGAAAACATTTTTAAGCTTGCGTTAAATACGTATACATTTGCACTGGATTTTTCATATATTTGAGAGAAATATCTCTCTTTTGAAATCATTTAAAAATCAAATAATTATAAAAGAAAACCTTTTCATTGAAAATATTCTTATAAGTTTTTAAGGAAAGCTTTGAATATTTTATAACGGCGAAAAATAACTGCACCCGCCGTATAAGTTAAAAAAAACATTCTTATCTTAATTCTGTCGAAAAGGTTAAAAAGCACCTTGTTTGGAAAACGACGAAAAGATTCCCTTATAAACCTCTTATAAAAAGTCAAACAAGGGTATAAATGACTTTAACCCATATTCTTTTAAATATTAAAAATGTTTTGAAATACATTTTGAAGAAACATGGATGTGGATGACAAAGAGATCCCAGTAGATTATTACGTATAAAGAACCTTGGATAATGAAGAGGTTGTAAAGTAAACCCTTACCAATTTGGTAACTTATGAAACATACAACCCATGAAAGAGGTATCATACAATGAATATGTAAATACACATAAATTATAGTGTATTACACAAAGAATATAATTATGGGCAGTACATACACCACACAAAAGGTGATGGTGGAAATATTGCATGAATCTCACGGGAATAAGGAGTGAGATGAAAACCCCTTACCTTGTACTTTTCCTTGGTTGGGGTAGGTTAACCTCCTGTATAATGGTGAAATAGTTGTTATTAAATTATACAAGAATCATATATATTAATATGATATCATATATGATCTTTTAACATTGATTTGTTAATAATATCTTAGAATTATCGTCGTTTCGGGAGTTAACTTACTCATTTTCTTTTATATGTTTTGTTACATAAGCCATGGTTGTTGTATCTTATTCATATCCAGAATGATATCCAGTCCTTAAACATCATTTTTAAATCATCAAATGATAATTATACTTGAATGGATACGATGGAGAATGAATCTCATCGCGTTCGTGGAGACGGTAGTCCGTACGTACGCACGAGCGACAATATCATTCTTTTGATATTAAAATAATATATAAATGGATGGTATATCATATATACAGAATCATTAACATGTTATATTTATTATTTACATGAGTTACACATCATTATTATACCCATCCAAATAAAATTATATTGAATAACAATTACACCACGACGTGGAGACGGTAAGCCGTACGTACGCACGTATGGCGACATGTTATCCAAAGGGTGGATAGAATACTGAATATGATTGTACCATATTTATAATAACATCACAGTATATGTGAGATACTGGAGTTATTATTTTAGAATGGTAAGAACAAAGGAAGAAGAAGTGGAAGAAGAAATGAACTTGGAGAAGGGTGGTGAAATCATTACCTCTTCTTCGGGTTCTTCCTTTTGATTTGATCAAAAGGGATCCTTAGGTTGGCTTCCTGATCAAACTAAGGCCTCTAGGTTGTATTGAGGGATGTTGGGAGAGTATTTGGGCAGAGTTTGGCCGAACCAAAAGGCTTTGAAGGTGTGAAGAAATGAGAAGGAGGAGTGCCCTTTTATAAGAGGGGTGAGGGGCACCTTTGGAAAAGCTAGAAATATTAATTTATAATAAATTCATATTCGGTTTCTAATGGCTCCAAAGTTGATTATTCAAAGGTTAAGGTGGGGATAGATCGAAAAACACTCAACCAATAGAATTTAGACAGGTTTGGGTACTTATATTAACCTTATCTTTAAGTATCAACTCTAAGTTAATTAGTTTCACTTTTATAATGTCTCTTTGTATTTTTATATAATATGGTTAATAAACTTACTATATACATCCAAGAGACCCCCAAGTGGTACATTAATGATGAACCTATCATGATATAAGTCTCTTGGCCGAACCAAAGATTTTTAGGAATTTAATATCAATTAATAATATAATATTTGTTTTAAGAACTCTTTTATGTCAATTTTGACACTATTCAATAGTTGATTTTTGTGAAACTCATAACAGATTTATTACTTCGAAAAAAGTCAATTAAATCAATCCTAATATATCATATTATCCTAGAAAATTAGTTTAATTCATTAAAAGTTTCATATTATATTTATTTGAGTATTTATAATATCAATTATTTTAATTTTTCACTATTATAGTAATTACTGCATCATCCTTGTGTCATAAATATAATATATTATTTAATGTCTAAAAATTATAAATAAAATATCATTATGTAGGAAATATTTTTATCTTTCTAATGAATATTTATAATCTAAAATCAAACATGTATAACCTTATGTAAAAATTGTTCTTCTAAAAGATGTAAGCTTATGCCATTTTTATTTTTATTTTAGCTTTATTAATATAATGTGTCATTATCACTTACAAGTGGCTCCAAGGGGTCCCCAAATTCACTCAAGGATGCCCATGGTCGGGTATGTGTCCACCAATAAGGTTAGGACACGTTCTAGGGTAATTGTGTATTATTATAATATTATTTTTTAACCCTTATTTACCGGATTTACCCTTTAACCATGGTAAATAAAATATTTACCACAGTAACTATTCAAAATGTCTAAAAATAAAAGTTACCTATTTACACAATTTGAACATCCTGATTCCAAATATGGAATCCATTTTCCTAAATTCAAAACACAGAAGTGGCAGAAATTAATTTAAAATTAATTCCCGCTGTCAAAACAAAAAGCGTGTTTTTAAGAGATAATAACTATCAAAAGATTGACACTTGTTTATGTTCGGTTTAATTGTAAAATTATGTCTAATGACCAACATTATATTAAATTGTAAAAATATATTCTAAATATACTTTAAAACCACTCAAATTCATAATTTATCACTATTAATTATTTTGATTAAAAAAGTTGTTTTTAATTAAAACTTAGTAATTTTCACTATTCATCAAAATATGAAAGTTATCCGAAATGTACCAAAATTTCACCTTAGGCTAAATTCGATATTCCGAATCCAAAAATGAAGTCCATTTTCAAATATAAAATATATATAATTTCAAAAAGTAGGTATTACTATTCATAACGGCTAGTTTGATTAGTTATGGTGTGTTAGAACTCGGTGTTGCGTACAACACATGCTATCACATTATTCAAAGAGAAGCGTACCGTAGAAGCTTGGGATGTTTCATTTTAAATTTTTGATGTCCCCATTTAGTCAAAAAGTTTAAAATATAGTATTTAAAAAGGGTTCACTATTAAAGTTGATAAAAGTGCAATACTGAAAATGAATTTGTTCTTGCATTATATCTAAGAAACTCATAATATGGATTCTAAAATTATAAGGATTATATAAACATTAAAATTTATCCAATACTATTCATAACCTCTTTTGAACGGCTTGTTTGGTAAGTCATGGTGTGCTTGAACTCGGTATTGCGTGTAGTACAAGTTATTGAATTATTTTGAAGAAATAACACACTATGAAATCTTGGGGTGTTACATTCTCCCCTCCTTCAATAAATTGCGTCCTCGCAATTTGAAATTGTTCTTCTAAAATAAAATGTTGAAAATAGAAAATATATTTGTGGGAAAACCCACATCGGAAATTGGGTTACTAAAATTTAGTCTTAATATGAGGAAAAGTGAAATCAAAGGGTCACCACCAAATTATGATCTCGATTAGGAGAACATTGGTGGCAACTAGAGACATATAATTGGAGGAAAAACGTAAATATTTATAGGTGGTTATTGAGGTCATCAATCACAAACAAGTGTAAAATTGAGGTCCTTAAATTCATCAATCTATGATGATTTGAAATACCATCGGTTCAACAAAACATAGGGTATTAGGATAACACATTTTTGACGTTTCAAAATATCTTAGTTGAAATCCCACATCGAAAAATGAATTAATGAGGCCTCTATTTAAAATAAAGAGTCGAAAGTATGAAGATTACCGAAAATAACACATACTAGGGTTCCATGTAGGAAAATATGGATATGGAAGAAAAATCTAACCATCAATTATCTGATGGAGAGTGGTAGAGAACATGGCTATGAAAAGGCCAACAATCCCAAAGCCATAAATTAGTGATGATTTAAGGTACCATCTAGGAAAAAAAATTTGTTCTAAGTTCCTTTTATTAATGTTGAGGAATTTATTTATGAGATTGGCTAAGATCATAAGGAGATATACATACTTTATAAGTATAGTTTTATCCTTTAATAAATTTCTACCACAAACTCATCTTTCACTCTAAAAGATAATAGAATGTAAAAAATTATATTTACACTATTCGTATAGGGTTCCAAAATAAACGAATTTCTAATTCATCTACCAGATCTTTTAAAAAAAACTACATTATTTAATCCAGGACATCTCTTGGGCCAGTGGTAGGTGATACACCCTTGTCGCCCTTCGGTTGCGGGTTCAAGTCTCGCAGCCTTGCCGGACGCGACGGGTTGCCGCCCGACCTCCAGGTTGTCCTTTTATGGCAATCCAAAATAGTCCAAACTAGAACTATCCAAAATACTTCTGTCCAAACTCACAGTCTAACATTTATAAGGAAGGTAAACATAATATTGATCCTTTTAACCCCGTAATAGTATATGAATACCTTCATCATGCATTACCATATTCCTTATTGATTACATTCATGCTCCCTTAGTCCATATAGAATGCTGGATATACTTCATTAATCCAAAAATGTTTTAAACCCTAACAATGATGGAATATACAAATCATTAATCAGTTCCAAGGTAGTCAAGAATATCCAATATAATTTATCCAAAACAATCATGTATTATTCCAAAATCAGTTCCTCGGTATCAGAACTATATTATGGTTTATCATTCTCTCAACCATATATTTTCCAAAAATTTATCCTGCTATTGAGTCACTTTTCTTTGTTCCACAAAATCTCAAGTCCTTAATGAAATAGTACTGCAGTACAATCCTTATATACTCCATAAATATTATAACAAGTACATTGTTGATACAACACTCAATTGACATAATCAACATAAGAACTCTAATCATTCCTCTTCATCTGTGGTAGTATCATAACTTGATTATTATCCCATAGCATCATTTGCGGCATAGTCTGATGACTGGGACATAGGTTCGCGTAGTGTCCAAACTCCTTGCAAATGTAGCATTGTACATTTGAAACCATTTTCTTACCCTTGCAGTCATGTACTTTGTGCCCTTTTCCTCCACACTTATAACAAACTCCCATTCCTTTCAGGCAAGTTCCAGGGTGTTTCTTTCCACAGTTACCACATATGGGAAAATTCTTATTTTCCCTCTTCCCTTTATCCATCTTTCTCTCTTCCATCCTTTTCTTCTATTGCTTCACTTCAAAGCCATAGGACTCAGTAAACTCTTTACTTATCTTATCAACACATGATATTATTTCTTCATGTGATGATAATACATGGGAGACTATTTCTCTTATAAATTCTTGCTTAAGACCATGAAAGATATGATCCTTCCTTCTCTTTGGATCATGTGCATTTCTGGAGTCCTCATTCCTTCTACTGGGCGCCATTTCTAAACAATGGCATACACTAGATCAGTTTATGAATAACAATACCTAATCCCAAACTTGAAAAACACATAACATAAATTAAATAGTTTATGGATATAATCCTTAATCATAAAAATGTTTTCTTTGAGGACGTATATACTCATAAACCCTTCATAATGATTTGTTAAGACAATGAGAGTTATCCTAAGCATATCCCCCGGGAGTGTCGTAACCAAGAGTGCAGCAAGGCCCGTTGTCGTGCACCAGTTCCCGTTCGAGTCTAGCTCAAAGCGGTGTTTTCGGGTTTTACCCCTAGGTACATCTGTGCCAGAGCCGCCTCTACCTGCTCGTATCCAGACAGGGATGTATTGCTCGGAAAACTCACAAAATCTCTACAATACCAAAATTCTAGGAAGTTCTTCTATACTAATCCTAAAAGTTCATCTTAGGTCTACGTGCTCTAATCAGAGTTTATCTAAATCTAGCTTCCAAGGTTTTTACTAAACTTCCTCTGATACCAACTGTAACGCCCCGACCCCAGCTACCCAGAGTCGGTGCATTAATTACATAACATTGGCATGATCACAAGAAAGATCAAATCTCGAAAGACCGATTGGTTTAGTAGCCTTGGAAACACTAGATATATTCATAAGTTTTACATTACATCATAAAATGAAAAACTACAACAACAACATAATGTTTCCACAGTCCACACTATAATCCCCTCATAATATCCCTGCAGGTCATTCATAACATACATCTTCACTTCCTGGGAAAAATAAAACATAGAAAAGGGGTGAGCTCAAATGCCCAGTAAGGATAACAATATAGCGGAAACTTTCATCAATAAGAATAAACATTTAAGGCAATGTATAACTAAAACAAAAGCCTTTTAAACATGAACTTTCAACATGGTATGGCATAAATAAAATGAAATAATGCCATTTACTTATTCACATGGATATTCTACTAATCGAATAATCACATGCAAAAATCAATAACCACTTTCATAATGTTGGAATGCATAATGCCAGACTATCATAACCACATAGCCAAGGCCTCGTGCCAAGACTACAAATAATATTTTGTCAAGGCCTTGTGCCAAGACACTAGTTTGTCTCATGAGACCTACCGATGCAATTTTTTTAGAAGATACTTATGTTTAAAATTGATAAAATATACTCCAGTGTTTTTCTGAAAACAATATGCAAGCTTCTGAAAACAAAATAACTAATTCTGAGACTTCTCGATTAATTACAGGCCATGATGGGTCCACTCCCAATCCCTTCCTGTCTACCAAACTCGAGAGTCAGGTTTTCTGAAAACATTTTTAAGCTTGCGTTAAATACGTATACATTTGCACTGGATTTTTCATATATTTGAGAGAAATATCTCTCTTTTGAAATCATTTAAAAATCACATAATTATAAAAGAAAACCTTTTCATTGAAAATATTCTTATAAGTTTTTAAGGAAAGCTTTGAATATTTTATAACGGCGAAAAATAACTGCACCCGCCGTATAAGTTAAAAAAACATTCTTATCTTAATTCTGTCGAAAAGGTTAAAAAGCACCTTGTTTGGAAAACGACGAAAAGATTCCCTTATAAACCTCTTATAAAAAGTCAAACAAGGGTATAAATGACTTTAACCCATATTCTTTTAAATATTAAAAATGTTTTGAAATACATTTTGAAGAAACATGGATGTGGATGATAAAGAGATCCCAGTAGATTATTACGTATAAAGAACCTTGGATAATGAAGAGGTTGTAAAGTAAACCCTTACCAATTTGGTAACTTATGAAACATACAACCCATGAAAGAGGTATCATACAATGAATATGTAAATACACATAAATTATAGTGTATTACACAAAGAATATAATTATGGGCAGTACATACACCACACAAAAGGTGATGGTGGAAATATGGCATGAATCTCACGGGAATAAGGAGTGAGATGAAAACCCCTTACCTTGTACTTTTCCTTGGTTGGGGTAGGTTAACCTCCTGTATAATGGTGAAATAGTTGTTATTAAATTATACAAGAATCATATATATTAATATGATATCATATATGATCTTTTAACATTGATTTGTTAATAATATCTTAGAATTATCGTCGTTTCGGGAGTTAACTTACTCATTTTCTTTTATATGTTTTGTTACATAAGCCATGGTTGTTGTATCTTATTCATATCCAGAATGATATCCAGTCCTTAAACATCATTTTTAAATCATCAAATGATAATTATACTTGAATGGATACGATGGAGAATGAATCTCATCGCGTTCGTGGAGACGGTAGTCCGTACGTACGCACGAGCGACAATATCATTCTTTTGATATTAAAATAATATATAAATGGATGGTATATCATATATACAGAATCATTAACATGTTATATTTATTATTTACATGAGTTACACATCATTATTATACCCATCCAAATAAAATTATATTGAATAACAATTACACCACGACGTGGAGACGGTAAGCCGTACGTACGCACGTATGGCGACATGTTATCCAAAGGGTGGATAGAATACTGAATATGATTGTACCATATTTATAATAACATCACAGTATATGTGAGATACTGGAGTTATTATTTTAGAATGGTAAGAACAAAGGAAGAAGAAGTGGAAGAAGAAATGAACTTGGAGAAGGGTGGTGAAATCATTACCTCTTCTTCGGGTTCTTCCTTTTGATTTGATCAAAAGGGCTCCTTAGGTTGGCTTCCTGATCAAACTAAGGCCTCTAGGTTGTATTGAGGGATGTTGGGAGAGTATTTGGGCAGAGTTTGGCCGAACCAAAAGGCTTTGAAGGTGTGAAGAAATGAGAAGGAGGAGTGCCCTTTTATAAGAGGGGTGAGGGGCACCTTTGGAAAAGCTAGAAATATTAATTTATAATAAATTCATATTCGGTTTCTAATGGCTCCAAAGTTGATTATTCAAAGGTTAAGGTGGGGATAGATCGAAAAACACTCAACCAATAGAATTTAGACAGGTTTGGGTACTTATATTAACCTTATCTTTAAGTATCAACTCTAAGTTAATTAGTTTCACTTTTATAATGTCTCTTTGTATTTTTATATAATATGGTTAATAAACTTACTATATACATCCAAGAGACCCCCAAGTGGTACATTAATGATGAACCTATCATGATATAAGTCTCTTGGCCGAACCAAAGATTTTTAGGAATTTAATATCAATTAATAATATAATATTTGTTTTAAGAACTCTTTTATGTCAATTTTGACACTATTCAATAGTTGATTTTTGTGAAACTCATAACAGATTTATTACTTCGAAAAAAGTCAATTAAATCAATCCTAATATATCATATTATCCTAGAAAATTAGTTTAATTCATTAAAAGTTTCATATTATATTTATTTGAGTATTTATAATATCAATTATTTTAATTTTTCACTATTATAGTAATTACTGCATCATCCTTGTGTCATAAATATAATATATTATTTAATGTCTAAAAATTATAAATAAAATATCATTATGTAGGAAATATTTTTAGCTTTCTAATGAATATTTATAATCTAAAATCAAACATGTATAACCCTATGTAAAAATTGTTCTTCTAAAAGATGTAAGCTTATGCCATTTTTATTTTTATTTTAGCTTTATTAATATAATGTGTCATTATCACTTACAAGTGGCTCCAAGGGGTCCCCAAATTGACTCAAGGATGCCCATGGTCGGGTATGTGTCCACCAATAAGGTTAGGACACGTTTTAGGGTAATTGTGTATTATTATAATATTATTTTTTAACCCTTATTTACCGGATTTACCCTTTAACCATGGTAAATAAAATATTTACCACAGTAACTATTCAAAATCTCTAAAAATAAAAGTTTCCTATTTACACAATTTGAACATCCTGATTCCAAATATGGAATCCATTTTCCTAAATTCAAAACACAGAAGTGGCAGAAATTAATTTAAAATTAATTCCCGCTGTCAAAACAAAAAGCGTGTTTTTAAGAGATAATAACTATCAAAAGATTGACACTTGTTTATGTTCGGTTTAATTGTAAAATTATGTCTAATGACCAACATTATATTAAATTGTAAAAATATATTCTAAATATACTTTAAAACCACTCAAATTCATAATTTATCACTATTAATTATTTTGATTAAAAAAGTTGTTTTTAATTAAAACTTAGTAATTTTCACTATTCATCAAAATATGAAAGTTATCCGAAATGTACCAAAATTTCACCTTAGGCTAAATTCGATATTCCGAATCCAAAAATGAAGTCCATTTTCAAATATAAAATATATATAATTTCAAAAAGTAGGTATTACTATTCATAACGGCTAGTTTGATTAGTTATGGTGTGTTAGAACTCGGTGTTGCGTACAACACATGCTATCACATTATTCAAAGAGAAGCGTACCGTAGAAGCTTGGGATGTTTCATTTTAAATTTTTGATGTCCCCATTTAGTCAAAAAGTTTAAAATATAGTATTTAAAAAGGGTTCACTATTAAAGTTGATAAAAGTGCAATACTGAAAATGAATTTGTTCTTGCATTATATCTAAGAAACTCATAATATGGATTATAAAATTATAAGGATTATATAAACATTAAAATTTATCCAATACTATTCATAACCTCTTTTGAACGGCTTGTTTGGTAAGTCATGGTGTGCTTGAACTCGGTATTGCGTGTAGTACAAGTTATTGAATTATTTTGAAGAAATAACACACTATGAAATCTTGGGGTGTTACAATAATGATGATATAATGTTTTCTTTATTAATGAATGAATCAATATATGATATTATGAATATTATAATAAATATTTTTTTTACATTATTTATTCCATAAAATAATTAACAAGGGGACTATGAAAAGTTATAAGGAAATTAAATGGTATTTTCGAGGTCATATATCTAGTGGTATTTATTTAAATTTAATGAAATGAATAGTGTAAAAATTGACAATATTCATATTATATAAAAGTAATAAATTATAAAATTATTAAAATATAATAAATATTATTGAAAATAAAAAAACACTATGATAAGGTCTAAATTTATATTAATTGTAATATTATATAAAATTTACCCCATATAAGTAATATTTATAGCCTTATCATATTTATAATATTGTTCCAAAAATTAAATTTAAAATGGAATAATTAAGGGTGTACTAAAAAAGATAAGGTTTAATGTAATATAAATAGATTAATAAATATTATTATATTAGAGGATTTCGATCTATAATCATTTTATCATATACATACCTCTGGTTTCAGTTATTTCCCTTAAAAATTAATTTATATTAATTAAATATTTTATGAGTTTCCAAGGGTCCCCCTCCCCTCTCCAATAAAAAGGTACCGACTCTTTTTATAATACATACAAATCAATAAGCGTTTTGTTTGGACAATATCATCCCAAAACTATTCCTAAAATCCCCATCCATGTTCTTGATTCCATAGTTTATAAAAAACCCTATCATAGAGGTGTTAAGGTGTTCTTCAAATGTGGTCAACTGAAGAAGAGTATCATTTTATTTATGAATTTCTATGTTATTTCTTCTTCAACATCCAACATGACTCATCCAAAAAATATTAGATGATAAATCAAATATAATTAATATAATGATATGTTATTATGTTAATATCATCAACTAAATCTATATCTACTTCCATGAAATTTCAATGTAATTAATTATTTGTGATTTTTTGTGAACTACCAACTCGACGAATAGATCTAATTCGATTTTTAAAACCATATCTGAAGATTGGTTTTAATAATGGAATTAGTTTTCTTATGTGATATTAATTACATATTAATCATTATATTATAATAATATATCAATTATATTTATTCTTTTTGTGAACATAAAAATGATAACATTGTTCGTGTGTACGTGTGATCTATTAGCTCCACGAAGCAATGTGACTCCTTTTTATTCATTTTATCAGTTGTAATATATATATATATAATTATATTTAAATGATTAATATGATATTTATGATGTTATGATAATTATTTAAATATGAAATAATACTTATATTCTATACATAACTATCAATGAAAAATAGAAAACATTACACATGTGTACGTATGGATTACCATCTCCAAGATTATAACATTTTTCATTTCTCATAACCACACGTGATGGTATTAATTAAATCTATAATTTATGTATAAATATGATAATAATGAAATGAATATTATTTGAGAGATAATGGAATTATGACCACATGGACCATGGACATCATAACCAGTAAATTTTCATCTCAGGTACCGAATATCAACTAATCATTTGATATAAACATAAATAATTATGGATTTTTTAAATCATGGTAATTAGTTATATAAAAGATCTAATAAACGTGAAAATGGGTCTCAAGAAATTATAAATTTAATAATATTTGTTATTCTATAATATAACGATTCTACATGATAAGTTGGACTCACGGTAATGGGCTTCATCTCAATCCCATTTCAATGTGGAATATTTTGATAATATACACAACCTTATTTTATATGGGTTATATTCATCCAATTTTAATTTCAACTTCATTAAAAAGTTTTCAAAAGTAATATTATTTATATGAATCTTTATACAAAATGATAAATGTAATGCTTTTACATATGCGGCAATAATGACCTCTCCACCAACATGACTATTATTTGGAATTTGGATTTCCTTACAATACATAATGTTTTTAAAATAAAATTAATTACCATATTCCTTTTTAGGTATTTTTTATTGAAAATTGTTTAAAAAATGGATTTATTATATTAATATCTTGAAATATTATCTTCTTTTTGTAATGTAGAAATGTTATTTTTTCATTTATGCTTGTTATTGTGTTTTAATTATGTTATGGTTCTTGGGAATTTCTTATGTATATGGGTGGTTCCATGATAAACTGAGGGAATGTGAGCACGTGATAGCTCTCTACTTCATTATGTAATGAGAAAGAGTTAAACAATATCATTTCCCATAATTAATTTTGCTAATATACTATGATGGGTATTCAAAATCTAACCATGAAATTTACTCCATATATAGCTATGAAATGTAAAATGTAAGTATAATATTGATGCATTATGTTACCTTTTTGATTTATGATTTATATAATTTTTTTAGGATTATTATGATTTCTCTGGTTTATAAATATTCTTCGATTAACATTTTCATTCCTTATTATATATACCTTTATGATCATTTTGTTCTCATCCTATTTTTATAAAAATATTTCACAGGGTATAAGGATGGGTAAGATACAAGATAAAGCCACAAATATTTTTATCAATAAAAAACAATCATGTTTCCTTTTAAAAGTTATATATTGTGGATGAAATGGATATCGTTGTAGTTTTATGCAATATTTATAAATTTCAGTTTTTATGTAATAGATATGTTCTAATTATCTAAAACTATAAACCAATAATTATCCTCCATGTTAATTCCTAACCTAACTAAATATTATGTAATGATTAATTTTTGGGGCCTTATAGTTGGTATTATGGGTTGATTTTAATAAATTTATGGGTTATGAAATTATTAATAGAGTATACATGAATAATTTTTAATTAATTTTTAAATTTTTATGATATTTAATGTGAATATTACAATGTTTATTCATCTATGTTATCTATGTTCAAATTGGTTTTTCTCAGGGGGGGAAATAGGGAAGTTAAGACAGGATGACAACTAGAGGAAAAGAACATCCAAATCAGAACCCTAGGATTTTTGGAATTGGACTGAACATTTTGTTTTACAGAAGGAAAAGATGACATAGGGGATAAATGGGGGTGGTATCCATACATGATATAATCTAGATCAACCATAGAGGAACATGTTGGTAGTGGATCATTTCAGAGAATAAAAATCCTCTATCATTTAGAGGAAAATCTATTCCTATTCTAGATAAAAAGTGGATTAATTTACTAGAAATGATTTTCAATGTCATGGGGTGTTCAGACATTAAAAAGGTTTGTCTTACTATTTTGAATTTCAAAGGTGAAGCCAATCAATTTTGGTTGATGGTCAATAATTTCAATGGTGTTGAGAATCTTGATATCTAGATTGTGATAAAATCAAGGGTATGATTGTTGAGAAATAATTTCCTAAGGTGGTAGGAGTTAGGATTGAAAATAAATTCCTGGAATTGAGGAAGTAGAATGTCTCAGTGGCTTTTAATTATGAAAAATTTACCCTTTTATAAAGGTATAGTCCAAATTTAATGTAGGATCTTGATAGTAATATAATTTATTTTTACTCTAGATTAAATTCAATTTATTGATGGGAATTGGATTTTTTTGATTAAAAATGTTATGGAAAACATTTTCAATGTGTAGAGGAGGATGAAATGGAGTTTTCTAATGATCTTGTGTTCTTTGAAAACAAGAGGGTAAAAATGTTGTGATGGAATAAAAAATCGAAAAGTGCATAAAAAATGTACGATGGTAAGAAAATTAATTTTGCAGTTTGTGAATATTGTGGTAAAAAGAACAATGTGGAATGACTTTTCAATTTTGGTATGTTTATCCTATGTGGTTAAATATGGAATATGTCTTAAAGAATCACTTAAAATGAAATTGGTAAGAAACAATATGATATATAAATAGTGAAATTTTTTAAATTTAATGAGATGGGTCATTTTTAAAATGAGGGTCCGATGAATAATTTGAATGATGGGAAGTAGACACACCATAAGAAAAAAGGTGTGGTTAAATCTTTTTCTACTACTTCAGTCTGTGTTAGGCCATCAAATGAAGTGGTATATGGTAATTTTAATGTTTATTTGGATTATGAAAATTTATTTTTTTGATTCATGGTCTACACATTCTCTCATTTCAGAATATTTTTTATAAATTTTAAATTCCTCCTCAAGAACTAGATCCAGAACTTATGCTAAAAACATGGGAAAATGATGAGGCAAATGAAATAATAAGAATATTTAAATCCTTATATATGGAAATAATGTAAATGAAAAAATTATTATATTACCATTAGTATAGTTTTATGTTATTCTGGGTATGGATTGGATTTTTTACCTTGTTAAGATATATTATAGAGATAAATAAGTTACTTCATAGAAATATATTCAGTTTTTGTAAAAGAAGGAATCCATACCATTGATAACATACCAGGTACCTGAAAACAGTTAAAGGATCAAATTGAATGTTACCTCAAACAAATTTTTGAAAAAAAAAATTTTTTTAGATTAATGTTGTGCCAGTGGTAAATGAGTATCTTTTTTTTCTTGATGAGTTTCCTTGAACTATACCCAATGAGGAAGTTGAATTTAATATCTATTTATTAACCCATTCTAGGAAAAAATTTAACATCCTTATTGAATGGCTCATGCTGAACATTAAGAGATAATGAAGTAATTGCAGGATTTATTAGATAAAGGATTCAGCTGATCTATTAGATCCCTATAGGGTTCTCTTATCTTGTTTGATAAAAGGAAAGATGGATAAATGAGACATTGAATTGATTATAGAGCCTTGAATAACATCACTTTTAGGATCAAGTATCATATTCCTAATATTAATGATTTTGTTATCATCTTTTTGGAGAAAAATATTTTTCTATGGATGACCCTAGGTCGGGGTACCATTAATTGATATTAGAGGATGAAGTCATTTTGAAGACTGCATTTCGTAATATATATGCCCATTATGAATTTTTAGTTATGCTATCTGTGTAATCAAATTCATATTCTATATTCATGGATCACAGTAATTGAATATTCCTTGAGTTCTTGGTTGACTGTGTGGTTGTGTTTATTGATGTTATTTTGGAATATACTAAATATAAAGGGTATCTTGAATTTCCTTTAAGGGTTTCCATTCAATCCTATAAATAAAATAAACTATATGGAAAATTAAGAATGTGTGATTTTTGGTTACAAAAATTTCATTTCTGATCACATTGATTCTAAAGACAGAAAAAATGTTGATCCCACTAAAATAAAAGTTGTTTAAGAATAACCATTACACTAAAATATTATTTAGGTTCATAGTTTTTTAAGGTTATTACACGATGTTTTATGAAAATATTTATCAGTTATCTATCCCACTAACTATGTTAACATTTAAGGTAGTTAAGTTCATTTGGAAAAATAATGTGATGAATGTTTCAGTAACTGAAATAAATATTGGTGAATACTCATGTTTTAGAACTACCTTAAAAAAATGTTGAATATTTTATCTAATGGGATTTTTTTAAGAGGACTTTGGTTTGTCCTAATGCAGAATGATCAGATAATTTCTTATGCTTCACATCAGTTGAAATGCATGAGTTAAACTACACAACACATGGTTTAGAATAAGATTATATATTATTTCCACTAAAAATTAAGAAACCTCATCTCAATGTAGTAAAATATGAAATATATACTAATCACAAATGATTGAAATATATATTCACTCAGAAATAATTGAATCTGAGATATAAAAGATGTTTTGAACTAATCAAGGATTATGAATTCCAGATTCATTAACATCAAGGAAAAGTATGAAATGTGGAATATGATCTTAGTTGTCAAAATAATTCTACACTAATCATGTGATGTTTGAAACATGTCAATTTGATTAATGATTTCATGAACTTTTACATGGATTTTACATATCATGGTTATTCCCTATTTTGTTCTAGGATCCAATGCTGTCTTCACTATAAAACAAAAAAGAATAGAAGAAACATAGCTAACTATATAAAATTTTATAATTAATCCAAATGGGTGTGTCGCTTGAAATAAATATTAATAAAAATTGTGGTTTGAGATTTGGGAAGAGATTATATGTTCTTTCTAATTTATAGTTTAAGAAATATTTGTTTTCTGAAGCTTTTAGTTTTCCATTATCAAATCATCCTGGAAGTACTATGATGTACAATAATCATACGATGTATTACTGGTGGGATTAAATGAAAAGAGATATTACTGAATTCACATGGATGTGTTTGACATACCAATAGGTTAAATAAGAGAAATAGTTACTGAAAGGGATGGTTCGGCCTTTTCCAGTATCAGAGTTGAAATAGGAAAATATATCTAGGGATTTCGTAGCGGGATTACCATATAACTCTTGATGTAGCATTTTGATTTTAGTTATTTTTGATAGATTAACTAAATATTACCATTTTATTACTATTTGAGATACATTTTATATAGATCAACATTCATGGTTGTATTGTAAATAGATAGTATAGTTACATGGTTTTTTATCCATTGTATCTGATCATGATCTCTGGTTCACTTCAAACTTTTGGAATTGACATCAGAAGACATTGTGAATAGAATTAAATTTGAGTAAAACATTTCATCGTCCATAAAATATAATGTTAAAATGAACAAATCGATCCAGGGAGGATATTCTATATGCTTGTTCAATGCATTACTAGGGAAGTTGTGATTAAAATATTAATTTTTTTATCTTTCTTAAAATAACATTTCTTATTTTATTATAAATATGGAATAGTATTAGGCATTATATTGATTGATTTCTCTAATGACTACTTTTTGGGATAAATTATGTGAAAGGAATTTGATGGGGATAGAATTGGAAGAAGATATGGTAGAATAAGTTCAGTTGATTCAGATATACATGAGGATATTTCAGATCATGTAGAAAATTTATACAGATAACTGAAGGAATGATCTTTCTATTGAGGTAGGTCATCATGTTTTTATAAAATTTTCACCATGGAAATGCATGATTCATTTTGGTAAGAGGTTAAAGATAATTCATATGTTCATTAAACTTAATAAAATCTTGGAGAAAGATGGATCAGTTTCCAAATGTGTGGATTTACCTCTTATTTTATCCCAAGTACATAAAGTTTTTCGTGTTTTAATATAAGGAAATTATTTTTGGGATTCATCTTTTAAGGTCCCAGCCTTAAACATTACTCAATATTTAATTAAGTTAATAATTGATATTGAGGATCTTTTTAGGTATAGAGTTTTATAGAATTAGGCTATAAATATTTCGATAAATTTCAAAAATTACAAAGTAGAATTATACTCTATTAAAATTTTTTCACAGTAATAAATAACCATAAATAAAACTAGAATTATTTTCTTGATATAAATATTATTTAATTATTTCTTTCACTAACCAATCTGTTTACCCTTTGAAAAACATTTCAAAAAAATAGATGATCATAAAAATCATAGTAAGGGTTATAAAACATAGAAAGAAAACATTAATCCATCAACACAAACAAATAAAAGTAATCATACTTTTAAATATTTAACATACACTAGTGGAAAAACACATTTTAACATCAATTTTATTTATTTATGATGTTAGTTTTTAACTGACTTCTACTAAGATGATGTAAAAAATAGTATTTTCATTTAGAGTTTGAGAATCGGTTTATTCAACAAATTGAAGCCAATAACCACTTTTGGGCATCAGTTTTAAGTACAACTGACACAAAAAATCCAATAATATCAAGTTTACAATGTCAGTTTTGGATAAAACTAACGCCTTAAACTAGTTTTGGCATTAGTTTTATGACAAACTGATGACAAAATGCCTTTTTCTAAAAAAATATCAGTGTTGGTTTTGTAAAATAACAGTCACCGTATGATAATTTTTTTAAGAAAAATATGAAAAACAAAAATTCCAAAAAAAGAAAAACCCTAATAATAAACAATATACAACAATCAAATATTATTTATCATTTAATACATTTGAGTCACTAAAAAATTTAAACATCAATAAATCTTATATACAATTAAACAAATACACTGTTGACACACTTGAGAGAACTCAATGAATTCTAGTTAGAGATCAATTCATCAATTTATCTCATGATGACATATATTATGATTCCATTAATGATATTTATTCTTTAATGTATTACCACACCTCAAGAAGCATTATATTATAGTTGGAAAAAGTGGACCGTCATGACATGATTGTACTAGTGTGGTTGACCTAACATGAGACAATGACTACAATGTACCTCTGACTGGCCAGTTGGTAGACCTAAAATTGAATTCATTATGGATACCAAGTACCCGGCCTGAAATTGATTTCATTGTGATATCAAGTACATGTTCACTCATCTTTATTGTTTCATGAATCAATAATCGTTTCCTTAAGGATACAATGTAATAGGTTTATTACACTTTTAGATTGTTCTTTCTCACGTTTAATGAATTTTTTATCCTTTTGACATTGATTTGAAGAATGTATGACATGGGTTCATCTCATCATGGACAGTACATATCCAATCAGTATATGGTAGATTTATTTTTAATTTTTTTATATACCAAACATAATAAAACCCATGCGAAATGTTACATATTTTTTATAAAATTTAGAATATTAATCATTCAAAATAAAGTAGAATTAAATTACACGTACCTGAAATTTATGGATGATTATTCATGGATATTATTGAAGAATTAATTTTATTATTAGTAGGTTCAAACACATAATATATCAAAATAGTTAGTGTTGGTTGGAGTGGATACTCAATAGGGGGTGAATTGAGTTCCAATTAAAATTTCTGTTAAAATATTGTCTTTTTAAAATCCCCCAATTTATAAAACAAGTTAAACTGTAGTGAATTTATACAGATTGTAAATGTTCATTTAGCTTTTCAAAGATTGATTTGGTCTCAGTTAATTTAACCACAAGATTAAACTATCTTTTGAAACTAACCTACTGATTTACAATAAGTGTAAACACATTCTAATTTAACTATCAAAGTTGCATTAAAATAGTTTTGTATTTCAAAGTAATACCATAAGAATATGAAAGATATATGTAGTATACTTTAAAATTAAACTAAAGATGAATTGCATATAAAACAATAGGTTCTTTCTCAAGCTGAGACTTAGTCCTCTCAAATTAATATAAATTTGATCCACACCCCGTATCAGGGTTAATAAATGTTTAAAAAACTGTCCAGGTCACAGAGGGACCTCTACCACTATTCTTCGTGGGAAACAAAATAATGACCAGGCCACACAAGGACTTCATCCACATTTGATGTGGGTAAACAAGATTTAAGAGTTTTCGAGTGATTATTTTGATACCCTCCAGTTCAGTACATGAGAGAATGTGTGTGTAAGATATGCAGAGTACACCACACTGCTCGAAATTAAATAAACAAATCACATAGAGAGAATAGATAAGAGTTTAGAAATCTCTAGTGATTAGCAATGTAGCTCTGGACTCGTTGGATTCAGTAGAAATGCTTCTGAGTCCTTCTCTGGTTTTTCTATTGAAAAACAGAGTGTCGTGGTTCATCTTGTGTTTCACCAGTGAGAATGATCTCTTGATTCATCATGTGTTCTTCATTGGTGTTGGATTTCACTTCTGAGAGTTCTTTGAATGTCATGCAATCTATTTCTTGCATAGGATTGTTCTTCTAGTTCAGCATGGTGCACTCGGGCGTATGTAAGTTCTTCTTCTCGTGTCGTCACACCCGTGTACGTGTACTGCATCTCAATATTCTTAATATTCCATGAATTATAAAAGTAGTAATTATTCCCTTTTCATAGGTACGAGATACGGTTTCCTAACATGCTAAAAACTATTATTAAATAACATTAATTTCATTAAAAACAACAAATATGACCATTAGAATTATTTAAATAATATTGAGAAAAAGATAAGAAACGGTGTCACATTGATTATGTAAATGTTGTCTTCTTCACAGTATATGCTTCACGGTATGTGGTTCACGGTATGTTCTTCGCGGTGTCTCCATGTCATGGTGTATAGCTCATGGTGTCTCGGTCACGGTGTGTCCTTCACGGTGTCTGGGTCACGATTTGTCCTTCACTATGTCTGGGTCACAGTGTTTCCTTCATGGTGTCTGGGTCACGGTTTTTCCGTCACGATGTCTGGATCACGGTGTGTCCTTCACGGTGTCTCTATACTTATACAAATATCTGTATTTAGACTTAGACAGTAATATGCAGAATATGGATTAAGCTAAACCAGTAGAGAGTAATAGAACATGAATCATAAATATAAAGTCTTGATAATATAAGTGAGATTTGTGATAATGCATAAGGCTTGTAAATAATAAAGAGATTAATTAACATCCATAAGATTTGTTATCATTAAAACATGATGTGTAGTTATTATTGAGATTGGAGAGCATTAACATGATGGTCAATTAAGATTGACATTAATTAAAAGTAATAGGATTTGTGATCATTAAAACATGACTAAAGTATAAGGAGTCCAACAATCTCCCACTTTTTGATGATTACAAATCATATATAGTCAAAATGTAAATGAAATGAAACATTAATGAAACTAGAATATTAGAATAGAAAAAATAAGAGAATAACAGATTCGATGATAACATATCTCATTATTGTACTGATACTTGTAGATTTTCTCCCCCTATTGGAATTCTCAAAAAGTACAGAGAAAGGAAGGGAAACACTGCATTTTTCATTGAAAAGATTCAGAATAAAATATATAGGAGAAATAAAAACATTAAAGAACAAATGACATCCCATCAAAAAAATGAAAACAATACGTGTACTCTTCATGGATCCGCCTTTTCCTTGCCTTTATCACCAGCATGAGCTGGTGCTGATGTAGAGGAAGGCACAAATGTGGTAGATAAGGAGGGTAAGGGTAGACATTCAAAAATGGATGGAGCCAAATTAGGAGCAGTAGAATATCTAGGCTATGGTTGGTCTAGAATGACTGGCCGGATCTATGAATGAGCTTGGTTGACTGACATGGCAGTGGAGGCTAAGGCAGGTAGACCGGGTCTAAGGGGTGCAGCAGCTGGAGCAACAATAGAAGTACATTGTACATAATGATATGGATTCAAAATATTTATGAAATCAGTAATGATTTCTCCACTATATTTCATAGTATTTTCAAAATCTTCGTTATTCTCCCTGAATTTTTTCAATAGTCTGGTGAACTATGTATGCTTATGAACATGAGCTTTAAAAGCATGAGTTACCAGAGGGATTTTTAGGTTTTCCACAAGATATCTAAAGTGATCAGTCATATCAATTTTAATGAAAATCCGGGTGAGATAAAAATCAATTTTATTATTAATCTCCTACTGAGCATCATTGGCTATCTTATAATGAATTCTAACCAAGTACAATGCTCGATCGCTATTCTTAACCACTTTTGAAAAAGACGACATATCCATGCCACTGAAGACATTCTGAAGTACTTCCTTGATTATTGATCTTAGTAGATAATCATCCAAGGGAGGAACAAGAGGTTGACCTGAAACATGAGAAGTTTTTACGGCTATGGATAGAACATTTAGTTTTTTCAAAACTTTTTGCAGGAATCCATTATATACACTTGTAAGCTTATTCAGATTTTCTACAAGCTCCCTCATGTATTCCAGCATCTTCTTGACTCATTTGAGTTACTGGACGAGGTTGAGTGGATAAAATATTCTCAAATCCAGCTAACAGAGTCTCTCCAAATACTATCAAGTCATCTAAAGTTAAAAAGGAGTGTTGACCGGGTAAGAGTGCAGGTGAATGTAGTGGAGCAGGTTCTATTTGCGGTTCAGAGTCATCTTCAGACTCAAATTCTAATTCAGATTGAGGATGGGGCTCTGGTTCTGGTTCTGAATGAGCTATATACATTAGATGAAACACAGAAGAGAGATCAATTATAGTTGTGGTCACTTTATATGACTCATTCACATCATAAAAGCCTGGGAAAACATATTGAGTGTTCACAGAGTATGAGACAGGAGGTTTTGAAGCTTCGGCTGAGCCAGCCTCTATAATCTCAAGGTTTTGAAGTTCCTCCCCCTCAATTTGTGCTTCCATTTCAGAGACTATAGGCTCATCAACATGGTCAAGATCCACAGTATCATCTCTAATATCTTCAGCAAAACCTTTCATTTCCAGCTGAAAGAAAATTTACATTAATTCTTCAGCAGAGGGAATTATCTCAGGAACCGATTGTTCCACTGGTTGAGCTTCCAGACTTTCTTCTTTCTCAATAAAGAGATCCTCTTCAACAGGATATGTCTCTAACGTTTCATGCTACTCTAAATCAGGAAAAAATCAATTTTCTTGCAGTCGTATGATGAGTTTCTGGATTGACATCCTCACTAGAATAAAGATATTCCTCTTCTCTCAAACCAACAACAACATCCACTCCTGGAGGTATTTTAGTAGGGAAAATAGTCCTTTATTTTTCAACAGGAGTTGTTTCCATTGGAGGTATTCCAGCTTCTTCTCTAGGTGAAACTTCAGCTGTCACTTCCTATTCTACTTCTTCAGAATATTCTGCCACTTCATCTGGTTCCAAACTAGGATCTACTAGGTTCTTAGGCCTTATTGGATAATCAATAGGATTAAACTTTTTATTCAATTTATCATTATCCTTAACCCATTTCTTCATCCAATGGTTCCATCTAATCTTCATCCTTCTAATGATATGCTTGGATAAGATGAAATCAACTCCCACTAACTTTTCTTCATTTAGTCCAACCATCCCATTGGCAACTAGCATGGATGAAATCATCCATGAGTAAAACAAGGAGGTGGATTTGGATGTCACTTTATTCAGCTCACAGATATGGTAAATAACATACTTTAATAAGTTGATCTTATGGTCGTTCTTCAATAGGTGAATCAGGAACACATCCTAATACTTCATTACAACAATGTCCCCTTTTCTTGGAATGATCAAATTCTAAACAAATTTTAATAGCAGTCTAGTTTCTCCATCTAACTCTGCAGCTATAGCCCTTCACTTGGTGTCATTACAAGTTAAAATTTCCAAGGCATTTTCTAGATCGAAGATGTCAGATGAAGGAGGAGGGTCTCTCTGGTAGTATTCACAAACTCCATCATATGGAATCCTTAGGCATGCAGCCCACATCCTTGAAGATAAAGAACACTTTTCTCCATTTATCCAGCTTGTCACCATAATTCTTTCTCTAAAATCAAAGGAAATTTTCACATATTGATAGAATTGAGATACCAATCTTTGGTAAATTAGTCTATCATGTTTAGATAACCACTCAAACCTACCTTGTTCTCTCAAGATTTTCAGGACCAATGATCTACTAGACCGCAACCATTCTGGGAAAATTTCATTTTCAGGAACTACGATAAGATTTACCAGGTTTGGGTTTAGAGGTCCTTCAGAAGCTATCCCTGATGTCCCCTTTTGTTTATTAGAGCGGCGCTTCTCAGAAGAGGGTGAAGACGGACGCTTTATCCTTTGCATCCACTAAAGGTTCGTGCGAGAGGGAAGGTATTATTTTGGAGAGAGTTCGGGTAAGGATTCGAAAGAAACCCTTAATTTTTATCATTTGGGAATGTTAAACATCATAAAAACAAAAAAGAGGGAAATCAAAATTGGTGAAATAAAAACTACCGTGATACAGGTTAAAATAAGAGTATAAATAATCTCCATGGTGAGACCGTGAGTAGACATTATGGTGTGATGAATACCAGTCATCATGATGAGACAGTTGGTGGTCGTCACGGTGAGATAGTGACCATTCTGTGCAGTCAGGGTGAGACAGTGAGTTGACAGACCATGAGCCCAAGGTCTTAACGGTGAGACCATGAGTATGAAGCAGTAAATGTAAAATAGTGATCATGAAACGGTAAAGTCAAATAAAGTAATATATTAAACATTAATATCATTAGGATATCTATTTATGATTAATCATACCAAGATCGTGTATGATTTAGTCTAATCTTTCAGAATTTAATGTTTTAGTGAATATATCAGCAAGTTGATATTCAATACAAATGAATTCCAAATTTATATCAACTTTTTCATAATGATCCCTCAAAAAGTGATAACTTACATCAATATTTTTTGAACTAGAATTAGAAACAAGATTCTTAGAAATATTCATATCACTTGTGTTATTACAATTTATTGGGACATTTCTGAATTGATATCCATATTCTAGTAATGTGTGTTTCATCACCAAAATATTTGCACTACAACTTCCAGCAGCAATGTATTCAGCTTCTGTAGTAGATAATGCAACAGAATTTTGTTTCTTACTACACCATGATACTAGTGACTTTCCTAAAAGGTGACATGTTCCAGATGTTCTTTTTCTATCTAACTTACATCCAAAAAAATCAGCATCCAAATAACTAACTAATTCAAATGATTGTATTTTTGGATAGAACAGTCCTAAATTGGGAGTATGCTTTAGGTATTTGAAAATTCTCTTTACTATATTTAAATGTGACTCTTTACGATTTTATTGAAACCAAGAACACATACACACACTAAACATAATATTAGGATGACTAGCATTTAGGTAGAGTAGACGTCCAATCATTCCTCTATAAGTGGTTTGTCAACAGATTTACCATCTTCATCAAAATCCAATTTACATGTGGTATAAGACCCCAGCCTTAAACCTTACTTGATCTTGAGTTATTACAAGATTACACATTGAGGATCTTTTCGGGTTTACAGTTTTAGAGAATTAGATCATAAAACTTGCATTACATTCCACATATAAACAAAGTGGTTACATAATGATAGTATTCTTCATTCCCATCAATGGAAACACATTTAAAATAAAACATGGATTATTTCTTGACACATCCTTGACTCTATCATCTTATCATGTACCTTTCCCTTGACCTGTGAAAAACATTTCAAAAACTTGGGATGAGCATAAAAACTCAGTATGGGTTATAAAAACATGGAAAGGAAACATGGGTACATACATAAATAAGAGTGAAATCATACTTTACCCATAAAACATAATCACTTTAACATACCTCATCAAATCATGAATAAATCATAGAAATCATAAGACATAAAGGTAATTTGAGGCATTCATAACATTCTTACGTAGGGAGTAACCCTCTTGGTTACGTTTGGAATACCCATCATAGTATATTCCCTAAAATCTCTTCGAATAAATCTTAACGTTTCACTCCTTCGCGTTACCCAATGCATTGGAGAGCTATAACGGGCTCACCCGCCCTTAGTTTATCACGGAACCACCCGTCTTCCTATTAATGCCCAAGAACCATAACATAATCATATCACATAAAATACGCATAAAGGAAACATAACATTTCCACATTTCAATCACGAGATATCAATACAACACATTGATATAATAAAAACATTATGAAAACCATTTTTAATACCAAAGTAAAAGAAATGTAAACCATGGTATTTATTTTTCTTTTAAAAAGAAGGTATGTCTTGTAGAGGAAGCCGAAACTCAAATAACGGTCACGACGGCAGAGAAGTCGTTGTCCCCGCATACGTACGACAAAAACATTCCCTTTTGTCGTTTAGTAAACGCTTCGTATAAAAAAGATTCCTTTTGAATAAACGTAAAGGTCAAATGGGTTTATACACTGTATAAAAGAAAGTTGTGTATAAAATAAAATATGCCTCAATGAAAGGAGATTGAGACGAAGTCCCATACCTCGTATCCGACTTGACCCGACCGTTCTTTAATCTCCTGAATAATAAACTTGAGTTATTCTCTACTTGATTATGAATCTTTTTCATGTTCATTATTCCTTTTATACCATGTTATGAACATCATGTAATCAGTTAAGTTAATAATGTTCATTTTGTTCGTATTTGGTTCTTAAGTCAAAAATAGACTTCTTACACTTACATGTTGTTAATTTGGTCAAAGGTTCATTATATCCAGAATGGTATTCATGATGTAGATATCATATATGTCATATATATCCAGTACATATAGGCATTTATAATATTACATAATCATTTAGAGGTAAGAAATGAAATGCATCGTTCATGGAGACGGTAAGCCGTACGTACGCATGAACGCTACTTTCATTTCTATTTCGTATTTTATAGAATGGAATCATAATGATATAAAGGTATATTATAATTCCAGTATAATATCATATATAATATCATAGTTCCATCATTTATATGTCCCACATATGGTATTTAACGAATCAAATCACTTTGAGGGGGCGGTAGTCCGCACTTCCTAAAATGAAGATATCGTGTTTACCCATAATGGAAACGAAAAAGTTATGCCCAAAATGAAAAAAACAGAAGCTTAAGGAAAACATAAAAATATCATATATCATATAAAAAAATAGTGACATCATAATGGCCACCTTTGAAGGTGTTAAATGAGTATTGAACAATCATCGTTTCGGGAGGCAGAATTTCACCATCCACGGAAACCGTATGTTCTTTAACCATTTGATGTAGTTGTGTGAGAGTGTAGCTCAAATAAATCTTATAACAACATCCTAGTATATTTAATATATTGTTTTTGTTACAAAATTAGTAAAAAAAGAGTTTAGGGGGTTGGAGAAGAAAAATAAAACAAATGAACATGAGAGAATGAATTACCTTAAAAAGTGTAACTCCTTTTGATTTGAGACTAAAGGCTTCCTTTGAAAGGATTATGCCCAAAGGGAATCCTCTAGGATGAGGAGAGGGGTGTGGAGAGAGTAAATGGGCAGGGGTTGGCCGAGTCAAAGGCTTGAGAAGTGTGTGAAATGAGGTAGAGGTGAGGGCCTTTTATAAGAGGAGAGGAGGGGCACTTTTGGAAAGTAAAGAAATAATACTTTATTTGAAAATGTGTTTCGGTTTCAAAAGGTCCCACATTGATATAATTCGTGGATAAGGTGATAAGTCTTCGAAATCCACTCATCCAATTGGTTTTGGCCATGTTTAGGTCATGGGTTTTACATTATCTTTCCATTTTATTTAAATCGTCAAATAATGATGTCATCGCTGCATCATTATTATGTCATAAATAATTTAATTTATTTAATGTCTAAATATCATAAAAAACTACTATGATGTAGGAAATATTTTTATCTTTCCAATGACTATTTATAATCAAAAATCCGATCTTTATAACCCCATGTAAAAAATGTTTTTGTAAAACATATTATGTTTGTGTCATTTTTACTTTTACATTAAATAAAAAGTTATTTATGTCATTTCCCATCAAAAGTGGATCCATTGGGTCCCCTAGTTGACCCATGGCTTGTCTTGGTCGGCCATGACACAACCAATAATGTTGGGACATGTGTCTAGGTCATTTCCTATTATTAAATCATTATTTATAACTTAAATTACCCTAATTACCACTAATCGCGATTAAGAACTTAATAAGTTACTATTCACCAAAAAATTATTATAATCTCATTGAACCACAGTTTACTTCTTAATGACAACCATGTATGTTGGATTTTCAAAATTCAATACACATTAGTGGTAAACTTTCATTTAACTGAAAAATCAGTTTGCTTGATTACCACTTTGTGGTTTCACTATTCATAAAAAATTGATATTTTTCAGAAAATTACCAAAAATTCACCCTAAGATATATTTGATATTCCGAATTCAAAAATGAAGTTTATTTTACAAAATTCAAATCATATAAGTCACATTAATTAATTTATTGATTAATTCCCGCTGCCAGAGCAAATAGCGTGTTTTTACAAAACAATAAGTATCAAAAGATTGACACCAGTTTAAGTCTAATTTCAAAGTGAAATTGATCCCAATGACCACCATTAGATAAAATGGTAAAAATATATTCTAATTTCACTTCAAAACCAATTCAAAACATAATCTAATCATATAAATAAATTATATTAAAAAGCAGTTTTGATGTAAAATGCAGTATTTTTCACTATTAAATAAAAAATGAACATTGTCAGAAAAATACCACAAATTCACA
Organism: Viscum album; assembly: GCA_963277665.1. NCBI lineage: Eukaryota > Viridiplantae > Streptophyta > Magnoliopsida > Santalales > Viscaceae > Viscum > Viscum album. Next base: position 705,405,527 of record OY728157.1, on the reverse strand, counting down.
AAAGGTAAATTTTGATGTCCCAATCATAAAGGATAAGTTTATTTTGACAAACATAGTTTATAAAATTGTCAAAATATAGATTCAAAAATGGTTTGCCATCAAAAGGCAGTAAAACAATCTTTTAAGAATATTACTGTATTCCATGCATAAGATTGTATTTATTTTCATCTTAAGCCTCTATAACACTATATTAATAATTAATAGACATAGATAAAAATATCTATTATTCATTACATACTTGGGATGTTATATCCTTCCCCCCTTTAGAAAATTGCGTCCCCGCAATTTATTTACTTATCGAATAAATGGGGGTACTTATCCCTCATTGCATTTTCAGATTCCCATGTTGCCTCTTCAATCATGTGGTTTTTCCACAAAACCTTTACTTGGTGAATCACCTTATTCCGTAACACTTTCTCCCTGTTGTCAATAATATGGACTGGTTGTTCCTCATAAGATAGGTTCTCTTCCAGCTGAACTACCTCTGGACTCAAAACATGAGATGGATCTGGCATATACTTTCTCAACATCGAAATGTTAAAAACATTGTGTACCTGAGATAAACTCGGAGGTAAAGCCACTCGGTATGCAACTGATCCAACTCTCTCCAGAATTTCATATGGTACAATAAACCTTGGACTCAGCTTTCCTTTCTTACCAAATCTCATCACACTTTTCCAAGGAGAAACCTTGAGAAAAACATGATCACCTACCTCAAAAGATAGATCCTTCCTCCGGTTATCCGCATAACTCTTCTGCCTGCTCTGAGCTGTTCTCATGTGTTTCTGAATCAGCTGAACTTTTTCTGCCATCACTTCTACCAATTCTGGTCCCATCAACTTCCTTTCACCCACTTCATCCCAGAAAGCTGGAGTTCGACACCGCTTCCCATATAATGCCTAAAATGGTGCCATCTGTATACTGGAATGAAAACTGTTATTATATGAAAACTCAACCAAAGAAAGATGTTGGTCCCAACATCCCTGATAATCCATAGAAAAAGCTCGTAGCATATCCTCCAATGTCTGAATTGTTCGTTCTGACTGCCCATCTGATTGAGGATGAAAAGCTGTACTAAAATTTAATTCAGTACCCAATGACTTCTGAAGGCCTTTCCAAAAGTTAGAAGTAAACCTGGGATCACGATCCGATACAATGGAGAGAGGAACTCCATGTAACCTGACTATCTCTTTAAGATACAAACGGGAAAGTTGATCAAGAGAGAAAGTATCTCGTATAGCAAGGAAATGAGCAGATTTGGTCAAGCGATCAACAATAACCCAGATTGCATTATTACCTCGAGATTTCTTTGGTAATCCAACAACAAAGTCCATGGATATATTCTCCCATTTCCACTCTGGCACTGGTAAAGGCTGAAGCATCCCTTTCGGTAACTGCCGCTCTGCTTTAACCTGCTAACAAGTCAAACACTTCACAGTAAAATCAGCAATGTCTCTTTTCATTCCATCCCACCTGTAATACTCCCGCAGATCTCTATACATCTTAGTACTTCCCAGATGAACTGAAAATGGAGAACTATGAGCTTCACATAACAAATCTTTCTTAATCTGTGAATCACAAGGCACACACAATCTCTTCCCAAATCTCAAAATACAATCATTTTCAATGTTGAATTCAGGCAACTTACCTTTCTGAACCAGCTCTACCTTTTTCTGCAACTCACTATCTTGCTTCTGTGCTTGCTTGATTCTATCTGATAGAGATGATCTCACTGATACCTGAAACAAAACAGAATCACTTCCTTCACCAACAACTTCTATGCCAAAGTTCATCAAATCCTTAACCAAAGGATCACGTTCCAAACGCAACATTGTGAATGAAGCATTACTTTTTCAACTCAAAGCATCAGCCACTTTATTTTCTTTTCCCGGATGGTAATGAATTGTACAATCATAATCCTTGATTAATTCTAACCATCTCCTTTGTCTCAAGTTTAACTCTTTCTGAGTGAATATATACTTTAAACTTTTGTGATCGGTATATATTTCACACTTTACTCCATACAAATGATGCCTCCAGATTTTTAAAGCAAAAACAACAGCAGCTAATTCCAAATCATGTGTAGGTTAATTTACCTCATGAGATTTCAACTGTCGTGAAGAATAAGCAATTACCTGATCATTCTGCATTAGGACGCAACCAAGTCCTTTCAATGAAGCATCACTGTATATAACAAACTCACCATTCCTGGAAGGTAGTGCCAAAACTGGAGCATTCACCAATCTTCTTTTCAATTCCTGAAAACAATCATCACATTCTATTGTCCAAATAAACTTAACACCCTTCCGAGTTAGCTTAGTCATTGGACTACATAACCATGAAAAATTTCTAACAAACCTTCTGTAATAGCCCGCCAAACCAAGGATGCTACGAATCTCGGTTACATTTGTGGGTCTTGGCCATTCTTCCCCAACTTTTGTTTTTGCAGGATCAACAGTTATTCCATCTTTAGAAACAATGTGACCAAGGAAAGAAATTTGTTGCAACCAAAACTAACACTTGCTGAATTTCCCATACAGTTTCTTTTCTTTTAAGGTTTGCAAGATAACCCTTAAATGTTTTTCATGCTCCTCTTTACTTTTAGAAAACACCAAAATATCATCAATGAAAACCACCACAACCTTATCCCGGAACTCATGGAAAATTCTATTCATTAATTCCATGAATACAGAAGGTGAACTGGTTAGCCCAAAAGTCATTACTACAAATTCATAATGGCCATATCTCCTACGGAACGCGGTCTTCGGAATATCTGCCTCCTTTACCTTCAGCTGATTGTACCCCGATCTCATGTCAATCTTTGAAAAAAACTGAGCTCCCTGGAGCTGATCAAACAAATCATCGATATGAGGCAAAGGATATTTGTTCTTAACAGTGATATTATTCAAGGCTCTATAATCAATGCAAAGTCTCATAGAACCATCTTTATTTTTAACAAATAAAACAGGAGCACCCCATGGTGATGTGCTAGGTCTAATGAAACCTTTCTCTAATAAATCTTGAAATTGCTCCTTCAACTCTAAAAGTTCAATTTGTGCCATTCGATAAGGGGGTTTTGAAATTGGTTTAGCATCAGGAACTAAGTCAACAGTAAACTCAACTTCCCGATCTGGTATTATTCCAGGCAACTCATCAGGAAAAACATCAGGATACTCATTTACCACTGGCACATCATTAATCTGAACAGTTCCTTTATTTTCAATGGCGTGTGCAAGTTAACATTCATTTCCATCTTTTACAAGTCTCTCGGCCTCTTGATATGTTATCAAAAGTAAGGGTTCATTCTTGTAAACAAACTAAAAGTCTTTCTGAAAAGAAACTTCTTTAGCTCTACAGTCAATCTTAGCATGGTAAATAGAGATCCAATCCATACCCAGGATAACATCAAACTCTACTAGAGGTAGAACAATAAGGTTTGCAAGTAGGTTATTTCCACAGATAAGGATAGGAAGATTCTTATAAATTATTTTTGCCTCGACACTTCCCCCAGGTGTTTTTACCAAAAGTTCAGGAGTCATTTCTTGAGATGGTATTCCCATTTTACTAGAAAAGGTTTCAGAGATGAAAGAATGTGTAGACCCCGAATCAAACAACACACTGGCATAATCTGAGAAAACAAACAATTTACCTGCTACAACTTCATTTGATGGCCCGACATCTGCTGAAGTAGTTGCAAAGGATTTCACCACCCCTTTCTGCTTGTAGTCTAACTGCTTCCCATCACTCAAGCTCTTTGTCGGACACTCGTTTGCATAGTGACCCATCTCATTGCACTTATAACATTTCACTAACTGTAAATCAAATTTGTTCTTACCTTCACCTTGATCCTTTTCAGTGCAATTACGAGCCTTATGTCCCATCTTAACACATCAGTAGCACTTCCAGAATTCAGATGACATTCCCCAGCATGCCTTTTGCCACATTTATCACAAACAGTAAACATAGATCTCTTACTATCAGACTTTTTTGAAGAATTCTTACCTTTTTCCTGCCACCTCGGTCTCTTCTTCTGATGGTTGTTATAGAACACTTGGTCATCGGAAAACTCCATTTCCACCTTCTCAGCACATCGAACAAGATTTCATAACTTTTAAACTCACGAGAAGCTAATGCCCTTCGATACATTGGCTTTAATCCTGAGTAAAAACGATTGATTTTACTATCATGGTCTCGGATAAAATTTGGAGCATACCTTGCCAATCGAGTGAACCTTTCCTCATAGGCAGCCACTGGGTCTTGCTCTTGCCTCAATTGCATGAATTGCTTTTCCATCCTAAGTCGAACAGCCTTAGGAAAATACTTCTCAAGAAACATACCTTTGAATTCATCCCAGTCAAGAGCATCAATCTCATCGGCGTCCCTGATATTCTTAACCATAGACCACCACTGATCTGCTTCCCCCTCCAAACGGTAAATAGCAAGACTAACCTTTTGATTGTCTGAACACCCCATGACATCAAAAATCTTCTCCAGTGCTTTAATCCACCCTTCAGTTAGCACAGGGTCAGATGATCCTCTGAATGATGGTGGATGTTGCCTCATGAAATGTTCCACCACTGACATGTTCCTCTGCGGTTGGTCTGGCTGATCTCGTGTATGGATACCACCGCCATTTATCGCTTGAGTCAACTGAGCCATTACTGCAAAAAACTATTCAGTTCCAATTCCGACCATTTCTGGATGCTGATTCGGAAGGTTATTTCCTTCTGTATGCCTTCCTAGCACTGCTTCCCTGTTTCCTCTGCGGAAAACCATTCTAAACAAACATGTCTTAGATGAAGCAACATGGTAATCTTTAAATGCTATATCATTTCAAAAAAAAAATATTTTTGGATAATCATTTAATAGAATTCTAACTCCTAAAGTTATCTAAACCGACCTTTGATACCAACTATAAGGCCCCAGCCTTAAACCTTAATTAATCTTGAGTTATTACAAGATTACACATTGAGGATCTTTTCGGGTTTAGAGTTTTACAGAATTAGATCATAAAACATGCATTACATTCCACATATAAACAAAGTGGTTACATAAAGATAGTATTCTCCATTCCCATCAATGGAAACACATTTAAAATAAAACAAGGATTATTTCTTGACACATCCTTGACTCTATCATCTTATCATGTACCTTTCCCTTGACCTGTGAAAAACATTTCAAAAACTTGGGATGAGCATAAAAACTCAGTATGGGTTATAAAAACATGGAAAGGAAACATGGGTACATACATACATAAGAGTGAAATCATACATTACCCATAAAACATAATCACTTTAACATACCTCATCAAGTCATGAATAAATCATAGAAATCATAAGACATAAAGGTAACTTGAGTCATTCATAACATTCTTACGTAGGGAGTAACCCTCTTGGTTACGTTTGGAATAACCATCACAGTATATTCCCTAAAATCTCATCGGAGAAACCTTAACGTTTCACTCCTTCGTGTTACCCAATGCATTAGAGAGCTATAACGGGCTCACCCGCCATTAGTTTATCACGGAACCACCCTTCTTCATATTAATGCCCAAGAACCATAACATAATCATATCACATAAAACATGCATAAAGGAAACATAACATTTCCACATTTCAATCACGAGATATCAATACAACACATTGATATAATAAAAACATTATGAAAACCATTTTCAATACCAAAGTAAAAGAAAATTAAAACATGGTATTTATTTTTCTTTTAAATAACAAGCTGTATTTACATCTTCATCCCAAAAGTAAATAGGTAGGTCATATTCATTAAGCATATTTCTTGCTATTTTTGGAAGGGTTCTATTTCTTCTTTCCACTAAACCATTCCCCTGGGGTGTTATATGAGCAGAAAAGTTATGATTATATCCATTGTGTGAGAAATAAGATTCAAATTCATGATTTTCAAACTCACGAACATGATCACTTCGTAGAGTTTTAATCTTAAGTCCGGTAGGTTTTCTACAGACTTGGAGTTTTTATCAATGTAAGAGCAAGCTTCACATTTCTGAGCTAAGTAGTATACCCAAGTATATCTAGAAAAGTCATCTACTAGAACATAGACATAATGCTTCTAATTTAAGCTAGAATATCTAGATGGTCTAAATAGATCCATGTGAACCAACTCAAGAGGTTGAGAAGTTGAGACTTCTTTCATTGATTTAAAATATACTTTATGCTGCTTTCCCTTTTGACTTGGATTACAAAAATTTTCATTTGGAAACTCAATATTAGGAAGGTCTCTAACTAAGTTCTTCCTAGATAGTTTTATAAGTGAGTTTATATTGTAGTGTCCTAATATTATATACCATAACTAAGACTCTTTATTAAAATCATTTAGACAGGTAACATTTTGCTTAGGTAAAAAACTTAAATCAACAGCATAAAAATTGTCATTCCTTAATGCAGAAAATGCTAAAACATTTTTAGAGTTAAAAAAATTATAAGAATCATTTTCACACTTGAAATTAAATCCATCATCACACAATTGATAGATACTTAACAAATTATATTTCAGTCCATCAACAAATAAAACATTGTAAATTAAAACTGAATTAGTGTTACCAATTTTTCCTAGGCCGATGATCTTTCCTTTAGATTTATCTCCAAAGGCGACATAGCCTCCATCATCCTTTATTAATCTCTTGAATCATGAGTAATCTCCAGACATATTTCTTGAACATCCAATGTCCAAATACCATGTCATCTTGTGGGAACACTTCAAACAGGTGTCCTACAAATCTACTTTAGATAGGAAATGATTTTGGTACCCAGATCATATTAGGTCCATATAGGTTAGCCATCAATGATTTTGGTACCAAAATTTGTCTTATGGGTCTCATATAATTTTCAGAATCAAAAGATTTTGAGAGATAAACTCTATTTAATCTATAACTATATGAATAACTAGTTGAATCATATGAATGTTTAGAACTAGCAGTATTCTGCCCAGATTTAGGAATAAATCTATTCTTAATAATCAGCCTCTGTCCAGGTTTGTATCCTATTACAGTAGTGTATTTTGGTGAGACTTTCATTCCTAGAATTTGAGTTAGTATATCCTTTCCATTTTTAAACTTCTCAAAGTAATTTCTATGTTTCTCCTTAGACATTTTTAGTTCTGTTTTCTCCTTTAACAGTTGATCATTCTTCAAATTTTCGATAGTATGTTCGGTTTTAACAGTTGTAGTGAGAGCATGTTGTTTCTTCAATGATTTGTATTTATCCTTAAGTTCATTGCATGTCTCTTCCATCATATTACAATATTAAAATAATTACTCACTAGTCATGTTTTCATAATCAGAATCAGATTTAGTTCTAGAATAATAGGAATTTAAAGCAGGAGTATCTAAGTTTACCTCAGATGTGTTTGTCATGAAACACATTTTGGTGTGTTTCTTTTCAGAATCCGACATTTCATATTCACTTGTGCTATCTTCAGAAGAACTACAGTTAGCCTTCATATATTTCCTTTACTTATTGTCCTTGTAATCATATTTCATCTTGAATTTTATCTTTGGATAGTCTTCTTTAATGTGTCTTTTTCATATTCACTCGTAGCAAACAACTTCATCACTTTTATCTGGTTTTTCCAGTCCTCCCTCCAATGTCCCTTATTTTCATACATTCCTTTGTAATTTCATTTTATGATGAATTTATTCTTTCTATAAAATTTCATAAACCTTCTAGCTATTTGAGCCATTTCAACATCACTGTCAGAGTCTGAGCTTCACTTGTTGAACTGTCAGTTTGTATTTGATCTTTTTCTATGTCCTTGCTCTTTGACGCAGTAGTAATAAAAGCAACTGATTTCCATTTTGGTTAATTGTTTTCCTCTTTATTCACCTTGATATCTTCATCATACAACATAAGCTTACTAATGAGTTCTTAGAAAGGTAGAGCAATAATTTCACATAACTCCCTAATTGAAACAGATTTGCCTCTCCATCGGTCTTGTAGACATCTCAAGATTCTCATAATTTGTTCCTTTCCATGAACAACCTTTCCTAGTGAATTTATTGTATTGACTATATCATCGAACCTGGGATAATTATCAAAAATAGGTTTATTAGTCTTCATTTTAAAATTATCATATTTAATAGTATAAATATTTAATCTCATTTCTTTATCATTAGTAGTTCCTTCATGAGAAACACCTAAAGTATCCCAAATTTCATAAGCAGTTTTACAAGAAATAAATTCTGTTAAATTCCTCATCTCCTAGACCACAGTACAAGGAATTCATAACATTAAAATTATTATTATATGCATTCTTTGTAGGTTACTCCCATATTGTTCTTTCAGTTTATTTAATTTTATATTGTGACTCTATAGCAGTCCAGATATCAAAACCCATTCTCTCTAAATGAATTTTCATATTCAATTTACACTGAGCATAGTTTGTACCATTGAAGAACGGTGGCTTGATAGTAACATAACCCTCTAGTCTATTATTCATAACTAGATTTTAGAAAATAGTTTTAAAGAGATAAAAATTTAGGACTAATAGTAATTAAATATATTTAAAGATGTAACTAAAATCACAGTTGAAAAACATAGTATTTAAAAAATCCTTTAACAAAAACGGCCTCTGATACCAAATGTTGCTCGGAGTGGATACTCAACAGGGGGGTGAATTGAGTTACAATTAAAATATTTGTTAAAATAATGCCTATTTATGATCGACCAATTTATAAAACATGTTACACTGTAGTGAATTTATACATATTGTAAATGTTCACTTAGCTTCTCAAAGATTGATTAGGTCTCAGTTAATTTAACCACAAGATTAAACAAACATTTGAAACTAACCTACTAATTTATAGTAAGTGTAAACACATTCTAATTTAACTATCAATGTAGCATTAAAATATTTTTTTATTTCAAAGTAATAGCAGCGTAATATAAAAGATATATGCAGTATAAATTAAAATTAAACTAAAGATGGACAGAAGATAAAACAAGAGGTTCAGTCTCAAAACAAGACATAGTCCTCTCAAATTTATATAAATTTTATCCACACCATGGATCAGGGTTAACAGTAGTTTACAAAACTGTCTAGGACATGCAGGGACCTCTACCACTGTTCTTCAAGGGAGAAAAAATAAATACCTGGCCCCATATGGACCTCTTCAACAGTTGACGTGGGTAAACAAGAGTTAAGAGTTTTGGTGTGAGGATTTTGATATCCTCTAGATCAGTACATGAGATAGTGTGTGTGTAATTTATATAGAGTAAACCACACTACTCAAAATTAAATATACAAATCACTTAGAGAGAACAGATAAGAGTTTAGAAATCTCTAGTGATTATAAATGCAACTTAGGACTCATTGGATTTAGCAGAAATGCTTCAGAGTCCTTCTCCGATTATTCTGTTGAAAAATAGAGGGTCATGGTTCTGCTTTTGTTTCACCAGTGAGAATGATCTCTTGATTCATCATGTGTTCTTCACTGGTGTTGGATTTCACGTTTGAGAGTTCTTTGAAAGTCTTAAAATCTTTTTCGTGCTTAGGATTTTTCTTCTAGTTCAGCACAGTGCAATCGGGCGTATGTATGTTCTTCTTATCGTATCGTCACACCCACATACATGTACCTCATCTCAATCTTCCTTATATTCCACGAATTCTGGTTGTAGGAATGATTCCTTTTTCATAAGTATGAGATATGGTTTCCTGAAATGCCAACAACTATAATTTAATAACATTAATTGCATTAAAAACAACAAATATGACCGTTATAAATATTAAAATAATATTGACAAAAAGTTAAGAAACTGTGTCACAGTGATTATGTAAACGATGACTTTTTCACATTATATGCTTCATGGTATGTGGTTCACTGTATGTGCTTCATGGTGTCTCCATGTCACAGTGTGTAGCTCACGGGGTGTCCTCCACGATGTCTGAGTCACGGTTTGTCCTTCATGGTGTCTGGGTCACAGTGTGTCCTTCATGGTGTCTGTGTCATGGTTTGACTTTCACGGTGTTTGGGTCACAGTGTGTCCTTCACGATGTCTCTATACTAAGACAAATATCTATATTTAGACATAGACATAATATGCAGAATATGGATTAAACTTAACCAATAGAGAGTAAGAGAACTTGAATAATAAATATAAAGGCTTGTTAATATAAATTATATTTATGACCATGCATAAGACTTGTAAATAATAATGAGAGTAATTAACATCAATAAGATTTTTTATCATTAAAACATGATGTGTAGTTATTATTGAGATTGGAGATCATTAACAATATGGTCAATTATGATTGAGATTAATTAACAGTAATAGGATTTCTGATCACTAAAACAAGATTAAAGCATGAGGAGTCCAACAATTTTTTTTAATCCGTATGTAATATTAGAATATACATACCTCAAATCCTAATCAGACATAACAAATAGTTCTCAAAAATAAATTGAATATGAGTCTTATCAGATTAGGAATATGACTATAAATCATTGAATTCCTAAAATATAATTCAATTATATGAGATAAACAATTGAATAATATGGGAAAAATAATAATAAAGTAATACTACTAACATTAAAAAATTAAGTTTTTCCCCAATTGTGATTATCTCATACATGAATCGTAGAATATAATAATCATATGAATCGTTTTATTTTTGACTAAGACACTATAGTTATAAAACATAAAAATGATAATAAAAATTAATATATAAAAAAAATCAGAACAAAATCTAATATCAAAACATATTACCTTCACTTCAACATATTTGATATTATTCGGTGTCTTTATCGATTTTTATTCCTTGTTAATTATTTTTCCATGAACTGATTTTTAATATATATATGAACTAACAATACATATCTAAACAATGAGATTAAAATATAATTATCTGATAAAAAACTAAAATAACATAACTTTGTAATAAGTTGGATTTTTTTTACGAATATTCCATATTAAAGAGAAAATCCAATATAAGGTGCATTCACATGGGCATAATACACCCAACATCTAATGCCTCGTTCAATACAAAATGTTCATAATTAATGACATTATAATGATCATTAGATTATAATTTATATTCTTACTTATCATGGAATTGAATAAACCAGCACTGAAACATCGTATGTGATAGTCTCTCACACATATATTCAACTCTTTGAGGATTATTCACATGTAGTAATTGTATGGAAATGTATTCTGGATCTATTATACCTTAAATTTTTCTACATTATGTTTTTAGAAGAAACATGTGTAGATCCATAATATAAAAATAATATATAGTTAGTCAAATTAAAATCGTATTTTATTAAAGAAATAAAAATTCAGATGACCATTTACTTATATGGTAAAAAATTGCACCATATTTAGGCCGAGCTCTTCAAAATCCACAAGATAAATGCTATATTAATTTTTTATTGTCAATGGATATTCATTTCGGTATATACCGTTCATCATCCAAGACACGTAGATATAATTCAATGAAGAAGATGTCGTAGATAATCATGGTATCCCATGAGAAATATCTGATGTATCTACAATCCATTGTTCATGAACATTTTTTTTTCATTTGTGAAGTTTATTTTTCTTTCATATAATCTTATATAATTTAATTTACACAAAATATTATTATTAATTTTGAATCATTTGTAACTAATAAATTAAAAATGCATACCTCATATGAAATATAACTTATCAAACCAGTTGGACAAAGTAAAAAATTACCCATATAATCACTAACTCTGGTGAACTCGGCAGTAGAAAATGGTAGTAGAACATTAGGATCTACAATATTGAGTACTGATACTCTAGCCTGACCCATTTGTATAGGTTGGTGATGTACATAATCCCCAAAAACATGCATGAGTCCTTACACAACAATATGTATGCGAGTATCTCAAGAAAAAAACTCACAAAATACGTTTTGGTCCGAGAGAGATGGTGGAGAATCAATATTAGAAGATGAGGCAGGGTAGTCTAGGTGATAATTCAGGGAAGGTTGAAAGATGAAAATGTTATAATAGTTTTAATAATTTATAATATTAACTAACTAATAACAAATAAATAATATACCTGGGAAGGTTGCTCATACAGGGTGGGGTAGGCAAATGGGGTAGGGTAGTCTGGGTGAGCAGACTAGAAATTATAAAAAATGAAAAATTTACATTAGTGATTATAATTTATAAAATAGTAAAACTGTTAACAAATAAATAATATACCTAGTAAGACTGCTCATACAGTGTCGGGTATGGAGATCGGGCAAGGTAGTCCGATAAAGCATGCTGGAAAGGCTGAGAAATGAAAAACGTATATTAGTGATTATAATTTATAAAATAGAAAAACAAATAAGCAATAAATTACATAACTTAGAAGGCTGGTCATATGGGTTATGGCTTGCAGAGAGTGTATGGTAGTCCGAGTGAGCAGGTTATGAAGGCTAAAAAATAAAAAAGTTAAATTAGTGTTTATAATTTATAAAATAGAAAAATTTATAACAAATAAATAATATACCTGTGAAGGCTGCACCAACTGTGACTATCATTCCATGTGTTCTAACAAAACCTTCTGCACTCCTGCTTGAATTTGATCACCACTAAACTGTTTCTTATCATTTATCTTTGCTTTTAAGGATTCTATTCCAGGGTCTTTTTATTGCTTACTCTTACCGAAAACCTTTAATATACTAACACCCACATGATATCCTATAACAGAGCCAAGGTGTTTTTCATTTCACAATGCAGTGTCTATGATGTCCAACCAACCCTCGGGGATAAAATATCCTTGTGTCTCCTCCTCTTGGAGTTCATCCTGAAATGAAAAATAAAAATGTTATATTATTATTTATAGTGAAAAAATAAGAAAATATGTAAAAAATAAATAATATTTAGATAAAAGATTATCAGTTACTTGCTTATCTTCCTCTGTTAGATATTGTTCATTTATCCTTCTTCATGCTTGTATCCATTTTCCATGGCGAGCGAGAGGAGACAGAGGACCAAATTGGACCTCTTCTGAACCACTACTAGATCGTGCTCTTAAGGCTTAAAGATTTTCTTCATTCATTTTATTCTATAAATACGAGTACCCCCCACATGATAAAGTATGAGTGTATACATTTCAAAACTATATCTTTTGAAGATATATCCGGAATGAATGTTATATAAAAATATGACACTAGGTAATAAGAAAATTATATAATAAATTTTACATTATTAAAAAATTAATAAAACCAGAATTTTTTTTTCATTACAACTATCAAAAAATCACTTCCATGTATCTGCATTTATTAAAGGATACTTGAGGCATGGGTTTTAATACCTTCACTTTCAAAAAACATAATTTTTTCAGTTTTGTTTTGAAACCAATTTATCGAACCGCTGCTAAAGAGATATGCCTTTTCTTAATTTCTTTAGTTTACTCAATATTAAATGACATCTATAATTGAATAAATAAAAATATGTCATTTAAAATATAAAATATTTAAAAATGCCATAAAAAATAAATTAATATATTTTACCACCATGGCCTCCCAATGTTGTTGTTTCACCATCCTGTCCACTAACTTCCTATCAGGATATAATATACTAATCTTGTAACAGATCTACATTGTTGTATAATTGAAAAAAAGAACTGTATTTGGGACAATTGCATTAATATCATCATTAAAACAAATATTTACTCTATCATCATTATGAGAATGTGATTGTTTTAGTAAATTTTTAATACAACGTTTACCGACTTGAAAACATGATTTTGAAGTAGTAACATGATTTTTCTCCTCTGCCGAGGACGCATTAGTAGTCCTGCAAAAAAAATTGTATATTAATAGTTTTATTCCACTAAATAAGTATATTTATGAATATTTAATAATATGGAAAAATAGATATACCTTGATAACTAATCCCCTATATCTGTATGTGACATTTCTACTAAAATGTTTAATGAAATTTTATATACATGCATATCATTAGAAAACTCAATATTTTGAAAAAAGAAAATCAATATGTTTGTATAAAAAGAGGCATGTATTTCTATGTTTCAATAAAATATTTACCATAAAAATTACGAGACCAATTTAGAGTTTTCCCACATTCTGTTATCATGAACATTATGTAGTACAAGCGTAGTTTCTGTCATATACTCACTGTAATCATTCAACAATTGCATAATAAATGAATCAGTCTTATGTAAATTGCTAACATCATCAGCATCACCCTCATCACCCAAATTGTATCTTTTTATTTGATAGAAAACTAACCACTATTTAATTGTTGGATCAATGGCATAAAATACATTCTTTGTATGTGCCGCCATGATAAATGGTTCATCATTATAATTAAATCATTTCAAATCATCCAGTTTAAAATCATATTCATCATGTTTCACAACACAATTACTATCAACCCAATTACACATAAAAACGTTGACTTGATGTTTAATATAATCAATTTCACGTATGTATTCTAGAACTCCAAAAAAAGGAATTGAAACAAAAATTTGGTTTTTATCTTTGTCACTCAGAAAATTCACATCTTCAGAAAAAACCATCAAACCACTATTCTGAACACTACTCATGTCATTCAGGATTTTTGTGTAAACTATGTTGCCATTGATATCAAAACTATACCATGTGATCACATTAAGACTTGGTCCCCCTGCTAACCACTTAAATTTTATTGATTCAGATATATCTAGGGTTACAATTTCATTAAACCAGGACAAAAATGTCTTATTAGGCTCAATCATCAACCAATTTTAATTTTTTTATGATATCATAATGGTAATTTAGAAATATTTGAGGATATATATGATTGAACCGCATATGTTTTTTCTAAATGTATAAAATTTACTATATCACTTCATCACGTGGAATGAAAATTATCTTTCAACCTCTACCCCCTCTACATGTACTATCAACTATCATATGTCGAGATACAGGAAGATCAATATGCTCCACCTCATATAAATAATAAGTACAAAACTCAATCACCTTTTCGGATACATATTTCTGAACAATAGAGGGGTCTGGTTGATAAGGATTTTCAACATATCCTCTCCAAATTTTTATATATCATTCAAAAGGATATATCAATATTAAATAAACAATCCCACATATTCTTATCTCAAGCACAAAATGAATCTATAGATGAACCATTATATTAAAAAATGTGTGTAGGGAAATACATTTATAGTGGACATTGAATAAGAATTTTTTCATTCTCCAAGTCATCAATCAATTATGGATCAATAAATTTGATACAAATTGATATGGCATAAATTACAGAACTTTATGATAGTCTTTCTGATAGATGTCAAAAATATACCATGCACTTGTACTTGTAGAAGTTGTGAATCAACACATGGAAATCATGAGATTTAATACATTTTAATTTAAAAACCTTCAATGACACCAAATTATTCAAATTTGATGAAAAAAATATGTGTACTTTAATACAATGAAGAAACTGAAAAAAAAAATCATCGTTTCAAAATTAGTAAATGTGTGACAAATTGGACGTACATATGTACTGTTTCATTTCACAGTGGGAGCTAACTCCAAATATATTCTCATTAATATCAATTCCAATCTAGCATTCAGTCCATAATTTTACTTTCCTTTTATGTCTTATAATTATTCAATAATGTTGTCACATATGTTTATCTCAAAATGAAAAAAATGATGTTATGTTTTATCTCTAAAAATATCCAATAAGGCAGTTTAATGAAATAGACTTCTTCTTTGAGATATTTCTTTGAAAACCAGAACTTATTTTATTTCCAAATGTTGATTCAATATCTTTCACCAGGTCATAATATTCTTTATATGACAATGATCAAGGGGGAATGTTGTATTCTTTTAATCCTTAAAATTATTTTTTCAATATAGGATTAGGATGATTAATTCAAAAAAATCTTCGATGTCTAGTGTACATTGTCTTTCATCCTTTATAAAATTAATAATATGATCTCTATTCTTTACAAATTTGACATAATTTATGTCTCTTAACACTAAATCCAGATATGTTTCCATATATAGGAAATTGATTATCTTGAACATTATTATTTCATGAAAATGAAAATACTCTTTACTGTATGCATCAAAAACATTAACTCGTTCCTCCCATAGAAGTTCCAAATAATCAATCAATGGTGAAAGATACCAATCAATATCATTTCCTAGTTGTTTTGGTCTAGAAATAATCAAGCTCATCATAAAATATTTTTTCTCCATACATAGATGTGTGGAGAAGTTGTAAACTACAATAAAAATAGGCCATGAACTATTTTGGATACTAACTTCAATAAGGATTCATTCAATCAGAACATAATCCCATTGTGAGATTTTTATCTTCACTTCAAAAATCATGAATTATTTATCAAAATTTTTCCACTGTGGTGAATCGGAAATGTGATGTAAGTTTCCATCACAGATGAACTAATATTAATTCCATATTATCCTTTTTTTCGTCAATTGAATTTGAAAATTGATGCTTTAAGTGAGGAATTATTTGGAGGAACCAAATTTCTTTTGAAAGTGTTTTAATTCTGGTACCAAAAATGAATCAAAATTGAAATATCAGAATTGTATGAAAAAAATTGGATGATATCATTGGAAATTAAAATTTGATTTTTCATGATCTTAAATGAAATCACATGAGAATAAACCTATTTTTACTTTTCCCATATATCATATAACATGATGTCACATGTGTAGGAAAACATGAAAAATATTCATTTTCATTCCTATACAGCACACAATCATTGGGGCAAGGCTGTATCATATTATACCCCAGTCCCACTAGGCATAATATTTTCTTCTCTTCATAATTGGAATCTAGAAGTCTGTTTCATTCAAAAAGTATCTCTGTTTAAATATAAAGTAAGATAGTGAATCTTTTATCACTCCACCCATTTTTTTTATTTTATGTAAAATAATATCAAAACTGCTGATAACAATGAATATTTACTACAACCTAGGAATAATGGTTTATCAGAAAATCCATTCAATCATTCAATTGTTGTTGTTGTTTAGATGGTTTCAACACCTAAATCATGAATTAATTATTCAATATGATCCTCTAATTCAAGATGAAAAATGTAATCAACATTGGATGATGAATTTTTAGTTATTTCACCATTCTAGAACAAACATGCATAATTAAGTCTAAAACCACAGAAAATGAGATGTTCATTGATTTACTTGGAGTTTAGCCTTCTTATATTTTAACACTTCACACATGGATGTAAAATCAAATAGTTGTTTTGAAGAGTTAATTTAGAAAATTCCAAGAATTCATCCACTCCTTTTCATAATCACCCGTGGTTCTTCATAAATGTATCCAATTATGATCCATTAAATATTTGATATCACAAAATTCATGGAGAATATAATAAACATATAAACACATAAATAAATAAATATATATATAGTTACAAATAAATTGTAAAAAACACATTAAATAAAAACTTTTGGTAATCAGATATAAAAAATCAGATAAGAAACACAGTTACAAATAGTAAACATTTAATTTTCATTTTATATACATTTATTATATTGATATTATAATAAAATTATAATATCAATCTTCTAAAATTAATTATTTTATTTTACATAGTGGTTTCATTATTTTGATGTATCATGTGTCAAATGTATTAAATAATTCATTAATTTAATGAGATGAAAATTAGTTATAACAAGTAATATGAAATATTAATTAATGTAAATCTTCATATTATATGTGAAATCAATCCAAATACTTCCAAAATTATGAAAAATGTAATAAATACACAAATAAATTAATATATCTCATAATAATTTTGGGTGAGAGAACAACAAAATCATTTGAGGAATAATTAGTTATTATGGAGGTGGTATTTGGGGGTTACCCTCATCTTATCTATTGACACAAGAGGGGTTCCAGGTGGGGGAGAGTAGTGAAAAAGTGGCATCTAATATTTTGGTTTAGAGTTTCGTAGAGGCTGGATCTAGACACTTGTGAAGATTACATGCGTTGGTAGTGAAATGATATTAATTGATTCTGATGTATGATATAGACTAGGGATACCAGCTATGATATAGGATTTTAGATTCCTCTAGGATTCAATTAATGTAATTTGTGTTATCCAAATGACAAAATGAAATAGAACTGATTTTTTTGTAAAGACCTTATAAAGGTACACACATCACGATGGTTTACATTTTTTTAATGAGGGATTATTTTTGGATATTAAATAATCAAAATTAAATTAATTTTATTAAATAAGTTACACGCTACCAATATTTCATGAATGTGTGGGTAAGTGTGAATAAGAGCATGTTTAATTTATGAACACGTCATTTAATCATGTTTTTGTAAAATGTGGGAAAATAAAATAAACATGTTTTTAAATGAAACTAATGTAAAATAAAAACATGGATGAATGAATTTTTTATTATGATATAACATAATCAAGGAATAATTATTCTCAAGTAAAGAAAGGCATAAGAGGTGAAATAACATAACCAATCCATATCATGAACATTGTCTAATCATTTTTAGGTATAACTATTCACTATGTTCCAACACATTTTAAATAATTTATAAAATAATATGTCATGAAAATTAAAATTAAAATTAAATGATCAATGATTTATCTTTAAAATTTTATAAAACATAAAAAAATCATAATTCAACATGAAAATAGATCACCAAAAAAGCTTTTCTCTTTATAAATATTTAGAAAAATATGCATTTTATGATATATAAAAAAATTTATTAAAACAATAAAAAATAAAAAAAATAATAACCTCAAATAAAACTACAGTTAAACGTCACTCAAAATAGAATTTAAAAGGTCAAATAATCTTTAGAAGACTAAAGAAGATAATATAATGAAGAGGGAAGAGCATAGGTTGTGAACATATAATTAAATTGTCAACAATGGCGGTAGAAGATCACAAATAAAGCTTCAATGTCGTCACGAGTAATGTGAAGCCACTATTGGTTTCAGTTTTGAAGAATTAAGAAGATGAGGGTTTGATAATCCCATCATTTTTTAAATTAATTTTGACATCGGTTTATACTAAAACCGATGTCAAAAATAAAAAAAAATCTGCGTTATTTTTTCTTAAAACCGACATGGAAAGAATTCGGGATTTTTATTTTCGGCGTCAGTTTTCAAAAAAAATGATTCCAAAAATTAAAACTATGGCATTGGTTTTCATGAAAACCGATGGAAAAAACTGGTTTTTGTTCATTTTTGGCATTGTCTTTGGTATAAATTGATGCTAAAAATCAGGAAATTCTGTTTTTTGTTTTCAGTTTTAGGAAAAAGAGACACAAAATTCCACTTATAAAAATCGTTGGTGTCCGTTTTTCTAAAATATGAAACCAAAAATTTATCTCCCAAACTGTCGGCGTCGGTTTATAAAAAATGTATGTTATTAAATCAATGTTAAAACCCGTATTTCTAGTAGTTTTACCACACAAAATCATATTTTTTATGAGTAATACATAGAAATCATAAATCATAAATGTAACTTTTGGCATCTACTACATAATTATATTGAAGAATTCACAACTACGTAGGGAGATATGTTTGGAATACCCATCATAGTATATTCCCTAAATATCTTAGGAGAAACATCATCATTTACCTCCTTCACGTTACCCAATGTATTTGGGAGATATATCAGCTTCAACTACCATAGGTTTATCACAAAACCACCAATATACGTAAACAATTCCCATAAACCTACCATATTTATATTACATAAAATAATCATAAGGAACGATTACACTTCCACATTGCATTCACAAGATATAAGTTCAGGATATTGACATAATCAATTTATTTAAAACATTCAAAATGAATCGTTTTGAGTCAAAGTGTCCCATAACACACTAATTTTTTTGAATGAATTTAAATATTAAAACACTCATGTATATATACTAATGATATATAAATTAATGATATAAAATGGCAAAATTGTTATATATAAACCTTATAGGATTATAATGGTGCAAAATATCAATATATTCCTTAATAAATGAATATTGAGACGAAGTCCCTTGCCTCGTGTCTGACTTGACTCAATAATTCTTTAATAATTTGAATTATAAAAAAAGTTAATTTCTAATTAATTCAAGAACTTATTTACGTTCATAATTCCTTTTATATCACTTATTAAAACATTATAAAAATTACATAATCATTTAAGTTAATAATAATTATTTTGTTGATATTTTGTACTTGAGTCAAAATGAACATGTTAAAATTACTAATTGTCCATGTGGTCAAAATTTCATTATCCTCAAAATGATATTAATGATTTAGATATAAAATTTATTATATATATCCAACATATATATATATATAGGTATAATTGTACATAACATTAGGAGTTATGAAGTGAAATTCATCATTCACGGAGATGGTAAGTCGTACGTATGCATGAACACTACCTTAATTTCTATATCATATTTAATGGAATGAAATATTAATGATACATAGTTATATTGTAATTCCAGTAAAATATCATATATAATTTCATTAACTCCATCCTTTATATGTTTCATGTATGGCATGAACGAGTCATATCACTTTGAGGGGTGGTAGTTCGCACATCCTCAAATAAAATTTTCATATTTACCCATTATGGAATTTATAAAGGTATGATATAAATGAAAAATACAGAATTACATAGATAATATATATATATAATATATATCACATATAAATAAATGTTTATCATAATGGCCACCATAAGTGGTGGTTGGAGATATTTTAACAATCATCATTTTCTGAGGCAGTAGTTAGTCATCCACATAAACAGTATGTTTGTGTCCATTAGATGGTGGTGTTGGGATGTTTAGTTCAAATATTTCTCATAAAAACATCCTACTTTATTTATTTTAGTATTTTTGTTATAAAATAATTTTTTAAAGAGATTTTAGGGAGTATAGAATGAAAATAAAAAGAAAAGAACTTAAGAGAATATATTACCTTTAAATTGTGTAACTCCCTTTGGATTGATGCAAATGGATTTCATGAAGTGAATTATGTCTATGTTAAAGAATCGAGGTGGAATAGAGGAATTTGGGGAGCTTATTTCTATAGGTTTTGGAAGATCCAAGGGAGCTACATAGGTGTGAGTAAGGGTTTGAGGTGATAGATTTTTAAAAGGGGGAGGAAGGGATCTTTAGAAATGTTTGAAAATATTTTTATATTATAAAATGAATTTTGAATTAAAAAGTTCCCAACTCATTTAATTGGAATATAAGGGGATTATTGTTTGAAATATTCATATATAATGGGGTTTAGTGAAATTTAGAGCCTAATATTTACCTTATTGTTTATCTTTAACGTTTAGTTATCTAATTTATCTTTTACCATGTCCTCTTGTATATTCATAATATATGGTATAGTGTTTAATATAAAATTACTGAAAACCCAAAAATTGATCAGTAAGGACATTAGTAAAATAATATATGTAATTTACCAAAATATTATATTTTTAGGACTATTGTATCATTTAAAAAAATATTGATTTATTTAAAAACCCATTTATGACAATTTAAAAACTATTCATATCAAGACTTTAAAAAAAGATATAAAAGTTTTATTTTAAAAAAACAACATTAATTCAAATATAACAAGTTATATGAGTCCATAAGTTTTTTTATGGCACAAAAAGATTCAATATAAATTTGTTTTAATATTGATAATATCTTTTATTTAAAATATTCATTAATGATGTAATCTTTACATGCACATTATGTGATAAATAATTTTATTTATATGATGTCTAAAAACAATAAAAAAATATGATGATGTAATAAATATTTTTATCTTTATAATAAATATTTATAGTTGAAATGATCACTTATATAACCCTATATGAAAATCATTTTACTAAATGATATATGTTTTTAATACATTTTCATTAACATTAAATAAATTTTTATAAAGTGTCATTGTCAAATACAAGTGGCTCCATGGGGTCCAAAAATAATCCCAAGCATGCCCAGTTTCAGACATGTATCAGCCAATTGGATTAGGTCACATGATATGGTAATTTAATATTATTATATTGCTATATTTACCAGATTTACCCTTTAACCATGGTAAATTATATATTTTATGAAGTCAATATTCATAATGTCTAAAAATAAAAGTTAACTATTTAAAATTTTTGGACTTCCTGATTCCAAATATAGAATTCATTTTTTTCAAATTAAAATCATAGAAGTTATAGAAGTTAATTTTAAATTAATCCCCATTTCTAAAAAAAATAAATGTTTTAATGAAATAATTACTATCAAATGATTGACATTTTTTATGTACAATTTCAATGTGAAATTACATACAATGACCAAAATTGGATCAAATCATAAAAATATAATCTAATTAAAATTTAAAATCAATTGAAAAAAATATAACCATATAAATAAAATAGATTAAAAGGTTATTTTTAAATGAAATGCAATATTTTTCACTATTCATTAAAAAAATTAACATTATCAAAAAAATACAAAAATTTCATCCAAAGTAAATTATGATGTCCCAATTATAAACAAAAATTTTTTTTGTCATGTATAACATATATAAGTGAAAAAGAACTAGATTTAAAAAGGGTTCTCCATCAAAAGCTGATAAATCGACCTTTCAAAGAATATTAGAATATTTTTTTTCCTAAAATTGTATTCATTTACATTTTAATCCTATAACTATTATTGGATAAACATATAAACATTTTAAAAACATGAATAATCATTTTTTCAGTTCTCTTCATTCCTGCAAATACAACAGCTTAGTGGTATCTACCATTTAAATTAACATTATATTATTATATTTTTTAGTATGACTCATCATTTGGTGCTATAAGAGATTTTGGAGAAACCCATTATTTCATTTAGAGTATTCCATAAAAAATAGAATCCCCTTTAATTTAAAATTAATATTGAATTCAAAAATATTAATAAATATGAAAATTTCATATTCTTTATTTAACTGGGATGTAACATTCTTCCATATTTTGGAGAACTTTTTCATCACAATTTTAAAATGGGGCTCAATAAATTCATTAAAAGTCTCACATTAGAAAAAGAGTCAATAAAAATATCACTTTAAAAAAATAAAGGGAGGTTCAATGGCCACCCATGATAACACATACTAGGAGTCCATGTATGAAAATATAGATTTGGAGGAGAAACTATGTTTCATGTTTTGATGGGGAGTGATAGAAAAAAATTAATAAGAGAAAGTTAACAACGAGAAAAACCCGAACATGGGATGGGTTAATGATAATTGATTCCCTATTATAAAAAGTTAACCGAAAATGATTTTATTATGTTGTAAGATCCCTTTCGTAAAGATGAATATTTAATTGATGAGATTGATAAACGTGATGGGGAAATATAATTAATTTTCTAGAAGAGTTTCTCCCTTTAATATGTTTCTACGCGAACTCATATTTTCTCCAAATGAATAGTAATCGAGTTTTCTCGGTCACACCTAAAGCACTCGAATCAACTTCTAGAGGGTAATTTGATCAACAAAATGGGAATCATATATTTACCCTGTATTTATACATTAACCAAAACCAAGATGGTTAATACAAGATCAGGTAATCCCAATAATGTATAATCTTTTATAAAAATAAATATTACTATTAATCTCCAAAATTGAACAATCAATTCCAAAATCTCAAAAAAGACTATTCAATAACCAATTATCCTTAAAATTATTCAAAATAATCCAAAATAATATTGAAAACTAAAATTAAGAAGTATTTTATCACATAGTCATCTACAAAAATGTTAACATTTATCTATAAATGATATCGACTACTATTAAATATCATAGTGAAAATTAATTAAATATTCTCTCTGATAGGATAACAATTTCCTTAAATAACCCAAATTGCTATATTACCACAATAGAAACATAGATTCTTCCCAAATAAAATTCAAACCATTACTCCTCAACTGAGATCCTGTATTGTTCTATTTTCAATAAGAATATTGTGTTCCCAAAATATAGAACATCATCTAAAATAAAAATTATCACTTAATCACATAATAATTTTCCAATAGTAAGTATATCCATTTGATAAAACATATGTTCCAAAAATAATGTTATTATTGATTCATAAAATTATATAACTCAAAATAATATTTCATACTAACCAGATACTTCACGTAGTATACTGGCAGGCGACGCACCAATGTCACCCTTTAGTTATGGGTTCAATTCCAGTGGCATTGTCCGACGTGATGGGTTGTCCCCCATCTCATGTGATATCCCATTTTATAAAACTCAAAAATAAACCTAAAATGATTTACCTCAATGTTTTTTCTTATACCTCTTAGTTTCCTCCCAACTCATTATGAACTCAATATATTAATTCATGAAGTCTTATTCATATTGAATTTTTTACCTCCATGTGATAAAATAACAATATTCCCGAGGAATGAACATAATACCTTGATCATGGTTGTGACATCCCGGTTCTGGAAGCCACCTAGATGAGCCTTGTACCTGGTTGTTCAATGGACTCAAGCGCATTTCACCAAACGATAGCGGCTGCCGACTAGCAGCGAGGGCTTTGGGTGTTATAGTAGGGAAAATATTCCTTCATTGGAAGAGTACACAGCAGAAATAGATAAACAAGTAATAACAAACGTAGTGAATAACCAAAAATAATAAACAGTAGAAGACTAAATCAAAAAACTAGAGCACATAAGTATATATTGGCTGATGCAATATAAAACTATAGGAAAACATCTAAACAAGTCACAATGCCGAAAACACAAGAGTTCCAAAAAAAAGTACAAAATAAAAGTAAATAGCTCCTCAGCATCGCAAGCCAAAGAATTTTCATTTGCCCTCCTACATCAAGCTATAAAGTTCCAGAAGTCTAAGGGCACATTCCATTGGCTATACCTACAACAACATAGTCTTCTTGGGCCCAAAATCATGTCCCAAATAGTCTGTGAGATAATATCCCAGTAGGAAACCACCCTATGATTTATACCTAACAGTCAATGAGTATATGGCAAGTAAAAGAACACTAAGTAGTAAAAAAACAACAAGGAGTAGGCAGTAAACAGAAAGTAGTGATGCAGGAAGATACACAATAGTAATCAATCTAAAACCAACAAAAACCGTAAGAAAAACAACTAACACAAGAAGGAAACCCTCTGGGAAGTACCCACAACCATCCCCTCTGGTCATCACAATGAAGTACCACAACACTCTAGGAAGTGCACTCAGCCTAACCCCTCTATATTGGTCCTAAGAATTATGAGACACTCTGGGGAAGCTCACTCAGTAAATTCCCCTTATAGTCTTGGGTAGTCAAGGAATCTATGCGAAAGATCATGCGGTCTAACCCTCTTAGAACCAAGGTCTAGAGACTCTCTGAAGAAGCTATCTCGCTCAATTCCTCTTATAGACTAAGTTATACCACATACTCTCTGAGGAATCTCACTCGATCAATTCCTCTTCTATCCTTGGAAGGTTCTTAACAGAAATCAAACACAGTAACACTCTCTAAGGAAGCTCACTCGATCTACCCTCCTGTAGTCTATAAATTATAAAGGCACTCTGAGAAGCTCGCTCGGTCTATCCCCTGTCGCCTATAATTTATAAGACTCACTGAGGAAGCTCAATCTGTCTACCCTCATGTAGTATATAAAGTCAAGGACTCTCTAGGAAGCTCACTTGGTCTATCCCTTATAGTCTATAACACTAGGTTCTCACAGCCCCGTTCCATTCAGTGCATGATAATGCTATATGGCCAAAGTTCACCTACGGAGCTGCATGGATAACCAAAGCACACCTACAGAGCTACTTGGTTAAAATTCTACAAGGAAACAAGAATGTAATGCCAAACACTCCATCCTATAGACACAAGTCAAGGAAACAGTCATAATGTCCAAAGGCTAGAAAGACCCAATGTTCGTAAACAGAGCAAAGCATGGGAAAAACATCCAGGCACAACAATTTATCCTCTAACATGACTAAATTTACCTCTACATAAGCATACACGCAAGGAAGGAAAACAACAAAGGAAAAAAGGTAAACACCCCATACCCCGTTCATGGGTATTGGTGGGATTTGCACCTAAAACTCAAGAATTTTGAACGGTAACGCACAAACCTCCAACCACAATCCTAGGAGATCGATAAACATGAACCACGATGACTGATTCTCCATAGAACGTCGAAGATCTGAGAAAACACCCAAAGTGTTCAAACTAAGAAAACATGAGAAGGAGGGGGAAAAGGAAACATGGCCCAAGCAGAAGGAAGAAATAAATGTTGCGATTATAATGCAATCGACGGTGCTCGAATCGGATAATGGATAGAGGAATGATGGCTCATTGAAGATCCACAGATTCCCAACGCTCTCGGATGTACAAGACCTAGAAGAAGACGTTTATGGTGATCAGGCACGACCCCGGTCCGATTACTGAAAATAAAGAAAGTACATAGTGTGTACTTTTAGAGTAGATGGCATGTACTAGGCCTTTCCATACACCGCCAAATTGGCCCCAACATCACCCTACACACCATGTGTGTGGCCCAGACACGGCCATCACACGGATTCGAGCTGGAAAAGAGTACAATGTGTGTACTCAGAAAGTACACGACGTGTACTTTAAAAATTTTCAGAAAGTTCATTTTTTCTAAAAAAACTCCAGAATAAGAAAGCATTCCTAAAAAATAGAGATCTGAGTTCTTCTAATGCTTTCCACCTAGTTTCATCGTCATCTGGTTCACATTTGTAGAAGGTCCATGCATTGCAAAAATGATTTAGAGATTCTTCAAAATAATTTCCTTCCTTTATCCAAATACACCTTGTAAATCATGGGTTATATGGGTGTATACAAAAAAATTGTTTGGGAAATTAATCATGTATGATATATAATTAAAAACATCTGATAAAAATAGTTTTTAGAAAATATTCGAACAGATTTTGAAATGAAAGATTCAATCAGTGGTACTTTTATAATACCACATGTATGTATTACAATACTATAAATTTAATGCCTTTATAAATAGGTTATGTAAATGTCATCTTATTCTACACCATTTCCAAAATCATAATATGCTTTAAAATCCTGTGATAAGGTAAAATATGTAAAAATGAATCGTTAATATTTACATTTCTTAAAAATATGATAATATAGAGAAAATATGATTTGATTAAGTACAACCCATGATACATGATGGTATGGAGGTATAACGGAGGTGTTTGATATCTCAAAAAAAATCCTGCAAGAGAGCTGTATGTCAGAAAGTGTTTCAGAATCATCTGGATGTTACTTTGCAATAATCATTTTAAGAAAGTCATCAGGAAGAGATAAAATTTTCATTTCAGGTCCCCCTCCTTCAATTTGTAAAATACATTCCTTGATCTGAAAAATTTATAAAATAAGGATTTAAATTATGCAGTAGACATAGGGACAAACCATGTGTGTAATAAAAATTCATAATCCCTATCATTTTCTAAACCAACCTATGATACTAACTGTAATGCCCTAACATTAAACATAACATAATGTTGAATTATATTAATAAATAATATCGAGGAAATTTTTAGGTTTAGTGTTTTTTAAAATTAGTCCATAACAATTACATTAAATTTCAAAATTTACAATTTCGACACTTCTACTCTATCGAATGTTTTTTAACAGTTATAAAAATTTTCAAATAAAACAATATTTCATTTCTTTTTATAAATATTCTTGATTATTTCATTCACTTACCCTTTGATATAACCTATTAAAAAAGATTCAAAAATAAACATGGGATAAGCATTAAAATATTAGTAATGGTTATAAAACAATGAACGAAAACACTTGTTCACCAACACATACAAATAAATGAAATCATATATTTAAATCATTAACATGCCACAAAAAATCATAAGTTTTATGAATAACTCATAAAATTAATAAATCATAAAATAAACTAGTAGAATCAATAACATACATAGATTGTATCGTACATAGATACATTGCGAGTTACGTTTGGAATACCCATCACGATATATTCTCTAAAACTCATAGGAGAAACCTCAACGTTTACCTCCATCATCTTACCCATTTCATTTGAGGGTTATCTCGGGCTCACCCACCATAGTTTTATCATGGAACCCCCTATATAAGTAAACAATTCCCTATAACCATACAATAATAATGACACATAAAACTAGCATAAATGAAAGATAATCTTTCCAGATTGCAATAACTAGATATCAGTTCAAGATATTGATATAATAAATTCATTTAAAACATTCAAAAATAATTGTTTTGAATCAATGTATCCCATACCACTCTGAATCATTTGAAATTTATTTACAATTTAAGACACTAATTTCCATACAAATAAATTCGTAAAATCATTTCTAAAACATGTACATGAAAGATAAGTATTTATTTGATTAAATCATTAAAACATTTAAAATGATGTCTTAGTTAAAGAAACCTTTACCACAAGAGAAACTCTTGAATTAAATTAATTAAATAATAACATCAACGAAATCAATAAATATCATGAGAATATAGAAATTCATGATATAAAATGTCGAAATGGTTTTATATACACCTTATAGGATAATAAAGGTGTACAATATCAAGATATGCCTCAATGAATGGAGACTGAGTTGAAGTCCCTTACCTCTTGTCCGACTTGACTCGTTTGTACTTTAAGCATCTAAATAATAATCTAAAGTTAAGTTATAATTATGTAAAAACCATTTTAATGTTTATTATTCCATTTATATCACTTATCACCACATTAAAAAAATTACTTAATCATTTATGTTAATAACGGTCGTTTTGTCGATATTTGGTACATGAGTCAAAATGAACTTGTTGAAACTTCAAATTGTCCGTGTGGTCAAAAGTAAAGCATCTAGAGAATGATATACATTATTTAGATATCAAATATATCATAAATATATAGTATATATATATATGTATGTATTTATAATACTACATAACAAATTTAGATAAGAAATAAAATGCACCTTTCATTAGGACGTTAAGCCGTACTTGCACATGAACACTACATTCATTTCTATTTCATATTTAATTTAATAAAAAAATAATGATTAATATATATATTATAATTCTATTAAAATATCATAAATAATTTCATTAACTAAATCATTTATATGTTCCACGTATGGCATAGACGAGTCAAATAACTTTGAGGGGGCGGTAGTCCACACTTTTTCAAATGAAATTATCATATTTAAAAATTAGGGAAACCATAAAGGTAAGATATAAATAAAAAATAAAGAAGAATTGAAACAATATAAATATAATATATATAACATATAAATATAGTTCCATCTTAATGGCCAATATAATAGGTTGTTGGATCTAATTTAACAATCACCATTTGGTGAGGTAGTTGTTCGTCATTCACAGAAATAGTTTGTTCATATCCATTAGATGGAGGAGTAGGGAAATGTAGTTTGAATAATTCTCATAAAAAATTAATTTTATATTGAGTATACTGGTTTTTTTAAAATAATTTAATAAAGTGAGTTTATCTTGTTATAGGATGAAAATAAATGAAACAAAAATCAGAGAAGACATTACCTTTAAATTGGGTATCTCCCTTTGGTTTGATCCAAACGGATTTCATAAAGTTATTTATACCTAATTTATATCTTATATGTTTAAGAGATGGATGTTGGAGCTTATTTCTTTAGGGGTTGAATAAGCCATTGTTCCTTGATATGTGTGTTTAATGGTTAGAGGTGATGGGGATTTATAAGGGGGGAGGGTCTCTTTAGGTATGTTTGAACATATTTTTTTATTATAAATTGAATTTTGATTTCAAAAGGTCCCCAGATCATTTAATTCAAATATAATGATATTATTGTTTGAAATAATCATAGGCAACGGGTTTTGGACATGTTTAGGGCATAAAATTAACATTATCTTTTAGCATTAACCATTAGTTAACTAATTTATCTTTTACAATGTCTTCTGATATATTCATATATATGATTAATAAATTTTCTATAAAATTAATAGAGACCTAGAAATGGAAGATTAATGACACATGTTATATAATATATTTCATTTTGATGAATCATTTATTTTTCAAACAATATTAACATTTAATTAAATAATTATTGATTTATAAACAGATTTATGCCCATTTATAAACTGTTCATATCAAGACGTTAAAACAAATCTATAAAAATTTGAATATTTAGAGAAATATACTTTAAGTAAATTATAAAAACGTATAATCATCCATAATATTCTTTTTTTTCATATAATGTTACAAAATAAATTAATTTAAATATTTAAAGTCTCATTTTTTTAAACATTCATGAATGAGGTAATCATTACATCACCATTGTGTCATAAATAATATTATTTATATGATTTTAAAAATTTATAAATAAAATACCATGATGTAGGAAATTTTTATATATTTATAATGAACTTTTATAGTCTAATCTATAAATTATATAACCACATATAATAATAGTTTTACTAAAGGATATATTATTTTGTTACATTTTCATTAACATTAAATTATTTTATATAAAGTGTCATTTCAACTTACCAGTGGCTCCATGGGGTCCCAAAATCAACCCATGTTTTCCCATGGTTGGAAATGTATCAGAAAATATTTTTATTAACTATGTTAGGATTATTTAAAATTATTATAATATTATTTTTTACCCTTAATTACCAGATTTATCTTTTAACAATGGTAAATAAAATATTTACTAAAGTTACTATTAATATTGTCTAAAAATAAATTATTCATATTTATACAATTTAGACATCCTGATTACAAATATGGAATCTATTTTTCCATATTAAAAACACATAATTTGGAAAAATTTATTTAAAATTATTTTCTGTTCTCAAAACCAAAAGGGGTGTTTTTAAAAACTAATAACTCTCAAATGATTAACATTTTATTGTTCAATTTCAAAGGGAAATTACATAAAATGACCAAAATTATATTAAATGGTAAAAAAATAATCTAATTACACTTTAAAACCAATTATATTGATAATTCATCCATATAAATAAATTATATTGAAAGGCGGTATTAAATTAAAATGTTGTATTTTTCACTATTCATTAAAAAATGAACGTTATCAGAAAAATGAAAAAATTTCATCCAAAATAAATTTTAATTTCTCGATTATAAATAATAATATTATTTTCTCAAGTATAACATATAAAATTGATAGAAAAAATATTTTTAAAGGGCTCTCCATCAAAAAGTGGTAAATTGTCCTTTTAAAGAATGTTAGAGTATTTATGCATAAAATTGGATTCACTCACATTTTAATACTCAATTTTTTTTTGGAAAAATGTAAAAAATATTAAAAACCATTTATATCATATTTTAGTTAGTTATGTTCATTACAATGAATAAAATCTCTAGTCATTAACTACAATTTAAAATAATATTATATTATTACTTTTTTCAGTCAGATGCAGCATTGTGTTTGACCTCAAGTTTTGGAGAAATCCATTGTTGCATTTGGGTATGACATCGATCATAGAATTCCATTTAAAGTAAAATTAATAATTACTTCAAAAATATTAAAAAATATGAAATTTTCATATTCTTTATTTACCTGTAATGTTACACTTATCATGTTTTTAATCCAGAAGTAGTTTAGTTGGAAGAGAATCTTTCATTTGAGGAATATCGAGTCCAGATTATTGACCATAGAATGATTGTGCTGTAGAATAAGGTGATTAATTATTTGAAATTTTATAGAAAAACCATATGGTTCATGAGAAAACATGGTAATCATTAAATGAAATGAAGAATAAATACCCCCACTTATTTGATAAGTTAATAAATTTGATAGGTTGCGACATCCAAAAGGGGGGACGGATGAAACATCATAGGAAATTATATAATAAATATTTTAATATATATTAGTATTTATTAATTAGATATTAATTTCACTTAATATGGGATTCTATGTCTAGTGGTTTACCTAATACACAATAATGGTTTTCATTGAAATCTTATGTTGTAAACAAGTTTAAGATATACAGATAAATAATTCATTATCAAAATTAATGTATTAAATGGTTATTTTTGCTAGAAATTGCATTGGTGAAAATTTACATAACAAACTATATTATTATTACACATTCTTTTTAAATGTTTTTAATTTCATCTAATAAATTTTGGATGCTTAAAATGAGAATAAATCCAATGATAACTATAAATTACTATAATATTTTTAGAAGGTAGATTTACAACCTTTTATTAGAAAAATCATTTTGAACCTATTTTTTGACTCTTTCATAAGTTATATTTGACAAAATAAAAATATACTTGGGAAGAGGGACATAAATATTTACTTTTGTTGAAATTTTGGTATTTTTACGATAAAAATTATATTTTATTGAATATTGATAAAATTATGCATTTTAGTTAAAAACTAAATTTTCATTTAATTTATATATATAGTTACATAAAAAATTAAATTGGGTTTAAAGATTCATGGAATTATATTTTTATCATTTAAAATGATTTTGGTCAATGTAAGTAATTTCACATTTAATTTGGGTTTAAAAACATGTCAATGTTTTGATGATTTCACTTAAAAACACCATTTTTTATTACCTCAATGAGATTAATTTTTAAATAATTTTTTTCCAAATTTTTTAATTGGAACTTTTTTTTCCATATTTTGAATAAGAAGGTAAAAATTATATAAATTGGGCTCTTTATTTTTGTACATTAGGAATAATAACATTACTAATTATTTTTATTTACCACGGTTAAAAGGTAAACCATGTAAATAAGAATGAAAATAATGTTATAATAATATAAAACTATCATAAAACATGTCCTAATTTTATTGGATGGGATATTCATGGCCAATAAAACCCTTGGGAAGAAAATATGGATTTGGAGGACACATGGGTGTGATTATAAAATTTGTAACTTTCAATATAATGTAAAGGAAAAATTTTCATAAACATGTCTCTTATTACTAATATTTTATAATATAGTGTTATATAATTTATATATAATACAATAACAAGTAATTAGAAATATAATAATATTACCTAAATCATGGAATTTTATTTATAATATTTAGGTATTAAATAATTAAATTTAATTTTGACACAAGGATGACACATTGATTGTTTTATTATTGAAGGAATAAAATAATTGAAAATATTAATATTAAAATAAATAATATTTTTCAAAATTTATTCAATATAATATTCATATAGGTGAATAAGAAATTTTATATGTCTATTAAATGTACTTTTTATAAGTTACCACTCTCTCTTTTAATTTTATTAAAATTATATGCAATTAATAGTGTAAACATCGAGAGAATTGATGTTTTAAAAAAACATTATTAAATTATAAAAAATAATAATAAACTATTAAAATCAAAAAGTGAATATGATAAGGTATAATAGTACATTTTAGTTCTAATTATGTTTAATTTTCCTTATATTATTGAAATTTATGTCCTCGTAATATTTAAATTTTCGTTACCGCAATTAAAATTAAAAGAGAATAATTAAGCGTAAACCGAAATAAAAAGGTTTAAAATAAATGAAATACTTGTCTAAATTTTTTTGATAAGATTGTTTAAGACTATATTAATATTATCTTCAACACATCTAACACACGATTCCTTTGTAATAAAAAATTTAATTAAATTAATTTAATATTTTAAGAGTTTCCAAGGGTATCACTCCCCTCTCCTATTAAAGGTACCCACTCTTCTCTAATATCACATGTCGAGAACCATTTTTTGACCAACATCATCCAAGAAATCATACTAAAATACATAACCATGTTATTGAGTCATTGTTTTAGGTATAAAACCTTTATTAAAGATGTTAATGTTTTCTTCAAAGGTGATTAACCAAAGAAGATGTATATTTTCATTAGGTGTTTCTATTTTATTGATTTTTTCACAAACAAAATGTCCCTAAAAAACATCGTGATATTATAAATCTATAATCCTCAATATGATGATATAATATTATGTTAATATCATCACCTAAATATATCTCAATTTCTATCAAATGGGAATGGAATTAATCCTTCGAGAATACATGTGATCTATCACCTCCACGTACCGCTCTAATTCTATTTTCATAACTGCCTCTCCAGACTTGTTATAATAATGGAATTAATTTTAATATGTTATATTCATGAAATATTAATCATTATATGTTAATTGTTTATCAATTACAATCTTACTTTCCATTCCCATAAAAATGGCAACGTGGTTCGTGCATATGTGTCAATTATCAACTCCACGAAGCTATCTAACTTGTTTTTATTCATTATATCACCTGGATGATATATATAAGTATAAAAAAATTATTAATATTATATGAATTATTTTATAATATTTTTGGATAGGTAAAATAATACTGAATTATTTCCATAATGAACATTGAAAATTTGAAATTGTTACTCATTCGTTTGTACTGCTTACTATCTCCATGATTATAACATTGTTAATTTTTCATAACCACACATAATGGATGGATTTAAAGTTATAATTTACATAAAAAACGATTATAATTTCTAGAATAATATTCTTGATATGATGAAATTATGACCACAATTAAAATGGTCATCGTAACAAGTTCATTGTCGACTCAATTACAAAATATCTATGAAACATCTGATATCAACATAAATAATTATGTAATTTTTATAAGGTGAAAAAAGTGAACTAAATATAATAATAAACCTGAAAAATGTTATCCTGATAGTATAAAATAATCTATTTATATTATTCATGAATATAGATAAAGTAAGTTACTAGTTAGACTCATGGTAAGGGACTTTGTACCAATCTCCTTTCATTAAGTCATATTTTTACTATATACACCACCATTTTTATATTTTTTATATTCAACCCCTTTGGATTTTATTTTCATTAAATGGTTTTGAAAAGGAAAATTTTTATACAATGTGTTGAACTAAATGAAAAAATTAATGCTTTTGACATATGAAACAACAATGACCTTCCCACTGATGTGGCCATTATTTGGTATTTGGATTCTTGTACAAGCTATAATGTTCTTAACAGTAATGTAAATACCATATTTAGATTTTTATGAATTTTTGTATTGAAAATGATTTGAAAATTGGATTTATTATATCAATATCTTGAAATGATATATTATGATTTCAAAGTTGAAATTTTATTATTCCATTATTCTTGTTAATGTGTTTTTATTATGTTATGGTTCTTGGAGATTGCCTATGTATACATGTGGTTTTATGATAAAATGAGGTTGGGTGGGCCCATTATAATTATCCAATACATTGGATAATGAGACAGAGTGAAATGATAATGTTTATCATAATATATTTATGGAATATAATTTGATGTTTTTTCGAAACATAACCATGAATGTTACTCCCTATAAAGATATGAAATCTAAAATGTACATATGATATGGAGGCCTTAAGATTACTTTATGATTTAATATTTTTATGGAGTTTTTCAACATTCTAATTATTTTATTGGTTTATAAATATTTAAGGACTAACGTTTTATTCCATTATTTTATATACTGTACTCATATTTTTGTCCCCATACCTTGTTTTTTAAATTCTTTCTTAAAGCATAAGGATGTGTAATAGAAAGGAAGAAGTCAAGTATATATTTATAGTTAAAAAAATAATTTTTACTTCTAAATGTATAATATTTCATAATAAAAGGATACCCATGTAGTTGTATCCTCATTTTATAAATTTGATTGGTCTTGTAATAGATATGTCCTAAATCTCTAAAACAATGTACATGAACATATCGTCAATGTGAATTCTTGACTTAACTGAGTATTATATAATGTTTAAGGATGGGAAGTTATATAGAAAATGATGGATGTATGAGAACATTATGAAGTTAATCTAGGAATATAATCCCTATGATTCCTAAGAGTTTAGTGTACCCAATAAACGTGACTACATGATGTCCATCTATCATATACTATCTAATATTAGTTTTGATCATAGTATTTTAGATATCATACCTCTCTTGTCTCCCACTTTCACGATAGAGATGTTTAAGGAGGGACATCGATTTATCCATATCTATGCCATCATTTTTCTTCAAAATCTCATTTCACATGGATGATATAATGAAACATTGAACATATGTGTAACCTTTAAAATGTTTATCAAAGAGTATTATCTTCTCATTTGTAGCCTCATTTCTAGGGTCATTAATAAAAATATATTCCAACACATAAAATTTTATTTCACGGTGAAGGATGACACACATGCTCCTTTACTATTCATGGGAATTTGTACCGGTGAGAATTTTTTCATACTCATGTATGGAACACAATGATATGTTTGATGAAATTTTGTTACTATTTCTAAAAATAAGATAAGAATAATTGTATAAATTTATCAGATAAAATTTAGATAAATAAATAAATATTATATTTTATAGTCTTCGACTATTTTATAGAAACACAATATCACTCACCATTGGTTTTAGAATTTCATTTTTCATGGAAATAATATTGAAATTTATAAATATTTCTTTTCTCAATACCCTAAACATTGGTGAGTCAAGAAACCATACTGGTTTTATGTTGGAGATCTAAATTCCAAATTTATTAACTCACAATTCCATGATCAGTTGTGTAGACTCCCATATTATGAAAGTCATAAATTGTATTTCATCAACCTTTGGAACTTCTTAGAGAATGTATATATTTAGAAGTCAATCATTCATGTTAACTATGTTAATTCTTTCTAAAACATCAAGTTATAATTCCATGATAATTTAATGCACCCCAACATTGGCCGCTTAATATCTTTGAACAATGGTTCGATTTTAATGGATGTATTAGATGGATATACTGACTTAATACTTATTTTTGAAGGATTTTATCCTATTATTCATAAATTTACAATTATTAAATTAATAAGTTCTTGATAATATTATGTGGATTTAATGAAGTAATTAACAATGTATCAGATAATATTTACGCATTAAGAAATATTATTTTAGTTCTATCATGCATTATTTTTAATTCGATTAAATGATATTATCATGAAAAACATACATAATGAAATAAATGTGAAACATGATAGAAATAAGAAAAAAATGGTTTGATCATGATAATTTAATAATGGTTGGGTTATTTAGTGGTTGATAAACTAACCACAAACCTATGCAAAACACCTTGATCCAATTAAGGTTAGTATTGTTACTTCCCAACCATCCATCAATGTATCTCTCTAGGATTGTTCTTGTCTCACTAGCAAACAAGAATTGCCTCCACTAACATGGGATATCTATCCATTACATATTATTTTAATCACACATAGGTGAGGGAAAAAATATTATATATAAAAAATATGGGCATGTAGACCCTTACATAACAAGAGGAGAGAAGGAACACACGATAATAATTTATTTTAGTAATACATTAAATGAAACCAATATCATACAATGGTCTGGTCTATTTTTATGATCATCCATATACATGAAATAAATCAACCATTTAATATAACTTGTTTTACATTTTTATTTCTTCGTATTTAAGACAAATCACACCCAAATCGATTAATTATTAAGTATAATTAATCAATTATTTTATCTTGATTCTCATCTGAATATCTTTGATAATATCATACATCATAAATTTATTCAAATTTATTAATTTTTTAAAAATTCACTACGTACAATAAATGTAAATTGGATACAATTTGATGAATTACCTAATGAATCCACTCTACAAGTATTATACTAGTATAATGTTTTAATTTTGTGACATATAGCATTCATGAAATATCACATACATTCATGATGTTAACTATAAACATAATTATTACCTGAATTACATGATTTTTTGGTCATGTGTTATGTTTATAACATGTAGAGTAACAACTATAATAAAAATAATTCTTGATATGTATATCTGAACAGTACACATATATTAATTAAACAAACATAAACACACACACACAGACAAACACACATACACACACACATATCTTAAAAACCCATCACATAGAGTTTCCAATCAACTTAATGTCACAATTCAAGAACATGTCTCAAGTTATACACAAAATAATAAATATATTTAAAATATGTTAAATTTGGTCTATGTACATTGTGTGTATAGGATAACTCCATCAAATGTATATCTCTCACCCACTATCCAAGGTACACATATGGGAACACGACATGCAAATTGTACCTCAGAGAAAATGGATTACACAAAATGTAAAGGGGACTACACATCATGTGAATTATATATAACCTTGTCACCAGTCAGGTAAGAGATTCATAAAAAACACATACCAACATTCACTTATAGGGACTATACAAGATGCACGTGGGTACACATCATGTACTCTGGCTGGCTGTGTGCTTGTATGGACCGATCATTACACGATGCTTGAATTAGCTACCTCGAATGTCATTAATTCACACAATTTTAGTAATATACGAATTAACTCATGGAGAATTGAACAATATTACACGTTGTGTAACTCTAATCACACAATGTGTACTTCTGTGTTGTTTGACCAGAAATCTTGACACCATCGAATGAGTTCACCGATTTTATTTTATTAATAAAATTAATTGTATCGAATATATCTATTTAAAATGAGTGAAGAAGAATACGATCTTATAATTAGGATTAAAATATAAATTAAACATGAATAAAATATAAAAATAAAAGTGTGTAAATAAATAAATAATATTTACATATTATAAATAATTATTTGACCGCTCTGATGCAAATTTTAGGCTCCATGCACAGTAAACTCATTTGATGGGTCGTGGCCAATATTTTTTTACGTGATCAAAGATTAATCTAACATTTACACAATGATAAAAATAGTGATATATAGAATTGAATCAAATATTATAGACAACGGATAAAATTATATAACTATGAGAGAGGATCATCAATTATTTTTTACATTTATATTAGTTAAATAAATAATTATCTTAATTAAATTCGTTAGTCATTGATGGATCTAACAACAGATATTTGTTTTCTATAATTTTTTTATAGAAATCTAGGGTAGATTATTTTTAGCAGTAATCCACTAATATTCCAAAAATCACGAAACCTAACTATAAGAATCATTGGGTTCTAGCATAGAAGATCGTGTTTGTTGCGTTATCTACCATTGATCGACTCGATAACAACTTACAAATAAATCACATAGATATCTCTTGACCTGAGAGTGGGTGGTTGAAAAGGATTTCTCCTTATTCATGGGAGAGTTTTTGGAAAAGGTAGATCTATATGGTTTGAGATGATTTTTCAAATATGATGTTAACAACCAATAAATTAAATTGGATTATTGAGAAAATTATTTATTTGTATTCTTATATCACTAGGGTTAAAATAAAATAATTATAAAAGTTACATTTATTATTTATTTAATATCTATAATACTCCATGTCAAATAATCAAAATAATATTATAAAGTAACATTGACTTAACATGCTTATTTAATTAAATATTTTTAAATCATACAATATTTATTGTTTCTTATTTCTCACCAAAACATTAATTTCGTTCCATCATTCCTCTAAAATAATAATTTTGTTGTGATGGAAGACTATTAATTTATTAATTAAATATAAAATAATTATTCTCAAATAAATGTATAAATATTATATTCACTAAATAGATAATAAATATATATTTACGATCAACCATATATGAATAATTATTTAGCAACAACTAGGAATAATATTTATTACACCAGTTAAATAATAAATAAAAAATAACTACATAACTTATTTTTTTTTGGATCAACGTAGTGTGTGACCCTGTAACACACCTTCTTAGTGGAATTAGTTTAAGTACCCTAATTCCCAAGGATAGTGTTAGAATCACAACAAGCCACCCAAATATAATTAATTTAATCTCACAATGACATTATACCTCATATAAATGCATACTTTGTAATGAATCCCCTTTATCAAGATATATAAAATCATACCGGTTGTATACCGATGAAATCTACTAATTTTCTCGATGTCTCTTTCATTTAATTTCAAAAAAATAAACATTCCAATTTTATATTATAGACATGGATTTATTTAGTCTATATAATTTCCATCAAAGTTCCTGAGATATCGACTTTCCTTAATGAATATTGGTGGAAAATCCTTTCTGAAATTTTTTATTAATACTATATTACTCAGGATGTTCCAAACATATCCTACAAAACCAATAACATCTATCATCACAGTTTTCATAAATATGAAATTGTATATAACTCATAATAATCGTTAATAATAATCTTAAATAAAAAGACTCATAAACATGTTGTCATATAGGAACATCCAATGGCACATATATATGTGGATTTTCTAATAGATTGTCTCATTCTTATAACATCCTACTGGATATTACCATGTGCATATACCATGTGAAGGTTCCAAAATGTTCTATGTTTCTCCACCGCTTATATCATGCATCATTTGTGTCCCAAAAATGATATCATCCATCAATAGAATATATATTTATGAATTGGGTCATAAAACTTCTAGGTTCTTGTAACAGAGGGGAGTTGTTATGACCTTTCAGTGAGACAACAACTTTTATGACATTATCACATACTATGTTTCATAGAAGAGAAATCATGATATGATAAAGAGTTTATTAATATACAAAACTATAAATACATGTTTTTATAAAGTAAATAGAAGTTTGTTATAGGGTATTAAATCCAACATAAATGATGTTAATGAAAGTTTCTAAGTTATTAAATCTATTATAAATTTGTTTATCTAGTTTTTAACTATTTTTATGCTTAAACATAGTATAAAATTTTCATTATTAATGGATTATAATTTTACCAAAAGATAAAAACCCAATTAAAATGGCCATGTAATGAAATTTTAAAACATTTATATTCATACTTTTCATCCTTTAATAATTTTCATATTATAATATAGTTTAATAAAATATTAATTTCTAAAAAATATCTTTAATTTTTTTTGTAAAATTAATTTAATTTATCATCATGGACAACAAGGTAGAAAAAAATGAAAATTTAAACTCTTAATATGTAAATTATACAAAATAATTAACAAAATATTCATGTAAACCAAAATGAAATTTGAAAAATAATACTATTGAGGTTTTTAAAATCTCTTACATTGATTATTCCAATTCCATCACAAATACCATATTATATTCGTATAGGATTTTGAAGTAATTATATAATTTATGATAATTTAAACTAAATTAAAATAATAAAATTAAATTATTCATTTTCAATGGAATCTTTTTGATTCATTCAA
Source organism: Viscum album (assembly GCA_963277665.1). Lineage (NCBI taxonomy): Eukaryota > Viridiplantae > Streptophyta > Magnoliopsida > Santalales > Viscaceae > Viscum > Viscum album. The sequence continues at coordinate 705,364,236 of OY728157.1, read as the reverse complement.
AACATATTTTTTACCCAATGTAAAAACATAAATGAATTTAATTAAAATAGATCAAAATTTTGGAAATTTATTAACTTAAAAAAATATAAATGAAAATATTAAAGGAAAATGCGAAAAAATTCATATATTAGAATTTGGGATGGGTATATATGATTTTCACCCATAAAATGAAATATGTTCAAGTTTTGGATTGATTTGGGACCTTTTCACATAGTTTTAAAATTATTTATCCATTTCATCCATTCTATTGATGCAAATATTTAGCATGGTAACTATTTATAAATAATATAAATAAAAGTGATCAATTTACAAAATTTGAACTTCATAGTTTGAATAATAATAAAATTATATAACATTCATGAATATTGCTGATTCAAAAACAATAAACTAGATTATTTCAAATTAATTATATCATTTTTCACATTTAAAAAAAATCCCAAATAGAATACAAATTTTAATTTATATGAAATAATGATAATAAATAAGAGTATCTTAAAAATCGGTATTTTCCAATATTCACTAAAAAATAAATTTTTTGTAAAATCCATGAAAATAAAACTTAGTAAATTTTAATATTGTAACATAAAAATTATTTTATTTTGTATAATATAAATTCTAAAAGTGGTATAAATTAATTATATTTTTATAGAAAAAATATAATAGAATTACATTTGAAGAAAATTCATTTTCAAAGCCTAAAATAACATCAATAGAATACTTTGTTATAATTTTTTATTAATTAATAAATATATTTTTATTCTTTTGGATAAATAATTTGTATATTTATAATAATTTTACTCATATTAACTCATTGTAATTCAAAAAATATTTCATAATAGATACATTTAAATAATTATATTTCCATAAAAGAATCAAAATATGTGAAAAGTTCAGTGTTGGGTGTTAAGCAATATATCAAGTTTTTTGTATTTTAAAAAACAGTATATGGGTATTGAATTGTTTTTAGAAAATTAAGGTGAATGAGAATAATATTATAAATTAAAATTACTCAATGAATGTATAATAATATTAAAATAATCTATAGGAATTTTAGAAATTCAATAAAAGAAAATATAAGGGAAATTTCATCTATAAAAAATGAAAATCCTCCCCAAATCATATCCCTTAAAAAACATATATTAATAACTCCCATCATTCTTCCACCTGTATATACTTAGTAAAAATCCTTAATATTGTAATCTAAATCAACATATTCTGGTATTCTAATGAAATTAATATGACATATAAAATTAATATTCCACAAATATATTTTGGGAATGTATTGTAAGATTAATGTTGAAAATAAAATTCCATAACAAATTTAGGGGAGGCAAAAAAAAGAAATTTTTAAAAAACCATCCCATTTCCTTGTTATGTTAGTTTCTTATTTTTCATCTTTTTTTATAATGGAAATACAATGGAAAATAGCAAAAGGAATCATATATTACATGAATTAATAATCATAAAATAATAAAAAAGATTATAAAAATTCATAAATAGTATTCCAAAACTACATAGAAACAAAATTCTTAGAATTCATAAAAAAACATTGCTAACCCATCTCACGTATCTTTTATTAATTTCTTAATCCATAATAATACCTTATTGGATCATGTATTAAAAGTTTGGTATAAACCTAAAAATATCATATTTAAGAAATTATAACATTATTAGACATCGTTCTTGCATATAGTCTTACTCCACATTGAAAATTACTTAAAATATTGTGAAATAGCATAACAAGGATTAGATATATTTATGATAGTTTACTATAATGTTTTCCAAAGATGGTAAAAATATCTCATATTATTACATAACATTCATATTTTCAATGAATTTTATAGCAGCTTCATCATCTTCATTGTATTTTTTCATGAATATTTTAAATTCATATATTTTCATAATAAATGTACATCTCTACTACATGATTTATAATTTCTATCTATATTTCATCATTCATCAATTATTTCTCCCCTTATTTTTCAATTTTTTTCTTAATATTTTAGCACCAGTAAATTATTGGTGAGGTAATACTCTAATAAAAACACTTTATTTAGGGAAATAAGAGTCACCTTGGATTAATCATTGGACTTTGTATCATTTTCATTTGACTCATCAAGTGAAACGAAGAACTTCTCAGTCTTTTTATATATCACCTTTTAATCCTCTCTCTTAAATACTATATTTACAAGATCTTGTAACACAAAATAATTTTTCATTTTTAGACCTTACTGTATTGTTCAATCTTGTCTCAATCATGGTTAGGGGAACCTTTACCAAGAAATGACACAAAAAATTTTATTGGGATCATATGCATCATTGCATCAAATTGTTTTGAATAATATTAATATTTAAAAACCCATCAAAGATATAAATAAAAATAACAAGAATAATTATGTAAATTGTAAGTCCTAATGTAAAATCCACATTAAATAGGAAATTAAATTTAATGGGTTAATGTTTTTATTATTAAAAAAAACACCTAAAAAGTGACATTAATAGTTTGACTCAAAAAAAGAGGGGGTGAGGGGAATATGATTAGTATACTAGGTTTTTTCTCTATAAAATTATTATAAATCATTATAACTTATGAAAACAAGAATATCTTTCGTGGACCAACACACCGGGGCCTCCCTAGCTGGTAGAAAGTTGAATGTGACCACAAAAATTAATAATCTCATCGAACAGGGGATATAAACTACTACTAAGTATGTATTTCAAACTTATGTGAAGCATTTTTCTAATTACTTTTAGGAATACATGTATCTCCACACCCATAAAAATATTTATATAAAACAACATATCTAATACCAATGCATGAATACATCTAAATTTCACCATAAAATTACCATATTGTAAGACGACAAAAATATTCAAGAATATTCCCACTGAAAACTATAAATGACTCTAACCTGCTCTAAAGGAGGAAACTGCAATTAAGTGCAATACCTTTGTGAACCTCATACTATATTTCCTTGAGGTTTTTCTAAATTCTCATAGTTCTCCAATGAATATACAAAATGTCATGTTGTTTTCATAAGGAAAGATATGTGTGGGTAGATTCCATGTAGGTGTGAATATAAAAATACACTGTATGACACCATAAAATCTGTAATCCTTATGAATTAAGAATATGAAACTAATCAATACATATAGATGTCATTAAATATGTTGGACATAAAAATAATTATAATTATAACCGAAATATACTCACAATAGAATCTATGTGTCAAAGAGGTATCAACCATACTACAAGACACATGATTCCACCTATGGCCTAAAGTAACCACTCATCCAGAATATTCAACTCCTAAAGTTATATTATCACTAAATATATTCCTCATTGTGGTATTTATTATTGGGACTCACTAAATAATCAACCATGGATAATTATGATATCAAAACACATATAGGGGATCCCAAGAATAAACTTTGGGGGACACAATGAACTCAACCGGTTTATACCGATAAGTAGGGGATTATATATATGATGATAATGTGAACTTTATAAGATTAAACATCAAGATAAGGGATAAAATTCCTATGTAAGGATCCCATAATGACACACTAAAACCCACCCAGGGTGGATGAATGAATTACGGAGAATCACACATAGGATCGATGTTGGTCAGTATAAACTCTATCTGACACTTATCCCATAAAGGGGATGAAAATAACATGTTTTTTATTGAATGGAACATTGTACCCTCATAAATAAATACCATGGAATCTAACTCAAATGATACTACTTTACTCTATAACATTCAAAGGTAAAATCCTCCAACACAAATTAGAGATGAATTGAGAAGAATTAGGGGTGAAAACTACCCTTCATGAAGAAAATGGTGTGTCTCATATGGGTACAATGTGTGTATAACTAAAAATGGAATTTCCCATCTCTTGTGATCACATTAAATGAATTTATCACTATATATGGTGTTTTCCAATGTTTACAAATCATAACTAGCTCTGAGAGCAGTTGGTACTTGTTTTATACTATATCCCTTGTCTATAGACTCTGTGTGCACCAATGTACACCAGCAGTGTCCCAGAAAAATTTTGTTTAAATAAATCATTATGAACATAAACTGCTATATAGGGTCCTAGTCTGATACACAGTGTGTTCAATATTCCAATGCCCGTGTATCATTTTAAGTACAGAGTGTGGGAACCACCATATATGACATGTTATGGAACATGGTCTCCAATGAGTATACTACCTATACAGGTCAAGCTGTTTGACAAGGGTAACATGGTTTTTGACATAGAAAACATGATTTGTAGCACCAAATGGAATACAAGGAGTGTGATCCATTCACAAGCCAAGATATCTATATAAATTAAACAGTCTGTGTTGGACCACTATATGAATTGTGATAATTATCTCCTTGTAGAAACCATTATATCCACACATGTGATACTACCTGGTGTGTATTCTTCAGACTACACACTAATTAGTATTTATTTTCCCAAAAAATATCATTTCTTTTATGTGTCTATAACACACCACATTCATCCTCAGATCTAATATGAATAAGGTTAATAATTGTGGATCCCATGGTAACAAATAATATTCCTCATCAATATATCTATTTAGTCCATAAATTTACCTGAAGATAAGTTAACCATTGAACCTTATCATTCGTACAAAATAGGAATGGGATTCCCCAAATATAATCATGAACCATCTCTAATCATTCTCTCTCAAAATCACTCCTTGACCACTCCCTTGATTGTGAACCGAATACCTCTATGATGATTCATTGCAATAAATATCATACAAGAAATGATCTTCCACTATTTAATGGCTGAATCACCAATAAAAATATATACCTATGATGGAAGTATGTATAAGAGAGGGAGGTTTCTATGAAAAAGTAGGAATAAACCTTTATTGTTATCTAGGGTGTCCAAAATTAATTTTTGATATATTTAATAATGATGATATAATGAAAAAATAAAAATAAATCAATTAATAAACCTTAGGAAGATAAATTAGGGAAGTGAATCAGCAATCAAATGTTGAAAAAAAATTTATAGTAATTGTTCTATTTTCAACAATAAATTTTAAAAATGGATAAAAAGTTTAATGAAAAACTGTTATTTAGTAAGTATTGATCATTAATGAAGAATGAATTATTGTCTTCATCGTCGGTGAAATCCATAAACTATATTGGAGAAATTATCCTTGATATTATGTCATCATTCTTGAGGATATCCTCTAAAATACCTATGGATCCACAACTTAAAATGATATTTTATCCTAATATTGGTTAAATAGTGGAGAATTTAGGTTTAGGATTAGTTAATAATTGAATAAATGAATTTATTTATTTAATTATTTTTCATCCATGGTGTCACTCAACAAAATCTTCCAACATGCTACTTGGTTATTTAATAACTATTGAAAAACCCACATTATGAACTCAATAGTGGTCTTGGATATCCCATCTGAGTAATAATTTGGTATTCATTTGACTATTTCATGAAAACAATATTCCTGTGATATTAATATATTTAATATTTTCAATAATATCATTTCCAGGCTCACCGGGCCTTGGAATATGAAACCTTATCATTGAATTTATCTGAAAATATTCTTTAAAATATTATATGGTATTATGAGGTAAAAATAAGGGATGTTACCTTCTCTCTATTTTAGGTATTTCAACTCGAAAAAATATACTCAGAAGTGAAGATACAATGTTCTCAATTAGGATGCCGACTCCAAGAATCACTCAAGAAGGATTCCATACTACCAGTAAACATGAACCAAAATAAAAATTTCCCCATGAATTGTATTCTTTATTCGATTCTCAAAAACTATAAATATCATAAATAATTTTACTATATCATTATTTCCCAGTACATCCCGCTCCACATACTATAATGGTTCAGGTGTACATCTCCTCAAATACTAAATGGGGAAATCACCAAGACATTTCTCTGATAGAAATCCCAGGGTATAGTACTATTAATCCTTGATGAACCAATGTATTAACTAGAAAAGGTGTATATCAATCCCCTAGATAGCCCATCGTCCTCACCAAATCCCATAAATATTTGATGAGGTGAGATAATTTGAACACACAATATCCACTTTTCACCCAATGGTCATTGTTTTCATTCCATAAAGAACTCCTCACATTATTGTGTATTCATCATTTACTGTAATATGAACTAATACCCTTAACAACTAAAAGAAGAACTTATTCTTGGCCCACCAGCGCTATCTCCTACTGGCTCTAACCAGTACACTAGTGACCTACCAGGTTTCCTATTCAAGGCCTCACATAGTGTTATAATGATGATATGTATGATATTAGTACGATATGAAAACTCCATCGATGTTAGAAATCCACCTTACAATGGTACCAAGATAACATGCAACATCGAATCATGTTCTCCAGAACCTGAATGGTCCACATTTCCTATACATCTTTCAAGGGGTTAAAATCCATGATTAATTGAAATATATCCCCATATTCTAAACTAGAGGCTTCAAATATATGGTTAGAATGATTGAAAAAAAATTATTTGGTTTATGATCACTCAGATAGTGTCACGACATCCTTTGGGTCATTGAAGTTCCAATATGAAATTCACTATGATACCATCCTTTTTCACTTCGATCATGGGAAATAAATTTTTTCCTCCTAATATGTGATTGATTAAAATTTTAACTCAATAAAATATTTCCACATTCTTGGAACCCACATATGCGGAAAAAGTATTTTTGTACATCGACACCCCTACCTTGTGTATCACTAAGGGAAAGAAACCTCCTTAGAAAATCCATCCACTGCCTGAATGGTCTCATCGTCTATTATAAATCATGGTTGATGTGTACCATAAATCATAAAATCCATCAATAACATGTATAGATGATATTTTGTTATATATGTTCTCCCATTTAAAATCCAAATGGTGTGCCTCCCCGACCCAGTGAGAAAAATAGGGGAAACTATCATTAACGGGAGTTGTGATGCACCACCATCACCCACATGGTTCGGCTATAATTAGTTTTTTGGATATGTTATCTCACTTAATATTTGATTATAGAAAACTAATTATGAGAATATTCCCCCATATAAATTCTCCTTGGTGTCTATCAATATATGACAACGTCTATGCAGACTTACAGAATCTTAAACGGTTACTTTATGAGATTCCTATAAAGATGGTTCTTATGGAGGTTGTATAGAAATATCCTCAAATGACTTATGTTCTCCACCAGTTATTCTAATTTCACTAGTATAATATTGAAGAATACTAACATGATCTTATCCAAGTGGATGGACTAGATTAAAGAGTCTATAAAAAATTTCATGGGAATCCAACATGATTAATGGAATCAAAATTAAATTAAGGAAATAATGGTTTTATTTGAAAATATACATTTGGTATATTCTTATCTAATACTAGTTTATGATTATAACCAATTATTATGTTACACAATAAAAACCACTTCATCCTTAACAACACGATGAAGAAGTCATCAATTCTATGGGGTGTATATTCCCCATGGATAATCATCGTGTTCTAGTAACTTTAATCCACATCCAACCTTAATATTATATCCACCTCCTAGAAAAACCATACTGGGCCAGACTGTTGAAATCACATGGTATAAATAATCCCATAAATCAATAGATAATCCAATAACATGTTCGTATTTTCCATCTATGTGACATCATCTAATATGATGGGACAAATATTGGTCTATCCTACATGCATCTCTATGATACAGAAACATTATGGGAGGTATATGTGGAATATTTTTATGGAAGGTCTCAACATACTCCTCCAAATATTCAATGAATTGAAGTCTAATTTTATCCTCTTCTCCATGGTCTTTGCTATCAAACTATAAATAAATATTTTATATCCTCCAATACATGAGATTATCCTTTCATAACTTTCACACCTTCTCTTCAATGTTAGAAAACTCCATTCCCTGAAATCATTAACAAATCATCCCTCCATTTTTAGTACTGAAATTATCATGTAGAGTAAGGAAATTGTATATACCCAAGAAAAAATCATAGGTTATCCCTGAAAATATAAAGAAGTCCATCTAAGGATCTGTCTGTCCTTATAGAGACTGGTCACAATGTAGATAGATGATTTTGATCACTAATCCTCTTTACAAGAGTATCTATCACATTATTTGGGATGAAATCATGTAATTTTATAACAAGATATCAAAAGTTTATATGTTTTGGTTGACTTTTTTCATATGATGGTGTTAAAGAACTATAAATAATGTTTAAAAGAAACATGCTTCACCTCAAACTACACCCAGTGCCTCTATTCCACAAACACTAACTGACTGATGTTATCCTTACATTTCAATACATTCTTCATAACCAATGACTGATCCAACACTTAAACATATAAATAATATATTAAAAAAAGAATTACATTTAAATCATCCACCACACCTCGATACTATTCACATTGGGTGGAATTAAAAACTTGTTGATATGTAAATTGCATTATATGAACATATCAATGTGGGTGATGTGTCCTTCTCCCCCCCCCCTTCTAAATTCATCCTATGAATGAAAAACTAGGTCTACACCGACAAAAAATGTCACCCTAGATATGTCTATATACTTATTCTAGAGTCAAGAGGGGTGTAGGAAAAGTTAGACGTCAACACCACATGTTCTTGCTGGCCAACCACCACTTATGAAGGGGTTCCAGATAATAATAAAACCTTGGAGATATCTTACTGTAGATATTAAGATGCACACTTTGTTTAGGTGAGTAATCTTATAGTACCATGAAAACCAGCTTCTAACCTATAAATAATAATGGTTATCAGGGAATCCATTTGATCAATTAGGGTTTTACACAATTTTGAAAATCCAAACCATCAGCTTGATCCAACACTCCACTACATATGGTCGATTCTAATGAAATACATAAGAGGTATCTATTAGTAGAACTCATTAAAAATTATAAGACATCCCGTAATGAAATCTCCTCTTATTACTATTGTCAACGTAATCATTAAAATTATCATTACCATGGAAGACAAGGGAATGATTCAAGCACTACATAATATATGATAGCATGGATCAATGCCTTTATGGAAAAAACCTCATGAAGTTATATCCCTTAACTAAGTCAAAATATTTAAACTTTTCATCGTTACGATTTTACATCAAATTCCAAATTAGATGTCATAAATGATACATCTTGTAAATTTTTCATATGTTTTATTATCGATGGGATACATCTAAGGAGTTGATTCTAGAACGACACATAATAAAGAACACATTTTTATTTGATGCTTGTACCAATGAATTCCCTATGAAGGATTACCATATGTTCCAACTCAATAATCATGTTTTCAATGTCCTTTTGAATGGATATGTTAGTTTCCACACCAATAAGGGAGTTCTTGTCCCCATTGATGAATTTGAAACATGTTAACAATGAATCCATAAATCTTAAACTAAACCACGTAGCTACAAAGTCTCCAAACTCTAGTCCTATGGTAGAACCATGGTTTAATATAACTATTTCATGACTAGACATACTATGGCCTACCTAAAAGGTGGTAAGATGAATGTGACTATGATACACCAAGAGTCATTGTAAATGTGTTTCCTCTGAATACATTAATTTTCTTTTATTTAATGCATTACATGATACACTAAGTCAAATATTATTTATAAAAAACATAATGTTAAGAATATTTTATGACATAAATAATCATTAACATGATATATATAAAACACTTTGGTTATCTTACACTATATTCCATATTTAAAATCCTTGATGGCTTTCATAACACACACAAATGACCTTTTTTCCAGACAATAATGAGTAATTAATTAAAAATATTATTATTTAATATAATAAGATATACAATTTTCATTAAATTTTTTATTATGAGTGTTATTAACTAACAAATGAAAATATATAGTTTAATTAATTGGATAAATATTAATTATAAATGAATATGAAAAATAACTAGAAATAGAGGAACGATTTTATAAAAGACTATTTTTATATTTAAAAGGCTATTTATCATAACTAGTTAAATTAAATAAAATTAGTGAATGATATTAGATAAATTTATATGTTATGTATCTAAAAAATATTTTTTACATTCATGCATTATATTTGATAAGATTAGATGATAATATACCCAATATTATATATAAAAAAAAAATTTAAAAAAAAATTAATATTTTTCATGGAGACCCTATTTTACATAAATATTTTGGAACTTTTATAAATTATATATTTCAAAATAAATTTATTTTTTGAAATAAAAACACTAAAACTATTTTAGTTAGAATTTTTGGTTGTTTTATATGATGTTTTATTTTTTGATGAATAATGAAATATAATGAATTTTAACAGAAAACATCATTTTAATATAATTTAGTTTTTAACATTAATTATATTTTAATATTGTTTGAAAAGAATAATTATATTATGTTTTTATAAATTAATCCATTTTATGTCATTATAAAAAATATCACTTAGATATTTTATATAAAAATGTAGCAATCCTTTGAATATTTTTTACATTAAAAACACGCATAGTTATCCCATATATGGGATTAAATTTAAATTAATTTATACCAATATTCTGACAATAATTAAGAAAAATGGAATTTATGATTGGAAAAATAATAATTTATAATTTATAATAAGGTGAAATTAATTTTTTATACCAAAAATAGTGGTGAATGTAATTAAAATTAATGACAACAATTAATAAATAATTATGTATAGGTAGGGCTAAATGTTAATCATAAGGGGTCAAATGACATATAAAATTTTGAAAAAATTATTGGATGACCATATATTTTCATATACATCACTCCTTTTGTATAATGGTCCATTTCGACACTTTAGGAATAGGTAATACTCAGGTAACACTGTAACACCCCATGATTACATGGTACACTTTTCATTGAATAATATAATAGCATGTGTTGCACGCAATATCAAGTTCTATTACACCAGAACAAATCAAACTAGCCATTATGAATAGTAATACCCAATTTTTGAAATTTTTTAAATTTTATCCTTCAAAATGGACTTCATTTTTGGATTCAGTATATTGAAATTATCCTAGGTTGAATTTTTGGTATTATTCAGAAAACATTCAATTTTTGATGAATAGATAAAAACACTAAGTTATAGTCTAAAACCAAATTTTAATTTAATTAATTACTAATTTTATTTAAATTTATTTTAGGTCAAAATAGTTACAAAATACCTATATAACATCAATTCAATTCATTGAAGTCTGTTTATAATTATTTTAGCTATATAAAAATTGTATTGAACTTTTTACCATCATTTACCCACCTCCTAGGAGCATTTGAAAATTTACATGAAACATTATTTTACCGCTTCTGTGAGTTGAATTTCAAAAATCCGAGAGACACAGTTGATATTAGTATGTAAAATGTGGTTCAATAAGATGAAAATAATTTTTGGTGAATGATACCTTTTTAATTTTATTTACCACGGTTAAATATAATAGGGTAATTAAAAATAAAATGATATTATTATTAGCCTAACACATGTGATGATTCTATTGGATAGGTATAATGTGACCATAAACATCCTTATAAATAATATATTATCCTTTAGGTCCACTTGTTTTTGATTATGACATTTATTATTATTTAATTCAAAGAAGAGTTAAAAGTGTTAAATTCAATGTTTAATAACTAAAACATTTTTAATAAAAGTATAGACAAAATATAAATTCAATTATGAATATTAATTAGAATTATAAGAAGATTTACTACATAATTTTATTTTAATTATATTTTTTAGACATTATATTATTTAATTTATTTATGACACAATGATGATGTAGTAATTACCTAATTAATGAAGTATTAAAATAATTTATAATATAAATATCCAAATATCTTTAATTTGGGATATTTTATGAAATCCACGAATTTTAAAGGTTAATATGATATGTTAAGGTTGGTTAGATGAATTTTTTTGATGTAATAATACTGTTATAAATTTAGAAAAAACGAATACCAAATAGTGTCAAAACGGACATAAAAAAGTTTTTAAAACAAATTTTAAATTTATAATTGATATTCTATTCCTCAAAATCTAAGGATTGGCCAAAAGTCATATATATGTATTTTTGAATCATTAATTAATCACTTGGGGTTCTTTCGGACGTATATAGTATGTTTATTTACCATATGAGCTTAAAATTCAAAGAGACATGGTAAATGTCAATCTATTAAACTAAGAGTTAAATTTAAAAGATAAAGTTAATATTGTGACCCTAATTTATATAATAACTATTGGTTGAGTATTTATAGTCACATACCCACCTTATACTTTAAATAATTTATTTTTGAGCTATTATAAAAAGAAAAGGATTTTATTATAAAATAATATTTCTATCTTTTCCTATGGGGCCACTCACCCCTCTTATAAAAGGGACTCCCCCTTATCTCTAATTCACAACATAAAACCTATTTGGCTCAGAGAAACCCTACCCAAATACCCTCTCAATTTTCCTATATTCGTCCTATAGGTCTTCATTTAGTCATAAATCCATCCTTAGGAGCCATTTCGATCAAATCAAATGGAAGTTCTCGAAGAAGAGTTAAATATTTAATCATCTCTTTCAAGTTCCTTTATTCGTCCACTTCCACTTTCCTTGTTATTTACATTCTAAAATAAAAGCTCAAATATCTTCTATATACTATGATGTTATTATAAATATGGTACAACCATATTCATTATTATGTCCATCTTTTGAATGACGTGTCACCATGCGTGTGTATGTACGGCTTACCGTCTCCATGTCTTGGTGTAATTGTTATTCAATACAATTATTATTTGGATGGGTATAATAATGATGTGTAATTTATGTAAATAATAAATATATAATGATAATGATTATGTATATATGATATAACATCTAAATATATATTATTTTAATATCAAAATAATGATATTGTCGCTCCTCATACGTACGGATTACTATCTCCATGAACGCAAGGAGATTCATTCCCCATGGTATCCATTCAAGATTAATTTTAATTATATTATTAAAAATAATGTTCAAAAATATAATATAATTCTGAATATGAATAATATACATCCTATCCATAAAATACATTACTTACATAACAATGTATACTAAGGAAAACGAATCACCTAACATCCGAAAAGATGACAATACTAAGATATTATTAACAAAGAAATGATGAAAGATAATATATGATATCATATTAATGTATATTATTCTTGTATAATTTTTTAAAAATTATTTCACCATTATAAATGAGGTTAAACTACCCTCGACCAAGGAAAAGACCATCTTAGGGTTTAATTTCACAGTCTCTTTATTATCCGAGGTTGTTTTTATGTAAGTATCTACTAGGGCCTCTTTATCATCTATATCCATGTTTATTAATAACGTAATACAAACCATTTTTACTATTTAATAGAATATGGTTTAAATTCAAATATACCTTTTTTTGAATTTTTTTTAAATGGTTTTAAAGGAATCTCTCCGTCGTTTTCTAAACAAGGTACTTTTTAACCTTTTTGAAAAAATTAAGGTAAGAATGTCTATTTTTTAACACACACGGTAGGTACGGATATTTTACACCATTATAACATCGTCGAAGCATCCCTTATATTATTATAATAATATTTTCAAAATAAATTTTTTCTTAAATGATTTCAAATTAGAAAGAGATATTTCCCTAAAAAAAGGATTTGATTTCAAATATGTCAACATCCTTTGATGGATTTTAATCTTATTGATGTTGATTTATTATGATACAAAAATTTCATATTCTATTGAATGTTTTGTGATGTGTTTGACTATGGATGTGTTATTTTTACACCGTTCATGGTTTATGGATTAAGTATTGTCATTTTGTATGATAGTTTTAATATGAATTTTTATGTTCTGTTTAAACATTTTCATATGAGGAATGCATTGGATTTATTAAGTGACGGGTGGAGCCTGCTATAGCTTCTCGATGCATCTGTAGGTGTCATAAAACAAACTAGTGCCTTGGAAAAAGTCTTGAAAAAATATTATCTGTAGTCTTGGCACAAGGAATTGATTATGTGGTTATGAAAGTCTGGAATTTTGCATTCCATCATTATGAAAGTGGTTATTTATATTGCATGTGATTATTCTACTAGTAGAATATCCATGAGAGTATGTAAATGGTATTATATTGATTATATAATTGCTATATAATTCTGACGTTCAAGTTTAAAAGGATTTTGTTTTAGTCTTATACATTTCTATAAATGTTTATGCTTATTTATGAATGTTTCAGCTATATTGTTATCCTTACTTAGCCTCTAAGCTCACCCATTACTATGTTTTAGTTTTTCTAGGATGGAAAGAAGTATATTATGACTTAACTATAGGGATAGTCTATGGGATCTTAGTTTTGTATATGGAATCAATATTGTTGTAGTTTTCCATTTTATGATGTAATGTAAAAATCAATAATCTATATAGTACTTCCAAGGATACTAAACTAATCGTTCATTCAAGACTTGATCTTTTGTGATCATTCCAATGATACATAATAACTCATAGACTCTATGATTCTGAAGTTGGGTCATTACAGTTGATATCGGAGGAAGATTATTAAAAAAATTGGAAACTATATTTAGATAAACCCTGATTGGAACACATATCCCTAAGATAGACTATGAAAATTATTATAGAAGAACTTACTAGAATTTTGGTATTGTAGATATTTTTTCAGTATTAGAAAAATACATACCTACCAAGATACTAGTAGGTAGAGGTGGATTTGGAATAGATGTACCAAGGGGTAAAACCTGAAAACACCACTTTGAGCTATACTCGAATGGGAACTGGTGCACAACAACGGGTCTTGTTGTTCTCTTGGTTACGACACTCTCGGGGGAAATTATTAGGATAATTATCCTTTTCATTACAAACCATTATGAAGGGTTTATGAGTATATAATTCCTCAAAGAAAACATGTTGATTATTATGGATTATATCCATAAACTGTTCAATTTATGTTATGTGTTTTACAAGTTAGGATTTATGTATAGAGATTGATAAACTAATCGAGTGTATGACATTGATTAGAAATGGAGATTAGTGGATGAAATGGAAACCATATCAACACAAACACTACATGTAGGTATTTCCCTCTGCTCAAGATAATTATAGTGGAGTTGGTGATACAACTGGTGCTGATCAACATATTAGTATACTGAGACAAATCACTCAGGTTATGAATAAAAACCTTACCTGTATGGAGCACCCTGATCCGAAACATGGAGGATCAATGTTATATAACATCATGAGGATGTAACGACCAACATTCAATGGGGGTACAAATCCACTAGTAGCTAAGAAATGGATAAATTTCTTAGAGAAAATATTCCACTCCTTGGGGAGTAGCAAAAGGGAAAACGTTTTCATGGCTGTTTACCGACTCACTAGAGATATAGATCAATGGTGGTCATTGATTCAAAAAAAGGAAGATGATGAAGTATCAAATATGTAATGGAGGGAGTTTAATGAAAGTTTCTTAGAAAAATACATTCCTCATGACCATCAAGAAGATATGGAAATGGAATTTTTGAGTCTGAGGAAAAGGAGGATGATAATGTAACAATGTATGAATATAACTTTAACAGGTTAGCGAGGCATACTGCAAATTACATATGAAACTAAAGAAGTAATATTGATCATTTCATTGATGGGTTAAAATCATTTCACCATCAAGCATTAGTCTCACAATCCTTATCGTCGTATGAAGATATTGTCTCATGTGCTATCAAGATAAAAAATAATTTTCTAAATATTAAGACTTTAAAGCAATGTAAGAGAAGAAGAGATCTACTTAACACTCTAGAAATGGAAATACGGGAGAGAAAGGAAATTTTGAATATCAATCATGTAGTACATGTGGGAAGAAACACCCTGGTACTTGTCTGAAAGGAATGGGAGTCTGTTACAAGTGTGGTGAAAAGGCCACCGAGATCATGATTAGAAGGGTAAGAAAGAGGATGTCAATGTTTAATGCTACAACTGTAGATAAAGGGGACATTATTCAAATGAATATAATATGGGTCAGGGGAACTTACCTCAGAAAATGCCAATTGATCAAGGCCAAGTTTATGCTATCACTAATACCAAGGTTGAAGCTCCGAAAGACATAGTGGCATGTAATTTAATGATTTGGTCATGTTTAGCCAATGCATTGTTTGATTCTGGATCATTGTATTGTTTCGTATCTTCCCAGTTTTCTATGAAAATGAGATATTTCCAATTTTATTTAACAAAGGATTTGTTAGTCAAAACTCCTAAGGGAAGTATCATTCCAACAATGTTTTGTGAGTCAGTTCCCATTAAGGCATATAAACGTTATGTATCTGCTAATATCATCTTCATACCCATGATTGAATTTAATATAATCCTTGGTATGGATTTTATTTTGGACTATGATGCGAAAATTTATCCTAAGAATAAGGTTGTTACAATCTTTGATAATAAAAAGAAAAACCTTATCTTTAGAGATGAAATTTCACCACCCAATTCTTATCTTGATCCACCCCAAGTAACTCAACTAAATTTAATTATTGGGGAGGAAGATAATGAAATAACTATGGGTGGGGAAAGGAATGTTCAAATAGAGGATATAGATGCTATGAAATAATATGTTGATGTGTTTCGAGAGGATTTACCTTGACATCCTTTAGAACAAGAAATTGATTTTTCAATTGATTTACTTCCTATTTCAAGCCCCATAACAAAGACCTCTTATATAATGGCCACTATTGAATTAGTGTAACTAAAGAATAAACTAGAGGAATTGAGAAATTGGTGATTTATTTTCCTTTTTGTTTCCCCATGGGGATCCCCTGCACTTTTTGATAAGAGAAATATGGAACTATTAGGTTGTGCATTGACTACACGGAGATCAATGTTATACCAATAAAGAACAAGTATTACCTACCTCACATTGATGATTTATTCGACCAACTTCATGGTGAACAATAATTTTCGATTATTGATCCTTGATCTGGATATCATCAGTTGTTTTTGAAGAAGGAAGACATTCCAAAAACAACATTTCTTACTAGGTATGGGCATTATAGGTTTACAGTAATGCCTTTTGGATTAACTATTTCACCATATTTCTTTAGGGATCTAATTAATAGAGTTATCAAGTAATATCTTGATGAATTTGTAGTGGTATTGATTGATTATATCTTATTATACTCCAAAATATATGAAGATCATGAAAATAACTTGCGTATAATTCTAAAGACTCATACAAGAAATGAATTTTATGTGATGTTTAGAAAGTGTGAATTCTGGTTTCTGGAGATTTATTTTCATGGAAATATTGTCTCTAAGGATGGAATCTCCATTGATCATTCTAAGACTAGGGCTATCAATGAATGTCCAAAACCAATGAGTATAACCGAGGTACGTAGTTTTATTGGTTTTGTAGGTTATTATCGACGTTTTCCCAGAATTTTGTCTGCTTTTCTCAACTATTAACAATAATCACACGAAAAGGGTTATATTTTATTTGAAAAAAGATTGTGATGAATATTTTGATGAACTGAATAGAAGATTAGTCAATGCTTCTATATTGACTCTACCACCGAGGAATGATGGGTTTGTTATTTATAGTGTTGCATCAATGAAATGACTTGGTTTTTTAATCATGTATAATTATAGAGTTATTTCCTATGCATCACAACAGCTGAAATTCTTGTGAAAAACTATCCTACTCACGATCTTGAGTTAGCATCTATAATCATTTCTTTGAATATATAGAGACATTATCTCTATCGTGAAAAATGTAAGATTTATACTGATTACAAGAGTTCGAATTATATTTTCTCACAGAACTAACTCAACATGAGGAAAGGGGGATGGCTTGAAGTACTTGAGGGTAGTGATTTCACGATACACAACCACTCGGGGAAGGAAAATAATGTGTCATATGCTTTATGTCGAAAAGATAATAGAATTTTGAAATAGATGAGAGTTAAAAGGGATCATACTTTCATGGATCTATCAAAGATGAATAGGGGAATAACAATGGAAGGTGAAACATTAATGATTTTTCAAATGGTTGCAAAACCATCGTTACTAGAAATGATAAAATGTTCTTAGGCTAATGATGAGGAATTTAAAAAGACGATTAAATCTGTGAACGATGGGAGATTGATCGAATTCGTATATGATGATGTGATTTTGAAATTTTGGAAGAGACTTTGTGTTCCTAATATAATTGATCTGAAAATGGAATTGTTAGATGATGATCATATCTCCAATTTCTCTATACATTTTGGTAGCATAAATATGCTTATAGATTGAAAGGAACATTTTTGGTGGGACAACATGAAGAGGGAGATTGCTGATTTTGGGTCAAGATGTATGGTTTTCTGACAAGATAAAGCTGGACAGAAACAGACTAGGGTAGTCTTTCAACCTCTTCCCATACATTAGTGGAAATGGGATAATATCACGAGGTACTTTTTCATGGGAATACCAAAGACTCCTAGAAGGAATGATGCAATATGTGTCATTGCTAATCATCTTACCAAGCCAACATATTTTTTTCTATACAAGAAGATTTACCACTTGAACGCCTATCAAGACTATATATTAATGAAGTGAAGAGACATCATTGAGTACCCCAGTGGTTGGTTTCTGATCATGATCCACATTTTACATCAAGATTCTGGAAAAGTTTTTCGAAATCCTTGGATACAGAACATCATTTGAGCAATGGCTAGCACCCCCAAACTGATGTACAATATGAATGGATTGTTAAAACCATAGAAGACATGTCGAGATCATGCTCACTTGAATTTCAAGGTTTGTGGGACCAATATTTACGTTTGGTAGATTTTTCCTATAACAATATCGTCCATTCAAGTATTCAAATGGCACCATATGAATAATTATATAAAAAGAGATGTCGCACACCATCTTGTTGGGGAGATGTTGGTAAAAAACACATAGGCCCAGAACATGTGGAGGAAATGATGATAAAGGTGACGATAATCCAAACCCACATAAAAGCAGCACAAAGTAGGCAGAAGAGCTATGCCGATAACAAAATGAAGGATTTGGAATTTCAGGTAGGATATAATGTTTTCTTGAAGGTATATCCATGGAAGGGTGTTATACGTCTCTATAAGAAGGGTAAATGGAGTCCTAGGTACATCAGACATTTTAAAATTCTAGAATGAATTGGGGATGTAGATTACAGTTTTGAAATGCCGCCAAGTATCTATAATGTTCACGATGTATTCCACATATCACTGTTGAGAAAATACATGCCTGACCCAATGCATGTACACACCAATGAGGAATTAGAACTGGTACCCGATCTGTCTTATTGCGAAGATCCTGTCAATATTTTTGATACAAGAGAACAAGTGCTTATAAACTGGATGGATATTCTGGTAAATGTTATATGGAGAAACCATAATATTGAAGAGGCAACGTGGGAACCTGAGGAAATTATGATGAAGAACCACCTGAGTATTTTTTTCCAGTAATATTCTAGAAATTTAGAGGCTGATTTTATTTGATGTAGGGGAGAATGTAACACCCCAAGAATCCACGATATGCTTCTCTTTGAATAATACAATAGCCTGTGTCATACACAACTTCGATTTCTAAGACACCACAACCAATCAAACTAGCCGTTATGAATAGTAATACCCACTTTTTAAAATTTTATAAATATTATCTTTGAAAATGGACTTCATTTTTGGATTCGTAATATCGAAATTAGCTTAGGGTGAATTTGTGGTATTTTTCTAAAAATATTCAATTTTAGATGAATAGTAAAAAACAATGAACTATAGTATAAAATTAATTTTATTTAAATAATTATTTATTATATTTAAATTTATATTAGGCCAAAATAGATACATAATACCTATCTAAATTTAATTTAATTCATGGGATTAATTTTATAATTATTTTAGATATATAAAAATTTTATTGAACTTTTTACTGTGTTTTACCCACCTACTATGAGCATTTAAAAATATACAAAAAATAATAATTTTACAGATTCTATGTGCTGAATTTTAAAAATATGAGATATATTATTGATATCAGTAAGTAAAATTTGGTTCAATAAGATGGAAATAATTTTTGGGGAATAATTACTTTTTACTTTTATTTACAACTATAAAAAGTAAATAGGGTAATTAAGGGTAAAATGATATTATTATTTCCATAACACATGTCCTAATTCTATTGGATATATATAATTCGACCAAAAACAACCTTAGGAATTAGATAATTTCCTTTAGGTACACTTTTATTAGATGTGCACATTTATTATTATTTAATTCAAAGAAGAGTTAAAAGTGTTAAATTCAAAGTTTAATAACTAAACCATTTTTAATGCAGGGTTAAACCTATGATAAATTATATTATGAATACTAATTAGAAAGATAAAAGTATTTTCAACATAATGGTATTTTATATACATTTATTTGACATTAAAAAATTAAATTTATTTATAACACAATGATGATGCAGTAATTACCTAATTATGGAAATATTAAAATAATTGAAATTTTAAATATCCAAATAAATGTAAATTGAATTTTTTTATTATTTCCACTAATTTTATACGTTAATATGACATGATAGGGTTGGTTATATGAATTTATTTTTGAATTAATAATGCTGTTATGAATTTAGCAATAACAAAATACCAAATAGGGTCAAAATTGACATAAAAACGTTTTTTAAACAAATATTATATTATTCATTGATATTCGTTTCCTAAAATTATATGGATCGGCCAAAAAACTTATATATAGATATTTTAATCATTAATTAACCACTTTGGCTTTTCTTAGAGGTTTATAATATTATAATTAACCATATAACATAAAAATACAATGAGACATGGTAAATGTCAAACTATTTAACAAAGAGTTAAATCTGAAATATAAAGTTAATATAGGGACATAAACCTATCTAAAACCTAATGGTTTAGTGATTATAGACACATACCCACCTTATAATTTAAAAAATTCATTTTGGAGCTATTTGGAACCGAAAATGATTTTATTATAAAATAATATTTTTAGCTTTTCATAAGGGGCCCCTCGCCCCCTTATAAAATGACACTCCCCCTTCTCTCTAATTTACACCATCAATGCCATTTTAGATGTCCAAACCTTTCCCAAATACCATCTATACTGTCATCCCTTCATCATAGAGGCATTCCATTAGTCAGATAGCAAACTTAAGGATCCCTTTGATCAAATCAAAAGCATGAACCTGAAGAAGAGGTAAATATTTCATCACATCTTTCAAGTTATTTTATTCATCCACTTCCACTTTATTTGTTATTTACATTATAAAATAATAACTCCTTTATATTATATATACTGTGATATAATTTTAAATATGTTACAACCATATTCATTATTCTATCCATCCTTTGAATGAAAATTCATCGTACGTGTGTACGTACGACTTACCGTCTTCACGTCATGGTGTAATTGTTATTGAATACATTATAATTTTGATGGTTATTATAATGATTTGAAATTTATTTAAATAATAAATATAGAATTAGAATGATTCTGTATATATGATATAACATCCTATTATATATTATTTTAATATCAAAAGAATGATACTGTCGCTCCTGCGTACGTACGAATTGCCGTCTCCACGAACACAACGAGATTCATTCCCCATCGTATCCATTCAAGATTAATTTTCATTAGATTATTAAAAATAATTTTTAAATACTTAATGGAATTCTGAATAATATTAAGATATATCCTATCCATAAATAAAACTTACATAACAAAGCATACAAAGGAAAATAAATCAGCTAACACCCTAAAAGATGATAATACTAAGATGTTATTAACAAAGAAATGTTAATAGATCATATATGGTATCATATTAATGAATATGATTCATTTATAATTTAATAAAAATTACTTAACCATTATACATGAGATTAACCTACCCTCGACTAAGAAAAATTAAAAAGTAAGGGTTAATTTCACAATCTCTTTATTATCTGAGGTTGTTTTCATCTAAGTATCTATTGGGACCTCTTTATCATCCAAATCCATGTTTCTTAAAAATGTAATCCAAAACATTCTTACTATATACTAGACTATGGGTTAAAGTCATTTATTACCTTTTTTACATTTTATAAAATAGTTTGAATGGAATCATTCCGTCGTTTTCCAAACAAGGTACTTTTTAACCATTTCGACAAAATTAAGGTAAGAATGTCATTTTTTAACTTATACGCAGGGTGAATCTATTTTCCACCATTATAACATTTTCAAAGCATCCATTACCATATTATAAGAATAGTTTCAAAATAAAGTTTCTCTTAAATGATTTCAAAATACAAAGAGATATTTCTCTATAAAAAGGTTTTGATTTAATCTATGTCAACATCCTTTGATGGATTTTAAGCTTATTGAAGTTGATTTATTATGATACAAAACCATCCTATTATATTGATGGTTTTGTGTTATGTTTGACTATGGATGTGTTATTTTTAAACCTTTTATGGTTTATTTATAATGTATTGAAATTTCATATGCTAGTTTTAATACAAATAATTATTTTATGTTTTAACCTTTTCATATGAGGAATGAATTAGACCTAGTAATTGACTGGTGGAAACCATTATAAATCCTCAATGCATCAGTATGTATCATGATACAAACTAGTGTTTTGGCACAAGGCCTTCACAAAATAATATTATTAGTCTTGGCATGAGGCCTTGACTATGTGGTTATGAATGTCTGGCATTATTCATTCCATTATTATGATGTGGCTATAGATATTTCATGTGATTATTCATCTAGTATAATATCTATGTGAATAATGAAATGAAATTAAATTTATTTTATCTTTTTTATATTATGATTACGTTCATGGTAAAAAGGATTTTGTTTTAGCCTTATACATTGCCTTAAATGTTTATGTTTATTTATGAATGTTTCCACTATATTGTTATCCTTACTGAGAATTTAAGCTCACCCTTTCTATGTTTCATTTTTTCCAGGATGTGAAGAAGTATATTATGACTGAAATACATGGATAGTCTATGGGATCTGAGTTTTGTCTTTGGAAACAATGTTGTTGTAGTTTTCCATTTTATGATGTAATGTAGACCTTATGAATGTATCAAGTACTTCCAAATCTACTAAACTATTCATTCATTCGAGACTTGATATTTTTTTATCATTCCAATGATACATAATAATGCACCAACACTGGGCTTATGGGGACGGGATGTTACAAACACATACTAATTTTAAAAATTCCAAGTGTGTCCTTTTCCTTCCACTAAAAAAACTCACCTCTCCCACATCCTCATGCCTCTAAATCCTCTTTGTCATGACAAATATCTGCGAGATTATCTACTATAATAGTTCATGTTAACCAAGATGTCTCACATTGGGATGAAATCCGTCAAATGAATCCCTTTGGGCCAAACCAAAAAGAGTTTCTTGAATAAGTGGAAACATCCTTCCAAATGTTTTTTTGTTTTATTATGTTTCTCCACTACATCATTTTTTCTTATTCCATGATCATATAAAAAAATTGACTTAAATATTATTTTTTTTTTATTATAATGGTTTAACTTATCTTAAATACACAATAATCTAATGGGTAATGATTGTACTATTTTTCTGTACGATGAACTACTGACTCACGAAACGAGGTTGTTTGTTTTTTTCTTTACCTCCTCTCATGATTTGAAATTATCATGGAAACTATATTTTTATTTTTTATAGATGATATTTATGATGTATTTATGATTATTTAATGAATATATAAAACATACCATCATTAATTTAATTTTTGGGAATACAATATATTGGTTTGAGAATGTGTGGACTATAACCTTCTTAAAGTGATGTGATTCGTTCACACATTACAATTAATGTATCAAAAACAGGGTTAGAATATTAAAATAATATATATGAAATAATAATTATAACTTAATTATTATATATATATATAAATTGATCATTTACTTGTTTATTCAATACATTAATAAAACATATGAAACATTCATGAACACGTATATCTATCATCTCCATAAATAGTGTATTTCATTTAATATTTCAATATTTTATAGATTACTTTAAATATGTATATACATAATATATATGACATATGAGTCCTATTTTAAATTCATTAATTTATTAAATCATTATCTATGCAATAGGATCAATAATAAAAAGTAATATATATATGATAAACAAAGTGGTTATTACCCTAAAAAATACTTTAACATGGAATTCATAATAAATTATAAATATAAAGTCATAATTGAATAATATATGATATAAGATATATAATATGGTTGTGCATTATATTTATAATAAAATTATATTTATTATAAATTATCTTTGAAAGTGTACAAATAAAGTGAACACTTAAGGTATGGGGATTTCTAGTCTTAGTTTAATTTCTATTAAATTTATACCATATTAACCAATAATTTATTTTGTTTCACCTATATATTTATCATGAATATTTTCCATTAATTTTGTCATTAAAATTTGGTTATTTACATATCAATATGGGGATATCTCTCTCTTTGGGTATATGATTCAAATATTATGAAATCGATAAATTAGTTTTATCTCAAATTACATTCCTTGAGACACATGCCTTGATGTAAAAAACCCTCATTCTTTTCAGAAAATATTAAAATTTTAAAATTACTTTTAATGAACATTTTAAATGGAAATTTTTTTTATATATCATTGTGGTTTTCAATTATTCTTCTATTTTTTTTCAGATAATTTTAAAATAAATTGTTTGTAAACACATATTAATGTTTCATTTATAAATAATTGGTTTTTGGAAATTTTTTGAAGCATCATTTTCAAAGATATGGTTTAAATTTTTTAAGCTTCAATTTAATTTTTTCAATGAAAGAGGTTTTGAAAAATGAATTAGTTTTATAATTTGTTTTTAATGATTTTCAAAACATTCTTCATAAGTTTTCGAAATGTTATTTTCAAAGAAAATTACTTCAATGATTTCAAAGAATCATTTATATTTTTTCAAAGTATTTTAAAAGAAAGAGGGTTAAAAATTGTTTCAAAATTATTTTAATTTTGCAAGGGAAAAGGTTTTAAAAATTATTTTGTGCCTTCATTCTAGGTTTTCAAAATATTATAATCCAAAATGATATTCAATAGAATTTATGTATTAAAATCAATTTTGTAATGAAGAACAGATAATTAAATAAATAAATGTTTTTAAAAATGATCCTTAAAAATTATTTTTCTTCTAATATGACATCCATTGGTGTTAGTCATTACATTCTGGGAAATTATCACAAGGTTCCAGTCATATTATTTCATTGAATGGTTTATCTATTGATGGAATGATGTTTATTGAAACAGTTACTATATCATAAAATATATTCTTATGAAACCCATTTCTATTTCATGGGTTATGTGATTAAGAAACCAATTTATTTCTCATTGGCTATAATGTTAGGACCAATTTGAAGGATTATATGGTTTCCATGGTTTGTCTTATGTTGGTCTTAAGGAAGTTTTATATAGAGGAAAGACACCTTGAATTTCAAAGAGACTCAGAACCTGGAATGTTGCAATTCTCGGAACCTTGTTTTTGGAGAACTCAGAAGCAGGAAGTTGAGAAACTCAGAACCTGGAAATTGCAATTATCGGAACCTAAAGGTTGCAATTCTCAGAATCTGGAAGCGATATAACTCGTAAGCTGCATAATGAAAAACTCAGAAGCTGGATGATAGGAGATATGAAGTCACTAAGACTTTAATGCCAGATTGTGACGATGCTTTAATGTTTTGTAACTCTAAATTGTGAGTATATTCAAGTACTCATAATTGCAAGAAAAATATGGGTGGAGAAGTGTTACTGAGAATCAGAGAAGTTGTACCGAAAAACAAAGAAGTCGTACCAAGAATCAGACATGTCATACAAAGAATTTGAGAAGTCATCCTGAGAACCAGAGAAGTCATAATGAGAATCAGAGAAGTCAAGAAGTCATTCCAAGAATCAAAAATCTTAGGTACTGATTTATGAAGTAGTGTCGTACCGAGAATCCAAATTGGATGGTACCTAGAGTTGATGTGATGGAGAGTCATATCGGGAAATGAAGAATTGTCCTGTCGAAGAAGCAATGAAGAAGTCATACCGAGAAATGAAGAATTGTCATGCCTATGTAGCAATGAAGTGTCATACCGATAATTGAAGAATTTTCATGCCGAAGAAGCTATGAAGAGTCATTCCGAGAGGACTGAAGAAGAGTGGATCCGAAAATGAGATGCTGAAGACTCAAGAAGAGTGGATCTGAGAATGTGATGTTGAAACCTGAAGAAGAATGGATCCAAGAATGTGTTTTCGAAGACTCAAGAAGAGTGGATACGAGAATGTGATACTGAGAAGCTTATTTAACATGTTCGGGTCCATAAAATGCCTATGTTCTAAATCAAGAGAAGGGGATGAAAATTCGAGAAGATTCTAGAATATTTCACAAAGTCTTAATTACTTTGAAATTTTAGGAGAAATTATGATTTGGGTGAATCTAAGTAAGCGGTAAAATATTTTGGATTCCAGCCTAAGAATAATTTGGAGCACCTAGAAAAGGATATCAAGGTACAAAGATATTTTTTAATGATGATGAAGAGGTAGAAGTTCTGATAATCTAGAGAGAGAAAGAGGTGTTTGGATGACTTAGTTTCATTTCTGTTTCAATAGGAATGAGAATATGATACTGGTTGACATTGTATTAAGTTACTCGGACTGAACAAAATTAGAGCTTGATCATTGAATCAGACTGAACTAATCAAAATGAAGAATTAGTACTTGTTGTCTTCGTATTGAGTTTCGCGGACTGAGAGACAATTCGGATTGAATTATCGGATTGATAAAAATTCGGATTGAGAAACACTCGGAATGAAGAATCGGAAAGGGAAGATCAGATTGTAATTTATCTATATCAAATCCAAGAAGTCCTTGACTTTCTTATAGGTAACGAAGTGAAGATTTGTGCTGAACATTCTTACTCTTGTGTATTTGAAAGTATGTGCAGGTTACGTAAGTTGTTACAATAAAGGAGACATTGCCCTATTGTGCTAAGAGGGTGCACACACACTGGAGTGATTGTTTCACAGTGCTTCACGACTGTAAGGGTATATCCTACTCGTTTTAATCCAAGTATTGTTGTCTTAGTGGATATTATGGTGCTGGATTGTTTCCAACCATATAAAGGACATAGATATTCTTACTGAATAGTGAACCTTGTAAATTGATGTGTTCATTTGGATGTGTGCTTTTTTGTTTCTCAGTAGGGAATTATATCTTCCACAGGTGAAAAATGGTGTTCTATTTTTAAAAGAGCTTATTAGAAGAAAATGGAGTACCAAAAATTCAACCACCCCCCTCTCAGTCGTTCATTGCTCCTACTGGGTCCTTACAAGTTGTATCAATTGGAGGTTCCCTTTGATTTCCATGCGGTTGGAGAATCTGAATTGTTTGTATAGTAAACTAATTCCAGTATTCTATGGTAAGAACTATCACATTCAGAAGGATATAATGCTATCTTATCTCATATCTATCACTTAAGATGTTCTTGAAGCAGCAACAGTTGGGTTTCCCCCCATTAATGATAATGTTCCACTTACAACCGTTGACAAGAAGTTTCTTGAGAATGATGGAAGAGCCATGAATGATATAATGTCTTCACTTTCTGAAAGTGAGTTCTTGAGAGTGAAAGGTGTGGACATAGCCAAAGTTACATGGGACAAACTGAAAAACATATATGAAGGCTATACAAAAGTAAAGAATGAAAAGCATTAAATCTGGATATTTAAGTATGAAGACTTGAAGATGGGAGAGAATGAATCTGTTGGGGATTTATTCACTAGGGTGATCGATATTGTTAGTTCCATCAGATGTCTTGATGAAGAGCCGAAGACTCTACTGTGGTGGAAAATATATTGAGTATTCTTCCTGATAAATTTGATGCGAAGGTATCTTCTTTAGAGGATAGAGATTCAGAGACTCTATCTCATGATTATTTACATAGCACAATCATTACATATGAGATGAGAATGGAAAAGACCATGAAGACCAACAAAAATAGGATGACAGTGAATTATATTTCAAATCCATGAAGAAGTAGAGGTCTACAAATATATTGAGTAAAGAAGATGATGGTGACATTGACTCTAAAAGCGAGGTATGTAAAAATATTAACGATATTTTATCCATGTTTTTTAAAATGTTAAAAGAGGAACATGGAAATAAAATAGAAAACATCACTTGATGTGTTTTGAATGTGGATGCATTGGCCATATTGCAGCTAACTATCCTTGAAGGGAGAATGAGGAGGACAGTGATGAAGAAGAATGAAAGCCAATAAAGTTATGGAAGGAGGGTGGTAAAGGAAAGTCGGGGAAAGAAAAAAAGTTCATCAAATACAAGATAAAAATCATTCTATCCAAAAATAAAGAAGATGAAGAATGCGAGGATGAATCTAAAAAATATAACTTGAGCATGTTATTGAGAATACCTTCATTGCAACAATGAATGATGAATATTTTAGAAGCAGTAGCTCGGAATAAGAAGAAACTCAGCTTGAGGTACATCTGAAAGAAGAATTGAAGGAATGTTTAAGAAAGATCAGAAGGGTGGAAAACCATAACAAAAAGTTGGAAGATTAATGTTCCTCAGTAGGCAATCAATCTAATGTTAAAGTTTAATTTGAGAATGATATTGATGACTTGATGAAGTCTCTTGAAGATGAGAAAAAGAAAAATGATCACATGAATGTTAATCTAGAGGAAAAGGAGGAAGAATTCGATCTCGTTCAAAAGAAGCTCTCAGAAGTTGAATTAAGAACAAATGTTTTCAAAAATCAACTACTGATGTAGGTGAAGGTTCTCAACAAGGACATTCTATGAAAATTCAACAGAATAAGAACAAGATTTTTGAGTATAAGATAGATGAGAATGTTATTTATGTGGCCAAGACCAATGTTGCTCGGGACTCTAAAGCATCAAGGAAACCTAAGTCTAACACTGGTGAAAAACAAGAAAAATAAGAGAAGGAAAAATTCTAGCAGAACAATCATGCTAACAAAATAATGAGTTTCAGGCCTGGAGAAAGAGAAACAACGTAGTATTAGTACAAAAGCATTATAGGAAGATACTCCTTCAATGGGTACTATTAGTATTGTGGTGTATTTGGGAATTCATCGAATAGATTTTGGTTAAATAAATATTATTACTACCACCCCACATGTTATAAAATGAAGAGATTCAGGGGGATTAAATATTCTCATTTAAATAATAGTGGGAAAAGTTTCTTGAAGAATGTTGAGAAGAATGAAGTCAAGATAGAAAATAGGTTCCAGCCATTGGAGACCATTTGTGTATGGTGTGTACGACCTGGAAACCTTGCAAACGGATGTCTTGTGATGTTACCGACTGAACAAAAAAGTTTTAATTATTAGATGTTGAAGGTGAAGAAATAAGTGAAAGAAGAAAAATGTATTGTTGTTGAAACTTCTCTAAAAGTTACAAAGGAAGAACGACCTTGGATACTTGATGGTGGGTGGTCTTTAGATATGACATGTGACTTGATCTTTTTAAAGAATGTGAAGATGTTTAAAGAAGCCACAATGACATTTGGCAATGATTAATCATTAAAAATCAAAGGTTTTGGATTATCCATCATTGGTAAAGAAAAATTAAAGTCCAAAAAACCTTGTATATTGATGGGATGAAGCACAACTTTCTATGTGTATCACAATTGTGTGAGGAAGGTAACAAAGATATATTCAAGAAATATGGATTTATTGTTAAAAGTGAAGAAGATGGGAAAAGTTTTACAAGAGGCCAACGAACTAAAGGGAATCTTTTTCAGGTTGGAAATTCACAAAACTCTTGTTACATGAGTTTAGTGGAAGAAAATCAGTTGTGGCACCGAAGACTTGGACACATGTGTCATAGAAATATGATCAAGTTTTTTAAATGGGATAGTGTTTGAGACATTATAGATTTTCCCGGAAAAAGATATTGGTGTTGCACTACTAGTCAGAAAGGAAAGATTACAAGTGTTGTGCATAAGAGGGTTGACATTTTTTCTAAACAACCCCTTGAACTAATAAATTCTGATATATCTAGGCCGATGAGAAAACTATAAAAAAATGGATACATGTACTTCATCACCTTAATTTATGATTTTACTCACATTAATTGTGTCATGTTTATGAAGAACAAGTCAGACGCCCTAAAAATGTTTAAATGCAATAGAAGGAAAGCTGAGAAAGAATGTGAGTACTCTGTGAAGAAATTGAAAACAGATAATGGTGGTGAGTATAGATTGGATGAATTTGAAGACTATCTTGAGAAACATGGGATTCATCATTAATATAGTGCTCCATATACACATCAACCAAATGGGGTTGATGAAAGGAAGAATATAAGCAATGTGAAAATGGGAAGAACCATGTTACTTGAACATGGACTTACTCATTAATTTTGGAGGCAATCTACAAGTACAACTGTTTATATTCGTAATCGATGTTTCTACAAGAACTGATGTTATTAATTTATTAATATCATTTTATGTACTCTCTCTACTGATTTTCAATTAAATGTGCATAACTTATGTGAAATACTCATGCTTTAATATTAAATATTATTTTGGAGTATTATTTCGAATAATACAGATTCATGTCTGTTTAGTATTTTAAATATAACTCTCACCCTACTAATCCATATTGTGTGATTATTGTCTTGTATGGTTCTAAATTCAATTTCCTACAAATCACGCAACTTGAGCATTGGATAATTCTTCCATTTGATGGGCCATATGGACCACACAAGATGACCCACCAGATCTGCGTAATTTCTGGACTAGCCTTGAAGATTTCATTACTGGGCCCAATCTCCCAGCCCAAATGAGTGGATATTCTTTTTCAGGCTCGGGAATTTCTTAAGGAGTCATGGATAAAAATTTAAAGGCCCAACTCTACCATTTTGGGGCCCAATGGATCCATTGAAATCAAGCCCACCATTCTGTCCGGGATTTTAAATCAGCCCACCATTCTTGACTTTTCAACTTATCCACATGTCCGAAGAAGCTCATATTTTGTGGTGTGAATGAAACGATATGGAGGATCAACTTTATAGAATAAATGGTTGGATATTAAGGCATCTCCGTAGCTATAAATTCATTCGCATTTAGGCCATGGAAACTTTCTGGATAAAATTGGACAGTAGAAAGGGTTTTAGTAATCCGGCCATAACATTGGCCACAAAAGTCCAATGACAGCCCATTTTTTAGGGTGACTATTAGACCTCCATATATTCAATATTGAAGAAGGATATATCTCGATATTCAGCTTTCTGAAAGGTCTTATTGGCGAGCCAACGTGAGGGGCAATTTGGGAATGAAAACAGTCCAGTACCTTTGGCTATAAATTCACTCCCCTCTTCTCCTTGCAAGAGGATGGAACTTTGGCACTTAGGAGGATATATTGGCACGACAAAGTCATTGAAAAGTTCTTGGGAGGATCTTCCATACTCTAGTTTTCACTTGAGAACCCTTTCCTCCTTCATTTCTTTCCATGTATTTCATGCTCTTTCCTTTGTAATTGTTTTAGTGTACTTGTAATTTCTTTTGAGTTTTAATGCAAGTTTCTCCTTCATCACTTATAATTATCATACAACGTCTGTAGTTTAATATTAATAGTTTCATAATTTTTATAAATCAATCTTAAAACCATTTCCTTTATGTGATTTCTTATTCAATCAAAACACATGTTTCATTCACGTTCTTTGTAGTTCGTGTGTGTGTTCGGGACACCACTCTTTTCTTGTCCAATTCTTCTTCCTCTTCTTCTCATACCCTAATACTATAAACATCCCTACCAGATTAATAACTATCCTAATGGCTGAGTAAATCTATCATTAGGGTGAGTTATAATTTAGGTATGTTAAGAGATGGAGAGCTTTTTCTCAATGTGTATTCTTTGAATTTACATTGCATATGTTGGACATAGCATGTCATGGATTAATGACTTGTTTTGTTTAACATGTGGTTTCCATGGATTATTAGAACTATAAATATGCTACCATAAACAAGATATGATTAAGATTAGAACCCTGAGTTACGTCAAGGCTTGGATTAAAGCCTTAACACTTGGGGATTACAATCAATGTCAACTTGTGACACGGGTGTTAATTTAATGCAATATAAAGCAAAGCTCAAGGATATCACAAGCTTAACTACCTAATGATGAAATCACCCCAGTATTTATCAAATTGTTAAATCAATATTAATCAATCAATCATTTCAATTAAATCTCTGCAAAAAAACCCCCAAATCCAAACA
Organism: Viscum album; assembly: GCA_963277665.1. NCBI lineage: Eukaryota > Viridiplantae > Streptophyta > Magnoliopsida > Santalales > Viscaceae > Viscum > Viscum album. Next base: position 705,331,788 of record OY728157.1, on the reverse strand, counting down.
CAAATAAAAAACGATCAACTATAATAAAATTGTATCATCACTGAGGATTCGACCCGAGTGCTGCTATACACATTAGCAGAGCACCGGAACCTTGAATTGTCGATAGGAGACAATTGGCCGCACTTTCAAATGGCACCGTTGCTGGGGATGATGCATAATTGTAGTTTATAGTTTCTGATTTTTAAAAAAAAACACCAAAAAAATCAAATAACCCACAAAAAAATATCAAAAAAAAATTACACAGAGAAAAACCCTCCATCATCTTCAAGTCTTACTCTACTCTTGATGCCTCGTAGCCTCCCAAACAATCCCTCGGATTTGTTTGATCCTGATATTGAGCGAACTATTCGCCGAATTAAGAGGAACCTTAGGGACAATCAAAACAACCAAGGCCCACTCATTCCTAGACCAATTGATTTAAAGATGGCCAATCCTAGGGAACAAACCCTTAAAGAACTCACTGCCCCCGATATGAATTACCAACCTCTTGGTAATCAATATCCAAACATCGAGGCTGATTTCGAACTCAAATAGGGTTTGATTCATCTTCTTCCTCATTTCCATGTGCTAGCTGGTGAGGATCCTCATCTTCACCTCAATGAGTTCCAAGTGGTCTTCTCAACCATGAAACCTCAAGGGGTTTCTGAAGAACAAATCAAGCATAGAGCTTTCCCCTTTTCCCTAGCGGATTCTACCAAGTCTTGGCTCTACTACCTCCCACCTAGTTCCATAAACTCATGGTTTGACATGAAGAGACTTTTCCTTGAGAAGTTCTTTCCCGCTTCCCGAACAGCTTCTATCCGAAAGGAAATAAGCGGCATCCGTCAATTCCCTAATGAATCACTCCATGAGTATTGGGAGAGGTTCAAAAAGCTTATGGAAACTTGTCCACACCATCAAATCCCTGACCAACTCCTGATCCAACACTTCTATGAGGGGTTATTGGCTATCGAGCGAACTCTTATTGATGCCGCAAGTTGTGGTGCTCTTGTTGACAAAACTCTTGCAGCTGTACGAGAACTGATAAGAAACATGGCTGCAAACACGCAACAATTCCATACTCGAGCACATGATCAAGTGAAAAAATCCCAAGAGAATCAATCCATAGAGCCCAACAAAATGACTGATTGGATGAGTGAACTTTCAGGTCTTGTGTGTCAACTAGCTGTGGCTTCCAAATCCCCAAACTCCTCTCCTCAACAATCTCTTTTCACTAGGCCTGTCAAGAACTGTGGAATCTGCAACTCACCAAATCATCTGACTGACACATGTCCACAACTTCAAGATGATCCATCTGATTCATATAGTCTAATGGAGCTCAATGCGGTATATGCTCAGCGAAACTTCAACCCTCAACAATCAGGTCAGTTTGTTAGAAACTTCAACCAACCCCACTCTGGGCCCTTCTCTTCTACCTTTAACCCACCTCTGAGGTATGGTAATCCCATTTCTCATCCTCCTCACTTCCCTCATCAAAATCCAAACCAGTTCAAATATGGTCAAAGTGGTGGTAACATCCATCAACCTTATCCATTTGTTCCTCAAACCCAAAGGAACAATCCTCCTCCTGGATTCCACTATCCTAACGAGCCTTCCCAATTCCCCACCCAATACAATCGCTTTCCCAAGAACCAAAATCAAGGCCAACCCAATTTGGGACAAGCCTCTTCTTCTAAACAACCATGGGAAAGTGCTGTAGAGGATCTTGCTTCCTTCACTCGTTCTAGCCTCAAGAACATTGAAACCCAAATAGGTCAACTTGCATCCCACCTTATCCAGCAACAACCATCCAATCCATCCCAACTCCCAGCTCAACGATTACCAAACCCTATTGGTAATGTAAGTGAAATTGCACTTAGATCGGGAAAGCAAATTGCTATGCCCCATGATGATTCCTCTACCTCCCCTTTTGATGTTGATCTAGAAAATGAAAAGAACAAAAAGCTGGAAAAGGAACTTGAATCCACTCCTTCACCTCCTTCCATTCCTCTAAACAACTCAATCCCTTTTCCTCAAGCCCTCTCCAAGCCTAAGAAGTCCTTTGAACCTGATCCTGAAATGCTTGACATGTTTAGACGTGTTGAAGTGAACATCCCCCTCTTAGATGCCATCAAAAAAATCCCTAAGTATGCCAAGTTTCTTAAGGAATTGTGCACCCATAAGAGGCAACTTAGGAACATTGAAAATGTTTTAACCCCACAGTCAATTCCCATGAAGTGCAATGATCCAGGGACCTTCACGGTTCCATGTCAAATAGGGAGTTCCAACTTTGATGATGCACTCATAGACCTTGAAGCCTCAATAAATGTCATGCCTAAACCCATTTTCTCCTTCTGTGGTCTAGGTCCCTTGCCCCCAATGGGTGTTTTCATTCAATTAGCCAATCGAAGCACTGCCAGTCCTGAGGGGATAATTGAGGATCTTCTTGTTCGGGTCAATGATCTTATCTTCCCAGCTGATTTCTGTGTCATTGACATGGAAGGTGAGACGACCTCTTCTCGATCTCCCCTAATTCTAGGAAGACCATTCCTTATGACTGCTAGAACCATGATCGATGTCCATTCAGGCATCTTATCCATGGAATTTGGTTACCAAGTGGTCAAGTTCAACATTTTTCAAGCCATGCGATACCCATCAGAGAATCACTCTACATTCTCTATTCATGCATCTGATGACACTTCTAGGAGTCAAATCACCTCCATTTATTCATGCTCATCATTTTCTAATGATAGTGGAGACTGTGAAATCTGCTCAATGATTAACCAAGTTATAAATGGAGAAGATGATGTTGACCTTTCATTCTTAGACTCCATCAATAAAAGTGAACTTGAAAACACTCTTGAATCCCACATCAACTCTGATGTCTACTGCTCTACCTTGGACAATGTTCAGGAAAATGATCCAAACCCATCTGGAATCCCTTATCATGCTCCTAACTTGTCTAGCTCTCAAATCAAGGCTGAAACTGATCTAAAACCACTTCCTTCACACCTCAAGTATGCATTCCTTTTCCATGATCCCTCCTACCCTGTCATTATCTCTACTTCACTTTCTGAAACTGAGGAGTCCCAACTTGTTCAAGTGTTAGAGGAAAACAAAAATGCCTTAGGTTGGACCCTAGAGGATATTCCAGGAATCAACCCTGCCCTTTGCATGCATCACATCCATCTAGAGGAATCATCCAAACCAATTAGGAAACCTCAAAGAAGACTCAATCCACTCATACATGAGGTAGTTAGGGAAGATATTACCAAGCTTCTTCAAGCTGGTATTATCTACCCAATTTCTGATAGTGAATGGGTTAGTCAACATCAAGTCGTTCCTAAGAAGTGTGGGATAACAGTTGTCACAAATGAACATGGAGAAGTGGTCACAACTCGAGTGAAAAACAAATGGTGTGTGTGCATCGATTATCACAAATTGAATGCTGAAACACGAAAAGATCATTACCCACTTCATTTCCTGGACCAAATGCTTGAGAGATTGGCCGGAAAGTCACACTATTGCTTTCTTGATGGGTACACCGGCTACTTCCAAATTCCAATCGCACCTCAAGACCAAGAAAATACCACATTCACTTGCCCCTTTGGAACCTATGACTATAGGCGAATGCCTTTTGGCCTTTGTAAGGCTCCTACAACATTCCAATGGTGTATGATGAGTATCCTTTCTAAATTCATTGAGAATTGCATGGAGGTATTCATGGATGACTTTACCGTTTATGGCGAGTCATTTGAATATTGCTTACATTCACTCTCTTTGGTCCTTCAAAAGTGTGTCAAGTGAAACCTTGTGAGGAATTTTGAAAAATGTCACTTCATGGTTTCAAATGGGATTGTTCCAGGGCACATAATTTCTCAAGAGGGTATCCAAGTTGATCCAGCCAAAATTGAGGTGATCCAATCACTTCCTGAACCCAAATCAGTTCGAGACATTCGTTCCTTCCTTGGTCATGCCGGTTTCTATCAGCGATTCATTCAGAACTTCAGCAAGATTTCCCTCCCACTCACTCGATTACCTCAAAATGATGTCACATTAAATTTTGATGTGGCTTGCAAGAGAGCCTTCATTGAACTCAAATCTGCTCTCACATCTTCTCCAATAATCCAACCCCTAGATTGGTCCTTACCATTTGAATTGATGTGTGATGCTTCTGATAGGGCCATTGGGGATGTTCTTGGTCAAAGAAGAGAAAACATTCCTCATGTCATCTTTTATGCCTCAAAAACATTGGATGAAACTCAATCACAATACACTGTGACTGAAAAAGAACTTTTAGCTGTGTTTTTTGCCTTGGATAAATTCCGGCCCTATCTCTTAGGTGCCAAAATCATCATCTTCATGGACCTCTCAGCATTAAAGTTCTTACTTAAGAAAAGTCACTCCAAACCAAGGCTAATAAGATGGATTTTAATGCTCCAAGAGTTTGACCTTGTGATAAAAGATAAACCAGGAAATGAAAACCCTGTGGCTGACCACCCGAGTAGAATTTCTAATTCTTCTCATTCTAAAATAATTGATCCTGAATTTCCAACTGAACACCTCTCATCTCTCACTCCAAAGTTACCATGGTATGCCCCAATTGTCAATTACTTGGTTTCTGGTGTTTTCCCTGAATATTTTTCAATGTAACAAAAAGAAAAGATGAAAATTGATTCAAAGCATTATTTTTGGGAAGATAATAAACATTGGAAAACTGGGGCTGATATGGTAATTAAGAGATGTGTTGATGAAACTGAACAATCCCCCATCTTGGAATTCTGCCACTCAATGCCTGGAGGTGGCCACTTTGGACCAAAAAGGACTTCTCTAAAGGTCGTAGATTCTGGATTCTTTTGGACTTCACTCTTCAAGGACTCACACGTGTTCTATCAATCATGTCCCACTTGCCAAAAGTTTGGCACAATTTCCAAAAGAAATGAAATGCCTCAAAATCCATTAATCTTATGTGAGCTCTTCGATGTTTGGGGCATCGATTTCATGAGACCTTTTCCCCCTTCCAATGGATTATCCTACATTCTCCTTGCTGTTGACTATGTTTCTAGGTGGGTCGAGGCCAAACCCACTAGGAAAGATGATGCTCAAACTGTGAGTGAGTTCCTCAAAACCCATATCTTCCATCGATTCGGAACACCACGTGCTTTGATAAGTGACTTAGGAACTCATTTCTATAATAGAACCATGGAGTCACTTTTGAAAAAGAATGGGGTTGTACATAAAACATCCACTTCATATCACCCTCAAACAAAAGGAATGGCTGAACTTTCAAATAGAGAAGTGAAAAGAGTGCTTGAAAGAATTGTTAATCCCACAAGAAATGACTGGACCGATAGACTTGGTGAAGCACTTTGGGCCTATCGAACAGCTTATAAGACACCCATTGGGATGTCTCCATTTAGTCTAGTTTTTGGTACAGCCTATCATTTACCAGTTGAAATCCAACATAAGTCATTTTGGGCTGTCAAAACTTGTAATTTTGATTGTGAAAAATCTGGTGAAGAAAGATTGCTGCAGTTGACTGAATTGGAGGTTCTTCAACTTGATTCGTATGAGAACTCCATTCTCTACAAAGAAAAGGCAAAGTCACTCCATGACAAGAACATTCTTCGAAAGCTATTTCATGAAGGTGAAAAGGTAATGCTCTTCAATTCTCGATTTCGACTTCACCCAGGTAAGCTCAATTCTCGTTGGGATGGACCTTTTATTATTACTAATGTTTACCCATTTGGTGCAGTGCGTGTCCAAGAACCTTCTTCAAAAAGAACATTCACGGTAAATGGACACCGGTTAAAGCATCACCATGAGAGGCCATTCACTTCAGGTTCCACGTCGACTTCCATTGACCCACCACTAGATGGAAACGGCGACCCACCAAATCCAAACCAGGGGGCACCTCTTTCCCTTTAACTCTCTCTCTCCTAAATCTCTCTTCCCTCTCTTCTTCTCTCTATTTATTCTTCTTCCTCTCTCCCTCTCATTTTTTTACAACATTCTTCTACAACCTTTTTTCTATTTTCTCATTTGTGTGGATGTGTCATTAAAAATAAAAAAAATTTAAAAAAAATTAATAAAAAAAAGAAAATTAACAAAAATAGGGGTGTCATAATTACTCATCATCCAATATTTAAATTCTGTCCAACCATTTTGGGGAGTCAAAAGGCCTGTTTTAAACTCAAATATATTGAATTTTTATCTCAAACTTGGGTAAACAATTTTGTGTCAATAACAAAAATTTTGAATGAACAATTTTTGGTGGAAAATGATTCTCCCCTATCGTGAGGAATAATATTAGCCTTCATGCCAAGGTCATCTATGGCCATCTTTTTCATTGTGTGTCTTCACCACTGATTGTGAGTCTTTTGTTTGTGGACCTTCGAGCTGAATTTACATCTTTTGTGTGCATTAATATGAAAGAGGCATTTTCTAAGCCACATGAGAATCTGAATAGCCAAATAGCCTCCCATTACCCTTACATTGATCTTACTTTTGAAATCCCCTTTGATCCTAGGAAAACCTTTTTTTTGATAGCCACATTACAAGCCTAATACCTTGTCCCACCCAACATTTTCATTGATTTTCATTGTACAATTTATTGAAATTTAAGTGTGGGGGGAATGGACATCATTTTTGGGCTTCATTTGCTTGAGTTCAAGAATCCATACAAGTGTGGGGGAGAGGTTGTAATTATGTGAGCTTTGGGGTGTATATGTGTAATTGTCATTTGTACAAAAGTCACTGAAAAGTGTTCAAAAAAATGAAAAAAATTATATTAAAAAAATGAAAAAAAGGGAATGGGTTGTGTCTTGGGTGGGTCAAAAATCATTCATCATCAACCATTGATCGTGTTATAACTACTAAAATTAGTTCCATGAGGAGATCAAGCATGGGTTAAGAGATGATTGGGAGACTTGTTTCAATCACAACTTTCGGAAAAAAAAAACAAAAAGAGAAAAAAAACACTTGAATCATCTTGTATTATGTAATTATTGGAAGTCATCCATGTTGTGCATATTCCATCATCTCACCCTATTCCATTTTCTATTTCCCTCACTTTTCATTCATCACATATTCATTCCCTTGTAAATATGTGTTTTTTTCTTTTCAAATCAAATTTTAAAAAAATGTGCATTGATTTTTCCATGTTGGTGTTTTTAACCCCACTTTTCCTTTGGACATTATATACCTACCATCCCATAGCCACTGAAAAACCCTTTAAAAGACCTCTTGATTATTGTACACATTAGAATTGGGAATGGAAGCTGAGAGCTCTTACAAACTCTTGATTTTCACTATTTGTTGGTGAATGAGTGAACCTCCTAAAATACATTTTTATCATCTTGAGAGGAGTAAGTTTTGAGTGCCTACATTTTCCAATTAAAACCTTGAACATGAAAAAATGACTTGTTTTTTATGAATTATTGTGAACCAAATTTGTGATGGAATTCAATATGGATGAGTGAAATAGTCTAAACCTCCCCGGATTGGTGAAAACAACATTTTAATATTTGTTGGTGAATGAATATGGTTTTGTTTTGATTTTCTTTTGTGTTTGTTGTACATGAGGACATGCACAATATTATGTGTGGGGGAGTTGATGTTATTCATTTATTAATATCATTTTATATACTCTCTCTACTGATTTTCAATTAAATGTGCATAACTTATGTGAAATACTCATGCTTTAATATTAAATATTATTTTGGAGTATTGTTTCGAATAATACAGATTCATGTCTTTTTAGTATTTTAAATATAACTCTCACCATACTAATCAAAATTGTGTGATTCTTGACTTTTAGGGTTTTAAATTCAATTTCCTACAAATCACCCAAATGGAGCATTGGCTAATTCGGCCATTTGAAGGGCCATATGGACCACACAAGATGACCCACCAGATCTGCCTAATTTCTGGACCAGCCTTGAAGATTTCATTACTGGGCTCAATCTCCCAGCCCAAATGAGTGGATATTCTTTTTCATGCTCTGTAATTTCCTAAGGAGTCATGGATAAAAATTTAAAGGCCCAAATCTACCATTTTGGGGCCCAATGGATCCATTGAAATCAAGCCCACCATTCTGTTCGGGATTTTAAATCATCCCACCATTCTTGACTTTTCAACTTATCCACGTGTCCAAAGAAGCTCATATTTTTTGGTGTAAAAGATACTATATGGAGGATCAACTCTCTAGAATAAATGGTTCGGATATTAATGCATCTCCATAGCCAAAAATGCATTCACATTTAGGCCATGGAAACTTTCTGGATAAAATTGGACAATAGAAAGGGTTTTAGTAATACGGCCATAACATTGGTCACAAAAGTCCAATGACATCCAAAATTTAAGGGTGCCTATTACACATCCATATATACAATATTGAATAAGGATATCTCTCGAGATTCAGCTGTATGAAAGGTCTTATTGGCGGGCCAACGTGAGGGGATGTTTGGGAATGAAAACAGTCCACTACATTTGGCTATAAATTCACTCCCATCTTCTCATTGCAAGAGGTTGGAACTTTGGCACTTATGAGGATATATTGGAACGACAAAGTCATTGCCAAGGGATTGGGAGGATCTTCCATACTCTAGTTCTCACTTGGGAAACCTTTCCTCCTTCATTTATTTCCATGTATTTCATGATCTTTCCTTTGTAATTGTTTTAGTGTACTTGTAATTTCTTTTGAGTTTTAATGCACGTTTCTCCTTAATCACTTCTAATTATCATACAGCTTCTGTAGTTTAATATTAATAGTTTCGTCATTGTTAAAAATCAATCTTAGAACCATTTTCTTTAAGTGATTTCTTATTCAATCAAAACACGTGTTTCGTTCACGTTCTTTGTAGTTCGTGTGTGTGTTCAGCACACCACTCTTTTCTTGTTCAATTATTCTTCCTCTTCTTCTCATACCCTAATACTATAAACATACATACCATATTAATAACCACCCTAATGGCTGAGTAAATCTCTCATTGGGGTGAGTTATAATTTAGGTATGTTAAGCGATGGGGAGCTTTTGCTCGATGTGTATTCTTTGAATTAACATTGCGTATGTTGGACTTAGCATGTCATGGATTAATGACTTGTTTTGTTTAACATGTGGTTTCCATGGATTATTGGAACCATAAATATGATACCATAAACAAGATATGATTAAGATTAGAACCCTGATTTAATTCAAGGCTTGGAGTAATGCCTTAACACTTGGGAATTCCAATCAATGTCAACTTGTGACATGGTTGTTAATTTAATGCAATATAAAGCAAAGCTCAAGGATATCATAAGCTTAACTACCTAATGATGAACTCACCCTAATATTTATCAAATTTTTAAATCAATATTAATCAATCAATCATTTCAATTAAAGCTCTTCAAACAAACCCCCCAAATCAAAACACAAATAAAAAACAATCAACTATAAAAAAATTGTACCATCGCCGAGGATTCGACCCGAGTGCTACTATACACATTAGCAGAGCACCGGAACCATGAACGGTCAATAGGAGAAAATCGGCCGTGCTTTCAGGTACCAATCAAACAAGACTCCATATGAACGTTTCTAGGGCATTACTCCAAGTATGAAGCATGCTATAGTTTTTGGGAGCCCCAGCATTATAAATAAGAAAGGTTGAAGCAGTGAAAAATTTGAGAAGAAAGGAGAAGATGGAATTTTTCTTGGTTATGAACCAGAAGGAAGAGGTTATAGATTCTTTAACAAAGAACCAGGAAGAATTGTGGATACAGTGGATGAAAAAGTCATTGAAAAACCAAGGAATGATAACCAAGTCTAGACAGAAAACGAAGACGAGGAAGATGAAGTTAACAATTATGATAAGGATGCAATTAATTTTAATCCTAATCAAGATGAGGAATCCGACTAAGCCATATCAAGTGATGAGGAAGGCACGTGAAAAACTTATACATGGATGATGAAACAATTGCATGCTCAAAATATAATTGATGATCAACATCACATGGTCCATAAAAGAAGAACAAGTAATTCCATATCACATACTTCCTTGTATTCCAAAGTGGATCCAAATGATGTTAAATAAACCTTTGAGTATTCAAAAATGGTTCAAAACATAAATGAAGAATTGGATCAGATTGAGTAGAATGAAACATGGGAAATCGTACCCAAGCCTGAAAATAAGAACATTATTGTCACTTAATGGGTCTTCTGGAACAAGTTAAATGAATAAGGTGAAGTTATCAAAAATAAAGAAAGATTGGTTTGTAAAGGAAACTCTTAGAATGAAGGAATTGATTTTATTGAAACGTTTACTCTGATGGCCAGATTAGAAACTATCCGAATATTTCTTTTCATTGCCGCACAACATGGCTACAAAATCATTCAAATGGATGTAAAATCAGCATTTTTAATGGTGATCTTAAAGAAAAAGTTTATATTGAGCAACCATGTGGCTTTTTTGTTGGGATGTATTAATGTAATGTGGGAAGGTTTATGAAAGCCTTGTATGGGATAAAAAAAGCTCCAAGAGCATGTTTTTCTAAATTGGCTACCTTCTTAAAGGAGATAAACTTCAGGAAAGGAAGAGTTGATAGCAATCTATACATCAAGGAAATCCATGATCATTCTCTCATTGTGATTGTCTTCCTTGACGACATTATTTTTACAGGGAATGATGAAAGAAGCAGTGAATGGATTGCTAAATAAATGATGAATGTCTTTGAGATGTCCATGTTAGGTGAAATTAGATACTTTCTTAGGTTACAAATCATGAAACAGAAAGAATTCATTTTTCTCTCCCAAGAAAATTATTCTAAAGAAATTCTCAAGATGTTTGTAATGGATAACTCCAAACCTATATCCACTCATATCTTAGTATGAACGATGCTAAGAAAAGATAATGAAGGAAACAAAGTTAATCAGAAAGAATATCGTAAGCTGATTGTATTTTTGTTATACCTCACTGCATGAAGACCAAATATTGTTTTTGATGTTACCTTATGTGAAATATTCTATAGTGATCCTAATGAATCACATCTTGTTGCTGGAAAAATAATTCTAAGATACATAAAAGGCACATCAGAATTCGAAATCATGTATAGTGGTTCAAATAACATTGATGTGTTTGGATATTCGGATTGTGATTGGGAATGAAATGATGATGATAGAAGATCCACATCTGGTGGAGTGTTCTTTATGTAAAATGTTTTGTTGGAGGACACTCAAAGAAGAAATAATCTGTGACACATAGTATATATGAATTTTAATATGTTTCTGCTACTGAGGCTACTACTCAACTTATCTGGATAAAGTCACAATTGAATGATTTTTTAGTTTAAGTGAAGTTTACCTTGCTCATGGGGTATGATAATAAAAGAACAATTATTATTACCACGAATGCAGTCCAACATTATCATTCAATGAATATTGACATCAAATATATTTTCATCATAGAGCACATGGAAAAGAATGAACATAAACTTGAATATGTTTTATTTTCTAAACAAGTTGCTGATATTTTCACGAAACTCCTGCCAAAGGAATCATTCTCATGTTTGAGGTTGAACATGGGTGTCCAACCTCATTCTCTTCAAAGATAATGTATGTTGTTCTGTCCCCTCTATCTTCATACCTTTGGATTGTTTTGTGAAGGGGGATAAGTTTTTTGTATCATAATTCTATTTTTTACAGATCGAGTTCTAGGTAATATATGAACTCAATAGATTCTATATTTGTGAACTATTCCAAGTGTTTGTTGGAGTGTGTGTAGGAAAAAATGTGATGTTTCTTTTACAGGAATAATAATGATGTTTGAGAATTAAGGCGAAGATGTTTTTTTCACTACCTAATGGTCATCATGGTTTTTCTGTCAATAATTCGTGTATCCTACAGTGGGTTAGCTCACGTAGGCTTAGAATTATTGATAAGTAAACAATTTCTAGATGTTTCAAAGTTTGGTTATTTATGAAAACATGGTTGACAACAAAATCGAAAGGGGGAGATTATTAAGACCAATATGAAGGAAGTGATGGTTTGCATGGTTTGTATTTTGTTGGTCTTAAAGATGTTTTCATAAAGGAAAGACATCTTGCATTTCAAAGGAACTCAAAACATGGAAAGTGGAAATTCTCGTAACATGGTGTTCAAAGAACATGTAAGCAAGAAGTTAGGAAACTCAGAACCTGGAAATTGTGATTCTCAAAACCTAAAGGTTGCAATTCTCATAATATAAATGCGATAGAACTCGGAAGCTGCATAATCAAAAACTCGGAAGCTGGCTGATATTAGATGTGAAGTCACTAATACTTCATTCCCTGATTGTGACGATGATTTGTTGTTTTGTAACTCTAAATCATGATTATATGAAATTAATCATAATGCCAGCAAAATATGGGTGTAAAATTTGTACCGAGAATCAGAGAAGTCGTATTGAGAATCAGAGAAGTCATACCAAGAATCATAGAAGTCCTACCAAGAATCTGAGAAGTCGTACCGAGAACTGGAGAAGTCGTACCGACAATCAGAGAAGTCGAGATGTCGTACTGAGAATCCAAAATCATAGGTAGTAATGGAAAAAGTTGAGTCATTCTGAGAATCCAAAATGGAAAGTACCTAGAGTTGGCATGATGAAGAGTCATACCGGGTAATGAGGAATTGTCATGACGAAGATGCAATGAAGAAGTAATACCGAGAAATGAAGAATTTTCATGCCGAAGAAGAAATGAAGTGTCATACCAAGAAATGATGAATTTTCATTCTAAATAAGCTATGAAGAGTCATTGCGAGAAGAATCAAGAAGATTGGATCTGAGAATGTGATGCCAAAGAATCAAGAAGAGTGGATCCAATAATATGATGCTGAAAACTCAAGAAGAGTGGCTTTGAGAATGTGATGCAGAATACTCAAAAAGAGTGGATCAGAGAATGTGATACTGGGAGGCATATGTAACATGGTCGGATATAGAAATGGCCAGAGATATAAATCAGGAGAAGGGGAAGAATATTTGAGAATATTCTAGAAGATTCTAGAAGCATTGAAAAATTCTTAATAACTCCATGATTTTTTGGAGAATTATGATTTGGGTGAATCAATGTATGTGGAAAAATATTTTGGATTCCCGCCTAAGAATACATTAGAACACCTCTAAAAGGATATGAAATTACAATGTGATATTTTTATGATGATGAATTGTGAGAAGATCTGATAATCTAGAGAGAGAAAGAAGTGTTTGGCTGATTGAGTTTCATTGCTGTTTTAATCGGAATGTGAATTTGATACCGGTCGACACCGTATTAAGTTACTCGGACTGAAAGAAATCGAAGCTTGATCATTGACTCAGACTGAACTAATTGGAATGAAGAAATTGTACCGATTGTCTCCGTATTAAGTTTCTCAGACTGAGAAAAAATTCAGATTGAATAATCAGATTGAGAAAAATTCGGATTGAATAATTGGATTGAGAAAAACTCAAAATGCAGAATCAGAATGGGAAGATAAGACTCTAATTTATCTATCTCAAGTCCAAGGAGTCCTTTCCTTTATTCTGGGTAAGGAAGTGATGATTTGTGCTGAAATTTCTTACTCTTGTGTATTTTTAAGGAAGTGTAGGTAACATAAGTTGTTACAAGAAAAGAGAAATTTCCCCATTGTGCTAAGAGGGTGCACATGCACTAGAGTGATTGTTTCATAGTGCTTCACGAGTGTAAGGGTATATCCAACTCGTTGTAATCCATGGATTGTTTTCATAGTTGATTTTATGGTGCAGTATTGTTTCCAACCATACCATGAATGTAGTTATTCTTACATAATAGTGAACCTTGTAAATTTTTGTATTCTTTTGGATGTGTGCTTGTTTGTTTCTCAACAGGTAATTTTTTCTTAAATAGGTGAAAAAGGTTGTAGTCTTTTCAAAAGGACTGAAAAGAAGAAAAAAGAGTACCACGGATTCACCTCCCCCCCTCTCAGTGGTTCATTTCTCCTACTGGGTCCATAAATAAAAATTTTGGAAACCAGATTCTCTTTGTTGGGTAATATGTTTATAAAAAGTCCTCTTCCATGGATTTTAGGTATATGAGACCCACTTTTTTCTAGTGTTATGAATTTCATAAATGATTCTAAAACGGTTATTTTTCAACATGATAAGATATGATTACATGTTTCTGACACCTATTTCATTTAATTTGTTGTAATCAAATGTATCTGAAACCTATCTCATTTTAATTGGTGATGATATTATGAATGTTTTATTTTCTTTTGGAACATGTATGAATGATTTAATTAGTAGATGGACGATACCTATATCTACCTCCAATGTATTGGGAGATGTTTTATATCTCATGAGATAATGATGGGAATCAATTTGATGGGTTTGATCCACTCTGTGAAAATGGGGAAACCATATCCCATATAATGAAAGGACTACAAATGGGGATGGATGTGTGTCCCACATTGTAGTTGTAGTCACTATAAAGATGAATGATTGTGAAACCTGATTCACTATAGGAATATGGAAAAACCTAACCCACCATGGGGATATAGAGAATCCTGATCCACTATAGAAATATGGGCAAACCTGACACCTTATAAGGAATGGTCTGTTACTAGGGATGGTGGTGTGTCCCTCCTAATAGTTCATGTACTCATGAACTGCCCCTATTTGTTATAGAAAGGTTCTATTAATTATAGAGATTTATGTTAAATTTTTATATGTATTCCACAATTCTATGTCTTATTCCCATTTTATGCTTTTTTTTCTTATGCTCTTTCTTTCCTCAACAATAATTCCATAGGAACTAAAAAATTTTATGACATGATTCATGTTTATGATATTCAAGGTATGATATTTTAATGTCACGATCAAATATTTATATCCTTCTACTCTTGTTTATTCTTATATATCTCCCATTATTACACTTACTATGTATATTAGATCACCCCTTTTTATGATTCCTTCCCCGGGTTATGAAGGTATGTTTTGTGTACGATATTACTATGAGGAGATATAGTATTGAATAACCTAATGAGAGATTATTTAGCCCACTCTTGTACCAGAAATTATGTTTCCATGTTTCCAAAGGCACTAAACTAATATAGTTTCTGGGCATATGTTTTGTAATGTATTAAGTATTACATAAAATTTTGAAATTCATATATATGTTAATATTATGTTTTTATAGTAAGTATCAGAGAACTTGTTTAGTAAACTATTGGAAACAAGGATGAGAAAACCATAGTGATGACTACACAAACATGCCTACAGTTAAGGTTAAAGATAACGATACTTATAATAAAATGTGTTTGATTTTTTGTAGAGGATTGATAGAGTGGTTTCCTAGAAATACACCCTTGTATAGATATTACAAGGAGATTTTGTTCAAGAAATTATATACCTTGCAGTGACAACTCAGACAAGGTGCATCTGACCTAGCTCAATAATAACTTAGTACACGGCAAAGATACATAGTGCACACCATGTTTAGAACTCATATAGGATATTTTTTTTTAATTCAAAAAAATATTCATGAAATATCATGACATATTTAAAAATAATCTGGCTATGAATAACCTAGGATAAACATAAGGAGTCATATATTAATGATAATGTCATACATTATAAGTCTTATTAGTGATTTTTTCTTGAATACGTGGTTCCTCGCTATAAAATTTGTTTCATTCTAAATAAATATTGGTTTATGTCAATGAAGGGAAACATAAGAAACTTAGGTAATGATGAATGTGACAAACCTCATGTTGTTGAGTAGTCAAATGGTATTATCACTAGAGTGAATGAAGTTTTAATCCTGCCTAATTAGTTTTCATAGATCATTATTGACATTGTATAACATCACCAACACTAAGAATTTCCAAGGAAGAAAAGGAAGGATTTTTATGACATTTAGGGTATTGGGGACCATAGATTAAAGAAGATTCAGTTTCATACATGTTGATAATATAATAATAAGAAGACATGTGATTGTATTATAGGGATATGAAGATGTTTTTACTATTAAAACTAAGGAAGAAAATAAATAACTACCAAGGGAAAACCAAATGTTCGGTTAATGAAATGGATTGGAATATTTTCCTTTCTAAGACATCATTGAAGGTAAATTTTTTAATGTGTTAAATAAATGGTCATTATGAAAATTGATGTCCCATGTGGAAATCTAATGATGATCATCAGAAAAATGAACAAGTAATGGTTTTATTATTTGTGCTGATGAGGCTATAGGTGAAATGTTAATAAAAAAAGGTATTGTTCAATAATATGAGGTAGCCTTGTTAATAGATTATTGATAAAGTGGAGTGACCTATGTATTTATTTATTTGGATTTAATAATTATGAGATATTATATATTTTTTTCACATTATGATTTTTTCAATGGATTTACATGTATTTTTGGAATAGTTCTAATGGACTAGAACGGCGATGTAATGGCATCGAGTTATTCATGGGTAATACAAGATTAAGGGAATGATGGCCCTCAATATGTTACTAATGTTAATGAAATTATTTTTATATAAAATACAAGGTAGATATAAATAATATAATTGGGGGATATGAATTACTGTGGAACCAATAATATATTTGTCGAAAAAGTGGTTTATGTTATCATGGATGAAGTTTACAACTTCTTATATTCAAGGAATGTATCCAATAATATTTGTAATAAAGAGACATGAACGTTTTAAAAAATTATATATGTCAAGTTAGGTTATTATCACGTGAAAAGAGAATACTAGATAAAGGTATTCACATGTTTGGTATGCGAAAACTATGAGGTTCTTTAGGATATATGGGGATCAATACTAAGATGTCTTTGAGATATTTAGTGACATTATTTCTAATGTTTTTTGATTTCCAGATTTTTTAAGTTATATAAGGTTAACCAATTATGGAATGGTTTATATTAAACCTCATATGACTTATTAGATAATAAATTAATATCTAACCATATTAGGATTTATTCATATTGGATAACCATTGTGACTTTTAACTAGAGATAGAAGGAAATACTATTATAGATCTCTGGATACATTGTTTTTTAGGAATAAACAATTCAACTTCACCTATTGAAATAACAGATGATTTTTAAATTGATGAATCCCTATCTATATTATGAAATTGTGCATATGAAATGTAATGGAATCATGTATGTATTACCTTTAATGATAATTCTTCAACTCTAGGGAATGTATCTTGAAAACAAAAATGTTTTCCTAGTACTTTGTTTTCTAATGAATATAATTGTCCATTATACCATTATAGATTTATTTCTTTATGATTGTTAACTTTATCCTAACAATTTTTTATATAATTCTCCTTAATAATTGGATTCTCTCATTTCTATTAAATTTCCATGTTTTTACTTTCCACAGATGTTCTCATACACAAAAATAGAGTTATGTGCTTTGTTGGGAAACCGTTATGGTTACAACATTCCCTTTTTAAAATAAGTATTAGTAATAATTTTTAAAATATTGGTTTATATTAAATATAATAACCAAAATTATTCTATTTATATCCAATAATAAAGTTGAGGGTTAAATTATTTAAATGTTGGTAGATTGTTACACCTTGAGGATTTCTGAATCATTTTTCAAATAAATAAATGTTTTTTGATGTCGTGCATTTCACACTGCGCAAAGTAAAAGTTTATTTATATGATTCAAAATTTAAATATTATCATACCTAAGACATAACATTTAACTTGAACTTTTTAGAAAACTAAGGTGGTCTTTCATTACACAAAACATTGACATTCATTGAAGGTTTTTGTAACATGAAATCTTGATTTTTTAAAAACTATAATATATTTATTATTTAAAATTTGATTTTTTAATATAATAAGATATAACTGAACCATTAATTTTAATATAATTAATTATATTAAATAAATTATTAAAATATATTGTTTATTTATTTTGTTACCTGTTAATTAGAAATGAATATAGATACCAAATTAATATAAATTTAATGATTTTAAGAAATAATACATTTATGTGGAAATTGTTATTTATCATAATATGTTTAGTTAATTAGAATTAGTGAAATATATTAATTAAATATATATTTTATATATAAAATAATTTTTTTTCATTCACCAAATATATTAGATATGAATAATATGAGAAGAGACCAAATATTAAACATAAAACCCTATATTTTCATAATATCAGATTTACTGCCTTTCAATGGAGAACATATTTGGAATCTAAATTTTGGAACATTTATAAACATTATATGTTAAAATAAAATTAATATTTTATATTAAAAAATTATAATTTTTAGGGTTAATTGAAGGAAATGTTAAATGAAGTTTTATATTTTAATGAATAGTAAAATACAATGAATTTTAATTCAAAACCGCATTTTCATCTAATTTATTTATAAGGTTAAATTATATTTTTAGATTATATTGATGTTTAATTAGATTAATTATTTATTAATTAATCTAATTTATGTAATTCTAATCAATTTCACCTTGAAAATTATTATAAAAAATTAGCCAATATTTGAACACTTGTACACTGACAATCCACATTATTTTCACATTAATAGGGTTACATTTAAATTAATTTCAATCACTTATATTATTATAATTTAAAAAAAAAGGATTTAAAATATGGAATTTTCCTAATTTATACTATCTAAATTGGACAAATTAGTTTTTGGAAAAATATAATTGTGAATGTAGTTAATATTAATTACATCGATTAAGGTACAATTATGCTTATCAAGGGACTAAAACATAATCATAAGTAGAAAATGAACTATATAATTTTAAAAAAACTATTTCTGGTAAATATTTAGTAAAATAAACCTATATGGTTCCATTATGGTTTATTTATTCTCTTGGGGAATAGGTAATACTTAGAGAACACAAAATTGTTTTAAAAAATACCATGTGAGTCATTTTCCCTCAACTATAAAAAGGTACTCCCCTATCCCACTTCATCCAACCTCTCTATAAAAATTGGATTCTACAAGATCTCACCTAATAGATTATAAAAATACATACCCTAATCCCGAAATAATCACCTTGGTTAGAAAACCATCCAAGGAATCTATTTTCCTCCAACCAAAACGAATTACACGAATTAAAGGTAACATCTTTCCTCGAGATCTTTTGTTTTATTTTTATTCTTCACTGCCTAAATTATTCTTATTCCATGGTAATATAATAAAAATATTATAATAAATTAAATTATATATTTTTAATCTATGGTTTTTACCTAAAATTACACACAAATCCTTCTATTAGGTAACAAACTTACTGTTTTTTGGAACAATAAACTATTTCATCCTTTAACGATGTTGTTTACTTTTCTTTCACTGCACATCATGGTTGATAATTAAGATGGAAACTGTATTTTTTTAATGTTATATATGATATTTATGAATTAATTATGATTATTTAATTATTATATATCATATAAATTCATGATTTACATTTTATGAAAACATGATAACATCATTTTTGGAAGGGTAGACTACCTCCTCAAAGTGATGTGACTCATTCAAAATTTACATTGAAGATATTATATATGGGTTTAGTAAAATTATATTATATATATATAATATTAATTATAAATTAATGATTTTATAAAATTTTAAATACATATATTTTATTTAATTTGTTTCATTCAATAGGACAATAAAATCGAATCAGTGTTCGTGCGTACCTAGAACCTTCCAGACACATTATCAGTTTTTTTAAATTTATTGTTTTATAATTTATAGATTACTATGAATATTTATACAATGAATATATATCATATATATATAATTTTTTTAAAATTTTATATATAATTAAATTATTTTTTAATTAATAATATGAAGAATAATAAGTCAAATCAAGTATGATAAACAAAGAAGTTATTAACTAAAACATTACGTTAACATTGAATTGTTAATAAGTGGGTAAAATAAAGTCATAAGTGAATAATATATGGAGTTAGTTATCATAAAATTGGTTTTAATTGGATTTATAATATATATATATATATAATGAGTTTTTAATTTTTATAATTAAATTCAAGACTTAAGGTAAGTGGATTTCTAGTCTAACATTTATTTATATGATATTTACAGCTTATTCACCACCAATTAATTTTTTATAGTGTATATAATATGAATAAATATATTCTATGATAGTGATCCTTAAATTTGTGGCCATTTAAATATCTATTTTATTACCTCTCTTTCACGCGGTTTATGTATCGAAAGCTTCCAAATCGGTAAAGTATTTTAATCTTGATTTTCATTCTTTAAGATACATTCCTTGAATTTCAAAAAAAAATTATCAGAAATGATATTCAAATTTTTTTAAAAATGAAATTTCAAATTTTTGATAAAAATATTTATCAAATATCATTTTCAAGGAAAACATATTTTAAAAGACGTTTTAGGGTTCTGAAATATTACTTTATAAGTTTAACAATTATTTATAAAATGATGATTTTCAAAATTTTTAAAGATTCCTTTTAAAAAAAAATGGTTTTTAAGATATCATTTCAAAGACATGATTTTCAAAAAAATTTGATGCTTCCATTTATATTTTAAATGAATTTTTTTTAAAATGTTTTATGTTTAAAAATTATTTTAAATAATTATGAATACATCATTTATTAGTGTTCATTTTTTTAAAATGAATTTATTTCAATGATTTCATATATTAGTTTTTATGTTATCAATGTATTTTAAAAGAAAAATGTTTTAAGACAAATTTATTATTATTTTTAATTTTCAATTAAATGGGATAAAAAAAGTTTTATTTCCTTATTTATATGTATTTTAATTATTTTTAAAGAAAATTGTTTTCAAAATGATTTATTTTATAAAAGTATTTTTAAAGAAGAAACGATATATTCCTCAAAAATAGTTTTTTAAAATATCATTTCTATTTATTTTTCATATAATATGGAATCCATTAGTTTCCCTCTTTCCTTTTGACGAAATGATCCAATGGTTTCATTTATATTATTTTCAGAATAGTTATTTTCTAATAGATTGAGGTTTATAAAACCCATTTCAGTTAGACATGTTATATATTTCTAAATCAAATTTATTTTTATAGGTAATGTGTTTACATATCCTATTACTATTTAATAAATTATATGTTTATGAAACATGTTTCTATTTCTTCTGGTACATGTCTATCAAGACCCTTCCTATTTTATGGATTCTCTTTTGATAGGTTTTCCATCAATGAAATAATTATTAAACTTTTATTTTTCCATGGGTTATGATATGATTACATGTCTATGAAACCAATTTCATTTAAAGGGTTATCATAGAATATTTTTGAAACCCATCTATTTTTATGGGTTATGATATGATGAATGTTTTTTATCTCATGGAACATGTATAAATGATTTTTTTATGAGATGGGTGGGACCTATTTCTCTATACAATGAATTCTATAATGATTAATATATGATGCGATATTTATGGGAATCAAGTCAACTATATTGAACCACTAAAGAATGATGGGAAAACCCTATCCCTTACAATAAAGGACTGAGACTAGAGATGGTGGTGTTTCCCACCATATAGGTGTTGTCACCATGAATATGAAATATGGGGGAAACTGATCCACTATTGGAATAGATGATAACCAGATCCACTATTGCTAGATATAGAAACCTGATCCACTATGGGAATACAGGGAAACTTGATCACTTATAAGGAAAGGACATGGACTGGGGATGGGGATACATCCCAAAAAGTATGTTTAGTCTCCATGGATAGAACTAATACATTCTATCAATGCAACATTATATATAAAGAATGATGTTACATGTTTATGTGTATGGAACAATTCCATGTCTTATTCCAATGTTATGATTTCATATATTATGCTACGAATTTCTTCATGATTAAAGATATATGAACTGCTAACCATTATTCCATGATTTATGTTTATTATCTATTATGATCTTATAATTTTATAATCATGTTATCATACACTTATTCTCATGTTTTTGCTTAAATATCTCCCTTATTTACCCATACCGAGAATCTTATATAAGATATTTCAATGTTTCCTTCAATAGGTTTTGAAGTTATATTTTATGTATGATATTTATTATAGGGGATATTGTCTTGGATAACCTAGGAGTATAAAATCTATATCACTTATGTATCAGTGTTTATGTTTCTAAGTTTACAAAGGCACTAATCTAATGATGTTTTTGGGTGTCTCTTGTGTATTGTATTATCTATTTTACCTAAATGATGAAATTTCATTGTATGTTAATTTTGTTTTGTTATAGAACACCCAAAACCCACCTCTACGAGGCTTGGGGTAGTGACAAACACCATCTAAATATTTCAAAAATGTTGTCGGAGTTAGCCTATATATTTGTATGCACACACACCCACGCACATGAATTTCCAATACCACATAATTACGAAATTCAAAAATGAAACTAATACCAATTCAAGAATATATATATAATTACATTCATCATGTTAACATTTAATACAGAATTTAAAATACCAAATATAATCCCACCAAAAACTAAAAAAATGTCAATCATTCTCAGAATGTGGGAAATTTAACCAAGTAAAATACTGTAAAGAACTTTAATCTGTATTTTGTGAAATATAATCCATATAAAACTAGTCCTAAAAGGAATTAATGAAAATACCTATCATAAATATAAGAAATGGCATGTGCGGGTAGATCCCATGTAGGTTTTAGCATTAAAATACATTGTATGGAATAATAAATCAACGAGCATAATTTTTAAAGAGTATTTAACCCATCCTTACATGGGGATGTATATTAGTATATGAGAAATAATTATAATTAATAAGAAAACCTAGATATACTCACAATATAATATAGTATCAAAGTGGTCTCAACCACATTTTCTTCCAAATGATTCCACATGAGGGTTCAAGGTAACATTAATCCAATAGATTCAATTCATGATCAATTAATTAATCGGTGATGATCAAATGATATAAACTACATTTAATGACTCACTAGATATGTACTCACTATATGTTCTTGTTCTCAAAGTGATGATAGGGTATCACCCCCAGGATCACTCAAGGAAACCCTAAACACAAATAGATTATATTTATATATAGAATATTGTGTGTTCAAAAATACCATAAACACTACACATGGGAGATAAATTAATGTCATTAGATCACATATATAACCTATTGGGGACACCAATATCTTTATATGACAGTCATACTATAGTGGGTATTACAATACCATGATAATTAAACAATTTTACATTTTACTCTCATAGGTATTGACTTAGGGAAATCAGTCTACAAATTCTGTTTTACATTAATATATTCTTTGTTAAATCACTTAGGTTCATTCTAGAGCTATACTTATAAGTTCAAGAGAACCAACAATCCCTTTAACTAGTTCATGGAATATTTCATAAGGGTACATGGAACATTTTACTAAACATGGATCCACTCATGTCTCATGCTCACACGATATGAAATTATCAAAAATAGCAATGATTTTCAAGTGGTATAAGGAATAGAGATTCAGATATGGAACATGGAATATCATTTTTCTATGTTTTTTACTATACCCCATAATCTGGATCTCAATATAGTTCCTATATACAAAATCATGGTTTTCCATATTTTTGATGTACATGGAATGTTCTCTAAATCACATGGTGTGAATGGGACAAGAAAAACACATGGAACATTATCCTACCATTTCCTATATACCTTTTGTGGTGCACAATGTGTGCCCCAATGTATATTGCGTGTGAGGACACATGGGATCCTTGGTGTGTAATACTGATACTGGATGACCCATATACCCAAGGTACACGACATGTGACTTGAAACACATGGTGTGTAGTACCATATGGATTAATGGGTGTCTACTCACTATACATCCAAATATAATAGGATAAGATCCATGCATTATGTGGGCCCACAGAATGACATGTAATATCTATATCCCCTTGTAAACCCTAACCGAGACATAAGGGATATTATAGTATATGTGTTCATTGGACAATATTACATTTATATGGGAATTTCCTAGAGATAATTTGGTTTCCTACAGGTCTAATCCATTTTAATTATGATTACTGATTAAAGGCCAAACAAAATTGTAATAATAGATTTGGTGATAACTAAGACTCATCATCACCGACGGATATATTCCAACAACTTATTCATAGAAAAATTGGCTCCCAATCAAACTACATCACTGCCAAACACAAAAAAATATAGAAATCCTAATATCAGATACTAATTTATTTCTAATAATCATTGGTTATCCTGGAATAGTTATTTATACATCATTCAAGAACATTAACCCACAATGATAATACATTGTTCAAAATATCAAATTCACAAAAAAAAACCATTGAGTGTTCGTCTTATCACAAATCAGATGAAATATCAATGATAAACATATTTCTAAGTGATGATGAAACCATACAGAAACGTTCAATAAAAATCAACTATTGTTTAAAATGAAATAAATTCATTTTTTATAATGAATAATTAATTTCAAATGATATTCAAAAAAATAATAAATTCGAAACCCATAGAAATGTAAATTACTAACCAAAATAAGCCACCGACCCATGAAATAATTTTTTATGTTGATTTTGACCACTATTGAAATTGGATCTCAAAAGGGGAGAAATTTAAATAAATAAATAAAATACCTTGGGTTATGACTGAACACTGGTACATAATGAACCTATATCATCGTTGTTTGTGAGATTTTCAATCTAAATATGTGAACACGATCCTTGATGCGTCATTTTCATTCTCTAATATCTCATCCTCGCATCCTCTCAAATAGCTTAGATTATGGGGCTATCACATTGATTTTCCCATAATTAGGTTTAAATGTTTTATTATTAACTTTTATTAATAATTTAAAATTTAATAAATTAATTTATTAATTTAATTATTATTCAGCCATAATGTTGCTCAACCCAAAAATCTGACATGATCCACAGGTATGTGATGACTAGGGTGAATCCCACATTCCAGATACATGATTGATATTTGATTTCCTTTCTTAGTCCCCAATTGGGATTTGTCAATCTGTATATAATAAACATCTCATGTGTGATATTAATATATTTAATACATTTAATATATCATTTCCATACTTATTAGGCCTCTTAATCAATCACCACCTCACTTTAGAGCTCGAAAAATATTCCTCTGTAATACAATGAAAATTATGGTTTAAAATATATCACTCTATATTATAGTTCAGGGAGTGTCAATCCCTAAATATCATTATAGAATAAAACTAATTAGGACCATCAATAAATCTTTATACATGTTCTATATCCCAAAATTGTGTATTAAATTTCCATTTCAAAATAATATGATAAATATATATCTATATCTGACACCATTACTCCCCTAATCTATTTTTGATATCATTCACTAAACACTATCACTCTCATAAGACACTATATAACAATATATATGAGAATAACCAATGAAATTTTAAAGTAATATGAACGATTCATAAGAAAAAAATTCAAACATTACATACACACCCCTTTCAAATATCTTATCACCTTTAATAAATGCTAACCACATATAATCAATATTTCAACCATTAATAAAATAATATTTAAAGGAAATATATAATTAAAAAATTATCATGAATATAAGGATATATATATGAATTTCATAAGAATGAATAATTAATAAATCAATATAAATCCATAATAAAGGAATGGATATCCTACTTACATTGGAACAAAAGTAGTCGAAGTAAAGATCAAACTCCAATATTTATTGATTTCATCATTTGTTTCTGATATTCAATTAGGATTATCCTTAGGAGGATTTCTATCCCCATCTATGTGCATGGATTATCTAATTTGAAGTCAAATCCTCGATAGATCTGTCCCATGACAATATCTTATATATATTATTTTTCTTACATTTATCCATATATATCCCTATCATCACACTGAATATTCCTCCTTTTTGTATGTCACATATCATGTATGGAATCATTATATGATAATCCGCTTATATAACCCTTGAGATATATATTTTATTTATATCCAATATCTTTATGTCATTGGATCATAGATATATCCCCTCACTATTCCATAACATTGGATGTCTTGAATCATATCTGACTACCCCTATATATAAGCATTAATAACTATGCATATACATATTATATCATCCTGAGGATATATTTTTAATCATTGGCATATGGTAAAAATATCAAATGTTATATCATTAATATATATAATTTCATAAAAATAGTATTGTTTTAATGGGGAAGTAATTGTCTCCTCAACCTAATATTAGGTGTGCTATAGAAACGAATGTGTGGGGAAACTCTTAATAAAACAATTTAAGGCACATCACGATCTAAAACATCTCTAACATAGTGAACCAACAATTTTTAGACTATATTATATGGAATAATTATTTTTCTTATTCTCATTCTAATTTTTTATACACATCATGCAGTAAAGCACTCCATGGTTCATGGTGGTGTCTCACACCACAAATATAGTCATAATTAGTTCATTTTCATATATTTTCAATGAATTTCATATTTAAATTCCCCCTACCAAAAAATTAATAAAAATATTTAAATTAGAAACTCGGTATATAAATTAAACATATATATATATATATATATATATATTAAAATGTTAACATAATTTAGGGATAGATTTTAAAACATTGTTTGCTAGCCTTTATAAAACTATTCCCAATGTAATTCCATTATAAAATAGATTAATTTACTGTATGTTTTAGTTGGAATATATAAACATATGTTTTCATCCATTAATTTAAAAAATCATTATCCATTTTTGAATTTAATTAAAATATTTTTATTTTATAATATTTGTAGGCATGAGAATTTAATAGAAAAATAGGGGAAGATAAATAGATAATGTGAAAGTGGTGGTTTTGAAAATAGTGGGAATGATATTATGAAATATTTTTTACGTTGTTTTTTTATGAAAATATATAAAAACCAAACATTAACTTTTAACAAATAGACACAAAAAAGATAGATATGTAATGAAATCTTAATGGGGGAAATGGTGAAGAAGTACTCAATTAACAACATATGATGACACACCAGGATTATACAACATATTTATATATGATCCAAAGATCTTGAGATCAACCAGAAGATTATGGGAGAATCTATAATATATCAAAATCTGATCCATCTTGTTAGTGTGCCTAATGAAATCAAACAACTCTAATGCTCAATCATATATTACATGGCCTAACTGAGAGGAGAAATTCAAAAATAAATCATTCCCATACAAAGGGGACACTAGCCATAGAAAAATCCTAAACTACTATAGGGACCATTATTGAATAATTTCATAGATTTGCTATATTACTACATTATGTCTAAAATTGGGATGACCAAAGAAATGCCAATCTATTAACTATATATAAAAAATAAACATTTTAAACACAGAAGTTACAGAAATAAATATCTCCCTCGAATATAACTCATAGTAATTTTCATTTCCCTTAAATGACCAAAACACAATGGAGTTCACATACAAAGGATCTAGACTTTTCTCTAGTAGCTGTATAAAAAGTGACACATACCATGGAGTATTTTTCAATTAAAAAAATGTTTTTGAAAGTGTAATGAAGACATCACACATTTTAGGGGTGATTATGTTTTTCAATAATTGAGAAATAAACTACTTATAAATCTATTCTTGATTTAAAAACCCTATTAAAAAATCAAAAAATTAATTTCAAATCAACACCCAATTATTAATGATATCTAATAATTTCAACCAACATCTGATGTGTCAAAATCATTTAAACAATTTCATATAGGTAAATTCATATAGAATCCCACTCGATCTCAAACAAAATAAATATTTTTGACATCATATATCATTATTTTTTATAAAGTCATGTTGTGATCATCAACTAGAAAATAATTCTTATATTTCATGGTGAACTAATAAGAATACCACCACAATCCATGATTCCTTTGATGAATACCACTTCACACTATCACACATATACACTCTTATAATACTACACTCTTTAATTAAATGTTCACATTACCCTCCACTTGTTGGAATCTATACAAGGAGGATATATATTTATATATATATATATGTGCATACTTATGTATATGTCTGTAAGTATTTAAGAATCTATATGATGTTATAAAAAATAATGATGGAACAGAAAATAAAAAAAAGTCCCCTATTAAAATCGTAACGATAAAAAGGGATTGAATAATACCTACGTAAACGTAGGAGATTGAATTTAAATATACAAAATTCTTTGACATGAGTATAGTATTCCAAAATACAAATGAAGCCAACCCAAGAGAATAATTACACAACATAAAAATGGAAGAAAGAATAAATATAAGATCAATCCTCACCCTAGTGCTTATGTGAATAATGTGGTGTGTCATTGAGATGAAAAATTCCATGAAATGTTAAGATGAGGAAGTGATATAAATTATATAGAAGGATAAACAACAAAAATCCAATAAATATAAGAGTATTAATTGAAGGATATGGGATTCTGAGAGGGGAAGATAATTCAGATTGAGATGATGGGGTCTATCATGCAAGACAACATGAGGGAATGAGGTTCATAAGAAAGGGGTATGTGTAAGATTAGATAAGGTTTTATTTTATTTTAAATTTTTATTAATTTAATTTTTTTTAATAGATACAGAGCTTGAATAGGGTCACATAGTTTAAAAAACTATGTAGTAAATGAAAAACCTCTATAGGGATCCTAGAGCACCCCCACGGATTTAATGCATTTTTTGGAATATTGTGGGCCAACAATGCATTTGAATATGAGAAATATTATAAATCTATAACATGGTTACCGAAATGTTTGTAAAAATTTGAGCCTTAACCATGATATGTGATATTCATTCAAAAAATATCCTAATATTAAATGAAAACACCTAATAGATGAGAGGAATAAATAAAGACTCAGAAATAATTAAAATTCTAGAATATTATCATATCATTGTGTTAAAATTATCCCCACCATAGAACATTATGCCCAGGAAATTCTCAAGAAACATAGTTGATCAATATGAGTTAAAGGATGAACTATGACCCATAATGATACATGAAAACTTGAAGACCAATGAACCGAAATCCACAATAAAATTTTTCCCAACCCTCCAAAATAACAAAAGAATTAAAATATCCAACGGATATATCTTATAAGACAAAAGATCTCAAAAAACAATAAAGGGATTACATACAAGAAACTCTCAATTTTCAAAACCAAACCCAACAAGGAACACCTATAAACGTATCATAGAAACTATAAATTAAAATCATCATTATTAGTTATGAATATCCATGGTAATATCTCACCCAACCAACTATGAAATCCCACCAAATACTATGATCGAGGTCAGATGAATTGGAATCATGAATGCGCCCCATACAAAAAGGATCACATCACTAAATAGAAAAAAACAAAATAGAAATAATTTACAACAAATTAAACTTTAATCTGAACCCATATCCATAGTATACTATTAATAAGGGTTGGGTGTGACTTTTGGAGTGCTGGACTGGGATCCTTGCTACATCATGAAAACATATTAGTAAAACCATTTCATGTGACCTTAGTGTCCATATGTTCATTAGTAATTTGGTGTTTATGAAAAATAAATCTTTTTATGACCCTTTATGTAATATTTATGAATCACACTGGTCTTATTCATAGAGGAGGATGATGAAATATCGTAATTCCAATAATTTCACCACCAACATAATAAACATCAGGTAGTTTTTAAATATATTTATTGAACACACTTAATTTCTCCAGGAGAATAAATGAGTATCAGTTTCATAAAAAATCTCTTCTAACACATCCACATCCTGAAAATCATGACATACCAGATTAATAAACATGATTATAATTAATTATGACACACTATGTGAATGATCAAGATGATGAACATTCTCAATGTTTTGTTCGAGGATCATCTTCAACTAACTTTGGGATATAGGGTAAATGATCCAAAAAAATAACCAAATCCAATACCGATCCAACATCTTAATAAAAAAGACACATATAAATAACACATTCCCCCTCCCAAGTCTGAGAAAAAACTATTGGATGAATTATGACATTAAATTTTTATAGAGAGTTCTTCTGAAGTATTGGTCCTTTTTTATGACATAGAACATTTTTAAATTTGACCGTCATGGAAAATGGTCAAAATATTAAGCATAATAATATTGGGATGTCTATATCGTGTTAAAATATCCTTGATGGTATTCAACAAATTATCATCTATTTTTTATCCGATATGACCAAATAAGTGAGGGGTGTTGAATCTTGAAACATCTCAATTAGTCCTTGATATCGAGGAATACTCTTCCACATAACATGAATAGTAAAATAATAAAACAGAGAGAGGAGTTTATTAATTTTAAGAACATGGTGGGAAAGACAAAAACAATCTTCTTTAGGATTCCATAGAGCATAGTGGAGGTATAATCGAAACAACATGAAAACAAAAACATAATCAAAACAAACACACCATTAATAAATCTCTAAAACAATGCACTATACATAAAATGAATCTGAGTAAAAAATTCCATATGAACAATTTCTTTTATCTATAGAAATTACACTAGAAACTATTTTAAAAACAAATTTCAAACTACTCACACCATGAAATTCCATTACCAATTGAATTTAATGTAATACAAATTTCTAATTTATCTAATCTAAAAATCAAAACATCCCCAATTGAAATATATATTTTTTCACTTTTTTAAATGATGTTTTCATGAAAATTTTGTAATTTTAAAAAACCCAAAAATAATAACCTAGATGGATCTAGTGATAATGTATGACTTGGTTATACAATTGGTGTTCATATGAAAATTAAACCACTGATAAGTAGAGTTGTTTATGAAAATGTCTATTGTCCCACATGGAATTCCAAGCATTGTAAGCTCCATGAATAGCACATGACCAACTCCTATTTCATTCCCCGAACACAAAAAACACATAAAAATAAAAAATTCTAAATTAACTAAATTAAATACACAATATTCATGAAATAGTAATTAAAAAATATAAATAAATTAAAAAGTCAAAAACTCAAACCCCAAATTCCCATGGGAACCCATGTTTTGGTATAGAATGTCTTTGGCATCCACATCCTCATACATACACCCCATGTTTCGAAAGTTACTATCATTTTTCCTTGACATCCCATGTAAAAAATGGTGATCGTCAATTTAGGTTCTATAAAAAACCATTGATCTTATATAATTTTTCCTATAATAACCCAGGTCAACCCTGAACTGGTCACCCGAGCCATCCCATGACATCCCTAAGGATTTTTCCCAATCTCCCGAGGGTGGTGGTAATCAATACATAATCATAGAGTAATGAATGGAAAGACATTATCCAATTTAAATAAAAAATGTAATAGTAGCAAAAAAAATAATTCAAATATAAAATGAACTATAAAATTAGAATAATAAAACATAAAGAAAATAAATATGAACCCATACACTAAAAAATTTCTATGTGGCCGCAAAGGTTACTTAAAATCCAAAAAGAATTATCTTCGATGATAAAATCTATTACAAAACGATACCTAAAACTAAAATTAGTTATATAAGTATATGTTTGAGTACTCAAACTCAGTGGGTGTGATCAAGTAAAACTATCCACCATGAAATTTATTTAAACAAATGATCCATTTTTTATAAGTTTAAAATAATATATTTAAACGTAGGTTTTCAGTATGTTCCATTTTAAAACAAATCATGGTCTATTAACGTATTTACTAAAAATTGGGTTACTTTCAAAATAGAGGGTGATATAGAATATAGAATTGAAATAGTGGAATTCATATAGATAAATTGAAATAGGTGTTTGTGTAAATTATTTGAAATAGAGTGTAATTTTTTCATTCAAAATATTCATTATTAAAAAATTAATACCAAAAATGCAGTTTTACCATAGAGACACAACATATAGATGAAATCAGTGAAATAATAATGAGGGATATAGGAAAGTACTAAAATATCCATTCCAAATGAATCCCCTATATTATATATGGCAGATTATTAATATCAAAGGTCTACAGTAACTTGTAGGTGCTCTGGGGATAATATAGAAAAAACTGAGAGATGATCCATCCAATCGACTCAACTGATGAAATAAAATAGGTTTAATTCTAGGTTTTACACAACCTAGGAAAATTATATTCCAACATCCCCATAGTATATAATGTAAATAGTATAAAGACACTTTCAAGACTATAATCCTAAAATTGTGTATAGAATGTTCTTGGATAATCTGATATCAATGCTAGGTTCCTATGAAGTGTCTAAAATTGTGGAGATATATGAAATTAAAAATAGTCAACCATAGATAATTAACAAATAAAGGACACTCACAT
This sequence comes from Viscum album, assembly GCA_963277665.1. NCBI lineage: Eukaryota > Viridiplantae > Streptophyta > Magnoliopsida > Santalales > Viscaceae > Viscum > Viscum album. The sequence goes on along the minus strand of OY728157.1, from coordinate 705,299,391 downwards.
TCCACATACAGATTCATCACCCCTGAAGATCGCTCCAAGGATGTTCCAGTATCTGTAAACCAATAACACACATTAGAGGCCCCATATCGAGGATGCACTAATTCCATTGTAAACTGTACAATAAGATACACATCTGAAAGGGAGATTACAAAGAAAAAATATTCCTGAAATTTCCAATGACGCCTCATACATTTAATGGGTGGAAAAACATTTCAATATGATCCATGGTCAATAATTATAAATACAATTATCTTTTAGAGATCAACTAGAAAACCCAAAAACCATTTATAAATTAAAACCCATTTATAAAGGACAAACTATCATTTTAATTGTCAATTTTTGTAGAAGTATCACTACAAAAAATTAATTACTTTTTTTCAAAGAGAAACCAACTATATATTAGAAAAAATAATTATTCCAAATATCATATATTGCTAATTTGTATAAAAACATAACGTGGAAATCAATCAATCAATGATTCTAAAATATAATGTCAAATGCATTGGTAAACCTACGACTTTACAGGACACCTTTAACTAAGACCACATTACACATAAATGAGTATGCACTCTTATATATGTACACCCCATAATCTAATGTTCTTATTCCCCACATCATGAGGTAATATGTAAAAAAAGGATATATATTTGTGTGTGTGTGTGTGTGGAAGCCTCTAAAGGCACATATAACATTTTAAATAACTAATAGGGAACACAAAATAACAAAAAGTCCCTAATTAGATTTGTAATGAAAAAAGGGTGGAATAATAATTACACAAATATAATTGATAAAACAAAAATGACATGAAATTATTATCCATCATTGATGAATACAAAATTACACATGAATCCAACTATAAATATCCAATCAATTCAATAAACACAAGATACAAATGAAAAAATATAATCAAACTTTATTGAAGGGTTTAGAAAAATAAATAAGGTTATAGGGAGGCGAAAATGAAAAGAAAAGGGAAGAGGAGGGGGCTAATGATATGGAGAGGATTTTTGTGTGGGGGGATGTTTTGTAAGAGCACACGGGGAAAGGAGGTCATGTGGGTAAGAGGAGGGGATAGATTCAATTAGTTAATATTTTATTTTAATATAATTTTAATATTAATATATATTTTTTTTAAATTAATTTTTTTGGAGTGGCATGGGTTTCTAGATATAGAAAACCATGGGAAAATAGTAGCCCCTTAATAGGTGTCTTAGTGAGCCCTATACAGGAGGGAGGCATTGTCCCGACCCCCTCCCACCAATGATTCCCCACCTGGGCTTACAATGGTGAAAGAGATATAATGACCCCCTAGACCCGCCTTCAATTGGTCCTGGAGTGGCTACTAGCCCCAAGGGTATAGAATCACACACAAGATGGAAGGCATTACCATTTTTATTTAATAGGATAGGGATATATGATTGTAAATCCCAACAACACCAAAAGTTGAAGTATAGGTAAAACCAGAGCAAACCATTCCCAAATCCATGTTCCAATAGTAAATGATAAAAATGTAAAATAAAACCCCAAAACAAGTACCAAAAGAATGAAAAAAAAGCAATAAAATCTGCTCCAACGTCTGAACTAGTATTTCCCTGCACGATCCCTGATGTCCACCCTTAAACCGGAAAATAGTTTTATATACGTAGGGTGAGCATACAAGTATAATCAATAAGGAAAACCAAAGACTCTCATGAACAAGTGAGTAGGGATTCTAATTACCTCTAAAAAAAGAGATAACCAAAGCACCTAGCATGGAAAAATATCCACCCAAACCCCACCAATGTAGACTCCACAAATAATGGAAGTCATGTATTGTATAGTAATATCACTTTGACATTTGGGTACCCCACGCCACTTTCCCACGTGTTATTGAAGACATACTACACATAGAACCTCTCCCACCATTCTCACCGCAGTCCCACTACCACACCCCGCACACACACACCTGGGCCATTTCCACCACCCCCCACGCAAAAACATTGGCCTCAACCACACATACTGCCCAAAAACACCTAGGCCACAACAACCAAGCGTAACAACACCCAAAGACACCATGGCCTCATCCAAAAGATACTTGGGAAACAACCTGCCCGTACACAACTAGGCCAACCACCACAACTACACTGCCCAAAGAATCGTGGGCTATAATGGACCTTAGGCCATCACAGCCATCCTGGAGAGTCTTGGGCTATTCGTGAAAGGTAGTAGAAAATGAGCTAATAACAAGCCACTCATAAGAGTGTTGGGAAGAACACCCTACCCCATAAAATGGGGGTGTTCGGCACTAAGTGCTCAACTTAGGTGGGGCACGAATAAAAAACATTAGAACGAAAATTGTATGTATAGGTAATAGGAAGTCATCCCAACCTAGGCTTTCCAATTACAACCTAAGCACAAACACTTTAATTACTATTCATTCATAAAATAAAGGCACAATACTCGTAGCCAAGTCACAACTCATTCCCAAAACCAATTTCTCCTTTAACTCAATCTTGTTTTTATGTTCAAGTGATCCAATATAAGTAAATTATGAACTAATGGAAAAAAACAGGCATAACCACAATCCAGATAAAGAGAAACAACAAAATAGAAATTTAACCATTCACACCCGGTTCTCTTGTGATGTCACAACAAGAAAGGGATCTGTGAGATCCCTCAAAGTACAAGAACCAAACCAAGCCTCGAGATACAGCACACACAACATCAGATTCACAACAAACAACTGTTCCACAACAGAGGATCCCATCCCCATGCACATAACCCCATAAATATCAAGAAAACAACACACCTCCTACCAAAATAGAATAGGGAAACTTCTAGGTTTGAGCACATTATTCATTAGGTTCTTCTCCCTGTTGGTTCACCAGGGTGATCAAACAAGTATTTTTGATCAATGGACATCCATTAAACCAACTGAGTTTTGGTGATTAACCAATTTCAATGTTATAGTTATTTGATCATCACAGAAGACGAGGGTTCATTAGTGTGCAAGTAAATACAACCAACGACCATGATTTTCATTGAGCATAAGCCCATAAAATTCAAAACATATATCAATTATAAAAGAGTGAAGCAGAAACATCTATCACACCGCCACCCCTTATTATCTAAAAGTCCATTTGTTGTCTTCATTAATGTTTGGTATATCCATTCCCATAGAAACAATAGTGTACCCAACCCACGTGATACATTGTAAGGAGAGATGAAGGAAAATACTTACTTGGTTGATCAAGGATCGTTGTTTTTCTACACGCGCTAAGAACTGGGGATGCGTGACTTATAGAGGAGGAACGTTAGGGACTCCAAGGATGAGCAGAAAGCCTCTAGAATAGGTTCACCACTTCCCTTGGTAAGGGGAACTTCAAACGCACCAGGAGGAAAAGGAGGCCATCCAAGAGAAGGAAGACGAAAAAATTCCCTTGCGATATAAGGATGAGATCCCGTTGATACGGGAAATTAAAATTTGAACAACTTTAATGTCGGATCGTGGTTATCCACATGGTTGGGTGGTTACATATGATTGAATTAATTTTCATTTAACAATTATCCTCAGAGGGGCGGTCATAATGGCTATACGTTTAACAGTTTTCTTTAATAATAAGGAAACACATAACAAGGGCAGAACTGGAAGGTACGGGAAAAGGTGCGACACTGAGGAAAAGCCACATGTTTTGGTAAGTTAAGGGTTTCCCAGCTCTTGGGGGATTTTAGATATTATTTATGTTCTTTAAATGGATTTTAATGTGTGTATTATATCATTTTTATGTCAAAAGATATGTTGCGGGATCAGAAAAGTCAGGAATTGGGAAAATAACGAAGGTGAACACGATGCCACCATCAAGGTGTCACCCTAACAATGCCACCCTCACTGGTGCCACCCTCACAGTACCACCGCGACGGTGCCCCTGGGATAGGTGCCACCATTTCGGTGGAACCATGTTTTGGAAATGTAATAGACCAGGTGGGTCTAGGACATTACATCAGATACCTCTCAAACTATAATTTCCCTTGAAAATTAAAAACCAACCCATAAAAGGGAATGGTCCTAACAACCACCCCTAAAAATACATCTTAGGGCTCTCATAATAACAAGAATCCAAACACTATCAAAATTATATGAGTATGGGAATTCCTTACCCTATGTCGATATATTATCCGCTTTAGGCAGCAATGACTCGCCTGTATGGGTTTAATCGCATCCACATTAATGCGTCTTGATTTGGGATTAGGTCCTCCTACCCCCAAAATTTAGGATTTCCCATACACACATTGCCCCCAACACCACACAAAACAAGCAACACGCTACCCAACACATGTATTGGGGAATTCCTTCACCCATGTCAAGATACAATAAGCTTTGGGTGGCACTGACTCTCTCGCACGGGCTTAATATCATACACCTTAATGCGTCTTGATTAGGGATCGAGTCCTCCCCTCCCCATAGTCTAGACTCTTCACAAACATCCATAGAAAAAGGAAAATCACACGTTCCATAGTTAACAAGGTAAAGTGTTCCATCACAAACAAGTACAAATAAAACAGAACAATACTCAAAAAAGATCTGGGTACTGGGCGCGCATCTACGTCTCCCATAACCAGGTACTTTCCTTGAGCCAACCATGCCTCCACAACACGTGAACCAGAGGAATGGTTCATCCACGGAGAACCATACCCTCATGATCCTTGATCCTCACTAGTCGTTCAACAAAAGTCACATCACCCTCGATATCCATCTTTCCCCAGTTTAGGTCATGTGAATTGTCATGTAGATACCGTTAGAGTTGTGACACATGGAAGACGTCATGCATTTTATGTAGCGGCGGTGGTTGCGCTAGCTGATAAGACACTTCACCGACCCGTCATAGTACTTCGAATGGTCTGCCAAACCTGGGAGAAAGTTTACTTCCTCTATCGAACCTCTGTTGCACATGTCAAGGGGAGGCCTTCAAGAACACGAGGTCCCCGACCTTGAACTCCATGGGTCTCCTCCTATTATCATCAAATGAAATTTTCCAGTCCTCAGCCGCATTTATCCACTCTCATATAAGCTGAACATTCTCTATCATGCTCTGCACCACCTCCAGGCCAAGAACACATACCACCCTGACCTCAGTCCAGTGCACGGGTGAGCGACACAACCTCTGGTACAATGATTTGAATGGATCCATGCCAATGGTAGAGTGATAGCTACTATTGTATGCAAACTTTACCAGAGGCAAGTTTCGAACCAAAGATCCCCCAAAGTCCGGGATACATGTCCGTAGAAAATCCTCTATTGTCTAGATGGTGAACTTTGTATGTACATCTGTCTAGGGATGGAGACAGTGATAAGACGTAGATGAGTGCCGAAAGCATGCTGCAATCCCTTCCATACATGTGAGGTAAACCGTGCAGCCCTATCAATGAATATGGACCATAGAACTCCATGTAATCGCACCACCTCATCCATGTACTTTCGTGCTAGAGAATACACAATACAAGACTCCTTGATTGCCAGGAAGTGGGCTGATTTCATCAGTCGGTCCACCACTACCAAGATAGCATCACAACCACCTTGAAATCTTGGTAGTCCCATTGAGAAATCCATCGATATGTCATCCCTCTTCCAACCAGAGATGTCTAAAGGCTACAAAAAGACCCCTAGTATGCGATGTTCAGCCTTCACCTACAGACACACAAGGCACTTTGCTACGAAATCTTCCACTACCTGTTTCCCCCGGACCACCAGAACTGACCTATCATGCCCTGGTACATTTTGGAAACCCCCAGGTGTACTTCCAGGGTTGAGTTGTGGAATTCACCATGAACTCTCTCACGCATTGTCTCGGGAATGAAAAACTTACCTTGGAAAAGAATCTGATTCTATCCATCCTTTTTCAAACCATAATTAGTGATAGCCAGACCGCAGATCGATCTTAGAGGACTAACCTGCTACCCATATATGGTCATGGAGATCATCTATCCTCAGAAAGGGGGTAATGATTCTTAACTGTTAATTTGTTCAGTCTCTTGTAGTCTATGCATAGCATCAGGACACCATCTACCTTCTTTACAAACAAGACAGGAGCACCCCATAGTGACACACTTGGTTGAACAAAACCCTTCTTCATCAAATGGTCAATCTGAATCCGCAACTCTCGCAACTTAGAAGGTTCCATCTGGTAGGGAGCCATCGACATCAGACGGGCACCAAGTTGTAAGTCTATCCCAACCTCAACATTATGATGGGGGGGAGGGGGGTAGATTCGACACCTCTTCAGGGAAGACAACCATAAAATCATTGAAAATACTTAGAACTTCCACCATCTCTACATATATTGACTGCATTGATATCTATGATAATAAGGAAAGGAAGGTCTCCTCTCGCCTACTGCTTCTCTAGAAACCCCGCTCGCCGATGTAAGTTTCACTTCGCCGCTCGAATCTGAAAACATGACCCTTCTTCGGAAGAAGTAAATGACGAAACATACATGGAATAGCCAGTCAATGCCCAGGATGACATCGTATGGATGTATCTGCAATAGTAGAAGATCCATTATTGACTGATGGGACCCTATCATTAGTTTACACCCTCGACAAACATAAAACAAGTCGGTCTGACCTCCGACTAGTGTACTCAATACCAGGGGAACTGGAAGTATCTCAGAATCTAGACATAAAGCATGGGCTAGACTTGGTGAAACAAAATTGTGTGATGCTCCTGTATCGAACAAGGCATAGGCAAGAGTACTAAAAAAGATGATCATACCTCGAACGACTTCCAGCCCGGCTAAAGTTGCTGCCTCCGTGGTGTGTAACTGCCCACGTCCAGCTCCCTTGCACCTCGGTAGTCGGCCGCCTCCCCGACCATTCCCTCGTTGAGGTCCCTGAGCAGAAACCTGAGTTTGTCCTCCTCCTGAGATGTCTTCCCTTGGAGGAGTGGGAGTTCACTGTCCCTCCTACTGATGCTGAAAGGGCCTCGCTGTAATCTTCGGCGGCTAGAGTGGATGCTGCACCAGCCCACCCCCATTGTATTGTACTCTATCCGGGAACTTGTTCTGAAGGTTCCCATTGTTGCCACAGATGAAGTATATCGTTCCTGGGCATGAATGAAAAGGGCGTGGGCTGGAAGATCGGATCCGGAACTGCTGGGGCCTACCCCCTAAATGTCGAAACCTAGAGGTCCCTAATGCTGAAGGCCTTCTGCTGATGGCCTAACCCTTTGACGAGCCCAACTGGATTCCCTCTCGTGATACACCTCCAAGTGTGTGAATCGCTTCCACTACTTCTTCCTTCTTTTAGACCACCAAAAAATCTGTAAGGTGAAGTGAGTAACAACAAAATAGAGAGAAGTTCGAAGTGCCTCCTCCAAATATCTCGCTTGAGACTCATCATCCAGAAAGAGGTCAGGAGCAAAGAGAAGTAGATCCGTGAACTTGATCCCCAACTCTCTTACTGAAATACTCCATTACTGGAGGGAGAGTAGCTTCTGCCTATTCTCAGCCTTCATCGTGGAAGAGAAGAATTCCTCTCAGAACCCCTTCTCGAAGTCAGTCCATGTCACCTCAGCCTCCCTCCTCTCCCCAAGATAAAGCATCCACCACTAACGCGCTGCTCCCCGCATCTAGGTTACAGCCAAAGGAACCCCGTATACTGTCGAAGAACGAATCAAGCTGAATGTTATCACCAGATTTTCTAGCTATATCCCTGTCTCAACGTCAAAGATGATGCCCTCGTACTTCCCAAGGCTCTGCCGCTGAATCGCACGAAACGTCTTATAACACTGATCGTCCTACTCCACTTGGTTAGCCCTCTTTAGATCAGACATGTCAACATCTTGGGCCTCGATCTCCCACACTACTCATGGATGTCTCCCAGGTTCCATAGCTGCAAGGTAAACTAGTAATGCATAAGCCCGAGTAGTGTAGAATATTGTTCATAAATTTTCTGAGACTTATTATTTATTTTATATCCCCAAAATAACCATGAAACATAAGAACACAAGTCATTATGATACATGTACCTTATGTAGGGTCTCTACCATGAAATCAATGTAGCCTTACATGGTCATTTGGTAGGCCCAGAGTGCTTGCATCAGATCACGGGAGGCTCTAAAATATCGTGTCCTAGCCGGTCTTCCCTGGCATGTTTCACACACCAAGACTTTCCAACATAGTTTCCCTACCATCCCATGCAATCCTAATTGTTCCTAACTCCGAAATCCATCATATCTCTCAACCTCTCATCGATACCATTATGTCACAGCCCCCTCTAACCAAAGATGACCCTCTTGAGCTGGCAATGGAGAAAGGGAGATAATGACCCCTGAGACCCGCCATCAATAGGTCCTGGAGTTGTGACTAGCACCAATGGTATAGAACCACACACAAGATAAAAGGTATTACCCTTTTTATTTAATAGGATCAGGAGAGAAGACAGTAAATCCCATCTACACCAAAAAAGGTAGTACATGTTAAACCAAAACAAAACAATACCAAATGAATGTTCCAATAGTAAATGATATGAATGTAAAAGAAATCCCCAGAAGTTGTACCAAAATAAAGAAAAACAAAAACAACAACTGCCCCATCGTCTGAACTAGTATTGCCCTACACGATCCCAGAAGTCCTCCTAGAAACCTGAAAAAAGTTATATATTCGTATGGTGAGCATACATGTATACTCAGTAGAGAAAACCAAAGACTCTAATACACAAGTGTGGAGGATTTCAAATTCCCTGTGAGAAAAGAGATAATCAAAACACCTATCAAGGAAAACTACCCCCCCAAACCCCACCAAGGAACACTCTCCAAATAATTTAAGTCAAGTATTGTATAGTAATAGCACATCGATATTTGGGTACCCCGCGCAACTTTCCCACTAGTTATTGAAGAAATAATCCACATTGAACCTCTCCCACCATTCTCATCGCAGTCCCACTGCCACACCCCACCCGCACACACCTCGTCCACAACCACCATCCCACCCACAGAAATGTGGGCTTCAACCACATATCCCACCCGCAAACACTAGGGACCCAAAAACCACGTGTAACCACACCCGAAGACACCTGGTCATCATCCTGAAAATACTTGGGGAACAACCTTCCCGGACACACCTGGGTTAACTACCACAACTAACCTTCCCTTAGAATCTTAGGCTATAATAGACCTCATACTGTCACAGCTTGCCCAAAGAATCTTGCGCTATTCGGGAAAGGTAGCCTAAAAGAAGCTAATAACTAGCCACTCATAGGAGTGTTGGAAAAAACACCTTCCCCAAGGAAATGTTGGTGTTCGGCACTAATTTCCCAACATGGGTGGGGCGCGAATAAGAAACATAAGAACTACAATTTTATGTATAGGTAATAGGAACCCATCCCATAATAGGGTTTCCAAATCCAACCTAGGCACAAACACCCTCATTACTATTAATTCATAAAAGAAGGGCACAACACTCACAGCCAAGTCATAGCTCATTACCAAAACCAATACACCATTTAACTCACTCTTTTTTTATGTTAAATTGATCACATTTAAGTAAATTTTTCACTACTGGGAAACTAACTGGCCTAAACACAAACCATAGAAAGAGAAACAACCAAACAAAAATTTATGCATTCAGAGTTGGTTCTCTTGTGATGTCACAACAACAAAGGGATCCGTGATATTCCTCTATGTACTGGAACCAAACCAAGCCTTGAGATACATCCCACAAAACTTCAGATTCACTACCATAAACCGTGCCACAATAGGGGATGACATCCCCATCAACATCACCCCATAAGTATCAACCAGAGCAACACACCTCCTACCAAAACAGAATAGAGAAAAATACATGTTCGAGGAAATTATTAATTAGGTTCTTATCCTTATTGGTTAACCGAGGTGATCACATAGGAATTTTTGTTCACTGGATATCCTTTTAACCAACTGAGTTTAGGTGATTAACCAATTTCTATGTTACAGTTATTTGATCATCACAGAAGACAAGAGTGCATTAGTATTCAAGGAAATACCACCAACAACAATGATTTTCAGTGAGCATAATCCCATATAATTCACAACATATAAAAATATAAAATTGTTCAGTAGAAACATCGATCACACCCCCCTTTATTCTTTAAAAGTCTGTTTGTTTTCTTCATTAATGTTTGGTTCATCCATTCCCATAGAAACAGTAGTGTACCCACCACGCATGGTAAACAGTAAGGATAGATGAAGGAAAATACCTACTTGGTTGATCAAGGATCAAAGTTCTTCTCGATGCCCCATGAACTAGGAATGTGCGACTTGTAGAGGAGGAACGTTGGGGACTCCAAGGATGAGAAGAATTGCTCCGAAATAGGTGCACCACTTGCCTCGAGACGGGGATCTCCAAATGCACAAAGAATAAAAGGACACATGCCAAGAGAAAGAAGAATAAGAAATTATCGTGCAATATAAGGATGAGATACCATTGTTACGGGATATGTAAATTTGAACAGCTTTAATGTCAGATTGTGGTTCTCCACGTGGTTGGGTTGTAATGCTCGAATGAATTAATTTTAATTTATAAATTATCCTAAGAGGTGTGGTCATAACGGCTATGCGTTAAATAGTTTTCTTTAATAATAATGAAATGCGTAACAGGGGAAGAACTGGAAGGTACGTGGAAGGGCGTGACACCAAGGAAAAGCCACGCATTTTGGTAAGTTAAGGGTTTCCTGCTCTTAGTGGATTTCAAATATTATTTATGTGATTTAAATGGATTTTAAATGGGGTATTAAAACATTTTTACATCAAAAGATAAGTTGTGAGAGCCGAAATGTCGGGAATTGGGAAAAGAATGAAGGCAGACACAGTGCCACCGTCACAGTGACACCCTTACAGTTCCACCGTCACTAGTGCCACTATCACGGTGCCCCCATTTCGGTGGAGTTGGGTCTTGGAAAATTAATGGTCCAGGTGGGTCCAGGTGATTACATTAATGGTTTGGGAAACTCTGTGCCAACCATGCTATTAGGTCAATCAAAAATTGTAGATGTTGTCCTATAGTTACCACACAGTTTGATAAAAAATCCTCCTTAACCATGTCACATGCTATTCATCCCTAAACAATCCCAATTATAATGTAAATATACCGATAATAAAATAAAAAAATAAGGACTCAAAAAATAAGTAAAATAATAGAATATTTTTGTATGATGGCATGACATTAAAAATGCAATTTTATGAAAATTATAATTTTCTAGACATTAGAAATTAATAATAATGGACTAAAAGATTGGAAAATAATTTAAATTAAAAATATAAAAATTAATTTATACTATTAGGAATTTTTTCTATTATTGTATTAGATAAAACATATTCCGATTTTTTTCAGAAATAATGAAAATGGTTAAATTATTAAAGATAATGTTTTTATGTCATTTATTTAAATTAATTACTATTTAGGTAAACCATGATTATATATTAATTTAAATTTCACATAACCATAATATGATTTATACTAAATAAATATAATTTAACTTATTATTTAAATATATAATTTAATCTCAAATATAATTATTATTCTTAAAAACCAAATTATTTTAAAAATTTTTAATCAGGACTAATTTTTATGTTAAAATTTATTATTATTTATTTTTTTATATTTAATTAATAAAATTAATATCTTATTTAGTATAACAATACGAAAATTATGTGTTATTATTGATATTTTAAAAGGATATTTTAATTAATTAACATGGGTGATAGTATGACCTACCGTTGAAAAAGTAAACTTCATTAAAGTGAACTGTAAATTGAAAATCCCCTATGTTACTCATTTTATCTCTGAAAAAAATATTGTATTGAAGAATTTTATATCATAAAATATCTAAAAATCTATATTATGAATATATGGGTGTAATTCACCATGAATGGTGAAAATAAATAATTTAATAAGTTTAGGTATTATTAAAACTACACATTATTTCACTTATAAAAGGTCACATTTAGATCCATTATTTACACATCCTTTCATTTAAATAATATGTCGAAATATACCTGTCATTTAATTTTATAAAATTTTCCCATGAACCACATCCTTTTCTACAGTTAATATTCATGTTACCATTATCCCCAATGAGAATTATCCCGAATATTTATGCCCCTCACGTGAGTGTTTTTCTTCGTAGTATTTATTTAATATATTTTTCCATATACATATCTTCTCTAAAACAATTAATAGACTTTTTTATTTAAATTTATATTAAAAAATTCATTATATTGATTTTTTTTAAAAAAATCATACCCATTAATCCACTAAAAATATTATAAGTACTGATCGTGTGTTTGTGCGGATAACTGGTTACAAAAATTGAGGCAATTTATTTCCTTATCCCTAACTTTCATAAATGGTACCATGTATGGAAATAAATATTATATATTAAAGATTAATTACTCATTTATAAAACTTATGTGTCTAATAATTTGGTTTTCTACATCCCACCCATTTTATATAAAAAGAATGTTTTTTCATTATTGTCTCCCCATTTATAACACATTTCATTTCACATTATCCCATAACATGGATTACATAAAAAATTAAATTAATGTTTAAATATTATACTAACAAAAATTTTATTATTCTATATGTTGTGAATATATTTTAATGATTAACTTAACTATGGGAAAAATTTCTAGATAATCATGAACAAATCATGAAAACCTCTTTAGGTATCTGATAAGAGAACAATGTATTAAATAAATAAAAATATATAATAATAAATTTATACTAGGAAATTATAATAAAGGAATTTATTATTATTATTATTATTTTAATGTAATTAATTTAATTATATAGTAATTTAAGTTCATGTATATAATACATTCAAATATAAAGTTAAGGGATCTTCCGTACACCCCTCACAACGTTCCAGTTTCACTTTATTGTTATTATTTTTCAATTCATGTAAAACAAATCCCATATAATTATTACATTTTTATATATTTCAATATATATATATATATGATATTTAATATGTATTCCATTTTTTAATTATACATGTTTTAGGTTTCTTTCAAAATACCAGATTTTAAGAAAACCTAATTTAAGAAGATTTTACATAGACTTATTTAACATCAACTACAAAAACAATAAGTTGTTTTTAAATAATAAATATATTTTAATATTAAAATTTTAATTTATTTACTGTATTTGTATTTTAGTTATTATTATAAAGGTAAATTATGATCTAATTTCTCCAAAATATAGTATAATTATTTTTAAAAAATATCTAGGTGGGCTTATGTTATCATTATTAATTATTCCAACCCTATAATGTATTTTTATTATAAAGGAATCGGGGATCTAGAAGTATGAATATTTTATAGGTGAAATTTCATGGATATTTAATTTCTTTTTCTCTTAGTAATCCTCATGTTATATTTTTAATATGTTCTTTGAAATAATATAATGAATCTCGGTTCATTCTCATTAGATTTTAACATTTTTTCAACATACGAATGAATTATTTTTTCATGTGGAACACATATGAATGATATTAATTCTTTTATTTGTGTTTGTGGAGTTATATGTCCCTCCAATTTATTATTTAATGATTCTATCTCATTTAATACCACTATGTGTGGGAAATGATCCTAGATAAGTATTTTTTGTGGGTAGTTAACCTAGAAATATATGTCATTATTATTCGGAATGGTTCATTAATTTATTATTTTGATTCCATGATATATATATATATATATATTATATTTCCCAAGAATCCATTATATTACAATTTGATATAGGTTATTTTTTTCCACTAAGTCTTCAATTACTTATCTCTGGATTCCACGGTTATGGTCATTATAATTATGAAATCAATTTAAACCTCACATGTTAATCTCATATATCTTTTTTATTCACCAAATATAATTTTATTATCAGTCGTCCCCTTATGAATTTCGGTAGATTAATCTCTTATCTATTGAGAGTACATATGGGTGTTAGTTTAAAACTAAGTATAATAAAAAAAATTGGAGATGTTATGTTATAATATTTCATATTTATATGTCTAATCCCTCAAATATGATATTCCCAATATCCTTATATTGTACATGTTGTAAATAATGTTAATACTTATTATTTGTTATATGATTAGGTCTTGGGTTCATGTTAGTATTTATTAGAGGAAGGTATACTAATATTTGAGGGTTATTATTACTGAACATTTCGATAACCCTAATGACAAGACTAAGCATGATATTTTATTAAAAATGATCTTTTAAATATTGATTATGTGGTTTTGTAGTAATAAATCACTTTATAGATTCTACATGTAATTGGGATTTTTTTTATAAATTCACTTAATTGTAATAACCTAGAAAATATATGGTTGAGTGTATCTCAACTATCATTCTAGAGTATTATCAAGATTCCCTTACCACACACCAATTTTTAAACTCCATGGTTATATCAATATATTAATTGGCATTATATTTATAGACCGAAATGAAGGATTTGAACATATTTTATAAAGACTCTGATGTAGTTTGGTTTAGGGAACCTGAGAATATTAATACAATATACAAACTTGATTTAAAAAAAAGATTCATAATGTAGTATTTCTATTTCATTTACTAGTAAAACCATTGTGGATAATGGTTTATCATTTAAAAACATATTAATATATGTATCTACATCCAAACCATTCCTTCATGTTATAAAATTGGAAGATATTGGGGGAATCATTTTAACAATTTTTACAAATGGAAATGATATGAATTCCCTCATTCATTTCCAAACATGATGAGAATTAGAGATTATAACAAAATGTATTTACATGAAAAAATAAATGACGTTATGAATAAAAACATGTAACCCATGGAATTATCTCTGAGATAGAAAAGAATATTTGACTATTTTATATAAAATAAAAATCCCATGATTAGTTGATCTATTTATTTCAATAATAATGTATGGGGGATTTAATATATCAAAAAATGTAATCAATTTCAATAAAAGATATGAAAAATTGATTTTTATATTTATATTTATGATTTGTAGGATGACTTGATTATTGGAAGAGACTAATAAATAATATGAGGAGTATAGATAACAAAAAATAAATAGTGTGGTAATAATTAAAGATTATGTTTATCAAAATGTTTTTATAATAAACATACCATCATATAACGGAGATAGATATTGTTAATCATAAGTGAATAGATGACGACTTTATTAGATAAAATGAGGAATATATCATTTGACATGTACGATATACCATTATGATTTTCATGATAACTGAAATCAATATTCACTATTACTTTTGTGGGTTGAAGTACAGACTTAGAGATGAATTGGTAATTTTGTTCTTTGATGATTATGATGATATTTTCAATTTTTTCATCAAATTATAGATATAAGTGGTTTATTATAAGGGGACTGGAGATATGAAAATTCAAATAAGGTTTGACTATAGAAAATAATTTTATAAAACCCGTGATAGTAAGAAGGTCCATTATCCTAAATTTCAAAGTTGTTAGTAGATATATAATTGAAAAAATATTAAGGGGAGTTAGAAATGTTTCATATATTGAAAATAAGGGTATGTAGTTATACACGTTGATTTTACAAGAAATATACCACTAATGTGATCAACATAAAAACAATATTCATTATATCCTTTAACTAGTTATCAATTTTACAACTACGATAAAAAACATTATGAAAATTTATAAGATAATTGAGGGATTTTATAATAAAAATAATGACAAAAACCTCTAAATATAAGGTATAAAAGTATGTCTTACTTCATCACTACTAAATAGGGTAAGAAAAAAATTTATGTTGTGAGTTTAACACTAGTTATTAGATCATGTATCGTCAATGTAATATTTCATTCTAGTTTTTTGATTTATTACATATCATGAAATATTATCACAACAATTCAAATATAATCTAAAACCATGAAGCATAAATTATTAGTGAAAATCAATAATGAAGCAATTGTTCCATACTAAGAACATAACTCTTCCCCATTTGGAATATGGTTGATGAATCTCACAACATCCATATTCACAATTACTTTAGCATAATTTAATGATATATTATGAATGTGCAAGTTATTAGATTGTGGAGGTCACAAAAATGGATGGAGAAGTGGATAAATCTTCTATATCATGAATTATCCTCAAATTATAAAAAATATAAGTGTGAGGATGAATACAATTTATAAACATCTATAGTGGCATGAATATTGTTTCTTTATGATAAAAAATTACTATATTGAATGATTGAATTAAATGAGAGTACAAATCTTTATGATATTCTAATTTTAAGTGTGTATGTTAATGAATTTCCAAAATAGTTTCCTATTATTCCTCTAGATCCAAATTTTGGGATATAAATTGAAAATATACTTGTATATTTTTTTATTTATAATACTGTTTTAAGAATTACCCCCATTGAAATAGATTAATTGGGGAAGTAAATTTAACAACATAATGACGTGGGATTCATATTCCAAATTTATTCACTATGGGTAGAGGAAGTTCTATTTTTAAGATGAATGATGGGTTGATGAATTTATATGTTTATTATCATAAACATAGTATGATCATAATAAATAATACGAATATAATTACATTTATTTGAGGATTAAAAAATTATTTTTAAGGAACCCAATAATTCTCTATTGTGGACCATATATATGGGAATAATTAGTTAATGGTGGACAAAAATGATATGATTAAGACTTCCATCCATATATGGTATAATAACTATATTTTCATTATCTTGTATTTGAGAATCCTGAAGGCTGAAACATTATTCTTGTACTAATTGAATATAGTCATTAGATATTACCTCGACTATTTTGTGGGATTATTTGTTAATGAAATTAATATATCTTCCAAAAGAAGGGAGGAAAACCTAGTAAATTTTCCTATTCTAATGAATACATTATGGATTGAAATGTTTTATTTAAATTACAATTAATGTGTTTTTTAGCATATCATGACGATATTATGGTGTATCTTATCACCAATAAAAGTTTATATGAGGAACAATTTATGAAAAAGGAAATCAAGGACTCTCCCGGACCAAAAAAAATTAATTCGACCAATAATTTCCCTTGGCTCTCTAATTATTTCTAATATTTCTTATGAATCTTCTCATAATTAGAGAACATTATATTAAAAATATCATAGGAGGGTGAAAGGTTTTGTCGAATAGTGAATGAATCTAATGATTCATGGAGTTAATAAAGAGCCTTATCACTACACTACTAATAATACTACCCTAATATAGGGAAATTTTAATGGTATACATTAATTCATAAAAGAAGGTATTAGGTTGTTAAATGATGAAAAATTATATAGAGATGGCCTATGAATCAAAGAAGTAAAAAAAGTTAATGAGAATAACAATCCAATGCACAATCCAGGTTTGTATTATTTGATATTCAACTAAAATATTTTCCATCCTTTACTATTTTGGTATAATTGTGAATTATATATAGAAAATAAATTTCTAAAAATATATATTCATATATAAAATGACAAATATACATCAGAATAGTTTGTTATATCTAATCATGGAAACTAACTGCTTAATCCCCTACCATCCATAGAAATAGCATAACTAGGAAAGACATCAATGAAAAATATTATCACATAAAAATTTCAATTATACTAATTGAAAATAACATTCTTAAGTAATACATGTAACGGATGGGCATTTGAGTAGTGATGGAAGGAAAATAATTCTATGTTTCTTAAATGATTCCTCAACCATACATACATAATATGATTTAGTAATACCACTAGTATGATATTATGATACATAAAAAAATTTCAGTCTTGTGAAAGGAAAAAAAACTAATTCAATGTTGATAATGATAGGTATATAAAATTTTGGAAATAGCTAGGTGTACCCTATAAAAATGGATTTTAGAAGGAGTTGTTTATTGATTCTCATAGATCAACATTAATTATGAACTACAGAGGCTTGATGCTTCGTAGGTATTTATGTCAAAAATTTTGTGGGAAGAAATAAAGAGGGAGTTTGGAGAATATAAATCAATGTTCATAGTGATTCAACCAGTGTAGTATGAGAGGAAAAAATACAAAGATATTATGAAAAACTTTCCCACACCTACATGAGAATTAGAAAACATAAATATGGCTTTTTCTATTAGTCAATAAATGAAATAAAAATACAGTATGATTTCCTAGGTCATGTTTGAATTTCAAAAAATTATTCTGCACACAATCTTCAAATGAGTGGATTTATTAGTCGATCACATTGTAATGATAAACAATATTGAAGTAGTGATGATTCTTATTAAACCACACTTGATTATGTCTAATAAATATATGAGGA
Organism: Viscum album; assembly: GCA_963277665.1. NCBI lineage: Eukaryota > Viridiplantae > Streptophyta > Magnoliopsida > Santalales > Viscaceae > Viscum > Viscum album. The sequence continues at coordinate 705,281,062 of OY728157.1, read as the reverse complement.
TCAACTAAATGTAATTAAGGATACATCTTATTTATCTAAACAAATAATTTAACATTAGTAATTCCTTTCATCCCCATAATAATGAATAATCTGAATAGACTATAAAAAGGCTCAGGGAAATTTTTATGGTTTTAATTATATACTTAATATAAAGTTTTCATCTACCAAAATCACTAGCCAAGTTTTCATATAACCATATTTTCAATCAATTATTAACACAGACCAATATAAATACCTATATGGACAGAGATATAGAAAAATATGTTATTAGATGAATAAAGTGAAATAAAACGTCATGGACAAGATACAGTAAAATAATTTCTTAAAATGATCAAGTCCATTCAAAAACACATCCAAAATTACAATGTTGATAAATTATTTATGTTGATAATTGTCAATAATGCCTAGATTTTGAGGTTTGTGATAGTGGGTTTCTATAAATATTGAATGGATTTATAATAAATGGATGCTATTTTTGAGATATGTTGCTACTTATAATATCCTAGATCATTTCAGTGTTTTGTAATATTGACTAGTGCTCCCTCAAAACCATTCCAAACTGAATAATGCATTCTATGAATACCACATATGGAAGTACATACTAGAACCCTCATATTTTCTAAATCTAGATATTTTTATTAATGGATAACAAACTCTCATATTTGGATAAGTCAGTTATGATATTGGACCACATAAACATGTTTTTTTTTGAACCTAGATAACTAACATTATTAATGTAAATTAGATAATCGACATGTGTTATAGAGAAAGATTGTAACCTAGAGGAGAAATTAAAAATAATTTATTGATGAATTATTAAATGAAATTAATCATATCTAAATTTAATATAATATCATTTAAGATATATATATTATATATAAAATATTATAATTCTATAAATAATAAAATTAGCATTTTAAGAAACTATTTTTCAAGTAAGTCATTATTAATAAATGAATATTGTGTTTTTATTTGTAATTTTATATTAAACACTAAATTTAAAATTATTATAAAATTTAAATAGGCAAAATTAAATTTATTTTTTAACATAGAATAAGAATAATTAGGTATTATTAATTGCTATAATTTTCAAAAAATGTCAATCGTTAGTTGAATATGAATTTTTTAAAATAATTTTAATTTTAAAGACATTAAAAATATATAAGATTAACCAAGAATTCAATAAAACATTTATGATATCAACTAATAAATTAATGAACAGAATTGTCTATTTTTAAATATTATATGAATTTAGGAAATCCATTCCAACCATTTTTTAAACTAATGTAAATGGTTTCTTAAATAATAAAAATTTATTTATATATTCAATTTGAATTACTTAATATTTGAATAAAATTATTTTATTCCACTATTTTAATGTCCAATAACAATAATTAGATTTATTATATACAAAATATGTTACTAAAATTCATTTACATTAATATTTTTTGACTGGCACATAAATATTATCTATAAAATATTATAATCATTATAAAAATTATGAATTTAGTGATTTTACATTAAAATGTAATATATTTTCATAATAAATATAATTTTTAAAATTAATTATAAATATAATATTATAATAATAAAATTTAATGGAATAATAAATGATAATGAATAAAATTTTAATTAACTAATGCAGGTGATTTAAAATATTCCCTGGAAAAAATAAACATCAGTATAGTGAAACATAAGAGGAGAACACCTTAATAACTCCTACTTGTCTAAAAAATTAGTGTATGGGATGTTTTTAGACCATATAATTTCCTAAACTCCAAAAATCACATTCATTAAATTATAATTAGACATAATTGCATCAATTATTTTCACACAATTAACTTTTAATTATATAGTGAATTTATTTTCATTATATAATCCTCCACCATGACTCATATCCTCTTTACAACCTTAATTTTTCTATTTCATTTATTTTTAGAAAGAGTTCAAAGGAACAAATAAGTCCATAACATGAACATACCATCTTTATAGTTGTCATTTTATTATTTTCATCATCATATTCTTTAATGACATTAACATAATGTATTACATGTAATTTATATAATTATGTTTCATTATATTGATTTGAAAAAAAGAATTCATCCCTATGGATCCTCTAAAAAAATTAATCATCAATCATTCATTTTTTTGATTACCAAATATATAAAATAATATGGATTAATTATTCACCACCTATATTTAGGGTTGATTCCACAGAAAAACATAATGAATTCATATTTTATTTATGTCAAAATTTTATCTCTTGATTCATTAAACATATTTTTTATACGACTATATGGTTTTCTAAAAAAGGAATGAGATATTTTTGTGTATATACAGGGCACCACATCTATATCAATTAAATCAATCATTTTATATTATAATATAACATAAATGAATTAAAAATGTATTGGATGTATAAAATTGATATTTAATATTATATTTCTATTCTCTAGGTATTTTATTTTTCATCATGTTCAACATAACCATGTGAAACATGTCAACAAAATCACATTAATATCGATAAAAGCACATCACATAACATACATTAGAAAAAAAAATATTTAATAAATGAACTACTAATGATTATAAACATTCACTAATTAACTAATGATAAAAAAATAATTTCATTTTTATTTTTATGTATGATTTTACATTAATTATACTGGATGATAAGTAAAAATGTATACCTCATTCTGATATAACAGTGAATGATCTTTTCTCCTCCCCTTATAACAATTTTTTTATTATTTCTCTATCTTTATACCATTTATTCCAACATACCCAATAGCAATTATATAATTATTTATATATAACCCTTACATGTAAATTTATTTTATTATCCCTTACATTTTTTATGGTTATACATGTCTTATGTTTCTTTCAAAATAAAAATATTATAGGAACCTATATTTAAGGGTGTTTTCGACATTATAATTTCACGTCAATGATAAACCCATTTAAAGGTTTCTAATACATTAACAGATATTAAAATTAATATTTTATTTAATTTAAAATAGTTATGTTTAAATCATTATTTTGGCCATAAATTATGGTATTGTTTCTCGAAAATATAATTTTTTAAAATATAAAATATTCACTAAGGCGGTTTATTTTTACAAACACCATATAACGTTCATGTAGATGATTTACCATGAGAAAACATGTTCTATTAAAATATGAACATATAAATGAATTTATTTTCTTATTATTAGGGGAATCCTTATGTTATATCTTTTATATATTCCTTGAGACAATATTATCAAAACTATGTTGTTTACCAAGGTTTTTTTCCATGAATGTTACTTATGTAAAGTTTATTTTTGTCATGTGAGATACATATGTATGTTTTTTATTATATTAATGGTGGACTATAATTACATTTTCATAATTTTTCTATACTAACAGATATGATGTTTTATGGTCAATGATCTGAGCCAACTATAGTTCATGGGTAGTGAGTATAGAAAAAATTGATATATTAAGGAGTTATGGAGCCTTTAATTCTTATTATTATGTCACATTATATATACTTTCCACATAGATTATTATTCCATTATTATATGATAGAACTAGGTTTTCACAATGACCTTATTTTTTCATTTACATATTCCTTAATTACAATGTTATGATCATTCTCTTTATGATAGAATGTTATGTATAAAATGTTATGATACACGATAATTTTTATTTTATTAATCATATTTCTAGTTAAATATTTTCCTTATTTATATCCTTAAGTTATCAATGAAGGTTAAATAAGATCTATGGAAGTTATAAAAACTCTATAGATATTAGATAATTCCAATGATTATATGTCTTATGATTTTATATTTATTTATATAGTCTTCCAATGAAAATAGACACTAGATCCTTTTCTTTTATTATTTATATACTATGTTAAATATTTTGAAATATTATGAGTATATAGTTTTTGTGGGCATATGAAACAAATACCATTCCACTATGGTCCACCGTTCTACCACACGTGAACCATTGAATATCATGAAAGAATATGATGATTAGGGTTGCAAATGATGTAATCATCTGTTAAGATATATCTTACATAAAACAGACATTCAATGATTTTATGGGCTAAATTAAATATTTCATTTCAATGTAGGTCTTAATGATAAAGTAATTTTCAAAAAAATTACCTCAATCAAATTAATCATGAATATGTACAATCATGGATTTGGAAAGGTTCTAATGATTTTTTTCAAATTTTCATGCCACATGTATCTCTCAAGAAATATTTATTAAAAAATAATAAAAAAATTCAATTAGAACCCTCTCTGGATTGTGAATCTTAAGATAAAAGATATTCACACAAGGAATGTGTAAAAATTATACTGTAATTTATGTGAATTTCTAAAATTCAAAGCATGAAAAATTTAAGGGACATTTCATCAAAAATAATACCATGGTCTCTTAAAAAATGTTCTCAAATATTTTAAACCCCATTTCTTATATTATATAATTTATCCCCACCATCATTAATAATTAAATCAAATAAAAATTTTAATCTAAAACCTCAAATTTTGAAAGAAATTATAATTAAATTTTCTAGTTAAAAATAAAAATAGGAATTTTAAAATAATGTAGGGGAAATAAATATTATTATTTAAAAGAACACCACCGTTACATTGTGACACTATTTAACATTCATGAATCTACAATAATAAACCTACAAAATGAAATAAGTTATTAAAAAAATAGTTAATGATTTTTTACCTTAAATTATAATAAAATATGTTGTAAGTGCATCCAAAAAGAGATTTTTTTATTAAATAAATACAAATTTCCTATAATGTTAAAAAAATCTAGCATTCACCCAAGAAAATGATTTTAAAAAGGTCATTAAACTCTATTTTTAGGTAATTGTATCATGTTACAGATGTCCTTTATAAATAAAACCTTCTTTAATTTTACTAATTTTGTCTTTGATGTGGATTTATATTTCATACACTCATATTATAATTTAAATACATCATAAAAAATGGGAATTTGTATACTAATTAGTGATTATGTTCTTTCTGATCATTATTAAACTTCGCTTCTTGTGGATGAACATTCATATTTTCTGTTATGTATCTATCATATTCATATTCCTCGTTCTATTATTATTAAATTTCTTTTTCAATTCTTCTTCTCCCATTGGTAAAAGAATAATCAACTATAATATTCTCTAATCATATCGATATTTCAGAAAATATTATTAACCCTTTTGTAATGAAAATTTTCTTATTCTGTTTATTTTTTCTCCTCTGGTCCTCTAGTATAGATGGATTCAATTAAAAAAATAACTAGACATTCGACACAATTGATACCATGTATTCATCTTCTGACTAAGAATCACATCTAGATATTTCCCCATTTTCTACCTCAATCATTATATTATCCTTGATCATGTCATTTTAATTCATATCATCCTTAATAATCATTCAAATATATTGAAATGCCTCCACATATAGGGTTTCATGGCTATAGAATATTATTTAATGCATTTTTAGGTACTATTGTTGGAACCATTATTTATTACTATGGATAATTTATGGCAATAAATTTAATAGGAATGATTGAGTATGTTTATGGTGAACATGGATAGTTTTTTTAATATTATTTTCATTCATCCAATTAAATCCAACCAAAACCACGTTTGGAAAAGAAAAAAAATAAAAGTAAATGAAAATAATATAACTAAAAACATGGTGAGAAATCTACAAACCTATACTACTTAATAAAAGTTAATCATTTTCCCTCGAAAAAGTTATAAAATATGATTGGTCCTACATATGTCACCACATCCTATGGTCTCAAATAAATTTAGAATTTAATATTTTAAAACCAAATATCACTAAATTTGAGATGTAATAGTTTAGTATATGAATTATTTTAGGCCAAAACAATGAGTAACAAGACATATGATTCTATATGTAATAATTTTTGGGATTTTTTAAAATTTATACTGAATAAAATAAGAATTTTTGTTTGATAGAATAAAATAAAAAAATTAGGATTTTGGGGAGAGAATCAATATTGGGGGATGGATTCTGATTAAATAAATAAAAATAAATCACATTATTTAATGAAATCATATTATTATCTGTGGGAAGTAATTGTGTATTTGGATAATTTTTTACATACAAGAGCATCATAGTATCATTAATCCTTTACTATATGTGATCTATAACCAATATAGATGAATTAAATATTAATCTCCAAAGATAAATATTGTTTTCTCTCATGTATCCCCTCACTATTTAACTCAGTTAAATTGATTATAAAAAAATAAAACACCATCGCTCACACTAAAAACTATGTAATAAGATATAGAACACGATTTTATTTTAATTCCAATTGAATAAAAACTTTACAAAATATAAATAAAACATTGTATAAATACTCATTTCAACCAATCCCACCCAATCTCATAAAATCATAGCTGATTGACCAGCAGTTAATAAACTATGAATTGCAGGGGAGGAAATATTGTATTGAATTATTTTTTAATTAACTAAAATAGATTCATTTAATATCCAAAAACCATATTTGATTCCATGTTAAAAAATTAAAAATAATAATGTGAAATAAATATTTTCAACATGGAATCCTTATTATATATGTACATATTATCTATCATCTATGATATTTTCCATCATTAGAATTTTATCTCCAAATGTTTTTAAAAAGAAAGGTTTCTACTGACCATATTATTTAACGGATAGTCTTATTTAATGATAAAACAACGATAGATATCTCTTATATATATATATAACCTCTTACATCATTTCAATATTTTCACAATATCTAACCCTTGTATCACTAAAAATAATTATTAATTTAAATTTCAATAGTAATTCATGGAGTCCCTATGTGTTAATCAAATTTTATATCACCTGAAATATATATATTATCTATGTCCCATATCATTATATCATTTGATGTTAGATATACATCCTTATCATTTCTTTTTTCCCATGAATTGACCACTTCTACCTCTAGATATAGTTGTTAACTCTCATAAATATCATATTTATATCTCTTCTAAAAAATATCATCAATTATGATCCTAGGGTGAATAAATAAATCATTATATATAGATGTTATATATTTTTTCATAGTGTTTTGATTATATTGAATTAAGTATCTTTACAAATCATTCAATTGATGGTTTTGTACAATTCAACATTGGAAAATTCCTCATTTTAAATTCATGGTATTGAAAAATATTATATCAAAATGATTTAGGTAATCCCTCACATTACAAGCCCTTTCTTGTTTAATGGTCATTTTCTTATTCTCTATACATAGTCTAATAGGAATTTCATTATGTAATATCTTCTATAATTGGGTAGTGTCCTACACTAAAACATTCTTCAACATTTCATTTTTTCATATTTTCAACCCAATGTAAAATTTAAATGATTACTAAATAATATGGTTAATAGAAATGATATCATAAAATAGAAATATCAAATAAATTGAAAAAATAATTCCATGTATATTATAAAATTTTTACGAAATATTGGGTAATATAATGATGTGAAATTCAGGGATTTTATCATTATAATTATGAGACCCTGATATCATGGCATGGAGACATTTATATAAGAGAATAATCTTGAGTCACACAGTTTATGCTACACATTCATACATTAAGAAGAATGCATTTCTCTGAGACTCTTCTGACATTGTAAATCATTTGAAATTACATTTCAAAAATCTCCTAGAAAAAACAATCTAGTATTGGTTCATACCCAAACCTAATACCTTCATAAATTATTTTTTCCACATCCATTCAACTATAATAGGATATAAATTTTACCATATCAATCATTCCTATATATGGTTATTTTTATCATGCCCAAATCCAAATATCACATAAACAAGGTCAAAATCTATCCCTGGTTGAAATCCATTTAATGAAACAATAATCATTTATTTTGTGTGTTTTAAGAACACTTTGAATATAAGGGAGAAACATTAAGATACTATAAAAAATATTTATTTGGTTTTCTATGTGGTGATATGGACACCGTTATTCGAGCAAAAATACACTAACACTAAATAATGAAGAGGGTTTAATACAAAAATCATAATTATTAGTCTAAAGTAAAAAATATATTTTTAGGCTCCATGATTTTAGAAAAATATATGTAACCAAAAATTATAAACATATGATAATAAATAGATAATCATGAATGAAAAAAACCCAACTTTAAATAATTTTTTTATTGTAGTGGTTTTGAATTTTCACCAATATCTTTCAGTCATTCATCAATGAGTATGATTGGTGGATCTATGGGTCATGATTATTTAAAATATAACCTCTTTACTCTCTATTTATATCAATAATAATGTTTTTTCAGAAACAATCCTTACTAGGATGCGTTTTTGGAGTAATATAAACTATGATTTTTTATTTTGATATATAATATTAACTAATAAATATATCATATTAATGAGAATATAAGAGGGATGATCTGTGCTCTAGGAATACAATAATGGATGATGTTATATGCCATGATAGTAACATCCTTACCATGGTCAATACTCATTTTTTTTGTGACTAGTGGTCCTTCTTAGAACAGCACACTAACAAACTTGTGTGGTTCACATGTCATAGAAAGACATAGGAGACACACCAAGGCCTAGACCATCACACTTTGACAATAGAAGAATCATAAGGACCATCAAACACAAATCATAAAATTTATAATATTTCAATGTATATTATAATATATATATATATAATATCATAAAATCAAAAAGAAATAAAATATAATGAAACACCATAGTGAACCGCAAAAATGATATTATCAAAAATATTCATAAATTTTTAAATAATACAAATCAAATGCTCTTATATCCATCCCATAGTCAAGGATTTTAAAATCTAAAAGAATAAACTAACATTATTTATTATAAAAAAGTTCTTATACCTTATTTACATTCTCCATTGCGAGATCATAAATGAAATCTTACTACAAAAGGACATAAACTAGTTGAATGGATAATCCTTGATGATCCCTCTATTATGGGGATAAATTTCCATCATATGATCCAATAAGGTGGTACTAAACATACTATTAAAAAACCCCATTAAAAAATATTATGAGGAATAAATGTATCATTTTTTTTGAAATAATATAATACCTTCTGCACGGGGCCTAAATATGGGTGTAATTTTAGGTATTAAAAAATCATTCACATTGTACAAAGATTTTACCCTAAGCTAATAAACCATAGGTATAACTATCCACAGTAACCAAAATCATAAAAATAGTATTTTGGTGTAAAAATCAAGAACAAATGATCTCCCTATTAAAAATACAATTGAATCCATCATTAGTCTATGAGGGACATTTGATACCTCTACGAGGTCCCCATCAAGTTCTAGACCACCTATAAAAACTTCTTTGACAATGTCCCCCTAAATTAAATATCTATTTAATTTTTCCTAAACAAATTTGACCAAAAAGGTCCCAGTTAAATTTCATAAAAATGATTATGCAAATGGTGAAGTGGTAGATAATATTCTATGAGAACAAAACCAAATAATACTAATCCATCTGATTCTAATCAAAATCAAACACCTATGTCGTTAATTAATTTTCTAAAAAATAAATGGATTACTTTTTATATACATAATTATGAGAGTGGAATGTTTTTCTCATCAACAAAAATGTCTCTAATACCTTCTACATGCTCTACCAAAATTATTACATAAATAAATTATATTTAAAATGATCATCACTGAGGGTATTCCATGTTGTAAAAAGTTCAACACAATGTACAAGAATCATATAATCATCATGAATACAAAATCATGAATTGTAAAACTGTTGATGGAAATATTATATAGTTATATGATCAACTAGTTAAAATTTATACCACTCACATCCCATAGACATCCCATTATGAAATTTATTGATATAAAATACCATTTTATCTGAAAAATATAAAGGGTTTGGAAACAACCTATTGAAATGTATTGCTCCACCATAACATACTAAATGACGAGGTGCTATGACATAAAAATTTGAACCCTATATTTTATCTCTACCCACAATTAATTAATTCTTTTGTATGGGTATATTATTTTAACTACACGGTGTATCAATATTGGTGAAGTATAAAACAAACATAACACCTCCTCAATCATAATTTCAAGATCAAATATCCCTCAATGGATGTGAATGGTGCAATTCCTAGCCACAGAATATCCATATGGTGAATCTCATGTGGTAATTTAGTATACATAATCTTATAATCTATATCCCTCAATAGGCACTAATTAATTATTACTAAAGTAAACTAACCATTGACATTGATATAAGATACGAGATGTTTCCCACACCCACTAATGACAACAAGAACTATAAAAATTAAAAATGCACATCCCAAAAAAATAGTATATCCAAATAAGAGAATAACCTACCAAATTTTCCTTTTCCTATAATATATAAAATCTCAAATTCATTTTTCCTTAGTAAATTCAATAGTTTCATTTCCCCAGGTTATGATCTCTTTCAATATAGGCTTTTTAGAGGTTAATGTAGTCCATATATACTATAAACCACTTGTATAGATGTTAGTTCCTCTATTTATTACTGGTGTATTCTATTAATCCTGACTTTATTCATGGATATTGTAGTGAATCATTGGAGGTATCAACTATCTTGAACTATATAAAATCACCACATTCATATGCATTTGCGCAATACCAAACCCAGTTATAAAGGAATCATAGAAAACTATGTGCATGAGTATCTTTTAGGGAAACATCTTGAATGAATCACACATTAACCCCAAAAAATAATCTTGAAGAAAATTTATATTTCATAAGAAAAAATAATGAAAAACACTTTTGGGTAATGGAATTAATTATAGAATAAATTATAATGAATGTTACCATGAATCTCTAATAATACATTGTAAACCCCAAAAAAACTATTCCCCATGGAAATGTTTTTTGTGGTCTTCCAAGATTTCACTAACCAAATCATCACGTGGTCTGTGGATTCTATGTGCTATTATATGTCATGGATATTAATGGGTACCTCACAAATCAAAATCTTATACATTCAGAATGTTCCATATAGGTAATTTACTAAATCTAATACCATAAAAATCTTTATAGGACTAGAATGATATTCTTATAATGATTAATAGATGAGGATGTCACCAATAAAGATATACATAAATTGGAATAATAATTGAAAAGTTATCTATTACATAATCCCCATTAACATGGTTACGGAATTAGAATCATTGATAAGATTTATCAAAAACATGTAAGTGATATTATGAAATAAATAAATTTCATCAAAGCATAATCCAAAGGAATCTAAAAGTAGTAGTAGGTTGATGTGATATTGATCATCAACAAACAAGAAAATCCATACATCAAGTCAAATAAGTTATTGATCCCATGAACGTGTAATTATTATTAGTTGTCGCATGATTCGTGTGGTGGTAGTCAAAAATAAGTATCGAGATTACATCATAACTCACAGAAAATAATTTTTTAGAATAGCATATTGACACATTGGGTATGATGTATCCTTTATCCATAAGAATAAATAAATGCACCTTCAACACCAAGAATATATTAAGGGATATCTGATGAACTGTTGAAGATATCCGTGTTTTCCCATGATGTTGATTGATAAAGAATTTTACCTATCTGTCAGGTGAAATAAATATAATATACTCATTAAAAAATTAATTTACTCCTTTTATGTTCCTAGAATTAGTCTTATCCTGTGAGAACAATGATAATATTTGGATATTATTTCTTTAATAAGAATCAATATAAACTAACACCCATGAAAAACTAAGGTATGATTCCAATGTGTGTTCTATCTCATTCTCACATGCTAATGTATAAATTTAATTAAAGGAAAAATAAAATATTTATTTCATGATTATCCCACTCATGGGAAGTATTCTCCATATCATGGTTAGTTATTCCAATGAATAACATATTATATCCTACAATAACTATAGTTACTAAAATATTTCATGAGATAATATTTTCACTATATTCTTTCATATTCACCACATACTGATATGTTTCTCTTAATTTCAATATAAAAAATATATCCATATTTAGAATTAATTATTTGGGGTTTAGTTTATTATCATATATATATGAGGATAATCCTCCACAAGCCTCTTGGATATTCATGAATAGTTTTCTTATAGCACACAATTTCAAATTATGATCATCCCCATGATACTAAAAATAAAAATACAATTTATGGGATGCTCAATCCCTAATTAAGGTAGATAAGGGATTCTAAACATTGATCTACATAAAAACATCTTCGATCCTTGCTTATTTGGTTTCCAATTATTTTCAATTAATATATATATATATATATCTCATTGAAGTCTCAATATATTCAGAAAAAAAGTTTTATATTATTAAAATAATTATTTGACATACAATTTTATGTTTATAGTTCTCAATTATCCACTCTATAAGATCACACAATTGATACCACATATTTCAAAAAATTTGATAGGTTATCCAAAAAGAACCATGATATCATAATATTTTCACATTTTATTGAATAATTTTATACATTATATTTCAACATTTACAATTCATTTCATTTTCATCATAGTAAATAATAGTTTATAACCTGCTCTCACCTTGATATTGTTAACAAAAGTAAATAATATTATTTCATATTTCAGGCAGAAAAATATTCATAATTTTACATTAACAACATAAAATCAAATTCATCATCCAATATTAATACACAACAACACATACAAATAACTAACCATCCCAAATATAGTTAAACTCATCAATATGAACATCCAAAAACCAAATCTTTGCATGAATCACTGCCAAAAAAATTGAAAGGGATTAAATGAACTACAACCCAAAATAGAATCATAACAATAAATATACAAAAATTGATATCTACGTAATAATTAATTTGTGATATCACTTCCAAATTCAATATAAATATATATAATAAGACATATCAAAGCATCAATGAGAGATAACCATAAATCATCCATTAAAATATTTCTTTAAAACTATTTGAATCTCATTTATAATGTGATGTATAATCCATTAATGACAATCTATGTAATCATTTGGTTTAGTTTAATAGTAGTATTCAAACTATTTATATTAAAAAAATTTGTATATAGAAAACAAAAAAAAATTAGGTGTTGATTAATATATTGATGAAATGAAGTGAACACATAAAGGAAAATGATTACACATATGTAAAAAATTGATACGTAGAACTTGGGAATGGTTTAGGGAAAATTCTTGTTCACAAATAGAATAATGTTTATTAAGCATGATTCATAAATGGATAATTCTTACATGGTACGTGATTAATTTTAAAAATATAATATTTAGGCTCATGATGATGGTTAATGGTTATATATATATATATATGTCATGGTTGTACATATATATAAAATATTTGCATGAATTGAGTAGAAAATGCTTCCACATAAGGACTTATCTCTCCAAATACTCTATAATCCTCTTGAATTTATGTTCTCATGTCCTCTCAGAAAACAACATCCATATCATTTAAAAATACTTCAACCAAATCCAATGATTATATGTTATCATCTACTGTATGATAATGAAATCGGCAATGGGAAATTAATATCTTCCTGTTATATTCTGAATACAACACCATAATCATAAAAAATTTATGTATCTTCATAAATCAGTTGAAATCATTGAAAATAAACAAATAATGAAATATCTCATATGAGAATTGTATTACACCAAACTACATGGGATCTCATTCTCCATGATCTATTATCTTCTCTCGATAGGGTATTCATTCCACATAGTGTTCCTGATTTCCTTCTCGTGCTGATGTGTCTCCCCCTCATTCCTTAGTCTTCTAGGTTTTCTATATTTTTATTATTTAGATTTTTTCTTAAAAATTGTTCTCACTTTCGTGGGAATATTTTTCTCCTCTTTAGTATATCACACTATGCTTGAAGACATTTATGTCCAGACCTAATGATGAGCTAGACTACTAAGGATTTGTTGGAGGTATCTCGTAGTGGTGAACTATTGACCCCCTAGACCCAGCTTCTTCACTTTTGTTTCTATTCAATATCGTTGGAGTAGTCATATTTTTTTTTCTTTCACCCCTACTCTACTATTATAGGATGATACATATAACCCCATATTGTATGGGTGTGTCTATTGTTTTAGTTTTGTTTGAATTGTGGTAGTGTTCGTACTAGTGTTATGAGATCGATAATGAGGTTGTTTCTCCTCATGGTCCACCTTCAAGGTCTGGTTTTGAATTATGATGTTAGGTGTCTTTATCTTTGTTTCATTCTGGATGATTTTTTTTCAAATCTAACTCCTATTACTGAATTATTCTATTGATAATTTTTATGGTTATTTTTAATTTGGTTAACTTTTTTATTTAGTGTTTAAATTAATTTTTCATAGAATACATTTACTAGAAATGGATTTAAAGTTATCTTTCAGTGGTCATAATAATACTAATGCATGATTTTAAAGCTTATATCCAATTCGTACTCTCCACTTTCTCCTATATTCAACCACAAATCTCCCAGTTAGACTTGTACAATGCATTTTCAAGGTATTTTGGGATGGGATGATTGAGTAGTTAGGAGAATCTCCAGAGTTGTCTCTCATTGTTGTTTTGGCCAGTTCCTTTGGGTTTATGTTGAGATTATTCTTCATGGTGACTATGGAGTGGCTTCTACTTTGTGGTTATAATGGTTTTTGGGGATATGTTTTGGTGTTTTCCAAAGATGAAAATGGAATTTGATAGTCATGTCACGACCCGTCCTCGGGGCCCGTGCCGTGACTACCCCAAGCCCGCCTTCCATAGGCCAGGGGCTGGCGACTAGCACCAAGGCGTAAATCCCGGTAAAAATTGAAGGCATTGTCTTTGTAAAGTAAACAAGCAGCACAGAGTAAGCAAGCGGAAAAGTAAACACTAATTAAAAACAGAGTACAACTAAAAGTGCAAGAAAGTAAATGGGCCAGTATACAAATCCAAACTGAAAGTAAAGTATAACTCGAAAGGGAAAACAAAAACTGAAAAGTAAAAGCCGCTACACCAAGCTGTCCACTGGAAATCCCACCTGAAGGGTGGGTACAGATAGCTCCACTGCTCCTCGGGTCCCGCCGTCCGCTCCGAGCACGTCCTCCCAGTGGTCCACCTCCAGGTACCGTCCTGCTCTGCAAGCCTCAACCATGATCAACTTTGTCCGTCGTCTGCAACCAACACAAAGTAGTGCGGGCGTAGCCCGTGCAGGGGTGAGTATAAGCTACTCAGTAGGGACCTCGATACCCCGGAAAGTCTCCCAAAATCCACAAAGGATAAACCACGGAGGAAAGATACAAACATGAAGTATCAACCGACACTGCTTAGGTATATTCCCATACATATACCTAAGTCATCAATTCCAATACGCTCAAACCTCCGAGTCCAAGTACAACTCAATCCACACCGGAAAGTATACATATTCCACACAAGAATGAAAAATGTAATCCACACAGGATAGCACAACACAATCCACACAGGAGGGTAAAAAAGATTCATCTCACACAGGTATACAACTTCGAAGATGATAGAGATGATCACAGATCCATCTAAGTCGTCGGACCCACAAAGGATCGATAGGTACTAACCCCCGCAAAGAACCACACAGGATCGGACCCACACAGGATCTGTAGGTGCTGGTTCACACAGGACCGCTGAGAGCTGACCCACATAGGATCAGATCCACACAGGATTGGTAGAACTGATCCACACAGGATCGCTGAGTGCGGTAGTCATCGTCGTCGAATCCGCTGAGGATCTCTGCACAGTCGTCATCGCAGTCATAGTAGCAGTCGCAGAAATAGTAGCAGTCGCAGCCAGCTCAAGGGTTCCCGCACACAGCAAGCTCGTTTGGCAGGGTACGCTCCATGAGCCGAGAGTCTGATACATCAACTGTCACATAGTCCAGAGTTGATGTATCCAAAAGTTCCGTATCGTCAACAGAACTCAACGCAACAGACGACGCGTCAATCGGACGCCCGGTCTGAGAGTTATTGGCTTTTTCATCCCAGGGGCCCGGTTGGTTTTTAAGATAAAACAAATCCGACCGTACACCACCTGCGTCGAAACCTCGGCTGGATTATTCCAAAAGATCCGTCTCACTAAGAGGAACACAACAAAGCTGACGGCACGTCAATCGGACGTCCGTAGCTCAAGACATGAGTGTTTCCTCTCCGAGGGCCCGGTTGGTTTCGTGTACGAACCAACCCGGCCGAACTCAAAGTATCCCGAAACCTTGAGTGAGATATACCGAAACGACCGTCTCGATCCAAGGATCGCATCGCCGTTGACGGCGCGTCGTTAGGAGGTCCGTAGCCCGAGTTATGGGCATTTGAACCCAAACAGTTCGGTATCGGGGGTTTCGGGCCCGGGCCGACCCGCCTCGAGACCCCCCGGTTGGCCCGAACCGGGTCAACCCGCCCCGGACAGGGTCGGCCCGGAACGGCAAGGCCAGGCGCTGGTCCGGCTGGACGCAGTGCGCCCAGCGCGCTGCCCGCTCGGCCTTCGGCCCAGCTGTTGAAATACGGGGGGGGGGGGGAGCCTGCTCCCCTAGTGTAACCCCCCCACCCCTCATTATGGGGGGCCGTTGATGCTGGCCGGGGGAATTTAATTCCCCCGGTTTTCTCCTTTCCGTCCGGGCCGACATGGCCGGCCAGCTCCTCCTCAAAGGGACCAGCAGTGGCCGGTCCCTTTCCGGCTCCGACACCGGCGGCCCGGCTGGCAACCGGTCACAATTCTCCGTCGTGGCCCGAAACCGGCCGCGGCTCTTGTCGTCCGGCGCGGTGCGACGGCACAGCGCCCCTCCACCGTGGCTCCGCTCCAGCCGCGGCGCCTTCGACTTCCTTCGACGCGGCGCGACGGCATCACGTTCTTGTTCGACTTCTCGGCGTGGCGCGACGGCGTCGCGTAAAACTTTCTGAGCGATTCTCGCGTGGTGCGACATCACCACGCCATCCCGTTCCATTCACAAAGAAACAATCATGAACAGAAGAGGGGTTAAGCCGTGTTTGTGCCGTCCGACCCCCTCTCATTAAATGATAACATTTAGTCGATTAACCACGATGTTTGACATGCTAGAATCAAGAAAGAAATAATTTATAAAATAACAATAATCCCCTACCTCGGTTCAGGAATGGTGTACGTCAACGACCTGCAGAAGACGAGCGTCGCGGAGGTCGGGCGTCGCAGGGAAAGAATGTCGACGTCGCGAAGCGAGGATTCGAAGTTCTTTGACGGAAATTTTGTCGCGGAAAACCTTTGCGAAAGAGACGACGCAGAAGAAGAACGTCGCGTCACGCATACGGCATCGCGGAAGGACCGTGTTCTTCGGCGGAGAAGTTCTTCATTGAAGAACAGTGTTCTTCGCGTTCTTCGTTGAGGTTGAATAAGATGAAGAAGAAGTAGATGCTTTCCCAACTCTCTCAAGGAGACAAAACTCTAACAAAAATAAAATAAGACTCTTTCTTATTTTATTAACACAACAACACAATTGAATTTCACGAATTTGAAATTCAATAACCACACACAACTCACCTCATTAAACTCATTACATTTAAGTCATAGGATATAACTTAAGTTAACATAATTAAAGTGGGAGTTGAGGGGGGTTTTAGAGGATATGAAGAGGTGGGGTTCGTGTGGGCCCCACCACCCTCATAACCTCCCAAGGGAGGTTGGGTGGTTACCCAACTTACATCAAGAGCTATCACTTAGAGTAAAATAATAAAAAATTGTAGTGTAATTATAAAATAGACTTCCACAATTTTTATTATCAACACTCGTGTAAACGCAACTTTAGAATAAGAGTTCCTAAGCAATTGTCGGCGTTTCGGTTCCATCGGTGCCCTCAGAATTTGATTCCGGGAACCAGTTCAAATGTTAGAAAAACCCGCTCGTTCGTTCACTAAATATACCCGAGCTAAACTTCAGAATTTGATTCTGGGCACACCGGGCCTCAGAATTAGGTGCCGTCAGAAACCGCACTCTTGTAAAATTCCAATGAAAATTAAGAAAAAAATTCCCTCGAATTTTACAGGTCTTTACATTACTCCCCCCTCAGGGATTTATGTCCCCATAAAGATACATAAAAACTAGGGAATGAAAAGAGGGTACTGAGCATGCATCTGAGCCTCCCGCTCCCAAGTGCTCTCCTGGAGGTTCCCGTGCGGCCATCTGATAAGCACTAGAGGAATAGACCATCCACATAGGACCCGCTCTTGTCGATCCTCGATCTCCATCGGGACCTCCGTAAAAGTCGCCCCATCGTCAACGTCAAGCTCCCCATGGTCAATGATGTGCGTCGGGTCGTGCACGTATCTCCTCAGGTGAGATACGTGGAAGTGGTCGTGCACTCCGTGCAGCTGAGGTGGTAGAGCCAGGCGAAAAGCCACCTCTCCAATCCTGCTGAGGACCTGGAAGGGTCCGAAGTAGCGTGGGGATAACTTGCTGCCTCGGCCAAATCTCTGTAATCCATGTTGAGGTGAGACACGCAAGAAGACGTGGTCGCCATCCTCAAACTCTAGTGGCCTCCACCTCCTGTCAGCGTATGACTTCTACCAGCTCTGAGCTATCCTCATCCGCTCCTGGATGACCTGGACCTTCTCTATCATGGCCTGGACCATCTCTGGTCCCACAAGTGCTGACTCCCCAGGGTCAGTCCAGCACAATGGAGATCTGCAAGGTCGGCCGTACAACGCCTTGTACGGTGCCATCCAGATGGTGGAGTGTTAGATGTTGTTGTACACAAACTCCACCAAGGGTAGGTGGTCCTCCCAGCTACGACCAATGTCGAGGACACATGCGTGGAGCATGTCCTCAAGAGTCTGAATGGTCCTCTCCGTCTGACCATCCATATGAGGATGAAAGGCGGTGCTCAAACGTAGATGTGTCCCGAACGCCTCCTGCAATCCCTTCCATAGCCGGGAAGTAAAGTGAGCATCTCGATCGGAGACGATAGATGACGGCACACTGTGAAGCCGCACAATCTCATGAACGTAAAGATGTCGCAAGCTCTCCACTGAGCCCTGCTCTCTGATGGGTAAGAAGTGTGCCGACTTGGTGAGTCGGTCAACAATCACCCAAATAGAGTCGTGACCTCTGGAAGTGTGTGGAAGTCCAGTAACGAAGTCCATAGATATCATGTCCCACTTCTACTCTCGGACCTCCAAGGGCTGCACCAAGCATGATGGTACCTGATGCTCTGCCTTCACCTACTGGCAGGTGAGGCATCGAGAAACGAACTCTGCCACAGCCTTCTTCATGCCCGGCCACCAGTGCTGTCATCTGAGATCCTGGTATATCTTCGCCACTCCAGGATGTACCACCAAAGGAGAAGTGTGAAACTCTCTCAGCACCTCCTCCCGTAAAGCGACTGGTACCATGGTATGTCCTCTGAAAAGGATGTCATTCTCTGATCCAAAGGAGAAACCATCAGGTGCCTGTCCTGAGGATATCTGTGCACGCGGCGTCTCACAGTCAGCGTCCCCACGTTGTTCCTCTCTGACCCGCTGTAGAAGTGGAAGAGTGACTTTGAGTAACTGAAGGAAGACTTCTTCATCTCTATCCATGAAGGATATCTGCAAAGAGGCTAGCTGCTCCGTCGCCTCCTCAAGTAGGTGAATGCCCGTCCTCCTGTTGAGGGCATCGGCTACTACTTTCCCCTTCCCAGGAGTATAGACTATCTCAAAGTCATAGTCCAGGAGGAACTCGAGCCATCGCCGCTGTCTCAAGTTCAGGTCCTTCTATGAGAAGATATACCTGAGACTATGATGATCAGAAAAGACTGTAAAGCGCTCGCCCATCAGATAGTGTCGCCATGTCTTCAGAGCGAAGACCACTACTGCTAACTCTAGGTCATGGGTAGTGTAGTTCTGCTTATGCGGCCTCAACTGACGTGATCCATAGGTGATCACTTCCCGCTCCTGCATCAAGAAACATCCGAGTCCAGTCTCTAATGCATTGCAATAGACTACGTACCCTACTCCCTCCTCAAGAAACCTCAAGATAGGTTCCCTGGTCAATCTCTGTCTCAGCTCCTGAAGCTCTGCTGACATCTGTCTAACCACACGAAGGGTTTCCCTTTCTTCATCAAAGCTGAGAGTGGTGACGCAACTCTGGTGAAATCTGGCACGAATCTCCGGTAGTATCCAGCTAGTCCCAAGAAACTCTGAACCTCCGTCACGCTCCAGGGTGGCTCCCAAGCTAACACTACCTCGATCTTCGCAGGATCTACTGCAACTCCCGCCTCAGAGATGACGTGTCCCAAGAAGTGTACCTCAAGTATCGAGAACTGGCACTTCGAGAGCTTACCATAAAGCTGGTGCTCTCAGAGTGTGTCTAGTACAACCCGTAAGTTGTTGGCGTGCTCCTCCTCAGTCGTCGAGTAAATCAAAATGTCGTCGATGAAGACCACGGAAAATAGATCGAGTTATGGCTGAAAGATCCTATTCATGAGGGCCATGAACACTACTAGAGTATTGGTTACGCCGAATGTCATAACCAAGAACTCATTGTGGCCATACCGACATCTGAAGGCCGTCTTCTGCACGTCCTCGTCTCAAACTCTATGCTGATGATAACCTGACCTGAGGTCTATATTCGAGAACCACCATGCTCCCTTGAGCTGATCAAAGAGTTCATCAATCCTTGGTAGAGGATACTTGTTCCTCACTGTCACCTGGTTCAGGCGATGATAGTGAACAAAAAGTCGCAATCTCCCGTCTGCCTTCTTGGCAAACAATATCGGGGAAGCCCAGCGTGAAACACTGGGTCGGATGAACCCCTTGCCCTGCAAGTCCTCCAACTATACCCATAGCTCCTGAAGCTCGGCGGGGGCCATCCGATATGCTGGAGTCGATATCGGGGTTGTCCTGTGGTACAGGTCAATATAAAAGTCTACCTCTCTGCGAGGAGGTAACCCTGGAACGTCATCGGGAAAAATGACCGTAAACTGATCCACCACTGCAAGAAAACCATGACTTCGCACGTCAACTGCTCCTAGGATGAGGCTATCCAACTGATGAGTGATGGGTTGTCCTCTCCTCTGCGGAAGTCCATCCTGTGCTGCAAAGGCTCCCTTCTCGCTGGTGAAGGTGAACCTGCTCCCGTCGGTGCGTACACATCGCACCTTGTGCCTAAAATAGTCAATCTATGCATGGACCATAGATAACCAATCCATGCCCAAGATGATTTTGTAAGGCCTCGACGCTGCTACAAGAACATCCCAGCCAAAGCTCTCGCCTCCTAGAGTAATCTCACACTACCGGCACCAGTGCGTAATCGTCGAGTCTGCTCCCGTAGGAGTCTCTAGCCGTAAGGATCGAGCCAACGACTCTATCGGAATCTCTGAGTTCCGAACAAGGGCAGCGTATATGAATGAGTGACTCGCTCCGGTGTCTATAAGTACTACATCAAGGGTGGAATAGACACAGATAGTACCTCGAATCATCTCGGGCGCACCGTGGTCGTAGGCCTCTGCTGCCTGGAGTTGTGCCTGTCTCTGCCTGCCAGCTCCTTGTGGTCGGGGCGGACCTCCTGGTGGTGGTGGTGGTAGAGCCTCAAAGTGTCTCCCACCACCTTCTGCTCAGCCAGCTCCTATTCCTTGTCCGCCTCCTCCCCGCGGACCGCCACGGTCGACCCTATTCCTCTGCCTCGGTGGTCCCTCAACCGTCTGCTACTCCTTTGCACGATGGGTCGGGCAGTCACGAGCCATGTGGCCCTGCACGCCGCACGAGTAGCACTGCCTGCCCCTCGAAAGACTGGCTCTCGACTGTGTTCCCCGCACTGCTGAGCCAGTGTCCTGAGGTTGTCTGCCTGAGGGTCTGGTCTGCCTGGTCCCCTGAGTCATCTGTCGACTTCCTGCTGCAGAAGACTCTACTACGTGCCACCCTTCGGTGGGTCTCGCGCGCTGGTGTAGACTCAGTAAGAA
This sequence comes from Viscum album, assembly GCA_963277665.1. Lineage (NCBI taxonomy): Eukaryota > Viridiplantae > Streptophyta > Magnoliopsida > Santalales > Viscaceae > Viscum > Viscum album. Next base: position 705,259,042 of record OY728157.1, on the reverse strand, counting down.
AGCTCTCGATCAAAAGGGCACACACTAGTACTCCTGTCTGAGTCGGTATGCTGGGGGAGATCAGCGATGCCCTGATCTCGTGTCTCAATCCCTCCTCGAAGGTCCGGGCCAGGAAGAATGGGTCCCGTACCATGTCGGTCGAGTAGCGCGAGAGATCGGTAAATCTCATTGAGTACTGAGCGACCGTCATGCTGCCCTTCCGCAGCTGAAGAAGCTCCTGAATACGGACCGCACGGAGGGTGGCTGGTACGAACTCCGAGAGGAAGAGGCTCTCAAAGTCCTTCCAAAGTAGAGATGCCTCATCATGCACCTGGAGCATCAAGCTCCACCATCGGCCCGCTGCTGCATGTAGTAGGCTCGCAGTGAGGATCACCATGAGGTCTGCTGGTGTCCTCACTAGCCTGAACACTCGTACCACTACCTCCAGCCAGTCCTCGGCTGCCTGGGGTTCCGTCTCCCCGCGGAACCTGGGCGGTCGCTGGCGCTAGAACTCATGCAGTGCACTGATGCGACGTGCATCGTCAGCGGCTGGTGCGGGAAGTATCGGTGGCTCGATGGGTAGTGCTACTGCTGGTGCCACTACTGACAAAGGGCCTTGCACCGAGGCCTCGTCGCTCGGTGGGTTGTCTTCACGCTCGACTCTCGGATCCTTAGCTGGCGGCCGTCGTGGGGCCATCCCGAAAATTAAACAGGTGTGCCATGGTCAGAACAGTATACCTGGTGAGCTGATACAATGTAATCACAAAGAAAACATGAAACACACACGCAATCAATGTTTTCGTGCATTAAGTCGGAAATCAGAAGTCAGGGTCTTGGTGTATGGATACGTCAGCAGCCGCACCAACACTGGACTCCCTGGACTGATAACCACACTCAATACGCTAAACATTATTGCTTCACAAAGAAAAGATCAGAGTTCGCGGTAGAAACGAACTCCTCTGATACCAATTTGTCACGACCCATCCTCGGGGCCCATGTCGTGACTATCCCAAGCCCTCCTTCCATAGGCCAGGGGCTGGCGACTAGCACCAAGGCGTAAATCCCGGTAAAAATGGAAGGCATTTCCTTTGTAAAGTTAACAAGCACCACAGAGTAAGAAAATGGAAAAGTAAACACTAAGTAAAAATAGAGTACAACTGTAAGTGCGGAAAAGTAAATGGGCCAATATACAAACCCAAACTGAAAGTAAAGTACAACTCAAAAGGGAAAACAACAACTAAAAAGTAAAAGCCGCTACACCAAGCTGTCCACTAGAAATCCCACCTGAAGGGTGGGTACAGATAGCTCCACTGCTCCTCGGGTCCCGCCGTCTGCTCCGAGTACGTCTGCCCAGTGGTCCACCTCCAGGTACCATCCTGCTCTGCAAGCCTCAACCATGATCAACGTTGTCCGTTATCTGCAACCAACACAACGTAGTGCAGGCATAGCCCGTGCAGGGGTTAGTATAAGCTACTCAGTAGGGACCCCGAGACCCCCGATGGTCTCCCAAAATCCACAAAGGATAAACCACAAAGTAAAGATACAAAAACGAAGTAACAACCGACACTACTTAGGTATATACCCATACATATACATAAGTCATCAATTCCAATACGCTCCAACCTCCGAGTCCAAGTACAACTCAGTCCACACAGGAAAGTATACGTATTCCACACAGGAAAGAAAAACGTAATCCAAACAGGATAGCACAACACAATCCACATAGGAGGGTAACAAGATTCAGCTCACATAGGTATACATCTTCGAAGACGATAGATATTATCACTGATCCATCAAAGTCGTTGGACCCACAAAGGATCGATAGGTACTAACCCCCGCAAAGACCCACACAGGATCAGACCCACACAGGATCTGTAGGTGCTGGTTCACACAGGACTGCTGAGCGCTGACCCACACAGGATCGGACCCACACAGGATCGGTAGAACTGATCCACACAGGATTGCTGAGTGTTGTTGTCGTCGTTGTCAAATCCAATGAGGATATCTGCACAATCGTCGTTGCAGTCACAGTAGCAGTCGCAGTCATAGTAGCAGTTGCAGCCAGCTCTAGGGTTCCCACACACAGCAAGCTCGTTTGGGAGGGTCCACTCAATGAGCCAAGAGGCTGATACATCAACTGTCACATATTCCAGATTTGATGTATCCAAAAGTTCCGTATCGTCAACAGGAACTCAACGCAACAGACGGCGCGTCAATGAGACGCCCGGTCTGAGAGTTATTGGCCTTTTCATCCCAGGGGCCCTGTTGGTTTTTAAGGTAAAACCAACCTGATCGTACTCCACCTACGTCCAAACCTCAGTTGGAGTATGAAAAAATATCCTTCTCACTAAGTGGAACTCAACAAAGCTGACAGCACGTCAATCGGACGTCCGTAGCTCAAGATATGAGCGTTTCCGCTCCGAGGGCCCGGTTGGTTTCGTGTACGAACCATCACGGCCGAACTAAAAGTATCCCAAAACCTTGAGTGCGAAATGAGAAACGACCGTCTAAATCCAAGGATCGCATCGCCACTGACGGAATATCGTTTGGAGGTCCGTAGCCCGAGTTATGGGCATTTGAACACAAACAGTTCGGTATCGGGGGTTTCGGGATCGGGCTGACCCGGCCCGAGACCCCCCGGTTGGCCCAAACTGGGTCGACCCGCCCCGGACAGGGTCGGCCGTGCCCGGCCCGGCTGGGCGCGGCCTGGAGCCGTGCAGCCCGGCCTGGCAGACCGGCCAGGCGCCGGTCCAGCTGGACGCAGAGCGCCCAGCGCGCTGCCAGCTCGGCCTTCAGCCGAGCTGTTGGAAAACGGGGGGGCGCCTGCCCCCCTTGTGTTACCGCCCCCCCCCCCTCATTATGGGGGCCATTGATGCTGGCCGGGGGAATTTAATTCCCCCGGTTTTCTCCTTTCCGGCCGGCCCAACCTGGCCGGCCGACTCCTCCTCAACGGGACCGGCAGTGGCCAGTCCCTTTCCGGCTCCGACACCGGCGGCCCGACTGGCCGCTGGTCATCATGCTCCGCCGCGGCCCGGAACCGGCCGCGGCCCTTGTCGTCTGGTGCGGTGCGACGACACCAAGCCCCTCCGCCGCAGCTCCACTCCGGCCGTGGTGCCTTCGACTTCCTTCAACGCGGCGCGACGACGTCACGTTCTTGTTCGACTTCTCTGCGTGGCGCGACGGCGTCGCGTAAAACAGGCCGAGCAATTCTCGCGTGGTGCGACGACACCACGCCATCCCGTTTCATTCACAAAGAAACAATCATGAACAAAGGAGGGGGTTAAGCCGTGTTTGTGCGGTCCGACCCCCTTTCATTAAACGATAACATTTAGTCGATTAACCAAGAAGTTCGACATGCTAGAATCAAGAACGGAATAATTAATAAAATAAAAATAATCCCCTATCTCAGTTCAGGAATGGTGTTCGTCAACGACACGCGGAAGACGAGCGTCGTGGAGGTCGGGCATCGCGGGGAAAGAACGTCGACGTGGTGAAGCGGGGATTCGAATTTCTTTGATGGTGATTTTGTCGCGGAAAACCGTCGCGGAAGAGACGACGCAGAAGAAGAACGTCGCATCGCGGATACGGAATCATGGAAGGACCGTGTTCTTTGGCGGAGAAGTTCTTCGTTGAAGAACGGTGTTCTTCGCATTCTTCGTCGAGGATGAAGAAGATGAAGAAGAAGAAGACGCTTTCCCAACTCTCTCAAGGAGAGAAAACTCTAACAAAAATAAAATAATACTCTTTCTTATTTTATTAACACAACAACACAATTGAATTTCAAGAATTTGAAATTCAATAACCACACACAAATCACCTCATTAAACTCATTACATTTAAGTCGTAGGTTATAACATAAGTTAACATAATTAAAGTGGGAGTTGAGGGGGGTTTTAGAGGATATGAAGAGGTGGGGTTCATGTGGGCCCCACCACCCTCATAACCTCCCAAGGGAGGTTGGGTGGTTACCCAACTTCGATCAAGATCTAACACTTATAGTAAAATAATAAAAAATTGTAGTGTAATTATAAAATAAAATTCCACAATTTTTATTATCAACACTCGTGTAAACGCAACTCTGGAATAGGAGATCCTAAGAAATTGTCGGCGATGCGGTTCCATCGGAGCCCTCGGAATTTGATTCTGGGCAACAGTTCAAAAGTTAGAAAAACCCGCTCGTTCATTCACTGAACGTACCCGAATCAAACTTTAGAATTTGATTCTGGGCACACCGGGCCTCAGAATCAGGTGCCGTTAGAAACCGCGCTCTTCTAAAATTCAAAAGAAAATTAAGAAAAAATTTCCCTTGAATTTTACGGGTCTTTACAAGTCAGTTATATCTGGATATCTTGTGTGATGATTTGACAATTACAATGATGGTGGTTATGTGACAATACTGACAATGGTTGTGTCTCATGATGATGATTAAATGTGATGTGATTGGATGATGTGGGAAACTCACGGATCATGGTATCCTTGGGATATGTTATGGTTTTGTGTATTAAAATATTGAATATTGTAGTTGGAATACTTGAATTTGTCTCCCATACATGGTGTTCTAGTTACATATCAACCATAAAGCAACCATTTTGACAATAAGAAAAGTTTTTTTAGTCATTATTCGACCACTTTACTTGAGAAGATACTCTTTTTGAGATAAATCCATCCTCCTGTGTCCTGTTAATGTAAACGAGTGATATATTTTAACTACATTAAAATTAATAATTCATTTATCACATAGAAATATTGACACATTACATGTTGAACACAAAACCATATTTATTAGGTAGTTCCCATTCTCACCTCCATTCCTCCCCAATTTGTATAAGACATGTGAAATTATTCCATCTAATTTTAATCATAATTCAATGTTTTTTGGGGGTCCTTGTAAAAAATATAAATGTTATATATGAGTGTGATAAAGATGAAATTTTATCATTTCCCTAGAAATACTCTCTTTCAACACAGATTATGTGAAGTTATCTATTATATTAATTTGGGTAGAAATATATTTTATTATAAAATCTCTAATAGAAACTATTTATTTGATTAAATGATAACTAAGTTGTGTTTTTTTTATTAAAATTTTTCCCAATTTTAATTGATAGATTTATTTCACATTTATTATCACATGGAACAATTAATGGCCACTAAATCTAAACATTATAATAATAATATTATATATGAATCTATAAAAAAATGTCTATAAGAATGTGTAACAGCCACATACACTACCTCATTTATGTAAATTTTCATTTATTAAAACGTCTTACTATACCAGTTCACATATCTAATGCCATTGAATAATGTCCACACATAATTGGTAATTTTATACTTATAATAACCCACTCAATATGCATCAGTTAAGACATAAATTATCCAATTTTTATATCGTTGAAATAAAATTACATAGTCTATTGTATGATGGACATATCTCAAAAATCACTTTATTTTAATCATGTTGGATTCCCATGGGTCAATCTAAAATCTACCTCAAAGTTTCACTGCATAGGATATTATATGATATGAATATATCAAATACATAATGATTCTATGAAATTTTATAAACTCTTTTTAATCAAACTTGATTATATTTTCATCATTATATATTTTTTACACATTATGAATATAGTTGATTATATTCATAAATCATCTGTGATAAAAAAAATTAATAACTCCCAGTTATGTTTATCATGAGAAAAAAATTGAAATCTAGTTTCTTTGAAATTAGTGATCAATTAAAAGATATCACTTCGCCCTATGCTAACATATCAAACGATATAACCCATTACTATCATTATTACTCATGAAGGAACCATATAAAATTTAAAAACCAATAATATAAATAGTGGCAGTTAGTGTTACAAGGGAAAAATATTTGACTTATATATTATTTTCAACATTTACATTGTGAAATTAATATTCCTCTAGAATCCTTAAAATTTTGAGTCTGAAGATCATTTAGTATTTATTAAAAATTTTATTCTATTGGGTGGTCTATAATCTAAACTACCATAAAATTTTATAATAAAAATTTTTGGTTCAATAATAATGACTTCTTCCTCAAGATCATTATTCAATATATTTGATTTCACATCCCTTTGATAAAAATGTGAGTGTTTTTGTATATCCACTGATGAAAATATATCGAATATTTCAAGACTCGCTACTTGTTGAATCATTTCGTAATTATATATTTCTTATATTTTAAAAATAATATTTTTTAAATAACTGGTTCAGGGGTAATATTATCCAACAATGGTACCCCATGGCCCTCACACACGCATTTTTCTGTGCCACATTGGTCACCCTCCTCATATCCACCACGAAACTCATCCAGTCAAAGCATTAACCATCCACTATCCCATATAACACCATTCATGTGGTCACTCATTAAAATACCAAAGGTTAATATTAAAACTCATTCCACTTTTCAAAACCAAAAAATTCAACCAATACTTCCTTTTTATCAAGACCACAAACCACGAAATCGAAGCCAAATTACCATATTAAAAAAATCATTTCATAATGGCATAATAATTCCAATGAACACTCACTTTCAATTTATTCAAATCAATTTCCAAACATCGTATTCCATTAAAACACCTTTCAATAGTTTAACAAACACTATTGAAAACACTTTTTCAAAACCAACCTTGACATAGTTCATGCTTGGAAAAGTGGTGCAAAGACACCATTATGCATTCCAATAAAATTCTGAAAAATTATATTCTACATTTTAAAAAATCATTCCATTCTTTATTTATTAGATAATAATTTCACACAAACATTATTCTTATTAAAGAAAAGTAAATCTAAAACCAATGTTCCATGATTTTAAAACTAAAGAACACAAGACCATGTGAGAGGAAACTAGTTTCAGTGGGTGACTTGGACATATGGTTGGTAGTTATATTCCAATTACTTCACCGTCAAAGAGTGTGTTTTAGGGAAATATGTAGGACCCTGGGACACCCTGAGAGGGGAGGGCTGAATCAGGGTGTTAATTTTTTCTTCTTAAAGTTGTGGATCGTGTTCCCACGTCGGTAGGAACTACTAAAACCTGTATAATGGATATGATCAGTAATGAAAAATTCACATGCAATGATATAACACAACAATTTTGCATGGTTCGCCACTAAAGGCTACGTCGAAGGAGCATACGCCAACAAGTTGTCGGTCATACCAAATTCCACTAATCTTCACTTGTTGTGGATTACAATGGTTCAGGCATAGTCACTATGTCCGATGCTAACTGCATTTACAAAAGTTCAGGGATAGCTCACTGCATCCCTCGGGTCACTCCCGTCGATTCCCCCTAGCTCACTATCTTTGGTGAAGTCCCAATCATTTTATAGATGTGAAGGTGTCTTCAATAGATAGACATGAAGTTCTTTGTCTCTGGTTCAGAATGAGACATTGTTTGCATCAGGGTTCAGAGTTGATGCTCTTTTAAGTTCAATCCTTCTTCTTTAGTGTAATGACTGAATGCACTAGATCCCCTTATCTTCATTTTCCTGAATCACAATCACTTATGTGATTTCTCGATAGATAAAGCTCAAATTACATTGCATTGTCAGAATCAGTTCTCTATGAATGAATGAGATCATACATGTATCATTAATTTTTCCTCTTCAATCTCACTTTGAACCGAAGTTTCCGAGCAACCCTCTGGCTTTCGTGAAGCTCCAAAAAGGACGGGCATACTCCAAAAACACCTAGAGCTCTTCTCCAAGCCTGGCGCGCAAGTCCCAATACAGAACGCAAGTCCTCAGTGCACTGGCTAAACAAGCACACAGGTATCACCAAACCACCTGCACGACACTGCCTTCCACAAATTCTAACCTGCGTGACACACTTCCTTTCTCGCCCAAACCTCCTTGGGCATGCAACCAACAACCTGTGCACAGCTTCTGAGATCTGGCGCGCAAGTCTCTCTAAACCACTTGCACGACCACTCACCACTTACGCGACTCCAACACCTGCGCGATGAGAGATCTGATTTTCTCTATGGGTTGAGCTCATGGGAAATGAAGATGGGTGGTCCTCTATTTATAGGAAAACTGGTCAACCAGCACTGTGGCACACAAGTCACCCCTCGGCGTTCAAGTCTCGGCGCGCATCTCATCACCCCTAGCCTCCGTCGCGCAACTCACTTGGGCGACCCAAACAATACTTGCGCGACCTTCTTTCATATGCCATATTTTTTAGTTTTGTTCTTGAAAAATGATAGGTTCCCATGTTTCTGATCCTTCTAGGCACTGGCACAAAAGTCTCTTCAGGACGCGTAGGTCACTTGTGCGACCAACCCAACACTTGCACGACCCTCTTCGCTTTGCCATTTTTCAATGTTCTGATCTATAATTTCATATGGAGCACAAGTTAACTTTTCTTCAAGTACACGGCGCCACCTTGTATCAACACTTTTTGTCCGCCTCCAGATCATTCATTCCATTGTCGATCTTTCTTGAATAAAACATGGATCATTATCCACAGTCCTTGATCTCGACATGCCTCCATGGAATCTCCTTTGTCAACAAATCAGTATTTCATTTGATTTCTTTGTAAACAAGCATGATCACCTCAAAAGAACATCTTCTTGTTGATCTGTATCCTTCAGCAACTCTTCTGTATTTATCAAACACTCCAATATAGTGATATTTATTCATTGAAGGCATAGATTTAGCATCATCATCTTCAATGATAATGTGATGTGCGTGTCTATCTCATAATTCCAATCCCCACATGTCCATCTTCGAATTCCAATCATTTGCACATTGTATTGTTCATAAACCATCATGATCCACTTCATGAAAAGCATATGATTCAATTCTTCAAGAAGTCTCTTTCATGGATCTCATGCAATCACGAGTAATTGCATGGTCTTCATCAATAGCCCATGGTTCTCATGAAGTAATGAGGAATTGCATGGTCTTCATCAAAACCCATGGTTCTTATGAATCAAGGAGGAATTGCATGGTCTTCATCCAAAAACCCCATTCTTCTTTAATCATCCTCAGATGGATTACACCTCACATTATTCATTATTTTAAGAAATGTATCACCTTTGACACATGTTATTTGAGCTTATGATCAGTACAACAATCGTCTGAATTACCATTCCTCTACTTCATCAGAGTACATCATGATCTCCTTAATTTTGATCTTCCATTACTCCATTTCATTGGAGTACTTCTTGATCTCCTTCATTTTGATCTTCATTGAAAACTATTGACAACAGATACAACCTTATACACAATGTGGTTACAACAAAATATACCTATCTCAACAAGGCTTGCCAGACCTTGTGAGCTCCCTGAGACTATTAACCAACTCTCTTTCCATATATACTAATCATCATCAAACCAAGAAAAGAAAAGGAATATGAAAAGTCTCGAAATCCCATGGAAGATTGAATCCCATCATGAGGTGTGGTGATCTTCCACTCTACTCCTAACCAGAATGCCATGTCCTGAAAATCCTATCCCCAGACTATCCCGACTGTTCCAAAAAACATATGACCCAAGAGAGATGACCTCCTTTGATACCATTTTGTCACAAACCAAATTTGGTCGCCACCAAAACCCGAACCAAATCCAACTCGTGAAAAGGCCTAAAGAGTGTTACCAATCCCCATGGGTTGTTACAAGTGCCTGGGTATCATAAAACGGTAATTGGGAATGATTTACTAGAGGTTATAAAAATAAAACTCCAAAAGAATCCAATAAAACGAATGTGGATTTTTCAAACCAAACAATATTTTACAAAAATTCAGATCTGTATTATATATTTTAAAACAACTCAATAAGACTATAAAAAATGTACAAAACTAAAAGGAAACAACCCAATAATCATCATGTCAAGGGGAACCTCCCTCAATCCATCTCCACAAGACATCACCACCATGGACATGCTAGAAACATGAACCACTTGCACTAAAAACTATAACCAACCTGTGGCAAGAAAAGATATCCAAGTATAATTACACTTAGGGGTGTATGTAGCGTGTGATCCAATGCCTAGTAGGATACCACCATGAAGTGATTCAATGATATAAACATTAAAATACAAAAAGCGTTCAAGTTTTCAGAAACATGTAATTTCTATGTACAATTTCCAAAATATGAAAATAAAAAAAATCAGTTTTCATGTTGTATAATTTAAAGATTCAAAACATTTAAAATAAATTCTGATTTTACAGAATATTTCAGATAAATTTACACTATGTGCCCAGACCCTCGATTCCCAGATTCAGTGCATTATTTTAATACATTGACTTGAGTACAAGAAATCATGTCCTGAAAGATAGATCAGTTTAGCAGTCATGGAAAATAGATTGCATAACAGAACATTGCATTAAACTTTCTAACATAAAACACAACAAAATCCATTTATAATGACATTGTTCCAATATTTTAACCCTTCATCTCTAACATAACACTTATTCGGATCCTGGGGAAATAAAACATAGAAATTTATGAGCTCAGGTGATTTGTAAGGATAACAATATAGAGGAAACTTTCATAAATAAGCATAAACATTTAAGGAAATTTATATAACTAAAACAAAAGCCTTTAGAACATAATCTTCATCATAATATGGAATATATAAATCATTATAATTCCGTTTTCTTTCTCACATAGATATTCTACAAGTCGAATAATCACAAGAAATGTCAATAGCCACTTTCATAACGATGGAATGCATAATGCCGGACTTTCATAACCACATATCCATGACCTTATGCCAAGACAACAAATAAGATTTTTTCAAGGTCTTGTGCCAAGACACTAGTTTGTATCATGAGACCTACCGATGCATCAAGGAGCTTTAGTGGGTTACACACGTCACTTACTAAGTCCAATGCATTCCTTATACGAAAAAGTATAAATATAACATAAACCTTTGTATTAAATCTATCATACGAAATGACAATAATTTATCTATAAACGATGAATTGTATATAAATAACTCATCAACAGTCAAAAAAATCAAAAAACCTTCATTATAATATGGATGATTTGTATCATAAAAAATCATCTTCAAATAATTTTTAAATCGATCAAAGGATAATGACATAGATGAAAATTATTTGTAAAACTTTTTGAGATAAATATCCCATTTTCATGAAAACATTTAAAAGTCACTCAATTTATAATAGAATAAATTTAAAGACATTTTTTAAACAAAGTGTCCCATACCACATCGAATCTTTTAAAATGAATTAAAATTTTGATAACATTCATGTTTATATAGATAAATCCTTAAATACCATTTTAATAACATGGATATTAATGAAAATGATTTAGAGAAATAAATATTTAAATCATTTGAAATGATGTTTTAGTAAAAAAAGTACCTTAAAAGAATCACTTTGAAATCTATTTCAAGAATCATGGGCATGGATAATAAATATGTCCCTGTAGATACATATATAAAAACAACCTTGGATAATAAATAGAATGTGAAATTAACCATTACCCTGCACTTACCTTTATTCGAGGGTACGTTTAACCTTTTTTATAATTTCCATTTTATGTTATTAAATTATACTAGAACCATATTAATATTTTTGATATCATACATGATTCATTGATGACTTTATCCTACCAATTTAATAATAATTTCCATGATAAATTAACATTTCGGGTAATAATTTCTTTCTTTATCGTACGTGTTTTAACTTGTTACTCTTTATTGTATCACTTAGTTCACGATTTAAATACTTCCAGAATATAAAACATGATTTAAATATCATTTATATTTAGAATATAAATATGTATAATAGGCATATATATGAAATTTAAAACACCGTTTATAGAGATGGTAGTCCGTACGTACGCATAAATGATGTTTCTTTTTTCATATCATATTACACGAATCTAAGTGAATAATATATATGTAAGTACACACACACACACACACACAGATATATATATATATATATATATATCTAGTAGAATTATTATGTCATATATTACATACTTTTCAATGATATATATTTTATAATCATCGTTCAATGGTGAACAGGGAAATGAATCTCATCGCGTCGTGGAGAGATGGTAATCCGTACGTACGCACGAGCGACAATATCATTATATTGATGGAGGAATCATATGTAATTGGAAGTTATATCATATATAAGGAATAAAAAACATGATATATTTATTATTTACATCCGTTATGCTACTTATTATACCCATCCAAATAATTAAGTGTTTGAATAACAAACTACACCATGACGTGGAGACAATAATCCATACGTACGCACGTATGGTGACATTGTCATTTATAGGATGGATAGAATAACGAATATGGTTGTAAAATTTTTATAATAACATCATAGTATGTAGAAGATACTAGAGTTATTATTTTATAATTTAAACAACAAATAAAGAGGAAGTGGAAGAATAAAAAACATGAAAGAGGGTGGTGAAATCATTATCACTTATTCCAGTTCTTCCTATTGATTTGATCAAAAGGGCTCCTTAGGTAGGATTTCAGACCAAAGTATGGCCTATACGATTAACTTAGGATAGTTGGGAAGATATTTGGTCCGGGATTGGCCGAGCCAAATGGCTTTGGAGGTATGAATTTGAGAGAAGGGTAAGTTCCCTTTTATAAGAGGGGTGAGGGGCACAATTGGAAAAAACATAAAATATTATTTTATAATAAATTCATTTTCGGTTTATAGTAGCTCAAAAATAAATTATTTAATGGATAATGTTGGGATGGGTTAAAACACAATCAACCAATGGGTTTTAGAAAGGTCTGGGTCACCATATTAACCTTAACGTTTAGATTTAACTGTAACATCCCAAGTAAGTAATGAATAATAGATATTTTTATCTATGTCTATTAATGATTATGATAGTGTTTTAGAGGCTTAAAATGAAAATAAATCCAATCTTAAGCATGGAATACACTAATATTTTTAAAAGATTGTTTTACTGCCTTTTGATGGAAAACCATTTTTAAATCTATCTTTTGACAATTTTATAAGATATGTTTGTCAAAATAAACTTATTATTTATGATTGGGACATCAAAATTTACTTTGTGTGAATTTTTGGTATTTTTCTGACAATGTTCATTTTTTAATGAATAGTGAAAAATACTGCATTTTACATCAAAACTGCTTTTTAATCTAATTTATTTGTATGATTGGATTAGCTTTTGAATTGGTTTTCAAGGGAAATTAGAATATATTTTTACCATTTTATCCAATTATGGTCATTGGAATCAATTTCACTTTGAAATTAGACTTAAACTGGTGTCAATCTTTTGATACTTACTGTTTTATAAAAACACGCTATTTGCTCCGACAGAGAGAATTAATTATTAAATTAATTAATGTGACTTATATGTTTTGAATTTTGTAAAATAGACTTCGTTTTAGAATTCAGAATATCAAATATATATTAGGGTGAATTTTTGGAAATTTTCTGAAAAACTTCAATTTTTGATGAATAGTGAAACCACTAAGTGGTAGTTAAAGAAACTGATTTTTCGTTTAAATGAAACTTTGCCATTTTTGTGTTTTGAATTTCAAAAATCTGACATACATGGTTATCATTAAGAAGTAAAATGTGGTTCAATGGGATTAAAATATTTTTTTGGTGAATAGTAACTTATTAAGTTTTTAATCGCGGTTAGTGGTAATTAGGGTAGTTTAAGGTATAAATAATGATTTAATAATATGAAATGACCTATACACATGTCCCAAACTTATTGGTTGTGTCATGGCCGACCAAGACAAGCCATGGGTCAACTTGGGGACCCCATGGAGACACTTTGGTTGGGAAATGACATAAATAACTTTTTATTAAATGTTAAAGTAAAAATGACACAAACAAGAAATGTTTTACTAAAAAAAATTTTAAATGGGGTTATACAAGTCAGATTTTTTATTATAAATAGTCATTGGAAATCCAAAAAGATTTCCTACATCATAGTATTTTTTTATAATTTTTATACTTTAAATAAATTAAATTATTTATGACATCATGATGATGCAGCGATTACCTCATTATTTAATGATTTAAATAAAATGGAAAGATAATGAAAAATCTAAAACCTACACATGGACAAAACCAATTGGATGAGTGGATTCTGAAGCCTTATCACCTTATCCTCGAATTATAGATATGTGGGACATTTTGAATCCGAAAATCTTTTTAACATAAAGTAACTTATCTTTACTTTCCAAAAGTTCCCCTCCTCTCCTCTTATAAAAGGCCCCCACCTCTACCTCATTTCACACACTCCTCAAGCCATTGGCTCTACCAACCCCTGCCAATTTACTCTATCCACATACCTCTCCTCATCATAGAGGATTATCATTGGGCATAATCCTTTCGAAGGAAGCCTTTATCCTCAAATCAAAAGGAGTTACACTTTTAAAGGTAATTCATTCTCTCATGATCATTTGTTTTATTTTGCTTATCCAACCCCCTAAACTCTTTTTATTTACATCATTTGTAACAACACCAGTATCTTCTATATACTAGGATGTTTTTATAAGATTTATTTTAGCTACACTCTCACACAACTACATCAAATGGTTAAAGAACATACGGTTTCCGTGGATGGCGAAATTCTGCCTCTCGAAATGATGATTGTTCAATACTCATTTAACACCTTCAAAGGTTGCCATTATGATGTCACTATTTTTATATATGATATATAATATTTTTATGTTTTCCTTAAACTTCTGTTTTTTTCGTTTTGGGCATACCATTATGGTTTCCATTATGGGTAAACATGATATCTTCATTTTAGGAAGTGCGGACTACCGCCCCTGAAAGTGATTTGATTCGTTAATACCATATGTGGGATGTGTAAAGGATAAAGTTAATCATATTATATATGTTATTATACTGGAATTATAATATACTCTTATATCATTATGATTCCATTCCAGAAATAACGAAATAGAAATGGAAGTAGCGTTCATGGGTACGTACGGCTTACCGTCTCCATGAACGGTTCATTTCATTTCTTACCTCTAAATGTGATGTAATATTATAAATAAATGTATATGATGAATATATATGATATATATGTTATCCTAATCATTAATATCATTCTGGATATAACGAACCTTTGACCAAATTAACAACATGTAAGTGTAAGAAGTCTATTTTTGACTTAAGAACCAAATACCGACAAAATGAACATTAATAACTTAAATGATTACATGATGTCCATAACATTGTATAAAAGGAATAATGAACTTGAAAAAGGTTCTTAATCAAGTATAGATTAACTCATGTTTATTATTCAGGAGATTAAAGAACGGCTGGGTCATGTCAGATACGAGGTATGGGACTTCGTCTCAATCTCCTTTCATTGAGGCTTATTTTATTTTATACACAACATTCTTTTACACAGTGTATAAACCCCTTTGACTTTTACATTTATTCAAAAAAGAATATTTTTTATACGAAGCGTTTACTAAATGACAAAAGGGAATGTTTTTGACGTACTTATGCGTCGACAACGACTTCTCCGCCGTCGTGACCGTTATTTGAGTTTCGGCTTCCTCTACAAGCCATGCCTTCTTTTTAAAAGAAAAATAAATACCATGTTTTACTTTTCTTTTATTTTGTTATTGAAAATGGTTTTCACAATGTTTTTTGTGTTTTATTGATATCTTGTGATTGAAAAGTGGAAGTGTTATGTTTCCTTTATGCATGTTTTATGTGATACGATTATGTTATGGTTCATGGGAATTATTATGATGACGGGTGGTTCCGTGATAAACTAAGGGCGGGTGAGCCCGATATAGCTCTCCAATGCATTGGGTAACGCGAAGAAGTAAAACGTTAAGGTTTCTCCGAAGAGATTTAGGGAATATACTGTGATGGGTATTCCAAACGTAACCAAGAGGGTTACTCCCTATGTAAGAATGTTATGAATTCCTCAAGTTACCTTTATGTCTTATGATTTCTATGATTTATTCATGATTTGATGAGGTATGTTAAAGTGCTTATGTTTTATGGGTAAAGTATGATTTCACTCTTATGTATATATATACCCATGTTCCCTTTCCATGTTTTTATAACCCATACTGAGCTTTTTATGCTCATACCACGTTTTTTTTGAAATGATTTTCACAGGTCAAGGGAAAGGAACATGATATGATGATAGTGTCAAGGAAGTGTCAAGAAAGAATCCATGTTTTATTTTGAATATGTTTCCATTGATGGGAATGAAGAATACTATCTTTATGTAACCACATTTTTTATATGTGGAATGAAATGCAAGTTTTATTATCTAATTCTCTAAAACTCTAAACCCAAAAGATCCTCAATGTGTAATCTTTTAATAACTCAAGATTATGTAAGGTTTAAGGCTGGGGCCTTATAGTTGGTATCAGAGGTCGGTTTAGATAACTTAAGGAGTTAGAATTATATTAAATGATTATCCAAATATATTTTTTTTATGGCCAAATTGAAGTGATATAGCATTTAAAGATTACCATGTTGCTTCATCTAAGACATGTTTGTTCAGAATGATTTTCCGCAGAGGAAACAATGAAGCAGTGTTAGGAAGGCATACAGAAGGAAATAACCTTTCGAATCAGCATCCTGAGATGGTCGGAATTGGAACTGAACAACTTGTTGCAGCAATGGCACAGTTGACTCAAATGATAAATGGTGGTGGTATCCATGCACGAGATCAGCCAGACCAACCGCAGAGGAACATGTCAGTGGTGGGACATTTCATGAGGCAACATCCCCCATCATTTAGAGGATCATCTGACCCTGTGCTTGCTGAGGGGTGGATTAAATCCCTGGGGAAGATTTTCGATGTCATGGGGTGTTCAGACAATCAAAAGGTTAGTCTTGCTATTTACCGTTTAGAGGGTGAGGCAGATCAATGGTGGTCTATGGTTAAAAATATCAGGGACGCTGATGAGATTGATGCTCTTGACTTGGATGAATTCAAAGTTATGTTTCTTGAGAAGTATTTTCCTAAGGTTGTTCAACTTAGGATGGAAAAAAAATTCTTGGAATTGAGGCAAGAGGAAGATTCAGTGGCTTCTTATGAAGAAATGTTCACTCGATTGGCAAGGTATGCTCCAAATTTTAGCCGAGACCTTGATAGTAAAATCAATCGTTTTTACTCAGGATTAAAGCCAAAATATATAAGGGAATTAGCTTCTCGTGAGTTTAAAAGTTATGAAAAGATTGTTAGATGTACTGATAAGGTGGAAATGGAATTTGCCGATGATCAAGTGTTCTATAACAACCAACAGAAGAAGAGACCGAGGTGGTAGAAGAAAGGTAATAATTCTTCAAAAAAGACTGATGGTAAGAAAACTAAGTTTCCAGTTTGTGATAAATGTGGAAAAAGTCATGCTGGGGAATGTCTTCTAAATTCTGGAAAGTGCTACCAATGTGGTAAGATGGGACATAAGGCTCGTGATTGCACTGAAAAGGATCAAGGTGAAGGTAAGACCAAATTTGATTTACAGTTAGTGAAATGTTATAAGTGCAATGATACGGGTCACTATGAAAACGAGTGTCTGACAAAGAGCTTGAGTGATGGGAAGCAGTTAGATTACAAGCAGAAAGGGGTGGTGAAATCCTTTGCAACTACTTTAGAAGATGTCGGTCCATCAAATATAGATTCATAGTTTCCCTGTTTTAGCAGGCTATTACCGAAGGTTTGTTAGAAATTTTTCACAGTTATCTAGTCCAATGACTAAGCTAACTCGGAAGGGTGTTAAGTTTACATGGACAAAAGAATGTGATGATTGTTTTCAGGAATTGAAAAGAAGATTGGTGAATGCTCCAGTTTTGGCACTACCTTCCAGGAATGGTGAGTTTGTTATATACAGTGATGCTTCATTGAAAGGACTTGGTTGTGTCCTAATGCAGAATGATCAAGTAATTGCTTATGCTTCACGACAGTTGAAAACTCATGCGGTAAATTACCCTACACATGATTTGGAATTAGTGGCTGTTGTTTTCTCTTTAAAAATTTAGAGGCATCATTTGTATGGAGTAAAGTGTGAAATATATACCGATCACAAAAGTTTAAAGTATATATTCAATCAGAAAGAATTGAACATGAGACAAAGTAGATGGCTAGAATTAATCAAAGATTATTATTTTACAATTCATTACCATCAAGGAAAAGAAAATAAAGTGGCTGATGCTTTGTGTCGAAAAAGTAATGCTTCATTAGAAATGTTGCATTTGGAACGTGATCCTTTGGTTAATGATTTGATGAACTTTGGCATAGAAGTTGTTGGTGCAGGAAGTTCTTCTGTTTTGTTTCATGTATCAGTGATATCATCTCTAGCAGATAGAATCAAGTAAGCACAGAAGCAAGACAATGACTTGCAGAAAAAGGTAGAGCTGGTTCAGAAAGGTAAGTTTCCTGAATTCAACATTGATAATGATTGTGTTTTGAGATTTTGGAAGAGATTGTGTGTGCCTTGTGATTCACAGTTGAAGAGAGATTTGTTATGTGAAGCTCATAGTTCTCCGTTTTCAGTTCATCCAGGCAGTACTAAGATGTATAGAGATCTGCGGGTGTATTACTGGTGGGATGGAATGAAAAAAGATATTGCTGATTTTACTATGAAGTGTTTAACTTGTCAGCAGATTAGAGCAGAGTGGCAGTTACCGAAAGGGATGCTTCAGCCTTTACCAGTGCCAGAGTGGAAATGGAAAAATATATCCATCGACTTTGTTGTGGGATTACCGAAGACATCTCGAGGTAATAATGAAATCTGGGTTATTGTTGATTGCTTGACCAAATATGCTCATTTCCTTGCTATACGAGATACTTTTTTCCTAGATCAACTTTCCCGTTTGTATCTTAAATAGATAGTCAGGTTACATGGAGTTCCTCTCTCCATTGTATCGGATCATGATCCCAGGTTTACTTCTAACTTTTGGAAAGGCATTCAGAAGTCGTTTGGTACTGAATTAAATTTGAGTACAACTTTTCATCCTCAATCAGATGGGCAGTCAGAATGAAAAATTCAGACATTGGAGGATATGCTACGAGCATGTTCTATTGATTATCAGGGAAGTTGGGACCAACATCTTTCTTTGGTTGAGTTTTTATATAATAACAGTTTTCATTCCAGTATACAGATGGCACCATTTCAGGCATTATATGGGAAGCGGTGTCGAACTCCAGCATTCTGGGATGAAGTGGGTGAAAGGAAGTTGATGGGACCAGAATTGGTAGAAGAGTTGGCAAAAAAAGTTCAGCTGATTCAGAAGCACATGAGAACAGCTCAGAGCAGGCAGAAGAGTTATGCGGATAACCGGAGGAAGGATCTATCTTTTGAGGTAGGTGATCATGTTTTTATCAAGGTTTCTCCTTGGAAAGGTGTTATGAGATTTGGTAAGAAAGGAAAGTTGAGTCCAAGGTTCATTGGACCATACGAAATTCTAGAGAGAGTTAGATCAGTTGCATACCGAGTGGCTTTACCTCCGAGTTTATCTCAGGTACACAATGTTTTTCACGTTTCGATGTTGAGAAAGTATATGCCAGATCCATCTCATGTTTTGAGTCCAGAGGTAGTTCAGCTGGAAGAGAACCTATCTTATGAGGAACAACCGGTCCAGATTCTTGACCACATGGAGCAAGTGTTACGAAATACGGTGATTCACCAGGTAATGGTTTTGTGGAAAAACCACATGATTGAAGAGGCAACATGGAAATCTGAAAATGCAATGAGGGATAAGTACCCCCATTTATTCTATAAGTAAATAAATTGCGGGGATGCAATTTTCTAAAGGGGGGAAGGATGTAAAATCCCAAATAAGTAATGAATAATAGATATTTTTGTCTATTTATATTAATGATTAAGAGAGGTTTTTAGAGGCTTAAAATGAAAATAAATCCAATCTAAAGCATGGAATACACTAATATTTTTAAAAGATTGTTTTACTGCCTTTTGATGGAAAACCATTTTTGAATCTATCTTTTGACAATTTTATAAACTATTTTTGTCAAAATAAACTTATTCTCTATGATTGGGACATCAAAATTTACTTTGTGTGAATTTTTGGTATTTTTCTGTCAATGTTCATTTTTTAATGAATAGTGAAAAATACTGCATTTTACATCAAAAACTGCTTTTTAATCTAATTTATTTATATGATTAAATTATCTTTTGAATTGGGTTTGAAGTGAAATTAGAATATATTTTTTCCATTTTATTCAATTATGGTCATTGGAATCAATTTCGCTTTGAAATTAGACTTAAACTGGTGTCAATCTTTTGATACTTATTGTTTTATAAAAACACGCTATTTACTCCGACAGTGGGAATTAATTATTAAATTAATTAATGTGGCTTATATGATTTGAATTTTTTAAAATAGACTTCATTTTTGAATTCGGAATATCAAATATAGCTTAGGGTGAATTTTTGGTAATTTTCTGAAAAACGTCAATTTTTGATGAATAGTGAAACCACTAAGTAGTAGTTAAAGAAACTGATCTTTTGTTTAAATGATACTTTGCCACTTTTGTGTTTTGAATTTAAAAAATCCGACATAAATGGTTGTCATTAAGAAGTAAAATGTGGTTCAATGGGATTAAAATATTTTTTTGGTGAATAGTAACTTATTAAGTTTTTAATCGCGATTAGTGGTAATTAGGTTAGTTTAATGTATAAATAATGCTTTAATAATATGAAATGACCTAGAAACATGGCCCAAACTTATTGGTTGTGTCATGGCCGACCAAGACAAGCCATGGGTCAACTTGGGGACCCCATGGAGACACTTTGGTTAGGAAATGACATAAATAACTTTTTATTAAATGTTAAAGTAAAAATGACACAAACAAGAAATGTTTTACTAAAAAAATTTTTAAATGGGGTTATACAAGTCATATTTTTGATTATAAATAGTAATTAGAAATATAAAATGATTTCCTACATCATAGTATTTTTTTTTTATAATTTTTAGACTTTAAATAAATTAAATTATTTATAACATCATGATGATGCAGCGATGACCTCATTATTTAACGATTTAAATAAAATTGAAAGATAATGAATCATATAAAACCTACACATGGCCAAAACCAATTGGATGAGTGGATTTTGAAGCCTTATCACCTTATACTCTAATTATTGCAATTTGGGACCTTTTGAATCCGAAAGTCTTTTTAAAATAAGGTAACATATCTTTACATTCCAAAAGTGCCCCTCCTCTCCTCTTATAAAAGGCCCCCACCTCTACCTCATTTCACACACTCCTCAAGCCTTAGGCTCAGCCAACCCTGACCATTTACTCTCTACACATCCCTCTACTCATCTTAGAGGATTCCCTTTGGGCAGAATCTTTTCAAAGGAAGCCTTTAGCCTCAAATCAAAAGGAGTTACACTTTTAAAGGTAATTCATTCTCTCATGTTCATTTGTTTTATTTTGCTTCTCCAACCCCCTAAACTCTTTTTATTTACTTCTTTTGTAACCAAACAAGTATATTCAATATACTAGGATGTTTTTATAAGATTTATTTGAGCTAAACTCTCACAAAACTACATCAAATGGTTAAAGAACATACGGTTTCCGTGGATGGTGAAATTTTGCCTCCCGAAATGATGATTGTTCAATACTCATTTAACACCTTAAAAGGTGTCCATTATGATGTCACTATTTTTATATATGATATATAATATGTTTATGTTTTCCTTAAGCTTCTGTTTTTTTCGTTTTGGGAATACCATTATGGTTTCCATTATGGGTAAACACGATATCTTCATTTTAGGAAGTGCCGACTACCGCCCCTGAAAGTGATTTGATTCGTTAATACAATATGTGGGATGTGTAAAGGATAAAGTTAATGATATTGTATATGTTATTATACTGAAATTATAATATACTATTATATCATTATGATTCCATTACAGAGAATACGAAATAGAAATGGAAGTAGCGCTCATGCGTACGTACGGCTTACCGTCTCCATGAACGGTGCATTTCATTTCTTACCTCTAAATGTGATGTAATATTATAAATAAATGTATATGATGAATATATATGATATATATGTTATACAAATCATTAATATAATTCTGGATATAAAGAACCTTTGACCAAATTAACAACATGTAAGTGTAAGAAGTCTATTTTTCACTTAAGAACCAAATACCGACAAAATGAACATTATTTACTTAAATGATTACATGATGTCCATAACATGGTATAAAAGGAATAATGAACTTGAAAAAGGTTCTTAAACAAGTAGAGATTAACTCATGTTTATTATTCAGGAGATTAAACAACGGTCGGGTCAAGTCGGATACGAGGTATGGGACTTCGTCTCAATCTCCTTTCATTGAGGCTTATTTTATTTTATACCCAACTTTCTTTTACACGATGTATAAACCCCTTTGACTTTTACGTTTATTCAAAAGGAATATTTTTTATATGAAGCGTTTAATAAATGATAAAAGGGAATGTTTTTGTCGTACGTATGCGGCAACAACGAATTCTCCGCCGTTGTGACCGTTATTTGAGTTTCGGCTTCCTCTACAAGCCATACCTTCTTTTTAAAAGAAAAATAAATACCATGTTTTACTTTTCTTTTATTTTGGTATTGAAAATGGTTTTCACAATGTTTTTTGTGTTGTATTGATATCTTGTGATTGAAATGTGGAAATTTTATGTTTCCTTTATGCATTTTTTATGTGATACGATTATGTTATGGTTCTTGGGCATTATTATGAAGACGGGTGGTTCCGTGATAAACTAAGGGCGGGTGAGCCCGATATAGCTCTCCAATGAATTGGGTAACGTGAAGGAGTGAAATGTTAAGGTTTCTCCGAAGAGATTTAGGGAATATACTGTGATGGGTATTCCAAACGTAACCAAGAGGGTTACTCCCTATGTAAGAATGTTATGAATTCCTCAAGATACCTTTATGACTTATGATTTCTATGATTTATTCATGATTTGATGAGGTATGTTAAAGTGCTTATGTTTTATGGGTAAAGTATGATTTCACTCTTATGTATATATGTACCAATGTTTCCTTTCC
Organism: Viscum album; assembly: GCA_963277665.1. Taxonomy (NCBI): domain Eukaryota; kingdom Viridiplantae; phylum Streptophyta; class Magnoliopsida; order Santalales; family Viscaceae; genus Viscum; species Viscum album. The sequence goes on along the minus strand of OY728157.1, from coordinate 705,236,036 downwards.
ATGTTTTTATAACCCATACTGAGCTTTTTATGCTCATCCCAAGTTTTTTTTGAAATGATTTTCACAGGTCAAGGGAAAGGTACATGATATAATGATAGTGTCAAGGAAGTGTCAAGAAAGAATCCATGTTTTATTTTAAATATGTTTTCATTGATGGGAATGAAGAATACTATCATTATGTAACCACATTGTTTATATGTGGAATTTAATGCAAGTTTTATGATCTAATTCTCTAAAACTCTAAACCCGAAAAGATCCTCAATGTGTAATCTTGTAATAACTCAAGATTAAGTAAGGTTTAAGGCTGGGCCCTTATATTAACTCTTAGTTAAATAGTTTGAAATTTACCATGTCTCTTTTATTTATATATTATATGGTTAATAAACATACTATAATATGCCAATATAACACCAAGTTGTTCATTAATTTTATATATATTATTTTTTGAGTCTTTTGGCCGAAAAATTGATTTTTAGGACTATTATATTAATTTATAATATAATATTTGTATTAAAAAAAAATTTGTCGATTTTGGAAATATTTTGTTTTTGTTTTTTGTTACAATCATAAATACATGATTACTACAAATTAAATTTTTTAAACCAACCATAACATGTAATATAAACATATTCAATATGTTTATAACATTATTAGTCTCAAATTAATGTTATTTCGGTATTTAGAATATAAATTATTTTAATCTTTTATTAATAATGTAATTACTGCAGCATCATTATGTTATAAATGAATGTAATTATTTAAATTATAAAAATCAGAAATAAAATACCATTATGTAGGAAATATTTTTATATTTCTAATGAATAAATATAGTGGAATTTATCTTTTCTATAACCCTATATTTAAAATGTTTTAGTTAGGAAAACATGAATTTAACTCTTTTAACTCATCTTTAAATTAAATAATAATAATGTTCCTAATATTATCCAAGTAGACCTAAGAAATCATATATTATTAGTAAGGTTATTTTGGGTATAATTACACTTATCCAATTGAATAAGGACACATGTTAGTTTAATAATAATATAAGTTTTACATTTAATTACCCTATTTACATTTAATCGTGGTAAATAAAATTGATTAGTTAGTATTCACCAAACATTATTATTATCTTATTAGACCACATTTTACATATTGATATCAACTATGTCTCTCGGATTTTTGAAATTCAATTCACAGAAGTGGTAAAATTAAGTTTTATGAAAATTTGCAAAAGCATTAGGAGTAGGGTATAAGACAGTAAAATTTCAATAAAAATTTATATATACGTAAACATATTATAAAATGAATCCAACGCATTACATTGAAATTATATAGTTATTATTTAAATATTTTGACATAAAATAAATTTAAATGAAATAAATAATTAATTAAAAAAAATTGGTTTTAAACTAATACTCAATGTTTTTCACTATTCATCAAAAATTGAATGTTTTCAGAAAAACACAAAAAATTCACCCATAGCTAATTTTGACATTCCGATTTCAAAAATAAAGTCTATTTTAAAAAATTTGAAACATTGAAGTTTGATTTAATAATTTAAAATTAATTTCCATTGTCAAAATCAAAAGAACTATTTTTAAAAATAATTACAATCAAAAGATGTACACTTGTTTATGTCCAATTACAAAGTAAAATTACTTATAATGATAATAATTAGATTAAAAGGTGAAAATATATCCTATTTATACTTCAAAACAATTAAATTGTATAATTTAACACTATAAATTATTTTTATTAAAAAATTTGTTTTCAGTTAAAATACTGTATTTTTCACTATTCACCCAAATATGAATGTTATCAGAATAACACCAATAATTTATTGAAACTAAATTATTATTTCCCGATTATAAAGAAGAAGTTTATTTTGTAAAATTGAATATATAAATGTTCTAAATATTGGATTTAAAAAGGGTTCTACATTAAAAGGCTGTAAAATTGTATTTTTTTAAAAAATTATTCTTTTTTTTTGAAAAAAATTAATTTGTTCTTACATTATGACTAACAAACTCATAATATGGATTCTATAATTATAAGAATTATATAAAGTTCAAAATTCGGTTAATATTATTCGTAACATCTTTTTTACGGCTTGTTTTGTATTTCGTGGTGTGCAAGAACTCAGTGTTGTGTGTAGTGCAAGTATAAGATTACTTTAAAGAAGTAACATACTATGAAATATTGGGGTGTTACATTCTTCACTATTTCAATGAATTTAATCCTCACAATTTTAATTTAAAAAAAAAATAAATGGTTGTTAATATAAAATACCTTTGTGGGAAATCCTATATCAGAAATCTGGTTAATAAAATATAGTTTTAATAAGATGAAAAAGGGGAATGAAAACGTCACCATCAAATTATGATCTCGATTAGGAAAATATTGGTGGTAATTAAAGACACATAATTGGAGGAAAAACGTAAATATTTATACGTATTGATTGAATTAATCTATCAAAAATAATTGTATAATTGAGGGCCTCAAAACCATCAATCTATGATGATTTTAAATATCATTAGTTCAACAAAACATAAGGTATTAACATAACACATTTTTAGTTTTAATATCCCTTACCTAAAGATTAAAAAGTAATTTCTTCCTAGAATAAGAGTAAAGAAAAAAATATATATACTTGAAATGTAGAGTTCCATCCTTTAAGTAATTTCTACCAAAAACTCATCTTTCCCTCTAAAATAAAATAAATCTAAAAAAATAATATATTTATCCTATTCATATAGATTTCCAAAAAACATAATTTATAATTCACCTATCAAGAACGTTTAAAAAAAATAAACTACATTATACAATCCAGGGACTTCACGTAGTCCAGTGGTAGGTCATAAATCCCAATAGCACTGTGGTTGTGCGTTCGATTCTCGCTGCTTTGTCCGATGCGATGGGTTACCACGCGGTATTTATGTTGTCATTTTTAAAGAAATTATAAAATATTCTTAACAATAGTATCCAATTTAATACATAATCCATTCCAACCATTAGACTTACCCAAAATACTTCTATCCAAACTCACAGTCAAAATCTATAATGAAGTTAAACACAATGAAGATCTTTTTTCCATGTAATAACATGTGAACACCTCCATCAGGTATTATTATAAAACATGGTAACACCCTGATTACCATTAAACCATATTGATTACATTAATTCTCCCTTATCTTTTATATAATACTGGATATATTCCTTATATGTAAAAATATTTAAGATTCCAACAATGATGAAATAAAAAAAACTATTAATCAATTTCAAGGAAGTCAAGAATATCCAATATAATCTATCCAAATCAACCATCTCTTATTTCAAAATTACTACCTTAGTATCAGTAACATATAATCTCAACTTCCCAATGAAATAGTATTTCATTATAATCTTTATTTATTTTCATATTTCATATTTCTAGTTCATCATTGATACAAAACTCAAATGACACAACACTTTAATAAAAAAATAAGAACACTTAATCATTCGTCTTCATCTTCAATATTATCACATCTTTATTCATTTCTAATAGAAGCATTTGGGGTATATTTAGATGATTTGTATATTCATTTGTGTGGTGTCCCAACTCCTTGCAGATAAATCATTGTGCATTTGAAACATTTTTCTCACCCTAGAAATCATGTACTTGTTGTCTTTTTTCTCCACACTTATAAGAAAATCACATTCCCTTTAAACATTTACCAAGGTGATTTATTTCAAAATTATCACATATGGGAAAATACTTCTTTCACTTACTCAATGTATCCATCTTTACCTCTTCCATCCTTTTCCTCTCTTATGTTTCTTTAAAGCCATAGGACTCAGAGAATTCTGTATTATCTTATGAACACATGATAATATTTCTTCCTATTTTTAGAATACATGGGAGACTATTTCCATTATAAATTTTGTCTTAATTCCATGAACGATTTGATCCTTCTTACTCTTTGGATCATACATATTTATTGAGTTATCATTCCTTTTACTGGGCTCCATTTCTAAAAATAACATACACTATGTCAGTTTATGAACCGCAATGAATAATTTCGAACTTGTAAAATACCTAACGTAAATCTAACTCTTTATGGATATAATCCATAATAAAAAAATTTCTATTGGAGGTAGTATTTACCCTTAAACCCATCATAAATTATTTTGATGAGAATGTGAATTACCCTAAGCATATCCACCAGGATTGTCGTAACCAAAAGTGAAGCAAAGCCCGTTGTCATGCAGAAGTTCCAATTTGAGTCTAGTTCAATGTGGTGTTTTTAGGTTTTACTCCAAGGCACATCTGCGGAAGAGCCACCTCTACCTGCTCGTATATAGAAAAGGATATATTTTCTTGAAAAAATCACAAAATCCCTACATTACAAAAATTCTCAAAAGTTCTTCTATACTAATCCTCAAATCTATCATAGTGTAATGTTCTCTAATCAGAGATTATCTAAATCTTATTTCCAAGGATATTGCTAGACATTCTTTGATACCAACTATAATGCCCCAACCTTAGATTCCCAGTGCTAGTGATTTATTTTAATACATTAGCACGATTATAAGGAATCATGTCCCGAAAGAATGATTTGTTTAGTATTCATGGAAAATAGACTGCATACAAGAACATTAAATTAAATTTTCTAACATAAAACACAAAAATATTCCTTGATAATGCCATTTTAACTTTATCGTAACCTTAAATCTCAAACATAAAACACTTCTAGGGATCCTGGGAAATGAAACACAGAAAGGGGTGAGCTCAACTTCTTAGAAAGGATAACAATATAACGGAAGCATTCATAAATAAGTATTAACATTTAATGAAATTTATATAACTAAAAAAATCCTTTTCAACAAAAAAATCATCATAATATGTTAAATATAAATAATAATAATTACTTTTATTTACTCACATTGATATTATACTAGATGAATAATCACATGCAATATCAATAGCCACTTTCATAACGATTGAATGAATAATTCCAGACATTCATAACCACATAGTCAAGGCCTTGTGCCAATACTACAAATATGATTTTTTCAAGGCCCTGTTCCAAGACACTAGTTTGTCTTGTGAGACCTGCCTATGCATCAAGGAGCTATAGCAGGCTCCACCTGTCACTTACTATGTCCAATGCTTTCCTCATATGAAAAGGTTTAAACATAACATAAACATTCGTTTTAAAACTATCATACAAAATGTCCACACTATATTTATAAACCATGAATGGTATAAAAATAACACATACATAGTCAAACATATCACAAAACCATCAATATAATATGGATTATTTTTATCATAATTAATCATCTTAAAAAATGTTTAAAATCCATCAAAGGATATTGACATAGATGAAAGTGATTTGTAAAACACTTTGAGAGAAATATCCCTTTTTTCATGAAAAAAATTAAAAGTCACACAATTTAGAAAGGAATAAATTTATATAAATTATTGAATCAAGGTGTCCCATACCACATCGATACTTTTAATGGAATTAAAATTTAAAAAATATTCATGTTCATATAGATAAATTCTTAAAACCCATTTTGAAAACATGGACATTAACGAGAATGATTTAGAGAAATAAAAATTCAAAAACATTTAAAATGAAGTTTTAGTTAAAAAATACCCTTAAAAGAATAACTTTGAAAACACTTTCATGAGACATGGACATGGATAATAAATATGTCCCAGTAGTTAATTACGTAAAAATAACCTCGGGTAATAAAAAAATTGTGAAATTAACCCTAACCTTACACTTTCATTTAGTCAAGGGTACGTTTAACCTCATGTATAATGACCATTGTATTTTACTAAATTATTAAAGAACCATATTAATATTTATGATATCATACATGATTCATTTTTAACTTTATACTACCCATTTAATAATAATTTCCTTGTTAAATTAACATTACGACTAATAATCACTTTCTTTATCGTATGTGTTTTAACTTGTCAATCTTGATTGTATCACATAGATCAAGTTTTAAATACTTCTAGAATATTAAACATGATTAATATATCATATATATTTACAATATATATATTTATAATAGACATATATATGAAATTGAAAACACCATTTATGGAGACAGCAGTCCGAACGTACGCATAAACGCTATTTCTGTTTTCATATCGTATTGCAGGGAAATAAGTGAATAAGATATAGGTAAGTAAACACACACATATATATATCACAAGTATCATTATTATGTCATATATTACATTCTTTTTAAAAATATATATTTTATAATCATCATTGAATGGTGAATGTAGAAATTAATCTCATCGCGTCGTGGAAACGATAATCCGTACGTACGCACGAGCGACAATAACATTATATTGATGGATAAATCATATGTAATTGGATGGTATACAATATATAGCGAATCAATAACATGTTATATTAATTATTTGCATCAGTTATGCTACTTATTATAACAATCCAAATAATTAAGTGTTTTAAGAACAAACTACCCCACGACGTGGAGACGGTAATCCGTATGTACACACGTATGGTGACTTTGTCATTTATATCATAGATAGAATAATGAATATGGTTGTACAATTTTTATAATAACATCGCAATATTTAGAAGATACTAGATTTGTTATTTTAGAATTTAAACAACAAATAAAGAGGATGTGGATGAATAAATGAACTTAAAAGAGGGTGGTGAAATCATTACCTCGTTTTCGAGTTCTTCCTTTTGATTTAATGAAAAGGGCTCCATAGGATGGATTAATTATAAGGCCCCAGCTGTAAACATTAATAAATATTTAATTAAATGAATAATTCACATTGATGATCTTTTCAGGTTTAGAGTTTTAGAGAATTAGGACATAACTATTACATCTCAAAAGATTATAAAGTAGTCACTTCTACTAAATTTCCATAAAATAAAAAACTCTTAAAAAGAAACATGTCTAGTTCCATGTTTTAGGTAGCATGAATTTCCCTTGATCCCATCCTTGACCATATTCCACATTAAGTCCTGTGAAAAACATTTCAAATACTTGGGTTGAGCATAAAAAGCTCAGTAAGGGATACACAAAGAATGAAAACTGTTAGTTTTTCAAAACAACAAGTAAACCATGCATACTTTATCAAAGTAATACTTTTCATCTTTTCGAAGTAGTAAAAACTCATCACTGAATAAAATTTCATTACTTAGACTTCTGTAACCAAATGATTACCATAAAACCCTTATAAGATCACATAACATATAAAGGTAACTTGGGACATAAACATACTTCAGTGGAATAACCATAAGGTCGAATTCCACACATATCACTTAATGCAATATCCATTCGGCCAAGTTCCATACATACTTAATTGAATAGACATACTGCTGACTTCCATACCCAATGCATTGGAGGTTGTAATGTAACCACTCATCCTGGTATTCACAGCACCACCCGTCATATGGTTTATCATGTAACCACCTATAAAATGTCCAAGTACCATTATAAAATCATAAGACATAAAACAAAATTAATGGAATGAAAACATTTCCACACTTTAATCACAATATATCACTTAAATATATTGACATAACAAATCCATTATAAAAACAATTTTCAATATCAAAAAAAAGAAAATAAAACATGGTATTTATTTTTCATTAAAAGGTAATGGCTTGTAGAGGAAGACGAATCTCAAATAATGGTCACGGCGGCAGAGAAGTTGTTATCCCTGCATGCATACGACAAAAACATTCCCCTTTGTCACTTATTAAAACACTTCATATAAAAAGATTCCTTTTGAAAAAACGTAAAAGTAAAAGGGGTTTATACATCATATAAAAGAAATTTGTGTATAAAACGAAAAATTCCTCAATGAAAGGTGATTGAGACGAAGTCCCTTACAAAGATAGTATACTTGGTTTTATGATATTTTAGTTCGTCATACACAAGAACCGTAAGTTCATTACGAATTTGTTGGATGTTTATGTATGTTGGGGTAGAAATATTAGAATATAAAAGATATCGTTATATATCTTATATTTACTTCATTATTTAATAAAGTAATAAGAATACTTTATCAGGTTTACACTAAAATAAAATAGAGCATGAGGAAGAATGTTACATCATCTTTGGGTAACTCCTCTTTGTTTTCAATAATGGGATTCCTTGGATAGATTTCCTAAAAAATTGTAACTTCTTGGATGATGGGAGTTATTTTGGAATATTATTTTAGAATAATATTAGAGATCTAAATGGCTTGATGTGTGTTAATAAGTGGGATTGGTGAGTGCCTTTTTAAAGTGGGGGAAAAGTAACATTCTTTTAAAAAATTTAAATGGTAATTACACCCACATTGTTCCCTTGTATAATAGATATAATAATGGTAAAAATTAAATAAAATGGATTATAAGGTGTAAATATTTATATACAATTTTTTTTCCAAGTATACAGGAGAATTTGGCTATTATGTTAAATGTTATATCCTTTATATTTCCCATTTTATCTTATTTCTTAAAATTATATTTAATTACTTCCACTAATATTTTTTTAAAAAACTATTTTTTCATTATTATAATTTAAAAATTAATTTCATTTCAAATATTTAGGGAATTTTTAGAAATTATTATTATAAGGACCCAACCATAGACATTACATAATATTGTATTAAATGAATAATTCACATTGAGGATATTTTCAGGTTTATAGTTTTAGGGAATTTGGACATAACTATTATATCTCAAAATATTAAAAAGTTGAAACTTCTACTCAGTTTCCATTTTTCTTCATAAACATGAACTCTTTAAAAAAAAGAGTGATGTCTGGTTTCATGTTAAAGACTACATGACTTTTCCTTGATCCCATCCTTGACCATATTCTTCATTATATCATGTGAAAAACATTTAAAAAACATGGTATTAGCATAAAAATCTAAATAAGGGATACACAAAGGAGGAAAATTGTTAATATTTTTTAAAAAACAAGTAAACCATGAATACTTTAACATTAGTAAAACTTTTCACCTTTAATAATTTATAATTACTCTTCACTGAATAAAAGGTCATTACATACCCTTTTGTAGACAAAATATTACCATAAATCCCATATAAATAACACATAACATATAAAGCTAACGAGGGATATAAACATACTTAAATGGAATAACCATACGGTCGAAAATAGCAACCCCTTTAAAGTACAATTAATATTTAATTCAGAAATATAAGTATATATGAAAAATTTCATGTTCTTTAATTACCTGGGATGTTAAATCCTTCCCCCGTCTGGGAATTGCATCCTCGCAATTTTATAACTGGGCTTGGAATCTTAATTGATTGTCCCATATCTGAAAAAGAGTCAATAAAACTATCTCTTTAAAATAAAGGAAGAGATGTAAAGTGGTTACCTGAGATAGTAGATACTAGTATTCCATAAACACATATATAAGGAGGAGAAAACAAACCATAATGTGGTCATGGAGAGTGAAATAAAACATTATTAAGTGAAATTTAACCACCGGAAAATCACAAAATTGTGATGGGTTAAAAAGTTATTGATTCCCCTAGCACAAAAAGTTAACAGGAAACTTTTTTGATTAATGTTACTTATAATTGAGTGATTTATTTACGAGATTAACTAAAAACATAAGGAAACACACTTAATTTTCATATAGACTTTCATATATTAATAAATTCTTCCTCAAACTCATCTTTTTCCAAATGATGATTACTCGATCTGACCTGATCACATTTAAAGTGCAAGAGTCAACTTCTATAGTTTTACATAATACACAAAATATTAACAGTATATTTCTCATTTCTTTATACATAAACCAAAACCAAAATGGTTAATGAGAGATCAGATAATGACCAAAAAGGATTAAAAAATTCTACTCTTAATCTCCAAAATTCAACAAAATGTACCCAAAGATAATGAAAGACCATTTAATACATAATTTTCCTTAAAATTATTCAAAATAATCCAAACAAATATTGAAACCCAAATCTCAGAAGGATTTAATTACACAATATTTTAATATAATTCTTATCATTTATCACCAAATAACATCAATTACTAATAAAATATAATATTTTAAAGTAATTAACCTAATAAAATATTCACCATGACTAGTTAATTATATTCATAAATAAATAAAATCATCATATATTCATAATAAAAACATAGATTCTTTTAAAAATAAATTTCAACGATTATTACAAAATTAAAATCCCATTGTATTGTTTCTCCCTTAGGCATATATTGTTTCCACAAAAGAGATAACTTATTTCACAACAACCTTTGTGGCTTAATCAAGGAGTCATTTTTCGAGACTATGTATATCCATTTAATAAAACCTAAGTTATAAAAATAAACTTATTCTTGTCCAATAAAATCATTTTACTAAGTCATACTAACCAGGGACTTCAAGTAGGCTAATGGTAGGCGATGCTACCTTATCACCCTTCGATCGTGGGTTTCATTCATGTGGTGTTACCAGATGTGATGGGTTGTCCCCCATCCTATGGGATGTCCTTTTTATAAAACTCAAAAATAACCCTAACATGTTTTAACCTCAATAAATTCGTTATACCTCTCATTTTAATCCAAATTTATTATGATCTCAACAACATAATTTCTAATGGCTTATTTCACCACCTTATGATAAAACAAAACAATCCCCAAAAAGATGAACATAATACCTTGATCGTGGTGTCCATTTGGATTCATTGTCATCTAGTTTACATAGCTATAAGGTCCATGCATTGCAAAAATGATTTAGAGATCCATTAAAATCATTTTCATCCTCCATCCAAATACACCTTTTATAACATGGGTCATATGGCTGTTCATAGGAAAATTGTTTTGTAAAATAATCATGAGTGACATATAATTTCAAAAAAAATATGATAAATCGTGATTTCTATAAAATAGTTAGACCAAGTTTGAGTTGAAACTTTTAATTAATGGTCTTTTTAAAATACCATAGGTATGTCTTGAGTAAATATATTTTAAAAGAAAATTTAAATAGGTTGTTCATCTGTCTCCTTCTTTATCACCTTTTTTAAAATCATATTATGCTTCAAAATCGTGTGAAAAGGTAAAATATTTGAAAATTCCTTGATAATATTTAACATTCTTGAAAATATGAGAATATTGTGAAAATAAGATGTGTCTAAATAAAACCCATGGTCCACGATGATAAAAAGGTATAGTAGAGGTGTTTGATATCTCAAACAATTGATTGCAAGTGAGTTGTATGCTAGAAAAAGTTTCACAGTAATCTGAACATGAATTTGAAATAATTATTGCATGCATGTCACCAGGAAGAGACATGAATGTCGTTTGAGATCCTCCTCCTTCCATTTGTAAATTACATTACATGATCTGAAAATGTTATAAAACAAGTATTTAACTGAAATAATTGACAAAGGGACTAACCATGTGTCTAACAAAAACTCCTAATCCTTAAATTTTACTAAATGGACCTCTAATACCAACTATAAGAACCCAAACATAAACATTACATAATATTTAATGAAATGAATAATTCACATTGACCATAATTTCAGGTTTAGTGTTTTAGAGAATTAGGACATAACTATTACATCTCAAAAGATTACAAAGTAGAAACTTCAACTCAGTTTCCATTTTTCTTCATAAACTAGAACTCATTGAAAAAATGTGTCATGTCTGGTTCCATGTTTAAGATTGCATGAATTTTCCTCGATCTTATCCTTGACTGTATTCCACATTATGACCTTTGAAAAAAAATTCATAAACATGGTATGAGCATAAAAGGCTCAGTAAGGGATACAAAAAGAAAGAAAACTGTTAGTTTTTTCAAAACAACAAATAAACCAGGAATACATTAACAAAAGTAATACATTCCACCTTTAAGAATTAGTAAATACTCTTCACGGAATAAAAGATCATTACTTACCCTTTTGTAACCAAATGATTGCCATAAAGACCATATAATGAAGACATAACAAATAAAGGTAACTTGGGACATAAACATACTTAAATGAAATAAACATACAGTTGACTTCCACACTTATTAGTAAATGGAATAACCATATGGCAGACATACATAACCAATGCATTGGAGGTTATATCGTGACCACCCATCCTGTTTTTTCACAACACCACCCATCATTTGGATTATCACATAACCACCCGTCAAATGCCCAAGTACCATTATAAAAACATAACACATAAATTAGATATAAAGGAATGAAAACATTTCCTCATTTCAATCAAAATATATCTCTTAAATATATTGACATAAAAAATCTTTTATCAAAACTATTTTCAATACCAAAATACAGAAATGAGTATATGGTATTTATTTTCCTTAAAAAATTTGGGGCGTGTTATGGAAGCTAAGGAACAAATAATACTCACATTGGAGGAATGGTCATTGTCAGTGCTTATTTTAAAAGAAACATTCTTTTTTTGTTTTGTAAAACACTTCGTAAAAAAAGATTCCCTTCGAAATTTCAAGGGTTTTATACAGAATATAAAATAATGTCATGTATTAAAAAATTATGCCTCAATTAATGGAGATTGAGACGATGTCCCTTACCAAGATGGTATCCTTAAATTAAGGATAAATCAATCACATAATTATGTGTGAAAAATATAAATATACCCAATATAATTGAATATTAAGTGTAAAACAATCAGAGGTCATTCACACAAATTCATAGGATGGCATATTCAATAATTACAAGTTGAACCCAATGAATTAAAATTGGGTTAAGAGGTTCCCTTGTAAAAATTCGACGGTCTAACGACCTCACATTAAAATTCAGAAAATGATTTTATGAGATTAAAAGGGTATCTCATCACTTGAACATAATTTTTACATCAATATGTATATAAAAGAACATATCCCAACATAATAAGATATAAATTAAAACACATAACAAATATAAGACTTTTAAAAAGAGGAGGGTGAAAGATTCCTTTACCCATTTGGTAACGTACAAATCATACCCCAAATGAAAGAAGGATCATATATTGAATATGTAAATACTCATAAATGAATGTATATTACACAAAGAGTACAATGATGGGTAGTACACACACCACACAAAAGGAAATAGTTGCAAATATAGCATGAATCTCACTGGAATAAAAAATTATATGAAACCCATTACAACATTGTAATCAACTGAGTCAAATAACCAAAAGTTAGTAAACACCAAATGAATCACATAATACCATTAATAAAATGATAATCATGATAATATATATCAAATTTCAGTACAAAATACACCACATGCTATAATTAAGTGGCGAAAAATGGAAATCTCATGGAATTAAAAGTGAGATAAGAAAATCTCGTACCATGTGTCAAAATTGAATTTATTGTTCCTTGTTCATCCTGAATAATAAACTAAAGTTAATTTATAATTTCATAAGAAACTTTTTCAAGTTTATTTTCCTTTTATTTCAATTATTACCATGTTATAAACATTATTTAATCATTTATGTTAATAATCGTCATTTTGTTTATATTTTGTACTTGAGTAAAAAATGGACTTCATATAATTAAATGTTGTCCACGTGGTCAATAGTTAATTATATCCTGAATTATATTAATTATTTAGATATCATATATATCATATATATCCAGTATATACATTTATTTATAATAGTACATAACATTTGGAGGTAAGAAATGAAACGCACCGTTTATGGAGATAGTAAGTCGTACCTACGCATGAACGCTACATTCATTTCTATTTCGTATTTTAATTAAAACATAATGATAAATAAATATGTTATAATTAAAGTATAATATCATATACAATATCATTAACTTCATCCTTTATACATCCCACATATAGCATTATTGAGTCATATCACTTTGAGGGGGCTCTAGTCCGCACTTCGTCAAATAAAATTATCGTATTTACTCATAATGGAAACCATAATGTAATGATATAAAAAAATATCACAGAAGCATAAATAAAACATAAAAATAATATATATCATTTATAATTAATGTTACCTATTAATGACCACCATGAGAGGCGGTATGAGATAATCAAACAATCATCGTTTCGTGAGGCGTTATTTTTCCATCCACAGAAACAATATGTTCTTCACCCATTATATGGAGGTGTGAGTATGATTAGTTCTAATTATTATCATAACAACATCCTAGTATATTTAAAATACTTGAGTTGTTATAAAATAAAGTAATTAAAAGAGTTTAGGGGTCGAAGAAGTAAAATAAAACAAAAAAATTTAAGACAAATCGTTACCTTTAATTTGGGTAACTCACTTTGGTTGGAACCAAAATGGTTTGTTAAAGATCCCTATGACTAATGTAAGGCTTATAAGAAGAATATAGGGATGTAGGGTTCTTAATTTGTTATTGTTTGGTTGATCCAAAAGGCATGAGATGTATGAGGAATTGGTTAGAAATGGTCTCCTTTTATAAGGGGGAGGAGAGGCACTTCAAGAAACTGTGAAGATATTATTTTATTATATAATGATATTCGGTTTCTAAATGTCCAAAAATAATTATGGATGAAGATATGATGTCCCATGGACAAAATAAATTCAACCAATATGAATCTTACATGTTTTTATATATTTTTTGAATATTTATAATCTGATTTATTTAAATCTTTTATTAATGAGATAAACCCTGCATCATTATTGTGTCATAAATAATTTAACTTATTTAATGTCTAAAAATTATAAAAAATTACCAGGATGTAGGAAATAAATTTATATTTCCAATTAAATTTTATTGTTGAAAAAAGAACTTATATAAAATTATGTAAAAATAAATTTACAAAGAGATATTTGTTTATGTTATTTTTGCCTTTACATTAAATTAATTAATCTAAAATGTCATTATCACTCTCAAGTGGCTTAATTGGGACCCAAAATCTACCCAACGAAGCCCATGGTTGTAAATGACTAATCCAATAATATTTGGATAATTTTTAAGATAATTTTGAATTATTATAAAATTCTTTTTACCTTGAATTACCCAATTTACCTTTAACCGTTGTAAATAAAAGTCCAAAGATACTATTCAGCAAAAAATATTTCCATCTTATTGAACCAAATTTTTCTTCATTGATATTAACTATGTCTTTAATATTTTTGAAATTCAACTCACATAAGTTGTAAAATTTCTTTAAAATGAAAAAGTTAGTTTTTTTAACTACTGCTAAGGGGTCTCACTATTCATAAAAAATGATGTTTTTCATAAAAATACCAATAATTAAACATATTCCTTATTTTATATTCCAAATTAATAATAAATATATTTTATAAAATTCAAAACATATAATTTTCATTAATTAATTTAAAATGGATTCTCGTTGTTAAAATAAATAGCCTGTTTTTACGAAACAATAACTATAAAAAGATTGACATTTGTTTATGTCTACTTTCAATGTGAAATTAATTACAATGACCAAAATTGGATTAAATGGTATAAATATATTCTAATAAAACTTTAAAACAAATTAAAAATATAATCTATTAATTCAAATTAATTTGATTAAAATGCAGTTTTGAATTAAAATACAATATTTTTCACTATTCATAAAAAATGAACTTTTTCCGAAAAATGTAAAAAATGTACACAATATAAATTTTGATGTCCCCATTCTTGGGAAAGATTTCATTCGGTTAAATAGAATGTATTAAAGTGACCAAAACTGGATTTATAGAGTGTTTTCGATTAAATGGCGTAAATCATCCTTTTAATGTAAATTATGCATAAAATTAGATTCATTCACATTTAACCCTCTATCGTTTTATTGGATAAATGTAAATACATTAAAAAATAATGTATAATCATATTTTAATATGTTTTTTTCATCCATTCCAATAAAATGGCTTGGAGTTTACTACAATTTAAAATAATAATATTATATTATTAGTGTGAAACATAAGAGTTCAATGAAACTCGTTGTTGCGTATCAGGTATGATATCGAACATCAAAACCAATTTAATCTAAAATCAATATTTAATTCAAAAATATTAATAAATATGAAAATTTTTATGTTCTTTATTTACATGGGATGTTACAATTAACACATATAATGTATAAATTAATAAAAATTTACTCCTACAGATGGGATGAAAAAGGATGTTTGTAAAATTAAAATGTTCAAATATATGAAATGTTTTTATATCCATTTTGAATGTGAAATTGATTGAAATTATATATATTGAATTAATTTATGTAAAATTGATATAATTAAATTTTATAAAAAATTAAAGTATAATTTATTTATATAAATAAATAGATGAAAAAGAATATATAAATTAAAATTCAACGTTTTCCATTATTCATATAAAAAATAAAACATCTTAGATAAATATAGATGACTAACCCAAAGTAAATTATCTTTTTCAAATTTAAAAATGAGGTTTATTTTTTCGAATAAAAATTAAAAATGTTTCCAAAGTCATATTATAAATGAGTTCTCCATTAAAAGTGGGTAAAATAATCTTTTTGAAAAATAAAACCATTAATTCATAAAATTTTATATATTTTTATCTTATAACTATATAAAATTTTAATGAGTATAAAAAAACTTTACTGAATATATAACATATAAATTTTATTGATAACATTAATAATTTTTGATAATTTATGGAGAAAAAAGTGTGTTTGTATATAATAAGATAGTTTTATTATAAATTTAATTTATTTTTTTCAAATGGTTATTTAATTCACATCTACTACTTTTTAACCAAAATATTTATTTTATATTTGTCTATTAGTCATATTTTTATAATTTAGTTAATCATATTCATAAAATACATTCCAACAGCTTGGTGATAACTATAATAATATTTTTAAATTCATATTAATAGTATATTTTAGTTCGTTAAAACATGTCCTACAGAGTTATTTTACATATAAAATGGGAATTTGTATTGTGTATAATACAACCATATATTGTTTTCAAGTATGAAAATATAATATTTGTGTTGCGTGTGGTGAATAGTTAACATGGGGTTTCATATAATTCAATAAAAGAACAGTTTGTAGACATATAAACATTCTATATTTACTGTTTCATGAAATAGAAAATACTATAAGAATAAGTTAACTTGAAAAACATATTTCACAAAATCGATGGGTATCATAGTTTCAGATGTGACATATATAGACCAGAAATTCCCGTGATTGTTTATAAATTCGTGGGAATTTGACGAGTCTACAGTTTCTAACAGCGCTTGATTCCAAGGATTGGTGTGCTTGAAATCAATTTCTGAAGTTTTGTTCTTGTACGTTCAGTAAACATACGTACATGATTTTATGACATCAGAACCGGTTCTCAGAATAGAATTATGAGGGCACCGTTGAACTCACAGTGTCGACAATTGCTTAGTGATACCTTCACCGTAGTTGCGTTTTATCAGGAGTGGAAGATTGTTCTTGGGGGGTTTTAATTAAATTGAATATAGTTAAAGTTTTGACTTTATTTTATTTTTGTGGATGAAACATCCAAGGGCAGGTCATTGGTGGGGTCCACCAACCATAACCTTCCATGAGAGGTTATGGTTGTGGATCTCACCCGCACATAACATCCATTGGGAGTATTATTAGGTGGGGTCCACATGAGCTTTAAACCTCCTCTAAACACCCAAATTAATTTGGTGAAACCCTTCACCTTCCCCCATCATTTAATAAGACATCTCCTCCAATTTTATTAAGTAATGTAACTTTATTAATTCAGAATCATTTGGAATTCTTTGAATTCATTATGCCAACATTATAATATGTGATGTATTATTATGTTGGGGGGTTGGCATAATCCTTGTTCGGAGAATTAAGGAGAGGAACAACCTTTGGGAGAATTGAGGGGACATCATCCTCCAAACAAAGAAGGTGAAGAACGCCCATCACCACCGAAGAACGAGGAGAAATTTCTTATCCCTCTTCAACTGGAGTAAGTAAAGGAAAAACTGCCACCCAAGAGGAAAAACGAAGATGACATCTCTACTCATCTTCCATGAATCCATCCTCCAAGACTTCTTCTTATTCAACCCAATGTCAACAGAACGATGCCCGCTTCCCGCGACTTCGTCAATGAGTGTCAATCTAGGTAGGGGATTTAAGTTTGATTCTCATTTCTGTTCATCGTCATTTGATCTTGTTTATTAAATTTCAAATTTATATCACAAAAACATGGAAGGCTCGGGCTCCACGAACACAGACCGAACGTCTCCCTTTGTTGTTTACGTTCATTGATGAAGGAGGTGGAATAACAACGGTGGCCGGCGTGGGGCTGACCGTGAGTAAACTGGTAACACAGAGCCACTGGGTCGCTAAAAAGGCGCAACATCATCATGCCATGTAGAGGAACGGAGGGCCACGGATGAATTGGGCCACGGTGGATGAAGCACAAATCTGTCGCGTCGTGCCAGAGGAGCGGAACTGCGGCCAAGGCGGGCCACAACAGAGGGTCGTGGCACCATCACGCCACGCTAGTGAAGCGGAACCGTGGCCAGGGAGGGCCGCGATAGAGGGGTGCGGCGCCGTCACACAGTGCTGGAGGTGCAGGAATCGGCTGGCCTCTCGGCCATCCGAACAAGGCGGGACCCCTTGGGTCCCACGGGGGAAAACCGAACCGACACTTTGTGCCGGTTATGAATGTGAAACATGGGGGTTTGTCACCCCCTCCCCACTCGTGGAGAGCCGGGACACGCGGCCTGCCGGGCCGTGCCTCGTGGGCTACCGGGCAAGGCCTTGTGGCTTGAAGGGCCGGCCCACACGGTCGGCCGAGCCATGCCACACCGCAAGCCGTCCCAAGCCACATAGCCAGCCGAGCCGGGCCATATGTCCATCCGAGCCGGGCTACACAGTCAACCAATCCGGCAAGGCCCCCTTCAGGCAGGGCTATACCCACGGGTCGGGACATGCCCAGGGGTCGGGCCTTGCCCACGGGCCAGGCCATGCCTTCTGGCCGAGGTTCCACTTCAAATCGGATCAGACTAACGGAACAGGTCAGACCCTGGTTCAGACCTAGGTCAGGTCAGGTTGGTCTGACTGGGTGGGACGGGACCCGGACCCGTTAGTCCCGACTGCACATTTACGCCCATAACATTGGCTACAAGCATCTAATAGATGAAATGCCTACGACGATGGAAATCATAGAGGGGGGAGGTTCCATTGGAATATCCCACATGGGTTTTGGACACAGTTGGAGTATAGTCAGGTGGGTTTGAACCTAAAAACCAACTGGGCCCTTGGGTCGGAAATGCCATTGACTCACAGACTTGTGGGTCTGATTGACATGCCGTCTGTTGCATTGAGAACCCAATGACGTGGCTGTACATTTAGATACTTCCACGTGAGACATTGTGACACATGGAGTATCATATAGTTGCTTTTGTAGCAGATATTCTTACAGACGAGTGTGTAGAGTGCAGAGACCTAGTAGTTGACATACCTGACGATGGCTTGACCGATTCGACTCTGAGTGATTAAAAAAACCAAGTGGGGAGTGCCAGATATTTGGCAGAAGACCCATGGAAGACGGGGCGCCTAGTAGTTGGAAACAGACCCATGGTACTCGATTAGAGGAGCACCTCTATATGCAATTAGTGGGAGCGCCTGATATTTCGCGGTAGAACCACAGCGGACGGAGCTCCCGGTATTTGGAGGCAGACCCACAGCAGACTGAGCTCTTGGTAGTTTGCAGCAGACCCACGGTATATGATAGGAGGAGTACCTTAGCAGTCCTAGGTTAGTGAGAAGTTCCTCGGTGTCGCATGAATCCCACTATACCCAAAAGAGGAGGAGTTCTCCAGTAGCCTTGGTTTCGATAATGAAAATCCTGGTTTGAGCTGAGTCAATGACCTTTTTGTATTTCTCATGCATGATATGGGTTACTTGACAACTTATGTATATGTATGGTAATTTTCTTAATTAATGGTTATCCATTGAGTTTATTACTTTGTGGTTTATCCTTGTTGGATTTTGTGAGACCTTGAGGGTCTCGGGGTCCCAAATGAGTATCATTATACTCACCCCTGCATGGGCTATGCCCATGCCTCATTGTGTTGGATGCAGACGATGGACAACGCTGACCTAGGCGGAGTGTACGAGGACTGGACGATACACATAGGTTGACCTCACGAGGAGATGGTACCCGGAGGAGACAGATGGACGTGGAGCGTTGATGAGGCTATATGTACATACACTTTATGTAGGATCTGAGGTGGATGATCCAAGAGGTTCTAGACACCTTCCAGCTGTTTGTCTTTTAGTTGTACCTATCTCTTCTTTTCCATGTACTTTACTGTTGGGATTGTATTTTCGGCCCCCTTTTACATTCCTATATATCTTTTGTTATACAGTTTTTACTTAGAGTTTGATTCTGGTTGTACTCTGGTTGTGTGTGTATACATTTATAAAGGCAATTCCATCCTATTTATATAGATTTACACATGTGATTCTAGTCTCCAGCCTTTGACTATGAATGGTGGGCTTGGGGTAGTGACGACACATGCGCTGGGGGACGGGTCATGACCAATTGTTATCAGAGTCAGTTATACCGCAGAGCGTAGGACTCTGATATTTTCATTTGTGTGAAGCAATAGTTTTTATGGTATAGAGTGTGGTTTTCAATTCCTGGAGTCCAGTGTTGGTGCGGTGGCCGACATATCCATACACTAGAACCCTAACTACTGATTTCCGAATTATTACATGAAAAAACTAATTGCGTGTTTGTTTTCTAAAGTTTTCATTGTGTCAGCTCAAACTAGGTCAGCTCACCAGGTATATTTTTGGACCATGTCACATTTGTTCATCTAGTATTCCTCCATGAGAATGAATTGTAAGTGGACGGATAGTTGTATGAACTGACAGTCTTCTGAGCGACAAGGCTTTGGTGCAAGGCCCCTTTCTAGTTGAGGCACCTGCGGAGGCAGCAGCGGAGTCACCATTGATACCACCACCCATTAGGCCACTGATGCCACCAGCCCTGGAAAAAGATGATGCACACCGCTTGGGCACATTACACAAGTTCCAGTGCTAGAGGCTTCCCAGGTTCTAGGGAGAGACGGACCCACATGCAGCTTAGGATTGGCTGCAGGCTGTGGCAAGAGTCTTCAGGCTAGTAGGGACACAAGCAGACAGCATGGTGATCCTTGTTTCCAGCCTCCTTCAGGCAGCAGCAGGTAGATGGTGGATCCTAATTTTCTAGATTCATAATGAGGGGACACTTATATGGGATGATTTTGAGATCCTGTTTCGGGCAGAGTTTGTACCATCAAATCTTCGAGCAGTGCGGATACAGGAGATACATCATCTGCAGCAGGGCAGCATGATAGTAGCGCAGTACTCAGCGAGGTTCACTGACCTCTCGCACTACTCCATGGATATGGTACAAGACCCATTCATTAGAGACAAGATCTTTGTGAAGGAACTCAGTCGAGAGATAAGAGCCTCGATGATCTCCCACATCATCCCGAAGTATATGGGGTAGTTGGAGTGAGCCCTCTTAGTGTAATGTTTCCTTGCTGAGTAGTCTCCCACAGCGAGACCCACCACTATTCAACTTGTATTGGAGTCTTCTATAGTTGGACATAGACAAATTAGATAGAGGTCCAAAAAAAAAGACCTACTAGTGGTCAACCACATGAATCATGATCAGTTTTAAAGGGCACCCAGAGTAGAGACAGAGCCAAACATGCCTGGAGCAGACAGTGTTACTCCTGCGGCAGGCTTGGTCACATGGATCGTGACTGTTTGACCTACCACTATGATGA
Source organism: Viscum album (assembly GCA_963277665.1). Classification (NCBI taxonomy): domain Eukaryota; kingdom Viridiplantae; phylum Streptophyta; class Magnoliopsida; order Santalales; family Viscaceae; genus Viscum; species Viscum album. The sequence continues at coordinate 705,214,285 of OY728157.1, read as the reverse complement.
TCAGAAGACAGTTGAGGGACCATTCAGTATGAGGCATAGGTGTGATAGAGGTTGTCTATAGGGCGTAGGCAGACGTGTAAGAGGAGATGGATGTACAACTAGCAGTGGACGGCGTTATGAGGTGCTACCACCACCACAACCTAGAGGTCCAACCTGACCATAGGGAGCATGTCAACAAGGTAGAGCACAACATCAAGAAGCTGAGGCCTACGATCACGGTGCTTTGGAGATGATTCGAGGTATGATTTGTGTCTATTCAACCTTATCTAGAGTTCTTATAGACACGGTTTCTAGTCACTCTTTGATTGCCCCTTCCCCCATTCGGAACATGGAGATTCTGAATGAGTTGTTTCTTTAATCCTTACGGCTAGAGACTTTTACTAGAGCTGACTTGATGATTACTCATTGGTTCCGGTAGTTTGATCATACTCCTAGAGACGAGAGCTTCAGCTGGGATCTCCTCGTAGCGGCGTCGAGGCCTTACGATGTCATATTGGGGAAGGACTGGTTATCTACAGTCAATTCTCAGATAGACGGTATTAGGCGCAAATTGAGGTGTGTCCTCATGGATGGGACTTGGTTTAACTTCATCTGCGAGAAGGGAACCATTTCAGTACAGTACTGACTTACTTGGAGAAGGGTGCAACCGATCACTCACTCGTTGGCTTTCTACACCCTCAGAGCAGTAGATGCGGAGAGTTTGACTTATCCTGTATTGGTGGACCAGTACTCAGATGATTTCACTAATGATGTTCCAGGACAACCGCTTCACAGAGAGGTGGAATTGTACATTGACTTATACCCTAGGATGACCCAGATATTTACTCCAGAAAATTAGATGGCTCCCGCTGAGCATCGTGAGATGAGGGTACAACTAGAGGTATTTCAGGGGAAGTCATTAATCCAGCCTAGTGCTTTTCCCTAGGTAGCCCTGATTTTGTACGCCAAGAAATCAATTGGGAGTTTGAGGCTCTGTGTTGACTATCATCACCTGAACCAAGTGACCATGAAGAACAATTACCCGCTCCCGAGGATTGAAGACCTATTTGATCACCTCAAGGCATCACGATGGTTCTTAAAGATAGACCTCATATCATCCTATCATCAGCTCAGATTTTGAGATGAGGATGTGAAAAAGACGACCTTTAGGTGTCGTTACAACCACTACAAGTACTTGGTTATGCCCTTCAGCATAACCAACACTCCATAAGTGTTCATGAGTCTCATAAAAAGGATATTTCAGACTTAACTCAATTGATTTGTTGTAGTCTTCATCAGACACATTCTGATTTACTTGACTACTGAGGTGAAGCATGCCTACCATTTGTAGGTAGTATTGGACACACTCCAAGAGAACCATATTTATGGTAACCTCTCCATGTTCTAGTTTTAGATTCAAGAATTTCAATTCTTGTTACATGTCATCTCGGAGGCTGGAGTTGTAGTAGAACCAGCAAAGATAGAGGTGGTAGATGTGTGGGAGCCACCAATAAGTGTGATGGAGGTACGAAGTTTGTTGGGTTTGGCTGGAAAATACTGCATATTTGTTCCAGATTTCTTCAGAGTTGCAGCATCGATTTCAGCATTGATGAAGATGAGGCAACCCTTCATGTGGTTGGAGAGATGCCAACAAATCCTTCAAGATCTGAGGTAGAGGCAGACTAGTGCCCCCATCATGAGGCTTCCCGAGTAAGGCGTAGGTGTATGTAGTCTACTGTGATGCATCAGCGACTAGACTCAGGTGTGTCCTTATACAAGAGAGAGCAGTGATGGTGTTTGGTTCACGGTAGCTAAGACAGCATGAGAAAAACTATGCTACCCATGACCTAGAGTTAGCAGCAGTGGTCTTCACCTTGAATGTATGGCAGTACTATTTGATGGGTGAACGATTTACCATGTAATCTGATCACAAGAGTCTCAGGTATATCTTCTCCAGAATGAACTAATCCTGAGACAGTGGTGGTGGATTGTGTTCTTGTTTGACTATAACTTTGTGATAGTCTATACTCCTGGTAAGGGGAACATTGTTGTAGATGCTCTCAGTAGGAGGACTAGTATACAGCTTCTAGGAGTGGTGAATGAAAAGCTGGCTACCCTGTAGATATCCATTGTGTATAGAGATGGAGCAGCTATCTTCAGTCTCTTACTATACTTCCCCTGTTCTTCAACGAGTCAGGGTGGCAAAGCTTGGGGATGCTGACTGTGAGTTGCGATGTTCTCAAATAGCCACAGGGCATCATGATGGATTTTATGAAGGTGGGAAGCATGCCATCCTCTTCAGAGGACGTACCATGGTACCATTTTCACTTCAGGGGGAAGTGTTGGGGGGGGGGGGGGGTTCCACATTTCCCCTCTAGAGGTACATCCAAGAGTGGCGAAGATGTACCCAGACCTTCGACGACAGTACCAGTGTCCAGGTATGAATAAGGGAGTAGTGGAGTTTTTCTCACAGTTCCTCACTTGTCAGGAAGTGAAGGCAGAGCACTAGTTACCAGCAAGCTTGGTTCAGCCCTTATAGGTAACAGAGTAGAAGTGGGATGGGATATACAAGGACATTGTGATGGATCTTACATTTACATCCAAGGGTCACGAATTGATTTGGGTGATTGTCGACCAACTCACTAAGTCGTCCCACTTCATTATGATCAGAGATTAGGGATCCGTAGAGAGCATTGGACGCCTCTATGTGCAGGAGATTGTGAATTAAAATGGAGTATCTTCTCCTATATTTTCTTATCGATACACACATTTTAATTCCCGGCTATGGAAGTGGTTGTAGGAGGATTTAGGGACACAACATTTCTTGAGCACTGGCATCCATCCTCAAAAAAATGGTCATACCCAGAGAACCATCCTGACCATCTAGGACATGCTCCGTACATGTTTCCTCAATTTCGGCTTCAACTAGAAGGATCACTTGAATTTGGTAGGATTTTCCTACAATACAAGCTATCACTCCACCATCAGTACAGTACCTTTTGAGACCATGTACGAGTGACCTTGCAGATCACCGCTGTGCTAGATAGCCCCAGGGGAGTTAGCCCTTGTGGGACCAGACATATTACGGGCTACCACAGAGAAGGTGCAGATCATCCAGGAGAAGATGAAGACTGCATAGTGTAGGCAGAAGTCGTATGCTGATAGGAGATGGAGACCTCTGGAGTTCAAGGATGGCGACCACATCATCTTACGGGTGTCACCTCGACGAGGTCTATGAAGATTTGGCCGAGACAACAAGCTATCTCTGAGATTCATTGGACCTTTCCAGGTCCTCAGTAGAGTAGGCAAGGTGGAATACCACTTAGCTCTTCTACCTCAGTTGCACCAGGTTCATAACGTCTTCCACACATCTTAGCTAAGTACATACGTGCATGACCCTTGTCACATCATCTACCATGGGGAGATGGACATTGATGATGAGGACACTTTCACGGAGGTCCCAGTGGAGATTGAGGATCGATAGGAGAAGGTCCTATGATGAAGTTTGATACCTCTAGTGCTTGTTCACGGGCAGCACCGGAACCTCTAGGAGAGAACATGGGAGTAGGATGCTCAAATGCATGCTCAGTACCATTATGTTTTCCCTTAGTATGATTTATATCTTACCGGGATGTAAATCCCTGAGGTGGGGAGAAGGTAATGACCCGAAATTCCAACGAAATGTTTTTTAATGCATGTGAACTTTTTGAGTCTGTGTTTTCTGACGGCGCTTGATTCTGAGGCCCGGTGTTCCCAGTATCAATTTCTAAAGTTTTGTTTAGGTATGTTCAGTAAACATACGTATGTGATTTTATATCTTCAGAAATAGTTCTCGGAATCAAATTCGGATGGCACCGCTGAACTCACAGCATTGACAATTTCATAGTGAGACATTCACTGCAGTTTCATTTCATCAAGAGTGAAAAATAGTTATAGGGGGTTTTTAATTAAATGGATTAGTGTTAATGATTTAACATTATTTCATTTTTGTTGGTTGAAACCTCCAAGGGGAGGTTAGTGGTGGGGGACACCACACCATAACCTCCCATTAGAGGTTATGGTTGTGGGGCCCACCCAAACAAAACCTTTCTTGGGAGGATGTTATGGTGGGGGGGGGGGACCACCCGCACATAACCTCCCTTGGGAGGATTATTAGTTGGGGCCCACATGAGCTTTCAACCTCCTCTAAACCCCCAAAATAAAATGGTGAAACCCTTCACCTTCCACCATCATTTAATGAGACAACTCCTCCAGTTTAAGTAAGTAATGTAACTTAATTAATTTGGAATCATTTTGAATTCATTGAATTCATTATGACAACATTATAATATGTGATGTATTAATATGGTGTGGGGGGGGGGGAAATCATTGTTGGGATAATTAAGGAGAATAAGGGCCTTTGGGAGAATTGAGATGACTTCATCCTCTCAACAAATAATGCAATGAATTCCTGTCACCACCGAAGAATGACGAGCACCATCTTCTCCTTCTTCAACCAGAGAAAGTAGATGAAACACTGCCACCCAGGAAGAATGCCGATGACGTCCACTCATCTCGTCATCACCGAATCCTTCTTCCTCGACTTCTTTGTCTTCTACCCGACCTCAACGGAATGTCGTCTGCTTCCCACGACATTGTCAACGAGCTACAATCGAGGTAGGGGATTTAATTAGGATTCTAATTTCCGTTATTTGTTGTTAGATCTTGGTTATTAATTTTCTAATTGACATCTCAATAACCTGGAAGGCTCGGGCCGAACGAACATGGCCTTACCGTCTCCCTTTGTTATTTACATTCATTGACGACGAAGGTGGAACAACAACGGTGGGCGGCATTAGGATGGCCTCGAATAATCCTATGATACAAGGTCGTCGGGTCACCGAAAAGGTGTTGGATCATCATTACGAATGGAAGAAATGAGTTTCGCGGCCATGTCGGGATGCGGTTGAGGAAGCACAACGTCGTCGTGCCATGCCGGTGGAGCAGAACCACGACCATGGCAGGCCACAGAAGAGGGATGTGGTGATCGCTGTGATGGTGATGCGGAACATCAGCCGGGATGGTACATGGTCTAGGGTTGTGGAACCTTCGCACCACGCCGGTGGTGCGGGAACCGTCTACCCGCTCGGAAAGCTGGACAATGCGGGACCCCTCAAGTCCCGCGGGGGAAAACTGAATCGACGCTTAGAAACAGTTCCAAACGAGAAACTGGGGGCGGGCCACCCCCCTCACCACGTTTGGGCAGTCAGGATGGGCTGCATGGCCATCCACGCTGGGCTTCCTAGTCCATCCTAGTCAGGCCCCATGTCCAGCTAACTGGGTCGGGCCCCCTACGGGCAGGGCCCCACCCACGAGTCGGGCGCGCCCACGGGCCGGGCCGCGCCTTCGGTTCGGGTCATCCTTTCAGGTCGGGCTTCCCCTTTGGACCGGTTCGTACTCACGGACCAGGGTATACCCTAGTCTAGACCCGGTTCTGGTTGGGTCGGTCCGATGGGGTGGGACCGGACCCGGACCCGTCAGACCCGAAAACACCTTTACGCCCATAACTTGGGCTAAAAGCATTCGATTGACGAACCGCCTACAGAGATAGATATATTACAGTGAGACGATTCCTTTGGCATATACCACAGGAGTCTTGGACACAATTGTAGTACGATCAGGATGGTTTGAACCTAAAATCCAATAGGGCCCCTGGGATGGAAATACCAATAACTCACAGACCGGGCGTCCGATTGACGCGCCGTATGTTGTGTTGAAACCTCTATCATGTGGAAGTCCATTGATATACATCCACGTGAGGCTTCATGACACATGGAGTATCGACCAGTAGCTTATGGAGTGGATACTCTTAGAGATCAGCATGCAGAGTGCGGAGACCCAGTCGCTAATAGACTTGACGATTGCTTGACCGATACGACTCGGAGTGATTCGGAAAGCCCAGTGGGGAGGGCATGGTATTTGGCAGTAGACCCATGGTGGAAAGAGTGCCTGTTAGTTGGCAGCATACCTGCGGTACTTGATAGGAGGAGTACCTCTACAGGTTATTAAGGGGAGATCCCGGTGTTTGGCGGTAGACCCACAATGGACCGAGCGCCTTGTAGTTGGCAGAAGATCCGCGGTACTCGATAGGAGGAGTACCTCAACAGTACAAGGTTAGTGAGAAGAGCCTCGGTGTCGCGATAGGAAAACTGTAACTGACAGAGGAGGAGTTCTCCAGTACTCTTGGTTTCGATAATGAAAATCTTGATTTGATCTAAGTCAATGACCTTGTGTTTTCCTGATGATTGAGATGGGTTATTTGATAACATAGGTATATGTATGGGCATATACCCATGTAATGGTTAACTATTGATTTCATACATTTTGGTTTATTGTAACACACCAGGTAAATAATTAATATTACATTTACATATTTATCCATTTTTTTGAATAAAATATTAATGTTACTTTAAAGTGAATGCTATGCTCGAGGGCGTACCCAATACGCAACAATGAGTTTCTTTGAAATATTATGTTTCATTCTAATAATACACTACTAAAAACTCTGGCTATAGCCACGGTTTAGAACTGTGGCTATAGGACCTCAAACCATGGCTATAGGTAATAGAAATGGTTCGAGGAACCGTGGTTGTGTTTGGCATGGCTATAGGCCTAGACCTATAGCCACGCTTCCAAACTGTGGCTTTAAATCTATAGCCACGGTTTCAACTGTGGAATTAGGTATAGATCCATGGTTCAAACCGTGGCTGTATACCTACAGCCACGGTTTCAACCGTGGATATACTAAAGGCCATACAGAATATATTCCCACAGTTTTAAACCGTGGCATTATGTATATAGCCACTGTTAAAAACCGTGGCAATAAACCAATAACCAAGGTTTAAAACCGTGGCTATAGGGTGTCCAAATACAAAACAAATACCCCCTGGACACCCCTTGGACACACCCTGGACACCCCCCCTACCACCCCTTCCAGTCCCCCACTACCACGCCCCTGCCAGTCCCCCCTGCCAGTCCTCCCTGCCCCCTGCTTGTCCCCCTACCAGCACCCCCCTGCTTGTTCCCCTGCCAGCCCCCCTGCCCCCTGCCATCCCCCCCCCCTTTGCCCCATGCTTGTCCCCCTGTCAGCCCCCCTGCCCCATGCATGTCCCCCTGCCAGCCCCCCCTGCCAGCCCCCCTGCCCCCTGCTAGTCCCCCCCGCCAGCCCCAGCCCCTGCCCCCTACCAGTCCCCCCTGCCTGGACACCCCTCCACCCTGCTTGTCCCCCCTTACCACCCCCTTCCAGTCCCCCCTTCCCCCTGACACCCCCTGCTAGTCCCCCCTGCCCCCTGCTAGTCCCCCCTGCCACCCCCCTGCTTGTCCCCCTGCCAGCCCCCACCCTGCCACCCCCCTGCCAGCCCCCCTTCCCTTGCCATCCCCCCCTGCCCCTGCCAGCCCCCAGCCCCCTTCTTGCACCCCTTCCCGCCCCCTGCCCCTGCTTGTCCCCCTGCCACCCCCCCCCCATGCCCCCTGCTTGTCCCCCTGCCAGCCCCCATGCCCCCTGCTTGTCCCCCTGCCAGCCCCCCCTGCCCCCTCCTTGTCCCCCTGCCAGCCCCCCCTGCTTGTCCCCCTGCCAGCTCCCCCCAGCCCACTGCGAGCCCCCCCTGCCCCCTGCCCCCTGCCAGCCCCCCTGCCCCTGCTAGTCCCCCTGCCCCCTGCTAGGACCCCTGCCCCCTGCTAGGCCCCTGTCAGTCCCCTGCTAGTCCCCCTGCCCCCTGATCTGATAACCAAGTTTATCTGATCTGATAACCACAAAATCTTCATCACTGCCAGATTCAGGTTTAACATGTACCAATTCACCAATTCTGACTTGTTTAGCATCATGAGATAAGACAGCAAAATACTGAACTACATTAGATTTACAGACCATGTTTAGCACCCCTCCCCCCTGCTGGACACCCCCTACCTGGACAACACCCCCCCTCCCTGGACAGCACCCCCATCCCTCCCCCCTGGACACTGGACTCCCCCTGCATATTTACCCATGCTGGACACTGGACCCTTACTCCCCCCACCCCTACCATCCCCCTTGTACCCCAGCTGGACACAGGACTCCCCCCTTGAAACTAGTTCTTGGGATGCCCAAATCATATTTACCCCTATTGGACACTGGACTCCCCCCTGGACACTGGACTCCCCCTGCATATTTACCCATGCTGGACATTGGCCCCATACTATAGGTTTTTAGTAGGACCACCCCATAGTAGGACTTGGGAAACACTTGAAACCAAATTCAGAAGTAGCCATATATGAGTAATCTAGAACATACATATAATCAGTCTGGAAAATTAAACAGAATAAACTATAAAATGTTTATGGAAATAAAATAAAACATATTTGAAATTGGAAAACATTACCAGAAAAACTTTTTATCAACTAAACAAACTGCTTGGTAAAATCATGGTCACACATGCTCATCCTCAGATAAAATCTGCTTGCATTTCATGTAGTACTACATTAAACAAAACATTAGAATTATGATATGAAATAGAGTTACCAGATTTTATAGCACCGTGCTCACTATCTATAGGTGGTGAAATAGTTATACCTGGTGCCTGTGAAGTATCTGTGGGATGTTTTATGATAATTTCAAGATCTGGACAGCACTGCATTTTCTCTATAGACATTCATAACCTGCATGGGCTTAGGTTTCTGGACAGCCCTTTTGCACCCCCCTTGCAACCCCCTGGACAGCCCCCTTGAACACCCCCTGCTGGACAGCCCCTCCCCCCTGCTGGACAGCCCTCCCCCCTGCTGGACACCCCTCCCCCATGCTGGACAGCCCTCCCCCCTGCTGGACACCCCTCCCCCCTGGAGGACAGCCTCTCCCCCCTACTGGACAGCCCTCCCCCTGTTGGACACCCCTCCCCCCTGCCGGATAGCCCGTGACAGCCCGCCCCCCTGCCAGACAGCCCGCCCCCCTACTGGACAGCTCTGCCCCCTGCCTGGACACCCCTCCCCCCTGCTGGACATCCCTCCCCCCCACCAGCCCCCAATCCCAGTCCCCAGCCCCCACCACCACCCCCCCACCACCCCCCAACCCCATCCCCCCCCCCCAACCCCAGCCCCCAGCCCCCTGCCCCCCACCAGCCCCCTGCCCCCTGCCAGTCCCCCCTGCCAGTCCCCCCCTGCACCCTGCCAGTCCCATGCTAGTCCCCCTACCCCTGGACACCACCATGACCCCCTAAAATAAGTGAGTTGGAACAAGAATTTAGAAGAGGGCTTCAAATGTTAAGGGGTCTGGTTTAATTGGTTAGAATTGGGTGAGGTTTGGAATGGTATTAAAGTGGGATTCCTGGTGGAAAATGTGGGGTTGGTGGCTTAGAAGTTGAGAGGTGGGTAGGCCTGATTGTGGGTCATGTTGTAGATGGGTTGCCTAGGTGGATTGTAAAATGGTGGGGGACTGGGAAGGAGTTCATAGTGGCTAAATTGAAGTGGGATCTTAGAATTGTAGTAGGGCTTGAGTTTGGATTTTTTAGTGAGAGTGGAAATGGCCCTGGAATAACTGGTTTGATTTTTGTGGGTTGGCCATGGGATTTTTATAGTGCATCAAAAAATAGTCACTAGTAGGGCATGGTTTTCTGTGAAATTCAGTCAAACGGTTGTGGGAACCATAAATCCTCCCTATTGAAAAAGAGTTGGCAATACCGTAAAAATTCCAAAAAAGAAACTTTTTGTGAACCTGGTTTTGGAGTTAGAACTGCATTTTTCCTTTTCATTAGAGCATTTATTTCTAAAATACCTTCTAATGTCATGAACATTGTTATTATTAGTGTTCTGTTCCTCTTCATTGTTAGGTATGACAGAGTTCTTCTTTATTGGTTCATTTCTTGAAGCATTCTTAATTGAGTTTGTAATGTTCATGTTATATAGCATCAACGAAATGGTATTTTGAATAGATGACATGGATACAAGCTGTTCATAATAGTTCATATTATCTACAGATTTAGCACCAACAAAAGTTAAATTAATAGAATGAAGAGTAGGTGTACCTGGGTGCTTTGAATCATCTATATTATGCATCTTGATAGCGTACAGATCTAATGGAAGTGGCCTCTGCCCGATGTGTTCAAAATGTTCCTTCATTTGCGTGGGGTCTTGTACAGAGGTTGTGCTTACTTTTGTATGTTTTATAGGTTCCAGTGTCAAGGTACCCTGTTTATCAATGTTAGTGTGTTTTGTTTGTGCCTTAGCCTAAAGAGACTTTAGACTAATATGAGGATTCCTACATTTTATAGGACAACCAGTGGTATGAATGACGTTTAGATTAGTGGAGAGTTTTCTGGTTTTTATAGCAGTGCCAGTGGAATCCAGAGTTTTAGAGTCATAGGTGTAGTGATCAAGGGAAAAAGAACCTAAACCATTTGTCTGATTGTTTGACTCATTTATTATCTCTTGGTTTGGTGTGAAATTCAGTCAAAAGCAGACATTGAATTTCCATCACAACAGGCTGATCCGGTTCAGATGACATGTGCAGAGGATGATGATGATCTGGTTCGGACAACATGTGAAGAGGATGAGGAAAAAGAATAATTACCGAACAAATATTATGTGATACATGTACAATAAAATATGCCAAACAATTCCAAACCAATGTTTTCAGTTGAATTGAGCCTTTGTACCACCTGCTATGCACGTTTTGTGGAAAGATGGATGAGAGGCAGCGCTGAGAGGAGATATAGTTTAGGAATGAGGAAATACGAAAAATTAGAGCTAACCATTCAATGTTTCTCTAAGGAGGAGTAACCGCTGCAGGGTGTCGTCCTGGAGCAGGGCCAAATCACGGCGTGATCGCGGCGTGACCGTGGCGTGACTGCAGCGTGACCGTGGTGTGACCGCGGCGTGACCGCAGCGTGACCGCGGCGTGACCTCAGCGTGACCACAACGTGTTGGCCCGGTCCAGCGACATCTGTGGGGCAACATCTTCCAGTTAGTTTCAAATAGGATGATATGGGTATGTGTAGACTACCAGTCCCCTCCCCCATGTCTGGACACCCCCCTGTCTGGACACCCCCCCCCCCCTATCTGGACACCCCCCCCCCTGTCTGGTCAGATTCTCACTTGCACTTTTACTATTGATGGTACTCGTATTTACTACTCGTTTGTTTATGATAAGAATAAATACCAAGAATGGATAATTCTTTGGAATGACTTATCTTATTTAGGAACTAACACGAATGCCCCCTGGTTTCTTATGGGAGACTTTAATGCTATTCTTAATTCTAGTGAAAAAATTGGCCCATCTCACGCCACTATCTCCACAAGAGAATATAAAGCCTCGATCACGGGAAACAATCTTATTGAAATTAATCTCACTGCTGCGAAATGCACCTGGTATAGAAGACATCACAATAAAGTGGTTGCTTCCAAATTGGACAGAGCCTTTATGAATGTTCTGGCTGTAGATAAATAGGACACTATCTCTAGCATCACTCATCACAGACTGAACTCTGATCATCAACCTATCCTGGTAAACATTTCCTCCAAAGACATGAAACCTAGGTTACCCTTCCACTTCAATAATGTGAAGTTCTCTGATGAAGAATGAAATCATGTCATCCAAAACGCGTAGTCCTCAATATCTCATACCAATAATGCTTTTACTTAAAACCTCAAACTAAAACACCTCAAACAGACTCTCAAATCTTGGTGTAACACCAAAGCCAAACAATGGAATGCGGTTCGCATTTCAGTTACTTCATATGGTACATAGCATGAGGTTTGGCTGGATCAAGCTTATAATTGGACAAGACAGTTCTAGACTCAGATGTTTCAGCTCTTGTAACTTATTGTTGTGGATGTAGATCACTTTAAATCTACTCTACCAAATGTCATTAAGTTTTTAAGGGAGATTATTATTGAAGAAGTATTTGGCGACTTAGAACCAAATATTGAACATGAAACCCTCCTTCACCCACCCCTGCACCCACCCTCCCCCTTGCACCCCTTTTTCACCCACACTACCCCCCCACCCCTACTATCTCCACCCCGCTACACCCCCACCCTACTAAACCCACCATATCCCCTGCCCCACCTACACCCCCACTACCCCCACTACTGTCCCCACCCCACTGATATGATTAGAATCGATATAAAGTAACTAATGGGTCCCTATCCAAACTAACCCTGCTATTCCCCCCTACCCCCTGCTAGTCCCCCCTTCCAGCCCCCCCTACCCCCTGCTAGTCCTCATCCATAGGTGTAGCCTGTGAGTTTATACTCTTCAAGCCCCCTAAAGATATTAGTTCCATATCACTAAAACATAATTCTCAACCATGAAGACAAGAAATAAAATACATATTGGAATATATATATATTTTTGCTACAATCAAAGTATTATTGTTCAAAGATTAATTGGAATTTGATGCAGGCCAGAAAAGAGAAGAATAAGAAAAAAAAGTGAAACGTCATAAGGCAGTGGAATTAATTGAAAAATATATAGTTTTTTAATACCGAAAACACTGTATCCTATTAGCTTGACACGCTCACCATATTCCAAAGATAAATACAACTCAAAGATGAATAGATTGATCATAGATAACTCAATATGACTTGAAAGAAAAATATAGACACAAAAAACACAACAAACCGCAATAGAGATAAATGATATAGAATTCTTGACAAAGTTAATAAGTTTATGAAATTATAGAGGAATAAGTATTTACCTGAATCAATAGAGATTCAAATTATAGAGAACTGAGTATTTCACCTAAGACACTAAGAGTGATGATACAAAAATCTTGATAGGGTTAATAAATATAGAAATTATAGAGGATGAAGTATTTACCTGAATCAATAGAAATGCAAATTATAGAGAACTGATTAACAATTTTTTGCTGGAAGTTCCTCTACACATTTCCTAGTTGTGGCTATGCTTCATCCACTGTTCCTACTTCTCGAAGTTCCTCTACTTGTTCCAAGAGGATCTTGATTTTTTCTATAGCACATATTTCTGGACTCCCACTGCATATTTATCCCTGATGGACACTGGAACCCTACTGGACACTAGACCCATACTCTCCCCCCACCCCCTACCAGCCCCCTTGTACCCCTGCTGGACATTGGACTCCCCCCTGGAATCTAGTTCTCGGGATGCCCAAATCATATTTACCCCTACTGGACACTAGTCTCCCCCCTGGACACTGGACTCCCCCTGCATATTTACCCCTGCTGGACATCATTAATATAGAAAAATGGAACTATTGTTAAAATATACAATGATATTGTCAATTTAAAAGACAAACTAAAAATAGAAAGCTTGTTCTGTTTTAATTAATTCAACTACAACAATAAAAAATCACACCCAATCAAACAAAACCTAACAATGTATGTATAAACAGCGAAAGGAAATCTCTGTGGTAGAATAAAAATGATCTGCATCATCCAATGTACAGAACTCTGGTGGGTACGATCAATCATAGAACGTCTCATCTGCAATAAGTAAAAATCAGAATCCTCTAGTGAACAATTGTTATTATAATTCATTTACAAAAACTGTAACAGCAATGATATACATTATTTTCATACCATTATTCCCTTCGACATTATAATCAATCATCTTAATCGTCATCAAAATCAATATTCTGCATGAAAACAATCAGAAACAGAGTTAAGATTAGAAATAGTTACCAGATTTTATAGCATAGTGCTCACTATCTATAGGTGGTGAAATAGTTATACCTGACCTGTGAAGTATCTGTGGGATGTTTTATGATATTTTCCAGATCTGTACAGCAGTGCATTTTCTCTATAGAGACATTCATAACCTGCATGGGCTTAGGTTCCTATATCGATATTGTGGTACCATGTTCAACTGATTTGGGTTCCACGAAAGCAGTATTACAGGGCTTATTTAGTGTCTCGGCATACCCAGAATTGGCAGGATTGCTAATAGTATTAGTGTGAGTTGGGATAGCAAAAATTGGTTCATCATCTTATATTTTGATATCATTCTTTAGTCTAATAGATGTGTCATTATTAGCAGGTTGTATTATTGAATCCTTAAGGATTGAAATTGTAGGTTTCATATTACGGAACATCATAGAAATAGTATTATCACTACTAAAAGAAAGATGAGACCAATCATAAAAGGCATTTGTAGCAGTGGAGAACCGTAGTTTAGTAGTCATTCTCATTCCCAATAAGATATAGTAAATATTAATGATATTTATCAAAAAATAAATGTAATCGGATGCATGGAAATCGTCATACATTACCAATACAAACATACAATTAAAATCAAAAGTGAGTCTCAATATCAGTATCATCAAAATCATGATAACCCTCATCCACACCTCCTACAGAAACACCATCACCACCTCTCACACCACCAACATCATCATCGGCATCGACATCTCCATCCGAACCAGCACCAGCACCGGGTCCAGCACTAGGTCCAGCTCCGGCTCCAACAGAAGAATCTACATTAGCAGAACACATCGACATCAAAAAGGCATCAACCGTTGCAGCTTCTTCTGGTGGAAGTGTAGAAGAAAGGGAAGACATAAACTTCATCATATTTGCAGTTATCGCCTGTTCTGATTTTTGTCTTGCTTCTTTGATTGCGGCATTCATTTGTTCCACTGTGACAAAACCAGAACCGGTACTCGAAGAAAGGTTAGTAGACCAGTATCGAGATGGTAGAATATTCTTCCCAGGTCGACAACACACTCTACAATGATGCTCAACTCCTAATACCTGATGTAGATGATCGTTTGGGCCCAAATTGTCAGGTTCTTTTTCTTCCAATGCCTCTAAATTATTCTGTTGATTGATATATAACATAAATTAAATTGATAAAATAATATACGGAATTAAATTCATTAAAAAACAAAGAAATTGAAATATACTTACAATTGGCTTCTCGGTGTCAGGATTTGGCACAATACCATCTTTCTTTTTCTGGCTTGTACAAAAAAAAGTTGAGAAAGGAACGCGACCCTCAATATTCGAATCATTTTTCTGGAAAAAAACAAAGAAATAAATCCCAATTGGATGTTAAAAAAATTACACAAAACAAATCTAAATATTTTAAATGTTAAATTACCTGTGTTTACTCATGATCTGGTAATGATGTGTGTCCGCGATTATAAATGTGTTTCATTGCACTCTTGTTTCTTTATTTCTATTTGATTTCTCCTATATACAAATAATTATATAAATTCATTAACATAAATAAAACAAGTAAATTAAAATCCTTTTGAAATAAATAAATGAATATATATATATAAATTTAACAAACACCTTAAACGCTGAACTCTTCCAATAGTTGATCATCTCTTTATATTGTGATATTGGGCAATATTGAATCACCGGTACTTCTTCAATCTCTGTACCAACTCTCTTTTTCCACCCAAGATATAAATCATACTTTTAGGCTCGCCACATTTCACCTAAATCCATTATCATTGCAGCCTTTGCATTTTTCCCATCGGGAAAATTATATCGAAGCTGCAATGGGCATAATATTTGTTATGAAAATATTATAAATTTATATATATATAAAAGGTGATTAACATTACTTATCCAAATCTCTGCCCAGGCATTGTCCTTTATTTCTTGTCCAACTTCCTTCCAACTTATCGGTTGAACCGGAATGATATTGTTGTGTCTAGCAAGTGTTCCCATAAAACATTTACATTCCGTGCCATTTTTATTAATTATAGCATTGTCCTCATTGTAATCAACTATGATTTGTGTGTTCCAATTCCAAACCTCGCGCATTTTTGTGCGGCCTCGTCGTCTGGTAGAGGCTAGAGCTAATCATGAAACCAAAATAAAAGAAAATAATATATATGAATTTATCATTAATCAGTAACAGTAATGCTTAAACAAAAACCAGTAGATGGGGGATCTGCTGACCCCTGAAGTGCTGCGTCTGGAGGGGGGGCAGCATCCATGGTAGGTGAGATATCTATAGGAGTACTATGTATAGTAGATGCAATGTGTACTGATGGAGGCAGAAAAACCGATGGATAACCCTATACAGATGAGGGTGGATATGGATATGGATATGGAGGTGGGATATATGGGGGCACAGTACCCTGTACAGTGGATGGTGGGAATGGAAACTGAGGGATGGGAGTTTGAGAACTACCATCCGATGTGGGTGCGGGAAAAAAGGGATACGGAAAAGGTGGGTATGGATAATATGGAGGTGGAATAATCGGAGGATGGCCTCCTGGTGTCTCAAGCGGCGTAGTAGTAGGCTGACATGTAGAATCAGTGCCCCCCGCCACAGTATCATCCTCAGTGGCATAATCCAAGCGTCTCCTCGACGATGCGGTCTAAAATAACATAGATGACAAAATAAAAGGAATGATAACAAGATAAATAATATGAAAGACCATAATATTCAAACATAATTTGTACTTACATTGTTTCCAGGAGGAGACCTACGTTGTTCGTTTCTCAATATTCTTCTACTCCTTCTACTACCATCATAATCCGACATTTTGACCTGGAAATTTAAAATAAAATTCTCAAATAAATAGAAATAATGAAAAATGTTAAATAATACAATTGTATAATAAAACAATGAGATACATTTTCATGTGTGATATTTATATTGATAAAATATCAATACTTTTCTATGTTCAAGATTTACTAGAGAAGTGGTTAAACATAAATTGGTGAGGCTATTAATAGTTTTATATTCGATAATGGTATAAAATATACTATTTATTTTGATATGATGTATAAAAGTTAAAAAAACACATACAATATTGCGATAATATCAGGTAAATACTTACAAATGTGTCAACGATATTTGGTGTCTGTGACAATTTCTGGTTCACAAACTGTTCGAACAATTGCATCATCTGTATCATCAAATGAAACAATTGAATAAATACCGACAGGTTCATCCACAACATCATTGTCATCCATGCCTTCATCAAAAATATGTCTAGGAATAACATCAACAATAACACCAAATTGTGGTTGTAACGGGTCACTTACATAAAACACATGTTTAGCTTGTGATGCAAGAATATAAGGTTCATCGGTACGAAGCTGGCGGTTCATATCAATCACTCTAAATCCACAGTTATCAATATGCATTCCTTGTCGTGTCATTGAATCCAACCCCTTTAATTTCATCATTGGGACACGACCATGCACATAGTAATCTAATAAAATGATTCATTTAACAACACCGTAATATGATATATTTTCTGATCGAGGTTGACTGTCCGATGCACTCGCATAACAATCTGTTGTGGCGCTTATCATGACACCGTCATGCTGTGTTTCCATTTTTTTTGCACAACTATTTATAACAAATTTATATCCATTGAAAACCATTGACTTAAAATCACGCACCAAATCGTTTGGACCAAAGGACAATGCTTTTATTTCATCTGATACTTCAATCATTGGTAGAGTTAAAACCTAAAAGATACCAACATAGAATATTAAATAGAGATTTGTGATTATGTTACCAGAAGAAGAAAAATAAATCTATTACCTATGACTTTAACCAGGTATCAAATTCTTTGCTGTGCAACAGTTCCTTCCTCTTAATAGATAGAGAGCGATGTCTCTTTTTTATAATTTCAAAATGTTTTCTACAGATATGCAAGCATTAAAATGTCAGAAGATATAAAGAAATCACACAATGAAAAAAATACATATTTATTAGTTTACTTACTTGATATAACCATCAAGCACACTACAGTTGAATAATACCATGCGATGTGCCATTTCCCACTCATCTCTGCTTAAAGTACACAACGAGTACGATCCAGATATCCCGCCTATTTGGGGCATTGAAGGAAATGCATGCTCAATGGGATCATATTGTTCATCTTCAGTTCTCATTAGTCGATTAGACCTCGTAGTGACGTTAGCCAAGTACGATGAACATAAATCCATGCATTCTTATGCTAAATAGCATTTCACAATAGAGCCTTCAGGATGATATTTTTTTCTCACATAAGATTTCAATGTAAACATCATTCTTTCGGTAGGATATATCCACCAACTCGAAACAGGACCACCAAAGAGAACTTCCGTTGGAAGATGCACAGTCAAATATAACATAATTGTGAAAAAAGACAGTGGGAAAATTTTCTCCAAGTCGCAAAGAATAATCGGTGCATCTCTCTGTAATTTCTGAACAGCACTTCTGCTCAATCTTTTCGCACAAAGATCTCGATAAAATTGACACAAATTAATCACTGAAACTATAACATTATGTGAAAGTAAATGACGAAAGGAAATGGGAATCAACTCATGTAACAAGACATGGTAATCATGGGTTTTAAGAGATTTGAGTTTCAAATCTTGCGTATTCACCCTTTTGGAAATATTACTTGAATAACCATCCGGAACCTTCAAACTTTCCAAGACCTGAAGAAATTGTTTTTCCTCCACATTCTTCATCGAATAACAGGAAACATGGACTTTCCACTTATTTTGACCAATTAACTCAGGATGAAGTCTTTCCCTTATACCCCAATCCATCAAATCACGACGACACCGCAAGTCGTCTTTTGTTTTTCCTTTGACATTTAAAATAGTAGAAAGTAATATCTCACAAATGTTTTTCTCGATATGAATTACATCCAAAAAATGACGTAATAAATTCGATGACCAATACGACAACTCAAAGAATATTCTTTTCTTTCTCCAATTGCTGTTGGAATTGGAATTAGCATGCTTTCGCTTTCTGATATTTTATTGAATTTTTCCAGGAACATAATTAAAATCATCAAGTTCTTTAACAATATCATTCCATGACAATTGTTGAGGTGTCTCGTATGTCTCGATGGCATTATCGAACTGTCTCCAATTTTTTTTGTATGGATGGTCCATTGGTAGAAAACGTCGATTCCCTATGAAGCTGAAAGTTCGTTGAAACTTCATTCTTTGGAAATGTGTATTTTTCATACAAATAGGACATGATAATTTCCCTTTAGTACTCCTACCAGACATCATTCCGTAGGCAGGGAAATCATTTATCGTCCATAATAAAGTTGCACGAAACATAAAGTACTCCTTTCTAAATGCATCATATGCTTGTGCACCAACAATCCAAAGCTCATTTAACTCATCTATTAATGGCTGCAATTATATATCAATATCATTTCCAGGATCACTGGGTCCAGATATCAATATACTCAGGATAGTGCACGACTTCTTCATACACATCCATGAAGGAAAGTTATAAATGTGAATGAAAATAGGCCAAGTACTGTGTGCAGTATGCATTTGGAAAAAATGGGTTGAAACCATCACAAGATAATCCCAATCTAACATTTCATGGGTCGGCTGTATAATCAGGATGTAACCTATCAAATTTCTTCCAAGCCAACCCATCTGTAGGATGCACTATTTCTTCGTTATCCTTATTTCTTTCATCTGCATGCCATCTCATATTCATTGCCATTTGTTCTGATATAATTTTTTTTGAATCCTGGGAATTAAAGGGAAGTGACACATCACTTTCTCTGGTATGCATGATTAAGATCCATCTTTATTAGTCTTCCACCTTGATGTGCCACACTGTTTGCACTGATTCAAGTTTGCATTCTCCTTCTAGAACAAACAACAGTCTTTGAGACAAGAATGAATCTTACTTGATGAAAATCCAAATTTGTTAACCAACTTTGATGCCATGTAATAATTTTCTGAAACACATGCATCATCAGGTAGTAAATCCTTAATAAATGTAAGAAGATAGTCGACCGAAGTATTACTAAATCCATACATTGTTCTCCCATGATATAATTGCATTAAAAACTCAAGTTTGCTCATTTTTTCACATGCTTGATATAATGGGGTATTTGCATCTTCCATAAACTTTCTAACACTCTCAATGTCATCATCCTGATTAATAGATGAGAATGGTGTTCCAGTATTCATTTCCTCTGGCACTGGTCTACATGAGGAGCTAGCTTCAGAAACAAAAGGAAACCGATCAGAAATCATATTTTTCATACAAATCTTTTCCACTGAATTGATGTCATTCAACACTTGAGCTTTTTCTCCATTGTGATACCACACATGATAATTTTTTTGGAAACCACTTTTAGTGATACGGTAACTAACTTCCTCATGAGTTAACCAAGGTCTTCCAACACAATCAAAACACGGGCATCGAATCAATCTGCCATCTGAATCATTAGTGAATGAAAAGTCCAAAAAATATTGTAACTCATTCTGAAATTCATCAGTGATCCGATCAATGTTTTACATCTAGTATCTATCCATTCTAAATAAGATAAACATAAATTAGATAAATAATCTATAAAATGACTTAACATTATATTTATTGTTTCATAAGATATTAAGTAATCATCAATAACAAGTTAATAAAAATATTATAACAAATATATTAAAATTATGGTTTAGGGAATTCATAAATGTTTTAAATTATAAAAATTCACGAATAGTCATATATAAGTTCCAAGAATGAGGATTGATTATAGTAAAAAGAGTTTATATAAAATCTAAGAGATAATAATAATCAATTCCCAAGAGTGTTTGGGTTAATTCATAACGAGTTGTGATGTTTTGTATTAAATCTACAATGATTCATTGAAATTTAGAGACATTTTGAAAATATAAACCATATCTACAAAGATATGTTGTCATTCTACTAAAATCCTTGGTAATTTCAGATGTGGTTGAGTTGTTTAGTGATTTTTCTCAGTTTTATTTTATGCCTTACCCCTCACCCCATTGAGTAGTGGTAGATGACGGAAAATATAAACCATATCTACAAAGATATGTTGTCATTCTACTAAAATCCTTGGGAATTTCTAGTGTGGTTGATTTGTTTAGTGATTTTTCTCAGTTTTCTTTTATGCCTTACCCCGCACCCCATTGAGAAGTGGTAGATGACGAAAAATATAAACCATATCATAAATAAATTAATAATAGAAATCATCATTATTTATCTTTGAGAAGGAGAGAGACATTTCATAGAAAATATTTTTCTTCTTGGTTGAAATTGAAGGTGGAAATATTACTATAATAAATTAATAATATCAATATTTTATTATGTTAAATATCCATTTATATTATATGAACTAGAGGTAAATCCATTTTGATCAAGGACTCCTAAGGATATTAATTTTTTGATGGTTGGGGACCCAACTTACATCAAGTAAGTGGATGATGGATTGATCATCTTACTCTATTAGAATAGAGTCTCTACCCTCAACCCTACACCTATTATTATTTCCTAAAAGGACATACCCTTCCAACTTCTTTAATAGATTCAAAAAAGACTCTATATATAGACACAAGTTACAATAATATCCATAGTTGAGGACCCACTCATGATTGAGTTTATGGATGGATATATTCTGGAATTCAATAGCATAATATCTTGAGTCAACCATAAATGGCTGGTCAGTTGGTTTTTTTGTGTTCTAACTCTCACATGAGTTTCCTACACTTGGGATTAATGTGCATGGGTTTAACATAGTGAAAACATGTGACTTTTCTATCCAAGTAACAAGTTTTGGATTTGGGTTCTTTATTACTCTTACTTGTGTATCTATTGAACTATTTCTTTTTTACATTAAGTTTTAGGTCTTCCACTTGTGAAAAACACTCAACCTCTCCTTTTATCTTAAGATTAGAATGCAAATCCTTAGACCAAATAGATTATTTATCATCTTCTTTAGTAATAGAATCTTGACCATATATCATGGTCTCAATTAGTGTGATGTAGCTATTGTTAAGAGGGATTGAGAGGATTAATTTCTGATCCTCATCATCTATAGAAACATTAATATTGGTTAAATATAATTTGACTTTATTAAACACTTCTAAATAGGTTTTTATTGAAGTAAAATGCTTTATTTTGAATGTGAACATATGATGATTCTAGTAAATTATTCCTACTAATGAAGCAGTCATGTATAAATTTTTATGTTTTAGAAAATTTATACAGTGGTAGACTTATAATATTCTTCTCTAAGGACCCCATCACCTATGTATAGTAAAAGGGTTCTATTAGACCTAATATGTATATTAGGGGTAACATCTTAGTATTCTACAATGGTATGAACATTTCATTAACAGTCGTAATGGGTTTCGTGGGCCCATATATTGATTCAATTCAGCCTTGTTGTCCGAGAAAGGCTCTCATTTTAATTCTTCATATATTGGAATATTTTTCTCCATTGAATTTCTCAATTTCATTTAAATTCATCATATATTGGTACATATTCAGCACTAGAAATAGATGGAACAACTTTCTCCCCTGGGCTCCTTAGATGGTCGTGGTCGGATCACAATGCATTTTCATATGACAACCTAGGTCCTGTGAATCCTGCATCATTTATAGGAAAACATGTAGATCAAAACTCATCTACCAAAATCAACATTCTATTAATACCAACATTCCTAGTATTGATCCATTGGGATGCAACCATTCCAATCCATTTAGAAGAAGACCATCAGTAGACCTGACTTAGGTGTCCAAGTTACTTCCAGATAGTGCAGAAATCATACCAAGATTTGTAATGGACCACGTAGAAACATCTATAATCCTATTCAATGAAAATACACAGTAATTATACCAGTGGCTTCAAAACATCAACCTCAGCGGATATGAAACAGAAGGGGAAAACATGTAAAGCTTACCTAAATCAAAGAAATCAAAGGTGTAAATGAGGCATAAAAAAATGCAGATAACAAGCACTCGGGAGAGAAAAAAATAGAGGGCGATGGGGGTGTCGACCACGAGGGCATCAACGAGGAGGGCGCGGAAAGGAAGGCACCGGCGAGGAGGGCGCCGGCGAGGAGGGCGCGGGGAGGATGACACGGCGAGGAGGGTTGCGGTGAGGAGGGCGTCGACAAGGAGAGCGTCGACGAGGAGAGCGCGGTGAGGAGGGCGTCGGCGAGGAGGATGGCCCGGCGTTGATGCCTTGTGGAGGAGGAGGCCGCGGCAAGGAGAAATGGCGAGGGCGAGGAGATGGAGCCCGACGCTTGGGGGCAAGGGCGAGGATGGAGCTCGACGGAATGGGGGAGAAAAAAACAGGGCGAGGGGATATAGCCACGGGGAGGAAAACAACCGTGGCTGTATAAAACCTAGAGCCACGGTTCTATAAAACCGTGGCTATATGTCTGTGGCTATAGCCCGGATTTCCAGTATTGATAAAACAATATTATTTTAAAAGTTATTTAATGCCTATCCATTGTAATGGCGGGAATGATCATAACTAACTAAAAAATTATTATATATGTTTGTCAAAATTTTTTACTTTTATCCAATAAATTTTGGAGGCATAAAATGAAAGTGAATCCAATTTTAAGAATAAATCTTCTAATATTCCTTAAAAGGTCGATTAACCTCCTTTTGATGGAGAACCTTTTTTAAATATACTTTTGACAATTTTATATGTTTTATTTGAAAAAATAAAATCCATCATTGGAATCTGGACATCAAAATTTACTTTGTGTAAAATTTTGTTATTTTTCCGATAAAGATCATTTTTATTAAAAATGTTGCATTTTGATTCAAACCCTCCATTTAATCTGATTTATTTATATTGATAGATAATATTTCTAATTTATATTTTAGTGTATTTAGAATATATTTTTACCATTTAATCTAATGGTGGTCATTGGAATTAATTTTACTTTGAAATTGGACTTAAACTAGTGTCAGTCTTTTAATAGATATTGTTTCTTAAAAACACGCTATCTGTTTTGACAGCGGGAATTAATTATTAAATTAATTAATGAAACATATATGTTTTTAATTTTTTTTAAAAGGAATCATTTTTGAATTCGGAATACCAAATATAGCTTAGGGTGAAGTTTTGGTATTTGTCTGAAAAACTTCAATTTTTGATGAATAGTGAAACCACTAAGTTGTAGTTTAAAAACTGATATTTTGTTTAAATGAAGCATTACGAATTATGTGATTTGAATTTCAAAAATCCGACATACATGGTTTTCATTAGGATGTAAAATTTGGTTCAATGAGATTAAAATATTTTTTGGGTGAATAGTAATTTTTTAGTTTTTTATCGCGATTAGAGTTAATTAGTGTAATTTAAGGTAAAAATAGTGTTTTAATAATATGAAATGACCTAGACACATGTCCTACTATCATTTTATGTGTCATTTCCGGCCAAGAAAATCCATGGGTCAACTTGGGGACTCCATGGAGCCACTTTGGTTGGAAAAGGACATAAATAACTTTTTATTTAAAGTTAAAATAAAAATGTCTCAAGCATGAGTTGTTTTACTAAAACAATTTTTAAATGGCGTTATAAAAGTCATATTTTTTACTATAAATATTCAATATAAATATAAAAAGATTTACTATATCATGATAAAATTTTTATAATTTTTAGACATTAAATAATTTAAATTATTAATGACATCATGATGATGTAGTGATTACCTCATTAATAAAGGATTTAAATAAAATGACAAGATAATGTTAAAACTATAACATAAACATGTCAATGACCTATTGGATGGGTATATTTCGAACCCTTACCACCTTATACTAGAAATAAATCAATTTGGGACCTTTAAAATCCGAAACTCATTTGAAAATAATGTAACATTATGAAACATTCCAAGAGTGCCCCTCCTCTCCTCTTAAAAAGGCCCCCAACTCTACCACCTTACCCACAACTCTGAAGCCTTTGTATCAGCGTAACCCTGCTCATTTTGCCTCTCCACATACCTCTCTTACACCTAGAATCCTCAATTTGGGCAGAAGACTTCCCAAGGAAGCCTTTGATCTCAAATCAAAGAGAGATACCTGATTTTAAGGTAATGTCTTCACTTGTGTTCTTTTGTTTTATTTTTCTTCTCCAACCCCCTAAACTATTTTTTATTAATTTATTTTGTAAAAAATACAGTATCTTAAAGATATTAGGATGTTTTTATAATAAGTATTTTATCTACACTTAATCAAACCTACATCTAATGGTTATAGAACATACTGTTTCTGTGGATGGTGAATTTCTGCCTCACGAAATGATGATTGTTGAATATTATTTTAACACCCGAAAAGGTGGCCATTATGATGTAACTATATTTATATATGATATATTATATTTTTATATTTTACTTAAGCTTCTGTATTTTTTATTTTTGGCATTCCTTTGTGGTTTCCATTATGGTTAAAAGTGATATCTTCATTTTAGGAAGTGCGGACTACCGCCCCCTCAAAGTTATTTGATTCGTTAATACAATATGTGGTATGTATAAAGGATAGATTTAATGATATTATATATAATACCATAATGTAATTATAATACTATTATGTATCATTATGTTTTAATTCCATTAAATAATAAATAGAAATCGAAGTACCGTTCATGCATACATACGACTTAACTTCTCCATGAATGGTGCATTTCATTTCTTACCTCAAAATGTTATGTAATATTATAAATGCATGTATATAATGGATATATATGATATATATGATATATAAATAATGAATATAATTCTGGATATAATATATATTTTACCACATGAACAACTTGTAATTATGAAGAGTTTATTTTTTACTCAAGTAGCAATGATCTACAAAACGACCATTATTAATTTAAATAAATACATAGTTTTCATAGAATGGTAGTAAGTGATATAAAAGGAATAATGAACTTGAAAAAGGTTCTTATGAAAGTATAAATTAACTCATGTTTATTATTCAGGAGGTTAAAGAACGATCGAGTGAAGTCGGACCCGAGGTAAGGGATCCTACCCCTCTCTTTCTTTTTAAGTACACCCTTTTATGTCAATCATTTTAAGATCATCTTTCATATGATAGGGATGTTATTTTATATTATTCTTAATTTAATTTTTATGTTCATATAATGAGAGAACCTATTTTCTATCATCAAACCATTTTCGATGTTTTAATTGGCACCATTAGGCTGCCGAAATTTCGTAAGGGGATTTTTATGTCAGATTGTGTTTTCATTAGATTCATGATACATTTCCCAATATTTCCTTTTGAGTGGTGTATATTCTGTCCATTATTCAACTCTTTGAGTAACATATTTTCGTTTATGAGTATTACATCAATTATGAATAGTATTTCATTCAGGGGGTGTATGTTTCCAATGTTACCCAAATCGGTAAGGGAACCTTTCACCCTCCTCTTTCTAAAAGACTTATTTTGTTATGTCTTTTAATTCTCATCTTATTATGTGGGGATATGTTATTATATATCCTTATTGCCATAAATTTTATTTCCAAGTGATGAGATACCCTTTATCCCTCTCATCAACTCTTTTTTTAAAAATTTGATGTGACGCCCTTGGGCTGTTAAGGGAACTTCTTATCCCAATTTCGATTTCATTTGGTTCAACATGTAGTTATTGAATATGTCCTCCTTTGAATTGTGTGAATGAAATTTTACTGTTTTACACTTTATATCAACTTTTATTGGGTTTATTTATATTTGTCACACATAATTCTGAGATTGACTTATCCTTAATTTAAGGGTACCTTCTTCAGAGGGGATTTCTTCTCATTTTACATTTCTATTGAGACTTCATTGTAGTAATGAACCAATTCACTCTTATATGGTTTATATATTGTCATATGGAGTATTATATCATGAATTCATTTATTCTCATGATATTATAATGTTCTATTTAAATGTAATTCCTCAATTATTGTATTCAAGTGTCTCTCATTTTGTTAAAAACCCTTTAACTAAAATATCATTTTAAATGTTTTAATGATTTACTCTTATAAATATTTCTCATTAATATCCATGTTTTCAAAATGGTTTTAAGGATTTATTTATATGGATATTAATGTTTTAAAATTTTAAAAGCATCAACATTGTACGAGACAATTTGATTCAATGATCACTTTATTAAATTATTTAAATGGTTTTGAAAATGGTTTTTAGAATGGATTCATTATTTCAATATCATAAAAAGTTAAATGTGGGAATGTTATATTTTTTTTATGATTAAGTAATGTACTATGATTATGTTATGGTTCTTGGGCATTGTTTATGAAGATGTGTGGTTCCGTGATAAACTAAGGGCAGGTGATCCCGATATAGCTCTCCAATGCATTGGGTAAAGCGAAGGAGTGAAATGTTAAGGTTTCTCCGATGAGATATAGGTAATATACTGTGATGGGTATTCCAAACGTATCCAAGAGGGTTACTCCCTATGTTAGTATATTATGAATGCCTCAAGATACCTTTATGCCTTATGATTTATATGATTTATTCATGATTTGATGAGGTATGTTAAAATTCTTATGTTTTATGAGTAAAGTATGATTTCATACATGGAATAATGTTTTCTTTTTTGTACTTTTATATCCCATACTGAGCTTTTTATGCTCATCCCAAGTTTCTAAAATGTTTTTCACAGGTCAAGGGAAATTTGCACAATATGATGATAGTGTCAAGGATGTGTCAAGAAAGAAACCATGTGTTATTTTAAATATGTTTCTGTTGATGGGGAAAAACCAATACTATCTTTTATTGTAACCACTATGTTTTAATGTGGGATGTAATGCATGTTTTATGATCTAATTATCTAAATATCTAAACCAGAAAATATCCTCAATGTGTAATCTTGTAATAACTATAGATTAAGTATGGATTAAGGCTGGGGCCTTATATTTATCCTTCTGGATATTGTGAGACCTTCAGGGCGTCAGGGTCCCTACTGAGTATTGTTATACTCACCCATGCACGGGCTATGCCCACATCTCATTGTGTTGGATGTCGTTGACAGTAAGTGCTGATTCAAGTAGAGTGTGCAAGGACTAGACAGTACCATGTGGTGGACCTCATGATGAGACGATACCCGGAGGAGATGGACAGACATGGAGTGTTTTGGAGGCTATCTGAACATACCCATCATGTAGGATCTGAGGTGGACGATCCAGGAGCTGCTAGACACCTTCCAGCTATTTGTCCTTTAGTAGTACCTATTTTGTCTTTTCCATGTACATTACTATTGGGCTTTTATTTCTGTCACCCTTTTACATTCCAACAGATATTTTGTTATACAGTTTTTACTTAGATTTTTCTTCCTCTTGTACTATGGTTGTGTGTGTTTATGTTTTATAAAGGCAATGCCTTCCCAGTAATAGGGATTTATGCCTTTGGTTCTAGTCAGCATCCCCTGGCCTATTGAAGTATAGTTTGGGGAAGTGATGACACAGGCCTCGGGGGACGTGTCGTGACATGAAATTTTATCACCTACCATACAAGTTTCTTATTTTAAATATACAAATATTATAAAAAATGTGAAAACATCATAGAAAATTACCTAAATATATACTGCATTAATGGAATGTTTGAACAAATCGGTTATCTAATAAATTTACTATTCTATTCAACAATATAATTATACATAATTAACATAAATTAAAAGATCATATAAACCCTATAGGATTTCCTTAACTAATAAATTATTTCTAGAAAATGTAATGGTATTATTCCTTAAATAATTTTTTTACACATACAATACCAATGAGTTATGTTATCAAGTTGTCCCTAAAAATATCTTTATTCTTGAATAATTCCAATAACATAAATATAAAAAAGGATTTTATGAACACTATATTGAAAAACTCAAGATGTCCTCTGTAAATATTATTTTAATGAAAATTTTGTCAATTTAATTTTGATACAAACTAGATTATTTTTATAACCATAATACCATTGGTGAGATAATACTATAATACATTATTTATCACATTTAATGCTAACACATTATCTTCTGATTCTCATCATGTGAAAAAACCCAAATAATAGTGTGAGAAACACTACTAATTCTGATATAGTCATGAAAAATAATTTTTATGATCTCTATATCATGACCCATTCTTTACATTCCATGTGTTCATTGATTTATCTAGGTTATCCATATTCATTACCAAATCTACAAGATGTTATCCTACATTTAGAATTATCCTCAAAGTCATTCATAGGGTTAAATTCCCTAATATAATCTTTCATAAATATAGTTCCCACGGTTCATACTAAATTTTTTTGATAACAACTATAAATACCTCAACTCTAGTATCCTAAAGTCAGTTCCATTATTTTATTTGAATATGATATAATGAAATGCATCCTAAAGGATTGACTTGTTTCATAGTCTTATTATACTAGATATATACATGATTTTCACATACATATGAAAACTATAATTATATTATAAATTTTAATTTATTGAGAATAACGTTATTCCCTATAGAATATACTTGGATAACAATCATACTTTACTTAATGGAGTATAGGAAAAAATAAAACATAAGAAAGGGTTGGTCTCAAATTCTCAGTAAGGATGATGTGCATCATAGTCTATCTAGAGTCAATAAACATAATAAATATGGAATGTTAAATAACTGAGCACATATGAGATTAATATATTTTGATAAGGATAAATAAATATGGAAATGTAAATAATTTAAAACACGTTCAATTTAATATATAAGCTGAGAATGAAATGAATACATAGATTTTTATCATATTGAAAATCTCATGGATAATGAATACAAAATAATAAATATAGGGAATGATTAATTAGTTTAAATCATATTTCTAGGACATAAACCACTATCATGAAAAAAGTTAAATTTTTTTAATCCATATGTAAAATTCGGTTAAATGTTAGCTTAATTGACTCATCTAATGATATTATCAATGAAGTTAGGGGTTATCTATAACTGAAATAATTTATTTCTGCTAGTATAAATCATTCCTCATATATAAAATTGAGCAATTTAAATAATTAATCAATATTACTTGTTGAAAAATATCCCTATTGAGTAAAACATACATATTTAACATTATTTTTCTTTAGTAATGAAATTACATTCAATGTAAACACCATATATAAAAACCGTTCATGATATAAGAAATAATAATATCCATGACATATGAAATATAGTAATATAATGAAATATTTACTAAATGATGATAATAAAAAAGGGGTAGTATATACCTCAGAGAAATGAAATTAAGTGAATATTATTAAAATATTCAATAATTAAATGAAATTGAGACGAAGTGCCTTATATATATCATATTTTTAATCAAATTAATTAACTCTGTAAGTATTCTTTAAATCCATATAAAAATATTTTAAATAAAACATTATATAACAAAAAGTTATTTAATAGATAACCTAATAATAACATAATAAATGATATTTATATTTAACCAAATACATGAAAATTCAGTTACTAAATCCATTACCATATGACTTCCATTAATTGAACATGATTTATCCTTATGTATAATGGTTTAAATAATGATTTTAATTTATAATTGAACCATATTCTTATATTTTATATCATATATGGTCTTATTATATCTTCTAATATATTATTTGACAATAATATTTAGTTATTACCTGTGTTTCATTTTTAATCTACATCATTTTACTATGCTTGTTTTGTCATGTGTTTCCTAATACATATGCACGGAATATAGTTCCATAATATAAATAGTAATATTAAGGCCATAAGAATCATATTTATTCAATATATATGCTTTTTTATAATCATTCTTAAAGGGTGAACACTAAAAATCAATCACATTGTGTTGTGGAGACTATAGGTTATACGTTTGCATGAACCGAACTATTTTTCATCAATGGGTGAAAAGTAAATGAAATTGTTGTTATATTAATTTATCCAAAAAATATAACTTCAAAATTATCTTATATATTCATTATTTATATCATTATTTATTTGGAGGACTTCCTTTAGTATCTTTTTAAGG
Source organism: Viscum album (assembly GCA_963277665.1). NCBI lineage: Eukaryota > Viridiplantae > Streptophyta > Magnoliopsida > Santalales > Viscaceae > Viscum > Viscum album. Next base: position 705,183,558 of record OY728157.1, on the reverse strand, counting down.
TATCTAATGTTGGTTAATTGGAAAGAATGAAATAAATATATATTTAATGGGGATTATTATAAGATAAATGGGTAGGATTTTTTAGAGCTATAAGACTCAAATTGTTTTGATGAATTGAATTAGGAAGTTCCATTTTAAAATTGAGGTGGGGGGAACTTTGGGGATCACTCGATACATTAAATTATTATAAATTAATTTCAATTATAAATAGATAAAGATGATATATTTATAAGATACAATGTTTTTTTCAATATAATCTCATATAATAAATTTTAGAGATGTTTAGATCACATTAGTACTGATATCTTTGCGTTTTAACCCTTATTTAATCCATTTAATTCATATAATGACAATATGTATTTTACTCATTAGGGATAACTATTATTTCACTAAAATTACAAATGACCTATAAATGTATCATTAGTTAAATTTAAATACATATCATAAATATTTTAAAAATATATAATATTTTTTTTATTTCAATATCATTTAGTAAAATATAATTTAATTATAAATATCATTAATGTCAAATTTGACACTATTCATTATATTTGTTTTTAAAAATAACAATTAAACAATATATCTTGAAAAAATATAATAAAATACATCCCAAAAATTTCATGGTCATCTAAAAAATTTCTGTTAGAAAGTAATTATGTAAAATAATAATTATATTAATGTATTTTTATCATATATTTAAAATTTCCATGAGTAAAATAATTAATGCATCAATATTGTCCAAGAATTTAGTGTAGATATGTCTACTTAAAATTATGAATAAATTTATAGGATTAATATACTTATTTTATATTTACAATTATTATTTATTGTATAAAATTGCCTCTAGAAACACCATAAAAAATTTAATAGTTATTAAGATTATGAGTAGAACATCTTTAACCTTTATTTAAATAGTCTTTTATAAATTCTATAATCTCAGCAATGTGGCTATATTAAAAAATAATTTAGTTACATGGATGATAGTAGATGAACATAACTCATCAAACATAACCTTTTTAGGCATTAGTTTCATTTTATAGTCTGTATTATTTTATTTTTAATCAAAACTCCATAATTTACCCTTTGCTGTTGTACTAAAAATTACCAAGGTTATTATGTATATTGGTCAAAAAAAGAAAGGCAACTATTTATGAAAAATAATAAATTTTGAAAACAAATATAGAACCTATATCTAAATATTCAAATCATATATTTTTTATAATTTTATTTTTTATTAATCTCGTAAAATAGATGGATAATATTTTAAAAAAATGTACTTTGTAGACAAAAATTTTAATTTTTAAAAATATATTATATGAATTATTAAAATAACTTTTTTTATTTTTTGTAACTAAATACTTCGTATTTTATATTGAGATAAAATTCAAATCGTGAAGATAATTTAATATAATGAAATAGACATCTTTACAAAAATCAATATTTTTCAATATACACTGTGAAATAAATATTTTCTAAAAAGTACCAAAAATTTATTTGAAATAAATTTTTATAGTAAAATTTAAAATATTATATTATGAATACATTATATAAAATTGTAAATTGTTATTTTTAAACCAATTAGTCAATTAATAGGTGGAAAAACTGCATTTTTAGGAATATAAATGTTTTTCATAGATGTGGATTTATTTTTATATAATGTTTAGAAACCAGATAATAAGAAAGATAAAAATTATATTGAATATATAATATATATTTCATAATGTGGTTAATACTCTCTATTTCTTCTAATTTAGTGTAAATGTTATGATAATATTTTAATATTTTTTAAGTTGGGAGTTATATGAAACATAAACTATCAAATTGATTAAATATAATAATAGACATACTATAAAATCATGGGGTGTTTCAATAAATTTATCATTGAAAATTTTTCAAATCATTGAAATTAATTGGGATCCATAAAAATCTCTTTTAACATAATTAACCCCTAAAAATGAAATGATTATAATAATTATAATTTTTTTAAATGATTCACGCATTGAAATTAAATGGGTTCAATAAAAATATCATTGAAACACGATTATCCCTTGTAATATAATTTTACACCATAAAAATCTATTTGAAACAGTATTAAACAATGTGTAAGTAATGGGTTAAACAAAAATCTCTTTGAAACATGGTTAACTCGTGGATACGAAGAAAGATCCTTAATAATGCATTTGAAACAATTTAAATCCATATATAGAATGACTGACGATGAAATAATTTCAAAATATACCCATTAAAGGATAAGCATCAATTTGTTTTGCAAACGTTAATAACTATAAATAACTTTAAATGGAAATTAAATACATTCATTAAGAAAGTATTATTTACAAATTTCAATGTGTCTCCTACCACTTTGATATCTTTTAATATTAATAGCCAAGAAGGAATAATATTATATTTATTTTATAATATAATTACAATAAGGTGATTATTTATATAAGATTTCAAGTTATGATTATATACACCCCATAAAGAAACATAATTTTATTAGAAAACATACAACTGTAAGGATATAAATTGTGAAAAATATCCCTAACTGCTTCAGTACCATTGGAACTAGAAAACCATAAAATAGAGATAAAAAATGTATATTTAAATCTCTATAAATTGGAATATATTAATTTTAAAATCTATTCATGGGTACTGTATATAGAAAAAAAAATATTGTGTAGAATATGTCATAAGTCTAGTAGAAATAAAAGTGATACAAAAAATTCTATTATAACTATGGTAATCTCAGAATAAAAATACCCACAAGTAGTTATAATAAAATGAAAAATTTAAATACCATGAATATAAAATATATCATGATATTATATATCGAATGGGGTAGTATATACCCTTAAAAAAATTTGTAACTGATGAATTTGACATTTATATAAATGATGTAAAAATTGAGATGAAAATACTTTACCACTCATTATCTATTTAATCATAATCACTATAAAATAATAACATAAAATTCAAAATTTAAATACCAATAAAATAAATTTATTAATGATATAAAATACAATAGTGGTTGTTTATAAACCCCGCAAACTCAATCAGCGGTGAAAATGGCATATGTCTCACAAAAGTAAAAGTGAGACATGAATCCTTTACAATTCATGATAAATCTTAATAAAAACAACATGATATATTGATAGAGATTCAATATGCAGATAAAATAACAATAATAATAACATTCAATGATGACAAATATTAAATTGTTATTATATAAACTATTAGTATAAAAAAGTTTCATAAATGAGGAAGTGTGTCAAAGAAGGTTGTTTTTAGATTGAAACCCTTACATTGAGTATGATCCATCTGCCTTGTTTTTAAATTCTTGAATTGTAAAATTATAATAATTATTTACATTCCATAATTTATTTTCCCAGTTTATTTCTATTTTTATTACACCTATAATTCTACTTTATATAATTAATTACTATATAAGGTTTATGTTTTATGTTTTGACCATATTCGGTATATGTGTCACAACTTACATTAGTAGGTCGATTAAGAAGAATAAGGTAATTATTTAACCATGTCCATAACAATAAAATATAAATAATTTCAATAATTATAAATAAATTTTCATTTTTAACTAATTATGTAATATGGTAATGTCAGATTATCCAATGCTACAATCATAGAGAAAAATGACATATATATGCATGAGTAACATTCTCATTTTTCAATGATAATTATAGAATGATGGAATTTAAAACATATTTTTCTAGATAGAAAATTATATAATAAATTTATTTTTATTTAATTATATTTATTGAAATTTATTTTCTCTGATGTAGTGACAAAAGGAATAAATACATTTCTTTAAGGAGCCAGCAGTCTACACATCCATGAATTATGTTATCGATTTTTCATTGTGTGAAATAAAAAAAGGATATCTTATTTTTCCACAACGATAATTATTTATTGAATATAATAAAAATTTCATTTATTAAATATATTTCAATTAAACGCAACCTTAACACATTCCATTTTAACAATGAATTAATCACATCATTTTGAGGAGGCGGTAGTCCACAAGTCCACAAACGATGCTATCGTATTCTTAGAAAAAGTAAATCATGAAGGTATAAGTTATATAATAATTAAAAAAACCTAAATAAAACATAAAACAAATACAATATTGTATTATAATTATTTAAAAATTACCAACCGTTAATGGTGTTAAAAAACCGGATGGCATCATTTCACGAGGTAGAAGCTAATTATTCATACAAAGAATGATTTTGTTATCCATTTGAAGGATGTGTCTACAGGTGTAGGTTCCACACATAAGATAATAATATCTAATTATATATTTGATAAGAGTATTATTATATAACAATTTAATAATAATAATTTAAGTGGAGTAGGAATAAATTAAATATAAATTCTCGTTGATGACTATTACCATTTTTGAGCTAACTCATTTTTGTATGCAAAAACAAGACTTCCTCAGTTGGATTTATTATTAATATAAGGAATATAGGATGAGATGAAGTATGTTTCAAGAAATATTTTGTAGGTTTTGGACGATCCAATAGGGAATCAGTGTTTTGAAGATGTGGGGAGAGTGAATACCATTTTATAGCGGATGATGAGGGGAATTATGGAAAATATAAAAAGTTAACCATTATTTTGTGGTCTCCCTTACATCATGATCGACAAATAAATAAAAAAATTACATAAAAAAAATTATATGGACATATTATTTTTATAAAAGGTGTTTTAATAGGTTTCTATGTTATTTGGGCCCTTATGAGCAATGTTTATCCACTATGTATCTTTTTTCACCATAATTGTTGTAAATAATTTTAATTTCATTCCATAAATGTATGTAATTAATAAAATTAAGTGTACCAAAAATTATAAATTATTATTAAAATAAATAATTATTCCATTTTTCAATATTTAAATCACACAATTGGACAATATTAATTAAAAATTAATCCTATAGATGGGATGAGACATTGTTTTTTTAAATAGAAATGTTTAAACATTTGAAATGTTTTTATATCCAATATCAATGTTATATTTTATTACAATAAACTAAATTAAATTTATTGATATAAAATTTTACAAATTATTACTTAAAACCAAAGTTTAAAATAATTTCAATTTATAAATAAAAAAACATTTTCACTAAAAATCCAATATTTTTCACTATTCATCAAATCATGAAACATCTGAGAAAAATATCAAAATTTCACCTATGGTAAATATTGATATTAATATTTCAAAACTATAGTTCGTTAGTTAATAAATATTTATAAAACATTAAAAAATTCTTTTTAATATAAATTATCCATTAAATGTCAAAAAAACTACCTTTTTAAAACATACATCTTTTTATAAATAAAATTAGATTTATTCTTATATTAAGCCTATAAAAATTAATGGATGATTAAAAAAATGTTTAATGTATATAATATATAATACATTAATATCTCTCAGTAGTTTACATTGATTTAATTTATTATGATAAAATGTTTTTTTGTGCATTAAAATTGGGTTTCATAAAAACACATCATTATATTCAACAAGGTTTTATTTTTATTTTGAATTTTTTGGTAACTAATGAATTCATTTAATAAACATGTGAAAACAGTATTTTAATTAATTAATTATTCTCATTCCTTTTCTATATTCAAATTTCTAGGTGATAAGTATCATTTTAAATAATAATATTAATAGTATAATTTGGTCTATTAAGATTCGACATTGCATGATCCATAAGTTATCAAGTAAACTCAATATTACGTGAAACATAAAATAAAATCGGTTGTTCACATAAATGAAGTTAAATAAGGAATTGTTTGCAACAAAATATATCAAATACATTATATTAAATAGAGTAAATATATTTCTTTTAATCTCAGTATGTTACAATATACCCCCATAAAATGAAATTCACCATTAAAATTTTAATTTTTTTATCAAAGGATTATCATTTTTAGAAATAATTTATTGAAGCGAAAATAATGCAATGAATTAATAAATCATCTTATTTAAATGGGAATTTGCGATACATAGAGGCCCCCATAATTAACATATTAATAATATTCTACATAAAGAAAACATAAATGGTATTTGGGAAAAATAATAAATAATTATATAGAGTAGTTGAGGTCATTAGACATAAATAATTTAATAATCAATGGAACTTAAGGGCCTCGAAAAATGTATTATTTGATGATATAAATGATAATTGTATCATATTAATTTTATTGAATATGATAATAATTTTGTTTTATGATTATTTTCTAAGGGTTAAGTTATTCTCTTACTATATATTCGAAGAGGAAAAATAGAAATAAACAAACATAATGAGTATAATAAAATCCATTAACAATGTTTTTCCAAAATATCATATTTTCATCCATACGATTATTATTCAATATGAATTTTTAATTCCTGGATAACTAAAATCAACATTTTATAGATCACATTACCATTAAAGGGTTAGTCATGATATTACAATGTTCTTAAAAAAATAAAAAATAAAATTAATTACATAGTAAAATAATTCTTAAAGTTAGTGATCCTTATTATGATATATTAATCTTCAAAACTAATTCCTAAGTTTGAAAAAAACCCATTCCATAAACAAATATCATTAAAATTACTCAATTATTTCTTGAAGAAATTTAATACCCAAATATTCAAGGATTTGATCAATTATTCCATCGAGATAAATAAACCGTTATTACTCAAATAAAATACCTTATTTTTTCTAAATTTATATAATTACTCCCTTATAAAAAGATAACACTAAATTGGACATAATTTAGAAAATATTTGTGCATGAAAAACATATCACCATTCAGTCATGGGATGAAGCCCCACCTCATAGCCGACTACAACAAGTTATCTCCAATCATACAAGCTATCCCATTTTTATATAATATTTTAAAAATAATTGCAACCAAGAAAAAGTAATTTTTTTCTAAGTGGTTACAAATACCTCATCTCAAAAAATATCACATAAAAACTATCATTAATCTCTTTGATATCTCATTAAATAAAACCACAATTGGGTGTCTAGTTATTCTAACTTTCGATCATCCATATTCTTGTTGACTTATAACAATATCCATAACTCCTAAGATAAAATCACTTGAAAATATCACAATATACTGTGTTATCTAAACCGACCTTTAATACAACTATAAAAACCCAAGACTGCACTTTTGGATCCTATACTAAAATCAATAACAATACATCTCACCTTTGTTTCCAATAAATGTGACACTAATTTTTCAGTTAAACCATAAAAACTAAATTGGAAAACATGGGTCACAATCAACCTGAAGGACCATTTATGTGGTGTCTAGGACCTGTATGCGACATTGGAGGTTTCCTAAGCCCAGTGGAAAACATCAACCCAAGTAAATCTCCACAATCACCAAAGCCATCCGACTAGCAGCAAAGGCCTAGGGTGTGTCTGTGGGGAGACTATTATCTCTCTCAAGATTGTATCATAGTGGATATATAGAAAATGAGGTCAATAGTGGAATCAATATATGTAAATATATTGCACATCCGAAATTAAAAAGGATAAAAATATATAAAATAACTAGAATAACATACATTAACTAATGATTGCATTTCATGTATTTGGTATGTGGGAAAACATGGATATAAAGTAACATTAAGACATGAAAAATCCTATATAGAAAAAATAAATATATAAACAATCTCGAGAATCATGAGCTATAACTCGGTCATATGATACATTCATCATCCTAAAATAATAAGAAATCATTTGTTTGATGCTTTAAGCTTCCAATTATCCACACCTACACACATTTAATTTACCCTAGGTACCAAAGGATTACCGGATAGGGTGTGAGATAAATCTCAATGGGCCACCAACAAAGTGGTCTATAACACCTGTCCCATATAATAGAAATATTATAGAATAAATACATGTATATATAATGTATCATAGTAAAACATTAACTAAATACTCCTATACCAACTTCAGACCTTGGTCGGTATCAAAACATATAACTAGTTCATTATTTGACTGTTACTAGTTTGAAAAAAGTCACATTTTATAAATAGTGATGGTTCCAAGATGTAAGAAGGGAACCTGAAATGATATTTAATAATGAAGTTCCAAGGTAACAACCAAGGAAATGTAGACCTAAAGGCTATCGAAATTAGTAATTACTCTATACTGGATACAATTAAGTGTGAAATTAAAGGATAATAGTTCATGTTATTTGACAATAAAATTCCTATAGAGTCTAAGGAGTTCATCCATGTTAAAGTAGAGCTATGTAATTACTGAGCCAGATTGTCTTTAACCATTGAACATGCTTTTCAGTGTTGGATCCAAAAACTGGATCAAATGTATCTTTTAGTACTACATAAGGGATCTTATGGTGTCAAAACAATAATCAAATGTAAGATAAGGATAATATTCTAGGTGGTTCATAACCTAAGAAGGTTGTGTCGTTGAATTTAGAATTGGTTCCACATGTGCTCAATGAATTCTAATAACAATACAAGGAGAGAGTGAGTTAAGAAAATACTATTTTGGAAATGAAGTCATTTAAAATTCATAAGATTCATTCCATTACCATTAATTTGTATTACAAGGCTACTCGAGCATAAAAATATTTGATTGAATCCATTTAAGAAAATTTCACTAAACAAGGTTCACTCTACAACCTTCCATTTTCATGGTTAGGGGTTCTACAAATACGCAAACTATTATTCCATTTCATTTAATAAGGACAAGTAATATACATAATAAATGTTACCATTTATATTTCTTATTTAATTGCCAAATTGAAACAATTACCTTTGAATGGTAATGTGGTGAGATTAAATGGTACTTTCCATTATAAAATTCAAAATTTATATCAATATGTTTTATACAAAAAATATTACCCTTAGAATGGTCATTCTAGGGAACATCAGAACAATGGCTCAAACGTGTCAAAATACGAAAACTACAATTATTGAAAAAAAACTTACACATGATGGATAATGTTGTGGGAATAAATACTAAGAAATAATCACATATTTGGAAAGATCATAATAATATAATTATAATGATTATAATCATGTAATATAAATTCAATAAATGAGTCCTATTGAAATTGGTGTGACCCACACATTAATTCTAAAATCAACAGACGTTAGGGATGTGTTAAAGGCCACAATCCATATGATTATACAACTCTCCTCATATATAATTTGTCCTTAATTCATCTTTGAATGGAGTGTATATGTGAAAATGTTAAAAACTCTTACACCATGAAAACATGGTCGAGAGTTAGGTAGATGAAATATTATACAACAAAAATCGAGTATGTACTATTTCACATCCAATGTGATAAATAGATGAAAATATTTATCCAAAAATAAGGATATCACTTGATTCCTATGTTAGGCCTCCAAAACGTTCCAAAATGAATGAGATTGAGGTTAATCCCATTATGGATTAAATTTGAGAAAAAGGAGGGGATAAATTAGATCATTAATGGCTAAAATGTAAAATTATCCATAATATTAACTTGAGTATGGTTTTCACACATGGTTTTCCATGTTCGGAAAAACAACTCACGGTTACCTATAAAAGAGTGGAAACCACATCATTAGGCTTCATGGTTACCGAAACCTTTATCCAACCTTGTGGTAAGGCTTTGTCAGCAAAATAATGCCACCCACATGGTTTTCCCTAACGGTGCAGACTCCCTGCACTGTTAGGTTGCACGGTTAGGGAAGCCATGTGTCAACTATTTCATATGGAACTTTAAAAAAAAGAATGCCACCCCCATCGTTTTCTCTAACCATTCAACCTCCTCACAAAATTTACTAAAAACGATGAAAAAGGCATATTTTACCAAATTTAATTGTTTGAGTCTCAAAATTCGCCCCAAACTCCCATGATAACTTTATAACTCATTTGGCATCAATATTTGTTCTAAAATAAACTATTATACTGAAATTTAAGGGATATAAAACTTCATGAAAAACCAGTTTATTATAGTCTCCCCCACCCATAAAAATCTCGTCCATTTGTTCTCCTTCAAAGGGTGCTGAAGCACTATCTCATAAGAACTCTGACAACTAGGAAACTATGTCAGCCTCCCTCTCCCATTTATCACCACACACCTATCTATTATTTTATAACAACGATTCTAGAGGGATAGATAAACCTCATAGATCCTTCATGCTTTTATAAAAAATGCATACAAGATACTTCTCAATGTTACCATCTACTAAAGAGTCAACTTCTTCAAGATCAAAGGCATGAGATGAATCAACATGATATTGGCATACATTTGAAACATGGAAGATGTCGTACATTGAAAGGTACCCCTAAGGTAGTATGAACTGATAGGCTATGAACTAGACTCTCTGTAGATTCTCAAACTGCCCAATGTAATATGTGACAACATTCCGTGCCTTCATAACTATATATTCCCTATCCTAGGTGATACATAAAGAATATATGTCCCCCTAACTCAAAATTCTAAGAGTGTCAGTGTTTATTGATTGTGATTTCCATCTACACATAGCAGTAGTCATACACTTCCTGATTAGATGAACCTCCTATGATGTTTCCTTTGTGAGAGGAGGACCTAGAAGGGATACCTCAACAGCCTCTAGCCAGCATAGTGGTGAATGAACCAACCTACCATAAAATGCCTCTAAATGATCTATTTGAATTATTAATAAAATGATTTTAATATAGAATAACTTTTCCAAATTGATATGATTCTCCCGTGAATTGTTTAAATTAAGGAAAAATGAACCAATCATGTTCTCTAAATCCAACATTGTCTTTTCCGATTTTCCATCATGTAGAGGGTCAAAATATTTTCATAGAAGCACCTCTGTACCTATATCATTCTACAAACACTGACGAAAGCATTATATGAAACAGGAGTCCCTATAAAAATGATAGTATGAGGGAATAATGTTTCATATGATCTCATGAACATACAATCAGTGCAATTCATTAACTATGAATATATCCCAAATAGGAATGAAGTGGAATACATTCATTAGATGGAAAAAAACAACCCATATTCCCAGACTACAATGTCCATTGGAACATCTTCCCATTTCCATTGCTAGACTAGAAGTCGATGTAAGAATATAGGTGGTCTATGGTTTTCCATATTTACCTATTGATAGGTGGAACACATAGTAATGAATAATGATATCTGACATTTCATCCGAGGAAACCAATAATAACGTCACATAAATCAAAACATTTTGGAGATTTCAAGATAAACATCCCACTAAGAAGATTGGGACTCTCGCATCAACTCATCTCTAAAATTTTAAGGAACCTAGACATTCCCCTGAATACATAGGATGTCATCTATATACATATACGAATCTGGAGGTTGATTATCTACTAATATATTATTATTTAAAAATAATCCCTTACTATCAGCAAATTTTCAACCTTCACATTCTCAAAGATGGAAGAGGTAAGTGTCATGGATGTTATGTAAGACTGCTCAGGACTACAATGAAACTCCATATTCATTAAAATTAGAGGGCCATTAATTTACCTTAATCACTAGCTTCGTATATAGAATGTTCTTGAGTTTTCCCATTCATCTTATCATCAACTATATTTCCCCTCCCATGAGTATAAGAATGCTCTAAATATAAGGAATGTAGATATTTGACCCATATCCCATGTCTGTGGTTCAAGTCACTCTACGTAAAGATATATTTTATTCTCTTATGGTACACGTACACCACAATGTTATCACCTAATATATATGTTCTCCAGTAACGTAAGGCATGGACTACTGCTACATATTCAATGTCATGTGTTGGGTAGTTTCTCTAATGTGGCCCTAAATATAGAAAACTGTATGCATGGTGTCTATCCTCAAGCCTCAGCACTACTCCTAGGACATTTCTAGATGCATCACATAAGATGATATATCCTCTTCTAAGATCTATAAGTTTTTAAATAGGTGATGAGAGAAGCCTCACTTTCATCATCAGGATGTATTTCTCACATGCTTCTGACCACAATAAAGTAACATATTTCTATGTATGGATTGTGAGGGTTGAATAAATGTGCTAAAATTCATTACAGAAACAACTATAATATCATTCCTTCCCTAGGAAACTTCTTATATATAATATGTTCTTAAGATTATTATTTGAAACAAAAACAAGATTCATTTCTGGGTCAACGGATACCACTAATTTTTATATGATATGACCTATGAAGTAAACATTTTCCATCAAGATGTTGCACATAGTATGAATGGAATAAATCTTATTCCCTTATAGTGTAATCAGAACAATATCATGGTTATTGAAATAGTCTCTTAGAGTTTGGGAATACACCAAGATGTCATCAAAAAATAATACAACAAAAAAATCCAAATAGGGATGGAAAAACTTATTCATAATATTAATGAAACTAAAGGGTGAATTCGTAAGACTGAATGAAAAAACATGGTACTCATACACACTATACCTTCTACAGAAGTATTTACAAGGTATATGTTATTCCATTAGTCACACTTGGTGATATCCTGGCATCTGTTCGATCATTGAGAAGACTCGATATCCTCCAAACTGGTTGATGAGATCATTTATTCATGGTAATGGATATTATTTCTTTACTACATACTTGTTCATCCTTCTATAATACATGAAAAGTCCTAAGGTTCCATCCTCCTTCTCGATGAAATGCAAGGGTGAACCCCAAGAGAATGTACCGAACAATATAAAACAATGTCCCTCTATATACTCTATCTATTTCATTAGTTCATGTAGCTCAGTAGGATCCATATTATACAATGGAAAAGACACTAAATCTGATCTCATAATAATATCAATTGTAAACTCTACCTGTCTATTAAAATGTAATGCATAAAATTCATTTGAAAAAACATCCCTGAAATGATATACTTCTGGGGGAAATATATCCTAGATTTAGACTTCATCCTATTTGATTTAATTTGAAATATGAGAGGACACCATAACTAACCCATGATGATATGGTCCTGATAAACTAACCTTGACATACCATTCATACTTATGTATATAATAGATAACCTCTGGTGTTTTAAATGAAACCCTATTGTGATAGTAGTCTACAAAATCTTGATATTGAATCATCCAATCCATACTAAGAATTATATCAAAGCCTTCAATCATGATAATGAATATGTTCAATAAGAATGAGTAACTACCTACCTCTAGGGGACAATCCCTAAATTGGCATATTCCTTATGACCGCACTCCAAAAAATATATCTAGGATCATTACACCCCATTAAAACTATAACCCTAGTCTGAGTCTTTCCATGATATATATAGATATTAACAAGTTTGAAGAACCAATATCAAATTAACATGACCTCATAGTATATGAAATTAGAATAGTACCTCACACTCTAGATAGTCTCGCAGCATGATCCTCTAGCATCGAATATAGTACATGAAACTGTCTTAATCCATAGCCCTATGAAACTGATGAACTACCATGATAAAAAATTCTATGTTGGTGCTACTGGTGCTCATGGTTATGGCTATGATGACCACATCCTCCTCCTCAATCTATCCAATCAATGATTTTCCAACTCCCTCCATAATATAGTAAAAAATAATTCAGTCCAAATGTTGGAGCTGAGGTGAATCACTTTACACACAAATATGGTGGAAAGACCATATTGAATACCTAAATGCCCTCCATGATAGCACAATACCGACATGCCATTAGGTATCTCTCACAATTAGGCTTCCATTTCCCCATAATCTACATTAATGATGTGACAAGGGATTATAAAAATGGGTATTGTGGTTGTCACTACCGAGACAAGAAACATCGAGGGAACAATTTCTGCTGTTGGGAGAACTAGTATCCTACTATAGTACTTATCTTATATGCCTGATTATATGACATTCTGGTAGGATGTTCTCGGTGATAAGAGTCTCATTTACTATTTTCGATAAATAAAGAAATAAAAATACATTCAGTAGTGTATTTATAGCATATTGGACCCCATCCTAAAATATTCTAGCTTGAAAAATCTCATCACTAGAAAGAAGTGCTACAAATTTGTTGAAACATTGTGAAAGAGTCTGAATATTCCATAATTGACATAAAACCCTAATCGAGATGAATGAACTCTCTATTTATTTTATCTTTTAGAAACCATGGAATTAACTAATCATATAAGGTGGTCTAGAAATCATCCCATACCATGCCCAAATGGAGACCATCCCAGGTCATCATATCCCAAAATTTATTATCCAAATCATGAAGTATGTATGTGGAAATATTGAACCTCCACTATGGAGGTGATTCCAAATCCTCAAAGATATATGGTGTGGCATCTTTCCAAAACTCATCATCCTATGGTCCTCCATCCCCTAAGATGGTATGAGGATGATTTTTTAGAACTCATGAGTCAGACTAGACATCGTAGGTGCATCCTTTGGAACACCATACATCAACTACGTCATACATAAGGAACTATCACAGACATGGGAATCAGTTCACAGATCTGGTATAATATGTGGTTCCCTATGTGTCGCTCATGTAAATAATACTAGAGGCTTAATGACCACCATATTTGGAACATGGTCATCACCACCATCATGGCATATGACATGAGGACATAGTGGAGACATTGTTATACAAATTCCAAGAAAACGCCTACGAAAAAAATAAAGAATAAAAAATATTGCATTACTATAAAAGGTTTTACATATGAAAAATGTCTACCTAGGGAATAATACCCTAACTAACAACATATACTACCAGGTACCATTATTTTATCAATTATAAGTTTCAAGGGGTCCATTATATAAAGGGTCAAATGTTCATTGCATCATCATTTAGTTGAAATTGTTTCTTTTCATTTAACATTTAATTACCAAGTTCAATCCATTAATGATAATAAACATGACAAGGTCGGATAAGGATGTGAAAACATTCCACATTTTGGATTTCATATGATTATATCTTTTATCACAGTTTTGTTAAAATGAGTTGTTTTTCTATGTAATTTATGGAGCATACTCTATATCACTGAGAATAAAACCCAATTGGTTTTTTAATAAAAGATGACATTCCGTAAATTACTCATTCCATAGAATTGAGACCAATAAAACCCCATTAATTGAATCATTTAATCACTCAATCATATCCATAATGCATCAGAAGAATATAGAAAATAAATGGTCACTCAATAATTACATGCATATCATGTAATGAATGTAGTGAAATACACATATCAGCAAGTCAATATGCATGAAAATTAATTCTAGGTTTCTATAAAGATGTATGTAACAATGATCTTCTCTCTCTTATCATTGGGACAAGGATAAATTATAATCCCAATTTGAATAACCACCAACATCACCACACATCATGTGAATCACCTGATGGTGAAATGATATCTGCATTAATAGGTAATAACATATCAACAATTATATTTTTTGTAACATAGATATTTCCACGAACCTAGGTATGTGAAACAGAGACACAACTTATGACCAAGTCACATAGTGTTCCTAATATCCAATCAAATATCTCTAAATAGTAAAAAATAACAAAACCAATTTGATACTAGATTGTGAATTCCTAGACCTCGAGGCCACATAGGATTTTCCACTATCCTGGTGGGCCACATGGCTTTAGGTACATCTCGCTAAACACCAAAGGATACCAAACAACATGAGGGACTAGGGTATGTCTATGGATATAATATTCCCCCATCACCTGAGTGTATAAAAGAAAATATATATAAATAAAGTTAAAGAGTGGAAGAAATAAAAGTAATCAAAATGAATTTTGAATACACAAGGGTGAAAATAATTAAAAAAATGAATACTACACAATAACTAATGATGATATGTCATGTGTATAGTAAGCTGTAAAACATTGATTCAATGTAGAAGGAATACATAAAAAACCCAATTGTGTCAAAAATTAAATACATAAACTAACCCTACAAACCATGCTATAACACAATCATATGCTACCAAATCCATCCCAGAACAAAAAGTAATCAAGTGTCATAACCATTAAGCTTCCCTTTATCCACAACTGCATACATGTAATCTAATCTAGGTACCAAATGGTTCCTAGAGAGGGTGTAAGAAAAATATTAGTAGGCCACTTCTAATGGTGGTTATAACAACCACCCATGTAATGGAAAAATATTAGTGTTTGAGAACTCATGTATAATGTAAAGTAGTACAATGAAACTAATTACACAAGTACCTTCTTACTTCTTTTAATGGTATCTTAACATGTAACTAGTTCATTATTTGATTGTAACTAGTTTATAAATAAGTCACATGTTATCAATAGTGGATGTTTAATTATGTAACAAGGAAACCTAAAAACGTATTTAATAATGATATTATAAGGTAACAACTAAGGAAATATATTCCTAAAAAGTTTCCATATCAGTAATAACTATACCCAGGAAAAGGGTAATAGTGTTATATTGGGAGCTCAATCTATGTAATTTAACTACAATATGCCTATAATGTCCAAGAATTTCATCCAAGATAAATAGGTTAAGCAATGATAGTTCCCATTGGGATTTATCCAAGGACCCTGCTTGTTAATACTATGTCATAAGAGTGCATCCAATGAATCCAATTGTGCTGCCTGAGGTATACAAAATGTTATAATGATCATCCAATGTGATATTGATATCAGGTTCTTAGTGGTTCTCAACCTAAACAAGTAGTATCCTTAAATTCAAAATGTGTTCCTCATGTTCTCAAGGAATTCACCTGGAAAAGAAAGTCGATCTTAAGTCAAGACACTAATATTTTTATTAGAAATTAATATATAATTCATATGTTTTAAGGAATTAGATTTTATTAGATTGTAATGGCTTATTAATCATGAAACCTTTTAATTAATTCACAATTAATTAAGAAATACATTTAGTTCAAGACCTTCCATTCATTAGTGTGACAAGGAAAATCATGAATTCTATAATTTAATTTAATCAATTTAAGGAAATTTGAATAAATTTTTTTCACTGTATTACCTTCCATTAAAATGAAAATGGGTTATACATACAAGTATCATATTATTCAATTTTACATTATAAGGCCAAGTCATATACATAGTTTACTTAACATTTTTAATGTCACATTTATTTATCAAATTGAAACACTTTCCTTTGGCTGCTCAATTGGTGATCTTACATGTAACATTCGATTATATAGTTCCAAAATTAAATCAATACATTTAATATAAAAAACACACCCTTAGAAAGGTGAATCCAAGTCACACCTAGTAGCCTCTAAATTATATCTGAACCCAAAAATGAAAATTATGGAAAAACACCCTACATGGGTTTGATGATGTTTTTGGTGTAACCAAAAATATATAGTGACATATTTGGAAATATGAAAACCATATAGTGTTAATGACAATAAGCATGGAATAAAAAAACTATAAAAAACTCCCGATGAAATCGAGGAGCCCCACATGTTAATTAAGAAATCAATGAAATTGGACGATGAGTTATAGACCACCCACCTTAGGATTTTACAACATTCCCAATCTAGTATTATCCACTAATTAATCTTGTTATAGAGTATATCAGATAAAAAGGTAAAAACACTCACACATTTATAACTACTTCGATTGAACAAGAGATGAATAAATACTCAAACGGACTTGAGTACTTACCGTTATACACCCCACATCATGAAAGAATGCTCGAATAGATCGCAGATGTTGGATATCTATTAATATCTTGGTTAGGCAACAAAAAATTCTAAATTGAGGGAAAAGGAGGATAATTCCCTTAGGGATTGGATTAGGAAAGAATGTTGGGTTTAATTATATCATTAAGGAAAAATTGTAAAATTACCTAATTTGTTTTTCATTGCATGGTTTGTCTACATGATTTGAAGAACTGTATTCAATCCATGGAAAGGTACCAAGAGAAGAGGGGTGTTCCACATGGTTAGGTCTTAGGTTTAGGGAAACCATGCACCAACCATGAAATAAGGCTCAATACAAAAAATCATTCCACCAAAACAGTTTTCTCTAACCGTGCAGCCTCCTCATATGGTTTATTACAAAATTTCTCTTAGAATATTATTCCAAAAAATATGTGTTCTCGGGTTTTAATAATTGTCATTCACCATTGAAATATTTACTAATTGGTTTGGAATTAATATTAGGTTCCAAATAAATAATTACACTAATAATTAAATGATATATTCCCTAACTAAAACTAGGTTATTATAATTTATTCAAATAGTTTTAGATAATTATTAATAACTCTTACATAAAAAAGAGCATATCAACTTGGACTCATAAAAAAATAGTTCCTAATTTTGGAAATTATCTCCAATTATATCCATATTTTCATATTTTTCAATATTCCATCAAAATCATCCTTCTAAAATCATTTATATACATAAATCGTTCTTCTTTACTATTTAATCCCCAGGGAAATAGAAACATTTAAAGTATGAGATCAGATTATCACAAAGGGTAAACATATGCATCAACAACATAATGGGATCAATTAGGGTAAAATTTCATAAAATAATTATTACATAAACAAAGTGCGTTTTATACTTATAAAATAACTCATACCCATCAATATATGGATCACAAAAATATGAAAGCATGGAAAAGGAAAGACTCATAAAAATCAATAATCATGAACCATGTCATATCAATACCTATCATTAGAAATATTATAAAACCTTATTAAGGATAATGAAAAAATATACATACATGGGACATCTTTTTCACTTCACTCTTACAATCACTACTGCAAATAGAATAATCATACAGTCAAATTCCATACCCAATGCCATCGAGGGATATCACAATCCTACCAATCATTGGTTTATCACATTATTACCCATCAATGGTTTCTCACAAAAACAATTATTTTTACTTCAACATGGAATCACATATCAGTGTTTTATAACATAACCACCCAAATAATTCAAAAGTACCAAATCAAAATCATCACACATAAAATCTTTCATTTGATCATAAACTCATTAGAACAACCAATAACCCCTTGAATAAATTTTTTATAATAAATTCTATCATCAAAACTATATTTAAAACATGAATAACTTATGTAAATGAAATGTGTTAAATATAAATATATTTTGAACATGATAAGATGATGAAAATTAAATGGGGTCAAAAATATCATTTTGAAATATGATGAGCCCATGGAAAATAAAAAAGATCAATTATAATATCATTAGAAAATGAATAACCCCTGGAAAAGAAATAGGTTCAATAAAAATATAAATAAAACATTACTAAACCAAATACTATAAATTTGTTAAATGAAAATATATTTGAATCATGATTAACACATGGAAAATAAATGGGGTCCATACCAATCTCTTTGATATATGATTAACCGTTATAAAGGAAACATGTTTTATAACAATATATTTTAATCAATTTTAACACATGTATAGAAATAATGAGGAATATATTGTTACAAAATATAACAATTTGGGAATAAGTAACAACAATCATAGTTTACTTTGATTAACAAAAATGGCCATAAAATATTGTTGAAAAAATTTATGGGGAAAATAATCTTTAAACATTCCATATTGCCCTATACCACATTGAAATATTTGAATTATAACACTCATGGGGGAAAAATGAAAGTTAAAATATTATTTAAAAAGGATATTAGAAATATAAAAAGAAAATGGAGAATCATTTAAATCTCAAAATAAAATATAATTGTGTTACTTAACAAATGCCTCAATGAAGGAAAATTGTGAAAAAAAAATCCATTACCTCTTTGGTAGAATTGAAACTATAAAACCCATGAAAGAGATATTTTAAAATGAATTTTTAAATCACAAAAAATGTATTGTTAATAATAATTAAATAAACTCATGGGTTGTATTTACACCACAGAACAAAAATAACATGTGAATATGATATAAGTCCCAAAAAATAAAAGTTAGTCTAGAAATACCAATACCACTATGGTAACATCCGAATCAGATTCCCCATAAGTAATAATAATTAAATGAAAAATTTAAATAAAAGTAATAAAAATTATTAATTATATAATATATTGAAGTTTCATGTATACATACATCATAAAATTAGTAACCTTTTAATATTTCATTTATCTTACAAAAGTAATAAGTGAGATTATATTCCCTTAAAACTTTGTATCTTTGGAATAAAAATACCCATCAAATATATAACCACAAATGAAAAAATAAATACCACAAAGGTAAATTTATTCATAATATAATATAAAATAGATGTATTATATAAACCACAAAATATAAATAAGTTGTGAATATACTGTATACACCACAAATGTAAAAGTGAGACACGAATCCCATTAAATCTAAGAAATGTCGAAATGAATGAAACATTAATGATAGATAGAGCTTGAAAATGAAGTAAAAAATAACATGAATTTGAATAATCCATGATGATAAATATTAACAAAATGTAAATAAACAATTAAAATATATTATGTTCATAAAATAATAAGTGTCTCAAAGAAGTTTGTCTTGAGATGAAAACCCTTATCATGAGTCCAATTCATCTTGGTTTCTCATTATATTCCTAAAAACATATGTCAATTATTTAATTAAATGATAAAATTTTTTATGTTTATTATTAATTTTATTTTTCTTATAACCAATATATATCTAATTACTTGATCAATTAAGACTAAGATGGATGTTTTTACCTTATTCAATTGTTTTTAAATGTTTAGTATGTCAACAAAGGTTAATGAGGTTATTATTATGACATTTAACAAATAAAAAACGTGATATAATTACCATATTTAAATATATATTACTATTTTATGTCCACTCATATATCATATTTATGAAAAAATAACCGACATTGCAATTATGGAGACAATCATCCATACATACACATGAGGTGGTAGTCCCCACATCCACGAGGTGGATGACAATTATATCTTAAATACCATATCATTTAACAGTAAATACATATATATATAATTCTTGTGATGTGGTGGTGATAAAATAAAAATCCCATTGCTTTGACAAGGTGGTAGTCCACACATCCACGAAAGAAGTTATCACTTTTTCAGTGTGTGAAATGGAATTAATAAAATGATCTCCTATAGGTACATATATTTAAATATGTAATTAATATAATAAATATTTAATTTATATCATATATTTTCATGAAAATCATTCTTATTACATTTCCTATAATGAATTAACATGTCACATTGTTTTGAGGATATAATAGTCTACACGTCCTAAAACCTTGCTATCATATCCCCCAAAAAAATAAATAATAAACGGTGAGAATTATATAATAATTAAGGAAACATAAATAAATTTCCAACATCATATATATCATATTAAAGAAGAATTTCAATCATACTTCCAAACTAGGAGAGTTGGTAATGGAAAACAAATTACATCATTTTTTGAGGTGGTAGTGCGTCGTAAACACGAATAATGATTAGGTTACCCATTAGATGGATGTGTGTGTATGTGTATATCAAAACAATTAAATAAAATATTTTAAATATATTTAGGATACTGTTATTATTATATATTTATTTAATAAGAATAATTTATTGGATGGAGGAAGAAAAAAACTGAATTGCATGTTGAACAATGTTACATATTTTTTTTGTAACTACTTTTGGTTTCCAAAAAATGAAATTCATGTGGGATTTATATAAAATAATTTTTTTATAGAATTATATGATGGATGTTTTTAGTTTGATTTCTTAAGGGTATGATGATACACAATGTATTTAGTGATTTTAATATGTGACTAGGGGGATTTCCTTTTTATAATGTATAATGAGTGACATTTTTATAAATATAATATGATTGACAATATTTGAAGGTATCTATTACATCATGTGCCTCAAATAATGAATTTTTTTCTATATGTTGGTATATGGTGTGAATTGTTAATTAAATTGGGTTTAAAAATTTTTCTATGGTATCTGGCCTGTTATGATTAATGTTAATCCACTATGTAAACTAATTTTTATATTAATCGCTATAATTTATTTTAATTTCATTCCCTTTAATATTTTGGGAAAAACAATTTTAAAGATAATTTAAATTATGAATTTTTTGGATTAAAAACATGGAATCAATTATTTCAAATTAAAATCATAGAATTTGTATAAATTAATATAATATTAACCCAACATAGGGAACAATGAAAATAGGTTTTCAAAGAAAATATTCTAAATATTGACGTGTTTTTATATCAAATTTCGATGTAAAATTGACCAAAATGACCTCAAAAAATATTTTTTGAAATAAAATCAAACATATTATAATGTAAAAAAATTTTAATATATAATTTTACAATATAAATAAATTAGATGAAAAAGAAGTATTTAAAAAAATCATGAATTTTTAACTACTCATCAAATCATGAAACTTATCAGAAAAATAAAAAAATTCTCCCAAAATAAAATTTTGATACAATTATTTGAAAATTATTTTGTTTTAAAATATAATTAAATTAATTATATAAATATAGTATTAAAACATGTGAAACATTAAAAGTAGGAAAAAAATCATTTTAAAAAATATAGGTTTTAATGCGTAAAATTGTATTTATTCTTATCCTAGTCCTATATAACTTAATTGAGGAATCTAAAAGAAAATGTTTATATATTTAATATATACATTTAATTAATATAACCCACAAATAGTTATTAATTTATTTTTTTATTATAAATTATAATTTTTGGAAGAAAAAATAGTTTTAATAAAAACATATCCATTATTTTTAATTTTTGTTCATTTCCGTTTCTAATTTATTTGAAACAATCTAATTCATTTTAAAATTTTTTGAAAACTATATTTTTTAAATTTTATTAATCTCATTCAATTATGTTAATTTAATTTCTAGGTGATAAATTACATTATAAATAATAGTTTTAATAGTATATCATTTTCTAGAAAGAATCGACCTTGTGTGTAACACATGTTATAAAAAAAATCAATGTTATATGAATTTGAAGATAAATACGAGGTTTCATATAATAGGTGAAAATTATAAATATTATACAACAGAAGGTATTAATGAATTTAAATTAATTTTAAATAACATATTTCTTATAATCTCTTTACACTACATTATTAAAAAAAGTTTCAAGTATATATATCGACCATGTAGTCAAACTGTATCCATACAGACTAAAAAAAACTATATAGTTTCATACTGCTATCATATACAACATTTAATCATAATAAGAACTAACAAGTTTTTTTCTTTTAATATAGTCAATATATGATAAATATCTATATCAATGAGCCTCTATAATATTCAATAACAATTGTCTCACTCAATATTGAATAACATAATAATCATCTCCAAGGAAAATAAAACTAAAATTTGTATTTCTCGATGATCAAACTCAAAAAAAATAGATGATTGAGTATGACCCTATAATTATATATATTAAACATAAATATAATCATACATAGTGTTTAGATATGATCACTGACTCTATATTTTTATCCCATTGAAAGTTTAATATATTTGGACACCATGTATTCAAAAATAAAATAATTCAAAGAATGGTACTTCTAATTCAATATTATAATTTTTTTACATTATATAATATTAACATTGAAAATCACTTTTCTCATTTTTTATGCTCTTATATACTCACCATGACCTCTAAATTTAAAATAATTAGGTATATTAATATCACTAATAGAATTATACATGTTCCCTTTTTAACATTCGATTTTACAAAAAACCAAATTGGAGTGCATTATACATATTTTATCATTATAAAATTATTTTTCAAAAAAGATTTTAGTTTTGAATTTACAAAAAAGCTATATTTTTAACACATGTTATCAACTCAATATCATCTTAATCAACATGTATATTCTCCCAATAGTACATGAAAAATACTAAGAAACACAAATATTGTTCATAAAATGAAATTGAATACTCAAACTCAAAATCTCATCTTGATTCACATCAAAACAACGTGAATGTGTATATATATACTACATATATATATATATAATAAAAATGAGAAAACAAAAAGGATTTTATATTCACACATCTCTCAAAAGATAATTTTTTAATTAATAAATAATATTTTAGAAAAAATATACCCATGAATCAAAATAATATATCAGATAATATTACATATCAAAATCTATCATAAAAAAATTTAAATTGCATTTAGAATGTAATGTTTTAAAAATAAAATACCATATTTATCAATAATGGGATGGTTTCATTATAATATTAATATTTTGTAAAATCTAATTTTCATTCTATATACAACTTAAAAATTCTCTAGGTGATGACGAATACAGAGTTGAAATTTTTCACACGATGAAAGTTTGATTCTTACATAACAGCAGACAATGTTGACATAAAATATGATGATAGTGTCTTAATGACTTTTAATAAAAATAAAAATCATGTTTTCATAGCTTGATCACTACACAGATTTTTCAAATACAACACCAAATTCTAGATATCATAGTTAGCAAATATTCATACATATAATATCTATGGTTACAAATATAGGTAAATATTTATTAGATGGAATTTTAAATAATAAATAATCACAAATTGGATAATGGTTATGTAGATTGAATTATATCTTAATATACTTAGGAAAACATTAAAATTTCCTTCATATCAAGTCATAACTTCTTAATATCATTTTTCATATCATAAAAAACACTTTGTAAAACCCTAATGATTCTCAATTCTGATTGATAATTATTGAAATCAAATTAAAAAACCTAGGTATATTCATCATCCAAAACAATAGAAACATTATTCTATATTAAAAATTATACAAATTGATACCAATTCACTAACTGATGGGTTGATGGATTTAATTTTTTATTGGCCCTAATTATAGAAACATAATTTACCACTGTCTAGGAAAAGAAAACCTTGATCCATCCACCTAATAGCAGAACACATTATAAGGTTATAATTAAATTAATACATGAATCACTAAAATATTTTCCATTCCAAGGATTAAATCATAGGTATTTATCATCACCGTTAAAAGGTTCCATAAAACCCCCCTAAGACCTTAACTGCTTTACATGAAATTTAGCATTACTGTGTGATCTATCCTGTTGTGAGATTCAAGATGCATTATTTGAAATAAAATTTATACTAAAATTTCATTCACCTTAACTAAAAATGAAATAAATAAATAATGGATCACACCAACATTTATGAGTTCAGGTTCTAATGTATAATATACATAAATAAAACCTTTGTTCTTATTTAAAATTATGGAATCATAAACCCTAATTGAATGAATTTAGATATATCACTAGATTTCATCACTCTAAGCATGTTTTAAACAATATCAGGGTAATAAGAGCTAAAACATTGAAAATATAAATTCTTCTGAATCTCCACCTGTTAGTCCAATACTATATCCCATTCCAAAACTACCCCCATGATGATCACATTTCCGTCCATATCTGGGTCACACATCACATCAATGGAACATATATAGATTTTCATGTACCTCACAAATGCTATTAATTTTACATCAGATAATATAGTCAGATTATATAAAAACTCATCCTCAAAATACATAAAAAAATATTATATCTTGGATAACTATATCATCTATATGAATCTCAATATTTTTACCCTCTAATATTAAAATACGAATATCCTTTCCCCCTATTCCTTGACCTAGAATCGTAATATTAGTCATCAATAAATTTCTAATCCACTACTAGAAGATTTCTACCACCAACATAGATAACATGTCATTTAATAAATGAGATCTCTATAACTATGGATCTAACAAAAATATTAGGACTCATCCCTAAAATTACATATTCCAGAATTAAATGTATAATTCACATGGAGGTTCATTCATGTTTATAATTTTATAGAATTAGGTCATAACATTTACATAAAAATAGGAATATTACATTTAGAAAATTCTACTCAGTATCCATTTTTTCATAAAATAAAATCTCTTGAAAAAAAGAGTCATGTATAGTTCCATGTTTTAGATAGTAAGAATTTTCCTTGATCTGATCCTTGACATTATTCATATTTATGTTATGTGATAAACATTTCAAAACATGGGATTAGCATAAAAAGAAAAATAAGGGTAATAAAAAATGAATGAAATGATTATTTCATCAATACATATATATCATATGCTCTTTAACATACCTCATAAAATCATAATATTTATGAATAACACACAAAAATAAAATAAAATATGGTAAATTATGGATTCCATATCAAAATTATATTGTAGATATCACTGCTACGTAGGGAGTTACACTTGGAAAACCCATGATAGTATATTACCTAAATATCATAGGGGAAACATCAGGTTTACCTCTGTCATGTTTCCCAATGCATTAGAGGGCTATCTCAGGCTCACCCACCATAGGTTTATCCCCGAACCACCTATATATGTAAACAATGTTCAATATCCATAACATAATCATAACACATAACATAATCATAATTGAAAGAAAAAACTTTCACATTCCAATCAAAATATATCATATCAATATAATTAAATACACAATGCTTTATCAAACCATTTTCAAAACCATTTAAAACATTAAAAAAGTGATTTTTGAATCAAAGTGTCCCATAAAAATTTAAATCTTTAAAATAAATTATCATTTGAAAACATTCATGTCAATATATATAAATCCATAAAAACTTTTTTAAAACATGAACATCAATTAAGAAGAATTTAGAATAATAAATATTTAAAATATTTTATATAATATTTTAGTTAAAGAGTTTATAATAAAATGAGAGACTCTTGAATAGTAATTATTGAGGAATAACATTGAATTAGAACTTTATAATATCATGATAATAAACGGACTTAGGATATAATATACCAATATATTGTATATACACCATATATGTGTTAATTGGTGCATAACAAAAATGAAGTCTCAATAGACTGTAAATCGAGATGAAATTTCTTATAAAAATGGTATCCTTAGATTAAAGACAAATAAAATTACGTAATAATGTGTCACAAAAATAAATATAGTCAATATGATTGGATATTCAGTGTAAGTTAATCATAGTACATTCACACATGTTCTTTTTAAGACCATATCAATTACATGGATGTTTAACTCAATGAATGGAAATTGAGTTAAAATTACTCCTATCAAGTTCATATCAATGACTTGAGAATTTATTATTGGAGTTATTATTTTTTTCAAAAGTATATCCATAGAAAGGGGAGTAGAGATTACAACATAAAAAAGTAAATATTGATTCCTCACATATTTATAGTGTGACATAATTAAGAATTATAAGATTAACCCAAGGAATTTAAATTGGGTTAAAAAGTTCTCTTACAGAAATTTGACAGCCTAACAGCGTCAATTTAAAATTCATAAAATGGGTTGATGAGAGAAAAAAAGGTATCTAATCCCATGGAAATAAAATTTACATCAATAAGTATATATAAAAACATATCCCAAAATGAGAATATGTAAATTAATAGACATAAACAAAGCCTTTAAAAAAGTGGATGGTGAATGGATCCTTATCCGATTTGGTAACTTACGAAATCTACACCCCATGAAATATGGATCATACAATGATGATGTAAATACCCATATATTTAAATATACTACACAATTAATACAATAATGGGTAGTATATAAACTACATAAAAGGAAAATAGAGGAAATATAGAATGACTATCAAGGAAATAAAAAGTGAGATGAAAATATCTCACCACGTTATAATCAATCGAGTCTAATGACCAAAAATTAATAACCACCAAATGAATCATAAGATACGATGAATATAAATAGAATCATGATTTTATATATCAAATGTCAGTACACAATACACCACATGCAGTAAATAAGTGGATAAAAATGGAAATCTCATGGAATTAAAAGTGAGATAAGAAACTCCTCATCTCGTGTCCGACATGACTAGTTTGTTCATTGTTCTTCTTGAATAATATTCTTATTTTAATTTATACATGATTAAGAACCCCTTTTAAAGTTTATTATTACTTTTATATAACTTATTACCATGTTATAAACAATATGTAATCATTTAAGTTAATAGTTATTGTTTTGTTGATATTCGGTACTTAAGTCAAAAATTAACACCTTATAATTACAAGTTGTACATGTGGTCAAGATTACATTATCTCCAGAATTATATTAATTATTTGGATATCATATATATAATATATATCCAATATATATATATATATATATTTATAATAGTACATAACATTTGGTGATTAGAAATAAAATGCACCGTTCATGCAGACGGTAAGCCATACGTACGCATGAACGCTAGTTTCATTTCAATTTCATATTTTAATTGAATGAAAAAATAATGACACATAGTTATATTATAATTATAATATAATATCCTATATAATTTCAATAACTTCATCTTTTATATGTCCTACATATGGTAGGAATGAGTCATACCACTTTGAGGGGGCAGTACTCCGCACTTCCTCAAATGAAATTATCGCATTTAATCATAATAGAAACCATAAAGGTATGATATAAATTAAAATACAGAAGATTAAAGAAACCATACACATAATATATATCATATATAAATATATTTTCATCATAATGTCCACCATAAGAGGTGGAAGAAGATAATTGAACAATAATCATTTTGTGGGGCGTTAGTTTTCCATCCACAAAAACAGTATGTTCGTTACCCATTAGATGGAGGTGTGTGTAAGTGTAGTTAGAATAATTCTCATAAAGAATCCTCTTATATTTTGGATACTGTTTTTTTTATAAAATAAAATTATGAAAATATTTTATGGGTTGGAGAAGTAAAATAAATGAAAATTATTTAAAATAAATTGTTACCTTTAACTCAAGTAACTCCCTTTGGTTTGAACCAAATGGACTTCTTGAAGTGCCTTATTCCTAAGGTAATGATTCTACGGGTAATATAGGGATATTGAGAGATTATTTGGGAAGTGTTTGGATGAGACAGGGGGCTTGAGAGATGTGATGAATGGGTTATAAGTGAGGGATTTCTATTACGGGGAGGAGGGGTTCTTTAGGAAAGTGTGAAAATATTATTTTATTATATAATGATTTTCGGTTTTTAAAGGTCAAAAATACAACAAGATCAAAGATAAGATTACTCATGGTCGAAATAAATTCATCCAATATTTATTGGACTTGTTTTGGATTTTATTTTAATATTTATAATCTTATTTATTTAAATCATTTATTAATGAGGTAAACAAAACATAATTCTTGTGTCATAAATAATTTTATTAATTTTATGTTTAAAAAATATAAAAAATATACCATGATGTTGAAAATCCTTTTATATTTTCAAATAATATTTATAGTCTGAATGATAACTTATATAACCCCATGTAAATATTAATTTACTAAAAGATAATTTTTTTTATTTTTGTCTTTACTTTAAGTTAATTAAAATAAATGTTAATTATCACTCTTAAGTGGATCTATGTGGTCCCAATATTTAGCCATGGATGCTCATGGTAGTCCATGACTCAAACATTAATGTTAGTATAAGTGTGCAGATAATTTTTAATTATTATGATATTATTTTTACCTTGAATTACCTTATTTACCATTAACCGTGGTAAATAAATATCAAAAGTTACTATTCATTGAAAATTATTTTTATCTTATTGAACCATATTTTTCTTAATAATAATAACCAAGTATGATGGATTTTCGAAATTAAATTCATAGAAGCTCTAAAATTTCATTTAAATAAACAATTCTTTTTTATTAAGTATTACTAAGTTGTTTCACTATTCATTAAAAATTGAAGTTTCTCATAAAAATACCAAAAATTAAGCCTAAGATATATTTGACATAAAAAATTCAAAATTTTTATATATTTTTAATAATTCAAAACATTGAATTTTCATTAATTAATTTAAAATTAAATTCCATTGTTAAAACAAATAGCATGTTTTTAAGAAACTATAACTATCAGAAGATTGACAATTGTTTATATCAATTTTTAATGTAAAATTAATTCTAATGACCACCATTAGATTAAATAGTAAAAATAAAATCTCATTAAACATTAAACCTAATTAAAAAGATAAATAAACCTAAAAATAAATTATATTAAAAAGAAGATTTGAATTTAATTACATTATTTTCACTATTCATTAAAAATGCATTTTATCAGAAAAAACAAAAAATTTAACCATGGTAAATTTTAATGTTCTGATTCTAAAGAAGAATTTTAATTTTTAAAATTGTACATATAATAATTAATAAGATATTTAAGGATGGTTCGCTATCAAAAGGCATTAAACTGACCTTTTAAAGAATAATATAGTATTTATGCTTAAATTTAGATTCCTTCACATTTTATGTCTCTATATTTTATTGGATAAATGTAAAAACATTTTACAAACATGTATATTAATATTGTAGTTAGTTCTGTCCATTACTTCAAATACAATAGCTAGGCATTAACTACCAGTTAAAATAATAATATGTTATTATTTTTTAGTACAACTTAACGTTGTGTGCAATGTAAGATTTCAAATAAGCCCATTGTTTTGAATCAGGTACGCCATTGAACATATCATATTATTCAATGTAAAAATAATAATTAATATACAGATATTAAAAAAATATGAATATTTCATATTCTTTATTTACATGGGTTGTTATATCCTTACCCCCTTTTTAGAATTGCGTCCTCACAATTTTATAATTGGGCTCGAAAACATCATTTAATGTCCCACATAGTAAAAAGAGACAATAAAACTATCACTTTAATATAAAGGAATTGATGTAAAAAGGTTAACCAAGACAAAATATACTAGGATTCTATAAAAACATGGATATTGAAGAGAAACTAATAAAAATAGTTTAATAGAGATTGGAAGAGAATTGATCATAGAATGTTTTCCACCACAATACCATAAATTTGTGGTTGGGTAAATGATTGATGATAAAAGAGAGCATATAAAATTTTTACTTCAAGATCCTTTTCATAGAGATGATGAATTTTATTGATAACCAAACTAATATCGTAAGGAAATATACTTACTTCTCACGTAGACTGTTTTCCATTAAAAAAATTCTACCACAAACTCATCTTTTCTCCAAACGGTATGTATTCAAGATGATTTGTTCACATTGAAAGTGTAATAATAAACTTCTATAGAATAAAATGATCCAAAAAATATAAACCATATATTTCCCCTATCTTTATACATTAACTAAAAAAAATTGATCAGTACTTGATTAGATAATCCCCAAAAGGAAATTCCTTTATAAAAAGATATACTACTATTAAATTCCAAAATTCAAAAAAAAATTACCCAAAGGTCAAAAATGACCATTCAATATACAATTGTCCTTAAAATTATTCAAAACAATTCAATATAAGATAGAGACCAAAAACCTAGAAGGATTTTATCACACAGTCTTCCATAGTAAATCTTAAAATGTAACTCCAAAAACATAGAATACTCTTAAAGTGTCATTCTGAAGTGTTATTAACCTAATAACATATTCTCTATGATAGGATAATAATTCCAATAAATAACCCAAATCACCATATGTCTATAATAAAAATATGGATTCTTACAAAATAAATTTGCACAATTACTCTTCAAAAGAAAATATAAGAATTCCTTGAATTACATTTTCATATATGAAACATCAGGGCCACACATACTATAAAAAGTCATCCAATGTAATCAAATCATCAAAAGAGCCTTAATACTTTTAAGAATTTCATCATCATAATATCTACCATAACTCTTGAATCCCTTACTTTTTGACTTCTTACTCATTAAAAGTTCTTTATGATCCATTAACCATAATTTTCCAATATATTCTGAATTTTTTTTTCATGAAATCAAAATCATGAATCGTATCCTAAGACACAATAATATCAGAACACATGTTAATAAATAATCCATTCCTTTAATTGTTCATTGTCAGTTTCTTCATCTATAATCGCAATGGAATTATGTGTTTCTAATAAAACATTGTACGATATTTTTGATCTCATTACCAAAATTTCTTCATAGGAAAACTATTGGTATAATGACCATGAACACCACATTTGAAACATTAAATTTATCCCTCAAAAATAACTTCATTCCCTTTCATAGAGTCTTCTGGATTCATCATTTTTCCATTGTAGGTTCTTACTTTATGACCATCATTCCGACATCTATAACATCTTTCCATCTCTTTGAATCATTTTCCTAGGTGTTTCTTTCCACATCCTTGACACATTGGTTTTTGAACATACATACCTATATAATTATTAACTTAATTCTGAAGGGATTTGTTTCTCACAAATACAATTCCTTATAAAAATCATTAAGGATCAGGTTTTCAATCATGAATCTAGATAGTTGGTTGAGAATAAACACAAGATATCTCATTACAACTCCCATTTAATTCACTTTCTCTTTCAGAAAACTGTCACAGTTTTCATCACATACATTGTTACTTTGGTGCCTGCAAGATCCATCCAGTTACTAAAACCAAAATTGTCAGTGTGAGTAAAACAGTAAAATCATCATATAATATCTTATGATGAGGGTAAAGGCTAATATGTACTTATCAATGTTATCTTAAACTCATTAAATTTATATAAAATTACTATTACTCTTTATAATAAGCTAAAAATTATAGTTATGTCACTAATTCTTAAATAACACCCTAACATCTAAAGATATATAAACTGACATTTTCTACCATCTATAGTGACTCGTCCTTAAACATTACATATTCTTGAATTAAATAAATAATTCACATTGAGGATCTTATCAGGATTAGAGATTTAAATAATTTTTTCATAAAATTTACATAACAACATGAATACTAAATGTAGAAAATTCTACCCAGTATCAATTTTTTTCATAAAATTAAAACTCTTGAAAAAAATATTTATGTCTAGTTTTATGTTTTAGACAGAAAGATTTTTCCTTGATCCCATAAATGACCCTATTCCTCTTAATGTCCTATAAAATAAATTTCAAAACTTGGGATGAGCATCAAAATATCATTAAGGGTTATAAAACAAAGAATGAAAACATCAGTTCAGTAATACATACATAATATAAGCTCTTTAACATACCTCATGAAATCATAAGAGTTATGAATAACACACAGAAATCAGAAATCATAAAGGTATATTATGGCATCCATATCAAACATACATTATAGCTATCATAGCTACATAGAGATATACACTTGAATAACCATCACAATATATTCCCTAAATCTATTAATTGAAATATCACCACTACCTTCGTCATGTTACCCAATGCATTGGAGAGCTATCTCGAGATCACCCTGCCTATGTTTATCAATAAACCACCCATATACGTAAACAATACCCAATATGCCTAACATAATAATAATACATAATACCATAATAAAAGGAAGATAAAATTTTCACATTGAAATAATGGTATATCATATCAAGATATTTGAATAAACTATGCTTTATCAATACATTTTCAAAACCATTTAAAACATTTAATTATGATATTTTTGAATCAATGTGTCCCATACCTCTTTGAAACTTTTAAATAAATTATCATTTGAAGACACTGATTTCAAAATAAATAAATCTTTTAAACCATTTTTAAAACTTGAATATTAATGAGAAAAATTTATAATAATAAATCTTTAAAACATTTAAAATTATATTTTAGTTAATGAGTTTTTAACAAAATTAGATACTATCTAACACAAATAATTGAGGAATAAAATTGAATAAAAATGTTCTAATATCATGAGATCAAAATAATTCATGATATAAGATGCCAAAGGAATGTATATGCACTATATAAGAGTGAATCGGTGCCTAACAATAGTGAAGTCTCAATGGAATATAAATTGAGATGAAATTATTTATAAAAATGGTATCCTTAGATTAAGGATAAATAATGTGTCACAAATATAAATACACTCAATATGATTGGATATACAGTGTAAATCAATCAGGGAACATTCACACATGTTCTTTTTAAGACAAAACCATTGACATCGATGTTTAACTCAATGAATAGAAATTGGGTTAAAATGTCTCTTATCAAGTTCATATCGATGACATGAGAATTTATCAGTAGAGGGATTATATGTATAAAAATTATATCCACACAAAAGGGTAGTGGAAATTAAAACATAAATAAATAAAAATTGATTCCACACATTATCATATAATTACATAATTAATAATTAGAAGATTAACCCATGGAATGGAAATATGTTTAAAAATTTATCTTACAAAAATTTGACAGCCAAACAACATCACTTTAAAATTAGAAAAATGGTTGATGAGAGAAAAAAGGGTATATCATCATATGGAAATTAAATTTACCATAATAAGGATATATAAGAATATATCACCATATTATAATATGTAAATTAAAAGACATAACAAAAAAAGTTTTTTAAAAAGAGGAGGGTGAAAGGTTCCTTAACTGATTTGGTATCATACGAAACATACACACCATGAAAGATCGATCATACTATTTAGATGTAAAAACCCATAAATTTAAGTATATTATACAATATATACATTAATTTGTAGTATATGAACCACATAAAAGGAAAATAGTGTCAATATAGCATGAATCTCACAGGAATAAAAATTGAGATGAAAATATCTTACCACATTGTAATCAATCAAGTCATGTTAACAAAAGTAAATAACCACAAAATTATTCATATAATACCATTAATATAAATATAATCATGATAGTATGTATAAAAATACAATACACAAAACACAACATGTAATAAATATGTGGAAAAAATGGAAATCTAATGGAATTAAAAGTGAGATAAGAAACCCCTTACCCCGTGTCCAATGTGACTTGTTTGTTCCTTATTATTCCAAAAAAATAATCCTATGTTAATGTATACTTGATTATTAACCCCTTTACATTTTTATTATTCCTTTTATATCACTTATTACCATCATATAAACAATATGTAATCATTTAAGTTAAAATGATCGTTTTGTCGATATTTGGTACTTGAGTCAAAAACTAACACCTTATAATTACATGTTATCCGTGTGGTCAAGATTCCATTATCTCTAGAATTATATTAATGATTTATATATAATAATGATCATATATATCCATTATATATATATATATATTTATAACTCTACATAGCATTTGGATATATGATATGAAATGCACCGTTCATGGAGACGGTAAGCTATATGTACGCTTGAACGCTACTTTAATTTCTATTTAAAATTTTAATTGAATGAAAACATAATGATAAATAGTAATATTATAATTATAGTATAATATCATATATTATTTCAATAACTCCATCCTTTATATTTCCCACGTATGGTAAGAATCTATCATATCACTTTAAGGGGGCGGTGGTACTCACTTCCTCAAATAAAAATATCATGTTTACTCATAATGAAACCATAAAGGTTGGATATAAATTAAAAATACAGAATAATAAATGAAATATAAACATAATATATATCATATATAAATATAGTTTCATCATAATGGCCACCATAAGAGGTGGTAGGGGAAAATTGAACAATCTTTGTTTCGTGATACGTTAGTTTACCATCCACATAAACAGTATGTTCTTTACCCATTAGATGGAGGTGTGTGTAAGTGTAGTCAGAATAATTCTCCTAAAAACATCATAGTCTATTTAGGATACTGGTTTTCTTATAAAATAAAACAATGAAAACATTTTAGGGGTTGGAGAAGTAAAATAAAAGAAAACAATTTAAGAGAAGCCATTACCTTTAATTCGGGTAACTCCCTTTGGTTTGAACCAAAAGGGATTCTTGAAGTGCCTTATGCCTAAGGTAAGGATTATAGGTGGAATATAAGGATATGGAGAGATTATTTGGGCAGGGTTTGTACATGACATTTGGCTTTAGAGGTCTGAGGAATGGGTTAGACGTGGAACATTTTTATAAGGGAGAGGAGGGTTTCTTTAGGAATGCGTGAAAATAATATTTTATAATATAATGATTTTCGGTTTATAAAGTTAAAAAACTAATAAAGGTATAATATAATTTGACTCATGGTCAAAATAAATTGATCCAAAAATAATTGGACATGTTTTGGATGTTATTTCAATATTTATAATTTTATTTACTTAAATAATTCTTTAATGAGGTAAATACTGCATCATTTTTATGTAATAAATAATTTAATTTATTTGATGTATAAAGATTATAAAAAAATACCATGATGTAGGAAATGGATTTATATTTTAAAATAACATTTATAGTCTAAAATATATCTTATATAACCCCATGTAAAAATTAATTTATAAAAGATACTTGTTTATGACATTTTTTTCATTACTTTGTGTTATTTATAATAGATTTTCATTATCACTCTTAAGTTTCTCCATGGAGTAATAAAATTTTCCCAAGGATTCCCATGGTCTTCCATGACTCAAACAATAAGTTTAGGACAAGTGTTAAGGTAATTTTGTGTTATTATGATATTTATTTTTACCTTGAATTACCCTATTTACCTTTAACTCTGGTAAATAAAAGTGAAAAGTTACTATTCCCCAAAAATTATTTTTTTCTTATTTATCAACATTTTACTTACTAAAAACAACCATTCATGTTGAATTTTTTAAATTAATTTCATAGATGCGGTAAATTATCACTTAAATGAAAAAGTAAATTGTTTTAACAACTACTAAGTGGTTTCACTATTTATCAAAAATTGAATTTTTTCAGAAAAATATCAAAAATTCAGCCTAAGGTATATTTTATATTCAAAATTAAAATAATTATGTCTATTTTACAATGATAAAAACATAGAAGTTGAGTTAATTTATTTTAAATTAATTCCCATTGTCAAAACAAATATTGTGTTTTTAAGAAACAATATGTATCAAAAGATTGACATCTGTTTATGTCCGATTTCAAAGTGAAATT
This sequence comes from Viscum album, assembly GCA_963277665.1. Lineage (NCBI taxonomy): Eukaryota > Viridiplantae > Streptophyta > Magnoliopsida > Santalales > Viscaceae > Viscum > Viscum album. Next base: position 705,146,616 of record OY728157.1, on the reverse strand, counting down.
AATTACAATGACCACCATTAGATTAAATGGTAAAAATATTATCTAATTACACTTTAAAAAAAATTAAAAATAAAATCTAACCATAAAAATAAATTATATTAAAAATCAGATTAAATTTAAAATACCGTATTTTTCACTATTCATTAAAAAATTAATTTTATCAGAAAAATACAGATATTTTACCCGAAGTAAATTTTAATGTAACGATTATAAATAAGAATATTATTTTGTCAAATAATACATAATAAGTGGCCAAAACAATATTTAATGTGTGTTTACCATCAAAATGTTGTAAATCGACCTTTGAAAGAATATTCGAGTATTTATGATTAAAATTAGATTCATTCACATTTTATTTCTGAAAATTTTATTGATAAATGTAAAAAAAATTAACAAACATGTATATTCATATTATAATTAGTTTTTTCTATTCCATCCAATACAACAGCTAAGACTTACCTACAATTTAAAATAAAATAATATTATTATTTTTCAGTATAAGTCAACATTGTGTGAAACATAAGATTTCAAAGAAACCCATTGTTGTGTATTGAGTACGGGATCGAACATACCATATCATTTAATGTAAAATTAAAAAATAATTTAGAAATATTAAAATATATTAAAATTCCATATTCATTATTTACATGGGATGTTACAAAAAACCCTAAAATAGGTGGGGAAATATAGGGGAGTAATTAATGTTCATATGCATTTATGGAGACCGAACTCAGAAAACATCACTGGTAAAAACCAATAAATAGTCATGTTGAGGGACAACCTCATAGGAACAATGAATTTCTACATGTACTCAATTAAATAAATGTTACCTTATCACAACTACACTATCTCCTATAAAGAAAAAAACGATCAGTATGATAGTTTATAGTTTTTCACGTATTGTTTGTTGAATAATTTGGTTATTGATGGAAAAGTAAATTATCAATTATTTCAAATAAAGGAGTTTTTAAATGAATTCATATAGAAAATAAATAAATTTTTCTATTATTTTTCATGTTTAATGTGGTAAAGTTGCGTAGTTTTAGGTGAAATTTTGTAATGGAAATTAAAATATATTTTCATAAAAAATGGAATTGTTTATAGAATGTATATTTTAGGAAGATTGAATCGAGAGTATTAACATAATGGTGAGCTTAATATATGTCTCAAAAAATTATGGTGTATAATTAATTTAAAACATATTTCATTGGTCAGGGGAAGTTACATGAATGTATTTTGTTATTCATGAATAAAATAAATATTGGAATCAGGTTTTGTAGGCATTAAATGATTGATGTATTTTTGGAAGTGGGAGTAGTATTTATGGAAATTTTTACCATGCCTATAAATACATAACTTCCTTAGCGTTTTGAGTCAGAAATACTTTATGTAAATATCATGAAATTTTTTTCATGTAATATATTCATTAAAATACTACATATGAAATGAAATTTTTTATGAATGTTAGTTACATATATAAATGATATTGGGGTTTGTGAAAAATCATGTTTCCAAAATGTTCTATATTTTTTTGAATGTGGGGATGTACCAAATTTTGGAATCATGTATATATGTTTTTTAATGGTTACATAAGAGTAAATTTTTAATAAATACCAAGATAATTTCATATAATTCCTATGGAAAATTCTAAATCATTTTCTAGATAAATGAGTAGATTTAAAAACCCAATTTTTAGTGTAATAAAGGGAAATATAATTCATTAAATGCTATATAATAAAGTAAAATTCACTACTATTCATCATGAAGAGCAGTATCATTTCATCAAATGGGTGTTTATAATATAGGTGATACAATGACTTCACACTGAAAATTATAACATCAATGTTCTTAGTGACATTGGTAAATTTGACATTTTCTTTGTACGAAGTTGGATTGGAATGGTTAGCCTGAACCAAGTACAATATTTGTGTCTCATAAATGATTTAATTTCAATTTTTATATTAATATGATAATATTAGAGAAGAGATTTTTTGTTAATGAAGACACAAAAACCAAATGGGATGATGTTTAATCATATGGCACCTTTATTCCCCTTGAACCACCCCTGAGATTATTTATCATTGCGGGTGTATTAATTAATATAAATTACAATGTTTTATTATTGACATATTATAATAGTGTTAATCTATAATAGTAGTCAATCTGAATGGGTTTATGATAATTGATAGAAACAACTTTTAGCTAAAGAATAATCTGATATTTCAATAATTCTAATCATTTTCATGGATTTATATATAACTAATCACAATTGTATTATTGTCGGTAAATAATTTTGTGATTTATAATGAGAATGAAATAATTAATTAGATACCAATTATAGATGAATCAATTTATTTTGGAAACATTAACAAACACTATATAAATAATGTTGGTGCCTTTTATGTCCACATACACTATTTAGGAAAAAATGATTAATATAAATTAATTATATTAACATGTTTGAGAAGATAAATTATATATATATTTCGGAACAAGTAGAAGGACATGAGAATGAACCAATATGAATTAATTAAATTATTCTCCAAAATTATGATTGTTATTATATAGGTCATAATTGGTCTTAAGGAAACCATTTATGATATAAAGACTCTACATAATATCATTAATATTTTTCCACAATCACTAAATCCAAAAGTAATAATGCTAGAGGATAATTATCTAAATTATATATTACCATATTTTATCTTTATAACCCAAGTCTCATATGAAATTAAAAAAGATGATAACAACACTATGGAAAAAATATATCAAAGGTTGTGTCATTAAAAATTTTAATGATGCATAACATATTGTATGATAATATTTATAATGATGTTGTTGATGTCATGTGATACCATTCATCATATCAAAAATGAAGAAACAAAATGTATAAATGGAATCATCGACTTGTGTTATTTTTATGTTTAAAGGATTGGAAACATGTATTAATGTGTCTGAAGAAGTTATACACCAAGATTATGATGATTATGTTCCCATGAACACGCATTCACATAATACGAATGTTTGTGTATATATATATGTTAAAAACAGTTAATTTGAAAAATAATATCGTGATTAATAATGATAAAAAAATTTAGAAGAAGCCTGTTTATAATGGTTTTTATGGTAGTTTACACTACAATGATGAATCATTAGTATATTATTTTGGTAGTTCATTACCAATGGAATGGATTGATGTTGATAACTGAGAATGGGAAAGTAGATTCGATCTATAGGAATCTTTCTAGGATAATAATGTTGGGATTTATTTATTTAGAGACAAAACAATGAAATCGAATAGAGTGGTGCAAGATAAAAAACTCAATATATATCATAAAAAAAATATTATATTTGGAGGATGAAAGTGGGTATTTGAAATTATATATATATAAAGATATAATAAAAGGGAATTTTGTTTTGAGAAAAACCTCATTATATAAGATTATACAAGGGTTATTAATTTTTTTAAAAACATATTGAAATACTTATACAAGAATAATGATGATCATTAAGAGGAAATTCCTGACCTTTTTAGAAATGTTGATGATATGGACAGAATAATGACTCTTACTTTCACATTAGGATTAACGAACAAACAATATATATAAAACAATAAAATATACCATATATTACTATAAATATTAGAAAATTATTATTATGAAATGAAAAATACACATTAAAATAAAAAATCTTATATGGGGATTAATGGTAATTAGAAAGTAGTAATTGAAAATTCATAGCCTCAACAACTCATTCTAATGTCAAATGATTATTTGGGTATGAATAAGTATCAAAGGACTCATAGATCCAAAGTGGAAACCAATGATATTATAAAGTGACAAAATAAACCACCTTGTATTATATTTTATTATTATCATATTATGAAATAATCTTAATTTTTTTTCCATATAAACATTATACTATAGGGCATAAATAAATCGAGTCATCTAAGAAGTGTTTACAATTTTAAGAATTCATTTATATGTAGATCTATCTCTTCAATATGATTTAAAAATATGGATAGGTATTTTTCATCAATAATTTGAAGAAAAATGCCCATGAAGAACATAGATGTTCAAATAGAATTAATCAATGAATCAATAAGAGGGATAAAAATGTAAAATAAATGTACAACATATCAAGATGTTTTTGGTCAACCTTATTCTGAATAATATCATTCATTTATATCAACTCTATGTTAGATATATAGGATATGGATCAAAAATAAAATATTTTATAAGGTGGTTGTTACAAATAGTGTTTCTAAAGCCCCATATTTTGTTTAGGGTATTAATAATTAATAGTGTATACACATACCTCGTTATGGGAATTATATATTTGTAGGTAAATATGTGATTCATGTACGTATTGTGGCTAATGAGGTTCTATGTCACAACCTATTAATATCCAATAAACTACATGACATAGGGAATGTTGTTGACTTTACTAAGAAGGCACGTATCATCAAGGGAAAATTGATTTTATTTTTTCATGGGAAGCAAAAGATGTTGAATATTAATATTTTCATTGTAGAAATTTTTTTCAATCATTATAATGATGAATGAAATATTGTGTGTCAAAATGTTCATAAGAAACTAAGAAAAAAATCCCTTTCGAAATAATTAATAATAATAGAGATCAAGATCTACAAAAACTATCACATGATCAATGATAGTCATTACCTATTTTTATAAATTAGATTATTACTTGATATTAATACAAGGAATAAAAAAATTAAAAATTATTTCATGAATTAATGCTTGTTGATGTTTGTTGACCTATAACATCAATATATAAATATTGAAAAATTTATAAAATTCCTTCCATATATTATTATAGATTGATGGAATAGATAATAGCTATCAACCATAACTATGAGGTGTTTAATTTCGTTACGTATAAAAGGATGGAGGTTTAAATGTTTCTTATGTATAAGATACTAAAATTTATATTTGATAATGATATAGAATCCACAAATGGACTCTTAGAGGATTATATAAAAAACATGGTATCAAGATCCATCTATCTGATGTTATAAATCTTTAGAAAAATGTATTGGTTGTAAGGAGATATCAATTAATAAATAGCATTGTGAAAATAATTATTATTAATAAAGGACAACTTGAGATGTTTTATAATGAAATAATTTATGTCAATAAAGAGTATAGTAATAATAACATTCAAAAAAATGATAGAAGATTATGAAGGAGTGTTATAATGTTATATCAAATTAAAGGAGAGAAAAAATAATTAAGGAATGTTTATATAAAGACACTAAAGTTAATGGGGTATAATTTATACCAATAGTTTAAATTAAACTAAAGAACAATGATGAAATTAATAGGTTTAATATCATCAGTAATCAGACAACACCAAACAAATAATGTCAATGGTTTCACTAAATAAGCATCTTTTTTATCATAGGCTGATATAATTTTTCTTAAACAAGATTATAAGGGTTATAATTGGGTTTAGCTGATTAATGTAGTAATGGGGAAAAGATTAAATGAATCATAGTTTTTAAATTTTTTGGAGGCCCGATGATAGGAAAAAAAATCAAAACATCATGAGTTTTTCAAAAAAAATAGAATAAAAAATAAAAAATACAGAAAATAAATAATTATTTAATTTCATGGTTTAATAATAGATTAATAGAAATGATATATATTAAAAATATAAACACATGTGAAGGATAGAGACAGTTTAACTATTCTTAATAATTGAAACATAAAATAAATCATAGGTTTTCTAGAGAGATGACTCGTTGGAATTTTAGAATGGATTTCTAGAAGAATGGGTTTACGTTCAATATCAAGATTATTTTTTATTTAATGGGGAAAATAATATTATTTGAATTAGAGGAACTTTATGGACTAAAATAGGACCATGATCATGGTATTTATTTCTCTATGTACACTTGAATGATATTTTTTCTAGTGTATTTGAATGGAATTTAATATATGTTTCAATAATGTAGGAGATCCATAGATTATATTGATACTTTATGTGGATGAAATTATTATTTGTTGGTCATATTATTTCCAGTTCAGGTAGTTTTAAAGATTATTTATGGGATATTTATAAATTCAGATGATTTTTGAGTTTATTTTTTTCTTCGTCTACACAAGATTCGAGGATCCCATAGTAAATTAATATATTAATAAAAATATTTCGAATAGGTTATGAGAAGATGTAGAATGGATTATTCCATAATTATGATAATATTTTCACTACTTGGATTAAGTTCTCATTTGATGGTGATGGAATGATGGTCAATGTCATAGAAAACAAGTATATAATGAGGATTCATTTTGACATAATTATGACAGAACCTACTAATGAATTTTACATTTTCTAGGTGGCATGGTATCATGTAATTCCAATAAAATTTATTTTCTTATAGATTAAATATTAATTAATTATACCAAGTTAACAAAATACATCATTTGTTTGTATGGAAAACCATTCTAAAAATAGTTATTTTGATATAAAATTTATTATCGGTTGGTCATAGAGATGATATAAAATCAATATCTAGAGGTGTATTTTAATTTTTTAGATTTCCCATTTCACACTATATAATAAAAGATGGAAACAATTCTCTAATTATTTTAGAGGCTTAATAAACCAAGTTAGTCATGCATATATGAAATTAATATGGATTTTTTAGAATCATAAATACATAAGAGTTGAAGAGAAGTATTCTAGCAAGAAAATATCTTTTTTGTCTATTCATATTCTATGTATTTAGAGTATGATCCGATATAAAATCATGTGAGATAAATCATATAAAAGGCCATACCCAAATAAGAGTATCAAGGGAATCAACTATCATTTTATGTAATGTTGACTCACCAAACATAAGTAGTGTGGATGTGGAACCCCACTCCATAGTTATGTTTTTATTTAATTATTTGAAATTAATTGAAATTTTATCTATTTAAGACTATAATTGGGTGAAATTTAAATTCATTTAAATATGGGGGAATTATGTTTAAGTGGGAGAGATGTGATTTCTCAAAACTACTGTCTGGTTGTGTAATTTTATCCAAGATAGATAGAATTCCTATGTTTAATTATAGGAATCAAGGATGTAGTGGAGTAGGTATATCTCCAATTGTTAATATTATTATAACAATAATTAAATATAATAAAATGTTATGATTTGGGTTAATTATATGTGGAGTTACTATGTTTTTTTGATTCTCTTCATGGGATTGAGTGTGATTCAAAATTCCATATTTAGAATAAAGTTATTTTTTGATGTCATTTACATAATAAATTTCTTTATCATAATATTATTAACTCTTTTAAGACTATATTACCTTTTCATAATATATTGGATCACTATATGTTATTTGTTAGCCAACATGTAAATAATAAAAATAGTAATTTATGAATCAGTTATGCTTGTGTTAATCAACAAATATTATAGGAATGTGAATTGTTATTAATAAACCAAAAAAGGGGATATAATTTTAATAATTCCCAAAAAAATTATTTAGAAGTTTTAAGGATCTATTTTTTAAATTTTTTTACATTTACTAAAAATTAATATTATAAATGATATAGTGTAGTTGAGATTATGAAGGGAATTATAAATATATTGTGATAATTTCACTTTGAATTTACATGTTTAATTTGGTGATGTTTCCCAGCATTTGACAAATACTTGGTCGTGTAAATTTTTTATAATATCATTTTTTCAATGACTATGGATATGAAATATTAAATTATTTTTATGGAGATAACATAGTGAGTTTGAGATAAATAAAATGATTCATTAATGTTTAGATAATTTACAAAATACAAAGTCACTTAAACATAGTTTGTGTTGAATTAATGTTATGTGAAGGTGGTGGGTAACATGTGAATCATATTAGTTGTGTTTTGATGGTTTTTTTGGAGAGAGGATTTTCAAAAAAAATCATTGGATATCATAGATTTTAATGAACTATTAACCAGAACTATAGATAGTCCAATACCCCCTCAATTTTTAGTGGGAATGAATTTAAGAAAATCTCTAGGATACCTTGGATAATATTTATTAGAAAACCAGTTACATTAAGAACTATATTTTCATTTATGAATAATGTTGATTCATTTTTTTGTGTGTTTTTTTAATTTTATAATTTTACGTTATGTTTTAATGTTACAATATTGTTGGGAAACAGTTTTAATAAAATATTTTTTTTGTGAACATTAAAGGAAATTAAAATAATTTTAGTGGTAAATTAGTATTAATCATTTGGATGGGATGTTATTTATAAAACAAAAATATTGTTGTAATTATATTGGACAAAAAACAATAAAGTATTTCGTGTTAATGAATTGTGATATAACTTTTGTGGAGATAACAGTGAACATTAAACAAGTGAATGTTTTAAAACCATGATGGACAATGATTCCTCTATAAATGTTTTTATGGTAGTGAGATTACTAATTATTTATATTTTCATGTAGAATTTTTATACTCCCTAAAGATTGTTTGTTATAGTGCACAATGTAAAATTTTTGTGTTTCTTTAATTCATTCATTATTATTTATATTTCATTGTGTGAAGAACAGAAAAAGTATTCTTTTTTAATTATAAAATATATATCATAATTGGTTTTTGTTTTTATATATCATAGATCCATTCTAGCCCCTCCTCCATTATGTTATTTAACCCGATGAGTCCCTAATTACTAACACAAATAAACCTCAACATCTTCATATGATACTACATATAGAAAAGTTGACTAAATTTATTATATTAAATAATAATATTGTCATAGTAATGGATTATCAAGGTCAAAATGTGACATGAAAAGATATAAGTAAAATGGAGATATAGAAATACAATATTATCGATAGTTCTCTGAACACGAAAAAAATAAATGACCCATCATCTCAATATGTTCCTCGTCAATTCATGGCTAAGAAAACCATAGAGTTTTGGATATATCTATCATTATATTCCATATATAAAACTCTATATATATATAATTATTATTACCCACTATAATAATTAAAATCTCAACATGTTTCTGGAAATTTTACCTACGCTAACTGAAGTGGGTTATATCACTTCATAATGAGTAGATGTATTTCTCATAGAATTAATATTTGAATCAACTAATGATCTAATCTCAACTTGAAATTCTTTTACCTATGGTATTCAATGAAAGGAGGCTCAAACACAATCACATGCTTGTCAAAAAATTTCTTTGGTATCCAAGAAGTATATCTATGTTGAATAATCCCATAATTCTTCATGATGCACATTCCAAAAAAATATCTATCTATATGACATGATAATCCCCTAAAAATTAACAATTCATTCCTATAAGATTCTGGAACAATATATTTAATCTCTTAATAGATTGGTTTTGTGTTTCCTTCCTATAAGATTATTATCATTGTCTTATTGAATAGATATATTTTCCACCAAACCAACATTATTCATGATATAATTAATTCCAAACTCAAGTCACTTTAAATCCATTACTCTAAATTATAAAAACATTCCTTAAAAGATAACCAAATTAAAACACTATCCCTAAGATATAATTTATTTGATACTAATCTAATAGACTCTAACCCGCTAGGACCAATCCTGGGTAGATTTAAGTAGAGTGATCAACCCTAATCACTACAACAATTGGACAAGTTCATGGGACATGAACATGTGGTCGAATGTCACACTTAATTGGATTCCTTATCATAATGAACCATTAAAAAATAAACATCCCTACAAATGGAATAAAAATAAATAAATAAATAAATAAAACAAACTCAAATATATAATGTATGTGAAAACAACATGCACCAATAAAATTAGAAATAGCAAAAATACAATATTGTAAAAGGGTATATATATATTTTTAAAAACCAAAAAACCCTCAATAATTATCATGTAAATGAGATATGTGTATTAAACTACATCTATTGGCAATAATTTCCGAAAACCCCAAGCATAAAGAACCTAAAAGATACAACAACACAATGTCTTCTAAATGATTCTCCATGCAATTCATTATCAACAAAAAAATATAAAAAATTATTTTCATGTAGAGGTGAGTATATACATACCTAGTAAGGCATCCTACAAACCATATAAGAATACTAAAAGATATATTTTGACAGAAAATAAATGATTAAGGATGAACCAATGAGAAAGAGTGGAAAATGATATATATTAACGGATATAAATCATGTAAAAAATTGGAACATATTATGGAGTGAGAACACCTACTATAATATCCCATTGAAGAATGTTAATGTCATAACCCCATCTATAGAGGGAACACTTTTTATGTTTCACACATCATGTGATGATAGATCAAACTCCATTGGTATAGGGGTCTCACCAAAAGTATCACATGTATTTAATGGATGATCTAACTCGAATAATATTATTGAGGATATAATCCTAACCTTGTAAAACACAATTTAATAATAGGTACATAATCCTATGACTTCGTAGATCACCATGCTGGATCCCAATTGTTATTCCTATGAGACAAAGTCGAAAAAATTACTGAGACTATCTCATCTAACATATCATATAATTAATAACCTCACTATAATGGTCCTTGTCAGAAGAAAATGCAATCATGTTGAATGCATGGAAATATATATCCACACATCTTGCGTAGAATATAGTCACAATTGAATTAATGTTCTATTTATATCGTGATTATCCATCCGGGTAAAGTCTAATGGTACAATCCCACCTCCTTCCTCTAGTTAACATCATTTATTCCTGATTTCCATGTTGCAGGACCAAAAATAAAATCATGTCCTCTTAACATTCACCTCTCCATCATTTTTGTGAATCCATTTATACATAGTGAAAATATCTTATGAATAGTTTATAGAAATATTGACCACACACTTCCCCTTTTTTTCATCCCATATATATGGGATGTCCTTCATTCCTCAAATATAATGAAATATTTTGTATCCATGGAAATTTGAAAGATCTTTATCGATCAGTGACATCATACATTATGAACTATTCGTCAAGGAGTGATTATTTTTTCACAGATAACCACCTGTAATCCCGATTGTATTCCTATAAATTACTTTACATAGAATCAAGACACTAATGATAACACCTTCTATCATTTTAATGCTCTTGTTAGTCAATTCGAAAGACATCCAAACCTAAAAATGTCCTTATAAGGATTTAGAAATGACATTAGTGTGTACACATGTAATATTTCACTAAAAATCATTTTTCCCTCTTGGGAAGGTTCATCACCCAATTTTAATCCTACATTACCTTATTCATTCAATCACTTATAAATTATCTATTATAAGAATTATAAATCACTAATTCTGATGTGAAGATCCCATTTATCGAACCCCCATCCTTAATGATGGATGTACATAAATTTTATAAAACATAGGGGATAAATATCAAGAAATAATGAAAATGTATATGGTTTATAATAAGATGGTCTTGGAACCATTTTTCAGGTGAATATATTAAAACATATAAGGACTCAGGCGAAGAAGTCCATAATTAATAATTCTCAGGACAAATTAAAACATTAAATATGTTCAATGGTCTATATTTTATAAAAATAAATTTACAAAAGAATTATTTTAAGAACTCAAACTAATGGTTTATATTTGAAATTAAAAAAGTACACACCGAAATATAGGATCATTTTTTAAAAACTATTTAATTTTTCTCAATATCCATGGGCAATGTCTCAATGAGTTCCTAAATCACATATTTAGGGATTGATACTTGCAACAATATCCCCTTCCCATATATCTCCCTCATAGTCTCATTTCTATAATGATTGATCGAATAAATATAGGTTTATAATGATTATAACCATGAATTTATGGTGAACATAGATGATATTAATTAATTTATTAATCAAGTAAATGTAACCACAAAATTTGGAACTGCACCATGGGTGTCAAATAATGAAAAATGATTCCAAATTGTGATTTAAACCCCCATCATGATCAATACGTTCACTGTTTGAGTACCCTTCTGTAATAGATCAATGTTTTACCAAACACAAATATATTATTCCTCATGTTGAAACATAAGGTTTGGGTCCTAGAACATGAAATTAAACAGAGACACCAAATAGAACACTATAAACATTAATGGTAACTCCCAAAAATTTCCAATCCATTAATCTCTAATATATATACTATATATATAGATACTTCAATTGATCAAATCCTCACAACACTAAAATCAAAAAATAATCTCCATTAACCCACAAAACATATTATTTAAATTTTTTGAACATTACAAAATAACACTAGGATTTTATATATTCAAAATTATAATATCCTCATACAAAATTACCTAAGGGTAAATGAGTTAAAATGAAATAAATATGAACATTGAGAAGGCATAATGATATTTATGATAAGAATGTAAAACATGACTCCTGGTTATGAATATAAAATACCAAAAGATAATGGGAAAGAGTCTAAAATAATCTCACCCATGAAGGGAAGTGGTATTGACTACCTTATTTAAGAAGATGAAAATTGTTAAAATCCAATATCAAAATTAAGATAATAAACATCAAGAATTTTATAGCGACACATGATATATAGAGAACAAAAATGTATATTTCATTTTGTGGGTTCTTGGAAATAAATTCATAAACCATTAGTGGAAAATTATAGTTGTAGAATCTATGTAAATGAATCCATAGTAGACTAAGGTTAGTGATAATTTTCATGCCAACCATGGATAATTCATGGAGATAAGTATATATTGTAAATAAATAGAACACTACCAAAATATATCTCCTATGTAATTCAAGTTCATTAGTTTAACCATCTGCTTCCAATTTTGAAAATTTTATAATAGTAATGATGTTATTGAAAAGTTGGATGATGAAAATAAAATGGATCTCATCCTAAACTAAATGAATCATATGAATAATAAAAATTCATTTAAAAAATTAGTGAAAACCAGAAGATTATTTTCATAGAATACACAATAAATATTCAATAGTCAGTAGATAAGTTGATTATAGACTCTTAAAATTAACTGAAGTTTTGATACAACTCTATACACTTATATATCCATTTTAAAATGGAAAATCCAAATGTTGTAAAGTACACAATTACCATCAATATAGTGATAAATGTTGGAAATTATTTTTCTAGTGATGTGAACGGTAATTCAATAAAGGGTATGGACTGAAATGATAACCAATAAGATGGAAAAATGATTAGAAATTAACATGAAAATAAATTAAATATTATTTCATATCAAATTAAAAAACCACTTACCCAAAAAAAATATAATGAGATAAAAAACTCTATTCCATTATTTTAGATTGATTTATTTAACGATTTTTTATCATAAAGGTATTTTATTTATTCAAATCAAATAATGAATATAAAATGTTTTTTAGAGGGTATCACATTGAAATAATAGTTTTACTGATTAATTAATCCTATCACCAATAAAGAATCATATGTCACAATATTAGATTGAATTATAAAAATTTATATTATAATGTATTGTGTGATTTTAACACACTATTATTTTTATCTATAGTCAAGTGTTGAAATTTTATATGGTTTTACATGATATCAATATCCCATCAAATTTATATATAAAAATATATTTTTTACATTGTTTATTTTTTTTGAAAAAAATCAATAGTATATATATGATGAAATTTGGCGATGGGTCTTCTTTAAAGATAAAGTAAATCAACTTTATCATATCTCATAATGGGAGTAAAATCTCAAGTACATCCAGGTTGGAGAATGAGGTATAACCCCTCTCACTAAGAATATAATATTGCAAAAGAATATATAATCAAAATTGTATTGTAAAACCATAAAAAATTGAATTTCATAAAATATAAAATTTTATATTTTGGATAAATTGGATTTCATTTAATTATATTAAATTTATTGAGTTGAGATAAATAATATAAATTCATATATCAATACCATATTTATAAAGATGATTTATATTTGACAATTTACCAAAAATTATAATATGAATTTTTATTTCCCCATTCATGTCAATTTGAATGATTCTATAAAAGACTACTTATGTTATTTTAGATATTTTATCATTTTTTGGAAACTATACAAAAATATTTTAGATTGTGTGAGGAAGATAGAAGAAACACTATTGTATATATTTTGACTAATCATAATCATAAAATAAATTTTTTTATACTAATTTAGAAAATATAGTTTCTGGGAGTTTTTTATATGTTACATACCTGATGTGTTGGATAGAAAATAGATAATAGAACACGGAAGATAAACATTTGAGGATTGAGATATCTTATTTGGGAAAAATATTTTTATATTCTGAAATTTCTACTGAGATGATTATGGAAATAGATAAAATATTTTTTTAAAGAGAAAGAAATATTTGGTGGACTTTAACAAACCATATATATGTTTATTAAGGGATGTAAAATGAAATCATGTTTGGAAAGAATATATATTCTTTTGGTAATGATAAATTATGATTAAGTTGTACACATAATTATATGTTTATTAAGGGAACGGGATCATAAAAAACCAAATTTTTAAATAGACAATGAGGAAAAATGAACCTTATAATGGAGTTGGATATGGGTATTAAAAATTATTAGGATATCATAAAACACTAAGATAATATATATATATATGTATTTTTTAGTTAATTCATATAAAAACTATTAAAGCGATTTACTTGTGGTGTAGATAGATTTTTTATGACATTTAAGAAAGAATGAGAGTAATGTAGAAGCCCCAATAATGAGTAAATGGACATGAAAAGATCTTATATCATCAAGATGGAAAAAGAGAACATTATAATGGTTGTAGAAATTAAGTGGATACAAGTAAAATTGTATTTTATGAATTGGAATACATAATGGAATGAATGATATCCCCATGTTATGATGAATATATTTTTAATAAAATTACAATAGAGATTCATCACACTTAATGATTATAAATTTTTTATGATCGAGTTGAGGGAAACAGAAATTTACTCATACATAATATTGTTCAAAAAAACATAATGAATTACAATAGAATATGTTCATGGGGAGTTATAGTGTGTGGAGTGTGTTAAAAAGGAGAAGATGTGGAAAATTATTGCAATTTTTTTAGAAGTTGATGGAAGTCACACTAAAATACAAAAAACCATAATTTTTATACAAAATTTTAACTATAACTCAATGTCATGCATATTTTGTTCTACAATAGAGGTAATGAGACAAAAAGTTCATGCATGAATTTTTATTTTCATATATATAATATCATCCCTACATGTAAGGACATATAATAACAATGCCTAATTTTAACTGATATGTTATAATGTTGGATTTGACATCAGGTTATTTAATAGATATTTGATATATGATTTTTTATCAAAGTTTGATTGTAGAATACATCATAAATGGACATATCATATAATAATCTTTTATATTTTATTTTAATAATACCCAAAAAAATATTATGTTATTAAATTTAAAATTTAATGAAATCATATTTCATATATATTATATATCAAACAAGGATATAAATTGAGACACCATTGTAGACTTGTGAATATGTTTATCACAATAATTATTGACTACAAAACATAGAGAAATGATTGACTAGTCATGATTAATCGATTGATTGACATCACTGATGATTATATATAGATATATATTTTTATATAAAAAATACTTCAACAGATTGATTTAGTGTAACATAATTTACATGGTAGTCATTATAATTAATTCATGTGTGGGATTCCCATCCAGTTCATGATTTATTAAATAACATGGGTGGACACATACACAACATTCTGGAGGCGTATAAAAATGATATATTAACGATCACACATTTAGAATATCTATATATTATTGAATAATTTCGATTTTAATTATCATATCCATTAATATAGGAGTGTCAGAATACATCATTTCACACTTCAAAAAATTAATAATCATTCATTACAATATAGTGATACGAAAAACATTAAAGTATCTATAATAAATTGAGGATGTAATTTTCTAATGTAATTATTATTATTAACCTTGTTCCCCTATGTTGTTGGTGTTTATCACTAATAAATCATCTATATTATTATTATTTAGACCATCATATTATCCATTAAAAAATTGATTATGTCATAAATGTATAGTTTATGGTAGAAAATGTCAAAATGGTCAACATGTGTTTTCACCAAAAATTCAATCAAACAACTATTTAGTAATCCCTACTATGAAACCTACCATATGTCCTTTATTATGAGTTTCTCATTAAAAATTCAATAACCTCCATCTATATGAAATTAACACTTTAATAAAATCATATATATACATTAATATTCTTTAAAAAGGCCTAGAAATTAAATTCCTAATTTAATATAATGTATGTTTTTTAATTATTTAATTGTTTTTAGATAACAAAAGGCAACACATACATAACACATAACATTCACTACTCCATTAAAATACAATAATCTACCCCATTGACTGATTCACATTAATGGTGAGACTATGATCTCAATCAGCATCCTAGTAAAAACAAATACCCCAATTCTATATGTTTATTCCTATTGTGCCCCACATATAGAGTGAAATCCCATTAATTTTTTTCCAAACCCTTTAATAGATATTTATAATTTTACACATGTTATGTAGATTGATAAATTTTCCACCATGATGATTTATCTTCATGTTTATTAGATTTTAAGAATACAGAAACAATTTTTTCCAAAACATTCTTATTTAAATATTTCTATTTATTAAAATGATAGTTATAGTTGATTTGTTATGACATTCTATAATGTAAATATTTTTTCATCTTTTTAAATTGTATATTCAATTATAAAATATTTTCTGGATATTAATACCCATTTTAGAAATTTGATTAGCCTACTCCCTCTTCAATGATAACCATTTATTTATCATTATTGGTTTATTTACACGAATGTGGTTTTTATAATACTCATAAATATAAATATTTTCCGAACCAAATTATACTAAGTATCTTCTATCTTTTCCATTATTCAATGAAACTAATTTTTTTGAATTATTCATTTGACAATAATGGATTGAACCATGTTAATATTTTTTTTTCTCTGGGAGTTTTAATATTATAAATACATAATTAATATTATATAATATAGATATAATAACTATCATATTTAATTTTTTTTTTTAATTTAGATGAATTTACTTCTAATCACATCTGAGGTGATTTATTTTTTATTCAAATTATCCCAACTCTTCTATGTGGTTATAAGTTGATAATATGTTTTGAAATGATTATTGGACAATACATACTAGTTTTCTCATTGGCGCATGAGATATATCTTATACTATGTTAGCATTATTCAAGAAACTTATATGTTATCACATTCATATATGGTGAGAATTGGAGTAGAGTGAATGTAATCTATATTTATTTTTTTGATTAGAAACTTTGACCTCATATTTACATTTTTGGAATTCCTTTCATCAAATTACTACATCTTAAATTATTCTTAAGAACCACCAAATCAAATTTTTTAATATAAAATATAACATTTTTTGGTGGTGATAGTATGGAATGACAAGATAAATAGATAAACTAATAGAACATGGTGTCCTCCCATCAATATTATGATGTTTATATCCTTATATGTTTACATCCCAATAACCAACCAATAGTCTAATTGAGTTCATAAAAATTATTTTTTGGAAAAATATTGGATTTTCACTTTATAATATTTCTTGGATGATAATAACCCATGAATTGGAATAAAATAATTGATTTAATGGTGGATCTATAGTTTTTTTACCATAAAAATTATCCATTGATTATTTTGGAATACTAAAGTGGAACATCACCATGAAATTGTGGAGTCAATAAGGATTTACTTATGAATTTTCAATTCCTTCTTGTTTTGAAAATCACAAACACCTTATACTTAAGCAATTCAATATTTTACTTCTATAAGGAAAATTTTCTTCCATATGGAATTTTACCATAACTATGGTTTCTTTATACATATCAATATTTTTCATAAGTGTAAAAAATAGATTCATACCTTAATCCTCAGAATCATATAATGCTAAGATATGACGCATTCTGTTTTAGGATCCTAAATCTCGATGTGAACTGTAATGAAGTTCCACTCCAAATTCTGGATGTGAACGGTAATGAAGTTCCACTCCGAATTCTGGATGTGAACTGTAATATAGTTCCATTCTGAATTCTGGATACTAACTCTCAAATAGTTTCATTCTGAATTCTGGATACAAATTGTAATAAAGTTCCACTCTGAATTATGGATTTGAACTCTAACAAAGTTCAAACTCTGAATTCTGGAATCCGAACACTTACTAGTTCGACTCCAATCATTTAAAAGTTCGACTCTGAACATTTATAAGTTTTACTGTGAAATTTTAATAGTTTGACTCCAAACATTAATGAGTTCAACTCGGAACATTTTATAAGTTTGACTCCAACCTTTTATTTGTTTGAATCCGAACTTCTGTGAGTTCGACTCTGAACTTTTACTAGTACGACTCCACACTTTTACTAGTTCGACTCAGAAATTCTATGAGTTCATCTCCGAACATTTACTAGTTCAAATATGACCTTTTTCTTGTTCAACTCTGAACACCTATGAGTTCGACTCCGAACATTTACTAGTTTGACTATGAAAATTTATGAGTTAGAATCCGAAATTTTACTAGTTCGACTCTGAAAATTTATGAGTTCGACTCTGAAATTTTACTAGTTCGTCTTCGAACATTGAAAGTTCAGATTCTAAATTCTAGTGAAACCAAAATCTGAATTTCCATAGATATTTAGACTTCGGATTCTCACAGAATTCAGGTTCCGAATTCCTATAAAAGATAATCCAAATATCCTTTTTATTATAAAGTCCAAATTCCATTTTGGTTAGACTACAAACTTTTATTTTCTTACATTTAGAACATTATATTTACTTATTATTACACATGTTTCATTATAAAACAATTTCATGAATTCAGTTACACATTATTTGTTATAAAATGATGTCGTTCATTCTGTTTCTAACAAACCGTTGGTTTAGTGACATGTGTACAGGTCCCTCCTATATTTAAGGAAAACATGACCATTGGAGGAGGGAGACGACCGATCCAACTGATCCTATAAATAGGAGCTCATTTAAATGAGCTCGATACTGATCTTTAACAATAGTGAATACTTGCTATTGAAGTGATTTATAGAGAGAGAGAGAGAGGCACTTATCAACTCTCAAGCTTCGTGCAGAAAGTTCGAACAACTTGTTCAAACATTACCTTGTGCAGAATTGCTTCGTGCAACTCCGAATATTGGTGATTACATTTAAGGACTTCCATGGATAGGAAGACAGAGGTGCCGACTTCCTTGAAGTTCGAGGGCTTCCTTCCTGAGGAAGATAGAGGTTCCTTCTACCTTGAAGTTGAGGGTTTGTGGGGATAGCAAGACAGATACTTCGATCTTCGTATCAAGGGCATACCCTGGTTTGGGTAAGATATACTTGCTTTAATGTATAAATCAATGGACCTTTATCCAAGGTTGTTTGATACCTTTTTTTGGGTTAAAAGATTTATATCTTGTTACTTGTAGATTTACTACTTGTTTTTTCCACTGCATATTGTATTGAAAGGAAAGTATAACCTTATTATATTTCCTTACACTTTTACTCTGATTCATTTATATTTAATACACTATAAGGTATAATCTCATATTATAATCTTTGGTTAAGTTTCATTTTCCGGTTCCATATTTCTAGAACCTATTTTTCGGAATCACTTTCCAGATTCAAGAATGTACATAGATCTAGACGTTTGTAATATCAAACTTTGTCCCAATATTTCATTGGTGATTAGAGATGTTGTGAATTTTCATTGTTTAACTTTTTTATACTAAGATCTATCCTTGATTAAGAAAATTTTTATAGAATACAATTCACCCCCCCCCCCCTCTTGTATATTGATCATCTACATCATTATTTCGATCCGAAAATTGGTATCAACGGTTGGAAACCTCATACTCTATACCAATCTCACATTTGGTATCAGAGCTAAGGCTCTAAATTCTTATACTTACATATATGTTTTTCTTACTCAGTTTTTTATTTGATATATATTTTCCTTGCTTAGGAATATTTTTCCATGAATCGAAATTTTTTGTTTAATAAGTTTTTGTGTAGAATGACTTTATTAAGGATGTCAGGTTTAAATGTTGGTTACATCGACAACCTAAATCCTAAAAGTCCACCAATTTTTGATGGCAATGATTACGAGTACTGGAGAGATCGAATAATGATTTTCGTTATCAATACTGGAGTAGATGACTTTCTTATGCTTACTAAAGGTTATAAAATTCATGATAAGGAAATGAGTTCCTTCCCAATCCAAGAGAATAATGATTATCAATTAAACTATAAGGTACGCAATACTGTACTATGTTCAATGACTAGGAACATATATAACCCAATTATTTCATGTGAAACAGCTAACTGTATTTGGAAGAAACTTTAATTTATTCATTTTGGTACGTCTAAAGTGATTGAGACTAGAAGATCTTTGCTGAGAGTAGAATATCATGGTTTCAATTTTCCTTATGGAGAACCTATTTGAAAATTAAATCAAAGATTTATGACTATCGTGAATAGCCTACAATCTAAGGGATAGAAAGGTATGGATGATGAAGCTCTGGTTGATAAGATTATTGATATTATGCCTAATTAATGGGTATCAAATAGATAAACTATTGATGAGAAGAGAAAACTAACTCAAATTTCACTTGATGAACTATTTGGAACTCTTCTTCAACATGATATAAGGATGAAGATAGATGGTGAAAATATCAAAAATAAGAATGGGAATGGTATTGTTTCTTTTACTACAACATCAACTCACATGAAAGCAAGGACTCTTGGTAGAGTAACTAGATCCAAGTCTAAGAAGGTTACTATCCAATCCGAATCTAGTGAGAGTTTTGTCTCAGAGAATGAGTTAGATAATCTTGATTAGAGGATGAACAAGATAGCTGGTCAATGAATTTTCTAATCCAAGTATAAGAAAAAGGAAAGGAAAGATAAAAAAGATTTAGAGGTCAAATTCTATGAGTGCAAGAGAAGTGGACATATATGACCTGGATGAACTATTCTTAAAATGAATGAAATAAAAGAAAGGCATTCTGAAAGGAATAAGAAGATGTTTTATAAAGATAAATCTAAGAAAAGTCTGAAAGCTAATAATACTTGGAGTGCTATCTGTGGAGACTCTTTAGAAAGTGATTCATTAGAATATGATTCAACAGCTCAGAAGAATATGGGATTCATTGCTAATACTTCTTTTCCACATACATGTTTTATTGCCAAGGTATGCTCTGCCGAGGCTTTATCAAATATATCTCTTGGTAAGAATTACTATTCCGAAAATAGTACTTCTAATGAAGATACATCATCCTCATAAAATGATGAACCTTTATATGAATAAGTATCTAGATTATCAATGTTACTTGATGAAAAAAATTGTAAAATTTATAAGAAATTAGACAAGGAATATAATAGGGAATAAATTCTTACAAAATAGATTTCAGATCATTCTTCAGATCTTAAAGATAAAAAAGAGATTTTATAAAAACTTTTTAAAGAACATGATAAATCAAATTATGATAAGTAAGAACATTCTAAATATCTTTAGAATTCTATTACAAAAATGAATTTTTTTGAGGAAAAATCCAACTCTAAAGAAATTATTCCTGAGGATAGGAATTTAGTCCTTAGACTAAAATATGAAATATTTTCTCTTAAGAAGCATATTTCAAAATTTACATTTGGGAAGAAAAATTTTGACAAGATGTATTCACAAATTTAACCTCACGGAAACACTACTAGAGTAGGTTATACTCATAAAAAACCAGTTTTCAAAAAAAACTATTTTATTCATTATAGAGCCCATTTTTTCACAAAGTGTCAAAGTGGTGGGCATTGAAAGAAAAATTTTTCTTTGAATAAAGTTAAATATATTGGGTTTGATAAAGAATATTTCTCTAAACAAATGAGGATACACAAAATTTTTCTATTTGAAAATCTCATATCCAAACATGTTTGGATTCCGAATGTGTAATTCCTTAACCATTTTTAGGAAGATAATGGATGTACCATCAACAATACTTGGTACATGGATAGTGGAATTTCATGGAACATGACTGGTAACAAAAGTTATTTTGAAAAGATTATCAAGGAAAAAGGATGAAAGTAACTTTCAGTGATAATGATCAGGGAGAAATTGTTGGTATATGTAATATTTTTCTTCATGAAAAAACATTGATTTCAAAGGTTTTGTTTGTTAAAGGTCGAAAGAAAAAACTAATTAGAATAAGTAAATTATGTGATGAAGGATACCTTGTGAATATTAGGAATGATAAGTTCTTAGTACATAATTCCAAGGAATATTTTATTCTCTCTTCCCATAAGAAAGAAAATTTTTACACTTTGAACATTGAAGACCTTAGGAGCCAAGACTTACCTTGCCTTAGTGCAATGGAAGATCATTTTTGGTTATGTCATAGAAGACTATGTCAATGTAAACATAAGAACTTATATAAACTCTTTAAGAAGAAACTAGTTAATGATCTACCAGAGCTTAGATTTGATTCTTCTAAAGTTTGTGATCCTTGTCAATTTGGAAAACAACATAAATCTAGTTTTAAATCAATTGATAAATTCTCACCAACTAATGCATTATAGTTGGTGCACAAGGATATTTTTGGTCTAAGACAAACTAGAAGAATTGGAGGCAAATACTATGTGTTTGTTATAGTTTATGATTACACTAGAACCATGTTGAGTGAGTATTCTATAGATAGACATTTCTGAGATGAAGCTGTATGTACTACTTTTGATACTATAAATCATGTTTTGATTAGACCTTTTCTAAATAAAACTCCTTAGGAGTTATGGAACGGTAGAAAACCTTGACATTCATACTTCAAGGATTTTGGTTTCGAGGTATTCATCCTTAATACTAAAGATAATCTACACAAATTAGCACCAAAATCTGATGAAGGAATTATTTTGGGATACTCCACAACATCTAAGGCCTATAGAGTTTTCAGAAAACACTTGTACTATTGAAAAAACAGTACATGTAAAATTTGATGAAACTAATATAAGGACCTGGCCTTAAACCTTACTTAATCATGAGATTCCTCATGAATAAACGTTGAGGATCTTTTCAGGTTTATATTTTTAGAGAATTAGATCATAAAACATGCATTACATTCCACATTTAAACAAAGTGGTTATATAAAAGATAGTATTCATTTTTCCCATCAATGGAAACATATTAAAAATAAAAAATGGATTCTTTCTTGACACTTCCGTGACACTATCATCATATCATGTACCCTTCCCTCGACCTGTGAAAAACAGTTCAAAAACTTGGGATGAGAATACAAAGCACATTAGGGGATATAAAAGTACGAAATGAAAACATTAGTCCATGTATGAAATCATAATTCACTCATAAAACATAATCATTTTATCACACGTCATCAAATCATGAATAAATCATAGAAATCAAGATACATAAAGGTAACATGATGCATTCATATCATTCTTACATAGGGAGTATACCTCTTGGTTACGTTTGGAATACCCATCACAGTATATTCCGTAAATCTCTTCAGAGAAAACATAACGTTTAACTCCTACGTGTTACCTAATGCATTGGAGAGCTATATCGGGCTCACTTTCCCTTAGTTTATCACAGAACCACCCATCTTCATAACAATTCCCAAGAACCATAACATAATTGTATCACATAAAACAAGCATAAAGGAAACATAACATTTCCACATTTCAATCACAAGATATCAATACAACACATTGATATAATAAAAACATTATGAAAACCATTTTAAATACCAAAATAAATGAAAATTAAAAATTGGTATTTATTTTCCATTAAAAAATGTTATGTCTTGTAGAGGAAGCCGAAGGTCAAATAATGGTCACGGCGGCGGAGAAGTCATTGTCGCTGTATACGTACGACAAAAAAAACATTCCCTTTTGTCATTTAGTAAACGCTTCGTATAAAAAATATTCCTTCTGAATAAACGTATAATGAATAGGGTTTTATACACCGTATAAAATAAAGTTGTGTATAAAACAAAATATGCCTCAATGAAAGGAGATTGAGACGAAGTCCCATACCAAGGGTCCGACATGACTCAATCGTTCATTAATGCCCTGAATAATAAAATTGAGTTTATTTATACTTTCTTAAGAACATTTTTCAAGTTCATAATTCATTTATATCACTTATTACCATGATATGAACATTATGTAATCATTTAAGCTAATAACGGTCGTTTTGTCAATATTTGGTACATGAGTCAAAAGTGAATTTCTTATATTTACAAGTTGTTCACGTAGTCAAATATCCATTATCTCAAGAATGGTATTCATGATGTAGATTCCATATATATCATATATATCCAGTATATACATGAATTCTTAATATTATATATTCACTTAGAGGTAGTAAGTGAAATGCAACATTCATGGAGACGATAAGTCATATGTACGCATGAACGCTACTTTCATTTCTATGTCATATTAATGGAATTGAAACTAAATGAGAGAATAGTATATTTTAATTCCAGAATTATATTCATCATTTAGATATAAAATATATCATATATATCCATTATATACATGTACTAATAATATTACATTACATTTGGGGATAAGAAATGAAATGCACCGTTCATGGAGACAGTAAGCCGTACGTACGCATGAACGCTACTTTCATTTTTTTGGTCATATTAATGAATTAAAAAATAAATGAGAGATATATATATATATTATAATTCCAGTATAATATATATGTTATATAGGTCACATATTTTCATTAATTTCATTCTTTATACATTCCATGTATTTCATGAACGATTCACATCACTTGAGGGGGCGCTAGTCTACACTTCCTCATATGAAATTATCACATTTGCACAACATAAAATGAATAAAGGTATGTTTTAAATATAAAATAAAGAAGCATATAGTAAAAATAAATACCATATATATCATATATAATATACAGTGACATCATAATGGCCACCATTAAAGGTGTTAAAAAAATATTGAACAATCATTGTTTCGTGAGCAGAAAATAGCCAACCACAGAAATAATATGTTCATTAAACATTAGAAGAAGGTGTGTGTAGGTGTAGATCCAATAATTCTCATATAATCATCCTATTATATTGAAGATACTGTTTTTGTTAAAAAATAAAGGTATACAAAGAATTTAGGGGGCTGGAGAAGCAAAATAAAACATAATAACACAAGATAAGACACTACCTTTAAATCGGGTAACTCTTTTGATTTGAGATCAAAGTCTTCCATGGAAAGACGTCTCCCCAATGTGAGGCTTCTAGGAGTAATAGTGGTATGTTGAGAGATAAAATGGGTAGGGTTTGGTAGAGTCAAAGGCTTGAGAGGTGTGGGTAATGTGTTAGATGGGGGGGCCATTTATAAGAGGAGAGGAGAGGCACTCTTGGGAAGTTTTGAAAAGTAACATTATTATAAAATGATTTTCGGATTTTAGAGGGCCCAAAATTTTATATTTCGAGGAAAAGGTGATAAAAGTTCGAAATCAACCCATCCAATAGGTTTTTGACTTGTGTAGGTTTTAGATGTTACATTATCTTTTCAGTTTATTTAAATCGTTAAATAATGATGTAATCGCTGCATCATCATAGTGTCATAAATAATTTAATTTATTTATTTTCTAAAAATTAAAAAAAATCATGATGTATTAAATATTTTTCGATTTCGAATGAATATTTATAGCCAAATATATGACTTCCATAACACCAATTAAAAATTATTTTAGTAAAACAACTGATGTTTGTGACATTTTAATTTTAAGTTTAAATAAAACGTAATTAATGTCATTTTCCTACCAATGTGGCTCCATGGGGTCCCCACGTTTGGAACATGTCATACCATGGTCGTAAATGACACAACCAGTAGTATTAGGACACATGTTGGTGTCATTTTTTATTATTATGATATTTTTTTTATCCTTAACTACCTGATTACTAATTAATCATGATAATTAATGATAATTATCATCGTTACTATTCATAATGTCCAAAAACAAAAGAGTCTTGATTACATAATTTGGAACTTATGATTCAAAATATTTAATCCATTTTACCAAATTCTAAACACAGAAATTTCAATAATTAATTTAAAAATAATTCTCGTTGTCAAAACAAATAGCGGTTTTTTAGAAACAATATCTATGAAAAGTGTGACACTTGTTTATGCCCAATTCCATAGTTAAATTAAATATAATGACCACCATTGGATTAAATAGTAAAAATATATTCTAATTACACTTTCAAACTAATTAAAAAGATAATCTATCCATATAATTAAATTAGATAAAAAAGATGTTTTGATGTAAAATGCAGTATTTTTCACTATTCATTAAAAATGAACATTGTCGGAAATATACCAAAAAATTATCCAATGTGAATTTCAATTTCCTAGTCATAAAAAAATATATTCATTTTGACAAATAGAGATTATAAAATTGTCAAAAGTTTAATTTAAAAATGGTTTTCCATCAAAAGGCAGTAAAACAATTTTTTAAAAATATTAGTGTATTCCATGCTTAAGATTGGATTTATACTCATTTTAAGCCTCTAAAACACTATCTAAATCATAAATAGACATTGATAAAAATATCTATAATTAATTACATACTTGGGATGTTACATCCTTCCCCACTTTAGAATATTGTGTCCCCGTAATTTATTTACTTATCAAATAAGTGGGGGTATTTAGCCCTCATTGCATTTTCAGATTTCCATGTTTCCTCTTCACTCATTTGGTTTTTTCACATAACCTTTACTTGATGAATCACCTAACTCTGCAACACTTTTTCCCTATGGTCATTAATCTGGACCGATTATTCCTCATATGATAAATTCTCTTCTAGCTGAACTACCTCTGGACTCAAAACATGAGATGGATCTGGAATGTACTTCCTTAACATTGAAATATGAAAAAAATTGTGTTCCTGAGATAAACTCGGAGGTAAAGCCACTCGGTAAGAAACTGATCCAGCTCTCTCCAGAATTTCATATGGTATAATGAACCTTGCACTCAGCTTTCCTTTCTTACCAAATTGCATCACACTTATCCATGGTGAGACTTTAAGAAAAACATGATCACCTACCTCAAAAGAGAGATCTTTCCTCTTATTGTCTGCATAACTCTTTTTCCTGCTCTGAGATGTTCTCATGTGTTTCTGTATCATATGAACTTTTTTTGCCAAATTTTCTACCAATTCTGGTCCCACCAGCTTCCTTTCACCCACTTCATCCCAAAAAGCTGGAGTTCGAACTTGCTTCCCATATAATGCCACAAACAGTGCCATCAATACACTGGAATGAAAACAGTTATTATAAGAAAACTCAACCAATGAAAGATGCTGGTCCCAAATTCCATGATAATTCATCAAAAAAGTATGTATCATATCTTCCAAAGTCTGAATTGTTCTTTCTGACTGCCCATTTGATTGAGGATGAAAAGCTGTACTAAAATTTAATTCAGCACCCAACGACTTCTGAAAGCCTTTCCAAAAGATAGAAGTAAAGCTCGGATCACGATCAGATAAAATGGAGAGGGGAACTCCATGTAACCTGACTCTCTCTTTATGATAAAAATGAGAAAGTTGATTTAGGGAAAAAGTATCTCGTATAGAAAGTAAATGAGAAGATTTAGTCAAGCGATCAACAATAACCCAGATTTCATTATTACCTCAAGGTGTCTTTGGAAACCCCACAACGAAGTCCAGGGATATGTTTTCCCATTTCCACTCTGGCACCGGTAAATGTTGAAGCATTCCTTTCAGTAACTGACGCTCAACTTTAAACTACAGAGAAGTCAAACATTTCACCGTAAAATCACCAATATCTCTTTTCATTCCGTCCCACTTGTAATACTTTCGAAGATATTAATACATATTAGTACTTCCTGGAAGAACTAAAAATGGATAACTATGAGCTTCACATAACAAATATCTCTTCAACTGTGAATCACACAACAAACACAATCTCTTCCCAAATCTCAAAACACAATCATTATCAATTTTGAATTCAGGAAACTTACCCTTCTCAACCAGCTCTAACTTTTACTACAACTCACTGTCAGGCTTCTATGCTTGCTTGATTCTGTCTGATAGAGAATATTTCACTGATACATAAAACAAAACATAAGTACATCCTTCAC
Source organism: Viscum album (assembly GCA_963277665.1). NCBI lineage: Eukaryota > Viridiplantae > Streptophyta > Magnoliopsida > Santalales > Viscaceae > Viscum > Viscum album. Next base: position 705,118,334 of record OY728157.1, on the reverse strand, counting down.
CAACATCTTCTGTTCCAAAGTTCATCAAATCCTTAACCAAAGGATCATGTTCCAAACAGAACATTGTTAATGAATCATTACTTTTTTGACTCAAATCATCATCCACTTTATTTTCTTTTCCCAAATGGTAATGAACTATACAATAATAATCCTTGATTAATTCTAGCCATCTCCTATGTATCATGTTCAATTATTTCTGAGTGAATATATACTTTAAACTTTTTTGATCGGTATATATTTCACACTTTACTTCATACAGATGATGCCTCTAAATTTTTAAAGTGAAAATAACAGTAGCTAATTCCAAATCATGTGTAGGGTAATTTACCTCCTGAGTTTTCAACTGACGTGAAGCATAAGAAATTACCTAATCATTATTCATTAGGACGCAACCATGTACTTTCAATGAAGCATCACTATAGATAACAGACTCATCATTCATGGAAGGAAGTTCCAAAACTGGAGCATTCTCCAATGTTCTTTTCAACTCCTGAAAACATTAATCACATTCTTTTGTCCAGATAAACTTTACACCCTTCCGAGTTAGCTTAGTCATTGGACTAGATAACCATGAAAAATTTCTAACAAACCTTCGGTAATTTCCTGCCAAACCAAGGAAACTACAAATCTCAGATACATTTGTGGGTCTTAAACATTTTTCAACAGCCATTGTTTTTGTAGGATCAACAGTTATCCCATCTTTAGAAACAATGTGACCAAGGAAAGAAATTTGTTGCAACCAAAACTCACACATGCTGAATTTCCCATAAAATTTATTTTCTTTTAAGGTTTTTAAAATAACCCTTAAATATATTTCATGATCCTCTTTACTTTTATAAAACAACAAAATATCATCATTGAAGACCACCACACACTTATCCAAGAACTCATGGAAAATTATATTCATTAATTCAATGAATATAGAAGGTGCATTGGTTAGCCCAAAAGGCATTAATAAAAATTCATAATGGTCGTATCTTGTATGAAACGCAGTCTTCGGAACATCTGCATTATTTAGCTTCAGCCCATGGTACCCCGATCTCAGGTCAATCTTTGAAATATACTAAGCTCCCTGGAGCTGATCAAACAAATCATCGATGTGAGGAAAAAGATATTTGTTCTTAACAGTGATGTTATTCAAGGCTCTATAATCAATGCAAAGTCTCATAGATCCATCATTATTTTTAACAAAAAAAGCACTCCATGGTGATGTGCTTGTTCGAATGAAACCTTTCTTTAATAAATCTTGCAATTTCCCCTTCAACTCTAAAAGTTCAATTTGAGCCATTAGATAAGGGGGTTTTGAAATTGGCTTAGCATCAGGAACAAAGTCAATAGTAAACTCAACTTCCCGATCTGGTATTATTCCAGTAAACTCATTAGGAAAAACATCAGGATACTAATTTACCACTGGCACATCATTAATCTGAACAGTTCCTTTGTTTTACACAATATGTGCAAGGTAAAATTCATTTTAATCGTTTACATGTTTCTCGTCCTCTTGATATGTTATCAACTGTAAGGGTTCATTCATGTACACAAACTGAAATTCTTTCTAAAAATATACATCTTTAGCTCTACAGTCAATCTTAGCATGGTAAATAGAGAGCCAATCCATACCCAGGATAACATCAAACTCTACTAGAGGTAGAAATATTATGTTTGAAAGTAGGTCCTTTCCACGGATAAGGATAGGAATATTCTTATAAATTATTTTTGCCTCAACATTTCCCCTAGGTGTTTTTTACCACAAGTTCAGCAGTCAGTTCTTGAGATGATATTCCCATTTTACTTGAAATGTTTTCAGAGATGAAAGAATGTGTAGACCACGAATCAAAAAACACACTGGCATAATTTGAAAAAAGAAGCAAAGTACCTGATACAACTTCATTTGATGTCCCGAAATCTAATGAATTAGTTTCAATGGATTTCATCACCACATTATTCTTGTAGTTTAACTACTTCCCATCACTCAAGATCATTTTCGGACACTCGTTTTCATAGTAACCCATCTCATTGCACTTAAAACATTTCACTAACTGTAAATCAAATTTGGACTTACTGTCACCTTGATCTTTTTCAGTGAAATCACAAGCCTTATGTCCCATCTTACCACATCAGTATCCCTTCCCATAATTCATATGACATTCCCCAACATTCCTTTTACCACATTTATCACAAACTGGATACTTAGTTTTCTTACCATCTGACCTTTTTTAAGAATTCTTCCCTTTCTCCGGCCACCTTGATCTCTTCTTTTGTTGGTTGTTAATAAACACTTGATCATCGACAAACTCCATTTCAACCTTCTCAGCACATCAAACAAGATTTTCATAACTTTTCAACTCACGAGAAGCTAATGACCTTTGATATTTTGGCTTTAATCCTGAGTAAAAATGATTGATTTTACTATCAAGGTCTCAGATAAAATTTGGAGCATACCTTGCCAATCGAGTGAACCTTTCTTCATAGGCAGCCACTGAGTCTTCCTCTTGCCTCTATTCTAGGAATAGTTTTTCCATCCTAATTTAAACAACCTTAGAAAATACTTCTCAACAAACATACCTTTGAATTCTTCCCAGTCGAGAGCATAAATCTCATCAATGTCCCTGATATTTTTAACCATCGACCACCACTGATCAGCTTCACCCTCCAAATGATAAATATCAAGACTAACCTTTTGATTGTCTGAACACCCCATGACATAAAAATTCTTCTCCATTGCTTTAATCCACCTTTCAGATAGCACAGTGTCAGATGATCCTCTGAATGATGGGGGATGTTGCCTCATGAAATGTTCCACCACTAACATGTTCTTATGTCGTTGATCTGGCTGATCTCGTGCATAGATACCACCATTATTTATCGCTTGAGTCAACTGCACCATTACTGCAACAAACTGTTCAGTTCCAATTCTGACCATCTCAGGATGCTGATTCGGAAGGTTATTTCCCTCTGTATGCCTTCCCAGAAAGGTTGTTCTGTTTCCTCTATGAAAAACCATTCTTAACACAGAAATATCATAGGCGAAGAAACATGGTAACCCTTAAATTCTATATCATTTCAATCATACCATAAATTAATTTATAATTTAACAATTTTCTAATTCCTAATGTGGTCTAAACCGACCACTGAAACCAACTATAAGGCCCTAGCCATAAACCTTACTTAATCTTGAGTTACTTCAAGAATACACGTTGAGGATCTTTTCAGGTTTATAGTTTTAGATAAATAGATCATGAAACATGCATTAAATTCCACATTTAAACAAAGTGGTTACATAAAAGATAGTATTAATTTTTTCCATCAACAGAAACATATTTAAAATAAAACATGGATTCTTTCTTGACACTTCCTTGACACTATCATCATATCATGTACCCTTCTCGTAACCTGTGAAAAACATTTCAAAAACCTGGGATGAGCATAAAATGATCAAAAGGGATATAAAAATACAAAATGAAAACATTATTCCATGTATGAAATCATACTTCACTCATAAAACATAAGCATTTTAACATACCTCATCAAAACATGAATAAATCATATAAATCATAAGACATAAAGATAAAATGCGGCATTCATAACATTCTTACGTAGGGAGTAACCCTCTTGGTTATGTTTGGAGGACCCATTACAGTATATTCCCTAAATCTCTTTAGAAAAACCTTAATGTTTAACTCCTTCACATTTCCCAATGAATTGGAGAGCTATATCGGTCTCACCCACCCTTAGTTTATCACAGAACCACCCGTCTTCATAACAATTCCCAAGGACCATAACCTAATCGTATCACATAAAACATACATAAAGGAAATATAACATTTCAACATTTCAATCACAAGATATCAATACAACACATTGATATAATAAAAACATTATAAAAACCATTTTGAATACCAAAATAATATAAAAGTAAAACATTGTTTTTATTTTCCATAAAAAAGGTTATGGCTTTTAGAGGAAGCCGAAACTCAAATAATGGTCACTGTGGCGGAGAAGTCGTTGTGGCCGCATAGGTACGACAATAAAAACATTACCTTTTATAGTTTAGTAAACACTTTGTATAAAAAATATTCCTTTTGAATAAAAATAAAATTAAAAGGGGTTTATACATCATATAAAATAATGTTGTGTATAAAACAAAATATTCCTCAATGAAAGGAGATTGAGACGAATTCCCATACCTTGGGTCCGACTTGACTCGATCATACTTTAATGTCCTAAATAATAAACGTGAGTTAATTTATACTTGATTAAGAACATTTTTCAAGTTAATAATTCCTTTTATATAACTTATTAACATGTTATGAACATTATGTAATCATTTAAGTTAATAACAGTCGTTTTGTCAATATTTGGTACTTGAGTCAAAAGTGAATTTCTTATATTTACAAGTTGTTCACGTAGTCAAATATCCATTATCTCAAGAATGATATTAATGATGTAGATGCCATATATATCATATATATCTAGTATATACGTGCATTTATAATATTAAATAATCATTTTTATGTAAGAAATTAAATGCACCATTCATGGAGATGGTAAGTCATACGTACGCATGAACGCTACTTTCATTTCTATGTCATATTAATGGAATTAAAACTAAATGAGAGATATGTTTATTTTAATTCCAGAATTATATTCATCATTTAGTTATAACATACATCATATATATCCATTATATATATGTACTTATAATAGTACATTACATTAGGGGATAAGAAATGAAATGCACCGTTCATGGAGACGGTAAGCCTTACGTTCGCATGAACGCCACTTTCATTTTTTGTCATATTAATGGAATTAAAAAAATTAGATATATATATATATTATAATTCCAGTATAATATATATGTTATATAGGTCACGTATGTTCATTAATTTCATTCTTTATACATTCCATGTATTGCATGAACGAGTCACATCACTTGAGGGGGCGGTAGTCCACACTTCCTGATATGAAATTATCGCATTTTCACAACATGAAAAGAATAAAGGTATGTTTTAAATATAAAATAAATAATCATATAGTAAACATAAATACCATATATATCATATATAAAATACAGTGACATCATAATGGCCACCTTTAATGGTGTTAAAAGAATATTGAACAATCATCGTTTCGTGAGGCAGAAAATCGCCAACCACGGAAATAGTATGTTCATTAACCATTAGACGAGAGTGTGTGTAGTTGTAGCTATAATAATTCTAATAAAAACATAATAGTATATTGAAGATACTGTTTTTGTTACAAAATAAATGAATAAAAAGTGTTTAGAGGGCTGGAGAAGCAAAATAGAACATAAGAACACAAGAGAAGACACTACCTTTAAATCGGGTAACTCTTTTTTATTTCAGCTCAGAGGCTTCCTTGGAATGACTTCTGCCCAATGTGAGTATTATATGAGTAAAAGAGGGATGTTTAGAGAAAACATGGACAGGGTTTGGCCGAGCCAAAGGCTTGAGAGGTGTGGGTGAGGTGGTAGAGGTGGGGGCCTTTTATAAGAGGAGAGGAGGGGCACTCTTGGAAAGTCTTGAAAAGTAACATTATTATAAAATGATTTTCATATTTTAAAGGGCCCATAATTATATTTTTAGATTATAATGTGATAATAGTTCTAAATATTCCCATCCAATAGGTTTTTTACATGTGTAGGTCTTATATGTTACATTATCTTTTCAGTTTATTTAAATAGTTAAATAATGAGGTAATCACTGCATCATCATAGTGTCATAAATAATTTAATTTATTTAATGTCTAAAAATTATAAAAAATATCATGTTTTAGGATATATTTTTATCTTTATAATGAATATTTACAGTAAAAAATATGAATTTTATAACCCCATTTAATTTTTTTAGTAAAACAACTAATGTTTGTGACATTTTAATTTTATCTTTAAATAAAATGATTTTAATGTCATTTTCCTACAAAAGTGGCTCCATGGGGTCCCCAAATTTGGCACAAGGTATCCCATGGTCGTCCATGTAACAAAACGTAGTATTAGGACACATGTTGGTTTCAATTTGTATTATTATGATATTATTTTATTATCCTTAACTACCCGATTGCTAATTTATCAAGATAATTAAAGATTATTATCATCGTTACTATTCATAATGTCCAAAAACAAAAGAGTCTTGATTAAATAATTTGTACCTTCTGATTCCAAATATTTAATCCATTTTACCAAATTCCAAACACAGAAATTGCAATAATTAATTTAAAAATAATTCCCATTTTCAAAACAAATAGTGGGTTTTTAGAAACAATATCTATGAAATGTTTGGCACTTGTTTATGCTCAATTCCAAAGTTAAATTAATTCTAATGACCACCATCGAATAAACTGGTAAAAATATATTCTAATTACACTTTAAAACCAATTGAAAAGATAATATAACCATATAATTAAATTAGATGAAAAAGCAGTTTTGATGTAAAATGCAGTATTTTTCACTATTAATTAAAAAATGAACATTGTCAGAAAAATACCAAAAAAATTATCCAATTTAAATTTCAATATCCCAATAATAAAGAATATGTTTATTTTGACAAATAGATCTTATAAAATTGTCAAAATGTTAATTTAAAAATGGTTTTCTATCAAAAGGCAGTAAAACAATCTTTTAAAAATATTAGTGTATTCCATGCTTACGGTTGGATTTATTCTCATTTTAAGCCACTAAAAAACTATAAAATTCATAAATAGACATAGATAAAAATATCTATTATTAATTACATTCTTGGGATGTTACAACTGATCATTTTTTTAAAACCATCCCAACCAACATCTTCAGATGAATTTTCAAAAACTGATTATCAACTTTTGATAGAAGATCCTTCTGATAAGGAAAATGTTCCAGAAGATACTACAGAAACATTTACCCGAGAAGAATTTCTACCCTATGTTGATGAACAAGTTTTAAAAAACACATGTCAGGTGTTTCTAAAGAATCATCCCAGTGATAGTATCCTTGGTGATGTCAATCAACCTGTATGGACTAGAAATACCTTAAGAAATGAAGTAGAACATCCAGCATTTCTTTCTCAATTAGAACCAAAAAAGCACTGATGTAGCTATAGGTGATGATGATTTGGTTAAATCCATGTAATAAGAACTAAATTAATTCTAGAGGAATAAATTCTGGACCTTGGTTGAAAGACCAAAGGAAACTTCTGTTATTGGAGTAAAGTGGGTCTTCAGAAATAAGTTTGATGAAAATGGAGTCATCGTTAGAAATAAATCATGACTTGTTACTAAAGGCTATAATCAGAAAGAGGGAATAGACTATGAAGAAACATATGATCCAGTAGCTAGAATTGAATCTATTTTTATCTTACTTTCCTTTGCATCATTCTACGATTTTAAACATTTTCAAATGGATGTGAAATGTGCTTTCCTTAATGGTTATGTACAATATGATGTTTTTGATGATAAACCTCCTAGATTTGAAGATACAAAACATCATGATCATGTTTTTAGACATACCAAATCATTTTATCGTCTTAAAAAAGCCCCACAAGCTTGGTATGATAGACTTACATGATTTTTGATTCAAAATAAATATGTTAAGGGAAATGCAGATACAACACATTTTATAAAGAAAGTTATGAAAATTGTGTTGATTGTTAAAATATATGTTGATGACATCACATTTCGTTAAACTCAGAAATATCTAACTTATTCCATTGCAAATAAAATGATATATGAGTTTGAAATGAGTATGATGGGGGAGTTAACATTTTTCCTTGGTTTTAAATTTCTGAAAAACTCGAATGAATCTACATATACCAAAATAAGTATATCAAATATCTTCTTAAAAAGTGTGGTTATGAAACACTATGAGTATAATTACTCCTATTGGTACCTCAAACACAATTGATCTTAATGAATCTGGGAAACCAGTAGATCAAACATCCTTTAAAGGTTTGATAGGAAACCTACTTTACTTGAAATCTAGTCAACAAGACTTGATGTTTTCAGTATTCTTATGTGCAAGATATCAATCAAATCCTAAGGAATCTCATTTAATGTTAGTGAAAAGAATTTTTCGCTAATTAATGGGAACCATAGATTTAGGACTCTTTTATACTTCTGGTAATGAATTTTTTTAAAAAATATTTTTAGATGCTGATTGTTACTCCCGATACTTTTATAAGAAATATTTTGTTTTTATATAAATCATAAATAGAATAATTCACTACACACAACACTATCTTGGCTTTCTTTACACGCAATCACAACCTTCCTTGATAGCTTTCATCGTACGCAATACCGAGTTTCACTAAACCACGATATGCTTTTAAAATATTATTAAAACTAGCCGTTATGAATAGTAATAAAAACTTTTTGAAATTTTTTAAATTTTATTTTTCAAAATGGACTTCGTTTTTGGATTTTGAATATTGAAATTATCCTATGGTGAAATTTTGTTATTTTTCTGGAAACATTCAATTTCTGATGAATAGTGAAAACACTAGGTTACTATTTCAAAACCAACATTTTATTTAAATAATTATTTATTTTATTGATACATAATACCTATATAAGTTCAATTTAATTCATTAGAGTAATTTTATAATAATTTTAGATATATAAAATTTTTATTGAACTTTTCACCGTCTTTTACCCACCTCCTAGGAGAATTTGCAAATTTACACAAAACATAATTTTACCGCTTCTGTGAGTGGAATTTAAAAAATCAGAGAGGCACGGTTGATGTCAGTAAGTAAAATGTGGTTCAATGAGATGAAAATAATTTTTCGTGAATAGTAACTTTTTACTTTTATTTACCACAGTTAAAAGTATATAGGGTAATTAAGGGTAAAAATGGTATTATTATTACCCTAAAACATGTCATAATTCTATTGGATAAGTTTAATTCGACCATAAACAACCATAGGAATAAAATATGACCATTTAGGCCCACATGGAATAGATTAGGACATTTATTATTAATTTATTTAAAGAAGGGGTAAAATAATTAAAATCAATGTTTAATAAGTTAATAATTTTTAATATATGGCTACACATAAGATATATTAGACTAAAAATATTAATTAGAAATATAAAAATATTTCCTACATAATGGTATTTTATTTTTAATTTTTAGACATTAAATAATTTAATTTATTTATGACACAAAGACGATGGAGTAATTATCTTATTAATGAAATATTGAAATAATTGATGTTATAAATACCCAAATAAATGTAATTTGAGACTTTTTATGAATTAAACTAATTTTATTGGTTAATATGACATGTTATTATTGATTTAATTAACTTTTTTCGAACAAATCATTCTGTTATGATTTTCACAAAAATCAATTACTAAATAGTGTCAAAATTGAGATAAAATGGTTTTTAAAAAAACTATTATATTATTAAATGTTATTTTATTCATAAAAATATATGGTTCTTCCAAATGAAATATGTAAGGTTATAAATATTAAAAATAAACAAACTGGGGTTCGTTTGGCTTGTTATAGTAGTTTATTAACCTTATAGTGTAAGAACACAAAAGACATGGTAAAAGTAAAATTATCTAACTTAAAGTTAAATCTCATTGATAAGGTTAAAATAGTAAACTAAACTTGTAAAAATTCTGTTGGATGAGAGTATTTCGTCCCATACCCACCTTATCTTCGAAATAAATCAATTTGGAGCTATTTAAAACAGAATATGGATTTATAATAAAATAATATTTTTAGTTTTTCCAAAGGTGCCCCTCTCCTCCCTTATAAAAGGGCACCTACTCCCTCTATTCCTCACACCACTTTGAGCCTTTAAGATTGGCCAAAGCCTGCCAATTTCTCCTCTCCACTTCCCTAGAAACATCCTAGAGGTTCTGGTCTACTTCAAAGACCAATTTTAGTGACCTAAAAGGAGGTCTCAAAGAAGCGCTTCAAAGAAGAGGTAATGTTTGTTACTGATTCTTTCAACTTTATTTCTTCATCCACTTCTTCTTCTTTAGTTGTTTAATTTTAAAATAATAACATCAGTACCAATCCTATACTTATATGTTATTATAAGTATGAAACAACCTTATTTCACCATCTATCCATCCTACGGAAAATGAAATCACCGCGCGTGCGTACGTATGGAATACCATCTCCACACCGTGGTGTAATCTATTTTCCACATACACCTTACTTGGATGGTTATAATGGTGTAAAGAGTGATTATATATGATTATTTTAAAGTGATATTTATTCTGAAATATTATACATACACTCCAATACAATTCCATGATCATGGGAACGATATCATCGCTCATGCGTACGTACGGAATATCGTCTCCACGATGTGATGCGACTCATTATACATGATTTTAATTGAATAATGTTTACATAATTGAATTTAGTGAATAAGTATGATATATATTACACTAATACCATTGTGGAAATGAGTTATCTATAACCTAAAAAGAAGAATAAGAATATATTCGACAAAACACGCATAAGAACAAAAAGTAATAAACACCTGAATAACAAGTAGCAATTAAATATTACTAATAATAAGATAATAATATGACCATATATGATATAATAACAATGATTATGATTCTGTAATAATTTAATGAAATTATTTAAATCATTATACAGGAGGTTCAGACACTTACGAAGCAAATGAGACCTAAGGTAAGGGAAATATCACAATCTCATTTTTATCAGAGATTGTTTATACTTTGGAATTTACTGGGGTGTATTTTATCATCCACATCCATGTTTCCTCAATATGTAATATTATTTACAACCACCTACAATTGTTTAAATCCAATTTTACCCTTCGGTGAGTTTTTAGTAAAAGATATGAAAGGAATCTTTTGTCGTTTTTCGAACGAGATACTTTTTAACTTTCCTGACAAAAGTACGAGAAGAATGTTTTTTTAAACTTATAATGCATGAAGGTATTTTTAAAAAATTATTTCCAAGAATATTACTTTACATGTTTTGTAGTTTATTTTTAATAAAAAAATTTAGTTTATAATTGTATGACATGTTAAGAAAGCAAAAGTTTTTTTTTGAAGGAGAAAGTATATTTTCCTCAAGAATGGAATTAAAGTGTTTTATCAGAATTATTTTCCATCTAAGATAATAAATGGTTCTGTTTCTATCCCTACTATTACATTGATTTGATTATTTTGTGATGGAATTATTGTTATTATTTCCTTTATCATATATGAATTGTTTTATGATGTCACGATGTTTAAGAATCCCATTTTTATTAACTGGGTTATGCTATGATGTATGGTTTATGATTTTGTGGCACACATAAGAATGGTATCATTATTAGATGGGTGGGACCTATATCTCCCTCTAATACATTGGTTAATGATTTTATATCTCATGAGATAGACATGGCTGGAACGGCATGTTAAACCGGTTCAGTGAAACAAGACTGAAACGAGGAATGAACTCGGTTCAGAAATAGACTTTGTCCACTAAGATAGTCATTGCAATTAGTCTTGACTAAAAAGAAATGATTCTCTATTATTATGTGTGTATTCCACAAAGCTTCATGTTTTATATTATGATTATTTTTATTACATTTCACAACCATGATTTATCCCATGTTATGAAATTATGATCTCTTTTGCAGGGTAAGATTTCCAAAATGTTATGTTCTTATGAATATTATGTGATTGATATTTCTTTTGTTTACCCTTAATGAGCATTTGAGCTCACCCTTTTGTATGTTTTCATTCCCCAGGTCAGGAATAAGGTTATGAAGTAAGATATTCCAAAAGAAAAATAGATATGATGAAATAAATGGGAGATAGTATAGACGCTTTATGAACCATTTTTTTATGTTTCCCAGTTTCTTAAAGACACTATACCTATATGGTCTTTTCAAGGTTTTGTTATATGTTTTAATAAGTGTACTTCAATTTTTAAGCACTAACAATGTATGTAACGTATGGGTCGTTATTGTTGGTATCAGAGGGAGGTTATAGTCAACCATTGGAAACCAGGATGTGAAAGCCTTAGTAAGAATCCTAAGAATAAGTCTAATCATTGAACACAATCTTAGTGTGTTAGAAATGGACATGAATAACCTATGATAAGACCTTAAGTGTGAAATTTTATTCTTGATTATGTGGTTTTTCTATTATAAATAGTGTTGCTCACACTATTCTTCTTGGATTTATTCAATGGCTGGAACCCGAAGGAACCATGTGAATGCGGAATGCGATGGGAAATGCAATGATTATACCCCTCAGCAACCAAATGTTATGAGAGTTTCAATAAAAAATCTTGTATCCATGCTCACACAACTTTCTCAAGCAATGAATCATGCAGGACTTCCAAACGAGCAAAGGAATGAGCAAAATTCTGTTTAATCCTTCATGAGACTGCATCCACCTTTATTCAGCGGGTCTACTGATCCCTTAGTTGTGGAAAAATAGATCAGTACTACCGAAAAGATATTTCCAGTTCTTTAATGTTCTGAACATCATAAATTCATCTTAGCAGTGTATCGTTTGAAAGGTGATGCTGATCAATGGTGGATTCTTATATATAATACGAGTCCAAGAGATTAAATTCAGGCCATGGAATGGGACGAGTTCAAGAACTTATTTATCAATAAGTAAATCCCTCGTATTCTCCGAACAAAGATGGAGAAGAAGTTTTTTGAACTAAATCAAAAGGATGATGAATCTGTTTGTACCAATGAAGAAAATTTTACAAGACTCACAAGGTATAGTTATGTTATTATTATCCAACCTGAGAGTAAGATCGATTGATTCGTTAGTGGCTTAAAACCATGTCTTCGAAGGGAGTTAGCCATAATGGACTTTAATAGCAATGAGGAAATCATTCGTTGTGCTCTCAACGTTGAGATGGAGATTGCAGTAACCCATCAGTCATATGGGTTTGATATGAAGAGGAAAATGGAATTAAAAGGAATATCTAAAGAGCACACTAAAAAGAAGTTGATTTTTCCCTTATACTCAAAGTGTGGAAAGAAACATGGAGGGAGTTGTCTTAATGGGACAAGTAAATGTTTCAAATGTGGAAAATAAGGTCATCAGGAATTTTAATGCCGCAATGATGGGAATAAGATGTCTAGTGATGCGAACAATGAAATTGATTCACAGAGTGCACCTCCTACACTTCAATGTTACAATTTAATGGAAATGGGGCATTATCCTAATCAATTCCTTAATCAAAGTGTTGTTGATGATGATCGACGTCAACAAAATCTGAAGGCTAAAGAAAAAGGAAAGTCACATGCACTTTCTATCAGCGATGTGGAGTACGATAACGAAGTGGTGAATGGTACACTTACCATCCACTCTAAAGTAGAAAATGATTTATTTGATTCTTGATCCACCCACTCCTTTATTTCTGAAGAAATTTCTAAGGGTATCACTATATTACCTCAACAATTAGATGTTGAGTTAGTTGTGACAACCCCTAATGGCACAAAAGTTGCATCAAAAGTTTATAATTCTTCTCCGATTGATGTTTGTGGTAAAGTGCTTCCTGCAAATCATGTGATCCTCCCTATAGTGGAATTTGATGTGATTCATGGCATGGATTGGCTTTCTCTATATGGAGCTCATATAAATTACCAATGAAGGGAAGTCACATTTCATATTCCAGATCAATCTTTGATCGTCTATCGATGCAAAGATGAACATAACCCTCTATTTGAAATTTCTTCCATCTTATAGGTCTTTATTCCACTAAATTAAGGTTATTTATCTCAAATGGTTGGTGAGAAACTCATGATTAAGAATATGCCCATTGTACAGGATTTTGATGATATCTTTCCGGAGGAATTGCCGGGTAGTCCACCAAATCGTGAAGTTGTGTTTTAAATAGAACTCATACCGAGTTTTTTACCTATTTCAAAGACACCTTATAGAATGTCACCAATTGAGTTGCATGAATTGAAGAAGCAACTCCAAGACAATCTTGATAAGGGGTTCATACGCCCTAGTGCGTCACCTTGGGGAGAACCTTTTTCTTTGTTAAGAAGAAAGATGGATCAATGAGACTCTTCATTGATTATCGAGAACATAACATGATCACTATCAAGAAAAAATATAATCTCCCTCTCATTGATGACTTATTTGACCAACTACGCGGAGCTCAATACTTTTCCAATATTGATCTTTGTTCATGGTATCATCAATTAAGGGTCAAAAGGGAGGATATACCAAAGATTTCTTTCCGTACAGGTATGGAAACTATGAATTTTTCATTGATTCCATTTGGTATTACTAATTCCCCTGCTATCTTAATGGAACCAATGAATATAGTCTTTAGAGACTATCTTGATCAGTTTGGGGTAGTCTTTATAGATGATATTCTTGTATATTCAAAGAGGAAGGAAGAACAAAAAGATCACTTGAGAATTATATTGATGACCCTGAGAAAGGAGAAGCTTTATTCCAAATTTACCAAGTGTGAATTTTGGCTTTAAAAAGTTTCATTTTTGGGTCACATAATCTCAAAAGAGGGGTTATCTGTGGATCCCGCAAAAACAGAGGTTATCGAAAGATTGTTGAGACCAAAAACAGTAACTGAGATCCAAAGTTTTCTTGTTTTGGCTGGATATTAACGACATTTTGTGAATGATTTTTCAGGATTATCTAATCCACTCACTAGTTTGACTCGGAAAGGAGTTAAGTTTGATTGGATGGAGGAATGTGAAGTGAATTTCAAGGAGTTGAAATAATGTTTATCCAGTGCACCTGTGCTCAAACTACCTTGTAGTGGAGAAAGGTTTGTGATCTATAGTGATGGATCCATGAAGGTATTGGGGTGTGTTCTTATGCAAAATGATATGGTGATATCTTATACCTCACGACAGTTGAAAATCCATGAGAAAAATTACCCAACTCATGATTTGGAGTTAGCTGCGGTAATCTTTGCATTAAAGATTTGGAGGCATTATCTTTATGGAGAAAGGTGTGACATTGATACTAATCATAAAAGTTTAAAGAATATTTTAACACAAATGGAGCTGAATATGTACCAAAGAATATGGTTGGAGCTGATTATGGATTACGACTGCTCAATTCATTACCACCCTGGGAAAGAAAACAAGGTGGCAGATGCATTATGTCGACAAGACCATGCCAGTTTATCAGTGATTAGGATCAAAAAAGATCCAATATTTATGGATTTACAAAGGACGTATCTTGGAATTATAATGAAAGGGGAAATATCGTATCTTTCTCAAATGAATGTTAAACCATCTATACATGTTATGATTAAAGAGGCACAGAAAGAAGATGTAGATTTACAAAAGAAGGTGATAAATGTTCCTGAATTCAACCTTGATTGTGATGGGATAATAAAGTTAATGAATCGGGTTTGTGTTCCCTCCATCCCCGAATAAAAGAAGGAGCTGCTGGATGATTCTCATAGTTCATCATTCTCTATTCATCCTGGAATCAAAAATATGTATAGGGACCTGAATGATTACTTTTGGTGGGATGGAATGAAAAGAGATGTTGCTGAATTTGTCTCTCTATGCTTGGTTTGTCAGCAAGTTAAAGCTGATAGACAGAAGTCTAAGGGGATGTTACAACCATTACCCATACCTAAATGGAAATGGGAAAACATCACTATGGACATTGTCACAAGATTTTCTAAAAAATCCAAAGGCAATAACGCTATCTGGGTCATAGTTGATCATCATACAAATTATGCACACTTCATTGTGATTAAGGAGGATATCTCTCTAGATCAGCTTGCCAGGATATATGTAAAGTAAGTGGTAAGATTGCATGGATTACCACTTTCTATTATATCTGATCGGGATCTGAGGATTACCTCAAAGTTCTGGCGATGTCTTCAAGATACTCTGGATACAGAGTTGAGTTTCTGTACTGCTTATCATCCTAAGACAGATGGTCAGTCTAAGAGGACAATTAAAACTCTAGAAGATATTTTGAGAGCTTTCTCTATGGATTTCAATGGTGGTTGCGATCAACACCTACCTTTGGTGTAATTTTCTTACAATAATAGCTTTCACTCTAGTATTCAGATGGCTCCTTATAAATATCTCTATAGAAAGAAATGCAGGACTCCAACTTGCTGGGATGAAGTTGGGGAAAGAAAGTTATTAGGATCGGATCATGTTGATGATATGGCAGAAAAGGTACAATCTATTCAACAACACATAAGAGCAGCTCAGAGTTGACCAGAAAGTTATACTGACAACTGAAGAAAATACTTTGAAGTGGGTGATAAACTGTTCTTACGAATATCTCCTTGGATGAGAGTAATGAGATTTGGAAAGAATTGAAAGTTGATCCCTAGGTATATCGGTCCTTTCGAAATACTGGATCATATTGGGAAGTTAGCTTACCGATTGACGCTTCCACCGAATCTCTCTCAAGTTCACGATGTGTTCCATGTATCTGTCCTAAGAATGTACATACCTTATCCTTCACATGTACTCAGCTCAGAAGTTGTACCGCTGTAACAAGATCTTTCTTATGAAGAACAACCGATAGAGATTCTCGATTGTAGTGAAAAAGTCCTACAAAACAAGACCACTCGCTTGGTGATAGTTTTATGGAGGAACCACCAATTAGAAGAAGCTACATGGGAGCTTGACGATATGATGACGGAGAGGTATCCTCATCTGTTTGTTAGAAGTGACAAATTTCGAGGGCAAAATTCATTTTCAGGGAGGTAGAATGTAACACCCGAGACATTTATAAGAAATATTTTGTTTTTATATAAATCATCAAAAGAATCATTCACTACACACAACACTAGCTTGGCTTGCTTTACACACAATTGTGACCATCCTTGATAGCTTGCGTCGTACGCAATACCGAGTTTCACTAAACAACGATATGCTATTAAAATATTATTAAAACTAGCCGTTATGAATATTAATAACCAATTTTTGAAATTTTATACATTTTAATTTTCAAAATGGACTTTGTTTTTGGATTCGGAATATCGAAATTATCCTAGGGTGAAATTTTGGTATTTTTTTGGAAACTTTCAATTTTTGATGAATAGTGAATACACTGGGTTAATATTTAAAAATAGAATTTTTATTTAAATTATTACTTATTTTATTGATACATAATACCTATATAAGTTCAATGTAATTCATTGAAGTAATTTTATAATAATTTTAGATATATAAAAATTTTATTGCACTTTTCACCGTCTTTTAGCCACCTCCTAGAGAATTTGCAAATTTACACAAAACCTAATTTTACCGCTTCTATGAGTGTAATTTCAAAACTCCGAGAGACAAGGTTGATGTCAGTAAGTAAAATGTGGTTCAATAAGATTAAAATAATTTTTTATGAATAGTAAGTTTTTACTTTTATTTACCACGGTTAAAAGTAAATAGGGTAAGTAAGGGTAAAAATGATATTATTATTACCCTAACACATGTCCTAATTCTATTGGATAAATGTAATTCGACCAAAAACAACCTTAGGAATAAAATATGACCATTTAGGCACACATGGATTAGATTAGGACAGTTATTATTAATTTATTTAAAGAAGGGTTAAAATAGTTAAAATCAATGTTTAATAAGTAAATAATTTTTAATATAGGTTTATACATAAGATATATTCGACTATAAATATTCATTAGAAAGATAAAAATATTTCCTACATAATTGTATTTTATTTGTAATTTTTATACATTAAATAATTTAATTTATTTATGACACAAAGATTATGCAGTAATTATTTTATTAATGATATATTGACATAATTGATGTTATAAATACCAAAATAAATGTAATTTTAGACTTTTTACGAATTAAACTAATTTTCTAGGTTAATATTACATGTTAGAATTGATTTAATTAACTTATTTCGAACTAATCATTCTGTTATTATTTTCACAAAAATCATTTACTAAATGGTGTCAAAATTGAGATAAAATAGTTTTTAAAACAACCATTATATTATTATTTTTCAATTTTTTCCTAAAAATATAAGGATCAAAAAAATGACATAGATAAGGTTATATATATTAATAATAAACAGCCTGGGGTTCGTTTGGCTTGTTATAGTATGTTTATTAACCTTATTGTGTAAGAACCCAAAAAGACATGGTAAAAGTAAAATTATCTAACATAAAGTAAAATCTAAATGATATGGTTAAAATAGTAAACTAAACTTGTCCAAATTCTATTGGATGAGAGGATTTCGACCCATCATATCCTTAGATTCTAAATAAATCAATTTGGAGCTATTTAAAACCAAATATTTCTTTATAATAATATAATATTTTTAGTTTTTCCAAAGGTTCCCCTCTCCTAACTTATAAAGGGGCACCTCCTCCTTCTCTTCTTCACACCACCTTGAGCATTCATGCTCGGCCAACCCCTGAAACGTTTTCCTCTCCACTTCCCTAGAAACATCCTACAGGTCATTTTCTTCATCAAATACCAATTTTGGTGCCCTAAAAGGAGGTCTCAAAGAAGCGCTTCAAAGAAGAGGTAGTGTCTGTTACCGATTCTTTCAAATTTATTTCTTCTTCCACTTCTTCTTCTTTAGTTGTTTCATTATGAATTAATGAAATTAGTATCACTAATATACTGATATGTTATTATAAGTATGAACCAACCCTATTTCACCATCTATCCATCCTACAAAAAACAAAATCACCGCGTGTGCGTACGTACGGAAATCCGACTCCACGCCGTGGTGTAATCTATTTTCCACCACCACTTTACTTGGATGGGTATAATGGTGTAAATAATAAATATATTTTATTATTGTAATTTCATATTGATTCTGAAATAGTATACATACACTCCAATACAATTCCACAATCATGGGAATGATATCATCGCTCGTGCGTATGTACGAAATACAGTCTCCACGATGTGATGCGACTCGTTCTACATGATTTTCATTTCATAATGATTACATAAATGAATTGAGTGAATAAATATGATATATATTACACTAATACCAATCTGTAAATGAGTTATCTATAACCTTAAAATAATAATAAGAATTTATTCGACAAAATACGCATAAGAACAAAAAGTAATAAACACCCGAATAACAAGTAGCAATGAAATATTAAAAATAATAAGCTAAACATATGACCATATATGATATCATAACAATGATAATGATTATGGAATAAGTCAATGACATTATTTAAATCATTATACAGGAGGTTCGAACACTTACGAAGCAAATCAGATCTAAGGTAAGGGAAATATCACAATCTCATTTTTATCCGAGATTGTTTATACTTTGGAATTTACTGGGATGTATTTTATCATCCACATCCACGTTTCCCAAATATGTAATATTATTTCCATCCACATACAATTTTTTAAATCCAATTTTACCCTTAGGTGAGTTTTTAGTAAAAGATATGAAAGGAATATTTTGTCATTTTTTGTACGAGGTACGTTTTGACATTCCCGACAAAAGTACGAGAAGAATGTTTTATTAACTTATACGGCATGAATGGATTTTTAAAACATTATTTCCAAGAAGCTTCATTTACAAGTTTTCAAGTTTATTTTTAATCAACTTATTTTATTTTAGAATTGTATGACATTTTAAGAAAGGAAAAGTGTTTTTGAAGTAGAAAGGATATTTTCCTCAAGAATGGAGTTCAAGTGTTTTATCAAAATTATTTTCCATCTAAGATAATAATGGGTTCTATTTCTATCCCTATTATTACTTTTATTTGATTATGTTGTGATGGAATTATTTTTATGAATTCCATTATCTTATATGAATTGTTTTATGATGTCACGATGTTTAAGAATCCCATTTTAATTACAAGGGTTATGCTATGATGCATGGAGTATGATTTTGTGGCACACATAAGAATGGTATCATTATGAGATGGTTGGGACCTATATCTCCTCCCAATTCATTGGGTAAAGATTTAATATCTCATGAGATAGACATGGATGGAATTGCAGGTTAAACCGGTTCAGTGAAACATGACTGAAACAAGGAATGAACTCGGTTCAGAAATGGACATTTTCCACTAAGATAGTCTTGGCAATGAGTCTTGACTAATAAGAAATTATTCTCTATGATTATGTGTGTATTCCACAAAGAATCATCTTTTATGTTATGATTATTGTGATTACATTTCACTACCATGATTTTTCCCATGTTATGAAATTATGATCTCTTTTGCAGGGTAAGATTTCTAAAATGTTATGTTCTTATGAATATGATGTGATTGATATTTCTTTTGTTTACCCTTACTGAGCATTTGAGCTCGCCCTTTTGTATGTTTTCTATCCCTAGGTTATGAAGAAGGTTATTAAGTAAGATATTCCAAATGTGACTATAGATATGATGAAATAAATGGGAGATAGAGTAGACACTTTATGAAACATTTTTTATGTTTCCATGTTTCTAAAGACAGTATACCAATACGGTTATTTCATGGTTTTGTTATATGATTTTATAAGTGTACATCAATTTTTAAGTTCTAACAATGTATGTAATGTATGGGTCGTTATACTGATTTTGTGGGATGTAGAATTGATAGAAAAAGTACTTCTGTAACTTGTCATTTCATAGGAGATTCATTAGTTTCTTGGTCATACACGAAGCAACATTTTGTAGCACACTCCACTGCTGAAGCTTAATATGTAGCAGGTGGAAGTTTTCGTGCTCAAGTTTTGCGGATGCAACACACACTCACAGCTTATGGCTTAAATTTTACTAAGACTCAAATTTTGTGTGATAACACAAGGTCCATTTCCCTTAGTGAAAACCCTAAACATCACCCTCGTGCAAAGAACATAGATATTAGGCATCACATTCTTAGGGATCACACACTATAAGGAGACATCATTCTTTAGTTTATCGGAATGGAGGATCAACATTCTAACATTTTCACCAAATCATTACCCTCCAATAGATTTGAATACATTGAACATAAGTTAGGAATGATAACCGTAAGGTAATCCTTCTTTATTAACATCATGTTGAACAATTATCCTTACAGTAATAAAACTCCTTTTCTTAGGGGGAGTAAATTTTCTTGATAGTATAACCAAAAATTTTCGTAGTAATTTTTTTTAAAAAGGGGCTTTTGTAACTAAAATTTTCATAATGAAAATTTCTAGAACTAAAATTTTCAGGTTGAAAATTTTCAAAAATAAAATTTTGGTACAGAGAATTTTTGTAATTAAGTTTTCATAAATAGAATTTTGTAATGAGAAAATTAGTAATGATTTTCGCATAGTATGTTTTTTTTAAATTTTCATCAAGAATAAAATCACCTATTACGAACAATTCTTCTAGAAAATCTGAAAGGTATGACTTCCTTACTTAATTTTTCATAGTCATATTTTGATTAATGGTATTTTCCTATGTTTTTTTAAATTTTCATTACAGATTCTAGTTTTCTTAAATCTTAATTGTTTTTTTAAAACTTCAAAAGATCGGTGTCACGTTTTCCTTGAGGTTTGTATCTCAACAGTTAGATCAAATCTCAAAGAATCCCATCTGCTTGATCAACCGTGGAATCTGATCTGTCATCTCAATGCCTATATAAAGGGGACCCCCTAGGATCTTTTCACATCAGTTTTTCAAAGCTTCCGCATCTCGAAGCCCAGAATCTCTTCTTATGAACCGTTCCAATCTTTCATAATACCGTTCTGATTCTTCTATAAGTCTTCAATCCAAATTTCTATTGAAGCTACATCTCAAGATATTTGTACCTCAAAGCCAATATAAAAGTGGATAGTTTACAAGGAGAGGTTAGTAAATCCTAGTTTTTTCAATTATGATTCTCTTATAACTAATAATATCAAATTGAATGTCTGGGAGGATGTTTGCCTATCGAAGCCAGAGAAACAAGATCCAGTTTTTACAAAGTTTCTATTTGAGTTCTACAAGAATGTTTCCTTCCTTGAGGAAGATGGCCGAGATTTCTTTTCTTTCATGTCTTATGGGAAGACTTATAAATTATCTTAAACCAAGGCTGCAAGATTTGTGGGTTAAATGTATGATGTTGAAGCTGAATTTTGTTCACACATGCTTCTGGGTGAGCAAGGAAGTATCAACAAGGTGAAGGCGTTAAAATTCCTTGTACATAAAGATGCCAAGAGAGCTAAGATTTCTTATCTCAGTCCGAATAATAAAATTCTACAACTGTGGGTACAAGTTATTCTCATACCAAGAAGGGGTGATTAGGATAATCTGAAGAAGAGTGACATCTACATCCTAGATTTCTTGGTAAATCTAATGAAGATAAATCTAATGAGGCATATTTTGATTACGATCAAGAATATCAAGGAGGGAAACTTGAGAGATCAAATGATTATGTACCATGCCTTATTATCAAATATGATAGTTCAATGCTTAGATTCTTTCATCATTGCTTGTAATTCTAAGGTTTGGAACTGTAAACATATGTTTTTCAGTGATGATACATTAAAAATAATGAAGATGGGTTTTTCAAATGAATCTGGATAATTCTACCCTTTACCAGAGGAAGATGCTGAGATCATTCTGGAAAATGTGGAGAAAGATGATATAGTGAAGAAATTCACCAAGAAAGAGGAAGCTTAAGGAAGTGGTTGGTGATGACAAAACCCCCATGTTTAAGGAAACCAAATCCTCACCTCCCAAGCCAAAAAAACAGAAATCTTATCCAAATGAAGTGGCAGCTAAGTGGAGGGAAGACAAAGAAGAGATAAAATATGGGGATACATAGTTCGGACTAGTCCCTTCTGAGGCTAAGGCCTTAATGGAAAGAGCTGTTGATGAGTTAGAAATTAAAGTGAGGGAGAATAATCTGAATAAGAAAATGTATGAAGCCAAGGTTGTTCAATCTCTTTTAAAATAAACTAAATTATATTATGAGAAGATTTCCATTCTGTAAACCTTTAATATCCAAAATTTACCTGAAACCCCTGGCAAGAAATTTTCCACTTCGGAAACATCCAAAGGAAAAGAAGTTAATGGAAGGGAGGAAGAGGTTGTTGAATTAGAGGAACAAGAAAAAGAAGAAGGAAGTGTTGATCTTGATGATTTGATCAAGCAAGTAGAAGAGTATCATGAAAAGGCTAAATCCGAAAAATTAGTCACTTCGGGAAAGGGAGTAGGGAATGAATATAAGAAGGATAATGAGAAGCCACCGGAAGAGGAAGAAATGGTTCTGTTTGATGAGAAAGGATCCTATGAGAATAATTTTCATGAAGAAGAAACACAGAAGGAAAAAAATGATGAAGACCAGATTGTTCAACTTTCTGAAAGTGGGGAGGAATCTCCTAATGAGCAACCCATTCTAAAAGCTGACCAGGGAAAGCAATTTCTGATGGATACACCAATAAAAGATATCATTAGGAAAAAAGAGATTGGTGGATCATCTAGAAGAAAGCTATTACTGGTTGAGGAAGATCATTCACCAAGAAAAATATCTGATTTAGATTTATCTTCTCATGGTCATGATTTATTGGTTGACTCCCTGAAAATGTTGGTGGACACCATTCTGATATTTCCTACTATTGACTCCAAATTCCAAATGTTGCAACATAGGTTAAATCAGAAGTCAGAATCCCTATCCATGGTAATGGATAAATGTAAAAGGATTGAGGCCGATCATACAAATTTCCTTACAACTATGATGTTCATAGAAAGTCTAGCAGCAAAATTAATTTTTGGTATAAGAAAATTGAAGAATACATGGCTCAGTATGATAGATTTCAGAATGAGGTAAAAGATGCTTTTGACAAAAAGGATGCAAAGATTATGATTATTCAAGATGATCTAATCATTGAGAAATGTTCTCGGAGTCAACAAGTGAAGGAAATGAATGAAAAGACTAACTCTCTTTCTCAATATTTTATAAGAGATAGAAATCTCCAGATTGAGCTTGAGAAAAGACTTGTAAAGAAAGATGAGCTAGTGAACATGCAGGAAGAGGGCATGGAGGCTCAGGTAGAATATTTGAAAGCTCAAGATGAAAGGAAAAAAGACTTGGAGAGGAAATCTAAGGATGATCAATGAAATATAAACAAACTGAAAACCTTGTTACTGAAGATGATCCTAAAGTAAAAGGAAGACAAATAAACCCACTCGGATCTTTTGATGTATTTTTCATTCCATGTAAAATTTTCTTTCCTGTAATGAAATGTTTTGGTCTATTGTATATTGTATTGTTATATACTAATATTTCAGGTACCATATTCCTTTTACATTCCCTCATATTCTTTTTGAAAATCCCAAAGGGGGAGATGGAAAAAGATTTACTCAAAAGGGGAGATGGAAAAATTCAAAATTGAGAAGGAAAAATTTCTAAGTGAAATATCCATAAAAAAGGGGGAGTTCCAAATTACGAAGTTTTTCATTCCCATTATAATGAAAACTCCACTTCGAAAATTCAGAATATTATCCTTAGTGTTTCAATTCCTAAGGGGGAGCTAGTAGTATTCACTATCATCCATGAAATAAGGAGATATGTTGTAATTTCAAAGTCTAATGACATTTTCTCAAAGTCCTTATGTTCTTTATCGTAAGGATGTTTGTGCTTTACAAAAATGGGAGATTTTTGAGTTAGTAAGGTTTTCATTATGACTTTTTCATTCCTTCTTGTTTTGAAAATCACAAACACCTTATACATAAAGAAAATCTATATTTTACTTCTATAAGGAAAATTTACTTCCATAAGGAAATTTACCCTAACTAAGATTTCCTTATAAATATCAATATTTTTCTTAAGTGTAAAAATCAGATTCATACCTAAAACCTCGGAATTATATAATGATTTTATATGAAGCATTCTGTTTTAGGATCTGAATTCTAGATGTGAACTTTAATGAAGTTCCACTCAGAATTCTGGATGTGAACTGTAATGAATTTCCACTCCAAATTCTAGATGTGAACTATAATGAAGTTCCACTCCGAATTCTGGATGTGAAATGTAATTTGGTTCCATTCCAAATTCTGGATACAAACTCTCATATAGTTTCATTCCGAATTATGGATACGAACTCTAATAAAGATCCACTCTGAATTCTGGATATGAACTCTAATAAAGTAAAAACTCTGAAATATGGTCTTCGAACTATTACTAGTTCGACTCCAAACTTTTACAAGTTCAAATCCAAAATTTTAAAAGTTCGACTCCAAACATTTATCAGTTCAACTATGAACTTTTATTTGTTTGACTCTGAACATCTGTGAGTTCGACTCCTAACGTTTACTAGTTCGACATTGAACTTTTACTAGTTCGACTCTGAACTTTTATGAGTTCGACTCCAAACTTTTACTAGTTCGACTTAGAACTTTTACTAGTTCGACTCTGAACTTCTGTGAGTTCGACTTTGAACCTTTACTAGTTCGACTCAGAACTGTTATGAGTTCGACTCTGAACTTTTACTAGTTCAACTCCAAACATTTATGAGTTCGACTCCGAAATTTTACTAGTTGGACTCTGAACATTGTAAGTTCAAATTCTGAAATCTAGTGAAACCAAGAATCCAAATTTCCTTAGAAATTTAGACTCTAGATTCCCACATAATTCAGGTTCCGAATTCCTATAAAACATAATCCGAATATCTTTTTTATTATAGACTCCGAATTCCATTTTGGTTAGTCTCCAAACTTTTATTTTCTTATATTCTGAACATTAGTTTTTCTTATGCTTACACATGTTTAATAATAAAACTATGTCGTGCATTCAGTTACACATGATTTGTTATAAAACGATGTCGTCCATTCTGATTCTAACAAGCCGTTGGTTTAGTGACACTTGTAAAGATCCCCCTGAAATTTATGTAAAATAAAACTGTTGGAGGAGGGAGATGACCGTTCTAATTGAGCCTATAAATAGCAGCTCATTTGAATGATCCTGATATTGATCTTTGACACAAGTGCATACTTAATGTTGATGTGATTTCTAGAGAAATATAGACTCTTATCAACTCTCGTGCTTCGTGCAGAAATTTTGAAAAACTTTTTCAAACATTGACTTCTGAAGGCATGATTCGTTGGACTCCGAATGTTGGTGATTACATTCGAGTACTTCTGGGGATATGAAGACAGAGGTGCCGACTACCTTGAAGTTCAAGGGCTTCCCTGCTGAAGAAGACAAAGGTTCCAACTACCTTGAAGTTTAGGGCTTGCAGGGATAGCATGACAGAGACTATGATCTTCGTATCGAGGGCTTATCCTAGTGTGGGTAAGACAGACTTGCATGAAAGTATAAATCAAGGGACCTTTATCCAAGGTTGTTGGATACCCTTCTCTTTGGGTTAAAAGATTTATATCTTGTTACTTGTAGTTTTACTGCTTGTTTTTTCCGATTCATATTGTATTGTAAGGGAAGTATAACCTCCTTATATTTCGTTTCACTTGTACACTGATTCATTTAGATTCTATATGCTATAAGGTAGAATCTAATATTGTAAACATTGTATATGTTTCATTTTCCTAATTAATATTTCCGGAATCTATTTTTCGGAATCACATTCCAAATTCAAGAATGTACATAGAACTAGAAGTTTGTAACTTCACACTTTGTCCCAATCTTTCATTGGTGATTAGAGGTGTTGTGAATTTTCTTAGTTTAACTTTGTTAAACATAGATATTTCATTGATTAGGGAAATTTTTAAAGTATACAATTCACCCCCCTCTTTTATATTTAGTATCTATATTATTATTTCGATCATACAGATATTGGATTTGAGAAATTTCTTTTTACCATTATATGGTGAAAATTTTTAATATTAATCTAATTTTGTTTTAATATAAATTAATATAACATTTTAGATATATTTAACAAAAATTTGTTGAAAATCATTTATTATCTATATTTAATCTTGTGTTTCAAATTATACACAATTGAATTAGTGGTCCATATCACAGTTACTCAGTATAGAGGCCAAAATTGTACACTGAAATGATTTAATATTCATTGTGTTCAATGAGAAATTATTCATGGGATTTGTTTTTCCATGTGATTAATTTTAAGGATATATGTGTGTTGTTATCTATGTCTTGCTTATGTTGTTGTACTAATGTGGGATAGATCATCATGTAACACGAGGCAACAAGTATAACCTCTGATGATTTCAATGACATAATGTTATATGTGGTCTTAAATGTTGTCAAAAAGAAGAAGTCACTATATGAAACCAGAATGTTCTTTAAGACCCAACTATATGTTTGATATGGAAACATATACATGACTATGTAGAAGAATGCCACCCAAACAAAATGGATAGATCATAGGGAGAATCATCAGCATTGTGACCAAAATATATTATTTTTTAGATGATTCTCCAAAGGTTTTAGGACTCGTTTCTTATTACAATCAAGTTAATATTATAATAAAGTATTTATTAGTTATATATTATAGATTAATATTCATTATAATAATTTTATGTAGTATTTTATTCAAATGAAAAAAAATATTTATTTAGAACCAAATTGAATTTGCAGGCATTATGTTGGGTTTTAGAGTTTTTTATTCAAAATATTTGAACATTATATTTATGAAAATATTTTAATTTTTGTATTCCTAATTGAAATGTTATTTACAACGTTTTATTATTTTATAAAAATAATGATTTTTTAAAACATAGTGAAAATAAAGAATTTAATTGGAAATTATATTTTCATTTCATATATTTTAAAATAAAAATATATATATATTTTATGATGTTTATTTATATATTATTGAATAATAATACCTATATAGAATTTTTATTGAATATTAAAGATGAATTTAGTTTAAAGACATACTTATACAAAAAAATTTATTTCTCTGAAACATTTTTTTCATTGAATATTTTTAGTTGACTTTTAAAATAAATTCATCGTATCTATTCCATGAATATTCACAAATAGATTCAATATTTGGGATCATGATATTCAAATTCGAAAAAATATTTCCATTTTTTCATTATTAATAATAAGCTAAGAAATTGTGATACCACATTAATGGGTAAATAATTTAATTAATGTTAAAAAAAAATATATAGACACTAAAATGAGGGTAATACTTGCATTTATATTATTATATGACTAAATATCATCCATTCTCATCTAAATTTTAAATATATTCCCTTTTTATACATTTATATGGGATTATATACATTATAATATTTAATTTAATGAAAATTTAAAAATTTCATAGTATTTTAAAAATTAATATTATATTTTCACATGAGGAGAGCCTGATGTTATTTTTTTTAATAAATATTTTTTTCAAATATAAATAATTTATCATAATCATGTTTATTAATTTTTAATTTTTAGTGAAAAAAAAGTTATCTTAAATTATTTCACAATGAAAACACCATAATTATTAAATTAATTGGAAATTAAATAAAAGATAGTATAAAATTTAAATTAATACATTTTAAAATAATGAATTTTAATAAATAAATCATATAGAAAAATATAAAATTTTGTAGATTTATAAAAGGATTTTATATAAACCAAGAAATCTAACTTTTGGATTAGGTACAAAAAATGATCCATATTTTTTTATTAAAATATAATATAAAAATACACAATACATTATAAAATATAATTCCTTTACTGGTCTTGGTTTAGAAAATAATGCAACCAATTAAATACATTGAATCAGTGTTTATAAAAATAATTACAATATAACTAATTATATTTATCTACATTTGCACCTTAATAATCCTTTTATCTTACATGGAATCTTTTGAAAACCTCTTTAATTATTTTGGAATGAGAATAAAAATATCAGTAAGGCTCACAAAAAAGAGGGATACCATTATCACATGAATACTTATACACATATGAAATCATTTTTTCAAAGACATACTTCTCACCCATAATGTATCATATACTTACATTTTGAAACATGATATTTCCATAAAAAAATTAAATCATAAATAAAAACAGAAATTTAATTTGGGGAATCACATACATAGTCTTTTAGACCTCTCACCTTCCTTATAATTTGTAACCCACTTGGCTACATTAAAATTTTTCCCTCACGCCAACCATATTTTCTAACCATCATAGTTACACATTGAGTAACCATACAACTGATCTCTAACATACACAACCCCAAGGCATTGGATGGAGATTTAGGTCCCACCCAACATCATAAAAAATTCCAAAAAACAACAATTTAATCATAAAATGTGAATAATATCAAAAAAACTAGCTTTTTGAATTTTGAAAAACAGAATTTAAAAAGTGTATTTTAAAAGAAAACCTCCTTACAAATATCATATAATTTAAGGATACTTAATAGAGTACAATTGATATATATATATATATAATCAATATTAATACTCATAATTCATCTCAATATAACGAATTTTTTTTCAAAATCAGTTTAATACCACCTAAAAATGAATTATAAGGTTAACTCAAAGAATGTAAATTAGGTTACGAATTCCATTAACTCATGTTTTTATTGCATAAAACATTTTTAAACCTCTCATATAATGGTTAAAATAGTATTATTATTATTTTATAGAAACATTTTCATGTTTATAACACCATATATTATCTTTCTAAAACATAATCTCACCCTTTAGTAATTAGTATCTTGTTCCTTCCGTTTTTTCGGGTGCGTTCTTTACATGATTTCACTGGCCAGTTTGTATTTGATATTCTTGTCGAATGGAAATGAAATTATATAAGTGGAATGAAAGGGTTTTAATG
Organism: Viscum album; assembly: GCA_963277665.1. Classification (NCBI taxonomy): domain Eukaryota; kingdom Viridiplantae; phylum Streptophyta; class Magnoliopsida; order Santalales; family Viscaceae; genus Viscum; species Viscum album. The sequence goes on along the minus strand of OY728157.1, from coordinate 705,088,705 downwards.
TTTTTAAATAATAATTAATGATACGATATATTATTTCTTTTTTATATATGGTGTTGAATCATTAGATAAAACATTAATGACATTTGTTTAGATAATTTTCGGATGTTCCTCGACAATCATGAACACATTTCATTAAATAATTTAATTTCATACATAAAAGATAATTCCAGAATATAAAATAGGTTACATGATAAAAAATATATTATGTTTCAACAATTAAATGGGTTTTATGGTCATCTATGAAGGAATTAATGGAAATTGAAGGCACATCGTCCCCAATTTTGTTAAACTACACCTCACGAATGATGTTTTTATTTGTTTAAAAAAAAGGAAGAGGAGAGGAAGAAAAATAATGAATTATTATAAATAAACATTATAAAATAGTGAATATATAATTTTATAGATCGTTCATACATTCTGGATAGGGGGTATGAGAGAATAGAAAAAGAAATGAATTGAAAAGAAAACCCATGAAAATGGTAGATGAGTCTTACCTCTTTATCTATTATCCTTGAGATCATATTTAAGGCCTATAGATTTGGACTTATATTGAGACTAAATGGTCATGGACAAGGGTAAGATCATTTGGGAATTTATTTCTTAGAATATAGACAATTCTAATGTATTGAGATGTGTGAGATTTAGAGGGGAATGATGATAGTATTTATAGTGGATGTGATGAGATATTTTACATTATTTTGAATTTATTATATTTTTGTCCAAGACATTGAATATTATTCATTATTGTGATTACAATATTAAAGGGGGGATGTGATTTCAAAATTAAGTGGGATTACATCATCCATTATGTCAAAAAGAGTGTATACAACTGATAATTTTAATATATTGTACATTACGTTATTTCATTGTTCATCAAAATTTCAATAATTTTATAAAAATAAAATAAAAACCCATCAAACCCATTTTATGATATGTAGAATTTATAAATTAACTATAATTTTAGAAAATAATTTTCTAAAAAGTATTAATTTTGTTTTTATATAAAATCATACATTACACAAAAATTAAGAATTTTAAAAATATAAATAATTTTATATATCCTTGAATAACTAATCTGGATGTAATTTTCTTAAATAATTAAAAAAATAAATTAGTAATAAATTTTTTATTCATTGGGGTCATAGTACTATTTATAAGGGTATGTTACTATTAATAAAAAATAATGAATGTTCTAACAGAATCCAAATAACAAAATGTTCAAAATCGCAGATATCTGTTTTTAAAAATTCAAATCACAGAAGCATAAAAAATGTGTTGGATGGTTCGGTTATATGGTAACATATTATATATTATTTTATACAAGAACATAATGTTTTCGTTTATAATCTTTGGATGTTACATTCTCCCCCCTTTAATTTTAATTGTGTCCCCGCAATTTGTTCATACACTGATGAAAATAATTTTCATAGGAGGCATATATATAAACATATTTATTTATTTTAATTTTTCATTGTCATCTAAATTGTTCCTCTCAATCCAACGGTAAATCCCTAGAGCCACACACCCAAATTTAGTACAAAATCATTATGTTCATTTATTTAATAAATTAAAATATAAAACTACATAATACATTATACAATCGAGGACCACTTTTGATTTAGGTTTTGGAGAATTAGACCAAAACTTACCTACCTTAAATAAGAGTTTACTAAATTAATTATAATATAACTAATTTGATTCATCAACATTAGTACGTTAATTTTCCTTTGAACTTATAAGGAGTCCTATGAAATACATTTTAAAAACATCGTATTATCCAAAAAATCTCAGAAAGGATCATAAAATAAGGATACAATCCATTATCACGTGATTACATATAAATATATGAAATCATCTTCATGAAGACATATATATTACCCATAAAGTATAATATAAATTATCTTTAATACTCATATTTATATAAAATAAATAAATTATAAATAAAACCATAAACGGATCTTTTGGATTTAATAACATATTCTTGAATCCCTCTTGGATATATTATAATATTTAACCCTAATGGATACCTTACAACGTATACATCGAGACTACATTTTTTTGTAACTATCTGAGTTACACATGGAGTAACCATATGGATGACATATAACATCTACATACACAACACAATTAAGGGAGAAATAGATATCACCCTTCATCATTAAAAATTCTCATGGACCATAACATAATCATACAACCTAAATAATTTTATAAAAACATTGATTTTGATTTTTTTTGAATGGAATTTAAAAATGGTATTTAAAAGAAATCCCCCTTTCAATAATCTTATAATTGGATTGAGATTTAATAATGTGTATGAAATATTTATAAACACTATAAATACAAATAATTAATTATAATATAAAATAGATTCATCACAAAAAAAAATTTAATACAAGATAAATATTTATATAGAAGGTTAACCAAATTAATAGAAATTGGGTTATAATTTATCCTTTCCTCAGGTTTTTCGTAGTTAAACCATGTTTGAACCTCATGTATATTCATTAAAAGAGAATTATTAGTATTTTCATGAAATATTTCTATGTTTATTTCACCTTATATGATATTTTATGAAATCATTTTACCATTTTTTTATTAGTATTTTGTTTCTTCTTTTATTTGAGGTGATTTCTTTACACAATTTCCATGGAGTGGTTTTATTTAATGTCTTATCATATCTAAATAAAATTAATAAAGTGGAATGAAATGGTATTAATGTTTTTCTAAAATATATAATGATACCATAACTAAATTTTTTATCATATATTTTAATGAGTCATTAGATAAAACATTTGTTTAGAATATTTTTGGTTGTTCTTTGATAATCATGAACCTATTTAATAATATAATTTATTTTCATGCATAAAATTTCATTCTATAAAAAAAAATTTAAATAATACACATTACATTCTATTTCATCCAGTAAATGGGATTTATTATTATCCTTGAAATAATTAATGGAAAATAAAAGCAAATCAGCCAGAATTTTGGTAAACGACACATAAAAATGGTGTTTTTTTAAATAATAATAAGTTAAAAGGTATAATTATGAGGATTCTTTACATTAAAAAGATTAAATAGATAATATATATGATTATAGAGATTTAAAAACTAATTGATAATGTTCTGGGAAGGGAATATAAGAAAATAATGGAATTAAAAATAAAGCACATAAAAATTAAAAAGGATTCTTAACACTTGATCCCTTCTCCATTAGATCATTTTTGAGGCCTTTGGTTCTGACCATTTTGGGAGACTAGAATTACATGGATGTGGGGAAGAGGCTTTGGGATGTGATTTTTCTAAAAATAGACAACTCTCAAATCTTGATATGTTTTAGAGGAAGATGGGAATGAGGGTGGTATTTATAGTGGAGGAGAGAGGTTTTACATTATTTTAATCATTATTTTCATATTTTTATCCAAGACATTGAATATAGATTATTATTGCGATTAAATTAGTAAATTGAGAATGTGAGTTCAAAAGATGTTGGATTTCATCACCAATGATGAAAAAATAGTGTATTTAACTGATAATTTAAATATACTATATTTTACCCAATTTCACAATTCATTTAAAATTCAAGAATTCCATAAAATACCAAAAATTCACCATAACAATTTTTCATCAATGAGAAATGAAAATTTAACTCCCTTCCTGGAAAATAATTTTACAAATAGGATTCAATTAATCTTTAAATAAAATCATACGTTAATCAAAAATTAAAATTTTTATACTATAACTCATTTTATATCCCCTTAAAAAATTAATCAAGATATCTTTATTTGAAATCCTTAAGAACAGAAATAATAATACAATTTACTATTCATCTAGTTCGTATTACTATTCAAAATGGTATGTTACTATTCATTAAAAAATCATGTTGGTTTCATTAGACTCTAAATAACTAACTAATCACAACCTTAACAATTCATTTTTTGAAATTCAAATCGCAGAAGGGGAAAAAATAAGTTTCATGGTTAATTTATAAAGGTTACATATAATTTATTAGATCAGATAAGAACATATTGTTTCTATTTTAAATTTCAGGATGTTACATTTTTTTTAATTTAACATGAATTTATGTTATAAAAGACAATTTATATGAATCTTTCTCAAATCAACATTATTTATATATTTCAGAAATAATAATTTATTAAATGATATAAAATAACAAATACATGTACATTCATACAATTTAATTAGATATGGATTTATATATCATCCATATTCCAATTATTGTAATTTTTTTCAATTTATAGTAGCTATCTTTGCATTGAATGAGTAAAAAAGCATGTTGTCATGATAAGTTTGAAAATGGTAAAAATGAGTTAAAACCATAATATAAATCTAATAATATGAGATAAATAAGTCAAAAAATTATTCAATGAAATTAATTAGAGTCATAATAATCTAATAATTTAATGTTTACAATTTTATCCATTTTTTAATTAAAAATTTATTTATATTAGATTAATATTTTAATAAATTCCCTTTGTTCCCCTCCAAACTCTTATAAAATTACACCACATATTATCATGTATTCTCACCTAAAAACAAAGTATGTTTATATATTATCTACCCAAATACATTTTTAATACCCCACCATATTATCAAAATCTTAATTTTGGAAAAATATAAATTTAAGAGTTCATTAGTTTTTATGGAAATAATGTGTTTGAAGGATGTTTTATAGTATTAATTACATATGAAAGTTAAATTTTCCATTCCACTTCCATAAAATATTCATTAAACATGGTGATATAATAAAATATTTTTATATAATATAATTGAGTGTTGTTATATGAGTGTAATAACCTAAAACCATCTCAATCCTTCAACAAATGTGAAAGGAATCCATTATTCATGTTTATAGTAGACAACAACCTCACAAACAGATGTGATTTTATTTTTATCACAATATTCAAAAAATGGTTATATTGATGAATTTATTATATAAATTATAATAAGTAAATATATATCATTTTTTGAAAAAAATATAACTCAATTTAATTAACTATTCATTCACTAAAAAATGATTTTTTTTTTCAAGTGTACAATTGGACCACCACCACTATAAAGAGATGTGATTTATTCATTAACACATCAGGAGGAATATATATATATATATTTGTATATATATTTATATATTTATATTTAAATAAGTAATATGGATTTAATTATATTACTATCAATTTAAATGAGAAAATAATAATTAACTTCCTTATATAATGAACGTTGACAAATGAAAATGTTACACATGAATATGTACAACCTACTAACTCAAGGATTGTATCATAGCTCATTTTCCATAACCACAAATTAGTATTGGTCATAAAATTATGATTTATTCATTAAAATCATATTCATTTGATCATTATTATTCGAGATATGGTTGGGTAATTTTCTACTTTACAATAGTGAACCTAGCGATGTTCTTTTGGACTTAAGAACTAAATATCATCAAAACATCCAATGTGAACTCAAATCATCATGTAATAATTATAGAATAAAAATAAATGATATAATAGGAATGTAAAACTGGAAAAATGATATCATAATAGTGAATAACAATCATAATTTTATTATTTAGGAAGATAAGGAATGTGTGTGATGATTCATCCATGAGGTAATAAAATTTATTCTTTATGATATATTTTAATATTTTCATTGAAAATATTTTCTCTTCCATTTTCATATTTTTCAAATTATTTTAGTAATGTATAATTATGGACATAAAATAATTTTAACAGAAATTGTAATCATGGAAATTATTTCAATGGTTTTCAAAATAACTCTCTTATGGGATTTCTTGAAGTTATTTATCAAAATTATATAAAAATGTTCTATTTTTTGCATAGACTATGAAAATGAATTTTCCTAACAGTATATCTATTATTTTAAATTTGGAAACTTTTGAGTGTATGCATTTTTTATGAAAAAAACACATCATTACCTCTATTATCATTATATTCAAAATGGAATGTTTAATTAGATTGTATGATTTGATGTAAAAAAATATTTATTGTAGATGAAATGAATATTTTGAAGAGTGTATTGTTGGAAATATAACGATTATATGTGGTATAATTTTGATATGGTTTATGCGAATTATTATGATGTTTGGTGGCTCTAACATAAATCATTTATTGTTTGTTATATATTTATCCAATGATGAGTGGTTCTATAATAAATCATGTACTGGTTGGTCTATGATAACACTCTAATGTATTGTGTATGGAATTCCACCATATGGTTATTAAATTTTTATGAGTGATTGTATGAGAAATATTGAAAGGATTCCAAAAGTAAGAAATTATTTTTATCTATTCTTGATTATGTTTATTATGGAATTCTTTTTATTTATCATTAGACGATAATGATTTTTTAAGGAAAGAATAGTCTACTTTTTGTGGATTAAAAGTATAAATTTATGAAAAAGGTTATTAGGAGTCTTTCATGATTTTAAATAAAAATGATGGGATTTATTTATTTATAAAAAATTAGATAATATTATTTTATTAAATTATGTGGGGATAAAATGTGAATTAATGGGTTATAAAAAATTTATTTTGATCAATTTTTTTTGAAAAAAAACATTTTTCAATATTAATCATTTAATGGGTTCTTTCTATCATTTTATGAACCTTAATATGATTTTTATATTCATCCCATTTATTTATTTTTTTATTAATATTTAAATATGGGTAGGGGAAAATAAGAATTCAATATGAATTTCATGATCATATTTTCTGAAAATAAAACGTGTTTAAATTTAAAAGTTTTATAATATTGTAAAAATGGATTCTGATTATAAGTTTAATACTTATAAATATATATTGTATTGTCATGTAATATTAGAGACAAAATATCTAAAAATATTAGAATAAAATTTATTTGAGAATGTTAAAATGTAAATTCTAATTTGAAGTCACAGAATGTGTAATATTTACAATCTGGTCCTTATAGTTGGTGTCAAGGAATGTTTTAAATTACATTAATGTTTGGGATAAGGTTAATATAATTCAATAAAAATATGTTACTATGTGGTTATGTAGATATGATACATTATTTAATGATTACACTATTCCTTTATCTAAACTATGTTTCTTCAGAAAACATTCAATAGAGAAAACATGGAAGATGATGTATGAACGCATAGAGGGGATGATATTTTTTCAAATCAGCAATATGAAATGTTAAGAATTTAAACATTGTATATTTTTATATTAATGTTTCAACTGATATAGATTATAAATATAGGTTGAATCAATGCAATAGATAGCCATATATGTTACAAAGGAACAAGTCAATAGTAGATAATTTTTCGAGACCTAATATTTCATCATTAAATGGATGCTATGACCCAATGATAGTTGAAGGATATATTAAAGTTGTGTGGAATATATTTATTTTATTGTTTTTTATATATTAAAATTTCACATCCGGATATTCAATATTTTTTAAGTGATTCCAATTAATGGTGGATGTTGTTTAATAATACAAAATAAACTAAATAGGTTGATAGCATGAAATGGGATGAAATTAATAATCATTTCATTGAGAAATATTTTCATAAGGCTCATTTACTTATAATGTAGAATCAATTCATAAAATCAAGATAAAAGTATGATTATTATGTTTTTTCACATAAAAAAGATATCAAAGTTTCATCAATTAATGTATAAATTATTTTTGTATCCCTATAATAAAATTAATCGGTTTTAAACACAATTTAGGCCAAGATATTTAATGAAATTGGCTTTCTATAAAATAAAAATTTATGATGAACATGGTTAATGTGATGATATAGTAGGAATGGGGTTCTCTGATGATCATTTGTTCCATGATATTAATTGTAATAATATTTCATGATGGTATGGAATTTTGAAGCATTCTTTATTGAATTCATTTTTTAAGAAAATTTTGTCATCATATTATGTTATGTATAGTAAAAAACACCATGGTGAATTATTTACATAAACTTGAATGTTATTATGATTGGGATTGTAAATTAACATTGTTAATAAATTCATGGACTATGACCAAAAAAATAATAAAAAGGTGATGGTAATATGCTTAAATTGAAATGATTTTTAATAATATGCTAATGTGTGTCTGATGTTAGTAGCTCATAAATTATATGAATATTATTAAAGCCAAATGGTTGTTGTAAAATATTTTTCTGCTACTATGTTTTATGGTGGTATAAAAAATTATGCAGTGATATATATGTTACAAATTGATTTTAAATATTACAATATAATTTCTGACTCTAGATCTTCACTATTGTTCATTTTTTAAAATTTTCATGTAAATTGGGAATATTACCTCATAAAATTATGATAAAATATTTGGTGAAAACATTGTGTGTAGTTATTATGTAAACCTAAATTTAATTTATTATTAATATTATTATTATTCAAATGTCTTTTCCTATATATTTTGTTTAACGTACCATGATAGTTATTTATACTACATTGTGTATGGTTTGGCTTTTAGTTTTTTATACTAATATTTATTATAGAGCCAAGAATGTAACTTTCAATGATTTCACCACTTTTATAACATATCAAGAAGTTGTGAAATTGATTAGAAATGGTAGTTATATTTACATATAATATACTAAGGAAATGAAATAATCCTTTTATATTTGTGATCCCTAGTGGTGAATTAATTTGTTATTGTTTCTCCTAAGAATTTACAAGCTGATATTTCTGATTGATAGGTTGACTTTACTTTTTTACATGTTAACTGATGCCAATACCATTTCAAAAATCCCATATATTGAGGCCCAATTTTCTCTTTAAGAATTAGAAAAATCGATCATTGGAGTTTGTAGATAAAGTTTCCATTCATCCTTAAAAATCACATTGGGAGATAATAATTTATTTGTTTCGAAGAAATATAGTTTCATAATTTTATAACTAAGTATAGGGACTTAAATAAAATAACTATTAATAACATGTACCCTTTACCTGTTATATATGATTTTTTATGAGGTCTAAGGAGTGTAGTACTTTTAAGTTATTGATCCCATGTTGGGGTACAATCATTTGATGGTAAAGGTTGCAAAAATTTAAAATATAGAGTATTGGACAATATATGGAAATTATGTGTGTTCATTTAATCCATTTGTGTTCTCTAATTCCTTTTTTCATTTTCTAGATCTTATGAACAATACTTTTCTTACCCATTTGTAATTTTTTTGGTTATCTATATTATTTAAATGTTGTTATATTCTAAATTTCAAGAGGATAATGAACAACACATAATTATTATTTTAAAAACATGAAATTAAAAAAAGTTATAAGGGAAATTTAGTATGTATAAATTTAGTTTCACCTACTCCATAAAAACATGTCTTGTGATTTTAATTTGAAGAGATAATTTTTTTAATGAATACTTGGGTTTCTCATTATCTGTTCATGCTAGTATCACTTCGATATATAAAAAACATCAAGAGAATTACTGGTGGGAATGATTTATCTGATATATTATTGAATTTATCTAAGAAAATCTTGAGATGTAATTATTTTAAAGATGAATCCAAATTAAAAGAGTGAATATTTTAACTTTTTCCAATAATCGAGTAGAAATGGGAAAAATATATATATACATTTCATGATTGGATTACCAAATAATTTTAGAGGTAATATTGTGATTTGGGTTATTATTGAGAAATTATCTAAATTTATGCATTTACATCCCTATAAATCTACAATGTTTTCTAATCATATTTCTCATGTGTATCCCTAAATTATTGTTGTGAAAAAAAGTTAATGGGTCTCGAATTAGTAGCGGAAATGGTTGAAAACGTGAAGGAAATTACACAACATATTAGTACATCTTGGAGAACATAAAAATTTTATCTAGATATTTGTAGGAAATATAATTCTCCTAAGGTATGTGATCATGTTTTTTAATCAGTATCTCCATTGAAAATTGTTATTAATTTATCATAAATTGAAAGATATGTGTATTTCCATGAACATATATTATTGAAACATTTTATTCTGTATCTTCTATGACACAGAACACAAAGCATGTAACGAAAATATAACATCCCGAGAATATAAAATATATATACCATATAATCTAAATTCAAACTCTAATTATAGATATAGGTGATATTGAGTTAGCATGTGACACACGCAACAACATGTTTTTTCAAAGGCTTACATTACATACACGACCGTGTATTACCGACTAATAAAATAGTATTTAAATATTGAAATTATTTATAATAAGATATACACTACCAGTGAATTAGACGTTAGGAATAAGATTATATATCTTATAAAGATATATGGTTCACACTAATATGAAATTAAATCATTGCTTACTAATTTATTATAAATTTATATAAGAACCAAATGAATATAATAGATAATGTTTCTTATTTAAAACATTTTACATTATAATAATTAAATGTTATATTCAAAAAAAAATTAATAAAAATTAGTTAATTATATTAATGAAATATATATGTTATATATGAAATAAAACATTTTTTTATTCCTCAAATAGATTTTATTTTCATAAGAGAAGAACAAACAAAATAGTAAGAAGAAAAAACATATATTTTTATACAGGCGGTTTTTTCTACCATTTAATGAAGAAGCGATTTGAAATCCAATTTTTAGAACATTTATATTTTCTATATGTCCAAATAAAATTATTCATTTAAATAGGAAAATAATAATTAGGTTTGGTAACATTTTGTTTATTTTTTTTGAAAAGTATCATTATTAAGGAATTTAAAAAAATTTGAGTTTTAATTCAAACGATTTTTATCCAATTTATTGATATTGATAAATTACAGTTTAAATGGGATTTAAAGTTTAAATAGATAGTTGTTTTATTAATTAATCAAATTTAGGTCTTTGGAAACTATTTTACATTTAATTTGGATATGAAATCAAATCAGGATTTTGAACATCTTCACATTTAAAACCCACATGTTCGTCACCTCTACAAGATTATATTTGTTATTAATTTCTAGCCCTTATGTGATTGGAATTAAAAAATTGGATTCCACAGTTGGAATAAGAATAATTTATACCATATAATATGGTTATATTATTTTATTACCAATAATATTAGTGAATTTATTTAATATTAATGACAATGATTTTGGTGAAATTAAGCTTAACAAGGGACTAAAGCATAATTTTAAGTGAAAAAATGACATATATTCCAAACTAAAAACCATTTTCTCATAATATTTCGTCCCTAACATCCCTTTTATAGAATTTGGGACATTATTAATCCACATTCAATTGTAAAAAGTTGGAGTAATTTCCTTTTCTTAAATTTATAAGAGTGTTACTCACTCTCCACTAAAAAATGCCTCCTCTCAAATATCTTCACCACAAGATTCAATCCACATTGTATAAAAAAATACCCGAAATTATAGATCCTAAAAATCTATAAAATATTATCATAATCTTATATATTTTAATAAATCTATCCAAGGAATCCATTTGAGGGAACCCAAAAGGTGTTAACCAAAGAAGGGGAAACATCTTACATCAATCACTTTAGTTTTATTTCTATTTTCCAGACCCTCAACTCTCTTTCATACTTGATTATATAATAACATGTAATCAATATAATATTATTCACTTATATAATGGTTTTGAAAAATACTTATGCACACTTCCATATAATGGGTAATGAACTTATAGTTAATTTGTACAGTGAACTATCGCCTCACGAAACGAATTTGTTCTTTTTTCCAATACCACCTCTCATGATTCAGGATAATGGTGGACACATTTATATTTGTTAAAAATGATATTTATAATTTATTTATAATTCTCAAATTATTTTAAAAAACATAAATTTATTTAATCCATTTTTGGGTAATATTATAACGTGTTTTGTGGATGTATGGACTACCACCCCCTCATAGCAATATGATTTATTCACAATATAAATGGAAGGTATAAAAAATGATTTTAATAATCTTATGTAACATATGTGAAATATATAATATAATATAATTATAATATTCATTTATATAATTTTCATATCACTCTTTTAACATGAAGTGGAAATTAATGTAGCGTTTATGTGTACGTACGACCTACCATCTCTATAAATGATACATTTAATTTTTTACCTCCAAATATCATTGGTTATTATAAATTCACATATACTTAATATATATAATATATAAATAATTGTTTATATTATCGATATGATGAAACCATAAACTAATTAATATGTACAACAACTAACATGTTAAAACATACTCATCAATCTAAAATATTAACACTCGAAATAGAGATAATAATAAAATATTATTATGAAATTGGAAATATGATTTTATAAAAAGATAATATATGGAATTATAATTATTAATATGGTTATTTAATAAGTTATTAACATAATTATAAATATTATACAAGAATTTAATAGAATTAACTCGAAATGAAACACAATGTAACATATTTTCATCTCACTTTTTATAATTGTGAGATAAATATCATATTGATAAAATAATTATTATTTTTTAGTTTTTATACTGACCATGTTGGTATATTATATCATGAATTAATTTATCTTAATGGTATTTATGTTTTTAATTTATTTTTGTTCTTTTATGAGGATTATGATTTTAAATGTCTCAAAGTGGTATAGGACACCTATGAATATTTAAATATTATTTTGCTCAAGAATTATTTAAATGAACATTCAATGGTACTTAAATTAAGGTTAATTAGATAATCATTTTTAAATTAAACCTTTAATTTTATTCTCATATATTTATTCATTAAATTTTCATGTATTATTACAATTTTCAACTGTTTCGAGTCAACATTTTTTTAATAATTTGTTTAAGAAAACCCAACATCATTTCTTTTTTTAGTTAATGAACCGATTTTTATCATAAAATAATTTTTTCATAAAAAGGTTATTAAATTATTTATGCCTTTAAAAAATTATTTATTAATGTAATTTTACACATTTTATCTTTTACCAATGTTTTTAAATGAATAATATTTTGATTTTCATAATACGGATTTTTTTTTGTTTTTTACCATTGAAAATGAATGTTCTTTTTTTACTTTGTAAGATATGTATAGATTAACCCACCATAATTTCATTGAGGTTATCTTTTCATGTGTAAATGTTGAAATTTCAAATAAAAAATTTTGAAAAGTGTTTTTAAATTAAATGGTTTTTAAAAACAAAAGTATATTTTCTTCTATAATATTTTAAAACATCATTGTATAATATTTCAATTATTCAATGAAAAAATACATTATTTTTTACTACATTGAATATTCAATGTTGATACCATATTTAATCTTCAACTGGATTGTTTTTTTAATGATTTTAAAAGGTCTTGCATTCACATGCAAAACATAAATTCCTTTTAGTCCCCTAAAAATATTAAATTTCTTATGATCATTCAACATTTAATTTCCCCTAAATATCCATATCATTTTTCATTGATATAATTATTTCTTGAATAATATTGTATATTTCATATGGTGTTTACATATAAATTTATTGGATTATTTTGGAAATATAGATAAATCGTTATCGTTTATTTAAAATTTCAATTTGATAAGGCATGTTATTTATTTGATATGTAGAATTATTGGGACATGAAGGGCATGGGTATGAGACCTTTTAATGTTTTCCTTATGACTAGGAGATATGTTAATGAAAGCCTCTTGATTCATTAGTTTTTTATCAGACCCAATTAGTTGGTAAAAAATCATAGAGTTTTTTCCAAGAATAATAGATGGGTTTATACACATAGTTTCATACTTTTTTTGAAAGATCATGACAGTAATGGTTTTGATGTGTATTTGGAATGAAGTCAAATATTTAATAATTTATTTAATTTTGATTCAGTTATTATTTATCCAATAGATTGTGTGTCAATAAATATATGGATTCGTTTTATTCTTAGTTCACTTCTTAAATATCATTTGTTTCAGTTTCTATAATTTCTATATTGATTTTTTCTTATCCAGTTTATTGAATGGAATGTGTTTTTACTTATTACCCTTCAATTTTTTATGCACTTCATTATCTATTTTTCTGTTTATATGATCTATTTGTTCAGTTATTTTATATTATATAATTATTATTCTCACTTATTCATTATTTCATCTGATATATTTTAACTATTTTGAATATTTGATCTTTCCCTTATTATGTTTCCTTCCCCATGACTCGTATAAGTGTACCAATAAAGATATTTAAGGGAACAAAATGTGGAATAAATTTATTCTCTTTGAGATTGAAAATGTTATGTTGTAATTAGTGTATATATATATATAATATAGGACTCATGTATGTATCCAGTTTACTAAGAATATGAAACTATTTGATATTTCAGGATTTGATTCCGTATAATAATGTCCTGGTAATGGTATTAGACACAGCCTATGGGGTCTATAGGGTTGTGTCTCTATAGCTGGTAACAATTGAATTTTAGTAGAATCCATTGGAACTAGTTTTATGAAAACAATGATTAGAGATCAAATACCTAATGTATATTTTGAGAATCTGTATGGATGATCAGACAATAATTTTGGTATGGTGGAGATTATACGGGTATTCTTAGAAATAAATCAAATTATACGTATTACAAATAGACACAGTTCTGGAATTGATGTACCTACGGGTAGAAACAGTGACATGGGGCTTCAGGATTTACTTGAAATATCCTTGTACCCGACAATGGTCCTTCATGTTCACCTATTTTGACACTCCTTGTGGATATTCAATGGAGAAATTAAATTTTATTTAAAAACATTTTGATGTATTTTTATAATGAATGACCTTGGTTAAACCTCAGACCTAGGAAGAACCTATGAAGTGTTTATATTTTTTTATATTGAAATCTTTAGTTAAAAATATATTTAGGGATTACACTTATTTGAATTATTAAAATCATATTTATTTTAGAAATTACATTAATATGATTTTATGTAATATAATATTTCATACTGGGTGACCACCAATCAATTCTAACCGGGCCATGGGTCTTGAACCAATGACAGAAGTGTTATAAAGGTTTCCTTCAAAATAAAAACCTAAGAATTTTTTTTAATATACCATTGATTTTAGATAAAAAAATTTATTAGTAAATATTAATGACGAACCAATAGTGTAACATTATCTGTGTAGATTTTAATGTACTAATTTTTTTTGGTTTGGAAAATAGATAATTTACAAGTAGTAACCACATTTATCTATTTTAAGTCTATATGATATATTAAATGTTTATTTTAGCACTTCAAGTATCAATTTTATTTTTGGGATACTCATTTATTGAATTAAAGGATAAATTATAATTTTATCGAATCAAAATAAAATCATTTAATTTTCAATATAAAATCAAAAATTATCTTGTAATTAAAATTACTAATATTCTTAGGCATTAATGACGTTAATCAACAGTTGGAAAAACTAATTTTTTTTCCTAATATCATAATTTTTGATAAACTGATGGTCATTCAAATCATTAATGATTTATGAATTTCAAGACCTCAATTTTCCATTGATCATTCACTTGTTTTTGATTGATGACCCCAAAAAACCTTAAAAATACTTTTTGTTTTCTTTAAAATATGTATCTCCACCATCCATTATTATTCTCATACATGGTGTCCTAGTTATATGTTATTGCATGTGGTCATTTTACTTCCCATTACCTTTTTTCTAGAGGGTTTCTTACCAACCCTTCTAATGATGTGGGACATAAATATAAGAAATATCAAATAATATATTACGATGGTCAATTTTAAATTGTGACGATGAAATTTTATTAAGGTATGCGATAATGTAATTCCCAGAAAATATAAATTATGAACATTGTATTCGACAATGGGTATGACATGCAACAAGAAACATATACGGGAATATATTATCCATATACCATAAAATATATTTAATATTTTAAAAAATCAAACTATAATTTAGTTATAAAAACATGCGATATTGAGTTATCATGAGACATAAATGCAATAATAATTTTCGTAAATTCCTTGTGTACAAGAAAGATCATGTTTTACAGAACAATATGATATTCTCAAAATATTAATATATAATATAATAATATATATCCTAGATATTAAACTAGTTATTATTAATAGGATTAAATAACTGATGAAAATATATGCTTTAAAAAATGTGAAATGAATAAATTGGTTACTAATTATTTATAAATTAATATATAAACCAATTGAATATAAAGGAATTGTTTTTATAGAAAATCATTCTTAAGAACACAAAGATATTTAATCCAAAAAAATTAAATTAATAATAATTAGATAATGATATTAATGAACTATATATGTTTTATATTCAATAAAATATTTTTGACAATCATATAATATATTTTATAGGCATGAGATAAGAACAAATATAATCTTACACATAAAAACCTATATTTTATAAGGTTCTTTTACTAACTTTATAAGGTGGAAATATTTTAAATATAATTCATCGAAATTTTATAAATACAATTTTAAAAATAACATAATCATTAAAATGGGAACAAAAAATTAGGGTTGTGGGATTTTTTGGTATTTTTCTATGAAGTTTCATTTTTTATGAATAATGAAAAATAATGAATTTTAATTCAAAACATATTTTCCATATAAGATATTAAAAAAGATAAATTATTTATTATTATTTAGTTAAAATTTATTAAATCAATAATTTATTAAATAATAAAATTTAGTCTATTTTAATCAATTTAAACAAGAAATTAGACATAAAAAACCTAATAAATTGTAGAATTATTTAACAATAAAAACACAAAATGTCATCTCGTGTGAAAAATTAAATTAATATAAATTTATTCCACTAAATTATTTTTAATTTTTAAGAATTTATTATATAGTTGGAATCATAATTCATAAAAATTTATTAAAATTTAAAATTACTATTCAACCCAAAAGACTACTAAATGTAACTAAAATTAATTATATTTAATAGGGAGAAATTAACCATAATAATGGACTAAATTATAATCATAAAGGCCATAATAAACTAGAAATTTCTACTAAATCCATTGTATGGTCATTTGTAAACCCTATCCTCCATTTTATAGAATATTTTTTGTTATTGGATCCACAATAAATGGGAAATTTGTTGGTGGATTTCCCTTTTCCAAAATTTACAAGAGTGCCACACCTCCTCTACTATAAAAGGCTTCTTTCTCTCCCACTAACTCAAAACAATCAACACACATTGGCTTGACCAATAATACCAAAATAGATCATATAAAAATTAAATTTTCTTATTATATACACCTTATTCATAAATCCATATATTTAATACATTCGGTGAAAACAAAATAGAGTTACCCAAAGAGGTGGAAATATCGTCCCTCACGTTCATTAGTATTTTTCACATTTTCCACAACCTAAAATATCCTTATTCCAAGATTATATATCAACGAATTTATAATAAATATATCGATATTTTTTATATTAAGGGTGATACCAACACATCCACACAATTTCATTCAATGGGTAATGAACATACCATTTATGTGTACGTCGAACTACCATCTCATGATACAATGGTTTTGGTTTTTCCATTACCACCTCTCATGGCCAGACATTATTATTAACACTATATTTATATATGTTTTAAATGATAATTAAAATTTTTTTAAACATCAAAATATTTTCTATAATAATACCTTTATGATGTCCATTTATTCATAATATGATAACATCATTTATGAGAGTGTGGACTACCACTACCTCAAAGTGATGTGATTCACCCACACTATACATGGATTGTATAATGGATGGTTTAAAAAACCTATATAAAATATATGAAATATATATTATAATATAAATATAATAAAAAGATGAAGAATTTAGTTATAATGTTTTTCATATGTAAAATAAATGAATTTAGATTTCATCTATACGTACGACCTACCATCTCCATAAACAATGAATTTCATTTATTATCTCAAAACATTATTGATTATTAACACATATTTATATATATAATATAAATGATATATATATCATGTATCATATTCTTATTATGATTAAAACATTATCTAAATATTAATAATATTATGTAACAAGTCAAAAAAACATCACAAACTATGAAATTATAACCCAAAATATATAAAATAATGAAATATTATTTATGAAGAGATTATATGTTATTATAAGAAGTTTATATATGATATTATAAACAACAATATGGTTCTTAAATAGGTTATTAAAACTCTTAAAATCCTTATACATTAATTAATATTATTTTCTCCTGAAATGAAACAAATGGTATGGGATTTTTATCTCAGCCATGACATATGTGAGATAAATTACTTATTCAACATTTAATACATTTTAATGATGTATATAATACCCATTTTGAGATATTATGTAATGAATTAATTTTACAACATTTTATTTGAAAAACAAATTTTATTTTATTCCATCACGAGCATTGTGATTTGAAATGTTTTGAAGTGGAATGGAAAACATTGGAAGGTTTAAAGATTATTTTCCCCAAGAATAATTTTCATGATATTTGAAATGTTTTTCCATTAAATAAAAATATTTAAATTTTTTTATCAATCCATTAATTTTATTCTCATCTAATAATTGATTAAATTTTTGAATTATTAGTACAATTTCACCTAATTTGGTATTTAAAATGTTTTAAAAAATATTTTTTTTGAAAACGCAACATCATATATTTTGTAGATATAGAACCTATTTTCATGAAAAATAATATTTTATAAAATGGGTTTGAAAAATATATTTATCCATTCCAAAATTTTTTATTATATTAACATTTAACTATTTTTTCTTTTGTGAAATTTTTTGGTGGAATCTACAAATCTCATTCTAAATCGGGAATTTTTTTAGCATTTTACTATAAAAAAGGATTGATTTTTACATCTTATCACCTATAAAAATTTAACCCCCATCATTTAATATAAATTTCATATTATTTTTAAAAATGTAAATTTGTATGTATAGTATTTTCAGAAGTAAATTTTATTGAAATGTTTTTTAATATGGTTTTCGAAAACAAAATCATATTTCATTCATAAATGTTTTTAAAAGATCTGTTTAAAATATTTCTATTCAATATTGTTAGTAACCAATTATGTTAATCCTCCTTGGATATATTGTATTTATAACATCCTTTATATTTATCTCAATGGTCTATGATTTATTTCACTAAGGAGTGTATTCATATTTACATCCTCAGTTCCCTGTAGTCCTATAGAAATAATAAATTTCCTATAATCTTTTGACATTGAATTTCCCCTTAATATCCATATAATTTTTCAAAGATATGATTATTTCCCAATATTTGTACCATTTTTTATATAGTGTTTACTTTGAATATTATTTAATTATTTAGAGCTATATTCATAAATATATATCCTATATTCTATATGGATATTTTATAACTAATATTGTTAATTCGATTTGTGGAATTCTGGGAAACAAAAGACTTTGGTTGGAGACAATTTAAGGTAAGACCTATGGGTAAGAGTTCGGTTAATGAAATCCCCTAGACGAATCGATAGTCCCGTAAGAAGAAATTAGTTGATGACAATCCCATAGAGTTTGTTTCCCTAAATAATTTATGGGTTTCTACCTATACATTTAAATTTCCGAAGGATATATCATGATAATAGAGGTTTTCATGTTACATAGACCTCTAGTTAAATAAATAATAATTTCCTTCATTTTGATTTCACTATTATTTATTCATTAGACTTTAAATCGACATATATTTTTTTAATTTCATTCAAATTTCATTGATAAAATGACCTTTGTCTCAGTCTCATACATTTCCTTAAATATTTTTCCTTATATTGTTTTTTGAATGGAATTTGTTTCTAGTTATTACTTTTCCATATTTACTATCAACTACCGTATGAGTTTTTTGATCACATGGTATGTTTGTTTAGTTATTTACAATAGGAAAATATTATTCTAATTTATTCATCATTCCATCCGTGATAAATTACATTTAATGATAATTTAACATCACCCTAATTATGATTCATTTCCTTGGAATCTAAGAAGTGTACCATGAAATATATGCAAGGATACAAGAGATGTAATATTGTTATTATTCTAATAAGAGAAAAAACAATGTTGTAATTTTATTATTTATTTAATAGGCAAGACTCGTGTATGTATCTAGTTTTCTGAGAATACTAAACACTTTGATTTTTTAAGATTTTATTCTTTATAATCATTCCATTGTAATGGTAGAATAAGTAAGCATAGTGCTCTATGGGGTCGAGTTGATAAACTATGTCCATGTTTCATAGGCCATATGAAATTTTGTATATAGTTGGATCAATTTTTTACAGAGTATCTTGGCATCAATGTTTACCCTATGTACAAAAAATTGGTTTGGTATAAATGATAAGAAAGAATATTATAGATTCTTTTCAAGTCATAAGGATTATGATAGTTATATTGGAAGGTAATATTACAAATGTTGAACAAAAAATTTATAATATTGAATATAGGGAGATTTTATATGGGAATAATTTAATTCATGTTGTTAGGTTTAGTAAAAAAATCATATGGTTTACGAAGCAATATGGGAGTCTAGAAATTCTAGGAGCGAATGATATAACCATTTAAGTGTATAAAAATTTTATTATGCAATTTCCTAAATTGGGGAAGAATGTAACAACCTAGGAAATTTATAAATAAATCATTCATTATTTTGATATTACTAGGTTTTACTCACTATAAATACAAAATATATTTTTTAGTCATAAGA
Organism: Viscum album; assembly: GCA_963277665.1. Taxonomy (NCBI): domain Eukaryota; kingdom Viridiplantae; phylum Streptophyta; class Magnoliopsida; order Santalales; family Viscaceae; genus Viscum; species Viscum album. The sequence goes on along the minus strand of OY728157.1, from coordinate 705,067,930 downwards.
AAAAATATATATTTCATGGAAAATAATTTCTTTTGAAATTATATGTTTTTATATAATTGAAAATATTTATTAAAAATCTTTTTTTAAATAAGAATATATCTAAATTTTATATTCATCATTTGATAATTATCATATTACATATTTTTTATATATATTTGAACATTTTTATTTTTCAATAAGAAGTGAAAATACATATATTTATTGAAAATTTTATATTATTTTTTAGTACACACAATGTCAAAAAAATATTTTTGAATACTATTAAAATTAATTAAGTAAATTTTTATTAATTAAAATCTATTTAAACTATATTTTATGATTTATAAAATTGATTTTAGTATAAAAACATTATTATACTTAAAAAATCAATTTTTCCAAACAACTATTTTTCAATATATTTATTCTGTTTAAATTTATCTAAATTCTCCAATTTATATATTTATGAGTCTAAAAAAATGGTTTCCAATATTTTTATTTGGATTTCAAATTTTATTACATTTCCATATTATTTTATTCGTTATGAATAATATCCTTAGAAATAATTTTACTATGGTAATTGTAAAATCAGGTAATTAAAGATAAAATATTAAAAGGACTATAGAATGATGCTAAAAATTTATTAATTGTTATTATTTTATTCAATATTTTTGTACTTGTCCAAAATATTAATATTTTTCATTTTTCTAGTTGGATGATATTACAATTATTATAATTTTTTTTAATATAAAGTATTAATGGTCACACTCTCATTTAAGCAATTATAATATTTATAAATTGGGATTACCCATAAGATGAATATAGTTATAAATATTATTTTTAAATATAGTTTCTTTATATTCATCAAGGCAATTTATCATAATCATTCTATGTATAAATAATCACCTAAAATCTTAACACAATATTGTTAACCAAAGTTTTCAAATCATAGAATAATTAAATAAATTATAGTAAAAATATTAAGATATTTTTAATTGGAAATAATTAATGTGGTCCTAGAGTGTCATATATAATTTTCACATCATAGGGTTGTATTGATATAATTTTTTTGATCTCAATTTATTTTCATGATGTTATAAAATCTAATGTAAATAAATAATTCTAAAATTTGATTTTTTGATATTTTATGTATATTAAATTTAATTAAATGCTATAAAAGTATTAAAATTCATATCTTCTTCTATGTAATTAAAATATTGTTTATAAAATGTTAGATGGTGAATCTATAGGTATTTTTCTCATTACAGTAACTATCATTAACATTAAAGATTAAAATCCTATGTTGGAATGGTACGTGTGAAATGGGTTAAATAAGGGTTAAAACTATATTGTAATAGATAAAATGTGAAAAGAATTTTCCAAAAATTATTGGATGAGATTATTTTGATTTTTCCTCATCATAGTGTTTAATAATATAAATTTAAATTTAATTGTAAATGAATATTATTTTATATTAAATTACTATTCTAATAACATTCATGAATTCTCTCCCCTCTATTATAAAAGGGAACCACTTATTATAGACTATTAACACTTATAAACCCATTCATTTTTGACCATATCTACCAAAATCCTTTTATAACACCCCTCCACACTTTTTGGGTTCCTATTTTAGAATAATACCAATATTAGATGTCTTAATTTGTTAGGAAATTAGTATTTTCCAAAAAAGATGCAAAATTCTAACCACATGTTTTAGATTAATTAATTGTTACAACTCATTACAATAATATATAAACAAAAGTATACAAAAAATGACTGTATAATATAAAATTATATGATATAATTTAAATGGTATACTCTATATCCATATCCAACCTCCATTAAATAATATTTGAATAAATCATTCTTGTGTACGATGGACTACCGCCTTACGAATAGATGTAATTATTTTTCATTATTATCTCTCATGAAATGTTCTTATATAATATAATATTTATGTACTTATATATTACATAATTTCTTCTGAAAACATAATACATTACACAAAATTAATTCCAAAAGAACATATTAGTCTATTTCCTTTGAAAACATGGAAATAGAATCACTAGATCATAAGCGAGTTACGTTATCTCCCATTACATTCTTCATTAATATAACCATTCTTAGACACATCATACATTACACATATTTTTTTATCCTAGATAATAAATTGATAAATAATGAGATCAAATCGATGTAAGGATAAAAAATTGATAAATGTACTTATAAACATGATCCAAGTGTTATCAGAACGTTATTATGACATTTTAATATCATAACATTCATATTAAAGATAATAAACCTGAAAATTGTCCTAAATATAGGAATTACATAATAATAGAATCCTAAATTAATCATGAAAATGAGCCATAGAATCATAAATCAGAGTAATACAAGTAATGGTGTCATACACATATACATGTAACATAATTCATTTAATGACAATTAAACCTATTGGGTGGGACAAACCGACATACCGAGTCCCAGTTATTCCCTTGTAAGGGATTGGGTTTTCCCATTTTCCCATAGTATATTAGTTTTCCCTATCTTCAATCATTATGGTGACTACACCATTAGGGTGGGACACACCAACATCCCCAGCCGTCGTCCTTTCTTTTTAAGGGATTAGGATTCCCCATCATCTCATATTAGATCAAGACCATCTACTTGATTCCCATCATTATACCTTTAGATATAAATCAACATCAAATTAATTGGATGGAGATATAGGTCCCCCCAATCTCATGATATAATCATTTATATCTATTACACAATATAATAAAACATTCATCATATCATGACCTAAAAAATAAGATTTTTTCCCTGAACAAACTATCATAATGCATTAAATAAAATGGATGTAAAAAAGATTTAATAATATCATAAAACCTGGAAAACGATTATTAAATATACATTTATTGAATCTATAACCTGTTAAAATAATCAAGTTTTATAATCATAAAACTATTGGGAGATGAATAGGTTTCATAAATATATAACCCATAAAATAGAATCATGTCTCATAATTGAAATAATATGGATATATCCTCTAAATTATTTACCCAAAATACATGATTAAAATTAATGGATTTCAAATTACAAGGAAAATAATTTTTAAATTTCCATTTAAAAAATTCATGAGGAAAATATCTCTTCATCATTAAAAAAATACTTTTAAATATAATTTGTTTTCGAAAACTATTTTATTTGAAAAAAACTTTTAAAATGTTTAAAAATGCATGAAATCATTTTAAAAACCAATTACCATGAATATTTAAAAAATAATCATGAATATATTTTTGAAACAATTTTTTTAAAAATAATTTCAAAACATAGTGTAAATCCTTGAAATAATTTTGAAAAAATGTTTTCATTGATTTATTATAAAATAATTTGGAAAAAAATATCAAATCCCAATTCTTTGAAAATAAATTGAAAACATAGAAATAAATATTAGAATAATTTTAGAAACCTTCTATCAAAAACATTTATAAAATAATGTTGAATAAATATTTAAATCTATTTTCATTAAAATGTATAATAAAAACATGTTAAAAAATATTCATTCTCAATGAAATTATTTTCTTCGCAAAAACCTTTTGATGACGTAAAATAGATGTCTTGATTATAATTTCAATCACTTATTATGAATATATAATTTTATTAATACCTCATTCATTCAAAAAAAATTGAAATCAATGAAATTAAAGAATAATAGAAAAAATATTTCATAAAAAATAACAATTTCCTAATTTAAAAGAATCAAAATGGGAATGAAAGTCATGAAAACAAGCAAATTCATATATTATGAGCATTACCTTTTCAATGAAAATAGTTTTTAAAAGTAACTTGAACAATAAATTATTATCATATAATTTTTTAAAACATTTTTTAAAATTAAAACATTGGTAAAAATATTTTTAAATACCATGTAGAATATTTATTTAATCCATTTAAAAAACATGGTTTTGAAAGAATATAAATTTATAACTTAAGAGAGAGGGAAATATAGACTTTCATAAAATAAATTTCTTTAACATAATATATAACAATGAGTTGAAATATGTTAACATTACTTGGATATGACATGAATTAATATAGGGTAATAAAAATAAAGATAAATCATTAGATAAGGTTCATAATATTTCATCAAGGCAATCATGATTATAAACAATATTGATAAATGTTGAGATTATATATATATATATATATATATATATACAATTAACAATTTGGTAACATTGAATAATAACACAATAAAGATAATGAAATTAAATGAATCATTAAGTTTCATACAAAGGTCTATACTAATTATATAACATATCAATGGTAGCACATACACCTCATGAAAAAATGTGGCTTCTTAACATGGTATGTGTCTCAAAGAAAGAAAAATGAGACAAATTTACATTACCAAATTGGTAACATTGGAAATATATACCCCATAAAATAAAGATAGAAAAATTTTATATTTAAATTTCCATAAATTTTAGTATAATAATCATATAATAAAATCATGTTTCGTATATAGAACACACCAATTAAATGAGTGGTGTATAAGATATGTATCTCACAGAAACAAAAGTGAGTCGAATTTCCTTTACAATATGTCTTAAATCTCATAGTAGTCATAAAAAAGACCTTTATAATATATATATATATATATATATGCTTATTATAAAACATTTAAATAAAAATATAATTCTATTTAATACCATGAAGGTTTCTAATAAATGTTTATATTACCCAATTATTAAAATTCAAAGGTATGGTTTTGCTTCAGGTAATATCAACTTATTTTTTCACACGTGTCTTCATTTATAATGTGTTTGGTCCCCATACTAATATAAGAATTTTAAAATTTTATATCATATAATAAATTTCTTATATAATAAATTTATATATTTATAAAAATCTATTAATGATACAAATATCAAATAGAGATAACTTCAATTGAGATGGTAGGTCATATGTACTAAAGAACACAATATCTTTTTACATATTGTTTTGTAAGAATTAAAGTAAATGATATATATATATATATATATATATTCATATTTAGTAAATTATAAATATTATTTCATATATATCATATATGATTTTTGAACCGGACCTTAATATATTCTATGTAGAGTGTGAACGAATAACATTGCTATGAGGAAGAAGTACTCCAAAAATTTCCCAGCAAAATTATCATAGTTACAAAAAATGAAAGCATAGAGGTATGTTCTATATGAAAATTAGTTAATAATTAATACATTATAAATATCACATATATCATATATAAAAATTTTTTTCTTCATATTTCTCTTCCATGAAATGTCGTAAAGGAGAAACTGAACAACATCGTTTCCAAAGGCGGTAGTTCATCGTACAAAAGAACGATGAGTTTGAAACCCATTAGAAGGATGTGTGTCAAATTGTAGGTATAAACCATATCCTAAAAATACTCATTATATTTTAGATAATATTTATATTATTTTATTAATGTAATAATAATAGTTATGGTAATATATAAATAAAATAAAAGAAAGGATCTTGAGGAAGGGTGTTACCTCTTGTTTGGGTAACATTTTTTGGTTTGAAAAAAATATATTTCTTGGATGGATTTCATTCATATGGGAGGATTAATGGAGGAACATAGGGATTATGGGGACTAAATATGTTTTATAATTTCTAAAAATAAGTGTATTTACAACTCTGAAAAAGGGTGAGAGGTGGTGGCCTTTTACAGGGGATATAGGGGACACACTTTACATCATTGAAAAAAAGGTAGGTATACACACGTGTTTACACTAAAAATGATAAAAAAATATAAAAAATAATCAATTTATGGATTTATGAAAAAATTATTTTCCATAAAATGGGTTTTATACAAGTTAATTGATCATTTGAGCCATTACCAATCCATTTTTTGGACATGATTAGTCCCTTCTTAAGAATAATTTTACATTAATCGCTATTACTATTTTTTGTCAATTACACAATTTTTTTGAAAAACAATTATGTCTATATTAGTAGAATTTAAATATTATAAATACTGAAACATTTCATTATTTTATTAATAAATTCAATTCTTGTAACTGAAAAAACTATGTTTAATGATAATCTTGTAGACTTGGTGAGATAGTGTGTTTTTAAAATCTGAATGTTTAAAAGTTCCCTAGGTTTTTATATCAAAATTTAACATAAAAATGATTCCAATGACCTAAATTGGATTTATATATTTATAAATTATCTATTTTTACTGTAACACTCACATAAAAAATAATTCACCTATATAATGAAAATAGAAAAAAATTATATTTGAGTTAAAATTCAATATTTTTTAGTATTCTCAAAAAATGATGTTTTCCAGAAAAAAAATATGAACGAAGATAATTTCAACATTTTGAATTTTAAAATTATGATCTGTTTCATCGAATTAAACATATAAAAGTTTTTAAAATTAATTTAATTATTGATCCGGATGGAAATAAAATGTAGTTCTTTTGAAGAAATAGTACTCTCAAACATATAAATAGTTTAACAAAAATCATATATTTATTCATCATTATGTTTTATTTATATGAAACCATTATAAATTATATTTAGATATTGTTTATTAAAATTAAAATTCTTTTTTTATGGATATGTTATACAAATATCATTTAATTAATTATAATAAAAAAATTATGTTTGGTTGAAACTCGATTTTGTGTATAATAGAATCTAAGTTGGTGTTGTGTATAATGCAAGCCCGGTTAGTGTAAGTAGTAGTAAAAAAAATCACCCAGGTACTTTATGATGAAATATTAATATGGGGTATCATAAAATATAATAATATCATCGTGCTTTCAAAAAATAAGAAGCTATATTCAGTGTTGCATGAAACATAAAATAGATTAAATTAATTCGAAAAATAATTTCTTGAAAACATTATGGTTTTAAAATAATAATGATATATTTAATGTATATATATGTTTTACATGACATATTTTTCATTTTTTTAGTTTATATGAAATGTATCATCACATTATTTCATTCACTGAAAAATTATAACCTTGATCTTGTGTATGTGTCGACAATCACTTCAACAAAGCATTGTGATTTGTTTTTTATCACAAAATGAAATTGATAAAATATGTAAAAATATTTAATGATATAATATTGTATGCATTATTTTTAGATAATTATTGCGAAATAATAATATATTTTTCTTTATTACATAATAATCATTGAAAAATGGAAGGGTTACACATTAGTACGTACAACACATCAGCTCCATGAATGTAACATAGTTCATTTTTCCTAATCATATTTTATGGTTGGATAAAAATGAATAATATATCTGTAAAAAAGTTCGTAGGTCAATATTATTCTACTTTTTATGGTGGGATACAAAAGTATTTGTCTATAATCATCCAACAAAATTCATTTTGGACATATAAACAGAATCTCAAGAATACATATAATGTGAACATAATTGATTAAATAATTCTAGAAAAATAGAAATATGTAGAATAAAATGAATAAAAATTCTTAATGATATTATAGAGAAAATAAATAATTAAAAAAGTATAACATTATTCATGTAAAGGAATGTTTACAGCTAGTTGCGCCTAACCAAATTGAATTTCTTTTAAAAACATCGTTTTAATGTTTCATTTAAAAATACATTTTTGTTCCTCATGCATATTTTTTACCATATTTTGTGGAATAATTTATATGGAAATATAAAATATATTATTTTTTTTCTTTTGATAATATTTAAATGGTTTTGAGATGGAATAATTTTATTGAATGTTTTGTGTACATCATGAAAATTCATAAAGAATGTCATATTTTAACATATATAGTGATATTGAATTTTCCAACCGGCATAGAAATTTTTTATTATGGAATTTATTAACATGAAATATGGATATCAGAAAATAAAAACTATATTTCTTGGTTTTATTTTCATTTTCAAAGAAATATATTTAAAATTGATTTGATATTGAAATATATAGATATATTTTTGTTATGGATGAAAAATCATTTTTATGAGTATAATATTGGAAATTGATATATATTTTTTATTTTCATTATGTTATGGTTTCTAGTCTTTATTTTGGTCAAGGATATTCCCTATATAATCCAAGTAGGCATTTTATATTATTAACCAATGATTAGTGGTTCATGGATATTCCAAGGAGGGGTTCATCTGTAATATCCCTACAACGCCGTGGATAAAGAATCATATCATATAGTTATTCCATTTTTAAGAGTTATTGAAATTGTGATATAGAAACTATTTCTCAAGTAACATCCTTTTTATCTATATTTTCTAGGTTTTTTAATTGGAATCATATTAATTCTAATGTTTTGATAATGAAATTATTTTTAGTTTAATGTATACGATACTTTTAATAGTGAAATGTATATAATTGTGAAAAAATATTATGTTTTATTGATGATTTCAAAGTCAGCTTATGTGTCTTATTTTTCTATTAATATTTATTATGATTTTTTCAGAAATTAGTTTGGTGTATAAGGTAAATTACTGGGTAATAAAATTTTTATTATGTGCCCAATATTTATCTTGATGAAGGAAAAATTTTATAAATATTCATGGAGTAGTTGTTTCAATCATTGTATTTATATTCCTTACTATTTTTCTCATCCCATTATTCAAAATGTTTTTTAGTTTTTAAGGATTGGTAAGAACATAGATGAAGTCTTCAGTAATTAATGGATATCATTCATGAAATTAAAACATATATCATTAAATTTTTTTATATTTTCAAAAAATTGATACATATTATATGTTTCCACTTTTTATATATATTGTATTCTGAGGTAATATTTATAATGAAAAAATATACAAATATAATCCATAAATATCTATGGTAATATAATAAAGTGATTTTTTTAATATCCCATGAATATTTATCATTTAAGGGTGGTATATAGAATTATATACATTTGTATCCCATGTAAATAAATTATAAATATTGTGATAACTTGGGGGAGTGAAGGGTTACCCTTTGGTGACGCGACATCTTATAGATTCGTTATTCTTATCCCTGTAGTATTTCCTTTCATGGGACATAATATTGGAGACCCAAAATGTTCATATAAAGAACTAGTATTATGTAAAGGCCCAGAATTCCTGTGGAAATTTTTTTCATAAATACATGGGAATTTTATGAGTCCACAGTTTCTGACGGCGCTTGATTCCAAGGCCCGGTGTGCCCGGAAACATTTTCTGAAGTTTTGTTCGGGTACATTCAGTAAATGTACGAGCGAGTTTTTATAACTTTTGAATCAATTCTCGGAGTTGAAATATGAGGGTACCATTGAACATGCAACGTCAGTAATTTTTTTGCGAGACCTTCACCGCAGTTTGCGATTTCTCGGGAGTAGAAGATAGTCTTTTGGGGGTTTTAATTAAATTGAATAAAATTAAAATTTTCACTTTATTTTATTTTGGTGGTTGAAACCTACAAGGGTAGGTTAGTGGTGGGCGCCACCACACCATAAACTCCCATGAGAGGTTATGGCGGTGGGGCCAACAGGCAAATAACCTCCCTTGTGAGGATTATTATGTGGGGCACACATGAACTTTAAACCTCCTCTAAAACCCCAATTTAAATTGGTGAAACACTTCACCTTCCCCATACATTTAATGACCCAACTCCTCCAATTTAATTAAGTAAAGTAACATAATTAAATTAGAATGATTTTGAATTTATTGAATTTATTATGACAACATTATAATAACTGATGTATTATTATGGTGGGTTGTTGGAATAGTCATTGTTTGGAGAATTAAGCAGAGGAAGAGCCTTTGAGAGAATTGAGAGGGCATAATCCTCTCAACGATGAATGCGAAGAACACTCGTCACCACTGAAGAACGACGAGCACCGTCTTCTCCCTCATCAACCGGAGAAAGTATAGGAAATACCACAAACCATGTAGAACGCTGACGATGACATCACGACTCATTTTCTCTGAATCCTTCCTCCTCAACTTCTTCCTCTTCTACTCAATGTCAACGGAATGACGTCCGCTTATCACGACTTCGTCATTGAGAGAAAATTGAGGTAACGGGTTTATGTTTGATTCTCATTTCTATTATTCATCGTCAATCTTGGTTATTAATTTTCCAATTAATATCATAATAACATGGAAGTCTTGGCACGATGGTGCCATCAGGCAGCGCCGTGAAAGCAGAATCGCAGCCAAGGCGAGCAGAGGTGGAGGGTCACGACGCTATCACGCCATGCTGGTGGTGTGGGAACCGGGTGCATGCTCAGCCAGCCAAACAAGGAGGGACCCCTCAGTTCCCATGGGGGAAAATAAAATTATCACTTAATGATGGTTCCGAATAGGAAACATAGGATCATGGCACCCCCTCCCCACGTGTGGCCAGCCGAGCCACACGACCAGCCAACCGGGTCGAGCCCCCTTCGGGCCGGGACGCTCCTTCGGGCTGGTCCGTCCATTCGAGCTGAGCAGCCCCTTAAGATTAGGTCAGACTCACCGACCGGGTCAGACCATAGTCTAGAACTGAGTCAGGTCAGGTTTATCTGACTGGGTTGGACCGAACCCGGACCCGTCAGACCCGAAAACCCCTTTAAGCCCGTAAGATGGGATACGGGTGCCGAATCGACGAACAACCTGCAATGAAATAAATCATAGAGTTAGATGTTTCCTTTGGCATATCCCCCATGAGTTTTGGACACACTTGGAATACAATAGTTGGTTGGAACCTATAAACCAATCGGGCCCCTGGGATAGAAAAAAACAATAACTCACAGACTTGGCATCCAATTGACGCACCGTCTATTGCATTGAGAACCCTATGACGAGGCGGTCCTTTGAGATACTTCCACGTGATAAATTATGACAAGTTGAGTATCGACCAGTAGCTAATGGAGCGGATCCTCCCGTAGATGATCATAAATAGTGGGGAGACCTAGTAGTTGACAGACCTGACGACTAGTTGACCGATTTGACTCGGAGTGATTCAACTAGCCCAGTGTGGAGCTCCTAGTATTTGGCGGTAGACACATTGAGGACATAGTTCCTGGTAGTTGCCAGAAGACCCACGATACTCGACAGGATGATTACCTATGTAGGCTAATAGGGGGAGCCCCCGATTTTGGGCAGCAGACCCATAACAGATAGAGCACCTGGTAGTTAGTAGCAGACATGTGGTACTCGATAGGAGGAGTACCTCAGCAGTCCAAGGTTAGTGAGAAGCGCCTAGGTGTCATGACAGGACCACTGTTCTCAATAGAGGAGGTATTCTCCAGTAGTTGTGGTTTTGATAATGAAAATCGTGGTATGAGCTGTGTCAATGAAATTTGTGTTTTCCTCATGATTGAGATGGTTTACTTGATAAATTAGGTATATGAATCGTAATATACCTAAGTAATGGTTATCCACGGATTTTATACATTTTGATTTATCCTTGTTGGATTTTGCGAGACCTTGAGAGTCACGGGTTCCCTACTCATTATAGTTATACTCACCCCAGCATGGGCTATGCCTACACCTCGTTGTGTCGGATGCAGGTGATAGACAGTGCTGACGGAGGCCGAGAGCGCCAGGACTAGACAATAGCTGGAGGAGGACCTTACTATGTATCGGTAAATGGTGGAGTATGATAGACGTGGAGTGGTGTGGAGGCCATCGGTACCTTCCCTTCAGGTAGGAGCCTCGTTGGACGATCCATGAGATGCTTTCACCTTTTAGCTATTTGTCCCTTTTACGGTTGAACATGCATTTAGTTGTTTTTGTACATTACAGTTGGGCTTGTATTCTGGCCCCCCTTTACTTCCAGTACACTTTTTATACAACTTTTACATAGTTTTTTCTTCTTGTTCTACTCTGGTTGTGTGTGTTTACAATTTATAAAGGCAACGCCTTCCCTGTTTTTGGGAATTATGCCTTTCGTGCTAGTCCCCAGCCCCTGTCCAATGGAAGGCGGGCATGGGGTAAACACGATACGGGCCCTAGGGAACGGGTCATTATAATTTTTATTTTAGGAGTCAGTTCTACCATATAACATATGACTCAGATATTTCTTTATAGGAAGAAATAATGTTAAGGGTACTGAAGGTGGTTTTCTGTTCACAGAGTCCAGTGTTGGTGCGACGGCTGACGTATCAATACACCAAGACCCAGACTACTGATTTACAACTTAGTACATGAATACCCTGATAGCGTGTGTGTTTTCAAAGGTTTTCATTAAGTTAGCTCAAACCAGGTCAACTCACCAGGTATAGTCTTTTAACCGTGTCACATCTGTTTTTTAGGATGCCTCCCCATGGAAGACCTGTTAGAGACCCAAGAGTTGTACACAATGATAGACCATTAAGCAACGAGGCTTCAGTGTAGGGCCCATTTCAAGTTGAGGCACCAGTGGGAGCACCAGCAGTACCACCACCCAATGTCCCACTGATGCCACCAGGCCCAACAACAGATGATTAAGGCCGCATGAGCGCATTCCACGAGTTCCAGCGCCAGAGGCCACTCCAGTTACGGGGAGAGATAGAACCACAAGCAGCTGAGGATTGGATGGAGGCTGTGGCGAGAGTCTCCACGCTAGTAGGGACACCAGCAAACTTCATGATGATCCATACTGCCAGCCTCCTTCAGGAAGAAGTAGGTAGATTGTGGAGCCTGATGCTCCAAATGCATGATGAGGTGACACTTCTATGGGTAGACATTGAGAGCCTTTTTCGGTCAGAGTTTTTACTAGCCACCCTTCGAGCGGAGTGGATACAGGAGATACATCATCTAAAGCAGGGATGCATGAGGGCAGATCAGTACTCAGCGAGGTTCACAGACCTCTCTCACTACTCCCATGATATGGAACGATACCCATTATTTATGATCGGGACCATTGAGCACGGGATCATGCGATAGATTAGAGCTTCAGTTGTCTCCCATAGCATCTCGACGTAGGCGGGAGTGTTAGATCGAGTCCTCCTAGTGGAGAATTTCCCTGCTGAGCAGTCTCCAGCAGTGAGACCCACCACTAGTCGACTTGTAGTGGAGTCTACTACAGCTGGCAGTATACAGATGATGCAGAGGTCCAAGATGACCATAACTACAGGTGGTCGACTACACGAATCATGATCGGTTGTGAGGGGCACCCCGAGTGGAGATAAAGCTAGTCATGCCAGGAGAAGATAGTGTTACTAATCCATCAGGCATGGACACAGGGCTCGTGACTGTGTGACCTGTCACATTGATGATCTATAGATTGTTGAGGGACCTCCCAGGAAGAGGATGAAGTTCGATTGAGGTGGTCAGCAGGGCGCAGGCGGAAGTGGTAGAGGAGATTTTCATGCAGCTAGTGGTGGATGATGTTACACGGTGCTACCGCCACAACCAATAAGAGGTCCACCCCGACCATAGGGTGTTGGTGGACAGGGAAGAGCATAACTTCAGGATGTTGAGGCCTATAATCATGATGCTCCAGAGATGAATCGAGGTACGATCTGTGTCTATTCCACTTTGACTGTAGTTCATATAGGCACGGGTGTCACTCACTCTTTCATTGACAATTTCCTCATTCAGAGCTCGGAGATTCCTACAGATTCTTTGGCTCGATCCATACAGCTAGAGAATCTTATAGCTGCATACTTGATGATTATGCACTGGTATCGGCAGTGTGATCATACTCTAAGAGACGAGAGCTTCGACTGGGATCTCCTCGTAGAGGTGTCGAGGCCTTATGAAGTCATCTTGGGTATGGACTGGTTATCTACATTCCATGCTCAGATCGACTATATTAGGAACAAAGTACAGTGTGTCTGCATAGATTGGACTAGGTTTACCTTCACCAAAGAGAAGGGATCCATTGCAGCATAGGACAGACTTACTCAGAAGAGGGTGCTACCGATCACTCACTAGTTGTCTTCCCTTACACTCGGAGCAGTTAAGGTGGAGAGTTCCGACATATCCTATAGTGGTGGCCCAGTATGGGGTTGTTTTCCCTGACGATGTTCCAAGACTACCTATTTTTGGAGAGGTGGACTTCTACATTGACCTGTACCCCGAGATGACACTGATATCTACTCTAGCATATTAGATAGATCTCGCCGAGCATCGTGAGATGCAGGTAATGTTGTATGACTTTCAAGAGAAGGGATTCATCTGGCATAGTGTTTATCCTTGGGCAGCCCTGATTCTGTTCTCTAGAAACCTGGATGGTAGCTTGAAGCTCTGTGTCGACAATCGTCACCTGAACCGGTTAAACGTAAAAAGAAATTACCAACTTCTGAGGATTGATGACCTCTTTGATTAGCTCAAGGGAGAACGATGGATCTCAAAGATAGACCTCATATCAGGCTATCACCAGCTCAGAGTTCGTGACGAGGATGTGAAGAAGATGACCTTAAGGTGTCGTTACAGTCACTAAGAGTTCTTGGTTATGCCCTTCGGTTTAACCAACACTCCAGTAGTGTTAATGAGTCTCATCAACAAGATCTTATTTCCATACCTCGATCGCTTTTTCATAGTCTTCATCGACTATATAAGAATCTACTCGACTACAGAAGAGGAGCATGCCTACCATTTGCAGGTAGTACTGGGGACACTCCGAGAGAACCAGCTTTATGGTAAGCTCTCAATGTTCCAGTTTTGTATTCGAGAGGTTCACTATTTGGGACACATCATCTTGGAGGCTGGGGTTGCAGTTTATCCAGAAAATATTGAGGCGGTACTTGCGTGGGAGCCACCCAAGAGTGTGATGAAGGTATGAAGTTTCGGGGTTTGGCTGGACACTATGAAGGATTTGTTCCAGATTTATCTAGAGTTGCAGCACCGCTATTGTCCTTGATGAAGAAGGCTAAACCCTTCATGTGTGCGGAGAGATGCCTGCAGCACTTTCAGGAGCTGAGGCATAGGCTGACTAGTGACTCCATCTTGAGGCATTCAGAGGAAGGTGTAGGTTACGTAGTATACTACAACACATCAAGGACCAGAGTCGGGTGTGTCCTAATGTAGGAGAGAGCAGTGATCGCATATGGTTTTCAACAGTTGAGACAACATGAGAAGAACTACGCTACCCATGAACTGGATTTAGAAGCAGTGGTCTTCGCCTTGAAGATGTTGTGGCACTATTTGATTGGTGAACATTTTACTGTGTACTTTGATCACATTATTCTTAGGAATATCTTCTCTCAAAAGGACCTGGACCTCATATAGCGGTGATGGTATGAGTTCCTCCAAGACTATGAATTCGATATAGTATATACTCTTGGGAAGGGGAACGTTGTTGTGGATGCGCTCAACAGGAGGACTGGTATACAGATGCTAGGAGAGGTGGCAGAGCAGCTGGCTGGCTTATAGGAATCCATTGTAGATAGAGATGGAGCAGCCTATCTACAGTCTCTTATAATCACTCCTCAACTTCTTCAGCGAGTCATGGAGGTGAAACATGGGGACACTGACTACGATACGTGACATGCTTAGATATCCATAGGGTAGACACATGTGGTATTTTCTGAAGGTAGGGAGCATGTCATCCTATTCAAAAGATGTACCGTGGTACCAGTTTCACTTCGGGGGGAAGTGTCGAGGGAGTTCCATAATTCTCGTCTAGTGGTACATCTTGGAGTGACGAAGAAGTACCAGGACCTCAGACGAATGCATTGGTGGCCAGGTATGAAGAAGGAAGTAGTGGAGTTTGTCTCAATGTGCATCACTTGTCAGCAAGTGAAGGAAGAGTACCAGGAACCAACTGGCTTCGTTCATCCCTTAGAGGTCCCGGAGTAGAAGAGGGATGGGATATCCATGGACTTCGTGACGGGACATCCACATACATCCATGAGTCACGACTCAATTTGGGTGATTGTCGACCGACTCACCTTGTCGGCCCACTTCCTTCCGATCATAGAGAAAGGATCAGTAGAGGGAATGGGATGCCTCTACATGCAAGAGATTGTGTGTTTACATGAATTACCTTCTTATATCATCTTCGACTGAGATGCACAGTTTACTTCCCAGTTATGGAAGAGATTGCCGGAGGATTTTGGGACACATCTTCACTTGAGCACCTCCTTCCATCCTTAGACAGATGGTCAGACTAAGAGAACGATCCAGACCATCGAGGACATGCTCCGTGCCTATGTCCTTGATTTCAGTCGTAGTTGGGAGGATCATCTAGCTTTGGTTGAGTTTTCCTACAATAATAGCTATCACTCCACCAACAGTGTAGCACCTTTTGAGACCCTGTACGGATGACCTTGCAGGTCACCACTGTGCTAAAAATACCCAGGGGATTCAACACTAGTGGGACCAGAGACGGTACAAGCTACCACAGAGAAGGTAAAGATCATCCAAGAGTAGATAAAGATTTGAAAGAGCAGGCAGAAGTCCAATGCTGATAGGAGATGGAGACCTCTAGAGTTCGAGAATGGTGATCGTGTATTCTTACAGGTCTCTCCTTGACGAGGTCTATGGAGATTTGGACAAGGTGGAAAGTTATATCTGAGATTCATCCGACCATTCTAGGTCCTCAGAATTTTAAGCAATGCATCTTACCTCTTGGATATTTTACCTTAGTTGCACCGGGTTCACGACGTCTTCCACACTTCTCACCTGTAGATATACATGCCCAACCCATCGCACATCATCAACCATGGGGAGGTGGACTTCAATTACAGGGATACGTTCATGGACGTCTCGGTGGACATTGTGGATCCACAAGAGCGAGTCCTACGTAGACGGTCGATACCTCAAGGGCGCGTTCACTGGTAGCACATGAACCTTTAGGAGAGCACATGGGAGCGGAAAGGTCAAATGCATTCTCAGAACCCTCATTTGTTCCCTTAGTGTGAGTTGTAGCTTATGAGGACGTAAATACCTGAGGCGAGGAGAATGTAACGACCCATAATTCCCATAGAAAACATTTTCTAAAATACATTGGAATTTTATAAGTCTGTTTTTTCTGATGGTTCTTGATTCCGAGGACCGGTGTGCCCAGAAACATTTTCTGATGATTTGTTCGGGTACGTTCAGTAATCGTACAAGCGGGTTTTTATATATTTTGAACTAATACATGGAGTTTGAATATGAGGCCACCATTTAACTCGCAGTGTCATAAATTTATTAGTGATTCCTTCACCTCTGTTGAGCTTTATCGTGAGTGGAAGATAGTTTTTGGGGGTGTTTAATTAGATTGAATAAAGTTAATGTTTTAACATTATTTTATTATGGAGGTTGAAACCTCCATAGGGAGGTTAGTGGGGGGGGAACAACCCATAACCTCCCATGAGAGGTTATGGTGGTGGGCCCACCTACACGTAACCTCCCTTAAGAGGATGCTATGGAGGTGGGGCCCACCTGCACAAAACTGCCATTGGGAGGATTATTAGGTGGGGACCACATGAGCTTTAAACCTCCTTTAAACCCCCAAATTATATTTTTGAAACCATTCACCTTCCCCCTTAATTTAATGACAAAAATACTCAAATTTAATTATTTTATGTAACTTAATTAATTTAGAATCATTTTGAATTATTTGAATTCATTATGACATCATTATAATATGTGATGTATTATTATGGTGGGGGGTTGGAATAATCCATGTTGGGAGAATTAAGGAGAGGAAGAGCCTTTGGGAGAATTGATAGGACTTCATCCTCTCAATAAAGAATGTGACGAATTCCCATCACCATCGAAGAATGACGAGCACCGTCTTCTCCCTCTTTAACCACGACATGTAAAGGAAAAATCATCGCCCATGAAGAATGTCGGTGACGTCGTCTCTACTCGTTTTCCCTGAATCCTTCCTCCTCAACTTTTTCGTCTTATACCCGACATCAACAGAAAGATGTCCCCTTACCGTGACTTCATCAACCAGCGATAATTGAGGTTGGGTATTTAATTTTGATTCTCGTTTATGTTCTTCATTGTTTGATCATGGTTATAAATTTTCCAATTGGTATCGCAATAACGGGGAAGGATCGAGCTGCATGACCACGGAACAACCCTATCCATTTGTTATTTACATTAATTGATGATGGAGGTTGAACAACAATGGCGGCCAGCATCGGGTCGGCCGCGATGAAACCAACAGCACAAGGCCGCCAGGTCACCAGAAGGGTGGGACTTCATTATGCCAAACAATGGAACCGAGGGTCACGATGGAGGAAGCATGGCGCCGTCACGCCATGCCGGTGGAGAGAAACCACGGGCCGAGCGGGCTGTGACAGAGGGGAGAGGCACTGTCACGCTGCGCTGATGGTGCATAACAGCGACCAGGGCGGTCCATAGTGGAGGGTCGTGGCGCTGTCGCATCATGACGGTGGTGCAATAACAGGCTGGCCACTCGGCTAGCCGGACAAGGCGGGACACCTCGGGTCCCGTGGGGGAAAACTGAAGTGGCGCATAGTGCTGGTTCTGAATGGGATACAGGGGGGCGCAACACCCCTTCCCCGCGCATGTCCAGTCAGGCCACACGACCAGCCAACCAGGTCGGGCGGTGCCTTCAGGACAGTCTATTCCATTGGGCTGGGCCGCCTCTTGGGACTGGTTTAGACTCATGGACTAGGTTAGACCATGTTCCAGACCGAGGTCAGGTTAGGTGGGTCCGACTAGGTCGGACTGGACACAGTCCCATCAGAACCAAAATCACCTTTACACCCATAACATGGGCTACGGGTGTCCGATCGACGAACCACCTGTGGAGACAGAAAAATAGAGTGAGAAGGTTTTTTTTTGGAATATCCCTAATGTGTTTTGAACCTAAAAACCAATCGGGCCCCTTGGATGGGAATGCCAATAAATCTCAGACTGGGCGTCCGATTGACGTGCTGTCTGTTGCGTCGAGACCCCTATGATGAATCGGTCGTTTGAGATACATCCACTTGAGTCTTAGTGACACATTGAGTATTGACCAGTAGATAGTAGAGAATCTCCTTTTGGAGATGAGCACACAGACTGAAGAGACCTAGTAGCTGACAAACCTGGTGACTGCTTGACTGATTGGACTCAGAGTGATTCGACTTGCCTAGTTGGGAGAGCTCAGTATTTGGTGGCAGACCCGTGGCGGAGAGAGTGCCTGGTAGTTGGCAGCATACCCATGGTACTTTACAGGAGGAGTGCATCTATTTACTATTAGGGAGAGCGCCCAGTATTTGGTGGAATCCCCACATCAGACAGAGTTCCTGGGAGTTGGCAGTAGACCCACGATACTAGAAATAAGGAGTACATCAGCAGTCCAAGGTTTGTGAGAAGTGCCTTGGTGTCGCGACCGATCCACTATTATCAACATAGGAGGAGTTCTCCAGAAGCCATGTTTTTTATAATAAAAATCATGTTTGAGATGAGTCACTGACCATTGTGTTTTATTCATGATTGAGATGGGTTATTTGATAACATAGGTATATGTATGGTCATATACCTAGGTATTGGTTATCTGTTGATTTCACACATTTTTTTTCATTGTTTGATTTTGTGAGACCTTGAGGGTCTTGGGGTCCCTAATGAGTGTTGTTATACTCACCACAGCACGGGCTATGCCAGCACCTCGTTTTGTTGGATGCAGATGATGGACAGTGCTGACGGAGGCAGAGAGCGCCATGACTGGACGATACACGGAGGAGGACATTACGACCTATCAGTACATGGTAGAGTCTGACAGATGTGGAGTGTTGTGGAGGACATCTGTACCTACCCATATGGTAGGAACCCCGGAGGATGATCCAGGAACTTCTTTCACCTTTCACCTGTTTTTCCCTTTTTCAACTGTACTTTCTTTCAATTGTTTTTGTACTCCATAGTTAGGATGGTTTTCCGGACCCCCATTTAATTTTAGTACACTTGTTATACAAATTTTACACAGTGTATTCTTCCTCTTGTACAATTGTTGTGTTTATTTACGATTTATAATGGACATGCCTTTCCAATTATAGGGAATTACCTCTCTGGTTCTAGTCGCCATCCCCTGGCCTATGGAAGGCGGGCTTGGGTTAGTCACGATACAGGCCCTAGGGAATTGGTCGTGATATTTTTCACCCAAAATATTTTAATATATGACTATCTTAATGTCAGAAAATGTTTCTGATATCATACTCTAAAATAAATACCAAACAAAAACTAATCTGTGACATATTTAGATTAACATAAAAATATTAAGTACATCATGGAAAACATAGATATAAAATTTTCCTGAATTTATATGAGTTAAAAATATTTGAAATATATATAAATAGAATAATGGAAACATTTAATATGAATTTAATTCATTTATATTTCATAAAATGACTAGTAACATAACTTATTGATTATAAAAGTATTTATTTAAATATTTTTTTAAAATAATATTAATTTAATGTCAAAGATAAATGATCATAAAGAAGGAAAAATATATTTTATATGAATAAATAGATAAAATTAATTTAATTATTAATTGATATGAAATATGAATGATAATGTTTATTATTCCAATAAAACTATTATCCTATAATTTTTCTTAGTAAATATATAATTTTTTTTCGAAAATGTAATTTATTAGTTATGGAATTTCAAAATAAAACAAGTAATATAATTTTTGAATTTGTCATAAAAAATATCCATATATGAATTTTCCTTAATTTTCTAAAATAATTTGTTTTTAAGAGAATAGTGAAAAAAGGACAGATTTTGCTAGAAACAACTATATTTTTGACATCATCAAAATACATGAATAGATTAAATGTTAATAAAAAATTCAATATATATATATATATAATTACAATAAGTCTTTTAAAATTTCTATGATTTTCTTATTAAACCCAATAATATCATTGTGGAAACATGTGTACTATTTTTTCTATAGAAAATTTTTATTGAATTATTTTCAAAATTATATCTCTTCTCTTATTGAAAATTGAATATAAATTTTTTGTAATTATATAAATCAACATATTTTTATTATTTAATAGGTTCAATTTATTTTTATGGAATAATATTATTATTACTGTGATTAATGTTAAGAATTGTGATAATGGTAATACTACTTTATTCATAAAATTATATTACTAATATTCTAAAATATCACATCAAAAATAAATTAAGTCATTTTCAATGTAGACCAGATTAAAATATTGAATGTCATATATAATTATATTAACCAATATTTAATTTTTAACTAATGAAAAATAAAATAAAGAACACCTAATGCTTAAAAAAGTTTTTTAGAAATGGTGTTTGTCTATATAATTTTTTTTTAATTTAAAATGAATTTTTCAAAATTATATAAATTTAATTATGTTATAGGAATATTATTATTTATATTCATAAAATATGAAACAATTAAATTTGGATATTTTATATTTTTTTTAAATCAGTAATTAATTACATCAAAACTAGTTACCAAGGTAAAAAAATAAAAGTAATAGACTTGGGAACAAATGAAATAGACAATAATATAATATATGAATAAAAATACTTCTTTGAGGATTTATATTCCCAATATGAAATAATATAAAATTATTTCAATAATGGTATAATTGAGTTAGTTATTATACTATTGATATCATTTAAAATTATAGGGCATTCCCAATAGTTCTCTTTTATTTACATAAAAAATTGACACATTCAACCATTAAAGAAAACAAAATAAAAATAATGTCATTTTAAAACAACCACATAATTTATATATATAATCTTATATCATATTAATATATCTTTTTTATCAGTTATTAATCATATTCCAATTATATTCATGGATACCATTATGAGAAAGTTCAAAATAACAAAGTGAACATTATTTGGTTGTTATCAACTTCTTATTTTTCATTCTCTTAAAAAATAAATGAACCATAATAATATTATAAAAATAACATAATATTTATTAATATTTTTTTATTTTAACTATATTTTCTTAATTTATTAATTTCAATACATTTGCAAAAACAAAATAATGTTGACTATGCATTGTGTGGACTACGACCACCATTAGCTATAATTATTGGGTTTTCATCATAACGATAAGTATTTTTACAATCCACATAAAATAATATTCATAAACATTAAATGAAATTTAATAAAATAATTATTAATATAATTTAATTATACTATATAATAAGTTTACAAAAATAACTCATAGTGGTATAACCAGTCCATGTTTGGGTATGTTTAAAAATAAAGTTGAATAATAATACAAAAAACTATCATGGATGAATATTAGAACCTAACAAATAACATTAGAGTGGATAAGTAATAAAATAATTATATTGTGGTCTTAATGGTCATACTATGTATTTAACTTTTTATTATTATAGAATCTCTTATCAATAATATTTCCAAAAAATATTATATTTATTAAATTTTCTTAGAAACATAATAAAAAAATTATAAATGAAATGAAAATGAATATAAATAATAAATAATAATATATATATAATAATAATAATTTTATTAATGAGTTTCCTAGTAATATTTATTTTATTTTTCACATTGATAAGAATATACATTAAATCAATTTGGAACAAGGTAAGTGTTTTCATCTAAAATTACCCACATTGAGACTTGTTCTGTATAATGAAACTAATTTATATTATTTTTTAATATACACAAACATTGAGATATTTTTTCATGAAGTAAATTTTATTGTTCTAATTTTTAGTTATATTTTAATATTTTTATCTTTTCTGAGGTATTTATGATACTAATGTAGTAATCATTAGTTGTCTCGGTTTTCAATAACATGAGAAATGTTTGATTTTATAAGAAATGTTTCCACTTTATGAAGTTACCAGTTAACCATTGGAATATAATTTAAAAAATCCTTTCTGGTAATATGAATTTATCATTCATTCACACTCTACCTTACTTAGACAATTTATTGATTCCCTCGTGAAAATATTACAGATTTTGTATATCGAAATTTTCATTCAATGAGTTACATTTTTTAATAAAAAAATTATTCATGTAAAATAACATTTGTTGATATTAATATTTTTAATGTGGTATTTTAAATTATTATTTCAGTAAATTCTTCTTCAAATAGTTAGTTTTTATAAATATTTTTACAATGATTTTTCTCAATAATGGTATTATTCCAAATATTAATAGGGATTTTCCATTCCCAATCATATAAATCTTTATCAAAATGAAAATTATCAAAGAAAAACATTATTTCATTTAGAATACTTATTATTGATGATTATTTTAGAATTAATTGTTTTTATGTATATTTTAGATAACCATTTGAAATAGTCTATTGGATATGACATGCAACGTATTATTTTCGGACAATGATAGAATAATTTATAAAAACTCATTTATGTTTCCACTCTAATTTTTGTTTTTATATTAAATATGATATTTCTTGTTGTTATTTTTATATGGTTTCCCCTATTTTTTATTATTATAATTTTGGGTATTCAACACATGCTACCAAAAAATCTATTTTAGGATCACTAAGGTTCTATTTTTTTGGAACCATTAGCATTAATTCTTGTGACAAATTATTATCATGTTATTAAAGTATTAAGTTTCCCTTATACCATTACATAACATGGGATTACAATTAAGGATTTTTACATATTGTAAATTGAAATATTCATATATTTAATGTTCAAATAAGAAAATAAAATGATTATTTGGGATTGATGACTATTTTTATTTAAAATAATCACATAATTCATCTAGACAAGTAATGATCATGTTATCCATTTTATTGAAAAGTGGAAGATTATTAACATTTTCTAGTCTTTTATAACATTAAAAAAACTGTTTTCATTGTGAATATTCATTTTTTAACAATACACCCTCTTATCTGGATGGGTTATGAACAAGATATCCTACTTATTGGTATGGTGAATTTTTTTGTAATTATAAATATTTTTATTTTCATAATAATTATTATTATAAAATATAATTATGTATTTTTTCACATTATCTCATATGATCAATGTATTTCACCTAAACAAGTGATGGGTGGGGCCTCACGTTATATAAAACCTCAACACATTGGTTGGTATCATATGCATAAAATTTTTGGGAATTTATTGTGTGACTTCCTAGTTTAGGAATATATATTGTATATGGATTTAATGTTATGAATAATGTGTTCAAAATTTAATTAATGGTATGAATGTTGTCTTGGATATGGATTTGGTTGTAATAACATGATTCTTGGAATTATCCATTCTAACAACATGAATTCAGAAATTTATATTTATGTGATCTATTTATTTTCAATTATAACATTTATATATTATCCTCTCAAGTATATAATATTAGTCCATTATAATTATTACTTACTCTATACATTAAGTCTATTTCTTTTTGTTTCAAGATTTCATCAATTGAATGTTTGCAATTACTGAGTGTCAGACCTTAACCCTCCTTGTTTTATCATTACCCTTGGTTATGAGAATAATAATTACACATGATAGATCTATCAATAATTTTTTTATTTTTTATTAGAGATGTTTAAGTCAAATAAATCATTATGAAAATTCATATATTAAAAAATCTATATTTTCGTTGAGATAGACATGAGATTTATTAGATGATGATTCTGTATATTTCTCTAATGATATTAAAATAAATTGTCTTTAGAGTTCATGTATTGAAATACTTTATTTTTTCACAGAATTAAAGGATAATTATGTTTGGGAATCTAGAGTTCATATCGAAGCCCATTTGTGATGTATTTGTTTTAGGAATTAGATCTGGGAGTGTGGGTCTGTGCCATCATAGTTTATTTTAGAAAAATATTTATTTTGAAATACTTATTTGAACGCTATTTAATGATGATAATTTGGGATATATGTATATATATATATATATATATATATATATATATATGAAAATTCATGGATAAGTTATGATTTTTCATAATTTCAATGTAATAGATAACCCATTAAGAAATATTTTTATTGAATAATTCAAATTTTATTTGTGGATTAATATAATTTAAAATTAATCAAATTATGTTGAATATCTCTATGTAGAGGATTATATCCAGTGGTTTTGGTAATGTATTTAGTATGTATTTTTCATTGAAAATAACTACTTTTTTATAAATAGAAAATTGGATAAAACTATAGAGTAGATACAAGTTTGGATAACCATCAAGAAAATTGTTTGTTTTTAATTTAAATGATCGTCAAATTGATGTACGATGATTGGTCCTGTGACAATACAACTGGATAAGAACTCTTTAGAGATATGACATGGAAAATACCATTCCCATTATGAATGTTTAGGAAAGATATATTTACCAATTAAATTAAGGTGTTAGTTTAGTTATTATAATATAACATAAGGTAATGTATTCTTAGTAGAAAAGGGAGTTATAGGTTGACCCTACTGTGACATAGATAAAATTAATGAATCATAGATTGAAATGAATATTTCCTTATAGAAGACATTTTTTGATTGAGCTCTAATATTAATATGATAATTTACTCTAATCTTACGGGATCATACCATAATGTTTTTCATATTTTAGTAGTTGGTTGAAACAAGATTTTGATGATGATGTTGATAATGGAATGTATCTAGAAATAATTAGATATATAAGTATATAAAGGGGGAATACAGAAATGGAAGAGAATATTATAATATTTTTATTGTGATAGAAAATGTGTGTTTCTATGTGTTTCCATTGGTATTAAGGATTATATATTTATTGAAATTAAATATTTATACTCTTAGTTATTTCAATTACTGACTCATATTTACTGATGTTAAATATGTAAATTATAAAATTTGTGTGGATTATGTAAAACATATAAGAACTGTTACTATGAATTTTTTCATTAGTGATTTGAAAAAATATATTAAATGTTGTCAATATAAATAAAAATTGATTTTATGGAAATGAATTTTTTGACGATTGTAGAAGTAAGACTTAGGGATATATAAAAAATTTATTTAAAATAATATTGATCATGATGTAATAAAAATGTGACTGATATGGAGAATTATGTGGGAGATAATATTGATATCAATGTAGTTGATTGTTGATTTATTATAATGTGATCCATTATATTTTGGGTTATTTGTATCACATTTAATTTATTAGGATGTTTTTTGAAGAGTGTGTGACCATATGGAAAAGTTGTTAGTATAATTTTGGTGTTAATGGTAGTATTAATCTTTTAATGAAAATATGTTTCTCATGGTGGCCTACTACATTAGAGATCAAGATGATTTTTTAATTTTATTATAGATAAAATATATGATTATATTACGTACATATATGGGAATATGGTTGTCAAATTGTCACATACATGACCTATTTTGAAGTTAAATTTTATTTATTTTCATTTAATTCTTTTTTTTGGATGGTTTCCAAAGGTTTTATGGAGAAATAGATGAGTTTTCATGAATTGGGCCAAACCGTGGCCCCAATTCCAGATTTAAAAATAAAATTTGTTTCCTTTATAACTTTTTCATTTTTTAATATTTTTCCTTCATTACAATTCTTAAATGGTCTCCTCTGACCTATTAACACCAAAATATAAATTTGGATCCTTTATAAATCCATAATCATGATGGATATGGGTTTTTATTTAAGATATTGGGCCTGCCCGAAGGCCCATTTCCTGCATTAAAAATACTTTTTAAATTTTTTATATCTCCTTCACTATTTTCGTTTTTTCAGTACAGCCACCTCCCACTCGACCCTAAGAAACCCATGCGAGCTCCCATTGCCTTCCCCCCCTCCTTGGAGCTCTTTGATATCGCTAATTAGGGATGATATTCATAGGGTGTTTCAAATCGGCCAGAATTGAAGAGGTGACTTCATCCCTTTTTAACTCTCTCAATTCTTACTTGTTTCCCTCCATTCCAGTTCCCAAATTACCTCCTATATCTCGTTAGAAGAATCCCTGAATTTTGGCTGTTTTCAATTTCAGAAACTATTGTTTTTGGAGTGATTAATTCAGGATACTTCAAGTAGGTGAGTCTATTTCTTTCCTCTTTCAAATTGCTTAGGGTTTCTTCCCTAATTATTGAATTATAAAAAATTCCAGAAGTTAGGGTTTGTGAATAGGTTATAAATTACTGTATTTTGGGTGAAATATTGAGGTTTTAGGTTTCTTTTAACTTCCTTTAGGTACGGCGGTCATGCGGTTGATGTTTCGCCCCAATAATTGAGGGTTTCGACACATTCGGTAGGTGATTCCGTGGATAACCATTTAATGATGAGTTAGTTTGCTTGATTAAATAATTTTACATGTTCCTTATGTTCTGTGCATTATGTGAAAACAATTTTTGGTAGCAATAGTAAAGCATTTGTTTTTAAAGTTACATTTTTTCTTGAAGTGTGTATTTTTCAAATGTATTTCACGTGTTATCTTTTGTGGTAGTTTTGTAAAATGTAGAAGTGGTTTATTAGTTGTTGAAAGGGGCTGCCAATTATGGTTGGGCAATGATATAATTCCATGTGGGCCTAAAAAGGGGGTGTATTTGAATGGTTTTATTTGTATAACCTTGTTAAACTCCTTGAAAGTGTTTTATGGATTTGTGTGTTCTCATGGGTATCTTTTGTGATATTATTCAAGGTGATTATATAACATTTGAATGTTGATTATTACATGTTGATTGGGCTTCCAATTCTGTTTTGGTAGGGTCTTGGTGTGCTTTTGTCTTTAAATTAGGTTTTTGAAATGGATTTTATGTGCAAAGTTTGGGTATACTCTTTATAATTGTTTTATGAATGTTTTGAATGGTTTATTGGGTTGTGTAATAGGTGAAACTATATCAGCAAACTATTTTGGTAGGAGTATATTTTTAAAAGGTCCATTTCATTTGTGAAAATGTTGTTATGTGAAATTTATCATCCTGGAAATATTTTATTAAATTTTTTGAAGGAGATATTGAGGAGTGAAAGTGATGTGAAAGTGATGTGGAGTGTTTTGTGTGAGTGTGATGTGAAAAATTGAATTTTTGATTATGAAAGAAGTGTTATATTCCATGTGTGTGGGCTGTTATATGAGTTTAAATATCTTATAATTGTTTTATAAAATTGTTTAATGGTTTTTTGGAAGTGTTGAAGAAATGTGAAACGTGTTGTGGGCTATTTTGGTGTGATTCGGATTTCAAAATCATTTTGAATGAAAAATTGATTTTTTGACTTTTGTGGTATACATATGGTCTGTCTGGTGAATATGTGATGTGGAAATGATATTTTAATTTTCAATTTATATTTCTTGACTTGTTG
This sequence comes from Viscum album, assembly GCA_963277665.1. NCBI lineage: Eukaryota > Viridiplantae > Streptophyta > Magnoliopsida > Santalales > Viscaceae > Viscum > Viscum album. Next base: position 705,039,797 of record OY728157.1, on the reverse strand, counting down.
AACTTGTTTGAGCACAAGGGGAAAACCTGGGTATCTAGGTGGGTGGACGTGTACTAGTATGCTAGTGAATCCGTGGGGTTTGGCCTCAGTTTAACATAGAAAGATTGACGATTAAAACTCTAACTAAACTATAATGATGATGATTGGGGACCACTAGGTTATGGGTATGTTCCCTACTAGTGGCTCGTGCACGAGAATGGATATTTGTGATGGTTACTCTCACCGAGATACGAGGTACCTGGGACCCACAGCTAGCTAGTGCCTAGGGGTTACTTCCTATTTCTTGTGCTCATTATTTACTTTGTACTTACCGTCGGCATACAGTATAGTTGGCTGGAAAATTCAGTAGTGTTGACATTATTTTTAAAAGTGTTGATTCTTAATGATAGCCCACTTGAAAACTGTTTTTATTCAAAGTTGCATCTTTTAGAAATTGTAACTAGCTCTTCATGTTTTTGAAAACATGCATGATTTTCATCATTAAATGTTTATCACATGGATTCTCTTAGTGGTGGTATCCTACTGGGCATTGTCTCACAGCCTACTTACACCCTTGGGTGTAAGTAGACATGGTTGTTTTTGTTGTCGCAGGTTGGGTACAGTTTTTTTGTTCCAGTGGTTCGAGTTTCTAGCAGGTCCTTGGTGGTGAAGTCTTGTGGAGGTGGCTTGAGGGCGGTGCCCCTTGCCATGAGGGTTCTTGGTATGTCCTTATTTGGATTTTTACCTTTGGTATAGACCTTTTGAGTTGTTTTTAAGCCATGTAATTCAGTTCTGAATTTTTGTAAAATATTGTTTGGTTTGAAAAATCCAGATTTGTTTCATTGGATTCTTTTGTTGTTTTATGTTTATAAAATCGGGTAAATCATTCCCAATTTTCATTTTATGATACCCGGGCACTTGTGCCAGCCCGTGGGGATCGGGAACACCCTTCTGGCCTTGTCACAGGCTGGGTTTGGTGCCATTTTTGGTGGCGATTGATTCAGTTCGTGAGAAAATGGTATCAGAGGGAGGTTCATGTTAACTCTTTGGGTCATGTTATTTGGGGAAGGGTCAGGATAGTCTGGAGTTAGGATTGTTGGGACATGGAATTATAGTTATGGGTATTGTTCCTGATCACCACGCCTCGTAATGGGATTCATGTTTCCAAGAGAAGTCGGGATTTATCTAAGTCCTTCGATTTTCTTGGTTCGATGATGATTAAGGGAAATGAAAAGAGACTTGGGTTAATGGTCCTAGTGAGCTCGCAAGGCCTGGAAAGCCATGTGGAGCCAAGGATATTCCCTAGAACACTCTCTGTGATAGTGAAGTGATTGGAATATGGATGCCAACCATATTTCCAAGTCACCCACTAAAACTAGTTTCCTCTTGCATTGTTTTGTGCTTAGGTTTTGAAACCTTAGCACTTTGGTTTTAAGAAGTGTAATGTTTTTTATGAAATGATTTTCAAATAAAGAGGGAATGGTTTGGTTTATGAAATGGCGGAACTTAAATTTCAGAATTGTTTTGAAATGTAAAATGGTGTTCTTACACCTCTTTGAAAGCAGGAACAATATTGAAGTTGGTTTTGGAAATTGTTTCCAATAGAGTTTTCTAAACAATCAGAGTGTGTTTTAATGGGATGAGATGTTTTGAAATTGATGTGAATATCTTGAAAGTGAGTTATTTTCTAAATGTTTGAGACTTTCTGAAATTTTTTGTAAGATGTGAGTTGGGATTATAATCTCATGGTTAGTAGTTATGAGAAAAAAAGGATGTGTTGGTTGACCGTTTTGGTTTTGAAAAGTGGGAAGAATGATTTGTTTTAACCTTTGGTATTTCCATTAGCGACCACATGCATGGGGTTATATGGGATGATGGATGGTTGATGGCACGATTGGATGAGTGTCGGGATGGATATTAGGAGGGTGTCTGGTGTGGCACAAAAACATGCATGTGTGAGGCCCATGGGGTACCATTGGTGGATATTCTTACTGCTAAACTATTTGTTCTCAAGGAATTACTTTTAAAGAAAAACACGATGTCTTGAGGAATATTTTTGTATGGTTTGTATTATGGGTTTTTGAAAATGTTTATGTTGTGGGATGTTTTGATTCCAAGAACCCCTTCTGTTTGAACTGTGTTTTGGGTTTGTGTTTGGTCGATAAGCTGTGTTGTAGGGACGGTTAGTGGTCTCTTTTGAAAAATGATTTGGGATGCCTTTACGATAGTTCCCTTCATGTGTTTGGAGCTAGTTTATGTCTTGTTTTGACCAATGGACCAGATTGGTTGGGTCCATGGGTTCTGTCATTGGATAAGGTATGCCCCCATTAAAGGTTAATGCATAACTGAAGTGCAACCCAGATTGTTTCTCCATTGGAAAATCCTCCAGTTGATCAATATAAGGAATATATTTCTTGAGCTTTTTATATTGAGTATAGACCCTTTCCTTTATTGGTTTTGTGTATCCTCTTGTCGTGGGAGATTGATTATGGATGGTTGAAAGTGACCATAGCCTCTTAAGTTTCCTAATTTTTTGAAGGTGGAAGTGTTCTGGGGTTGTTAGCATGGATGAGTATTTGGATAGTGTCTAAGAGGAACTCTCGGTCCTTCATCGTCTCTTCAAAGAAGGAGTTCATGTTAAACTACTAGTGTGGGAAATCTGGTCATGAGAGGATATTATGGCCACTTTCTAGAATTGTGTGTTGTTTTGGGATGTTGTACAGGTTCCCTCTCTATTCATTGTTTATATCAGTCGCAATGTTCAAGTTTGGTGATTCCTCGTGATGTCATGTGCTCGATTGACTGTAAAGGTGAAAGTTGGGCAATCATCTGGGAGTCTCTATTATGTTGGGAGAATATCTCCCTTGAAAAAAAAAACATAAAAAAATATTCCATTTTAGAGGAAGGTGGGTATAAGTGTTCTTTACTTCTATTGTTTCTCACCCGAACAAACCAGGTGTGATGTGTGTACATCTTCTAATCCCTTGTTTCAGGGAAATATTGATTTAGGGTAAAGTGACTTTGGAATGTGTTATGTCTTGGAAAAAAACTTATCGAGGGGATTTTGGTGTAGTTTTTGTTTGCAACGAAAGAAGAATTCTCATTCAGGTGGTTTCCAAAGCCTAACTGCAAGGCCGAAGATGCTTCAATATTTTGAGTTCCAGCCATAGGTCCCGGAGAGAAGTTGGCGCGTAGTCAGGAGAAACCCCAAAGTCATTTAAACCCTTATGTAAATTCCTATCCTCAATATGAAAGATAAGAAAATTTTAAACCTATGGTGTCATCATATTTCTTCTGTTGTTCCCATTCGGTGGAAATAGGTGGTGGGTCTTGTACCCATGTCATCACACAATGTTATTCCCTCCCTCTTTGGTTTCCATTGAGTTTTTAGATAAAGGAATGAAGTTTGGCTAGATAGGTTGACCACACGGTTTGCACTTGGTTAGTAGTGACCATGCCCCAAAAAAACCATGTAGATAGAAGAATCTCCACTATTAGTTCATGGTTTCCCAAACCATGCAGACTAACCATGTGGTCATCCCAACACTTTATATTTTGGGGTCTTTCTGTACCGGCCCATGCTGGTCAATTAAGATTGTTGGTTATTATGGTGGAGAGCCTATTTTTTTCCGTGTACCAATAACTTAGATTTATCCTTGGTCAAGGATTGGTGGAAGGTAGTCTCATTTGGATCTATCAAGCTACCTAAATCATCCTTGAGTAACCATTGAGATTGGAGAGTGCCAAATGGTTTAGTTATAGTAAGGTATGTGTAACCTTGTTCGATGTTGTTGTTCGTTTGAGTGAATTGCTTGAGTCTTGTTCTGATAGTGTTTTAGGTGTTTTCCATTGGGATAAATCCTGAATGTGATTGATTGTTTCAGGAAAGTGGTGTATGATTTTTTTGTGAATTATTCCTTCCTTAATTGATCAATGGAGGTGTTTTGGCCTTTGGGGGCGAAACCTGGAAAGGGAGTACATCTTGGTTTATCAGTTCGGTTTGGCTTTCGTATCAGGCCTTTCTGTAGATTTCCGGGGACGGAAAGTTTTCATGGTGGGGAGAATTGTCACATACATGAATTATTTTGAAGTTAAATTTCATTTATTTTCCTTTCATTCTTTGTTTTGGATGGTTTCCAAAGGTTTTATGGAGAAATAGATGAGTTTTCATGGATTGGGCCAAACCGGGGGGCCAATTACAGATTTAAAAATAAAATTTGATTCCTTTATAACTTTTTCATTTTTTAATATTTTTCCTTCATTACATTCCTAAATGGTCTCCACTGACCTATTAACACCAAAATATAAATTTGGATCCTTTATAAATCCATAATCATGGTGGATATGGGTTTTTATTTAAGATATTGGGCCTGCCCGAAGGCCCATTTCCTGCATTAAAAATATATTTTAATTTTTTTATATCTCCTTCACTATTTGCGTTTTTCGGTGATTCCACCTCCCACTCGACCCTAAGAAACCCAAGCGCACTCCCATTGCCTTCCCCCCCCCCCCTCCTTGGAGCTCTTTGATATCGCTAATTAGGATTGATATTATAGGGTGTCTCAAATCGGCCAGACTTGAAGAGGTAACTTAATCCCTTTTTAACTCTCTCAATTCTTACTCGTTTCCCTCCATTCCAGTTCCCAAATTACCTCCTATATCTTGTTCGATGAATCCCTGAATTTTGGCTGTTTTCAATTTCAGAAACTATTTTTTTTTGGAGTGATTAATTCAGGATACTTCAAGTAGGTGAGTCTATTTCATTCCTCTTTGAAATTGTTTAGGGTTTCTTCCCTAATTCTTGAATTATAAAAAATTCCAGAAGTTAGGGTTCATGAATAGGTTCTAAATTACTGTATTTTGGGTGAAATATTGAGGTTTTAGGTTTCTTTTAACTTCCTTGAGGTACGGCGGTCATGCGGTTGATGTTTCACCCCAATAGTTGAGGGTTTCGACACATTCGGTAGGTGATTCCATGGATAACCATTTAATGATGAGTTAGTTTGCTTGATTAAATAATTTTACATGTTCCTTATGTGCTGTGCATTATGAGAAAACCATTTTTGGTAGCAATAGTAAAGCATTTGTTTTTAAAGTTACATTTTTGCTTGAAGTGTGTATTTTTCAAATGTATTTCATGTGTTATCTTTTGTGGTAGTTTTGTAAAATAAAGAAGTGGTTTATTAGTTGTTGAAAGGGGCTGCCAATTATGGTTGGGCAATGATATTGTTCCATGTGGGCCTAAAAAGGGGGTGTATTTTAATGGTTTTATTTGTATAACCTTGTTAAACTTCTTGAAAGTGTTTTATGGATTTGTGTGTTCTCATGGGTATCTTTTGTGATATTATTCAAGGTGATTATATAACATTTGAAAGTGGATTATTACATGTTGATTGGGCTTCCAATTCTGTTTTGTTAGGGTCTTGGTGTGCTTTTGGATTTAAAAGCGGTTTTTGAAATGGATTTTATTTGCAAAGTTTGGGTATACTCTTTATAATTGTTTTATGAATGTTTTGAATGGTTTATTGGGTTGTGTAATAGGTGAAACTATATCAGCAAACTATTTTGGTAGGAGTATATTTTTAAAAGGTCCATTTCATTTGTGAAAATGTTGTTATGTGATATTTATCATTCTGGAAATATTTTATTAAATTTTTTGAAGGAGATATTGAGGTGTGAAAGTGATGTGAAAGTGATGTGGAGTGTTTTGTGTGAGTGTAATGTGAAAAATTGAATTTTTGATTAAGAAAGAAGTGTTATATTCCATGTGTGTGGGCTGTTATATGAGTTCAAATACCTTATAATTGTTTTATAAAATTGTTTAATGGTTTTTTGGAAGTGTTGAAGAAATGTGAAACGTGTTGTGGGATATTTTGGTGTGATTCGGATTTCAAAATCATTTTGAATGAAAAATGGATTTTTGTGACTTGTGTGGTATACATATGGGCTGTTTGGTGAATTTGTGATGTGGAAATGATATTTTAATGTTCAATGTATATTTCATGACTTGTTGAACTTGTTTGAGCACAAGGGGAAAACCTGGGTATCTAGGTGGGTGGACGTGTACTAGTATGCTAGTGAATCCGTGGGGTTTGGCCTCAGTTTATCTTAGCAAGATTGACGCTTACAACTCTAACTAAACTATGATGATGATGATTGGGGACCACTAGGTTATGGGTATGTTCCCTACTAGTGGTTCGTGCATGAGAATGGATATTTTTTATGGTTACTCTCACCGAGATACGAGGTACCTGGGACCCACAGCTAGGTAGTCCCTAGGGGTTACTTCCTATTTCTTGTGCTCATTATTTACATTGTACTTACCGTCGGCATACGGTATAGTTGGATGGAAAATTCAGTAGTTTTGTCATTATTTTTAAAAGTGTCGATTCTTAATGATATCCCACTTGAAAAATGTTTTTATTCAAAGTTGCATCTTTTAGAAATTGTAACTAGCTCTTCATGTTTTTGAAAACTTGCATGCTTTTCATCATTAAATGTTTATCACATGGAATCTCTTAGTGGTGGTATCCTACTGGGAATTGTCTCACACCCTACTTACACCCTTGGGTGTATGTATACATGGTTGTTTTTGTTGTCGCAGGTTGGGTAAAGTTTTTTTGTTCCAGTGGTTCGGGTTTCTAGCAGGTCCTTGGTGGTGAAGTCTTATGGAGGTGGCTTGAGGGCGGTGCCCCTTGCCATGAGGGTTCTTCGGATGTCTTTATTTGGATTTGTACCTTTGCTATAGACCTTTTGAGTTGTTTTAAGCCATGTAATTCAGTTCTATATTTTTGTAAAATATTGTTTGGTTTGAAAAATCCAGATTTGTTTCATTGGATTCTTTTGTTGTTTTATGTTTATAAACTCGGGTAAATCGTTCCCAATTTTCATTTTATGATACCCGGGCACTTGTGCCAGCCCGTGGGGATTGGGAACGCACTTCGGGCCTTGTCACGGGCTGGGTTTGGTGCCATTTTTGGTGGCGATTGATTCGGTTCGTGACAATGGTTATAATAAAATATTTTTTTTGGAGAAGGATATGTTACCTAATTTATCCTAAGATATTGTAGAAGATATAATATTAAATGTTATAACTCAAAGTATAAATATCTTGAAATACTAAACACCTAAATTTATCAATGAGTAATGATTAAAATTGATATGATGAAATATATTTTCAGTGGATAATCTAACACCTTTATATTATAATATATGGATTAACCTAAGTAAGTCAATGTTTTCAGAATTTTTTGTAATCCCATCACTAAACTAAAACAAAAGTGTGATATATTTTGATAGAATTTTAATATTATTTATGAATGTAAAATCCTAATAATTAAATTAGAAGTAATGAAAATGAGTAAACTAATTATTAAATATATATATATATATTAGGAAATTAAATTGGACACTATATATGAACAATATTTAAATATTTTTCATAAAATTGATAATAAGACCATTTATTTTTTAGAAATTCATTTTTCTAAATATTTAATTTTTATGAGATAACTAATTAAATATCAGAAAACAGGGTATAAATTAATGAAAAACAATATTCATATAAATAATTGGTTAATAGTGATTAACTGGTATATGATGGGATATAAGAATTAGAATTATTTATATTCCGAAAACATTATTTTCCAAAAAAATAGTTTTTATTATATTTTATGATATTATAAAAAATGAAATGATATGTCATAGAATTTATATTTTGAAAATTGGAAATAATTTTCAGATTTATAATATAAATATTATCATAATTGTGAAATTAAAAACTCATGTTCCACTCAATGAATCCATGAGCCCGGTTGGCCCCATGACCTCAAGAACATCTCCACAAACGCATGAGGATACCATATATTAGCGAGGGAATAGGGTTTGTTAATTGGGAGAACATGACATCATTACAAGAGAATATCACAATAGTTAAACATAATAATAGTAAACATTATAATCACATTAAACAAATGTAATAATGGAAGAAGACATTAAAAATAATTTATTGAAGAAACAGATGATAGTTTTAAAAATATGATGATTATATAAGCCATTTATATATAATAATGGAATATAGGTAGAAACAGATACTAGAAATACAAGATATAGAATAGTATAACTTGCAATAAAAAACTATTAATCATTTTCATCCTTGGCATGAATGCCTTCTACCATGTTCCATCACAATGAATTCATGAAATACTTATTTTCTAAAGTAGGATGTTTTCCCTAGTCACCAATACATACCTATAATCTTCCACGGTACCAATGCTGACCTAGATGAAGTGTGAGATAAATCTTAGTAGTCCACCAAGACAAATATCTATCACTTCAAGTATATGTAATATTAACTACAATGGTCTAGCATCATGCATAGACACACACACACACAGACACCCACACACACACATTTATGTAATTATGTAAAAAAAATGTAAATATTGCCTATAATATTAAACATAAACTGGTGTCTGAACATCTTACCATTTAATCTTCTAATTAAATTATATTTTATATAGTAAGTCACGTGTGGTATTTCATGAACTAACATCATGATATTCTAATAATAATAAGGTATCTACGTTATAAACAAGAATACATGATGATGATTAAAATGAAAGAGGATCTAAGGTAATAACCAAGGCATATGTGGCTTAAAGAGTCATGGAGACACACTAATAATATGTAGCTTGTCTATATGGGATAATAGTTTAATCCTAAGGACTTCGGCCATGGTATTTCATAATAATGTAATTCTAACCGAGTCCAAGGATGTAATTCCATGTAAAATGAGATTTGTAAGGACTCGACCCAATGGGTATAACCTTGGATCCTCTTTCCCATAGACATCACACATGATACTGGGATTATGTACAAGGAATTATGTAATGTTAATGGAGGGATGCATTGGTCATCATTCTATTCATCCATTAGCATAAAAATATTAGGTTCTATTTTGGTTCTCACTATTGGTTTCTTACATCCATTAATCAGAATGGAATTGACATGTTATGAAGGCATTCCATCAAGAATCCATGGCTTGATTGAGTTGAACCACCCAATAAAGATATCAACTACCATATCAATATGGAACCATATAATTATTTCATTTAATATATTAGGCCAAATAATAATCAATCCATTTTATAAGTCACTTGGCTTAAGTTATTTCCTTTAATTAGTTTGAATGGGTTAATATAGAATGAAACCATTTAGTTCATTGATCACTTATTGATAAATTAGGATCACTATGTTTCCTTCCATTTTCATATAATGGTTTCCTAAAAATTTGGAACCATATATTTTGATTACTTTTTAATTTTCCATGTGGTATATATATATGTATATATATTATAAAATCCATTTATAGTTAGGATTCATTCATTATATTGAAACACATACCTCAGAACGTGTATGTGGTTACTACAAGGTTATATCCATTAGTGACTCACAATTAATGTAGTTATAACAGTTACAATAATGAGATTCACAAGGACTCATACTTACCATTATGAGATTGGTAAGTGTTATAACTAAAAGTATTAGAATTTATCCTAACTATAGGACATCTTACTGAACATAAATAGGATAAAAAGTATGAGAACAGTCTTCATTATAATGGGGAAGCTATGATACGTTCAAGATGATTTGTATATAATGTTACATATGAGTTAATGATAACCAATATGATACTATCTGGAATCCCTTTAAAGTAGAAAATGACCCTACATAATGTGGAAGCATATTTACGTTCATATGTATCCATCTAGACCAAATCCTGAGTGATAAATATAATAACAAACAATCCACAACCTCAAAATCTATATATCTATGACAGAGAGTAGAAAAATATTATAGTCTAGACTGATAAATAGAAAATATATTTTATTTAGTTGATCCCTCTATGAAGTCTCTTACATGTGGTGGAGACCATGTGGGGATGCCTCTACTACCCCAAACCAAAATCGGGGTGACCATCCAGACCTATCATAGAATGCCTAAAAAGGATCCATCAGAATCATTTCATGAATGATATCATTTTAGTAACAAAATTATATAGATATGATTCTACCAAGAATCATCATAACAATTAAATCATTCTTAATACATACCCTCTAAAACATATATCATCCATTCCTAATATCCATTAGTCTGAGAGGGAAAAGTTATTCTCATAAGCACCCATTTAATCATAACTCTATACAACCCATAGTACATCCTTGATGTAAAATGATCATACCTATATGAAATGAATGTATCAGTGACCCCATATAGTCATATGACTTCCCAAAAATATTTTCTTCCTCTCTCATCAATAACGCATGCCTACTAGATGGGATGTAAGTGGGTACATTCTTTAATCTGTAAATGAAAACCAAAATATCATTGCTACCTTGAGGAGATATTGGTAAGATGGAAAACAATTATATGGAAGCATCTTCACATTTAAATTCTAGGACTATAATAAGGTGTAACAAATACAAGGTACACTGGATATCCACCTTCAGATACATACAGGTGGAACACCTAGTGATAAAACCTAATATCTAATGTTTCATCCCAGGTGACCAATAATGGCGTCTTATATCATGATACATCATGGATATGCTTGGATGAGCTGCCCACTAAGAAGCATGGAAGTCACACTTTTTACCCTCTCTCATATTATTTGAAATATATCTATGTATTTAAATTTTTATAATTCAATTTTCATCTATAGACCAATCTAGAGGTATGTCCTCTCCTGTAATAATTTCCCAGAGAACCAACCCCTCATGATTTGAAAAATGCATACTCATTAACCTATCATGGAGAGAAGAGTTAAATGTCAAGGACGAGAGAGATTAATTATCATTTCTCTTATGAAACAAAATATTTATCTCGGAAAATATGGATATCAATTTTTATTCATAAATGGATTTCATTATGCCTTTTGCGTGATATTTCAAGCTCAACATATCGGCAACTACATTTCCCTTCCAAGGAATATAGGAAATCTCAAAGTAATGTAATTCAAAATATTAGATCCATCTTCACTATAATATACTGACAGCACTCTGTGAAATGATGTATTTCAGGCTAATGTGGTATATATATATGAAAATGTTCTCACTCATTAGATAGTATATCCAGTTGTATAAGGCATGACCAAATGATGCTAGATCGAGGTCATGCATCAGGTAGATTCTCTCTTTAGTATTTTACTACAGGGATCTATACATAATTACTCTACACTCCTTCATCATCACTACTCAAATTCTAATCCTTAATGCATTAAAAAACTTTTTATAGCCTTTATAATGATCTAGATGATTAAGAATAGGTTCTGAAACAATCATTCGATTCATATTTTGAATAGCTTTCTCACAATCTTCAAACTATTGTAATGTAATGCCCATTTTTTTGGACAATTAATAATTATATAAAGTCATGATAAGTCTTTTATGTAACATTTTTAATATAGTTACGACCCCAAAGAACTCTATATGTCAAAAAATTCATTTTATTCACATATGAATCCACATTATTCACCTTCGATATGCCTATAAATACTTTAGTTTTCAAGATAATACGATCCTTTAAGTGAAATTTTTTGATAGAGAAGGGGAATATAGAAAGAATGACATAAATATGACATTCTATCAGTGTATTTAGAATGATATCAAGGTTGTGAGAATGGTATCTATGAGTGTGAGACTACACCGAGATGCCTTCCAGAAAGAATATAATAAAAAAATCCATATAGGGGTGGAGCACCTAATTAACCAAATCCATCAGAATGGAAGGAAAGTTTCTATGAAAAATTGCATAAAGAGATAATAATACAGACTATACCTACTAAGAAATTTTTTATGAGGTATGTTTGATGTTTTGAATCAAACATAATGATAGAATGGTCTTAGGTCAATCATAGAGAACATGGTAGCTCCCATGACCTAGAAATAGAGATAAAATATCTATGGTAGGGGATATTGGTCTTCACCTTAAGATACCATTTTCAATCCACATATAAATGGAGGGTAACATCAAAATTCTTAGATAAAAACATGGTAGAATCCTTGAATAAGTATTTGGGGTAATAAAAACATTTTCCTATAAATCATCTAACTACCAATTGATATACTCATGGATAATAGGTTTTATCCTATACTGTGGAATGAAATGTAGATCTACTCCCGTGATGAGTTCAATAATAAACTCTACCTCTCTCTTATGAGGCAATCTAAATAAATCATTAGGAAAGACATTCTTGAAAAGGAATACAGCTAGAAAAAAATAAATCTAAACCAATACCTACTCCTTGATAATATGATCATCAATTTCTATAGTCACTCTACCATTCCCAATAATTAATAGTCTATATCTACTGTACAATAAATCCCACTCACCATTGTGTTGATAAAATCTCCCCTTGGGTGATATAAAAAATACAATTGGGTTATATAATTATACAAAGGCACGATATAAGAACCACAAATCCATCATGATATTATCCTGGATGTTTTTAATATCGAGATAAATGATGTATCATTAGAAGGGATAACTGTATTACTTAAGGGAAAGTACATGTATTGGAATATTCCTTCGAAGGGCACTCCTAATGGTGTATATTAAGTCATTACAGTAGTGTAATAATGAATTACCAAACCAAGAATTTTCATGATGGATTTAGAAATTATGGGTTGTGAACAACCAATATCAAATATGGGAGATACTATAGTTGAGGATTCAAGAAAATTAGATCATATTGTAGATGGTCATATACTCTAATCCTTGGTTATAATCTATAAATACTAATACTAGCCTGTTATATGAACATGTGAAATAACTATACTATCCTATGTATGACCATTGTGCTATTAATTATTATCTGGTGTCTGGATACCAAGACCCCAAACTCATCCTCATCTATTCTTAACATTTTTACTCCATCATCGTTCCTATCATGGTGTAAAAGAACTTCCCCTAAAGTGGGATGTGGTTCTGATCCTATTCAAAAAAAAGATTATTGGATGGTATGGATGAATCTTAGAAGACTTACCATGTGGCTTTATGTCGAGTACTCCAGTGAGTATATATCACACTAAGGATTCTGATACCCCAATCATCCACACTGAATGTATACAAAAGAGATGATATTGCAATAACTCTGTCCACCCCTACTCTGATGTGAATCCTTGAGGGAAAAATTAATTATATCATAGGAATTGTTGGACATCCTCACACTGATATTTTATTCCTGATAATATTTTCATCCCTTAGGTTGTGATCAGTTATAAAATCATAATTTACTATCCCATAAATGGTATGTAGGAAATATTCATTCACCTTTTTATGAATAGAATACATGATTCTACACTCAAAATTTATAGCATGAAAAAATATTATCTACACCTAGAAGTGGTGTGATGCACTACACCATAATTAAACACTATAAACTATCCATTACTGAAATAGAACCATTCATAAGATATATAAACACTCAATCATAGCTAGCCCTAATCATTGGAGGAATGAAGTCATTATAAAAGGTTGTCTGTAAATCATCCCATACAATTCATTGATGATAACCTGTCTTCTTAAATAAGTCTTGAATGTACTGGGCCAAATAGTATAGCATGAAGGTAGCATGTTTAACCTTCAGTTTTAGAGGTTTCTGTAGAATGTCCAAGATAGTGAGTGTGGCCTCTATCTAGGGATATATAGCATGTGCACTACCTCCCCAAGAAGGACAGAGTATGATGGTAATCAAACACACCTAGAAGAACAACCATATTATGTCCAATTAATAGATCACCCTACATGTACTATAACAGTCATAGGAAACTCTCAAAAATTTGATCATTTGTACCCAAATATGGTAGAAATGTTGTTCATAAGTGGCACTCATGCAAATAAGACTAGGGATTCAATGCCCACCCAATTTGGAGCATAGTTGTTAGAACCCTCATGTAGTATGATATGAGGACATCATGGTGTAAGATTTATATAATTTCTAACCACACTCTATAGAAAAATAATTAAAAAATATATATGTATAGAAATATCAGTAGTTGAATGTATGAATAAGGGATCACTACTAAATTTATAGTACACCAAATACCAATTTGTAAGTATTGGTATTGGTAAGGGTTATTTTTTGATTTATTGGGGTTCATGTGGGTGAATGGGCAATAATACGTTTCCACTTAATTTATCGGAAATAATTTTATTTTTAAGTCAATATTTATTTTTTAAGTTGTTGTAACATATAAAAATATTTCAAAATATAATTAAAATGGGATTGCATTCCTAGTGAATTAGGTACCATTCATAGTATCACTATATGTGAAACCCACTTAATATAAATTTAACCATTACTACATTCATTATCCAAACATTATGTGTTATATACAATGGTTAGACTCTATAAACTACAATTTCCAACCCACAAGGTCCCATACACCTTATGAATTGATACTGATAACCACACAATGATATCCAAAGAGAAAATATAAAATTTATAATGATAGGAACATTAATATGCAATAAAAATAAATATAGGAAAATTTATGTTGTAAAATTCAACTATATGGAATGTAAATTTCCATGGCATTTGAAAACTAGTAGACTATGATGATAAATGAAACAAATATCCCTACCCTCATCTCATCAGGAAAAGGAAAAGATATAATACCCAATTATAATAATAATAATAACCATTAAATATCATGTGAATTACCCATTAGAGTAATTATCTCATTTATAATATGAAAATTAACTATAAAAAATTTTATTATAGGCAACTCTCCATTTACCGTGAACATGGGTTTACTATGCCCTTCCATGACATATAACCATGATCCAACACATTTATAATCTCATGTATATTTTTCCCAAATTATAAATAAAAAAATAAAACACATTTGATAACATTATATAATGGCCCATAATCAATTATGAATTAGTTGTTCCCCAATCTGGGATGGCTATGTATACATAAGCACATATATTCAAATGATAATAGATTCCGACTAGTAGTGAAGTTCTAGGGTCTATACATGGGGATACTATTGGAAATTTACCATATTATTACCAAATTAATTAAAATAATATATGATAAAAATTTAAAGATTAATAAAATGATAGTGCAACAGAAGAAGACACAAATAATAAATAACTAAAGAAACATATAATAATACACAAGTACTGATTATAAGGTTTTTGATGTCTCCCAGAAACTAGAAAATGGGTTTACATTTCATCAATCAATACATTCTATACAAAACTATTAACAAATTTCCAGAACAAATAATCACCACACCCTCTATCCCATTCATATGATATCAATGTTTATCTTAATGAAATAAAGAAATTTCATTTTTCTAAATAAAGTTTCATCCCCTTGTTAGTAATTGAATACATGTTTTATGCCTCAGAACCAATGGTGGCCCTGACATTGTGGCATATAAATATCAGTAGGCCACCAAAAAAGAATACATAACATCCTGTCTATGTGATATAAAATTAAATAGTGTGTATATATTCCTATATAAATGTAAAATAGTATAAAAAATAAATACACCATACCTTATTCAGCCTCAGAAGGTTGTCTGAACATTTACCTATTTCATTTATTAATTTTGTTTGAATTTATATAGTAATTAAACCGAGGTATAACCATCACTTAATTCATTATATGATACTAATAAAAAGTGATCCAAGGTATAAAAAGAACTACATTATGATGATAATAATGTAAGAGGATCGAATATAATAACCAAGGAATTTGTGACCATAGAGGATGAGCCAACTCAATAAGAATCTATATCCATGCTATGAGGGTTAAGAGTGTAATAAAAGTAGAATCACTCATGGAATTATAATATAATTTTATTCTAATCAAGTTCATGTATCTTATACAATATAAAGTGGGATATTCAATGATTTTACCCATTGTGTGTAACCATGGTGCCTCATTTCCATAGAGGTCAACTAGATCCAAGGGGATTATCTAATGAATATTGTAATGATAATAGAGGGATCCAGTGGTCTTAATGTTGGGAATCCAATGGTAGGAAAAGATAATGTTCCATGGTGAGTCTCACCCTTGAAAACTGACATCCTAGAATTATAATGGTACCTAGGACTACTCGGGGAATTCCCATAAGAATCAGAGGCTAGCTCAAGTCTGACCACTCCTATAAAAAATTCATGTTTAATATGCTTTAGGCACCTTATCAAAAATTAATTAAATATATTTGGCCTTGTAATACTCATGCTATTTAATAAGTAAATTGGTTTATGCCATTTCATTTCATTAGTGTGAAAAGAAAAATAGGGATTGAAAAAAATTTGTTCAATGATCACATATTCATTATTTATTTTCACTCGATTTCATTCCACTAGCTTGGAATGGTTTTCTACAGACATGAAAACACATAATTCAATAACACTACAATGGGCCAAATTATACATATATTATATTTCCATTTAGAATTGATATTCATCAATTATATTGAAACAATTACATTATAAGTGTCATGATTTTACAAAAAAAAATCGATTGATTAGAAACCCTTATTGCATTTGGATATTAAATATACCTTTTTAGAAGGTCAAGTTAAGCCACACATGAATTGTGGAACAAATAACCCTAAAAAACCATTAAAAGAATATTTGAACAAAAAATCATAGTTAGGGTGGTCTTAGATGATGATTTGATACAAAATGATGATGAACGTGTATTAAAAGTTATATATAATATGTTTGTAATTATTAAAAGAAAAGAAGATAAATTTGAAAGGAAAATTCTTGTGAATCAGTGTGCACATAACGATGGAAATTTATAAAATAAAGTGACATGAAGGATGATTCGCATACCTCCTCCCTTATAATTTCTTGAATCTCCTCATCCTGTATCATCTTTGAATTTAATATTGATTGGAAGAAATATGTATAATAGATAAACTATCTGACAGTAGGAAAAATGATCCTACATTTAAATTTCATCATCAATGCAGATAAAAAGAAAAAGAACTCAAGATGAATGAATATATTACAAATTTACATTAATCCTGAGGAACATGTCTTAAATCAGAGTTAAGATGGAGATCCAGGATCAAAATATATGAAAATAGGATTTTTGTGATAAAAAAGGGATAGGAAAAGGTCTTCTACCTACGATAATGAGCTATGTGTGAAGAAAACAATTACACCATTAATTGTATTTTCAGGCTTTCGTTAAGACAAAATAGTGTCACGATTTTCTTTTATTGTTAGCCAAACCATTCACTAAACACGAATGGATCAATGCTTATATAATTTTCCAAAACGATTACGCCGCCCAGTAAGATAATCCCTGTAAAAACCATGTAAATAAACTCTGGTAAAATTTTTAGAAATTTCACACAAGAATGTGGCCCCCAATTCACTTTAAGTGAAATACTTTCACCGTTACTGCTCCACTTTTTTTTCTCTAATGGTTTGGAGAGACCATGTAGCTTGGGTTACAAAGGTTCTTTTAACAGTGTGGCCTATGCGTTCCAAGATATGAATAATCTCATGACACCACCAAAACCATTCTAACCACAAAAGGAAATTAAAATTTAGTCTATAATGAATAATTAGTAAACTTTTAATTGGATCCATACCTATGATAAAAACTGGGATCCTATAAAATTGATAATAATAAACTTGTTTTATCTTAAAATATAACTTATTTTATGTGAATGGTTAAAATTAATATATTTCCTTAAAATGGGACACCTCCATCCAGTCATTAGACACCAATTACAACATTTTTCATTATGAAAATCTTTCATATTTATCCTCTTATAGTCATATCAAATTTTAAAAATCCAATGGTCTTAATTAGTACCATAAGACCTTCATTTTCCATTATAATCTCAACATAATGTTCAATATCCCTTAGGGACTATTACATAATACTTATCTTTTAATTTTTTTTGTCTATAAAAAATAAATTGTTCAATATTATAATATTTTAAGATCAGCATCAATATTATACATTAGCCTAATTAATTTAATTTAAACACATTTATTTACTTACTTTTATTCAAATAGAAGAAACCCAAAAACAATGATTGTGCATTATGTAGACTACTTACTCCACAATGTCACATTTTCCTATTTTCATAGTGATTTTTTTAATTTTCCACATCAAATAAGATGTTATTCCCAAAATATAAATGTTTTAAATAATATCATAATTATTATACTATATTTATAATATTTACTTCCTAAAATAAACTCACCCATTGTGCTATAACATGATCATGTTTGGGAAGATTTAATAAAATAACTAAATAATGTTATGAAACACTATCATGGATAGATATAGGAATGTATATAATAATATGATAATAATATAATATGATATTAAATAATTTTTTTAATGTTTATATTATGTTATTAACATATCCTTAAAAAATTATCTTCGATCACATAGATTCTTAAAATAAGTCGATAATTATTCAATTTTCATTCAAATATAAAAAATATATAATAAATACATATAATTTAATTAATAATTGTCTTCATTATATTGAATATAGAAAGATAATTTTTATGTGAAGTTACTTATTAAAAATTATTCTATTATTTGGGATATTGGGCGAATGATAAAATGAATCTGGCCAAGGTATGTGTTTTCATTTAAAATTTCACTCTTGGATACTTATTTCTTAATATTACTATAAAATAAATTATTTGGTGTATATAATTTATATTTAGGATAATATATAATGAAAATAATTGAAATAATTGAATTTTATTTTCATTTTCTATCTTTCTCTGTTTCCAATGATTTTTATTCCACTCAATCCACAAGGGTCATCTTTCATTACTTTTATTTCTAGGATCCCAGTTTGATATTGTTCACCCTTTCTCACTTTATAATGGTATAATTATATCCCCCATTATATTATTATTTCTTAAATTATTTCTAATACAATTAAAATCAATTTCGTTGATGATATTCATTACATTGGTATTATTCATGAATTATACCATTAAACAAGAGATATTTTATTTTCAACTAACCACCATTTTATAGGGCTATATTATGATCAAGTTTTTATATTAATAAAATATTCACATACCATTACAACATTTGGAATGATCTTTACGGGTTCTCATATTGAAAGTTATTTCATTTATTTGTCTGTGAAATATTGGAAACACATATTTTTTCATTCTTACATTGATGTTTATGGATTATATAGAAATTTTTTACAATTTATTGTTTAATGATCCACCTTTTTCCCCGGTGCAATTTATTATCATATAATACATTTATTATCATTGAGAAATGTTTTGGTGTTCTGTACACTTTTATTATAATACATATGACTATATAAAAGTTGAATATTACTTGTTTAACTGCTTACGTTATCTCTCTAGATGGGTTATGAAAATTTTTTCCCTATTAAGGACATGAGGAAAATAATTGGTGCCATATATGTTTTTATTTCAATAGAAGTTATTATTGGAAATGTTCATTATGAATTTTTAGTCATTTTCTATTATGATGAAATAATTACAATAAAAAGTTATGTGTGAGTGTCAACATTATATAGGCCCTTAAAGAACAGGTAGATCTAAAAAGTTAAAAATTATTTTGAATTTGGTGTAACCCTCCCCTATCAAGAATGATATATTGACTATAGTATTCATTTTAAAAATGATGTCCCGACAACATATTTGATGGTAAGAATGTAGTGCCAGATAAGGCCTTGATAGTGTCATAAATATTTATAGAATTATGAATTCAATCACCAGGAATTTCGTTATTATTTCCTATGAAAAATATTTTTTTCATTTATATCTATGAACATATTTTTCTCTTGGTTTTTGATGAATAAATAATTATACTGATTACATACACATATCATAGTAATTATTTCAGGTTTATTACATTATCTCCTTTGTATTTTGTGTTCCATTATATAGAATTTGAGCACTCTTCACCTTATGATGGCATATCCCATTCCCATGATGAAAATAAGTACACATGACATTTCTTTTAGGTTAGATTATATGGATAATTTAGGGGTGATGTTGATATAATTTTATATATTATGATTCTTTTATAGTGTATAAAATTAATTTAGGTGAAATGTCTAGGACTTAGTAGTTTATGATTATACCTACATCAATTAATAAATAAAAAAATTAATTACAATGTGTATAATGAAATATTTATTTTATGACAATAAATTATTGTATATTTATATATTGGAATATATATTTTGAATAAAGAAAATTATTTAAATATATTATTTTAGGTATGTGATCTAGGATTCTAGTTTTTGAGAATTAAATCTAGACAATATTAAAATATTATCACCAACATTATAATAAACAATTAAAGGAAAAATTATATAGATAATCTAACATTGTTTTTGTAACTATTTTTGTCATTAAATTAATAATTTCAGAATTCACATTACTATTATTTATTAGTTAAATATTCCGCAAAGTAAGTCTCATATATTAAATGGATAAAAGTTTATCTATTTTAAATAATTAATTAGTGGTGAAAAAAATGAAAATAAAATAGCCAGAGAGATAAAACAAATATTAATATGGTTGTTGAATCTAGGTAAATTGAAAAAGTAAAATCTTCAAAAGTATGTGACAGAAATAACCTGATAGTTTTAAAATATAAGGATATTGACAATATTATAAGGATATTTTTAACGAGGAAAATAGACACTTGTAATATATTTTTTTAATAAGTTCCCCCAAAATTATTATTATGTAGTTAGTCATTGGTGTATATATATATCACTCTATTATAAATATTTAAAATTATTATAAGTTTAAAAATGAAATGAGTTAAATGAAAATATATAAATATCAATTGGAGGATGATAAAATGTCAATAAGTGGATTAATTTTATCTTATTGCACCTATAATGAATTAAAATTTTCAATATGTTCTGACCCCTTGTTATCAACCTTAAAAGAATGTTAAATCCCTAATTAAATACTTACAATATCTCTTAGAGTCTTCTATTTTCCTCAAAACACATACATCAAGAAGGTTTTAATTTTTTTATGCATTATATTAATTATGGAATAAATTATCTATGATGTTTCTATGGAAATTCTAAATTAGTTATACTCATGTCCAATAATTTTTCGTAGAAGTTTCAAATGATATAGATAAACAAAATAAAAATAGAAACCCATAATTTCTATATAGGGAATATTTTGACATTAAAATGATAATCAAATTTCAAATAGAAATAATATGATCTAAATAATTTTTTATTTATTATTCTTAAATTCAGGGGAAGAAATAATAGTTGAATGTTCATTTTAAGGGATGAATCTAAAAAGGACTTAGTATAGTTGTATCTATATGTGCATTGTGAATATTTAAATGTATTTTAGGGGTTTTATGGTGCAATTATGGATTAACCAAACTTATTATATGCTATTTTTTAATCCCAACAATAAGCCTTTTTATTAAAGAATTTATCTCTAGTTATATCATTTTAAATTGAATAGCGGGAAACTTTAATTGTTCTTTATTGAGATATTGTATTCGAATTTAAATAATTATCTCGAGGGGACTAGTTGTCTGTAAATCGTTTCATATGAACATAGAAGTGTTATAATTTAATTTAGATACCTAGGGTCAAACAATTTTTAATTTGAGATATTTTATTTCTCTTGTTTCTTATACTTATTAAAATTCATACCAATCAGATATATTATAAATATTATTACATTCCTTGAAAGTAGAGTACTAAAGAATATTTAAATATAATTTATTATTGTAATAAATATTTACTTATATAAAATATATTAAAAAAATATAATCTCTATGAGGCCCTTAAAATTGAAAATCAATTCCTCTTTTCATTTATCAAACCGTGAATAATAGATATTTGTAGTAATAATAAGTACCATGATATTATTTGAAAACCAATTAAAAAATAAATACTATATTAAACTGTTACTAAATTATTGTTTATTAATATTAATATCAAATATATACAATGCATGAATAACCACTGATTGAATAATTACTGTCAATATAAATTAAATAATTATTATTCCATAAAATTTTACTAATAAATTTTCTAGTATATATTTCACCTAAAATTTAACTATGATTTTTGAGACAGATAGTTGGTGGTGCTCTATTAATATTTCTCTATGGTATTACAATAGCATTCCTCAAATATATAATTTAAATTTAGTAACCTACGAAGAAACCCATTTCTAAATATGTTAGTGTTCAAATCACAACAACCTTGTAAGAATTATTACTATGTATTATACTCTCATTGTCTGGATTGTAATTCCCTAAATATTCCAACATCATGGTAAAAATATTAGAGACTGACATGACCTATGTTTTTTCCCCATAAACCCAATGATTCAAATAATAATCTCAGGTTTAATGTGTTACCATAGTGATATTATTTCACAACATTAGAGTGATACAACCAAAAAAAAATTTAAAATCATTCATAAATAATTAATAAATAAAAACCACTTATGAGGCACCGAAATAGAAATAAAGTACACAATATATATCAAATGAATTATCAAAACAAAACATGAGTCAATATGTTATTAATATTATATACTAGGGGAATATCATATTCATTATATGTTATATATTAATAAACTTAACCCTAAAATTAGTCTCGAGTACAAGCTTGGTCACATTTCTTTACACGATGATATCATTCCTGAAAAATCATCAGATAATGGGCCTCCACCTAAATATTCATGTGATCATGAGATTTTATCATGTACCAACTTTTTAATTCCTCCTAAGAAAATTTTAGGTATAACATAGTATTATTCAAGAATCAATTTCCAATTTATAAAAATAAAATGTAGTCTATATATAAAATTAAATGTTATATGTTACCAAATAAATAAATGAGAATTTAATAATTAGTTCCTCATAAATCAATGAGTTTTATAGTGAAAATTAGGGTACAGTTTACATATGAGTGGTGGATTTTTAGTGTTGGTATCTAAACATCTGGGGTAATGATACCCATCCCTAAGTTATCATGTTATAAAAACATTAATGGGGAATTAGTCCCCAATAATGAAAAATCTAATTAATAGGTTGGGAATGAAGATCCACCATAACCAAATTTACCGTATATTTACTATATTAATAGGATCCACACCCAAATCCACCTCATATATATAATATATTATCTGGATAGAACCCCACTATATAATAACTCATCACATAAATATTAATGATAGATAATTCCACACAGTAATCTTTCTCATATATATATATCTGTGTCTGTGTGTGTGTGTGTGTGTGTTAGGGTAGAATAATTCCCTGACATAATAATATTAAATACATAAATATCAAAGGAAACAATGTCCCAAACTACTCAATCTCATTTATATAAATATGAGGAGGTAATATTACCCCAACCTACACTAATATTCTGTTTCAATATTTTTGTTAATGAAATCACTCCCTAATTGAACTCACCACAACAATATATGGGGGGGGTTCCATGCAACTCTATCTCATCCATATCAATTTTATGTTGGAATGAGGACCCATATTTCACCAAATAACCATATAAATATCATAGGTAGCGGAAAAACACCTATAAGAAATCATATATTATTTCATGGAGAGTAATTCCCCTCGAGTAATTCCAATTTATACTATAATAGTGATAATGATTCCCCACTCATAATTCCAACATGTATCATCATTTTATATCATAAATATGAGTTTCCAACAAAAATGATCCTTACATGAAATACTGTTGCTTAAATCTCAATCAAACAAGCAATTTCCATTTTCATATACATTCTAAGATGTATTTCCCTCTCTACCCCTAAGTCACATCATGGCATAGAAACCACTAATATTTTATATTATCTTATTTCTTTACACAAGGGTAAAAACCTGTCACTCAAATGGAATAGAATATCTCTACATCAAAATTTTCTCATTATACTATAGTCATCCATATTAGAAATAGAATATAGAAATCACAAAAGATATATGTAATAAATATCATATCCTACCAAATTTCAATCATGGTTAGCCCTCTGAATTTCAACATATATATAATACATTCCATGATATAGTTATAAGATATCCATTAAAAACCATCAAAATCCCAACATAGAGGGTGTTGTGGAGACCTTACTAAAGTTTTACTATATGAATTCATTAAATTTTGACCACATTTATATCCATGTATATTTAAGAATTAAATTATAGTGAAGACCCCATCCAAAGAGGGCAGAGGCATTAAAATATAGTTCAAGGGTTTATTGTGTTCTAGGAATGCTTTTTATTTAATGGGATTTTATTGGATTTATTTATTCAATTTAAGGAATATCCTAAATATGTGGATACGCAACACATCCCACACACATAAAAAATTTGAAAACAATATATTGATTTATATGGACTTCCTACCTCCCAAAAAAATATACCTAATCACAATGTTCCTGTCAATATCACCTAGTCTCATCCCATATTTCACCAAAAATATAGTTCAAATCATTATAACCTAAATCATATATAATTAATTATATTAAATTATAAATAAATATTTAATTTAACTCATTGAGTAATAATCTTAGATACATAATATGGTGGAATAGTGACTCCAAATGCATGAAAAAAATGTCTTAAAACATTATTGACATGAACCAAGACTTATTTTACTAGAAATCAAGGAATAATTGACCAAAATATATGGAAAATTATAACCAATTTCAATAAGAAAACACAAAATAAATGAGGTTAATGGAATAAATTAATTGGAATGGAAAAATAAATATTTTTAATTTCCCTTAATACATCCCATATTCACTACATGTGGAATTACCATAAAAAAGAATACTTACACCATATTTATCTGAAATTATCTACAAAACCAAAGCTCAATACACCGTAATTAATGAATTATAAGGTTTGGGAAAAACTAATAATTGAGTATGAAGAAAAAACCTCAAATCTATACAGGAAACATTTCAGATCCTTTTTTGGGATTGAAAAATAAAATATAGGAATATGATGGAGTGAATTGGAAAAAACAAACCAATCTGGCAACCCTACTCCACCAACATCACAAATGTACCAATAATGATATTATGTGTCTTCCTATAATTTATAAATAATGATTCGTAATCATAAAAAATTTCATATATGACTCATGGTGATATAATGTCATATATAGCTCATGGTGGGATGCCTTATTCCATGAACTAGTCTTGTAATGACGTATTAGGTCACAAGGTGATGAACCAACCTTGACTAGAAATAAATAATCAGGTAGAAATACCACATTATGTTACCTCCCTATACACTTCATGGTCTACCTCTTAGAGACAAAAAAATCCCTACGAATTTGTATTCTATAATTCGATTCTCCCACATGGAACCCCAATAACATTTTCACCATGCGACCAATATGATTCATCGTGTGAATACCCTCCCATAGAAAAATAACATTAGAAAAAATATAATATCCCATAGTATAATATGATAAAGTAACTTCCAAATCCATAATAAGACATCTATGGTGTGATTCCGCTATAAAAATTCATTAATTTTTTTAAAACACAAATTTAATATATGTTAAACTAGTGAAACTGTACCAATAGATTGACTCTCTTAGATAAGTATACTTCATTTGAAACATATAAATAGAAAACACCACCACATTGGGAACCCAACATGATACGATGTAACCACATATATTCTAACATTCATGCCTTCACCAGCCACACGTCATGGAATGACACATATCCTTCATGGGATGATGAGTAGTTAGAAAAACAAAATTATATCAGGGACACCCTTACTCAAATCTAAAATTTAATTGAGCATAATAATCACATATCAAACCTCAAATCACATTTAAAATTAACATCTTTTGATATTTCAACAATCCAAATCTTAATTTTAATCTCATTCCTCAAAACACCCTCCCCCCTTGGAGGCCAAAAATCATTAATTCCCCAGAATTTAAAAAATTATAATAATTATGTTCCTTAAAAACATTCCACTATAAAATTTATCATCCTTATGAATATGAAATGTTCCTATAAAATACAATCTTTTTCAACCATAGTCATTATTCTACCACTAAATCAAAACATTAAATTATAAATTTTAATGGAGATTTTACTGGATAGATCTAAACACAAAGATGTACGATTAGTGAATGTTTGAATTTTTCTCTATTTTCCATCACTACGACTGAGTGGAAGATATGTCAAACCCATCCATCTCAATCAACATATGTGTCAAAAAATAATTCATCCCCATCATTAGGATTTTATCTTCCATAATACTATACTATAAATGGAATATTATATTTCATAGTTCCCCCAATTGTAATCTACCATAAAAATCACCCATTTAGTGATCTATTAATGTAATCAATAATTTTCCATATCATTTAATACACTATCAAATAGAATCATATATTCATTTTACTCTTTGAAACCATTCTTGAATATCATGGGTTTATAAGTCAATGTGCAATTACATAATCCATTAAGGATTCCATAGTTTCCAATGAATTATGAAATTATCTATATTCACACACCAAATCACAAAAATGAATATATATGAAATTCCAATGATGGATCATTAACCACCCACTCTATCCATAATAATAATCTCGTGAGCATTGGCACACCATCAAATTATCTCACCCATAGATATCGCTAATCCAATCCCAATCCCAATGACAATTATGGAACTATATTTTACCCTTTATAAAAATATGAAATATATCATTTACTTGGGATTAAAAAAATATGATCCACCTACCCACTATCATGTTTATTTAACATGGAATTTCCCCAAACCAGTGCCACAACATGCTATCCCCTTACACCATGAGGTCAAACACATGAATATTATATGATTCCCCACAAAATAAGAGTATTTTCATCACAAATATATAAAAAATGTGATATTCATATCATCCAACTTATCCATTATAAAAACCAATTACTAAACATGATTAATACACTATTATCAAAGATCTAATACGGAATTCTCTTCATCACTTATCCTCGGTTTACCAGGAACATCATACTCAACAAACACTTTGATTTTATTCCAAAAAAAATCACACTCTAAAATAACATAAGTAATCTCAGTATCATATATCTTCCCTGGAAAATAGAAATATGTTCCAACATCTTCTGTATGTCATCTCTCTCACACCACACTCTTCCAATAATTCAAAAACCTTATTAGGGGGAATTATTGGATTAGTCACACCACAATAATCCAATCCATTTCTGGTATTGTCACATGTTTTGAGGTAGAAACTCTAATTGTTAGAAAAATCATAGCCACATGGCCACTGTAATCCCATAAAATCTATTATTCCTAAACCCACACTTAATCATTCCATAATATACATTCTAAAGGTGAAATATTCTTATGCATCATTTAGTAATCCTCACAGATCAAGGTTATTCATGAGTCCCATGTTGATAATGAACATCATATTTCTATGGTAGATTGAACATTCCAAAAAATCATATTAGAAATTCCAACATGGTATTTATCTTGATTTTATTTGAATCAAGTAGTTGTATGTTCTAATTCTAATGAATCAATGAACTCAAATAATTATAAAATTTATTCCATTCTATTATTAATAGTATCACATGCCTATCCAAAGTAACATGAAAACATCACATGTTAGTTTTAACTAGATTAAATCAATCCATATTTCTTGTAGTATAAAAAATCATTTGGAACCACCCTCATGAAAATTATAATGAAATGATAAAATACGTACCAAAATTTTCACAAATCATACAACTTTCAACCGAATCTCTACAGAACAAAACCAAAAACTCTAGTACAGTCACCAACAATCATGTTAGAATAATTTTTTGTATAAAATAGGTATATATAATAAACTGATCATTCCCCAAAAATGAATCACTGATACCACAATATCTCTAATTTGGTTTTTTCCCAAAATCCCATTGAATCTAACATTCAATTTTAAAAACACAATATTTTCTCCACATATATATGGATTCATGCTTCTTCTTTTCAAAATTTCATGATTTGTATTCAAATGTTAAATTTCATTTCAACAGATATAAATAAAACCATTTCACCCACACAAGATTTCACAACATAAGTTCTTTATTTAAATAGTGCTCAATATACCCCATTACAAAAACAACATATACATACATTGATGTATAACCTATGATACCCATAACACTCTAAGACATTATTATATATTTTACATAAATAAGTAATTTTTTATTTGATACATTCATTTACAAGAAACATTGTGTTTAAATGAAGAACCTGATAACGTGGAAATAAAATTAACATGTGTAATAGTTATTGAAAAATTGTTTAGTTAAATGGTAAAAATATGAAAAACTGAATTATGGAAAAAGAGTTTTATAAACTTATTTAAAATAAGTAATTGGTTATCATTTTATCTGAAATTAAGGAAATAGATTTAAAATGTAAATGAATGTGATGTTTTTATTGAAAATAATACTTTTATGCATCCAATGTGCTTTTATTATAATAAATAAAATTAATTATAATTGATTAATTAAAATAATGATATTCATATATATATATATTATTAAATAAAATATTTCAACATTAATATATTGGTTTTCTAAATGAAATTAAAAATACAAAAATTATCTTTTTCTTCAAAATATATTTATCCAAAATGGTTCTATAGTGTTTGTAACAATAAATTTAAAGTTAATATCATCATTTTTACGAATTATTTCTACTTAAAAGGTAATAATACATGGAATTAATATTTTCAAATATTTTTAATTATTTTAATTTTATTATTCATAACTCTGAATAGTAACCGTGGAAGAAATTAATTACTGTAAAGGGTTAATGGGTGGTTAAAATAAAGATATAAGGGTTAAAATAGTGTAAAACATGTATAAATTTAATTAGACAAGTGGATATCAACCAAACCAGGTTGTATATTAAATTTTAGTTACTTTTTAACATAGTCAATTGAATATGATGTTATCATATTCAAATTTTTTATATATTTAAAAAACACTCACTCCCATATTCTATATAATAGAACATTCTCTACTATCATGTCCATCCCTCATGAGCATCTTCAATAGACCATGATATTATCAATTTCACTCAATATTTACATTGAAAACCTCTAGATGTGATTGTATTCTGAATATAGCCATAATTGAGGTTTCTATGTTTTGTTCAGAAGAGATTGCTTGAGGAAGAGGTATGTGTTCTTGCTGGTACTTTTTATGTTTCTTTCTCTATAAACTTCTTCCAATATTCGATAAACATGTTCACATGAGATAATTGGTATTTTTACTAATATGATAAGTATATAAGTTTATTTTTTTTTCATTTTTTATGTCATTCCTATATATTTTCTCCACCACTAGTTATTTTTATAATTTTTAAGTATTACTACAATTTTTTCTCCTTGTTACTTAGAAATACCACGAGAGTGATTTAAAAAAAAACTGGAATTATTTTCTATTTTCTCAAAAAAAACTATATTCTATTTTTGGGTTCTTTAACAATTTTTATAAAATGTTATTTTTAATTATTTAATTATTATTTAATTTTATTTTATTTTATATTTTCCTTTATTAACAATGTTTTAAAAATTAATTTTTACATTTTTTGTGGTCATTTTTGAATTTTGATTTTTTTTTAAAAACAGACATTATTTTCATATTTACTTCATGAATGGATTTACTTTCCATCCTAACAATTATTTAATTTTAATATTAATCTTCATGATTCAATAAATAGATTATAGGGAAATGTATTTATTAATATTAATGGAATCAGTAATATTTAAATATATTTTACGGATATGTTACTTTTATTAATTTTAAATTAATTTCCTAATAATCATCTACTGTTATTTTCTATCTATTACAATGTTATAGAAGGATTTTAACGATTCACTCTATATATCATCTTATGATTTAATCTAGCCTTTTCTCTATACTTCTTGTGATGATAATTATTTAATAAGGTTAATCAAAAACACATTTATTTTACATGGTTTATGATATGTTGAATTAATGAATGGTTTATGAAACTATTTTCCATTCTAAGGTTTAATAAATTATGATAAGATGAATGTTTTTCTGATTTTTTAGAAAAAATATATATTATTTTCATTATGTGATGAGTTGGAGAATTATTATAAATCACTAAACAATATTCAGTAATAATTGATATATAATGAGATTATACAGAGTATAGTGGGGATTGAACCAAATTCTATATGGTTCATTGTCAATTATGATAGTATTGGATGAAAACATAATAAATTAAATGATATAATTGGTATTTAATTAAATCCCCTATGATAGTCTTGGAAGTGATCATTTAATAAATAAATGATTTTCTTTTCTTATATGAAAGAAATCACTTATGAGATATTATTATGATATGTTCTAATAGATAATTATTGATTATTGATGTTTCCACAATATTATGTATTATGAACTTTTTTCTTATAATTCATTATATCATGATGCAAGAAAAAATATCATTAATTTAATAGGTATGACGTTCATAATTTATTATTATTATATCATACCCTTTTTATAATCTTATTCTCACTTATGGTTATTAATTGATACCTCTTATGTTTACACTTATAGGGAATCTATGACCAATAATTCTTATATATATGTTTTCTTGGTTATGAATAATGGATATATATGTGTTTATATATATATATATATACTAAGAATTGTTGTATGTGAGAATAGGTTTCTTCTAGTTTTTAAAAACATTTATGAAATAATATGATTATTAATTTAGAATCCAAGGAATCATAACCATTATAGTTATGGGACATGTATTAATTTGAGATGTATTTATTATTCATCTAAAAGGATTTTATATTTATTTATGTGATGAAAATGTGTCCACATTTTTTAATAATACTAGTATTAGTTAATTTTGGATATTTGAATTGTAAATATTTTTTGATAACACATAGTATATTTCTTAAAATAAAATTACACCTTTAAATTTTGGTAGAATATATATTGTGTGGTTTCTAATATATAACACCACTTGTTTATAATAGAATATTGATATGGGTATAAAACAAATCAAACTAATAGAAAACACCCAGATTTTTTTGAGTATCTATCAAATCTTTGTATAGTTCTTAATGAGTGGGCCTAAGACTTCACTCCTAGATAGACTCTCTGTAACACCCCGACCCTAGTTACCCAGAGTCGGTGCATTATTACATAACTTTGGCATGATCAAAAGAAAGATCAAATATTGAAAGACCGATTGGTTTAGTAGCCTTGGAAACACTAGATATATTCATATGTTTTACATTACATCATAAAATGAAAAACTAATACAACAACATAATGTTTCCACAATCCACACTATTAACCCCTCATAAAATCCCTGCAGGTCATTCATAACTTACTTCTTCACATCCTGGGAAAAATAAAACATAGAAAAGGGGTGAGCTCAAATGCCCAGTAAGGATAACAATATAGCGGAAACTTTCATAAATAAGAATATACATTTAAGGCAATGCATTATTAAAACAAATGCCTTTTAAACTTGAACTTCAACATAGTATGGAAAAAGTAAAAATGAAATAATGCCATTTACTTATTCACATGGATATTCTACTAATCGAATAATCACATGAAAAAATCAATAACCACTTTCATAATGTTGGAATGCATAATGCCAGACTATCATAACCACATAGTCAAGGCCTCGTGCCAAGACTACAAATAAGATTTTGTCAAGGCCTTGTGCCAAGACACTAGTTTGTCTCATTAGACCTACCGATGCATCGAGGAGCTATAACGGGCTCCACCTGTCACTTATTAAGTCCAATGCATTCCCATATGAAAAGGTTTAAAAATAACATAAACATTCGTATTAAAACTAGCATACGAAATGTCAATAATTTCACCATAAACTATGAATGGTATAAAAATAGCACATCCATAGTCAAACATATCACAAAACCTTCAATACAATATAGAAGTTTTGTATCATAATAAATCAACTTCAAATAATCTTAAAATCCATCAAAGGATGTTGGCATAGATGAAATCAAAATTCTTTTTAAAGAAATATCTCCTTTTAATTTGAAATCATTTAAGATCCATATAAAATAAAACATTTTCTTTGAAAATATTCTTATAAGCTTGTAAGGAAAGCTTTGAAGATTTTATAACGGCGTAAAATAACCGCACCCGCCGTATAAGTTAAAAAAAAACATTCTAACCTCAATTCTGTCGAAAAGGTTAAAAAGGACCTTGTTTTGAAAATGATGGAAAGATTCCTTTATAAACCTCTTATAAAAATTCAAACAAGGGTATAAATGACTTTAACCCATATTCTTTTAAAATAGTAGAAATGTTTTGAAATACATTTTTAAGAAACATGTATGTGGATGATAAAGATATCCCAGTAGATTATTACGTATTAACAACCTCGGATAATGAAGAGATTGTGAAATAAACCCTTACCTTGTACTTTTCCTTTGTTGGGGTAGGTTAACCTCCTGTATAATGGTGAAATAATTTTTATTAAATTATACAAGAATCATATACATTAATATGATATCATATATGATCTTTTAATATTGATTTGATAATATTATCTTAAAATTATCGTCGTTTCGGGTGTTAACTTACTCATTTTCTTTTATATGTTTTGTTACATAAGCCATGTTTGTAAAGGATAAGTTGTATATTATTAAAATACAGAATTTTATCAAGTCCTTAAACATCATTTTTAAATCATCAAATGATAATTATACTTGAATGGATACGATGGAAAATGAATCTCATCGCGTTCGTGGAGACGGTAGTCCGTACGTACGCACGAACACTACTTCCATTTAATTTTTATTTTAAAAGTATCGAATACCAATGATACATAGGTATATTACTATTACAGTATAATATAATATTTTATACATGTTAAATAAGTTCATTAACACCATCCTTTATACATTCCATGTGTGGTATGAACGAGTCATTTCATTTTAAGGGGGCGGTAGTCCGCACTTCCTCAAATGAAATTATCGTATGTATATACAACATGAAACGAATAATGGTATGAAATAAAATGGAATTAAAGAAGCTTATATATAAAATATATATCATTAATATCATATTTAATTACAGTGCCATCATAATGGCCACCATGAGAGGCGGTAAGATGTATTTGAACAATCATCGTTTCGTGAGGCGTTAGTTTTCCATCCACAGAAACATTATGTTCATCATCCATTAGATGGAGTTGTGTGTATGTGTAGTTTGAATCCATCCTATAAAAACATCCTAGTATATTGAGGATACTGGTGTTGTTACAAAAGAAAGGAAATAAAAAGAGTTTGGGGGTTGGAGAAGCAAAATAAATGAAAATAATTTAAGAGAAATCGTTACCTTTAATTTAGGTAACTCGCTTTGGTTGGAACCAAAGGACTTCTTGAAATGATTTCTGCCTAAAGGGAAGCTTCAAGGAGGAGGAGAGGGATGTGGGGAGCTTATTTGGGCAGAGTTTGGACGAGCCAAGTGGCTTGAGAGGTGTGAGGAATGAGTAGAAGTGGTCTTCTTTTATAAGGGAGAAGAGGGGCTCTTTAGGAAAGAGTGAAAGTATTACTTTATAATATAATTATATTCGGTTTATAATGGTCCAAAAATCATTGAGGTCGAAGATAGGATGACTAATTTTCTATATAACATCAACCAATAAGAATTGGACAGGTTTTAGATAATATTTTAATCATTATAATCTTATTTATTTAAATGATTTATTAATGAGGTAAACATTGCATCATTATTGTGTCATTCATAATTTAAATTATTTGATGTATAAAAATTATAAATAAAATATCATTATGTAGGAAATATTTTTAGCTTTATAATGAATATTTATAATCGAAATTCCAACATGTATAACCCTATGTAAAAATTGTTCTTTTAAAAGATGTAAGCTTATGCCATTTTTATTTTTATTTTAACTTTATTAATATAAAGTGTCCCTACCACATACAAGTGGCTCCAAGGGGTCCCCAAATTGACCCAAGGATGCCCATGGTCGGGTATGTGTCCACCAATAAGGTTAGGACACGTTTTAGGGTAATTTTTTATTATTATAATATTATTTTTTAACCCTTATTTTCCGGATTTACCCTTTAACCATGGTAAATAAAATATTTACCGCAGTAATTATTCAAAATGTGTAAAAATAAAAGTTACCTATTTACACAATTTGAACATCCTGATTCCAAATATGGAATCCATTTTCCTAAATTCAAAACACAGAAGTGGCAGAAATTAATTTAAAATTAATTCCCGCTGTCAAAACAAAAAGCGTGTTTTTAAGAGATAATAACTATCAAAAGATTGACACTTGTTTATGTTCGGTTTAATTGTAAAATTATGTCCAATGACCAAAATTATATTAAAATGTAAAAATATATTCTAAATATACCTTAAAACTACTAAAATTCATAATTTATCACTATTAATTATTTTGATTAAAAAGGTTGTTTTTAATTAAAATTTAGTAATTTTCACTATTCATCAAAATATGAAAGTTATCCGAAAAGTACCAAAATTTCACCTTAGGCTAAATTTGATATTCCGAGTCCAAAAATGAAGTCCATTTTCAAATATAAAATATATATAATTTCAAAAAGTAGGTATTACTATTCACAACGGCTTGTTTAATTAGTTGTGGTGTGTGTTAGAACTCGAGGTTGCGTACAACACACGCTATCGCATTATTCGAAGGGAAACGTACCGTAGAAGCTTGGGGTGTTACATTCTCCCCTCCTTCAAATAATTGCGTCCTCGCAATTTCTAGGGTATTACTGCATAAAAAGACTCGGGTGGTTCTTCATCATAAGTTCCTCAGGTTCCCACGTTGCCTCTTCCATCTTATGATTTCTCCACAAAACGTTTACCAGACGCGTCGTCCGGTTTCTCAGTACTTGTTCTCTTGTATCAAGAATCCTGACGGGCTCTTCACAATAGGAAAGATCAGGTTCCAGTTCTAATTCCTCATAGGTGAGTACATGCGTTGGGTCAGGCATGTATTTCCTCAACAGAGATACGTGGAACACATCGTGAACTTTGGATAGACTTGGCGGCATTGCCAATCGGTAAGCTACAACCCCAATTCGTTCTAGAATTTCGAAAGGTCTGTTGTACCTGGGACTCAATTTACCTTTCTTACCAAAACGTATGACTCCCTTCCACGGAGATACCTTCAGGAAAACATGATCACCGACTTGAAATTCCAAATCCTTCCTTCGATTATCGGCATAGCTCTTCTGCCTACATTGAGCTGCTTTGATGTGATTTTGGATTACCTTCACCTTTTCCACCGTTTCCTCCACCAGTTCTGGGCCTACAAGTTTTCTTTCACCAACGTCATCCCAACAGGTTGGTGTACGACATCTCTTTCCATATAACGCTTCATATGGTGCCATATGAATACTCAAATGGAAGCTATTGTTATAGGAAAATTCTACCAGTGGTAAATATTGATCCCACATACCCTTAAAGTCAAGTGAGCAAGATCTCAACATGTCTTCTAGGGTTTGAATAGTCCGTTCTGATTGTCCATCTGTCTGAGGGTGGTAAGCAGTGCTCAAATGAAGTTCAGTATCCAGGGATTTCTGAAGACTTTTCCAAAATCTTGAAGTAAAACGGGGATCACGATCAGAAACAATTGATAGGGGTACTCCATGAAGTCTCACAACTTCATTAATATATAGTATTGCTAGACGTTCCAGAGGTAGATCTTCTCTTATAGCAAGAAAATGTGCTGACTTGGTAAGACGATCAAAAATAACCCATATTGCATCGTTCCTTCTAGGAGTCTTTGGTAGCCCCATGACAAAGTCCATCGTAATATTGTCCCATTTCCACTCCGGTATGGGAAGAGGTTGCATGACTCCTCCAGGCTGTTGCCTTCCAGCTTTCACTTGTTGACAAACCATACATCTTGACACAAAATCATCAATCTCCCTCTTCATGTTGTCCCACCAAAAATGTTCCTTCAAATATCTATACATTTTGGTGCTCCCAGGGTGTATAGAGAAATTGGAACTATGAGCATCATCCAGCAATTCCCTTTTTAGATCAGGTAAATCAGGAACACAAAATCTCTTCCCGAATTTCAAAATTCCATCTTCATACACAAAGTCTCTCAATCTCCCATCATTCACAGCTTTAATCTTCTTCTGAAATTCTTCATCATCGGTCTGAGAACACTTAATCCTTTCTAGTAAAGATGGTTTGTCAACCATTTGAAAAAGCATTGATGTTTAACCTTCCCTGGTTATTCCCATGTCCATCTTCACTAGATCCATGAAAATTGGATCCCTTTCAATTCTCATATTGTTCAAAACTCCATGGTCTTTTCTACTCAAAGCATTTGCCACCTTGTTTGCCTTCCCCGGGTGGTAGTGTATCGTACAATCATAATCCTTGAGTAATTCAAGCCATCTCCGTTGCCTCATGTTGAGTTCCTTTTGTGAGAAAATATACTTCAAACTCTTGTGATCAGTATAAATCTCACATTTTTCACCATAGAGGTAGTGCCTCCATATCTTCAAAGCAAAGATCACAGCTGCTAACTCAAGATCATGAGTAGGATAGTTTTGTTCATTAATTTTCAACTGTCGTGATGCATAGGCAATAACTCTATCATTCTGCATAAGGACACAACCAAGTCCTTTCTTTGATGCATCACTATAAATAACGAACCCATCATTCCCAGATAGTAGTGTCAATATAGGAGCATTGACTAATCTTCTCTTAAGTTCTTCGAAACATTCTTCACACTCTTTTTTCCAAACAAATTTAACCCCTTTACGTGTGAGCTTCATTAATGGGTTATCCAATCGGGCAAAATTCTAGACGAAACGTCGATAATAACCTGCCAAACCAATAAAACTGCGTACCTCAGTTATACTCATAGGTGCTGGCCATTCTTGGATTGCCTTGGTCTTAGAAGATCAACAGAGATTCTATCTTTAGAGACAATATGGCCAAGAAAAGAAATCTCCTGAAGCCAGAATTCACACTTGCTAAACTTTCCATATAATTCATGCCTCCTCAGAGTCTTCAAGATAATGCGCAAGTGATTTTCATGATCTTCGTAGGTTTTGGAGTATACCAAGATATCATCAATAAATACCACCACAAATTCATCGAGATACTCCTTGAAAACTCTATTCATCAGATCCATGAATACAGAGGGTGCATTAGTCAATCCAAAAGGCATTACAGTAAACTCGTAATGCCCGTACCTGGTTCGAAATGCTGTCTTCGGAATGTCTTCCTTCTTTACACACAACTGATGGTATCCAGATCGAAGGTCAATCTTTGAAAATTATTGAGCTCCATGTAGTTGGTCAAATAAATCATCAATATGAGGTATGGGATACTTGTTCTTTATCGTTATAGCATTGATCTCCCTGTAGTCAATACATAACCTCATAGATCCATCTTTCTTTTTAACAAAAAGAACAGGGGCTCCCCATGGAGAAACACTAGGGCGAATAAATCCCTTATTACTCAATTCCTCTAGTTGATTCTTTAGTTCGACTAACTCTACAGTGGCCATTCTATAAGGGGTCTTCGATATAGGCCTTGATCTAGGAATCAAATCAATGGAAAACTCAACTTCTCGTTCTGGAGGATGTCTAGGTAAATCTTCAGGAAATACATCTATAAATTCTTTCACAATAGGTACATCCTCTATTTGAACATTCCTTTCCTCACCGACAGTTATTTCATTCTCTTCCTCCCCAATAATTGAATTAAGTTGAGCTACTGGGGGTGGATCTAAATAAGAATTAGGTGGTGATGATTCTTCTCTAAAGATATGGTGTTCCTTATCATTATCATCAAGAATCGTAACCGCTTTCTTCTTACAATAAATCATTGCATCATAGTCCGAAAGCCAGTCCATACCGAGGATTATATCAAACTCAATCATAGGTAGGACGATGAGATCAGCAGATAAAGAAAATTTATGTGCTCTAATGGGGACTGATTCACAAAACTTTGTTGCAACGATACTTCCCTTAGGAGTTTTGACTGACAACTCCCTTATTAAATCAAATTGGAAATATCTAATTTTCTTAGCAAACTGGGAAGATATGAAACAATACGATGATCCAGAATCAAATAATGCATTTGCTAAACTTGTGGAAACCATTAAATTACCTGCCACCATGTCTTTCGGAGCTTCTACCTCAGCAGTAGTGATAGCATAAGCCTGGCCTTGATCCCTTGGCCTTTTATGAGGTAAGTTCTCCTGACGCTTAGGACATGAATTTGCATAATGCCCCATCTCCCTGCAATTGTAGCACTGAACGTTGGTAGCTTCCTTCTTCCCCTTGCAATCATGAGATTGGTGGCCTTTTTCACCACACTTGTAACAGACTCCCATTCCCTTCAAGCAAGTACTGGGGTGTTTCTTCCCGCATTTACCACAAGATGGATATTCAACCTTTCTTTTCTTCCCCTTATTTCCATTCCCAGATTGATCAGCAGGTCTCTTCTTCTCTTGCTTTGCTTTAAAGTCATAAGACTTAGAGAATTCCTTTTCGGTCTTGATAGCACATGAGACAATGTCTTCGTACGATGGAAAGGATTGTGAGACTAATGCTCGACGGAGAAATGGTTTTAACCCATCAAAGAAACGAACAATATTACTTCTTGGGTTGCGAATATAATCTCCAGCATACCTCGCTAACCTTGTAATGTTAGCCTCATACTTTGTGACATTCTCATCCTCATTTTGTCTCAGACTCAGAAATTGCCTTTCCATATCCGCTCGATGGTCGCGAGGGAAGTATTTTTCTAAAAATAGATCTTTGAACTCCCTCCATTCCATATTTGATACTTCATCATCTTCCTTCATGTTTTGAATCAATGACCACCATTGATCAGCATCTCCAGTGAGGCGGTAAACTGCCATGATAACTTTTTCCCTTTCACTGCTCCCCAAAGCCTGAAATATTTTTTCTGGAGAATTTATCCACTGCTCGGCTACTAAAGGATTTGTACTCCCATTGAACGTTGGTGGTTGTTGCATCATGAATCGATCTAACATTGATCCTCCACGCTGCGGATCAGGGTGCTCCATACGGGTAAGGTTATTATTCATAACCTGAGTAAGTTGTCCCAGTATGGTGATTAGCTGATCGGCACCAGTTGCATCACCAGCCCCACTATAATTATTTTGAGCAGCAGGGCAATCCCTACATGGAGTGCGTGTATTGATACGGTTTCCATTTCTTCCACTAGGCGCCATTTCTAAACAATGGCATAAACTAGATCAGTTTATGAATCAAAATACATAATCCCATACTTATAAAACACTTAACATAAATTGAACTATTTATGGATATAATCCATAATCATAAAAATGTTTTCATTGAGGATGTATATACTCATAAACCCTTCATAATGATTTGTAAAGAAAATGAGAGTTATCCTAAGCATATCCCCCGGGAGTGTCGTAACCAAGAGTGCAGCAAGGCCCATTTTCATGCACCAGTTCCCGTTCGAGTCTAGCTCAAAGCGGTGTTTTCGGGTTTTACCCCTAGGTACATCTGTGCCAGAGCCGCCTCTACCTGCTCGTATCCAGACAGGGATGTATTGCTCGGAAAACTCACAAAATCTCTACAATACCAAAATTCTAGGAAGTTCCTCTATACTAATCCTCAATGTTCATCTTAGGTCTACGTGCTCTAATCAGAGTTTATCTAAATCTAGCTTCCAAGTTTTGTACTAAACTTCCTTTGATACCAACTGTAACGCCCCGACCCTAGTTACCCAGAGTCGGTGCATTATTACATAACATTGGCATGATCACAAGAAAGATCAAATCTCGAAAGACCGATTGGTTTAGTAGCCTTGGAAACACTAGATATATTCATAAGTTTTACATTACATCATAAAATGAAAAACTAATAAAACAACATAATGTTTCCACAATCCACACTATTAACCCCTCATAAAATCCCTGCAGGTCATTGATAACTTACTTCTTCACATCCTGGGAAAAATAAAACATAGAAAAGGGGTGAGCTCAAATACCCAGTAAGGATAACAATATAGCAGAAACATTCATAAATAAGAATAAACATTTAAGGCAATGCATTATTAAAACAAAAGCCTTTTAAACTTGAACTTCAACATAGTATGGAAAAAGTAAAAATGAAATAATGCCATTTACTTATTCACATGGATATTCTACTAATCGAATAATCACATGCAAAAATCAATAACCACTTTCATAATGTTGGAATGCATAATGCCAGACTATCATAACCACATAGTCAAGGCCTTGTGCCAAGACTACAAATTAGATTTTGTCAAGGCCTTGTGCCAAGACACTAGTTTGTCTCATGAGACCTACCGATGCATCGAGGAGCTATAGCGGGCTCCACCCGTCACTTATTAAGTCCAATGCATTCCCATATGAAAAGGTTTAAACATAACATAAACATTCGTATTAAAACTAGCATACGAAATGTCAATAATTTCACCATAAACTATGAATGGTATAAAAATAGCACATCCATAGTCAAACATATCACAAAACCTTAAATACAATATAGAAGTTTTGTATTATAATAAATCTACTTCAAATAATCTTAAAATCCATCAAAGGATGTTGACATAGATGAAATCAAATTTTTTTTAAAGAAATATATCGTTTTATTTTGAAATCATTTAAGATCCATATAAAATAAAACATTTTATTTGAAAATATTCTTATAAGCTTGTAAGGAAAGCTTTGAAGATTTTATAACGGCGTAAAATAACCGCACCCGCCGTATAAGTTAAAAAAAACATTCTTAACTCAATTCTGTCGAAAAGGTTAAAAAGGACCTTGTTTTGAAAATGACGGAAAGATTCCTTTATAAACCTCTTATAAAAAGTCAAAAAAGGGTATAAATGACTTTAACCAATATTCTTGTAAATAGTAAAAATGTTTTGAAATACATTTTTAAGAAACATGGATGTGGATGATAAAGATATCCCAGTAGATTATTATGTATAAACAACCTCGGATAATGAAGAGATTGTGAAATAAACCCTTACCTTGTACTTTTCCTTTGTTGGGTTAGGTTAACCTCCTGTATAATGGTGAAATAATTGTTATTAAATTATACATGAATCATATACATTAATATGATATCATATATGATCTTTTAATATTGATTTGATAATAATATCTTAAAATTATCTTCGTTTCGGGTGTTAACTTACTCATTTTCTTTTATATGTTTTGTTACATAAGCCATGTTTGTAAAGGATAAGTTGTATATTATTCAAATCCATAATGGTATAAAGTCCTTAAACATCATTTTTAAATCATCAAATGATAATTATACTTGAATGGATACGATGGAAAATGAATCTCATCGCATTCGTGGAGACGGTAGTCCGTACGTACGCACGAACGCTACTTCCATTTAATTTTTATTTTAAAAGAATCGAATACCAATGATACATAGGTATATTACTATTCCAGTAATAATAATATTTTATAAATGTTACTTAAGTTCATTAACACCATCCTTTATACGTTCCATGTGTGGTATGAACGAGTCATATCATTTTAAGGGGGTGGTAGTCCGCACTTCCTCAAATGAAATTATCGTATGTATATACAACATGAAACGAATAATGGTATGAAATAAAATGGAATTACAG
The DNA here is from genome assembly GCA_963277665.1 of Viscum album. Classification (NCBI taxonomy): domain Eukaryota; kingdom Viridiplantae; phylum Streptophyta; class Magnoliopsida; order Santalales; family Viscaceae; genus Viscum; species Viscum album. The sequence continues at coordinate 704,998,043 of OY728157.1, read as the reverse complement.
AAGCTTATATATAAAATATATATCATTAATATCATATTTAATTACAGTTCCATCATAATGGCCACCATGAGAGGCGGTAAGATGTATTTGAACAATCATCGTTTCGTGAGGCGTTAGTTTTCCATCCACAGAAACATTATGTTCATCATCCATTAGATGGAGTTGTGTGTATGTGTAGTTTGAATCCATCTTATAACAACATCCTAGTATATTGAGGATACTGGTGTTGTTACAAAAGAAAGTAAATAAAAAGAGTTTGGGGGTTGGAGAAGCAAAATAAATGAAAATAATTTAAGAGAAATCCATACCTTTAATTTAGGTAACTCGCTTTGGTTGGAACCAAAGGACTTCTTGAAATGATTTCTGCCTAAGGGGAAGCTTCAAAGAGGAGGAGAGGGATGTGGTGAGCTTATTTGGTCAGAGTTTGGACGAGCCAAGTGGCTTGAGAGGTGTGAGGAATGAGTAGAAGTGGTCTCCTTTTATAAGGGAGAAGAGGGGCTCTTTAGGAAAGGGTGAAAGTATTACTTTATAATATAATTATATTCGGTTTATAATGGTCCAAAAATCATTGAGGTCGACGATAAGATGAGTCATATTCTAAATAACATCAACCAATAATAATTGGACAGGTTTTAGATAATATTTTAATCATTATAATCTTATTTATTTAAATGATTTATTAATGAGGTAAACATTGCATCATTATTGTGTCATTCATAATTTAAATTATTTGATGTCTGAAAATTATAAATAAAATATCATTATGTAGGAAATCCTTTTAGCTTTATAATGAATATTTATAATCGAAAATCCAACATGTATAACCCTATGTAAAAATTGTTCTTCTAAAAGATGTAAGCTTATGCCATTTTTATTTTTATTTTAACTTTATTAATATAAAGTGTCCCTACCACATACAAGTGGCTCCAAGGGGTCCCCAAATTGCCCCAAGGATGCCCATGGTCGGGTATGTGTCCACCAATAAGGTTAGGACACGTTTTAGGGCAATTTGTTTATTATTATAATATTATTTTTTAACCCTTATTTACCGGATTTACCCATTAACCATGGTAAATAAAATATTTATCGCAGTAATTATTCAAAATGTGTAAAAATAAAAGTTACCTATTTAAACAATTTGAACATCCTGATTCTAAATATGGAATCCATTTAACTAAATTAAAAACACAGAAGTGGCAGAAATTAATTTAAAATTAATTCCCGCTGTCAAAACAAAAAGCGTGTTTTTAAAAGATAATAACTATCAAAAGATTGACACTTGTTTATGTTCAGTTTAATTGTAAAATTATGTCCAATGACCAACATTATATTAAAATGTAAAAATATATTCTAAATATACTATAAAACTACTAAAATTCATAATTTATCACTATTAATTATTTTGATTAAAAAAGTTGTTTTTAATTAAAATTTAGTAATTTTCACTATTCATCAAAATATGAAAGTTATCCGAAAAGTACCAAAATTTCACCTTAGGCTAAATTCGATATTCCGAGTCCAAAAATGAAGTCCATTTTTAAATATAAAATATATATAATTTCAAAAGGTAGGTATTACTATTCACAGCGGCTAGGTTAATTAGTTGTGGTGTGTGTTAGAACTCGAGGTTGCGTACAACACACGCTATCGCATTATTCGAAGGGAAACGTACCGTAGAAGCTTGGGGTGTTACACTCTCCAATGTTATGTTATTCAGTTAATTTACATTATCTTGATGAAATATTATAGTGAAATGGAAATTGAATCTATGTTATGATATTCCATAATGATATGAGAAGATATTTATGTTTCTTGTTTTGGATAAGTTGTTAAAAATTAGGTCATCATTATGAAAATTGTTATTATTACATGATTTCTTACACTAATTATTGATATTATATACATAAACTTAGATATTGGTTATTTTCAATGGCCTGAACCTAATAGAATTGTGGGAATAATGAAATTATGGAAAATTAAATGACCATCCCCAAGAACAACCAAATAATATGGGATCTAGAATTTGAGTCGTTTATTAAAATTAGAAATTTTGTATCTTTAATGATGAATAAAAAAATAACCCATGTGAATATATAAATTCACAAATCCATGAAAAAATATACATTCTAGAACGTTTATGTTTTAAATACTAGAAGTGGAAGAAGATTAATCTTCCATAATGTAAAAAATTTGGGAAAACACCAAAATAAATTACTTAATAGAATATAGAGATGATTTATGTGTGGAAAATAATATCATAATGAAATTAATTTTCGAATTAAAAATAATAGTTCAATTGATATAGATAGAGTGAAAAATTAGGATCCTCTATTATATTAATTACTTATATGTTATGGAAATAAGAATGTTCAATGTAAATGACAAAATAGAGGGATAAATATTAAACCATGGAAGAATATATTAAATGTCAATTGTTGAAGTGAAACACTATTTTTATGTAATGTGTATCCGTTACTCTATAATTTTCAATTCAATGCTATTTGTTTTATGAATTTCCCCTATGAAAATATTATTCTATTTTATTATGTGGAATTTGATTTAATAATGAGAATTTATTACCTATATATATATCATTCATAAATTAAATTTATGAGGAAAATTTATTTGATATTATGAATCAACTTATGATCATTTCTTTAAAAATGATGAAAATAAACACTCATAGGAAATTTCATCATATTTATCTGTCTTATAACCCCCTCATGAGGGATTATTATATCAAATTCATGGATATAAATATAAAATATATGATATCCAATATTATTCAAGAATATAAAATGAATTTTAAAAATAAATGCCAAATTTTTACAAAATCATGATGTATAATTTTATGTAGAACTCAATAATTATGTTACACCTACTCCAAGACCCCAAATATAATTTCACTAATTGAAATGAAAAAATAAAATATGGATCTCCATTAGGATATTTAAAATGGATTTATACACATGAGTGAATTCTTATAGAGTTTATAAAAATAATTCATAGAATAAAGTTTGGTCAATGTGTCTTTATATTGATTATCGTGAGTATAATCAGATTACTATTAAGAGAAACTCACGTCCACCATGTATTAAGGGGATATTTAATCAATAATTTGGATATCATAATTTTTCATGTACTTATCATCAATATATATATGGATAGATTAGGGTCATGAATGCAGATACATCCAAAATATCTATTCATATGAGGTAGGGTCATTTAAAATTTTTAGTGATTCCATGTGAACATAAAAATTCCACTTCTATCTTCATCGAGTTATTTAATATTGTATCAAATTATTACCAAAAGTTTATTTATAAAATACATATAGTTGACAAACTTATATATTATCTCAGTAGATAAGATAATGAAGGCCATTTGTGGAATTAGTTGTAGACACTCTCAAAGGAGAGATTCTGTACAAATTTTATCAAATGTATATTTTGGATATAAAATTTTTAATTATTAGTTCATATAAACTCATGAGAGGCTATATCGATGGATCCGTCCAACATAGAAGTTATTGAGTAATAGTAAATAATATCCATATTGACTGAGTTATATATTATTATATGGATGTATTGATAATAATGATTCACTATGATAGTATTATTATAGCTCTATTTGTTTATAAAAAAATTGATCTAGAAGAGAGCCATGTTTATTTTGATAGATGCAGGTGAGAAATATTTAATGGAGTTGAAATTATTTTTTATTAATGTACTTATACACATATTACTCGATAGTAGATATAATTTTGTGATATTTATTGATTCCTTGAATACATGTAGTTAATTAATCCCTATGAAGAATGATATAATGATAGATTATGCCTCAATATAATTGAAAAATATTAAAAAAAATAACAAACTCATTATTTGGATATGAATGTGGTAATATTTATGTTAAAAATATAAAGGAATTATATTTTAGGGAAATATATGATATATATTTATTCATATAATACTAAATTACTTATAAAATGGAAATAGTTTATTATTCAGGAAATTAAATTTTTTTTAGTTGATTAAATATTATGACTCATCAATACATTATAACCCTAGTATGGTTGTCATGGATGTTTATTACATAAGTCAGAAGCACTATTCAGTAGAAAAATTTACTTCAATAACATTGAGATGGTGCAGAATTTATTATATTATAAGAAGATACAATGACAGAATACTGAAAAACTATTTGTATAGTCGTATTTATTAAAATATATATATTCCAATATTAAATTCAATATATAAAATACATAACATAAATCCCAATTGTTCATCTATAATATTATAAATAATATAATTCCTCATATCCAAGGGAATGAAAAAGAGTTGTATTTTTAGCTTAGATACTCAATAAGGGTTATACATAATTGAAACAATCAAGAAAAAATAATGAATATTCAATATAAAAAGGTAAATAAATATAAAAAACAAGTCATTTAATCAATAAAATTAGCATTAAATACATGCATAGACAAAATCAATGAAATTAACTCATGATGACGATAAATTAATTCTCAATGAAGGTATTGCTTAATTTTTGATGTCATTATATCATAAATAAGTATATATTTTCCATTAATGAATTTTTCTGCAATATTTTAATCAATTGGTCAGTATATACCAATATATCATCTAGGAAGGATAACCAACTTGTTTTCTTATTGGATATGTCGATGCTTTGAGGGGCTATCTCGAGTTCAATATACGTGTCATTGTATATCTTTTAAATTATTTATATAATGAATACTATATTTAATTAATAAACAATTTGATTTTTTAAAAAGTATCTAAATTGCATAAATATGAAGGAATATTATAATTTCAGTAGTCAATTAAATAACATTCATAGTAAAACATTATATATATATATATATATAATATATATATATTAATGGAATACATTTTTTGGAATTAATAATAACCATAGTGGAAAACAATTGACTAATTAATAATAATTCAATGTCTAATAAAAATAATAATCTAAATATTTTTATATAATGTTAATGGAATCAAAATTAATAATGGTTAAATTATGAACACCACTTAATTAGAAATATATGTTATATAAAAAATTCATTTACTTTAGGGAAATAAATTTAATGGATATGAAATAATAAAATAATATTTTATAAATATATTTCATTCTAAAACTGATTAATACTTCCATAATATTCAAATAAGTATTAAATTTACATTATAGGGGGAAAATCTATCAATACCTTATATGTTAAAAAACATTACACTTTTTTCTTTTTTATAAACCAAATTCAACAATGACAATTTCAAAAATATTTAAAATCATTCATTTTTAACCCTATAGAATCTATAATTAAAAATGAAATTTTCTTAAATTAAATAAATAAATAAATAATTTTATTTTAAAATAAATTCCTATAATATTTACATATATGTAATGTAAAACCGATTAAATAGATAAATATGATAAGCTAGTAACATGAATTAGGAATTAATAAATTAAATTATTATGTGTAAATATATAAAATAAAAAATAATTTATAAATGAAACATAATTAAATAATAGGTTATTTAACATATAATTATTGAATAACATAATTAATGATTTAGACGTGTAACCCAGTTAATGTAAATTGTGTTAAGAAACATCATGCATGATTCTTTAACAATATTGAACACACTATAACATTATGAATAATAGACATAATATTATTAATAAAATATAATATAAACATATAAGTACATAAACTATAAAATATGATCCCCATAAAACATTTTTTTAAGAATTAATTTAAAATTCCATATTAAAATAATTTTTTCATATTGTTAATAATCTCATTTTTGAGGAATGTGTTGGTTCAATAGTTCCATTAGTTTTATATTTCTCATACAACCATTTTATATATAAGTATTTTTTTAATATAAATAACATTTATATTACATATATTTATAGTTATATTGTTCTATAAATTATATACATATAAAAATGAATTACACCATCCATGGCGACTGTAGGGAGTATGTATGAATGGATGTTGATCTCAGTTTTATATGGATGAAATTAATGAATATTAAAAAATATTCACATTTATATACCCATAATAATATCATAGATATCATATATAATTCATAAGTACATCATAACAACCATCAATTTTATATAGAGATGAAAAAAATATGTGTCACTTTCTGGAGGTGGTAGTCAACAAGTATGAATGAATGATGTCTCGATTTACCGTATAATAAAAATGATATGGTAAATTTATGTAAAATTGTGTTAATAAATTTATTTAATATTTAATATATTGAAATAATTATTTTATAATGCATACCTATGATTTGGTGGAGGGTAGATGAGGAAATATAACTGAATTTTTTTTACGGTATATAACTCATCATTGAGAATCCTATTTCTGATTACACCATAATCCTTATATTGAATTTTTTAAGAGGAAATTGACATATCATTTCTGGTGAAGGATTATAATTTATAATTAGTTTAGGATTTTTTCTGAGATATATGTCCAAAACATTTTGAATATCATGTACGTGGAAGTTACATTTTATAAGTGAGGGTAGTGCTAACCTTACATACATTATTAAATTAATATAAATTAATTTTTAGAATACTGGGTAACAAAATTGATATATATCAAATATAGGATGAGGAGGAATCTAAATACTATGAAATAAAATTATTTCAAAATGTTTTTGGTATTTTATATGACATTATCTCTTTGTTTTAACCCCTTCCATTTAAACGATTACAATTATATCATAGTTTTGTTTCCCTTTATGATTATTAAAATTAAATATAAAATAAAAAGTATCCAATAAAATTACTGTGGTTTCTATTATCAATAACATATCATTCAGTAGAATGAATATAATACTTTTTTAATATTAAATCATTTATTTAGGAAATATTATAAGGGGTGAGACCTTGTCCAAAATAGAAAAAGTGGTTTTAATAAATAAAGGGAATAAATGAGTCTGAAAGAATGGATTTTACAATTATGTTGTTTAATGATAGGTTTAAAATAAATTTTTAACTTATCATTTTATATAATAACACTATACTGGAATACAATGTTGGAAATTTAATCTATATGAGAATTATCCTTTTCGTAATTATGAAATTTATTTAAACACGTTGAACAAATAATATCAAATAATCCAATCCACCAAGACATAGATTTATAATACTAATGGAGGGATATGGATCTAGTGTTCTAGAAAAGGTTGGTGGAGTCACACTCCATCCAGGAATAAAATAACCATGTTTTTAGAACACTCCTCCACAACAATAATACTAACCATAATTCAATCGAGAGATAATGAAAATTATAAAGAAGAGCATAGTATATTTGGACATCAATTATATGATCTTTGGAGATGTTTTATATACCAATGGACTAGTATTTCCTAATGTATGTCCATCAGTTTTGATTTTAATTTATTAATGAATAAATTATTTCAAAAAACCAGACTGTTCAAAAATGTGGCTTAAAATTAACATCAATGTCGGGTCACCTCAATACAAATAATTAAGGTATTGAATTATAAAATTGACAGTTTTTAATGGAATAAACATCTTCAGAAAAACACACTATTTTGAGAGTTGAATTTTGTAGTTTTAAGATATATTATCTATGAAATATAAAATTATATGCCAAAAATATAAGGGATAACACCCAATCTACAACAACAAGAATGTTCTTGAAGCGATGGTGGGAGAGGGAGAGATTATTACGTCATCATAGAAACTCAAGGAGGGAATCACCATGTGGGAGATACATTCAGACATATAAGATTCTTCCAACCAAATGGTTGAGGTAGTTTCATTTTTGAGAAATTGATGATTAACATCCTCCCCATGTAGCTAAGATAAGTTACATATGGGGAATATGTAGATGTAATGTGATTGATGATAGAAATCGGTTGGAGTTTTTAGATGATAAAATCAAATTTTCCATGTAAATCTAGAATATTTAATCACCCACATTGTTAAATTAATCTTCTAGTTGGTAAATACAATTTATTGGGGAGTGGATTCTCTTTAATACACATTGCATGATAATATTCTATTATGTATGGCTTCAAGACAAAAATAATGTCCTAAATACTGAATATATATCTATTCATAGTAGAGATCATTTTATCAGGACGAACTCAAAGGCTTACTTGAAAATTATATTTAATCAATGAATTTAGATCAATTAATGTATCTAAATTTCATTGATAAATGATAAGAAAATTATATGTCTATTTTTAATAAATAATTTGATATATGAGTTTATAATCGTAATAAAATGAGATTCAGAGGGAATAGAAAAGAAGGACATAAGGAATGATTTTCCAATAGATGAATCCCAGTAATTGAAATTTCAATATTTTGGATTTTTATTGAATCTAGCTATAGGAAATCCATTATCACAGGATTAATCCATTATAATAATCTATATAAAATTATCTAGTTTTGATTCACTAAAATTGTGAATGTTTTTTAATTCCAAGGCCACAATATTAGAAGGGTTACATCATATTATTGATGACATCATGAACATATTCTTTTATATGAAACACAGTGCTTAGAAAGAAACTATTCATATAAAAATTTATGTTCTTAATGAAGGTATAAATAAATTTATAGACTAAAAATGAGTATGATGTTTTAGAAATAATTATCTATTTCACAAGATATATTCTATTATCCATATAATAGGATATAACCTTCCATGTGGAATATATATTTATAATATGAAATAAAGTGTCTGTGAAGTAGCCAACACTGGGCCTCTCTGAAAACATATTAACGTTATGATATGTAAATATAAATATGACCTCCTCAATTACAATCCCATTGATAATGTTGACCCTTCAGGTAGTTGAATTGTTCAACCCAAAATAGAAGATGATTTTTCAGCTTATCTCATAATGTGGAACTATTTACAAATTAAAAATTATTTTGTTGACTAATAATATGTTATTAATATCTTTCTAAATGATTATAATTATATAAGATCCCAGATGGGTTTCAGATTTCTATAGGTAATAGATTTGAATGGATCATAATAATATAATTCTCCAAGATTAATAAAATAAAGGAATAGAGGGTGTATCCCTTCCCAACTCCCTAGAAGCATTGAATATACCCATATGGGGTATTATATATAATAAAAAACATGAGATATCATTTCAGATAATATTTAACCTAATTATTGAATTTCCCATGTATTCACAACTTATGTAAGTCATTGGAATTAAATTCACAATACACAATGTCAATAAACGTTCAGATATTATGTTTCAATTAAATATTTCCCAAATTGGTTATTTTTATAAAAATATTAAAAAGTCATCGGATATGAAAATGAAATATTGAATAGTTATTTTTTTGATTAATTAAAATTAGTTTGATTTAAAAAAATAGAACATATTTTATCAAATTTGTTGGTCAAGATCATCGAAATGATTTTTAAATATTACCAACAAGGTCTAATACCCAAAAATGTGTATTTTAGTCTCACTATAAATCATATGTTTAAGAGTAATAATTTTGGAATTATCCAAAAATGAAATAAATAATACCCAAAAATGAATATTCATTGTCTATAATTTTCATTTTGAATGACATCCAAATAATGTTAAATGAATAAATAATTAAATATTTATGGGATGGGAAAATTAAATAATTGACTTTAAGAACTTCTTGTTTAATCTCATATTTAAGTGCAATATAGGATTATCTATTTTTTTCATCATTAAATAAAATAATGGGTATCAAACTATTCAAAAGACCCATGCCATTGTATTTTTAATTGTATAGATTCATATAATAGCATATGACACTGCTTGATAGATATTTCATATGAAGGGTGATTTTCTCTCCATCAATAATGGTAAGAAAGGTCTAACTGACATTTATGGTACATTAGAGGGGATTTAATGACCTAGAGTTTATATACCCTTAAATGAGACATTTTCTCTTTATTTACACTCTCTAAATTCATTTAGTAACATTTAGAAGAATGTTGGGACTAATAATGTTTTTAGCTTCAACATCAAGGCCCATAACATGTATTTTTTGAGTTATTATACTGGTGGAGTAAAAATTCCTCCCACAGTCACTCAATATCATTGTATGTATATCAAAAATTATAACTACTCCATTTAACAGATTTTTAATTAAAATTATGTGCTTAAATAAAAAAATTAAATCATCATTTCTTCTAATAATAGAGTTCTAAACATCATGCATAGTCATAAAACATTCTAGTTTTAGGACCCAACCAATAAGGAATCTAAAAGGAATTGTGGTTTTAATCTCTCTACAAAATATGATGATCATGATAGGATGATGACTTGAATTAAACATGGAGATATTATTTAATGAAATGGGGAACCATGTGTCGTATACATCATTATTAATGATTTTCTTATCTTATTTACTATCCACCATTCTATTGAGACACTTATTTTACAAATTATACTTGACCAAATAAATACAGACCTCTAAAAAGCTATATATGAATAACATATATTCTATTGTGGATATGGTGTGAGTCAAAACACCCAACAAATCATCTAGACCAAGAATTCATTTAATTTATCTATTGAAAATATATGTAATATTAATCCAACTATTATTGATATTCATATCATTCCAAACTTTTTTATGTTTTTCTATTGCAATTGGTTATTAAGTAATAGATTATATGAATTTGTGAACATAGGGAAACATAGGTGTTGCTCATGTCCTCAGGTCTGATTTAATAAGGGTTATTCATTTAATTATGTGTGAAAACCCTTTGTGATATAGTATCTTCAATGCAGTTATTGGTGGCGATCATTTGATAACATGTATTTTCTATTTTTAAAATCCCATATTTGTAGAGTGTATTTGGAATATATGGCCGAATGATTTTGGGTTTATGATTGGTAATGTTCTATCTTATATATTTTTCTATCCTATAATTTTTAGAACCTTGGAAAAACACAAAATTGAATCTTTATTTTATTATGGTTTTGTTTTCTGGGTTAATTTCTTCCTCCTCCCATATGATTTCCATTTACTAATGATCTATTGGGAATTCATATATTTTTCTTCTAGGATTTGGGTGGATGTATCCAACTTCATTTATTCATTGATTTCATTTTCAATTTCCTTGGTATCGACATTTATTATAATATTTACAATAGTGTCAGTAACACCACATAGGGTGCAAAATTGCTTGTGGATCTGATCATATCAACTGAAGATACAAAACTAGTGAAATTTTATGATATTCATTTGATAGAATGGTGCATTATTATTTTTACATATAATAATTATGTATTTCATCCAGTTTATTAGATCAATTGGGGGGGTTTGGACCCCTGAGTAACCTCGTCTTAATTATTCACATAAATTAATAGAGATTCAAGTTAGATAGAGAATTATTCAAATTATTTAAGACGTATTTCAATGTCTATGATCTCTTTATATATTTCTATTATAATTAATTTTTCTTCACTATATTTTATTTTAAATTACTTAGGAATTTATAACACCCAGAATTAATAATATTATAACATTATGTCCCATTGATTGTGTGAATCATATTACCCAAGCATAAAAGAGAAAATAACATTCCAAGACATTACAATATATTCTATTTAGAATAAATTTTGTTTAATCGATAGTATATATTTTATTAAACGTTGATCACATAATGTGTTTCAAAAAACAATGTTTATCTTAAAATACGTAGACCACTTAGTTTATCTTATGTTACCTTCAATAAAAATTTTCTTTAATGCCTTGTTTTAAAAGTTCTACTATGTTTAAAAAAATATTTTTAATAGTGTTATTTAATATGATAGTTATCACCTAGCTATTAGAATGTAATGTATGAAAATTGTTAAATAAATTTTTAATATATATAATTTAATCACTTTAATTGGTTATTTATTTACTATAAATATTAACATGAATCATTTAAATAAAAATTAAATGTTATAGAATAAAATTTATTTTATTAATAGGACTCTTAGTAAGGTTTTTTCAAAAAATATAAAATTAATTTTTACCATTTTTACAAAGATTTTATGAAATGATAAAATTCATTTTTTAAATCAAAATATAAAAATTATATTATGGCTAATTGTTTGTATTTTTATAAGAAGTTTTGTTTTTGAATAATATTAAAAAAAATGGATTTTTAGTTGAAAATTTCATTTTCATTTAAAAAAATAATATTTTTATGTAATAATAATAATTTTTTTCAATGTCATAATAGATAAATAATTATTATATAATTTCAATTTAGGTTATTTTCATCAATTTTAAACTAAATTAATATATAAAAACATTGTAATCTCATAAACATTTTTAATTTTAAAACCCTTTTCTCACCGTGTTTGTGTAACTAATTTTAAATTTAATTATGAAAATTTTTTGGTTTTAATATGGAATAATAGATTAAATATTTATAATCATTAAATTTATATTTTTTAAGTATGAAAACCATTTTTTGTACAAAATTGTTAGTGAATATTATTAAAATTAATTACAGGGATAATGGTAAAAATTATTAATTGGTGGTAAATCATAGAATATTAAATTTAAATTATCCTAAAATCAATTCCAAATCCATATTTATAGACATATTCCAACAAATAACTCACTAGGTTTGACTTATTTGTGTTATTGGGATACTATTCCAGGAAAATGACCTATAAAATAAGTTATGTTAGGAAAAAGTCAAAAATGGAACTAATCAGGCCTTTAATATTTATAATCCACTATAATATGAAAAAATTCATATAATTAGTTATACAAATTATTTTTAAATTTTAATTATTATATTTCATCATGATAATTTATTTTTGTATTTTATAGATTGAATCATTTTATTAAATTTTTAATAAATGCAAACACATGATGTATTTAGATAATAATTAACTATAATAAATGATACTAAAAATATTTAACATGAAGTAAATTTAAAAAATTAATATCTAAAAATATTTTTTATAAGAATATATCATGTTATATAAGTATTAAATTAATATATTAAAATTCGTTCATTTTGTTTTTATTTTTTATATTCATAATAAATAACTAATGTAAAAATTTACTTTAATGTTTTTTTATAATAAATTATTTCTTATTAAATGATTTCGAAATAATAAAAATACTATATTCATCCAATTTATTTTTATATGTTAATAAATAAAATATATGTTCTATTAATGTAGACATTTATATTTTATATTGAAAACATTATACTGAAATTGTAAAAACTTTGTTAATGGGGGTACAATCAATAATGTGTTATTGCGTGTCAATGGGTCTTCTATAAAAAAGACCACAACTTATAGTTTTTTATTTTATAATATTTTGGAATTTTATATAATTATTTAAATTAGCAGTTATAAATCATCTAATAATTCTCAATTTAATATTCTCTTATTTAACAGATTACTTAGGTAAGAAATTATTTTGGAAAAATGAAAAACAACATGTTAAAAGTGGGGAATCATAGATGTTAAGGTTAAATTTTATAAAAAAAGAACAATTTTTTTAATTTAGAATGTTTTAAGTGACTAAATACACTATACCATTAATTATTATCCATTTTTTGTTCACATGAGTTAATAGTGTCCTCCGAAAATCAAATACTTTTGTTTATATAAAATAATGACTTGTCATTAATAAAAGGGAACTAACTCTCCCTGCTTTTTCACACCCCTAAATCCAATTTTTTCATCCAATCCCAGGAAATATAAATTTAAAAAAATCCATCCCCTCAACCTATAAGCTTCGGTTTTTTCATAAATCAATCCATTGAAAAGTTTAGTGAAAAAAAGGCGGATACCAAAATAAGAGGTAATGTTCTTCAAAAGTATTTTTATTTAATTTTCTTCTCCACATACTTCAATTACTATTATACTATGATTATATAATAACCTATGTATAATAAATATAATAATATTTTATTATTTAAATATTAAAACATAAAAAATTATGCACTCCCAACTTATGGGTTATGAAATCATCGATCCTTGGTATGGTAGACTATCGGATCGCGAATCAATGTAGTTTGTTTTTCTATAACCACCTTTAATGGATGTGAATTTTTGTTATGTTTGGTTTATATATTATATACAGTATTTTTGTGATGTAATTATTCTGATATTACTATTATATAACAAATACATTCATGAGTTCCATTTTTGTTGAATATGATAAGGTCACTCATGTGTATGGAGGATAACTACCTCATGAAGCGATGTGATTCATTCGAGCATTACAAGGTACGTATTAAAAATGGTTTTAATAAAGATATGTGGTATATATTAAATAATAATGATAATAAAATTATTATATTAATATATATCTTTTTATACTATTTATTTCAATAAGATAAAAAATGGAAACAATGTTTATGCATACTTACAAACTACCCTCTCTAAGAATTGTGTATTTCATTTTCTGTCAAAAAAATTTATGTATTTCAATGAATAAATGTATAATTAAATTTTATGATATTTAATCATGCTTAAAATTATATATATTATTAAAAAATTAATTAAATATGAGGATTATAAATTAACTTGTTAAACAATAGATGAAAAACAAGGTATTTAACACCAGAAGCAATGAAAATAATGAAATACTATTATTAAACTACTGATAAGATATCATGAAATAATCATATATGTCTATATAATTATTAAAATGGTTTGGGTATAAGTTAACAACTTACATGAAAACATTATACCATTGTTTCAATATCAATCAATCACAAATAAGAAGCATCTAAGGGTTTTGTATAAATTTACATTCTATAGAGACATATTTTATATTATGGATCAATACACTTTTTTGGTGTATATAATACCCCTTTGACATTTAATATCTTTAATAATTAACTCTTCATAGTAATTTAAGATTCACATTAAATTATCTCATCCAAGGGGCATCACATAAAATTTACAATGTGGTAATAGATATAGTACAATTAGAATTCCTTTGGTGATTCTTAAATTTCTCATGAAATAATCAATACTATTAATATTTCATTTGAAGTTTAATTTAACATAAATATCCATATTATTTGAGGAATTATTTTATTATCTAAGAAATCAGATTCCATTTATTCATGTGGTTTGTTCTTTGAATCATATATGATTATTGGTGAAAAATTGATAAATCTATATCCTTTACTCAATATAGATATTACATTGGACACATTAATTATGAGTATAAATGATTTTCAATATATTTTTATTTTTTTTGGAAAATATAGTAAAAATGTTTTTGATAAGTTTATATAATCTCCTCAATGGATTACTTGTTTCATTCGAAGAATTAGTTCGCAAAATTATATGGGATTCTATCCCTATCCATAAACTCTCTTTAGAATAGATGTTGAGAGTATCTAACTTTTGGGTATTTTGTGATAGTTCATAAATACAAAATTATGCATTCCATTATTATTATTGTTCCATTTGATAATTTAATTTTTTATAATATCTGTGGTCAAGATCATGTGATTATTGATATGGAATTATTTGATCGGCTTTTATTCCTACCATATTATACTCAAGTTATAGAATAATTGGCATTAGATTTAGCTATTCACATTTCCATACTGATTATGACTGAAGTAGTAAATTAGATATAATTAATTATATATTATTTAACATTAAAATTTTATTATTCTTATTTATTCAAGATAGCTTATATTTTATATAAACCTTATAGAGAATTTAATCTCACCCTTATTTTGTTTCTTTTCCACATGATATGAATAATATATATCTTTGAATTATTTTAAAATGTTTAAATATATATACTATTGTTATGTATTATGTTTTATGTTCTTTTAATAGTCATAAATGGGTATCATGTATGTATATGGTTATCAAAAAATACCAAAAAACAATTCATTTGTGATTTTATTCCTTGTATTTATTCTAATGTAATAAGCTAATGTACCAGCTTCGATCTACTAGGGTCAAGGTTCTTATTATTGTTATCATATAAATATTATTTGAAATTATGGAAAACTAGATGTAGGAAAAAATATATTAGGAAACAAAACTCTATGATATAATTTGAGGTTAACTATATCATAACATCCTAATTTTTTAGTAAGGGATATATTATGTTTTTATGGAAATAAATCCTTATCTGAATACTAGATGTTATTTTCATTCATGTAAATATGTATCTAGGGGTAATAACTAAAAAAATAAAGGATTGGGCTTGACTTGAGTGTAACTAGGTACACAAAAATGGTCCTTACAATGAACTCATTTTGAACATCTAAGAAGATATAAACAGGGTAATTGAATGATTTTTGTAAATTCCATTATAATGGATTTAAAATGAGATATCCCCATAGAAACTATTTTATAAATATCTAATTATCTGTATATAAATTATTTAATTTTTTTACAATTTCATTGGTTTTAATATTAAACATTAGGTTTAATCATTACATGATATAATCTATTGTAAGTCATCTTTTGAAAAAGGCACCTGGTTGAAGGAATGATTGAAAATTAAAATTTTTATTATTCAAACACTTTTGAGGAAAAAGTGAGAAACCAGACTTCACGACATAAACAACATATCACCATGGAACAAAGGTTTTAATCTAAACAACACCACGCCATCATAGAAGAGCTCCAACCCAGCATCAGAGACGATAAAAAAGCTTCCGCCTAATCCACGCTGCCGGCAAGCTGCCCCGTGCATGAATGCACGGGCCTGGTACCGATGGCAAAGCCATACCCTCTCAAACATTCAAATCCAATGCAAAAACCAGGAGAAACTCATTGCTCAAAACCCCATCTGGAACAACCCCTTGTGAGACAGATGCATCAACCCAAAAACTTGAACCAATAGATACCCAAAATTTCACAATGCCAAATTTCCATTTCAATGATTCAACACATTCATCCAGCCACTCCACCGTTTCCAAGAATTCAAGAAAATGTCAAAAACACCATGATATGACCTACAATTGATTTTCCCACCTCAAAAGAACAATCATGGATCCAAATTGTTGTAGGCCAAACATCCCACAACAATTCCAGGTCCTGCTATCCTTTATCACCCCGCAGAACAACTCAATAGACAAGAATTTCAAGACCCAAACCATTCGAAATTGACCTCGAGCGGAAAATCCAGAGATATCAGCCAACCCAAAAGTCATAATCAATCACGAGCAAAAATTCCACAGTAGAACCCGATCCAAAAGGCATAGCATTCCAACCAAAGCGAACAACCAAATCTTTACCCCACAACCGTAATAAACAAAAAAATACAGAAACCCCACCAAATAGACACATCCCAAATCAAACGAAGGCACATAATAAGAACCATGAAGCGATACCAAATCATCTGCAACCCGAACACCATAGAACGCCAGAAAATGACCCCATCACAAACTAGATCCCATGTATCGTCGCCGCCATCCAAGACATCCTCAGAGACCACAACCGACTACCTAACGAACCCACATGAGACAATGTTTCAACTCACAGTCACGAAAACAAGAACATGGCAACGGAACCAGCTTCGTGCTTCCAGGAGAATCCCTATCCAAAAGATGGAGTTAGGCGGGAGCAGGCCAACACTGAAGAGAAAGGCCGTGCCGGCTGAGTCGAAGAGGTCTCTGATGCCTCTGTGGAAGAGAAATCGCAGCCACAGTCATGCCTAGGGAATGTTGAAGAAGATAGCCGAGCCCAACCGATTCCGATGGAGGCGGCGGTGGAGCAAAACCCTAGCGGCATCACCCCTTACGGGCTCATCCCTCCACCATGAAGGGTGGAAGGAATGATAACATCAACAATTAATGGGTTATAATGAGTAAAAATGAAAATATTTATTATTGTTTTAATTAAATCTTATGAACGTAAATAGTCTTTTAAACATTATCATTATATTAGGACATATTATCCTGTGATAAAAATAAATATAATGAATTCTCTTTGTATTGTGGATTCAACAAAATGAAAGAGAAGAAGATGATAAAAAATTAAAAAGCTAATAAGATAAGTAAATATTTTCCAACATGTTATATGTAATAGAGGAAGAACCTTGGTATGCACTTAAACTGGAATAGAGGTTGATTCATGTATGGAGAAATATTAAACAATTATCATGATTTCAAATAATAAAATATGTTTCTACTTATCAATGCTTCAATTCTAAGGAAATGTGGTGCAATGAAAATGAATGACCCAATATTCAAAGGAATATACCTTAATAGATTCTTATAGATCATGATAAATCTTATTCAATTACAATATATGGAATGGAATGGTTATTATACTCATGTTTGTAAACAATAATTAAGTAATTTTAGTGTTTATGAAATGATTTCCTGGTTACAATAAGTATGAAACACATAATGATTGTACTATAGAACTATTTTATTAGGTATTTGAGAATATATGTTTATTTATATTGATGAAAAAGAAAAATGATTCAGTGGAAATTTGATCATCATGGAAATTAAATGATCGAGAGAATTATACCCCATAAATGTTTCATGATATTGAGATAAAAAATTTGTGATAAAGAGATGATTGATAAAGATAAAATAAATTCTATATTACAAAAATCCATAGAATAGATTAATGATTTATTAAAAAAATGGGTTATGATATCATTGATAGTGACTCCAATTTTTTTGGACTTATGGTATATATCCAATAACATATGATTCACATATGGAATACGGATTAATTAATTGTTTTACTAAGGCTTTTTAATAGTTAGGGTTATTACCATACGTGATGAAGGAATTCACATTCTTTCTTTGATATTATTAGGAGACACTTCATGTTGTTTGTGAGATTAATGATATCTTCATTTTGAAACATCAGTGACCATATATTAAAAGATATGGACCATAATATTTTTGAATTGTCATATTGATAACCATTTATGAAATTTTTATGATGAACTTCACATGAGGTTTTATATATTAATTTATTAAATCACTCTATGATGTGAACTCTGCAATGAAATGAAGTAGAAATAGATCAAGGAACAACTAAATGATTAGATTATATATCCTCTTATACAAGTTCACCCACATTCGGTAAACTAATCATTGATTAAAATATGATGAATCATTCAAATATGATGAACCATATGGTCATTTAAATCTTCATATTTTTATGGTTTTGAGGGCCTTAACAATCCATTAATCATTCACCTTTTTGTTCATTAACCTCACTAACCCTATGAAAATATAGTTTCATTTCATCCATGTTTACATATTTATTAAACACCTTTCTTCCCCTATTTTAAAATCATATTATGTGATTATAACATTTGAATTTTTTACATCACATTTTCTTTTATGAAGAGGGTTTTTTTATTAACACTTTTATGATTTTGGAATTTAAACAATGGTATTTACAAATATGAAACCGTTAACAACTGTGATCGAGTTTCAATGGTGAGGAAAAAACTTATGTAAGGTGTAGATAATGTTACAAAAAAATTTATAAAATAATAACATCTCATTCAATATTATATGTTAAATGAAAACCTATATAATATGATAATACAACACCCGGTAACATTAAAATACATTTATTTCATAATAAAATTAATATTTTCAATAGAATATATTACATGAAACCATAAAATTGTGATGTCTTATTTGTGATACAATGTTTATAATTTATACATGGAACACCAATTTTATCTTCCATTGCACTCAATACCAAGTTAATTTGATGGCATTCATAACAAGTGATATAGTGTTTCAACGGACACCAATATACTATGAATATTATTTTTTAAAATCATAGTTATCACCAATATTTTGGAATTTTAGGTATGAATTGTTTTAAATAACTTAATAAAATATATATTTTACACTAATATATTGGTTATCTATTGACTATAAATAATAATTAAAATCATTTAAATGAAAAATATTTCTTTTTAGGGAAATTTTGTATTCATAAAAAATATATATGTCACGTTTGGTGCACATAATTTAAAATTTATATTTACTAATTTTATGAAATTTATATAAAACATGTAGAAATTATTTTTTAAAATAGAAAAAATAGTTTAGGTATAATTTTTTTAATTTTTTGATAAAGTTTTTTTGAAAGAATAGTGAATGATATTGAATTCTAATTCAAAACATCATTTTAATCTAAATAATTTACAATGAAAAATTTTATTATTAAATAATTATAAAGTAAAAATATTTCAATTTTATGTATTACAATCGAGGTAAGGTATTTTGAATAAAATTAATAATAAATTTAATTATAGTCATTTTAAAATTTTGAACATTTTTTCTTTTAAAACCAACTTGTTCTCCATGTTTTGTGGATTAATTCTAATATAAATTTAACTACAGGGAAAAAAATATAATAATGTTTTGAAACATTGGGTATCGCCCCTAAACACATGGTAATATGATATACCAACGGTTTCATGAACTACGGGCTATTTTCACGACTCGTCCTAGTGGGGCCCGCGCCGTGACTCCCTAAGCCCTCCTCTAATAGGCCAGTGGATGTTGAATAGCACCGAGTAGGCATATTACTAACATGGGAGGCATTGCTTATGTACCTATACTCACGCACACACCTCTAAGCCCAAAAATGCTGAAATGTAAAAACCACTAAGGAAAAAGAATGCATGCATACGACTAAACCCAACCAACACCGTACGACGAAAGGCAGAGTACTGTAAATGTAATGTGGGCCAAAAATACAAGCCCACCAATAATCAAACAGACAAGAGTCTGAAAATTGCAATGTCCTACCTGTAAGCACAAAAGGTACTGGGACTGCTGCTCATAGTTGTAGGAACGCCTCAGCCTGTAGGGAACTCAGAAAGCTCGGTGCTGTCCTGGTATGCCCTGGACTCTGTCAAAAGGATGCTTGTCTACACAAGATACTAGACATGCGGGTAAAGCCCGTGCAGGGATGAGTATAACAATACTCAGTAGAGGACCTTGAAAACCACAAAGAAGTACATAAAGTAAAGGTACAGTCAGTTATGCATATTATATGTCTACGGAACATATAGAACAATCCAGATGTACTCAAAACCCAGACACGTGGTCTAGAGACAAGTCACACAACCACATACCCCCGTAAGGGATTCTGTTCGAAGATTCTGTGATACACTCGTTCAAGGAGAATACACTCCCCGAGTCTTATAGCTCTGATGAAGTCTGTTCGAGAAGTGATGTTCGTCAAGAACCATCACTAGATGTAGCTACACTCATTACTAAAGACACTCTCTTGAGTATGGAAGTTAAGATAGATAGAATCACTCATTACGAGATACACACTCATGAGTGGGAAAGATCACGATACACAGATGAGGATCACCACCAGGGCCATGGAGGATACCGCAACTCATCCGGATTCTCCAGTTAGATGATACACACACCAGGTAGAGGATCAATGCCCTATAGAGTTGGTCACGTCAATGCCAGACTCTACCTTTCTTCAAGAATGGATGGAGGATCTCGATCCTAGCCTCTCGGATGGATGCCTGACTCTATCACAGAAACTCCTGCTGAAGGGATCATAATCCTACGTGAGGGAATGATGCATGACCTTTAGGGGAACAAGAAGAAGGGGAACTAACCCAAATGAAATATTTCCATGGCATAGTGAACAAGAGGACCAAGCCGTCTTCCAAAAACTACACGGTGTGTAGAAATTATACACGTCATGTTGTCTGACCCCCAGTACTGCCCATGTACAACGGCCCGTGTCGTGAGGCGAGTCGTGTAGGAAACAATATGTACACGGCATGTAGTAAGGTGTACATGCCATGTTTGGGTAACTGGGGTTGGCTCCGAGTACTCTGGCCATGTGCCCGTACACGGTCATCAAACCGTGTACACCAACCCTTGTAATCTGCACATGGGGTGACCCGTGTTACGGGCCTCGCCTTCCCATGTGATGGAGTACACGGTCATGTACCCCATCCCGTGTTCGCGTATCTGCGAGATACATGCTGAGATCTGTGTAGCCACTTCTATCGTGTCGTCACATCCCATGTTATTCCTCTCTGACCATGAAACCCTAGCTGCTACCGCCAGCACTACATGGCATGTTCTTTGTAAGTACACGCCATGTGTTCTAGAAATTTCCTGAAACAGTGCTCTTCACCAGTGCGCCTCCCGTGCTAGTTTGATCATCAATCGAACCGTCTGATCACCATCAAACCATTAGGTTTAGGTCTCCCGGATGCCACGAAGCTTCTCCAGATGTTTTTGGACATCCGATCGGCCCTGAAAACATGTCTTGATCTTCCCTCGCGAAGAACGCTCGAAGAATGCCTTTTACCGATCCAGTCTGATTCGTCATCCTCCATCATCATCGTACCTCTACAAGGTTGTTGTGGTGCCGAACCCTCAAATTGGTATCGTTGCATCAGGGAACAGATTCACAATGATACTTTGTTCATCACCCCATGAAGAATGTGAAGAACGCACGAGAAAATAATGGGGGAAATAAATCCAATAACAAAAATTGAGGAATGAACCTCCACTATCGTTCATCATGGCGTTGATCCACTCCTGTTAATAGGTTTAAACAGAGAAAGAATCAAAAACAACATGAGTCATGGATCAATTCCCCATAATCATCCCAAAGAAATCCCTCTCGCAAGAATGCATGAATCCGCAGATCAACTTGTTCTTGGTCGATCTGCGTTCGTGGTTTAAACTCAAAAACGGGGAAAAGGAATTGAAATAACAACCCATACCTTTCGAAAAGATCAATCATTGATGAAGGAACTGTGCTACCGTTGTCTTCATGATCCTTGAACGTTGGCACATCGATTCTAGACTTCGATCCATCATGGTTCGCCACCGAGGGTTTGCCCCAACGCGTTGTTGATTCGGTAGAGGTTCTTCTCAAACGTCGCCAACGATCAACAATTTCTTAACCAATTAAAAAGGTAAACATGTTGTCATTAAATTACGCGGAATCATTAATGACATTGACTCTCCATTTTGAATCTATTGTGATGCACCATTTAATTTAGGAAACAGCTGCGCAGTTACCGTGCTACAACAGATGTTTCCTTAAATGAAAAAAAATAAAATTGTTAATTTATTTTATATTATTTTACATAAAACGTCCGTAAATTAACTTTTTCCATCGAACCATGCCAGTTGAGGTTAGCCACATTGAATGTTAAAGTCGTTGTCTTGGACGCAACGGTTTGCTCAGATTTTTAATACAGGCATCCGTTTAGAAACCGCCACAACCGTGCACAAGCACCGACTCAATTAACTTTAAAAATTTCAAACCACCTTTTCAGGCTCACTAGACCTCCGAATTATTTTCCAACATCACACCCGGTCTCGAAATAATTCCATATAATATTTAAAAATAATAATCGGAAAATCCGAAACATTACATTCTCCCCACTATGGAGCTTTACGTCCCCGGAAATCTAAAATAATGGCTACTCAAAAAGATGAGGGTACTGGGAAATGATCTGGGCCTCCCGCTCCCACATGCTCTCTTGATGATTCCCATGTTGCCACTGGACGCGCACCAAGGGAATCGATCGCCCACGAAGTATCCTCTCCTTCTGATCCTCCATCTTTACCAGGTAATCTGCAACTGTCACTCCATCCTCGATGTCCAGCTCACCCCAGTCGATGACGTGTGATGGGTCATGCACATACCTCCTCAGCTGCGACACATGAAAGAAATCATGTACCCGATGCAACTGTGGCCGTAGAGCTAGGCGGTATGCCATATCGCCAACTCTGCATAGAATCTGGAATGTTCCAATGAACCTCGGAGATAGCTTTCCACCTCAGCAAAATCTATGCAACCCTCATTGAGGTGAGACCCGAAAAAAGATGTGGTCTCCCTCTTCAAACTCCAGAGGTCTCCATTGCATGTCAGTATAAGACTTCTACCAGCTTTTTGCAGTCTTCATTTGCTCTCAGATGACCTGAACTTTCTCTATGGTAGCTCGCACTAACTCTGGACCCAAGAGTGCTGACTCTCCGGGGTCGGTCCAGTGAAGTGGTGACCGGCAGGGTCTCCCGTACAAAGCCTCGAACTATGCCATACCAATGGTGGAGTGGTAGATATTGTTGTATGCAAAATCAACTAGTGGTAGGTGGTCCTCCCAACTATGATCGAAGACCATGATACAGGCTTGAAACATGTCCTCTAGAACCCGAATGCTCCACTCCGTCTGACCATCCGTCTGGGGATGAAACATTGTGCTCAAGCATAGCTGAGTCCCAAAAGCCTCCTGCAATCCCTTCCATAACTGGGATGTGAAGCAGGCTTCTTCATACGAGACTATATTCTAGGGGACTCCATGAATCCGAACTATCTCTTACATTTTGAGACGTCCCAGGCACTCTATGGAACTCTACTCTCTGATAGCTAAGAAGTGGGAGGACATGGTGAGTCGTTCAACTATCACCCAGATGGAATCACGCCCCTTGGACGTCCATGGGAAGCATGTCACTAAGTACATCGATATTCCATACCACTTCCACTCTGGGAATTTTAGGGGGTGAGCTAATCCCACTGGAACCTGGTGCTCAGCCTTCACCCACTGGCATGTCAGGCATCGAGAAACGAACTCTGCTACTGCCTACTTCATGCCTGACCACCAGAACTGTCTTCGGAGATCCTGGTAGATCATTTCCACTCTGGGATGCAATTATAATGGTCATGTATTAATCTCCCTCAGGACCTCCTGAATCCAGAACTAAAACATTGAGAGCTTCCAATAAATTCGGTGCTCCTAAAGTATGTCCAGAACCATCCGTAGGTGTCTCGCATGACACTCCTCTGATGCCGAGTGCACAAGGATGTCATCGATGAAGACCACTATAAACAGGTCCTTGTACAACAAGAAGATTCAGTTCATCAGTCCCATGAACACTTCGGGGGCATTCGTCTCACCGAAATGCATCACCAAGTACTCATAGTGACAGTAGTGGCATCTGAATGCTGTCTTCGGTATATCCTCCTCTCGCACTCATAGCTGGTGATAGCCTGCTCGAAGGTTAACCTTCGAGAACCACTGTGCCCCACTTAGCTGATCGAAGAGGTCTTCTATTCTCGACAGTGGATACTTGTTCTTCACTGTCGCCTGGTTCAGGTTCCGGTAATCCACGCACAGTCTCAAACCCCCGTCATCCTTCTTGCAAAATAGCAACAGGGCCACCTAGGGTGAAACACTGGATCTCACAAAACCCTTGCTCTGAAATAATCCAACTGCACCCTCAGCTCGCAAAGCTCTGCGGGATCCATCATATACGATTTCAAGGAAATCAGTGTCGTCCCAGGGTGTAAGTCGTTGCAGATGTCAATTTCCCGATGGGGAGGTACTCCTGGAACATCTTAGGGAAAGATGTCCTCATACTCTGCCACCAATGATGTGAACTATGAGCTCACAACATCTACTGCTCCGAGGGTAAGTCTAGCCAACTCATGAGGGATCAAATACACCCTCCTAAACTTTAGACCATTTTGTGCTACCTGGGTCTCCTTTTCTCTAACAAAGGAAAACCTCGTTCCATCACGACGGACACACCACACCCTTCTTCTAAAACATTGAATTTGGGCTTGGACCGAAGATAATAAATACATACTGAGAATGATGTCGTAAGGCCTCGACGCTACCACCAAAAGGTTCCAACTGAAACTGTCGCCTCCAAGGGTAAGATCACACTGTCTGCAAAGGTGTGTGATTGTCGAGTCTCATCCCGTAGGTGTCTCCAAGAGTAAGGATCAAGTCAGCGGTTCTACCGGAATCTCGAGGTTTTGTACAAGGCATGTGGATATAAGGGAATGACTGGAACCTGTGTCTATGAGTATGGAAGCTATAGTAGAAAAGACACAGATCATACCTCAAATCATCACTGGAGCCCCTGGGTCGTATGCCTCGACTACATGCAGTTGTCCTCTCCCCTGTCCCCCCAGCTCCCTTAGCCTGGTGTGGACCTCTTAGGGGTGCTGGTGGAAGTATGTTGATGCGTCTGCCACCACCTACAGCTCTCCTGGATCCTCCACCACATCCGTCGCCCAGCGGGTCTTCCTGCTATGTCCTCTGCCTCTTCCTTGGTGGTCCATCCACCACTTCCCTATCAGCAGCTCAATGGGTTGGGAAATCTCTAGCGATAAGTCCCTCACCGTCTCATGTGTAGCACCACTTCTCCCTAGGCTGACTAGATCCATCCTGAGAGCCATGGCCTATCAATCCCCTATCCTAGGTCCTCCTATGACATTTCCCAAATCCAGATCCCTGTGCCTGACGCCGGATCCCTGCTGTCGGTGTCTCCACACCTGTCTACATGCTGCTTACTACCAGCGGCTGTCTCTGCTCTGCCAAGAAACTATTGATCCCCAAAGCCCGCTCGAGTACTCCAGCATAAGTGGAAATGCAGATAGGGACGACATTAGTTCGGATGTCACACCATAGACCTCATTCAAAGGTCTGATCTCTGATGTAATGATCTCTGACAATATTCATCGAGTACCTGGAGAGGTTGGTGAACCTCGATGATTAGTTAGATGTAGTCATACTACCCTGCTGGAGCTGAAGAAGCTACTGGATGCGTGTAGCTCTCAATGTAACCAAAGAGAACTACTCCCAGTAGAGTCATTCAAACTCCGTCCATGAAACAGTATCCTCTTAATGAGTAAGTGTGGTCAGACTCCTCATCGTCCGGCCGAACCCAGAAGAAGGGTCACTCCTAGGATCGCCATCTGGTCTGCTGGTGTCCTCAATAGATGGAAAACTCTGGTCAACGCCTCAAGCCAGTCCTCGGCCGCATGAGGGTTGGGCATACCTCGGAACCTAAGGGGTCTCTGTCTCTGGAACTCATTGAGCGCGTTAAGCCTGCGCTCCTCACCGTTTGGCACTGCAGGTACCATTAGCTGCTCCTCTGGTGGTGGCATAGCAGGTGCACCACCTGGTGGCAATGCCTGTGGATCTGGTCCCTGTATCGAAGCCTCATCACTGAGGGGGTCATCCTCATGATCGTTCTGCTGAACCCTAGTGGGTATTCATCGTAGAGGTATCCTATAATGAAACATGATCTATCATGGTCAATGAGTATATCTGGATAGCTGACATAAAGGACATGAAAAACACAATCCATTCTTATATGAAACATG
Organism: Viscum album; assembly: GCA_963277665.1. NCBI lineage: Eukaryota > Viridiplantae > Streptophyta > Magnoliopsida > Santalales > Viscaceae > Viscum > Viscum album. The sequence continues at coordinate 704,970,879 of OY728157.1, read as the reverse complement.
TACCTTTTATTTCCCCACAACAATTGTTTTCGTGAACCATGTCGAAATGCAGGTTACCTGAGTCCTGGTGTATAGATATGTCGTCCCCCGCACCAACACTGTGGCCCCTTGCCTAAAACAAGAACCCGAAACACTAAACATTGTTTCCCCAATCCAAACTCGCAGAATATATGTACTAAGGTAGAACCGATCACCTCTAATATCACTCTTTCAGGATACATCCCAGTGGGGCCCACGGTGTGACTCCCCAAGCCCACCTTCAATAGGCTAGGGGCTGGTGACTACCACCGAGAATGCATATTACTATCATGTTAGGCATTGCCTATGTACCTGTACACACGCACACACATCTAATCCCACAAATGGTGAAATGTAATAACCACTAAGGAAAAAAGATTCATCCATATGACTAAACCCAACCAACAGAGTACGATGAAGGGTAGAGTACTGTAAAAGTAAAATGGGACAAAAATACAAGACCACCAAAAACCAAACAAACAAGAGTCTGAAATCTGCAAAGTCCAACCTGTAAGCTCAAAAGGTACTGGGACTTCTGCTCATAGCCATAGGAATGCCTCGTCCTATAGTTAACTCAGAAATCTCGGTCCTCTCCTGGTCCTCCCTGGTCTCTATCAAATGGCTGCTCGTCTACACAAGACACCAGACATGTGGGCAAAGACTGTGCAAGCATGAGTATAACAATACTCAGTAGAGTACCCCAAAAAACCCAAAGCAGTATACAAAGTAAAGGTAAAATAAGCTATGTAGAGTATACGTCTACGGAAAATATAGAACAAACCAGATATACTCAAAACCCAGAACCGTGGTTTAGGGACAAGTCACACAACTGCATACCCCTGTAAGGGATTCTGTTTGAAGATTCTGTGATGCACTCGTTCTGAGAGAACACACTCCATGAGTGTTGTAGCTCTGATGACATCTGTTCGAGAAGCTCTTTTTTTCGGGAATTGTAATGAGAAGTAGATTCACTCATTACAGGAGACACCCTCATGAGTGGGTAAGTTACGATAGATATAAGAACTCATTCCGGGAGACACACTCTTGAGTGGGAAAGATCACGATACGCAGATGAGGATCACTGCCAGGGCCATGGAGGATACCGCGACTCATTCGGATTCACCATCCACGTTATACACTAGCTAGGTAGAGGATCAACGCCCTTTAAAGTTGGTCACATCGATGCCTGACTCTACCTAGGGTCAGGAATGGATAGAGGATCTCGATCCGGGCCACTCGGATGGTTGCCTAACTCTATCACAGAAAGTCCTACGGAAGGGATCATAATCCTACATGAGGGAATGATGCCTGACCTTCAGGGGAACAAGAAGAAGGGGAACTACCGTAAATGAAATATTTCCAAGGTATGGTGAACAAGAGGACGATGCGGTCTTCCAAAAAGTACACAACATGTATAAATTATACACGCCGTGTTGTCTTACCCCGGGTACTGCCCATGTACAACGACCCATGTCATGAGACTGGTCATATATGAAAAACTATGTACACAGCGTGTAGAATGGTGTACACACCGTGTCTCGGTAACTGGGGTTGGCTCCATGTAATCTTGCCATGTGCACGTACATGGTCATCCATCTGTGTACACTAACCCATGTAATCCACACACGAGGGGACCCATGTAACTGGCCTCGCCTGGCCGTGTGATGGAGTACACGGTCATGTACTCCATCCCGTGTCCGCGTATCCGTGAGATACATGCCGAGATCTTCATAGCCACTTCTGTTGCGCTGTACACGCCATGCCGCCTGAAGCCTTGTAGCTCATCCCGTGTCCGTGTACTACCCAAAGTACACATAGAGTTTCGGGGGATGTCCGACATGCCATGTCACCGGGGCCACACACCATGTTATTCCTCTCTGACCCCGAAACCCTATCATCCGCCGCCAGCACTACATAGCGTGCTCTTCGAATGTACACACCGTGTGTTTTGGAAATTTCCAGAAACGGCGCTCTTCAACGGTGTGCCTCCCATGCTGCTCCGATCATCAATCCATCCATCCAATGGCCATAAAACCATCAGGTTTTGGTCGCCCTGATGCCACGAAGCTTCTCCCGATGTTTTCGGACCTCCGATTGGCCCCAAAAACATGTCTTGATCTTCCCGTGCGAAGAACGCTCAAAGAGAACCATTTACCGATATGGTCTGATTCATCATCTGCCATCATCTCCGCACCTCTACATGGTCATTGCGGTGATGAACCCTCGATTTGGGATCATTGTGTCGTGGAACAGAAGTGCAACAATCCATTGTTTGTCGCCCCGTGAAGAACACAAAGAACGCGTTAGAAAAGAATGGGGGAAAGAAATCCAATAACAAAAATTGAGGAAGGAACCTCCGCTATCGTTCTTCATGATGATTATCTCCTCTCGTTAATAGGTTTAAATGGAGAAAGAATCAACCACAATTTGAGGCATGGATCAATTCCCCATAATCATCCTAAAGAAATCCCCCCGCAAGAACACACGAATCCGCTGATCAGCTTGTTCATGGTAGATACACATTCATGTGTTAAACTCAAAAACATGGAAAAAGAATTGAAATAAGGAACCCTACATTTCTAAAGGTTCGATCTTTGACAAAGGCGTCACACTGCTATTATCTTCGCGGTCATTCAACATTGGCACAACGATTGTCGACTTCGATCCGTCTTCATTCATCGTCGAGGGTTTGGTCCAGCACGTCGTGGATTTGGTAGAGGTTCCTCTCAAACGTCGCCAGAGATCAACAATTTCTTAACCCATTAAAAAGGGAAACACGTTGTCATTTATTTACATGAAAGCATTAATGATGCTGACTCGCCATTTTGAAGCTATTATGACACACTATTTAATTTAGGAAATAGCTGCGTCGTTGCCGCACTGCAGCGGATGTTTCCTTAAATGAAATAAAATAATATTGTAAATTTAATATATTTTATTTTACTTAAATGTCCAAAAATTAACTTTTTCCCTCAACCCGAACCGGTCAATGTTAGATTCATTCATAGGTAATGTTGTTTTCCTTGATGCAATGATGTGGTCATATTTTTAATCCGGGCATCCGTTTGGAAACTGCCACAACCACGCAAAAGCACCGACTCACTTAACTTTAAACAGTTTAAACCACCATTCCGGGATCACTGGACCTCAGAATGATGCGCCGTCTTCGCACCCAGTCTATAAATAATTCCATATAATATTTAAAAATAATAAACAGAAAATTAGAGACATTACAACTATTGAGGATTCTCTATAGACCAATAACAACAATTTTTAGCAAATTGTTGCTATAAATCATTAAAATTATGGTATACCAATCTATTTTATTAAAAATTGTGTATAAAGCAATTCCCATAGTTTTGAGAACTATTCTTATAGTTTTATTGCATAATATAACAAGAACCTATACCCATTGTTCTCCAGATCGTGAATATAGACCCTGTTAACTTTTCACATCCGCCCTGTAGCCCCTTGATAGCCCCCTTATCTCCCCCTTCCCAAAACCTTCCATACACCTTATTTCCCCGATCATATCCCCACTGGAATATGTTATAAAAACGTTATGAAAAAAATCATATAAGAAAAGTAATGTGTGAATGATGAATTATCACACAGTATTACTAAGACTTTCATTTTATAGGAATCAGATGGACAACAACAAAGAATACGAGTATCGTATCGAGTTATTTTGGTGAAGATGAAGTTTTAGAGAAGAGTTCCTTTGAAACATCTATGTATAGTAGGATAATGTTCCATGGAATAATATTACATGTGAATTATCCTTATCCAAATACATTTCTTGTGATTGGTGGAAAAAAAAATAAATAAAGAAGAAAAGGGAGGACAGAAAATGTATAGATTATTTTTGAATCAGCTAGATTTGTAGAATCAGGTTATCATAAATGGAAAAGGACACGTAAAAATAACCATGTGTTAGAAAATTATCAAATCAATATATAGAGAAATAAGTTTTAGCCACCAAGTGGCATTTATATTTTTTAATAAAGACAAAATGTGTTATAGAGAACCTACAAGTGGTGGAAATATCTAAGACTCATGGATGATAATAAGTGGAATTAAAAAGTATATAGATATGTTTTACTCAAAATGAAGAGTAATTAGACTGTAGTAATTTAATGTTGTTTTTGTGTTATAAATAGATGGATATTTAGATCACATATCAAATGGGGAGCATTGTTTATATAAATCCCATGTTTAGCTATTTTCAATATGTGGGATGGTTTCAACAGGAATGTGATGTACAGTTACCTAAAAAATCTAATATTTTTCAAAAAACAAATTGGGATAAGAGTTGATAAAGCTACCCTTATTGTTTTTAGTGATATAGGGAGATAATGAAGAAGGAATCCTAGAGAAAGTGAGAATTTTTTTTTGAAAAATTGTGAGTAAAAAGAATGAACTATAAATGTATACATTATGATAGAGAAGAATTTATGGTATTATTTTAGAAAAATTCCAATTATAGGAGATATTTAAAACAAAATGTTTCATTTGTTATTTATTTAAAAAAATTGTTGTATTTTTCAGAAAAAAGGGGAAGATTATCATCGTGGAATTGTTGACAATGAATTTCAATTTGGATTTATTGTTGACATGGTTGATGTACGAGGAGGCATTTAAGGATTACTGATATTTGAAAAAATATAGATTTGATTATGATACTTTAGAACCGCAATTTGTGGTGAATGAAAAACAATAATATACATGGAATTGGAGCATGTGGATGATCATTCAAGATCTGTTGAGGATAGATTGAAGCAATAGTAGTTGCTATGTAGAATATGTCATCATAGTAGAGGGATATGTTTTTTGGTAGATAAATAATTTGATTTGTATTCAATATTTGTGGTTTGATACTCATTTTGGATTTTATGCATCAAAGTAATATTTATTAGAATAAGTAGGAGAAAACATTGTTTTAATTGGAAAATAATAATATATGTTTGGTGAAGGAGGATATTTTAATTCCACAATAGTGTATATAATAATGTAATGGGATTCATGTAAGAAAACTTTTATGAAGTATAAAATTTGTTATGTAGAAGTCACTTTTTAATATAATATTTAACATTATAATCATAACTATACATGAATAAATAAATCTCATGTTTGAAGTGTGTTTCTCCAGAAATGAAGAGACAAAGTTAAAACCTATTATAGGTATGGAAAATATACCTTTATGGATGATTGGATGCATTGTGAAGGAAAGATATAAAGTGAAAGTAGTCTTGTATAAGTGTAAACCATGTTTATATAATATAAAATATATCCAAAACCATTCATGTATAAAATTAACTCAAATTCATGTAATAATAACTACTTTAGTGAAAAACCATGACATATATCATTATATGATAATGAGATCTAAATTGTTTAATAAAGTTGGTTATGTGAGGGTTGTCCGATTTACTAATGATAAAACTCTGATACGTGAGAAATGTGTGCACTTTTTCAAAAAGAATATAGACTAGATCACAAGAAACAGAAAATGTCATGCTGAATCCATGTGATATTTAAAGAAGCGTAAGAAATGGTCACACCTAAAAATTATTTTTTCTTCATGAGGAATGTTATTTTTCCACCATTGAATAAAAACCTAGAGAATATTGAAATATTAATTAACATCACTACATAAATAACACAACACAATATGTCAAAATTTCTTGGATATTTCAAAGGATCATGTTATAGTTGTCGATACATCTTAAAAAAGATTCATTCAGATTTTTTGGATTTTTGATTTAATCAATTTCCATGTAAAAATAGAGGGTTTCTTTATAAAATTTGGCTAATGTCAATGTGGATCACACTAAAAGGAGGAATTTAATTCCCGGAGGTGTCATTATCACTAAAATCTTGATGATTGTTTTTTTGAATTTAATGAGTTGATAAATTAGATTGAGATTCAGGGGTTTGAATCAACATAAAGAGGTTTGTTACGAAAACTTTAAATCACTATGACACATGTATTTATCCTATAGTATTATAGGATGGAATATTTATCATTCCCATTGATGAAAGGGTTAGATATTTGAAGATAATCTTAAAACATCACACAATAGTTTTAGAATTTATTATAAGAAGAAAATATTTCATGTGGATTTTTCAGATAAGAAAAAAGTGAGTAACAATTCATATCTAGTTTACATAGTCGATAAGATATTCAAGAAGTATTTATGAGTTCTGTTAGTTTATTTTGTTTATTAGAGGATGGGACTTGAAGATGAATAATTTATATTCAAATGTACCATTTTAATAAAAATATTGTCAGAAGGGATTATTTTTATGTTGAATAATATTAATCTAGAAGACGTTTTTTTGTAATTTTATTAACTAAGAGGTTAAATAAGAGGATCTTATATCAATATGTCATTTTAATATATCTTTATAATTATTAAACATAACTCTTTATAATTAATTTTCAATTCTAAATTTAGATGTTTGAAAGTGAAAAACAGTGAAGCATAATAGAAAATCTATTCTTGAATCTAGGATTTAAAGTTAATTATTAACTTATTCTGATAAAAATGTGACATTCATGTTTATCAATTTATTATGATACCATAATTATTAAAAACTAATAAAAACCTTCACTATAATAGTTAATTAATTAGAAATAGATAGAGTTACCATTGGGTGAAGAGTGTAAAATCCATACACCTTATTAAGACATTGTTTCTTAGCAATAATTGATCATGATCGAAATTTATTTAAATATAATTTTTTTTTAAAATATTTTGAATCTTTGAAAAATATTTTTTTAGCACAATGAGGTTGGTCCAAGTAAAATCCACATGAATTTTAGTTTTAAAACATGTGTTGTTTGTTTTGAAATCATATTTTTGAGACTTTTTAAAATAACCACGTCATTTAGGGGCCTAAGGCTTGAATTATGAATTGATTAAAATTTTCATTTGAATAAAAGAAGGATTAATTTTAATGTTTCCTTGGATTTAAAAATGTGTACTATATAAAAAAATGATTGTATTAGTAAATAATTTTTATGTTTGTCCCTTGTGAAAGTAAAACATGGTGGAATTTTTGATTCATGGCCACATAGGTGTCTATGAATCATGTTGTTTGATGTGATCCCCACCATAAGAAATATCTAGTGAAAAATTCGATTGTTCTTCATTGGTTTTACTTTGAGGTATTGATTATTTTTATCCCCTACCCATGAGTTTGGTTGATGGTTTGATCATTCAATGTCATTTTTCTCTTGGAACCTCTCAGGAGCACCGGTATGGGAATCACCACTTTGGAACGATTTCTCCCAAAAATAAATTATTAAAACCATGGAACATAAATAAAATTTTGGAATGAACCATCCTTGTGTCAAACATCAATGTTGAATCGAATGAATATAAGTAAAATCAACATAATAAAAATAGACAACAAAATAAAAAACACTATAAATCTATCAACTACCCCAATCTCCCACCACTACAAATAAAACCACATAGCCACCTCTGGTTCCCTTATTCCCCCTTCACAGAATTTAAGCCCCTCAATCCATGGAAAGCGGTAAAAGACCTAACTAGATGATTTGATTAATAAAATAAAATAAAAACTAAACTAAAACATACACATCTTTTATGATTAAACAATTCATCACCCAATATATAAGAACTATAATGTATCTAGGGTAAAATAAGGTTTCCTCAAGAATGGGGGAAACAAATCCATGTTTCAAAATGATATTGTCAATTAATGGAGTCCAATTAATTAATATTTACAATTTCAATTAATGGCGTATTATTATTTTTGCTCGATTTTGTTTGGGGAATTTCCATAATAATTATTTTATATTGTTTTAATTTATAACATCTCAGACAATTTCAGTAATTTGGGTTCTAATCGGCAGTATTTGATTACATTTGCTTCATTTCATTTTTGTTTAGTTTAGTTTATTTCATATTAAGTATGGTCATATAGGTTTCAATTCATTATGTTTGGTCTAATTTGTGTCATCATTAAAAATATCATATTAGTACAAGTTATATATGTTTGAATTGGTCCAATTTAGTATCATTGAATTTTTATCAAATTTTTTATACATTCATGATTTTGATAATTCAGATCTATTTTGGTTGACCTAATTTACATTTTATTCGAGTATGGTTTGTATAGTTGTTGAATGTTTTTCTAAAAAAATCATTCTATTTTTTTGTGTTTTATTCTATACGTTATGGATCTGGATGTGTTGATTCAATTTTGATTCTATTCTATAATGTTTTTTTCAACTCAGTTGATATCATGTTAGCATGGATTTATTCATGTCAGTTCTATTTGGATGGGTATAAATTTGTTTTTGTTTTAGATTTACTTCTACATGGAACAGTATTATTATAAATGACAATCAGACCCAAGATCCCTATAAATCAAGAATCAACATAATGAAAAAAAGCAAAAAATTTGATCTATAGAAAATAAAAAAATATTCAAATTATAATATTAGACATGTTCTATATCAAAGCTGTAAACATATCATATGGGGATATAGTAGAGTAAGTCCATGAAAAAGTAAATAAGCATGCAATAAAAATAAATCATATTGTACATGCTCTCTATAAAATGTTATAACACTATGCTAGTATGATAATAGTTACCATGATGTGTAAACATGAAAAATATATTAAACAATCCATAAATAAAACATAAAAAATGTACAATAAAAAATGATAATTTGAATCTAAATGAAGAATTTGTATTCCATTTTAAATCCATAAGTCAAAATAGGGATATGTCAAATGATGTTGTAATATCACACATAACGTACTAAACCCAAATGAGTCATAAACTAGAGATCGACTCTAGTGTTTCGATGAAAGTATCAATACATTTCCAATAATAACAATTTCATGGTTGTAATATATTTTTTATCATAAATGAGTTGGTCATAAATATTATCCTAGAATAAAATGTTTTCAATCCCCACTTCACTAATATATGACATCATATTTAAGGAAAATGTATATCTTATAGGACTAGTAATTAAATTATTTTTTATGTTATAAGTGCCCAGGAAATGAAATAAAATTTGGAAACCAACTTCCTCAGTCAATATTTTAATAATTTTTTATAAAAGATATTTTAGAATAGATCATTACAGATGAAAAAAATAAAATATAAAAATGTCAAAGGAGTGAGTTCATTTAAAAAAAATTAGATAAAACATATAAATGAAGGAGTATAACAAGGAATGTTTCTTCAAAAGCGTCCAATTTCCAAATGTGAGTTTTAAATAAAACATCCATCACTTTAATGATTATAAAAAACCATTTAAATTATCCAAAACCAAGACATAATGATAAAAACAAAACCTTTTTGATTTTTAGGTCAATTAAAATCCTCTCACATAATCGATCCAACCACTACATGTCCACAAAATCACTCTCTAAAACCAATGTTATTTGTGGTTCATTGACATAGAGTTTAGTCATGTTTAAATGAGAAAAGGTGATTACCTTATAAAAAATTAATTATTCACATTGATCAATGATATTTCTATAAAATTTTATATAATGATTAAAAAAATGAATTTGTATTTTAAAATATTCTGTTGTAATAAAGTTTAACACATTCATAAAATGAACATTTTTGATAAGAGAGCCATTTATTTGAATCAATTTATCTAATTTTTGTTTTCAAAATAAATATTGTATAATATAATGCATATTCAGGTATTCTCTTATTTCATACAAGGAATACATAAATCAATAGAGTTCACACAGGTATAGATTTTAAACTATGAATGATCTACATGTGGTCAATTAGAGTAGAAAATATATAAAAAACTGTAATGCCATGGAAATTCCATGTAATTTTATTAAAATTCAAGGGGATTATATTAAGACAAAATGGTCAGATGACACCTGACACCAAGCCCCGATGAGGCCAAAATAGAATGTTGAACTCCTTTAGTTCATTTAATTAAATGTGCGAGTTGTTTTTTCTATCTTTTAGACATTTTCATGGATAAAAAATGTGAGGGCACTGTTGAACACAGTGAAATGCAATTTTCCTTGACATCTCCTATCTTAGACCGGAGATGGTTAACTGGAAATGTTTTTTTGAATCTTTTTTGGAAAAAAATAAAATAGAAAATTATTTTATTTATTTCTCTTCACCATTGAGATGTGTATCGTCAGCACTGCGGCGGAAGTGATGAGTTGAAGGAGAGTAACATTAAATAATTCCAATTAACGAGGTTGTTAAATGTGTATCGTAATGACTCATTAATTTATGTGTAATAAATAATTTTTTTCAAAAATGAAATAGTGAAACGATGTGATGACACAATGTAACAAAAATGCTACGACACAATTCTTATATAATGAGATAAGAGGTTTGAGAATCCAATTAAGATTTTCTCAGACGGATTGAAAGGAAATTCTCTCCAATAAATAATGTTGTTGATTATCGAGATATAATGACGCACCTTGAAGAATCGGATAAATGAAAGACAAACACATTCTCTTTACAGCCTTCAAAGAATTGCTAGTAATGTTGGTGTCAGATCCATAATGGAGAACGAAGGCGCAGAACACCTTACTTCCCCAACCAATGAATCTATCCTAGGTAGAGGTTACTTATTGTTATTTTAAGACCCTATGACTATTTCTAAAACAATGAATGGGGATCAAACCACCAACAGGTTGATCTACATATCGCTTATTCTTGATGGGGGGAGATTATTATTAGAGTTTTTCATTGGGGTTAAATTTTTGATAGATGCATTAATATTTGTCCCCATGTTTTAAACTCTTATATAAAGTGTTTTGGATAACACGAACAAGGCTCATGCCACTCCTCCTTTGTATGGTCTTTTGGATTCATTGATGTTGAACCTCTGATGAGATGAAGAAGAATTTTTGAGGACTTAGTAGTGAATATGGAGCCCCATGGAGGACATAGGTTAAAACGTTTTGAAGAATGGACCACCCGAGATGGCCCTATTTCCCATAGAACATCCCATCTGTGGAGAACACGTGCGGTTGGCAGCATGCCACGAGGGCACGCTATGGCGGCCTACGATAGTGCGGTAGTATCCCCCAAAAGTTTTGTTACAGCTAAGGGACTGGGACACGGCCAACCGGTGACATCAATGGAGTGGGCTCTATCAGGGGCCCCGGTGTGCCATGCTGGCATGCGGTCCAGAGGGGAACACTTGAGGGACAAGGGGGATGTTAGCGTAGCTGGGTGAAACACCCAAAAATTGGATTCCACCTGAGGTATAGGTAGGAAGGGATAGACCAGCCCATATTGCCATGTTTTGGGATGAAAACCAGGCTATAGGGTGGCCCAGGCTAGAGTAAATACAACCCACTTTGCCAGGTCAAGCTAATGGGAAATTTCCCTGCCACGGGGTGACCTGGGCTGGGGAAACCTATCCCGCATATTGTGGGTCGGTCCATATGGAACGAGGTCATTGGGTGTCCTGGTGGGTTAGAACCATGATCGAACATGCCCCGGTTTGTCCAACAAGGTCAGATCATGTGGTACCCCCAGGCTGGGTTTGTCGGGTCAGTCTGACAGGGTCGGATGGGCCCCCGATACAACGGGCCTTATTTACTAAAACCATAATATCATTCAGAATGGGAATGCGATTGATGATCAGTGTACGACATTGTAACCCTCACTAAGAGGTGGTTATTTTGGCATGATCTAGGGATGTTTACATGGTTTTTGAAAATGATGAATAGCTTGAGGAGTATATTCTCTCGGAATCAAGCGTGCTATATAGGGAAATACTTTGGCTGGTAGGGACATAATGACAACTAACAAGAAAACCAATGTAGATCAGTTACAAGAGACTCTATATGGATAGACTAAAAGGTACCATGTGTGGATCCACAATATTATACCCAATGTGGATCATCTCCAATCAACCCAGTGTGGATCTGATCCAAATGACCCTGTGTGGAGCATCTACCAGCGGTCCTGTGTGGACCATCTATGAAAAACTAAGTGGGGAGAGGATCTGTGTGACCCAACAGTCCCACGATACCGATCACGGATGAGTCCTCAGTAGTCCAAGTTTTTTAATGTTATGACTGATAATCTTGATTTCCGTACATTATATTCTACATGTGTGAGCTTTCTTGCTTCGTTATCATGCACTGTGGTTTTCTTTGTGGAATAATTTGTGGTCTTTCCTTTGCTGGTTGGGATCTAAAATGAGTAATTTTTATTCACCTATGAAAGGGATTCACCCACACTTTTTGTATGTGGTGTAGATGACCGCCGACATGATGATGGACTTGGTGGCCTAGGACTCGATGGTTCCTAGTGACCTCAGGAATTCATGGCGTACTTTTAAGGGTTTCTGTATCCACATTAAAATTACCCATCCATTGGGGTTATCAGTTGATGGATTTCACAGATATTTTTTACATGAATTTTTTCATTTTTTTATTGGGTTTTATTATGGACCATTTTCCCTACAACATGAACCTTTAATCAGTGATTATTTAGTGGCATACATGTTTACCTTTCGAGCTTTTGGTAGGTGGTTGTGTGTGTGTGCATACATGTACTATGGAAAATTCCTCCCACATGTAGGTTGACACCTTCGCGCTAGTTTACAACCCCTAGACACTGGGAGGTGGGCTTAAGGGAGTCACAGAATAGGCCATGAGGGAGGGTTTTGTGGAAATGTGGTATCAAAGGTGGTCAGTTATACATCGATGACCGAGAGTCTACTTATTTTGTTCTTGGGAAACATTGTTAAATTTTTTGACTATGACATTCAGATTTTGGGTGTCCATGGTCTATGCAATGGCTGACGTATCCATACATCTAGACCGTTAATTCTTATTTTCTACTCTATACATAAAAACAATGGTTGCATGCATTATATTAGAATTGAATGTTTTTCAAGTTCTTCATGAATCGAAGTCATCTATCCTGGTAAAATATACCGAATGTGGTACATGATGATATATTTCGTGATGCCTCTATTCATACATCCAACTAGAATTATGATACATGTCCATGGGGACAACCTACCTATTACTGAAATGTTGGTTCAGGGACCAGTGCTTGGGATGGCCCTGCCGAGTGGTGCTCTAGTGTTACCAACACCTATTGATTAAATTTTTTGTTAGTGGTACCAATGGAGGACTCACTCACACATTGTTCATTACACGTGTTTCATAGACAGATACCTCCCAGGTTCATGGGAGTGACATATCATCAGGATTATGAGGATTGGAATGTTGTTGTGGTGTGTGTCTTCCTCTTAGTGATTACACAACTTTACCAGATGGTGATCTTAGTCGCAATCCTACTTTAGGGATCAATAGGGAGATGGTGGAACTTGATGATTCAAACTGATTATGTGTTAACCATATCCTGGGAAGACTTCATTTATTATTCATAGGGGTAGTTCTTCCCCGTGACCTTGTTCTTAGTGTGCATATAGAAGTTGCTTCACTTATTGAAGGTAAAAATTTTAGTGGATGAGAACATTGCGATGTACACAGAGCTATCCTGCTACAATACAGATATGGTATGAGACAGTTTCTTTAGGGACCAATACATTGAGAAGGGTCTCCTATGGGTGATCAGGGTTTCAATGAATACCCTCATCATCCCTACATATGATAGATTGTGGGATCGAGATCGACTAGCATAGATAATTTTCGCAGAGCATGAAAGAATAGTTGGAGCTACCCCCAGGAGATAGGTGGCTGAGTCATCAATGGATGTTAGATGATAGTTGAATCAGATGTATAAGAGAGGAAGACCATCAAGAAGATAACCCCTGGACTTCGGATCAGTGGTGAAAGGTCACAAGGGTAGTAGGAGTCAGCATATGAGCAAGGCGTGTTAAACGTGTTGTGGGAAGGGACACATGGCTCGTGATTACCAGACTCACTGCACAGACGATCAGTGAATGGTCAAGGGACCGCTAAGGTAGGGATAGAGGATCAATAGTGTAGGTCTAAAGGGATGTATACATGGAACAAGATAATGTCAGGTATTATGAAGTGGGAGAAGGTTCGAGTTATTACCACCACCACATCCATGTGGTACAACATGTCCTCAGAGAGAATGTGAACATATGCGAGCTAAGCTTCAAAAAGTGGATGAAAATGACAACATATCTTTAGATGTAGTTAGAGAAATGATCTATGTATTCTCCACCTTACATGTAGTTCTTATATACATTGGTACTAATCACAATTTTCTTTTCCACAGACCTAGTTTAAGGCTCAAAGATTCTGATGGAATCTTAGGCTCGATACTACTAATTAAGGACTCATACAGGAGGGGATTCGACGATTACACAATGGTGTTATAATTTTGAGCTTACACTTGGAGGTGAGAGGTTTGGATGAGATATAATATTAGCAGCGTTGAGGCCTTATGATTTTTCTTGGGCATGGACTGGTTGTCCACAGTTCATGCTCAAATCGACTGTCTTAGGCATAGTGTGTGGTGTGTCTATGAGGATGGGACCAGATATTCCATCAATGATGAGAATTGATATCTTGTATCATTGAAATGAATTTCTCAAAAGAGGGTGTTTTTGGTCACTCACTAGTTGGTTTTCCTCACCCTTGGTGTTGTAGACGAGAGGAGTCAGTGATTTACAATAGCGGTGAATTAGTACGAGGACTCCTTTCCTTGGGATTTTATGGGGCTACCTCTTTACAGGATGGTAGACATAAGCATTTACATGTACCCTGGGAAAAAACCAATATCCACACCAGAATATCGGATGGTTCCCACAGAGCATCAAGACATCATGGTACAGATGGAATACTGGTAGGATAAGATCATTTTGAGGCCCAGTATTTCACTATGTGTATCCCTATTGTTGTTTTCCAAGAAGGCCGAGGGAACATGAGGCTATGAGTGGACATCTGGTGCCTGAAATAGGTGACCAAGAAAAATAGGAATCCATTATTTATAATAGTTGATCTCTTTGATTAGCTGGTGGATGCAAGGTGGTTCTCAAAGATAGACCTTAGATTGGGCTATCAACATCTTCAAGTACGGGATATGGATGTACCAATGATGAATATCATATAATGATATGGATAATAAGAGTTCTTTGTGATTCCTTCTGGCATGAACAATTCACCATTACTGTTCACGGGAATCATGAATAGAATCATCCATCCTTACCGTCATCTTTCAATAGTGGTTTTCAATAATGGAATCTTAGAGTATTCGGCTTTATAAGAGGAACACGCTACATGCCTACAGATAGTCTTGGATACAAACTGAGAGCACCATCATAATGGTAATCTCCCAAAGTGCTAGTTCTAGATAAGGTAGGTCCACTTTCTAGGAGAAATTATCTCAGAGGATGGATATGCAGTGGATGTAGCAAAGATATAGGTATTTCTTTCTTGGGAGCCACCTAGGAGCTTGATTGATGTGCGGAGTTTCATGGGGTTGGATGGATAGTACTGGTGGTATGTGTCTAAATATTTGTGATTAGTAGAACCCTTATTGTCTTTGACATAGATGGGACAACCCTTAATGTGGATTGAAAAATTTTAGTAGAGTTTCTAGAAGCTGAGGCGGAGATAGACTAGTGCCATCATCTTGGATATAAGAGAGGAGGGATTTGGTTGTGTAAATTTCTACAACGCATCACGGACTAGACTGGGTGGTTTCTTGATGAAGGAGTGAGGTTTAATTGCCTATTTTTCACTACAAATGAGGTATCATGATATGAACTATTCAATCCATGACCTTGAGTTAGCATTATTTTTCATTCCCTTGATGATGTGGTGACACTACATGATGGGTGAACGATTTACCGTTTACTCTGACCACAATAGTCGTAGGTATATCTTATCCTAGAAGGACTTGAACATGAGTCAGGGGCCAATGAATGAGTTATTACTAGATAATGAATTTGAGATAGTCTATTCCCTTGGGAAGGAGAACATGGTGGAAGACACATTCAGTAGGAGGTCTGGTTTTTAGCTAATGAGTGAGGTGATAGAGCAGCTTTCCGCAATGCAGATATCATTTATGGATGATGATGGAGCATCTTAACTTTAGTCAATGACTGTCCCTCCCCCAAACATACAACATGTTAGAGAGGAAAATTTTGTGGGTGTTGACTATGAGGTATGACGTGCTAAATTATCCTCAGGACAAGTTACTGATGGATTTTTTATAGGTGGGGAGAACTCCATCCTTTTCATAGGGCACACCAATGTACCAATGGAATTATAGGATGAGGTTTTCATGGAGTAGTAGACATCCCCTTTGTAGGTACATCATGTTTTAAGGAAGATGTACAATCATCTCCAATGTTAGTACTTGTGTCTAGGGATGAAGAATGTGGTTATTTAGATTGTTTTGTGGTGCCTCACTTGTCAGGAAGAGAAGGTTGAGAATTAGGTTCCTTCAGGCTTGGCCCAGCCACTTAAGGTATCAGAATAGAAGTGGGATTCTATCCCAATAGACATCGTGATGGGATTACCCTGCATGTCCAGGGTCCAATATTCTATTTAGGTGATTACCAACCAACTCACCATATCATCTCACTTATTATCCATATGGTAGTCAGTGTCAGTAGATGGATTTGGTCACCTCTACATCCTCGAGATAGTGTAGATTCATGGTGTGAATTTGAAGATCATCTCAGAATGTGATTCATCCTTCTCAACCTAGAGGGGAAGGGATTATAAGAGGATCTTAGGACACATCTACACTTTAGAATAGTCATTCACCCAGAAACTATTGTTCAAAGGGATATGACCATACAGATCCTGTAGGACAGGCTATATTCTTTCATTATTGATTTTAGTTTTCGTTTGGAGGACCACCTTACACTAGTGGAGTTTTCATACAAATATATCAATCACTCCACAATGGTAAGGTGGCATTGCATATCACATCTATGATAGACATACCTAGGGGTTTCAAAAATCATGGGTCCATAGATCATTTGGACTACAACTAATTTGGTGCAGATCATCTAGGAGTAGATAAGGAAACGACATATTAGGAAAAATATTATACTGATAGGAGATGGAGGCCCTTGGAGGTCCAAGACGGTGACTATGTGTTCATTCGGGTCTTACCCCAATGGGGATTTCATAGATTTTTCCAGGGTGACAATTTTTCTCCAAAATTCATCGTCCCTTTCTATATTTTGATAAGACATAGTGAGGTGGCATACCACCTGGAACTTCTCCCAAATATCCACTAGGTGCATGATGTTTTTCATATGCCACATCTGAGGAGGTACATGGGTGAGTCATCCCATGTCATTTACTGGGGTGGGCTGGAAATTAATGATGGGGATACATTTTCGGAGTTCCTAGTGGAGATAGAGGATCAATAAAAGAATGTGTTTCATGGATGATCGATTCCTCTAGTTCACATTAGGGGGAATCATGGGAATCTCCAGGAGATCGCATTGGAGAATGAGGTTTTGATTCTTCCTCAACACCCCTATTTTTCATTCATCATTGTTTTGGGTTATAGTGATGTGAATCCCTAAAGGTAGGGTAAATGTATGTTCCAGGAAATTAAATATAATTTTTAAAAAAAATTATATGGGATTATTACCAGAATAAACTCTCATATGACTCCTTATTCCGAGGGCCAGTAAGCCTGGTATATAATTTTGAACATTTTTAGATCATTTATATAAATGTGTGAGTGGGTTTTTTCTAACATTTAAACTGGAGAAAATATATAAAATATGAGGGTATAGTTGAACTCAGAATAATGAGATTAACTATGAAAAGATTTACCTTTTATCGGTGATGGTCGAACATAAAATATGGTTTTGTACTTTCCAAAAGAAATATACAATATCATAAACAGATGTTTTATTTTTTTGTCTTCACCGTTGAGAGGTGGAATTTCAGCTCTGGCTGCAGCGGTGACCAGGCGACGTATAATCAAATTTAATTAATCCCATTAATGAGGCTCTTAAATGTACTGTGTAACGACTCATCAAATGATGTGTAAGAGATACGATGTATCATTAATAAAACATCATAATGATTGGAAGACACAACATAATTTAAATATTGGGACACATTTCTATTGAAATTAGATAACGAATTAGATAATCAGAGGTATAATTTCTCTGAATGACGGTGATAAAATAATCTCCAATGTTGAATGTCAGCGAATCACTAGTGACAATGAGGCACCTCAATGAACAGGCTCGATGAATGATGGAATCATTCTCCATACACCCTTGGATATATATTTTGAAATGTTGTAAGTGGATCGAGAACAGATAATGAAGGGGTGTAATGCCACTCTTCCCTAACCAATGAATCAATACCAAGTAGGGGATACTTTTTTGTAATTTGATATCACCATTCTTCTTTTTAAAAGAAAGAAGACAGATCAACCAATAAAAAGGTTGATCTGCATATCGCTTATTCTTGTTGGAGAAATAATATTCTCATAGATTTTCAATGGGATTAAATAATTGATAGATGTCTATATATTCTTCCCCTTCTTCTTAACTATAACACAGAGTGTGTGGTTTGACACAAACAAGGAATTAACCCCTATGTATTTGGGAATTACTGTGTGTTCTTCATGGACGGACATCCTAGTTGATGGTGATGAATTTTCGAGGCTATAGTAGGGATGATTTAATCCCATGGAGGTCATAGGAACACCCGGTTTGAAGAAAGGAACACTGGAGTGGACATGGTGGTCCACATAACATCCCACCGGTGGGTGGTAGTGCTTCAGGATAGCGTGTTGAGGCAGGACACGACAGTGTTGCAGGAGCTACCAATAATAGGGTGGTGGCTTTCAAAAAGGGGGCATAGCCACCTGTCTGCGTCAGTGTAGTGGGTCGTGGCTGGGGGCATAGTGATGCTCACTAGAACTTGATAAAAAGGGGACTGTATATGGGAAAGGGGGCAGACAACATAGCTAGTTGCGTCGCACACAAACCGGATGACATAGGTCATCCGGTATGGAGGAGACCAGCCTGTACAATTGGTCGTGTGGGGTTGTGCAGATATGGATATGGTGTTTCCTAGTCTAGAATAATGTCGGCCCACTTTTCTAGGATTATATGGTGGGATAAATCCATTATGCTGTGTGGCTCATGCTTGGGAAAATCAGTCCACTTATTGTGAGTCTGGCTAGATAGAACCATGTCGTTGGGTGACCTGTCACGCTCGACCCACGTCCGTACTGGGATGGGTCTAGCAAAGCCCAATGATCCACACTTGTCCAGACATGAATCAAGATGGGTAAGTTTGGTCGAGCTAGACTAGGTCATGCATGACCACCAGGCAAGGTTGGTCAGGTCAGTCTGACTGGGTCATACCGGCCCGGTCACAACCGACACCTGTTTACAAAAACTATAATATTATTAAGACCTTGTGACTGATTTATGAACATTTTACAGCATTTTAAACCTAATAATGAGGTAGTTCATTTGGAATTCTCGGTCGATGTTTCCATTGATGTTGAAATAAAATTAATGGATCAAGGAAAAGATTCTACGAGATGAAAGCATTATACATGTGGAAATCTAGTTGCTGGAAGGGACACAAAGACTACTAAAAAGACACCCTATGTGAATAAAATTGCTTAAAACAAATGTGAATCAGTTAAAAAACCCTATGTAGATCAGCTACAAAAAATCCTTTGTGAATCAGTTACAAATGACCCTATTTGGATCCACTACAAGAGACATTTTTTGGATCCGCTCCAAGCGACCCTATGTAGATCAGCTCCAAATGACCTTGTGTGGATCAGCTACCAGCGGCCCTTTGTGGATTATCATCGATGACCTTTTTGGGAACCAGATCTGTGTGACCCAACAAACCCACGGAACTCATCAGTTTTGAGTACCCTAATATTCCAAGGTGTTTAGTGTTTTGACTGATAGTCTTTCTTTCGTTATATTAGATTTTACCATTTTGATGTGTCTTACATCATTCTAATGATTTATATTTTGATTTTTGTAATGCTTTTTGGTATTTAAATTGTGTTTTAGGGTTGCAACTGAGTATTTTTTACCCAACCATACACATTATTCACCCTCACCTATTGTGTCTGGTGCAGACAATCACCACCTTGATGAAGGACATGGTTGCCAAGGACCTGGTCGTGCCTAGTGAGATCAGGAATGTATGGAATACATCTAGGAGTTTCGGTAGCTACTCTAAACTTACCCATTAGTTGGGATTTTCATCTGAATTATTTCATAGGAAAATTATAATTTCGTATTTTTATTTTTCATTTATTGGGTTTTTTATTTAGGCCCATTTAACCTACAACTTGTACCTTTACTCATTGGTTACATAGTGTTATTTATTTTTACCATTCCATTTATGGGACATGGATGTGTGTGTATGCATACAATTACTCTGTAAAATTCCTCTCTCATGTAGTTTTTAACATTTAATGATAGTGACCCAACCCTAGCCTTTGATAGGCAGGCTTGGGGGAGTAACGGGATGGGTCTTGGGGGATGGGTCATGACAAAAACATAATCCATTATCAGTTCCTTAAATTAACATTCATGTTACAATTTTAAAAATACCTATAATTTATCTCATGATTATATTTACCCCCGAAACTCCATTAAAAGAACTAGTAAAAGAACCTTTTTAGAAAATAAATTTTCATATATTTAACCACATTTCAATAAAACAATTTAAATTATGCCATTATCATCAATGAATCACATAATATTAATTATCTCCCTATTTTTAAGCTAAATGGTTTTGTAGAACCATTTTAATCACGTTTTCAAATTAAAATAAGACCTAATTTCCTAAAAGTGTTATCCCCTAGTAATTATATATTATTTATTAACCATTCAGTTCATTGAAAATTTAAAAAATAAAAATATATTTATCTTCTAGACATATTAAATTTCATAGTATTCTATTTCGAATAACTATTTTTATAAAAATATTTATAATCAATCCAATAATGTGACCAAAAAATCATTTTGAAACATATATATATTTCAAATCTGGGTAATTATGCCACAAGTAATATTTTTTTTAGAGAACATATAATATATTTTTAATTACTTTAAATTTATATCAATCACAACAGTTGTTTTTTAATTATTAACATCACCCTTTTACATATATATAATACCATCAAAATACAATTATCAAGGTACAAGAACAATATTATACAATCACCCACATAATCCAAGTAAATCGTAATGTGTCCAAATTATTTTTCATAGAAGGTTTCAAGATCACATACCATTACCATTAGTGAGGATACATTCTCCAAAAAAAAATTCAGGAATCATATAAAATTTAACAATCCAAATTCTATAATAAATGAAATCATTTTTATAATAACTATAATAAAATAATAACTAATACATAAATGAAAAAATGAAATCAATTTCCAAAAAATTAACTAAACATTCCACAATCATAATGTACCAAATAACTAAAATAGAGTATCTCACAATTTCACACTAATAAAATGAAAACCCTGCTAGAAAACTTACCATGGTCACATTCCATGAAAATAGAAAAAAAAGGTTTGTATACTACCCATAAAAGCCTTTTTTATACAAGAGAATAGATAACCCCATGATCCATGTTGAATTAGAACATTACCAGGTGGGATTAACCTAAAAATATGTAATTCATTAATAAAGATTAATATAAATGAAAAAGATGTAAGGCGTAAGGAGTATTGGATTGCCTTTTGAGGTTAAGAGGCGGATGCTAGGAGGAGGAAGAGGCAGAGGCAGCCATAGAAGAGAGGGTTGGGATGAGGGGGCGGTGTTAGTAGATCGATTCAGAGGCCACTATAGTGCCCTAGGGTGAGGAAAGGAGGTGGAAGAATAAAGTTGGGGGCTAAGAGTCGTATTTGAGTCCGGGAGGTTGAGCTTTGAGAGGTATGGAGAGGGTGGAGGGGCTAGGTAATAGTGTATACATGGAGAGGAAATAAAAATATCAGTAGGGGGATCCAGATAAAAACATCAAATTGGGGTCATAGTACCAACAATTTAAATAAAACGATGGGAATAGGTTTATATAGACTACATATACCCATGGTTTTTTTAACATTGGGTATATATGTGTTGGTACATACCCATTTTCCATTAGTGTTTTCCACTTATGTGGTTTTAATTTTGTAAAATGGTTTGAATATTTGGAATAATAATAATTTATATTTTATAATAAAGACTAGTTAATTTTTCACCAAATTTATTTGTGATGTAATATAATATTAATTATGGGAAATAAAGTAAAATTGGGTTTACGTAGTGGTTAAACATAGAATATAATATTTGAAGTGAAATAATTACTTTTAAAACACCCATTTTCTATAATTAGACCTTTCTAAACTATATCTATATTTTTCATGAAATTTTTGGCATACTATTCACTGAAATTTATCAATATAATAAGTTACATAATTAAAAATACAAAAAACAAACAATCATTGCCTTTAAAATTTATAAATAATTGATATGGGGGAAAATATATTTTCATTTATGAATATTATTATAAATGTTAAATAAGGGTTTTAATTATATTTTTTTATACTTTTATACATGGAATAATTTTTTTATATTATTATGAAATTACAATGTAGGAATCATTTAGTTATGAATTAACAAAAAATATATCATACTATAAATAGTAAAATTTCATGTAAAACTAAATAATTATTTCCTTAAATCATTTTATAGATGAATATATCATTATTAAAAGGTATTAAATTAATATATTAAAATTACATTTTTGTATTGATATTTTTAAATTTGAATTATATAAATAATGTCAAAATTCACTTTCATGATATTTTGTAAAAATTGATATTTTATTAAATTATTATAAATTTCAAAATATATGACATTTAAAAAAGTGGTTTTAAAATATTGATAAACATAAAACCTGGTAATTACTTGTTCCATGGGAACATCTTTAATAAAATCATTGACCCCGACAAAGTAAAAAAAATTAGCATGGTAACGATTAAATTATTGTTTTTGTGCATTACATAGGCATGTATTAAAATTGATTACCAACACATGTGGGATTATTAAATTAAAACTTAAATATAATAATTATAAAAATTGAAAATATATAATATAAAAATTACCACATTTATTCATTCTTACTAAAAAATTACGTAGATTATAAAATTAGTTACTTTAATTAAAACCAAAATAGTAATAGCGGGGAGACATAAATATTAGAGAATAAAATTATAAATATGGACTTATTTTTTTATTTTGGAGGAGTTTTTCAACTATAAAACACAAACTTATTTAATTTTTAATCCAAATGGGGTATGGAATACATCTTAATCTGAATACATTAGAGTATTTACAAGAATGCCACTCCACCTCATCCTTAAAAGGTCACTCACTTTTCCCCATTCTTTACCCCTCTAAATATAGTTGTCTTGACTAAAAATATAGAAAATAACTACCCAAAATTCCCTATAATAATAATAGTAGTTTTTTTTTCATATATTAATCCTTCTTTGGTTTCAGTTAAATCAAAAGGAGGATACCTAACGAATATATAATATTCTTATAAAAGGGTTGGTATTTTATTTCCTTCTCCCCCTTCATTAATTGAAACTATTCAAATATTATTTATTAAAATCAGTATCATCTATATAATTAGATATTTTTATATAATCGTTATGATGAGAAAAATCACAATCTTCCATCAACTGGCTTACAAAATCATCATTCTTTCATAATACATACTACCACATTATGAACGAATGTCAATTGTTTGTTTCCACTACCACCATTCAAGGATTGGAATAAGGATTTAATTTTAGTTTATATATGACTTATATGATTTTATTATTATTATGGATCATCTATATCATTCATACGTTCAAATTTTATATTTTCTTGGAATACGATAATGTTGCTCTTGTGTATAGAAGACTACCACCTCACAAAGCGATGTGATTCGTTCATGATTTTCATGGAATGTATTATGGATGGATGTAAAGAAAATAAGCGATATATTTGAAATTAAAATGATACATAAATAGTAATAATAATATACATATACATATATATACCATTTACTTTTCTTTCATTTATTGTGACAATAATATAGAAACAACATTCTTATGTACATATGGCCTACTATCTCATGAATGGGGAATTTCATTTCATAGCACCAGATTTTATAGATTAAATTAATTAGATATATAATTAATATATATTATACTTAAATAATTTTTAAAATTAAGGATATTATAAAATCTAGATCGATGTAAGAGGAATAAAAAAAGTAAGAAAAAACATACTCAAAAAGAATTTCAAATAACACATGAAACAATGACAATATTTAATGATTATTCAAAAAGGATGATATGATGTCATAAAATGATCATATATGATGTTATAAATATTAAAATTATTTTAGTAAAATTTAATAACATACATAAAATAATTATTTATTAGGATAAACATTGTTATCTAAAATTATGTGTGAGGTAAGGGATTTCTCTCAATATAAATTCCATTGATATGTAATTTTTATTATACATTAATTTACTTTTATGTGGATTGTATATTTCTCCAATGAGTGAAAAAATAATTAAAACTTAATTATTCATTGTTTCTTATGATTCACTTCGAACTATCTATTTGAAATGTATTTTTCATTCAAGTTACCATGTTTTAAAAGTTATATTACAATCTAAATTCATTTTTCAACTGCAAACATTATCTTAAAAAATCACTTTATTGTAATCATTTTACATTAGAAATTATAATTCTATTAAATATCCATATTTTAGTATTACGGATATTATTTTTTCCTATACCTTACCCCATTTCTACATACAATGTTTACTTTAAAGAACATATGTTATTTTGAGGAAATATTGATATATTCATATATTTCATCCAAAAGTATATTTGATAAGGAACATTGTTTATGATTCAAATTTATTATTCAACATATGAGATTTTTTTGAAATATGGAAAATCGGTTAGGGATTACTTAGTGTATGCCAATTGATGCATAGTTACAGAGATGATATGAAATATTTGGGAAAATCTGACAGGTTTCTACCCACTAGCATACTCTATATTGAGGATAGATCCAGACAATAAATATCTTGATGTAAAATAGTCATAGTTCCGACATCCAAAATTATTAATTCCATAATTATTGATAATCCATGTAATTATAAATTTTTTTATAATATTCATGTTCAAGATCATGTGATTATTTATAAGAAATTATTTATCATCTTTTATTCTAGCCCTATTATGCTAATGTTATTGATAAATTTTCATGTGAATAAATTTTTTAACTTTCCATATTAATTAAGCCTTATCCAATAATTTAAATGGAATTTGTTATTATTTATTTACATTTCCATGCTGGTTTTTCTTATTGATTCATGATATCCTACGATGAACTAAACCCTTACTGAGAATTTTCTCACCCATGTTTTGTTCCATTTCCTAATAATTTGAATAAGATATATTTGAAAGTGTTTTCAAGGATGATGTTATTTGATGTTGTTATGTACTATGTCTTTTTTCTTCCCAATGTTAAATTGATATCATGTATGTACATGTTTCTCCAGAATAACTAATTGAATCGGTCCTTTGAAATATGATTCCATTTATCTATCTAAATTTTATAGTGTAAGTCACTATGTACTATTTACAAGGGTTTGGGTCATTAAATATTGATAAACTAGTTAGGGGAGTAAGGGATAACACGCACAAAAATATAAAATTTCTCTATTTCATTATATTTTATAATATCAACCCATGATTTTCATTATTTTTCCATCAGAATATATGGTTTTGGCTAATTTAGAGACTTAGAAACACTTTTTAGGTCATTTTTTTACTGGTTTTATAATTATCAAAGCATCATATTCAATTTTTTTCTACTAATAACCTACATCCATGATTCTACATCAAATTTAGGATTTATCTATTCTTGGAAGACACTAATATTTATAGTAATATGACCAATATTTTTTAGTGGGTCAAAAAATAGAGGGTTATACTCAAAATCAACCAAGAACATTTTATTATGATCATTACAAATGAAAATTATACTACCAAGAGTATTATATTCTAGTTAGGAATCCATCTATATTTGATAATAAAAGTCAATTTATCCATTTATAGTGCAATGTTCAAGATTTATTTGAATAATAATTCATTAATTATAGTTATTGAGAATTTAAGGGTTACAAAAACCCAACTCAATAAATGGAATCTTATATAAATTTCATAGTTGGATTGATTATTGTTCAATTTATTAATATTGATATCCAAACTCGAGATACAAATGAAAATTTACACTATATGAAAAAATCAGTTATCTATGACTTCAAAAAAATCTTCTACACATATAAAGAAAATTTAGTAATATCATTTTCCAAAAAAAATGATCTTCAAATTATATATCCCAATAATGCATAATTTTGTCTCTATGTATAGAAAATGCTAGTCATTTTTATATTTTTTATAGTTAATTCATCTAAGAAGAAAAAATTTACAGAAATCATGATGGGGATGAAGATTCTAATGGTTTGAAACTACTGATAACTCCCATAATCCAATTTTATAATCGTGGATTCCAGGAGGTTTTATGTTTTTTGGGATTTGGGAACCCATAGAGAACTTATAAAAATGACACCCAACTCAATGATTGTTTTAGTCATTCAATAGGGTGGGGAACCCAAAATTGTGAGCATGAACATAGTATCCATTTTTTAAAGAGTAGATAGATGCATCATACAAGATGGGAAGCTCTTAATCAGGGAAAAATAAATGCCTGAAACTACAATCATATTCAAATGAATTTTTTTAAATATCATTTATTTCATTCATTGATATACAATCAATATTATATGGTAATATATCTATAACACTTTTATATTGATCCCTAAATACAATTCATTAAAACAAATGGAAGATATGGTATTCATAAAAGAGTCTAATAAAATTCAGACATGTTCGTAAAAAAATATAATCATTATATTTTAGTTTAACCCCTCGATAAAAAAATTTATTCTTATAAGTGGTAATGACTTTTTCTATATTCAATGTTTATAATAATAATTATAAAGTAAAAATTTCGTCATAAATGTATAATGGATTAAATTTTTAACCATTTATCACCATAATTGTTCTATTTTAATATTTTTATGATATCAAAAAAATTAAATACATTTTTAACAAAAAAAATTACTATTAATTTAATTTTAATAAAAACTCATATAATATGAAATTAAAACCACCATAATGGAAATTGAATTTGAGTAAGAAATATTAACATATGTAACAAAATTTATATTTATTAAAAAAAATTACACATTAACTCAACCAAAATATATTATTTTTAATTTTAATAAAAGTAATTTAATTTATTTTTTTGGTAAATTCTTGATAACTCTTTCATTATTGAATAATAACTTAATGTAATAATTTAATAAATAAAAAGTAATTAAAAAAACTGACAAAAAATTTATAATTTATTTTAAAATAAACATTTATATTAATTAAAATTTTATAAATACTCACATGAATATTTTTAATCATTCTTAACTTGTTATCTTATGTTTTTTAGCATTCTGAAACCACTGAAAATGTATTTAGATATGTAACGTTCTATATAACTCCAAAATTCAAGTATATCCATCAAAATATTAAATAATATTAAAAATATTATATAAGATATTTTAAATGTATTCATAAACCTCAAATATTAACTTTAGAACACCCAATTTCATTTTTCATAGGTTTTACAGTCTCTACATCTGCAATTGAAATGTTTTCCTTATTTATCCGAAAAAAATAAAATTAATATGTTTTAAATTATTTTCTCAAAATATTTTTGTTGTATTATAATATATGATTTTTTATGTAATATTATTTATTATTAACTCATATATTTATTTGGGAAATATTAAAAAGTAACTATAATGCATAAAAATGTATTTTCTATTATTCATCCAAAATTGAACATCTTTGAAATAATATCAAAAATTTATATTAAGAAAATTTTGTAATTTTAAATGCAAATATAATTTAAATTAAATTAAAATCATTTTATATATTCTTCATAAATAATTTACAGAATATGGTATTTTAATGAAACACAGAACAATACATTAGAAATAACGATTTTTAAGGGCATAAATTATCATATATTCAAACCTTGAATAACCATGATTCAAATATAATTAATTATATTAAACTAAATAAAATGGATTATAATTTGGTTTAGGATAATACATGATATATAATATGAATTTTAAATTACTTGTTTTAAGGAAATGAATAGCATTTATGTAACATCATGTTACTGATCTATCATGTATGTCCTTGACCTCATCATGGATGCCATTTTTCCTATTGGCTATAGGACAATGATAAGTAATTTAGAGGATACATATAATAGTGAAGTCATAGATTCGTTGTAATCATGGATTTTATTGTCTTTTTCTATAGATTTTAGGAGGGTGTCACTCTTTGTAACGAGGTTGCACGTCTTGTATGTATTGTTGGGTACATGTCGTCAAAATATTTATGCATTGAGAGGTTACCCAATGGGAAGAGGCATAACATTTCTTGAATATTTTAAATAAGATATTTCTAATCTGGGATGGCTTATTTCACAGTGTACCTAAACAATGTGGATTTCATTACGTTTAAAGTAATTACATGTCATGTAATTATTTTAGTAGGAATGTTTTTGGGAACTACTATAATATTTAGTGCCCATTCGACCATATACTCTCCCTTACTCTGGAACTGAATCAATTTTATTAGGATTTTGGGTGCCATCATTCCTTCCATATCAACCCATTCATCATTTTATCTTTATTACGGCTGTGGTGCGTCTCACTTGGTAATTAGCCTTTCTAAATCTCCATTTTCATTGATCACGGTAGCACCATTGGTTTTCATTATCAGAACTATTAGTCAATGTAAGAGTTTCATATTGTCTTCTTCCAATATAAATTTTGCAATCTCATTCCAGAGGCCATTCCATTGTTATTCATGGGGCATCAGGTGTTCATTGTCAAGGTATGTGAAATTTCTTATCCTCCTCCAACCATATTTCACAACTGAATACATCCTGAAATGTGTGGATTAGATTCAAGGGTCGTTGTTTATTTCCTTGGTTTTTTTGTTGGTGGGCCCCGTCGTGGGCATGGGTGAAAAAATTATTGAGGTACTCAATCTTATTCCTGTTAAAATATATTAACACATTTTTATAAATTGGATTATAATTAAATTAGTATGAAAATGGTTTGATTACTTGGGTGATTGGGAAGTGATTTTTAATAAATGTGGGTTTCAGTGGTTTTTGAAAAATGGAATGAAAAGGGGTATTTTCCATGAATGAAAAATGGTTTTGTGAAATGGTTTTGAAATGTTTTATAAAACATTTTAATGATTATAAAAATGAGCACAGGGTTTTCCTTGGTGCTAGATGTATGGATTAGCTTGAGGCCATTTTCTACTGTGGGGTTAAATTAATGTAGTGTTCCTCTTGTCCTAGAATGTAGATTATTTGTTCTAGGTATGTACATTCTATTCGGGTATCGCTTTCTAGGTTTTTTAAAATGTTCTAAAGTGTAGATCATTATATTTAGGAACCAAAATGCACTATTAATAAATTTATGGCTTGAGTGGTTTACAGATTGACTTGTTGTATTCCATGTTATTTTTAACCATTTTCTACTACTGTTGTTTTCTTTTTCTTTTCTTTTTATTTCTTTAGCCTGGATATTCATATTGATTCATGTGAATGAAGATATGAAAAAACGATCATTGAAATTCAAATTCCAGATTTTTTTTTTCTATCTATGGTTAAATGGATATTTTTACCATGTTTTATATAAAAATATGTACTTCTTATCATTCCATGTTTTATTTAAAATGAGCATACATGAATTGTTATACAATTTCTTATTATAGAAAAACATGTTGGGGTCCTCTTGAGATTCTCATATCACACCATGTGCACCTATTCAATGGTGTGAAGACCATTATATGTCTGTCATTTCGGGGAAAGGAAATGCGATGAATTGAGATGATGAGTATTCATGCCAGCAAGGTTTGGTAGTTGGTGCTGAGATAGCGTGATTTCGTCGATTCCATCATTTGGAGTAGTTGTTTGGTAATATTCCTTTTTAGTTAGACATGTCACTTGGAGTTTTGGGTACTTTTACAGTGGTTTTTTTATTTTCATTTAACAATTATGGAATATAATTATTAATATTCTGGTGTTAATTTTTTTCGTTGATTATATATTTGAATTTTTATTTTTTCAGGTTGGGAAAAATCATTCCCTCTTGTTTGTTGTTCTATGCCCGAGTGCTTTCCTCAATCCTATGGGGATCGAAAATATCGTTTGGGTATTTAATGGAATGGTTCAGGTGTGAGGTCTAAGGGTAACCAAAGTCGGTTCATTTCAATTTAGCATCATAAGATGTATATCCTCTTCAATCCTTATATTTGGATGTTAGTTTTACCAGAGATATGATTGTCAGGACATGAGAGGTAGGTTGCGATTAGTACCGGACCATCTCCTTCCATAATGAGACTCAAGTTTACAAAGGAATATGGGATAAATATATCTATTAGTGGATTTATATTTAAATCATAGTTTCTACTTATGGGATTTTTGGTTTGAACAGATATTTGTTCTATTATATGATCAGTATTATGTTTCGCAATGCATTAGTGTTTCTCTAAGTCATCTCCCAATTGTTCCTTAGCAAGGTGAAGTTGATGTTGCACAAGGTAATATCCATACCGATTAGAATCTCATCGATTCTATAATATTGATAGTCTATAATGTCAATCAAGATGTTTGAGAAGTTCCAAATGTAGTTGTTTAGGTATATTTAGAAGTTGGAGGTGAGAGGGAATATCAAGGGAATTCATATGTGAGGATCAACCATCCATTAATGGAACTAAACCACAAGAGGTAGAGTACTGTCTGGATATGATCAATAAAATCGTAGACATATTGGGAACAATTTATAATTTTAAGGTGAAGCATGCTCCAGTCTAGCTAGAGTGTTCTAAAAAGTGATAATGGGATACTATGGTCCATGTAGGCAGACACATGGACTTGGATTGGAAGGGTCTAAAAACCTTATTTTTCCTGTAGTTTTTTCTTCTGTAAATAATGTAAGAATAGTCTATGGAGTTCTTATCTTTAAAACAAGAAGAGAATTCAGTGTTTCCCTACAGAATTCGTTTTTGCGGATCATGTCTGTTTTTTCCTAGACCTAGTGAAGAATGACCAGTTGGTGGCTCAAAAGTACCTCCAGGGTTTGTGATTGGATATCATATCAGATCTGATTACGTTGAAAAATACTACCTTTATTGAGTTAATATATAGGGTTATTATGGAGGAGACAGATATGTGGTGAAATATTTATTTCTCAACACTTGTCTTCCATATATTGGTGCTATTAGTGGCATGCATGGGAAGAAAAAGAAGTGGCAGGATCATCCCATAAGTGGTGCTGTTGTGTCTAAACAGTGAGCCTCTTATGCATAGTCTGTTATAACTAGAAGTATTCAACTGGAATTATATTAGAGTGGGATTTTTGGGCACACCAAAAGAAATTCATATACATTCAATGATGGGAAAAAATGTGTGAACATTGTTCATTTATAGTGTTTCTATTTTTTGGTGAGTACACCTTATAATGGTTTTGGTTCATCACCTGTAAAGGATATTGTGGTGTATTTAGAAGCTTCAAGGATAATAGTGCTCTAACCACAATCCGCAAGAGTGATGCACTTTATGCTGTAAATGAGTGTCCAACAGATGTTGACAAAGGTACTACATTTTGAGAGTTAATATCCTTCTTTCATTTTCCAATGAAATTTATTTATTTGATAGAGGTTCCTCCCACATCTATATATCTAAATTTTTTTTGTCTCTCTTAAACATCCAATTGAACTAATGTCCTTTGTAATGGAGATAGAAAAATATCTCAATAAGAGGAATGGAAATGGGTTACAGTTTACTTCTTGTTCAGTTAAAATAGATGATACAAATTTCTTCTAGGTTTTTCTTTTTATTTATCTTAATCTTTTTGACATCATCATCGATAGGCATTATTTTCTCAGTCATCTTGTTCAGGTTGATATTTATCATCAGTGTTATTTGTTTATTACTGCTGATGGGATCTCTCATATGTTTATGTGGGAGTGAGACTTGAGTTCAGGTCATACGGTGCCTTCCCACCCAAAGATCAAGAATATGTTGTCGTATATTCTATTCGATCCCAATGATATTTTGATAATACGTCGATTCATTGTTTTATATCACACTTACAACAATGTATTAAGATCATTTATATTGAAAATTACATGTATAATAAAAATCTTCAAATAATTTTTTAAATCATTTATATTGTTTTTTACACTACTAAAAAAGAAAATGTAACTTTTCTGATAATTACATTATAGTTGAAGGGTATTTGGAGGGCCCATGATGATTTCAAAGAAAAATGGTACAAACTATGCTGGATCCAAGAACACCACTGGAGTAAGCCACATTCTCTTATTAAAATTTTCATCAAAATTGGATGAA
Source organism: Viscum album (assembly GCA_963277665.1). Lineage (NCBI taxonomy): Eukaryota > Viridiplantae > Streptophyta > Magnoliopsida > Santalales > Viscaceae > Viscum > Viscum album. The sequence goes on along the minus strand of OY728157.1, from coordinate 704,938,291 downwards.
ATTTTAAGATATGGTCCAATTTTTAATGGGATAAATTTCATTATGTGGAACTCAAGACCCTTTGAGCCTCTAGAAGGCCCATATGAACTGATCATTTAATGGAATAAAATCTACAAAAATTCAAAAGTGGTCTTCTATATTCTATCAAAATCTTATTTTTTATTTTTTCATGTGGTGGTAAATATTCAGTGGAGATATTATTGGGGTAGGAAAACATAATTAATGTTTTATACAAATAAATATAATACTTAATGAAGGTAAAAAATGTAAAAAGTAGTTTTAAACAATCTTAGTGCCCAAAACAACTTTACACATTGCCTATAAAATGATAACAAGGTAACCACATATAGATGTTCAACCAGGAGTAATGTTTCTTCCATTTTGGAGTACCAAATGGGTCATCTCATTATTCATAGTAGTTATGGAGGATATGGGTTGTTCTAATTCAACATCTATGTCTTCCTCCATTTCCATGGGTTCTAAACTATTTATAATCACCTAGGGAGTAAAGTGACATAATCCTAAGCCTCATTCTTGAATTATTTTGAATGGTCTTTTTTATTCCATTATGTATATTATTATTAATCTGCATATATTTTAATTTAACAATGTTATGTATTATTATTGCATTCAAAAACTCATATTATCATGTTTTTGAGTACCCTTTCATGTGATGTTTCACACACCATTCATACCTTCTTCTTCCCCTTTCAGTTGTTGTGTTTGTGTGGTTCGTATGTGGAAAATGAACTGTCATAAAACTATCAAGACCTTGAAAATTTATTTCATCTAATAAAACAATAAACAACATAAAAACAGTTATAGTTCATAAGGTTCTTCATGTGTCTCCTTGGTGTGTTTCAATTATGAATTTGGACAAAAATTACCCAATAAACGACATAATCTGATTAATCATTATCTGTTTTTGACTGAACCCTAGGAGGTATGCTATTTTAACTCAGTAAATTTCTTGTTCTAGGTATTACAAAACATGTATTAAAATATCTTAACCCTATATGTGGGATCTAGGAATTATGAACATCATTATATTTCCATGGGATGATCAAGCTTAATTGAATCTATCAATTTTGGCTTTCTCAAATTGTTTTAATTTATATTCTTTGATAAAAAATAAAAAACCCAAATTTTATACAATCCCATTACAATTTTTATTAATAATAAATTTCTTTAAAAATTAATTGTCTAAGTCTCTTTCGAGAGAGGACCTTGGGTTCCTGTTATACTGTAAAAATTCTATGAAAAACTAAACATTTAATTTGAAATGTTTGAAAACACGATCCAATTTTGGCACCATATCCGAGGAGCCAATATCATTTTATTCTTTTTTATATTTTTTATATTTACTTATTTTTGTTCTTAATTATTTATCCTTTAAATGTCCCCACATTTGATTGTTTTTGTATCAGTTTATGGATTTTATTTTTGTGTCCTTTTCCTCTATCTTTCTTTCTATACTTTTTCATCATTCTCTTCTTCTCTCTCAATATAATTATTTCTTATTCAATTCAACATTCATTTATCCTGTCATCCTTTGTTAGTGATTATATTTTATCTATAATCGATCATAAAAAAAATAAAAAAATAAACATCACTACTCATTTGCAAGACATGATCTTGAAAGGAAACACAACATGAATTTTATCCAAAAATTAAAAAGTCCCATTACAAACGAAGTATTTCATCTAGAGTATGAAAATAATGTAACATTCAGTAAACCCTTGTAAAAAAATCATGTTTTCCAAATCAAATCATAAATTTTACCTAAAAAACCTAGAAATTATGGCTGTAAAAAATCAATCCTTAAAAGATATAACCACCAGATATATAGAGTACCATCCTTATTATATCCAATATTCTAAGAAAAAATCCATCATCTTGATGAGATAAAGCCTCACCCACCCCCTTCCTATATTCCATGGAATTATCAATGAGGACCCTCAAAAACATCTCAAATAGTTTCACATAGTTTTCTCAACCGTAAAACCCCAAAATGAATCTGAGGACCTAATTTTGTTTAGGGAATTCCCTGTATCCCATGATGGTGTAGCCAAAGACTATATATACTATTTTCCTAACATAATTGGGTATGTAATTAACTTAAATTAACCTTTCAATATATGTTCATCACTATCTTATGAACTACATCAATTAGAAAAGAAATATGTCGCATTAGGAAATCAAAAAGAGAGACCGTTCATGAATACAGAGAGAGACTCAAATGACTTTTATCAAGGTTCCCCCACCACCATATTAGTGTGAAACCATTAATACAATACATCTATGAGTAACAGATCACAATGGATTGTGGATTGACTGGTTTTGTAGATAGTGGTTCCCTCATTGATAAAACTCCTTCATCCACTTGTTAATTAAAAGCCAACATGATTCAAAATGCACAACAATTTTGTACACAATTTGTTGAACCCAACCAAAGAGTTCATGTGTTAATCCATTCATCTCTATAAAAAATGTTAGATAACAAGCTTGAAGTGATAAATAACCTTTTAGGAAAATTAGATCAAGCACATGGTAACACAAAATCTCCTCATGTTCTAATATAATGAGGTATTTATTCTGAAATAACTTTTTTTATAACCAAAGTGCACAAAATTAGGATTCAACTCTGTTATGTGCATATGTATTCTCTTGGAATCCATTCCTACAAGAATCTCCCATCAATCAAAAACCATTTAGGCCAAATCCAAACCTTGGGTGGCATGAACAACCATAGTTCATACAAGAAGGAAACCCAAGCTACCCTACGATGAACTGGTACAAACAAGGCCAATGTATGAAACATACTTATCCATCATCATCTCATAAAATCTAACTCCTCCAAATTATGAACCAGTTATCAAGGAAATGGTAAAGAATATCGAATCCTAGAACCTAAAAAGGTATATCCCCCTCTTGAAAATGATCTTTCCCCACCCCTAAATGATTATAAAAAAGAAAAAATGGAAAAAAATTTATCCTTGAGGAACCCCATGAAAAATATGTTCCTATTCAATTCAACTAAAAACTCTCTAAACCAATGAAAAATTCTGATAATGTGATTAATAATGAAAATATGGATATACTTAGAAAAATAAAGTTATTATTCCTTTATCAGATTTCATCATGAAAATTCCTCATTATGGAACATTTCATAACGAACATTACACCCATAGAAAATGGCTGAAGGGGAATGGGAGAGTCAACGTGGGAAGGAATGACTTGGACTTATTTCAGCCAGCAATGCCAACCATGTGGCTAGATCCTATAAAATTCAAGATATATAGAACAATAGGGGATACATTTATTTTATAATTTATGCCAGATTTATGTGTTTCAATTAATTTAATTCCTTAATATGTGTATACTTTTCTACAAGATGGAGAGCATCAACCGACCGACGGAATAGTGAAACATTCCATTTGGAGCACAACAGACCCATCAGAGTGTGATGAAGGATGCCCTCGTAAAAGTGATGAATCTTATCTCCCCCATCGGCTTCTACATTATTGAGATTATGGATACCCACACCAGAGGACATGACCCTCTCATAAGTGGACGGTCATTTTTGAAAATGAAAAATAATATTAGAAATTTTCAAAATGGTAGGACATCCATGGATTTTGGTGAAGAAAATATATGTTTAAACAATTCTAAGGATATGAAACATCCCAGTAAAGGTCACACCACTATTATTTTAAATTTAATGTATGTTATCTCAAATAATGAACACACACACACACACACAATTCTATCATTGACCCACGCCCTAATAAATATTAGTCTTATTCACCCTTGGATAATATTATTATTGGTTCGTGTTCATGTTGTGTGGGTTCTGAAAAGAATAAATTTTTTCCATTAATTTATGATTATTTTTTTCATTATAAGGTATCTATTATAATAAAAGATTCTATAAATCTCATTTAAATGGAATACTAATCCTTATAGAATGAATATGAGAATAAAGACAGTTTGATGGACCTCACTCACCATAATCCGATCCCTCAATCCAAAAACCACCAGTGTTAGAATTTAATCCACTTCCATCCAATTTATAATTTTCCAATATTAACAGTGTTTACAAATCAGTCATCTTTATTTCTATTAACCTCTGTCAACAGTAGTAATAAAAACTTCATGATCTTTTGAGAGAATGTAAATTTTCTATAATATAGACATAAGTTAATATTATAAGGATTTTCCTATGTTTTTTTATACACCATATACTTTTGGAAGATGAGGGTAAACGTATTAGAAAATCTCAAAAGTGGTTAAATCGTTCTCTCCTTGAGGTGGTACAATTCGAAGTTAATAAATTACATAATGTTGGGATCATTCTCAGTATATCTAATAGTAAATGGGTTAGTCAGGTAAAAATTATGACTATAAATATGAAATAAAATTGGTGTCAAATGAAAAGAATTAATTTGTTCCAACATATGTGAAATATTGTTGATGAGTCTATATTGACTCTCATAGACTAAATTAGTATATACAGAAGGAAAAATTTCATCTTCAATTTATTGAAAAAAAATATAATGTTTAGTATATACGTTCCATTATATTTTTCTGATGGCTATTAGGGTAATTTACATATCTATATAGCCTCTAAGTATTAAGAAAAGGCAACATTTACATATCAAATTGGCACCTTTTCATACATAATGATGACTTTAGTTCATTGTAATGATCTTGAAACTTTTTAGCTTTTAATTTTGAGTATATTTTCAGTGTACCATGTGAATTTCAATGATGTTTTTTAGATGATTTCATTGTTTATGGAACTTCATTCGACGATTGTTGGTCACATTTAGGTTCTATACATAATCATTTTATAGAAAAATCTCATTTTTTAAATAACAAGAAATTCTATTTCATAGTTTAGAGGGGGTAGTTCTTTGGTATGATATTTAATATAAAGGAATAAAATTGGATAAATAAAAAATTGAATTTATTTTAACCCTTCAATATCCAAAATGGGTTTTTGAGGTGAGATCTTTCTTGGGTGAAGTTGGATTTTACCGCTGATTCATTAAAGACATTACAATGATCTCACTTCCCTTATCCTTGTTATTTTGAAAATATATTAAGTTTTTGTTTGATAAAAATTGTGAGGATTGTTTCAATTCACTAAAAATATGTCACACATCACATCCCTTCATCAAACCACCATGGTGGGATCTCCCCTTTGAGATTAAGTGTGATGCATCTATCTTTTCAGTTTGGCTAGTCTATCACAAAGGGTTTATAAGGATCCTCATGTCATTGGGTATGCCTTACGTGCCCTTGATCCATCCCAAGAAAACTAAAAACCAATTGAAAAACCCTTATATCAATTTTTTTATCCAAGAAAAAATTGCATTCATATCTTATTGGGTAAAAAATAATTTTCTTTTTTTGTCATGGTTCCATTTGTTTACTTTTTAAGAAGCCTGATGTAAAGTCCCACCTCATTCAATGGATTCTACTCCTTCATGAGAATGACCTTGATATTAGAGATAATATTGGAGTGAAGAATGTTGTATGTGACCAAATTAATTGGATTTACCCACCACTGGACCACCATATTCACTCACACCTCCCCCTTGGAGAATTTATCCCTCATGAAAACATTCATGATGTTGTGGAGCATACCCCATAATATATGGACATTGTGAATTTTCTAGAATCATCTAGGTTCTTCACTAATTTATCACATCATAATCCCATATAAGTATGCATGATTAATGATGGTACATTTTTTATGACCCTTCCTTTTGGATAGTTTTTAGTGACGATGTTGTTTTCCTATTTGTCACTGACCCTAAGTTCACCATTTTTTTGACCTTCTCCAACACATTGGCTTATATGGGCCCCTTTGGTAGTAAATACATATCATAGAAAGTCCTTGACTCATGGATATATTGGAAAATAATTTAAATGGATTCCCATTATTTTTTTTAGTCATGTACTCGATGTCGATTCATTGGAAATATATCTAAGAGGAATAAAATTCCCCAATCTTCCATGTTATTTTGCGAGTTCTACGATGCATGGGGCATTGACATCATAGTGACTTTTCGAAATTCATTTGGATTTTTGTACATCATATTTTCTATTGAATTTCTATCTAAATGGGTAGTATTAATGGCCACTAGGGATGATGGCTCTCGAGATATTGTTGATTTTGTGAGGTCCCAAATTTTTTGTAGGTTTCGTTTGCTATGACTCATCATTATTCAACATGGAACACAATTTTGAAATCGTAACATGAAAATATGTATCCATAAGTGTTGGTATTTTCATTAATTATCCGCATCATATCATCCCCAAATTAACATACTAGAATAAATTTCAAATTGGGAAGTTAATTAAATCATGGAAAAAATGGTACAACCTGATAGGATTTATTGGTGATTAAACTTGTATGATGAACTTTAGGCATATTGTATAACTTATAAAACCTCAATTGGAATCTCCCAAACTAAATTGTGTTTAGAATGGATTGTGATAGTCAATTTTAGATAGATCACTATGCATATTGGGATATAAAAAAATGTAATATGAATCTCTCAGATGCTGGTAAGAATACGATGTTGCTGATATAGGTGTGTAAAGATATCCAGTGTGCTGCATATGAGAACTCTCAAATATATAGAGAGAAAACAATAGAAATCCTTGATGGGAAATCCATTAGTTGATGTTTCATATTGGTTGGAAGGTCCACATGTATCATTATAAAATAATACTTCACCTAGATATGATACATTCCCTATGGCTTGGTCTTTATACTATTATTCTCGCATAACCTTTTGATGTTATAATAGTTTTCCATGAGAATAGTGGAAAGTGGATTAATATCAATAGGTAAAGGCTCAAACACTTCTATGAGGATTTTCCAAAAGCATCATGTAGTGTAATTATAACTATAGGATTCCACTTATGACACAACTTAGTAGGATATCTTGTCTTCCTACCATAATTTACTTGTAAATTTATTAAAAATATGTACATTGAGGAAAATGTAACTTTTAGTTGTGTAGAGGGTGACATTTAATTGTTAGAATTAAGAAACAAAAAAAATCTGTTTTTATTTATGATATAGGTTTCTTTATTTGTTTGTTTTTAGAAATATATTGATCTTTAAATGAATATCAAAAATTCATTTTTAGTCTTTAGTTGATTGTGTTTAAAATTTAATTTTTTTCGGAAAAATATTTTTTAAATGATTGTTGTTATGGAATATTTATCTATAATGTGTTTTTTCAAATCATTCTTATGCATTTAATGGATTTTGGAATCCCACACATCATTTTAATTGACCAATATTTTAATCACTTATGTGAGATACATTCAAAGCCCAATATTACATATTCTTCCTTGTAATCAATTAATTGAGAGTATTTGGTCATGTAGATAAACTAAAACACAACTTGATCATGTTTGAATCCATGAGATTCATGTGTCTAACATTCATGATAGACTCCATTGTTAATTTAAAATCTATTTGTAAAATTGACCTATATTTTTTCAACCTTGACATTTAACACTTATTAAGACTCAGATACCAGGAAATGCCTTTTATGTAGCCACATTATAATCTAATTTATCATTACATACCTGTATATTGATTATGATCTTGTTTTACTTTTTGAAACTGTGGGGTGAGGGATTATCTATAGAAATTATTAGGAAATAATCACTATTAGTGTTTGAGAAAAGGGATGCCTATATTTTTTAGGGTAGTGAGTTTACAAGACAAATTGTATCATTATTTTACAAATTTTTCCCTCTTTTGGGATTTATAACATAGGAAACTCGTTTGGATGTTCAAACAGGAAGAAAGGTTCATCCATTTTGGAGTCCCAAATGAATCTTCTCATCATTATTCATAGTTTTGGAGGATATGGGAGGTTATAATTTGATATCTATGGCATCATTAATTTCCATGGGATTCTAATCTCTTTCTGATCACATGTGGAGGAACTTGTTGTAATCTTGAGCCTCATGCTTTTATTATTTTGATTTATCATTTTAATTACATGTTTTATTTTGTTTTTATTCATCATATAATCTTATTTAATTGAGTAATGTAATATCATTTCATTATCAGTCTCATATGATCATGTTTGGGTTACCCTTTATTCTGATGTTTTACACATGGTTCATCCCATTTTCTAACCCTTTCAATTGCACTTTTTGTGTGGTTCATATTGGTAAATTAACCAATCATAACACTATCAAGAACATTTAAATTAATTTAATGGTACAAAAGTTGAATAAAATATAATAATGGATAACACATCGAGTTCTTTATGTTTTTTTGGTGATATTCAGTTATGAAGTCAAACACAAATCACCCAATCATCGATAATATCTAATGAATCATTTTGTGTTTTCAATATAACCGTAGGAGGAATCAGAGTTTGAAATCAGTAAAATTATAGTTCAAACTATTACATAACATGTATTAAAATATCATAACTTTTTCTATTGAATAAATAAGGATGAGTATTGTGATATTTTCCTAGATTAATCACTCTAAATCAAATCTGTCAATTTATTCTTTCTCATATCACATTATTTTTATATAATTTCATCTTAAATATAAAAACACAAATTTCATATGATCCATTTAAGATATTTATTAATCAAAAAATATTTTTAAATTTATTAATCTAATTATCTTTTGAGACATGACCTAAGGATAACACTATACTGAAAAAATTATTGTAAAAATTAAACATTTAATTCAATGTGCTGAACAATGAAATCTCCTTTCTTCTATTGTTGATCAATTCATTTTTGTTTGGGGAGTTTTTGATATATTACTAGGAGAAGTATTGGGTCTTCCTTTAGAGAGATTGGTAGAGTATAGGAATTTCTGAGTTAAATGAATGCTACTGATGTTGATACCATCATATCATAAGGAACCATTGGGGATAAAAGAACTCCTGATTCAGTTTTACATCATATTGAAGAAAGGATTAGTTTTCCATAGAGTTTGAACATGGGCATCTCATATTCTCCTTCTCATGAAAGAATATGGTTCATTTAGGTCGTGTGTGGACTATTTAATTTTTAACCCAATATAAGTTAAGAACAAATATCATTTTCATTAAATGGATTATTTTTTCAGTTAGTAAATTTGGGAAAAGTGGTTCTTGATGATTGATCTTCGGTTGGGTTATTATCAGCTCAGATTTCGGGAGTCTGTAATAATAAATTGGATTTTTTGATTAGGTATGGGAATTATGAATATCTTGTGATTCCTTTTGTTCAGACTAATGCTCCATTATTTTAATGGGATCCAATTATTTAGATATTCTCTCAATATACTAAAACATTTTTTAGTTTTTGTGGATGATGTTCTGGTTTGTTCAAAATACAATTGTGAGCACAGGAACAATCTATGTTTGGTCCTATAAATTTGGATAATTCACTATTTGTAGGGAAATATTATGTAATGTAGTTTCTGGATTCATAGAGTGAATTTATTGGGGAACATGATTTATGAACATGGAATATCACTGTATCCAGAGAAGTCAATGTCTATTTTTTCATGGAACCAACCACAGAATGAATTTGAGATAAAGTTCTTCCTTGGTAATTCTAGATACTACCGATGGTTTTATGATGATTTCTCTATGATGAATTTATCATTGACTGCTCTTACTAAGAAAGTGATGAAATTCACTTGGGATGTGAAATGCCCTCTTATTTTGATGAAATTAAATGACTTAAAAAATTGGATCCTATTTTGACCGTACCCGAGCCAAGTAAAGCGTATATGGAATTTTTTGATTCTTATGGTGTAGGTTTGGGATGTGTTCTTAATTAGGATGACCATGTGGTAGTTTAGGTATCTCTTAAACTACATCCACATGAGAAGAATTACAGAAGTCATGATTTAGTTCTTGTTGCAGTTATGCATGGGCTTAGATGTTTTTGGAACTATGTTTTTAGGGAAAGGATAAAATTATTCTATGATCATAAGAGTTTGAATTAAACATATTCTCAAAAAAAATATAAATCATAGATAGATATGATTCATTGAATACCGTCAATGTATTTTCTTCGATTTCACCTACACCCTAGGAAAGGGAAATGTAATCGCAAATGATCTTAGTAAGAATATACCATCACATGTTGTTCTAGAATTGAATGATGAGTGGAATATTCTGGGTATCTTCAATCAGTATTACTTGTATGATCAATATGATGTTTTAAGTATGGTTCTATTCAGTTTTTAATTATCATCATTACTATAGTAGTCTATTAAAAGTGTTAGATGTATAATTATGAGTTTAGTATTGTTAGAGAGTAACTTTATAATGGAGAGACCGTTTCTAGTTGTTCTATTTCTTCATATGGAATGCTCCACTTTTTAAATAATATTCTTATCCTACTATCTGTGATGATTTTAATCTCATTTAATTTTTATAGATCTTTATGGTTCGTTCATCTAGACAATGAAATGTTGTATTATGACAAGAAATGATTATTCTGGTGGACGAGTATAAAGTATGACATTATAGATCATGTGTCCTACTCTTACAACTACAAACGGAAAAAGTAAGAGCACTTGAAACCCATTGGTATACTTCAACATCTTTTAGTGAAAATATGGGAATGGGATGAGGGTTACATTGATTTTGGTTTTTATAACAGACTCTTTGATGGAATAATTTTATCTTGGTGGTCATTTAACGGTTGAAGAAGTCATGTTATTCCATTTGGATCAAGGAAACATCTATGGTTATGATCGTGGTATGATGTATGTAGAGGAGACTGTGAGGTTACATGGGATTCCTTGTACTTTTTTTCTGATATGGATCATAGGTTTAGATAGAGGTTTTATAGGAGTATCCAAAAGGTAATGGTAATCCAAGTCATGTTGAGAAGAACATACCATCAAAAGATAGATTGTAGGAAAAAAATGTAATTCAGATCCTAGAATATATTATTCATGTATGTGTTCTTGAAAATGGTTGATCATGAGATATCTATGTGGGACTAGTTGTGTGTTTTACAATAACATTTAATAGTTTCCTATTCGAATGTCTCATTTTGAGGTGTTGTATTGTTGTAGATGCATATCAGATATTTTCTCAGATGTGGAGGTATAAGTAGCTTTGTATAGATCAAGTTTGGATAAGGATACTTCTGAAACAATTAAGGATGTACATCAACGTCAGTTTAAATCCCAGAGTTAACTAAAATTGTATACAGATTGGAGAAATTGTGCACTAGATTTTTTCATTGGTTACTGGGCTTTTCTTAAATTTTTATCCTCATTTAGGTCACAATTTAGTTGAAAAAAGGGAAATATTTCTCTAAGATTTGTTGGACCATTTGATCAGCTCTCATAGGTTTCTTATCAGTTATTATTTATGGTTTCATTGATGGGTATTACTGATGTTTTCCAAATACCTCATCTCATGAAGTATCACCTTGATCCCACTCATGTTCTGAGATGATATTAAATTGGGTTAGAGAAAGATGATTCTATTTTAGAGAAATGATATTAGATCGTTGACTCTCAAGTGAAAGACTTAAGTGGGAATTTTATTTGGTTGGTTAGGGTTCTATGGATCCATGCATCATATTCTCATGAAATTTGGGAATGCAATTTGTTGAGGAGGGATAAATGGAGTCATATTTTTTCAGCGATTACATCTTAAACCTGACTTCATGGGGACGAAATGTTTTTATAGTTGTGTTCTTGTAACATCCCATTATTGATATATCAGGTATGTCCTTGAAATATTCATTTTTCTCATTCATTATGTTGAATGAAGGGTACTTATAATGATTTGGGAGGATACCTATAATGGTGATGTCACAAATCTGTTGGACTCTTGGATTTAACCAGCATTTTCTGCAGCCTGTAGGAGGGTTTTAAACTATGAATGCGGGTTACATATCGTCCATGTATTTCTTGGTATAAGTGATGAATGGTTTTATTCTGTGAAATAATGCGTGATGTGAAGAGGTGTTACACATTGTGAATGATTTAAATATTATTTTTTGAATCCATGATGATATATTTCTATGAATTCTTATACATCATGGAGTTCATGGCGTGTAACAAAATTACACATAAATTAATTCTCGAAGAAAGGATGTTTTTGAGCACCAAATGGGAGTTTAACTCCCATTTTACTATATTTTCACCCTTTCTCTAGAACTGAATCTCTATTCTAGTGATTTCTGGTGAAATCATTCCTTCCTGATCAATCCGTTCGACATCTGATCTTAGTTCAAGTTGTGGTGTGTCATTCAAACTATGTTACCATTCATCTTCATCATATTCATTGATCATATAAGCACACATGTATTGTGTTTTCAAATAATATGGTTTTTTTTGGTCTTTCATCTTGCCTTCTTCCAAAATGCATTATGTGATATCGTTCCGAAGGCCCTTCCATTATTGTTAATCATGCGATGGACATTTTTTTTGAGGTCTTTTATATTCCATTTCATTTTCTAACACTCATTCTCCATTTAATTGATCCTAGGATGTGTGGATTGGATTTTGGGGCCTTGGATTAATTCTATGTGTTTTCTTTGTTGAAAGATCCCCTTGTGGGTATGTACAACATGAGTTATTGAAGTATGTGGTTTTGAATCACATATTCTCTTGATAAAATATATTTATTTATTTATGATAATTGATTTAGAGATAAATTATTATGAAATTGGAATGATTAATTGTATGTTTTTGGATGATATTTTGAATAAATGTGGGTTTCCATGGTTTTTGATAAATGGATGGAAAAGGTGATTTTTCAATGTATTAAAAAATTTGATTTTGAAATGGTTTTAAAATGATTTTTGAATAATTGAAGTATTTTGAAAATGAGATAATGGGATTCATTGTGAACTAGGTGTATGGTTCATCTTGACTCCATAGTCCATTGTGGTGGTTCACTTTCTGGGGTGTTCCTCTTGTTCTTGAGTGTAGATTATTGGACATAGGTGTAGATAGGATGTTGGGGTTTCAATTTATATGGTTTCTTCTGGGTTCTACAGTTTAGATAATTTTATTTATGAACCACAGTGTATTGTTCAAAAATTTATGTGTACGAGTAGTCTACTACCTGACATGTTTTATTCCTTGGTATTATGATGGCAATGCTACTACATTTGTTTTGTATTTCTTGGATTTATACTATTTTATCCAAGATATACATGTTGATTCTATGAATGATGATATTAAAAAGGTTCATTTAAATTGATATATATGTTTTTTAAAACTAAGATAACATAGAAATGTTTGTCAAAGTTTCTATAAATCATCATTACTGCATATCTTTCCAGGAATTATTAAAAATGAGCATACATTTATTGTTAAAAAGATTCATGTTATGGAACACATAGTTGGGATCCTATTTATCTTGTTATCTCACAACCTTCACACCTCTTCAGTGGTTTATGGACCTTTGTATGTCTTTTATTTATGGGAAAGGCATTTAAAAACATTGAGACAATATGGTTTAATGTCATCTAGGTTGGGTCGATTATGGTGAGATGGTTGGATTTCATCCACACCATCTTTTCGAGTAGTTAATTGGTTATTTTCCTTTTCATTTAGGCTTTTGTCTTGGTGTTTTGGATACTATTTCAGTTGTTTTTTTCGATCTATTTTAAATGATATGTAATATATTCAAGATTCTTCTAGTGTTTCTCTTTTTTTCAATTATGTATATATACCTTGTGTTTTTTTCTATTTGGGAGAAATAATTCTTTGTTGTTTATTTTTTAATTACTAGGTGCTTATCGCTATCCCATGGGGATGGTAATTCCATTTGGGTCTGAAATAAAATGGGTTAGGTTCTAGGTCTATGGGTAAATTGAGTTGGTTCATTACAATGTAAATGATAAATCACTTTTTTCACCTTTTAATGAAAAATTGGTTATTTAAAAAAACCCAAAATCTCACCCTATAATAATATAAATATATGAATTTCAAAAATGTTTTTCATTTCATAATATCAAATTTATTATTATGTCTATAATAAATTATAATTTTCAAATAAAAAAGGAATTATAATTGTTCTTGAAGAAGATATATTTTTGAACCATAAAATTAAATCACTAAATAATGGGTTCTTATTTCAAAAGAATTAATCAATATTTTTTAGTAGTTCTATTATAAATAAATGCCATAATATGGTTAGTCACGTTAAAAACTAAAAATTTAACAATATGTTTATAAGATTCAGATTTGAATTATAATAATTTTACAATATCTCTCAGTTTTCTTCTTGCTAAGAGTTACGAGTTATGAAATATATTGAGATAATTATTCATTTAGAATTATTTTTTATCCTATTACCTGATAACCAAGTAAATAAATTGTTCTTTTAAACAATTATATTGAACATAAAATGATTAACATTAGAAAAATATTAATTTTGTAAACCCACACCATATAATTTTATAATAAATTTTCATTTGAAAAGGGGACATTTAAAACATAAAGGTTATAGAAAATATCATATATTTAGGATTCCTTATAAGTAGAACTTTTATGGGAAGATATAATATTGAATTGGCTGACCAAACTAACATTCATGGTCTAATAGTGCATGATATAGAAAATTTTTATATTACCTTTAATCACCCAAAAAACACAAATCTATGATATGTTAATTGAAAATAAATTCGTTGAAATAATGGTAAAATGATATAATTATTATTTTAATATCTATCTCCCAATTTTTATACGTTATATTACTATCATGGTATATATTAGGATAAATATTACCTAATTTTTTTTATCCCATTACTTAAGTAAAATTTCAAATATTTCATGTTCATAAATTTATTCTCTGAACTAAAATTAACATTTAATAGATAATATGAGACCTAAAAAATAGAATTTCATTCCATATTACAATAAAAAATTATGAAATCAAAAATGGTTAGTATAGGGAATATAATAAGAAATAATATAATAAATTAATCTCCAAATCATCAATGATAACCCATAATGTAAAACATAATCCATTCCATATATACTAATCATTAATTATCTTTTAAAATATATCTAATCCAATTCAAAAAACCAAAATCTAAAAAATTTGATCTCATATTTTTTTATCTACATTAACATTTATCTCTAGAGAAAATAAATTATCTCCTATGTTAACCTTCCAATCAAATGAATTCCTTCGGATGTATGTTACCATTAATAAAAATCAAATATCCTAATTCATAATTAAACCTCAACGGTATCATGAATTATTACAAACATTAACACTATCCATATACTTCAAATAAATTCATAGAATTTATAATATATTATAAAAATAAAAATACATAGTAAAACACATTTTAATCAAATCAATAATCAATTACATGTTCATAAATACCATCCAATTTATATTTAGAAATGAAAATACTAATTTAATCCTTAATAAACATTATTAACTCATCATTAAAAACATATTTGTGGTTGTCTTTTACTGAATCATATTTTATAAAAAAATAAAACATTACCACTAAATGTTTTTTGATTTATATCAATACAATTTAACATAATATTTATTATTAATTAATAAAAAAATAAGAAAAAATTATTTTATTGTTCATTATTCTTATTATCATAATATCATTGATATTAGTCTTTTAAAACTCTATACTCAAATCCCAATAGAAAAACTCCTTAATACATTAATCTCATTATTATAATATAGGTTATTCAATAGTGTAGGTTTTAAACCTTGTATTAGTGAATTGAATTTGATATTACCCATATTCCCCACACATAACACATTGATATATGAATTGAACCATATGATGATATTTATATTACACAATAATATTTTCATTTTTCATTATGAATAATATTATTTATGGCCTCATTTTCGAAATATAAAACTTTTTTTTATTTCTCTTATACATTTTCCATTATGATTCTTCCCACAAACATGACATATAATAAACATAATATGTAACCTCCATGGTTTTTTGGAAAATCAATTTTATCTTATTTAGTGCGTTCGGAAAAACAACTAGGTTGATGTTTTTAATCATATAATAAATATATATGAGTAGGCGTAACCAAATGGTTTCATCTTCCATATCATATTTCATTTGATTTCCCTTGAGGACATTCATTTAATTTTATATGACATTCAAGGTTATCTTGGTTCATTATAGTTACATCCTTTTAATGAAACTAGAAATAATTATTTTGGAGAAAATTACTATAAAGAAGAATTATGGAAAATAATTCCTAGGATTTATAAATAACAAGTCATAATTTTTATTCTGGGAATATTTATGTTCACCATGGTAAATTATGTTCATATTATATTCCAATAATTCCAAATGGTTTATAAATAATATATTATCAAACCTATGAGTATCCCCCAAGAGTGTAAAACTAGGTCTGAAGTAATTGAACACACATCGTTCTCCAAAATAATGGTTGAGATTTACTCATCTAAATCTTTTACGGTGATTACCCATAGATTCAATTATTCCAAAATCGAATCCACTTATAGAATCATAAAATTGTTTATTTATAATAAGACCACAAAATCTCTACCTTACAAAAAATTTCTAATATTATTTTATAAATAAACACTCCCTTAATGCGGGTCATTGAGTTATATTACATAATATATGTTTTCCTAAATCTATATACCAAATGTTCTACTAAATATTTCCTAATACCAACTCTATGAAACCAATATATATTGACCGAGAGGTATCTAATACTTTTTTAAATGGTAGAAATATACAAATAATCATTTCACCAAGGATCGGCTAGTTTTGTAGTCCTGATAGTACATGATATATAATTGATTCACCATTTACATTATAAATAAAAATTCATTTGATAATAAAAAGTATTTTGCCTTTTATATATTTAAAATATACTTATCCATATCATGAGTAAAATATTAAAAATAATGGGTGATCTTAGATTCCATATAAGGGTTATGTACTATAGAATACATCATAAAAAATAATTCATAATCAAATGGTCATGTAACTTAATAAAAATATCATATCATTTAATCAATAAAATAATCTTTAACTGATTCCATGGTTAAAATTAATGTAATAAACTAATCTATATGTGGGGTCCTAAAACATTTCAATTTCAAATTAAATATTTCAATAATTGTTGAAAATTAATGGTAACAAATTATGTAAAGTATATTGGGAAAATTGTTAAAGAAGCCAAATTTAGAGAATGAAAATAATTGTTTCCCATAAAGAACCCCGGAAATGGTTGAAAAAAGGCATCGGCTGCGAACCAAAAAGTATGTGGAACAAAGACAACAACATATTCATTCATCAACCATGTTGTTGGAGAAATAATAGTAGAGAATTTCACCCCCCCCCCATATGGTGACTATTGTGAACCATGTTAATTGATAAATCAAGGTGGATAATTTACCTCCCATGTATAACAACCTCCATCAACTGTGTCATTGGTGGAACCGAGGAGGAGAATTTCTCTAACCCATACGACGCTCAGCATGAACTGTGTCATTGGTGGAATGGAGTTGGATAAAATAGCTCATGCATACTATCTCCATGAACTTGATATCTAACGAATGAGGTAAAACAAGTAGTTTCCTGCGAACAAAAAAAATTCATTCGTGGGATTGAGGTGGTGATTTTCACTGCTGTGAATTATAGCCATACATGCCTCTCATGACTGATTCATCCATGGACCCAGTTATCTCCCCATGGGATTCTGTAAAATGTTCTATGAGATCCATATATCTAGCATCCCAATTCACTATAAAAGGACCCTAATGAGAGCCGATAAAGGGTATGGTGGATAAAAGGAAGAATAATGGTATAGGATGATCAAAGGAATATGAGACCAAATTTTAGAGGATTGAGTGAACTTTTGAGATGGATTTGGGAAGATAATGATCGAAAAGGACCAAATCTCATCTGATGAATTGTTGTAGTTATAAAAATTCCACATAGTGGAAAAATAAAGAAGGAAACATAATAATTGGTAGACCACGGAGCATATCTGCTACATGGTTGAAATAACTAAAAGGATATAATCCAATTCCTCTTTTAACTCTGGTGTACCACACAACATAAGGGTACACAGATGGAACCACGTGCCATGTTGCACCATGCTCTGTGGGATGCATATCGGTCTAAATACAATAATCGTACGTGAAAAGACTCTCCACCATAGTAGAAACATGTTACATGGGGACCCCCCACACCACATGATGAAACAATAACCAGAATGGGGTACCCTAAGATGTCACACAATCTGAATTCAATCAGCTCCTTTCATTTTTTTCACATCATCTTTATCCCCTCTATGAACTAGTCCAACAACATTGGGCTTTATCCTCTTCCAAATCCACTAGAACCATAGGATAAAACCACTACTCCCATAAATTAACCCTTTTGAGTTTTCATAACAATGGTTTTTAGATTAAATTAGTTTATCCCTACAATGGTATAAACCCCTAAAATGTCCATTATTTTACATTCTCATGGTATATTGGGGTTCAATTGCAAGATATTGACAAGAACCTCCCTATTCAAGGGGACAAGGGTATTCACTATTCTTTTCATTTAATGATGGTTTATGCATTATTTTCATTTTAACGAGAAGTAATAATCCTCCCATTTCCCAAAAAAAAATTAGGGAAATCCCATTGAGGTAAGCCACCAGTAATTCTTGCTGGAAGTTTTTCCAGTTCTCCTCTCTACCACCACCTCAAGAATACCTAGTCTAGTAAAACTAACTATCTAGGACATGAGAATAGAAGAGAGGACATGGATGCATTCTAGAGTCCACTCTCTCTCCCAATGGTATCTAGTACCATATATTTGCAGAAGATGTGGGATGTTGGATCTTTGGATCGATTGCCTCCTCTTATTTCTCACGCCGAGAATGAGTCATGTGGTTTTGGAAGCTAGAGGTGATCATGAAATCCACATAACCAAAAGAATGATCCTCCTAGAAGGTGTAAACCATAAATTTAATGAACTAAGGGAAATATGATTCCTTCTCTAATCAAGATACAAAAGAAATATTCCTATGTACGGAGCTCAAGGGACATTCTCCTTACATGTTATTCCCAATAAAATTCCCTGAAAATAATTTGGTAATCCCTTTTATGAGTAAGCCTTGACTTATTTAAATAAAATTGGGATTTTCCATGTGTAAGTCCCTATCATTCCATAAAAAATGAGATGCCTTATATATGTAAGTCCCAACTCAAAAAAAATTACAAGGTCTATGAATCCAACATAACTATGAAACATAGGATGTCTATATGAGGTCCAAACCTGATACCCACATCACCCTAATGATATATAAGAAATATCCCTGTAAGGGTCATATCCAAAAAGGAGACCATGTCTATTTTGCGAATCCTAGGCATCTTCACCAATTGTCCAACACAAAATTTTGATTAGGCATCTTCCGTGTAGATGTCCTTGCTACATGATGATAAACTGAATGGATGGGACCTTGTCACATGACCTTAAAAGGAGACATGTGCCGTTAAGAGACAACAAACTATTTGGAATTTTATTCCTCTCTCGTGGAAAAGTAAGAAGCCCATATTATGGGTTGTATTTTGAAATAGAAATGATCTATGTACCCCATTGATGATAGTAAGATCCATACAGCCTCATCAAATGGATTAAATCATCATTTTCTCGGTAAAATACCATGTGAATCATTAATGTTTCAATAATAGGGTTACATAGATGAAGAACCATGGATACATATAGATGATTCTATACCCATGTATATTTTGGATTGATCATGAAACCTAGTGGTAATACCCAAAAACATTATTGGGAATTGACCAATATTTCACCAATATATGGACATTGATTGAATCTATAAGAGGGTCCCTAAATAAGAGATAATTTCCCCCAAAAGGGTGTGATGAGCCTGAACTCCCATCTTCTCGAAAAATTTAGTCCTTATGTGTTATTGGACAAATCAACCAACGTGTACCTGAATTTGCAAAATAGGTCCATGAATCATTGATAAAAGGGAAGTTGGGTGTTTCTGGAACTAGCAATAAATCCACTAGTGAAAGTACATGGATATTGTACTCGAAATGGGCTGATTTTACATACAATTAACCCCCTAAAACCACCCATTGGGACCATTAGTCAATTGAAGTTCCTTCATAACCAAATAAGGATATACGTACCGATGATGGTGATACCATCTCTCCAACCAAAAAGGTTTATGACAAGACTCGGGCCAAAAAAATGATGAACATAACCTGAAAATCTCTATAACAATAGGAATTTTTTGTTATCCATCGGTCCATTATTGTCACACCCACACACGTACCATAGGCCCAAAAATAATGGTGACCCAGATGTGAATCCTTATCCATGGTGGTGGGTCAACCAACCTCAAGCCTCTATCACATTAAAAAGGTAGAGGGACAAGAAAAATCATCAATTATACATGTGATCATGTGATGATAATTTTATGGGGATATTATTTCTATATTTCCCACATATATTACAGGAATTACACATAGAAACACTCAATCTAGGTGAATCCATATAGTTTTCTTATACACAACTTTCCACATCCACACAGGTGGCTGTGTTCCCAATGAATAATAGGACTCTATCACCAACCCCTCATCTTCAACAATGGGTTTCAAACACAATGATCAATGAGTATCAATTGAATGATACTCTCCCCATGATGTATGATGTAAGACAGACACACCAGTTGGTAAAATGCTCCAGCAACCTCTTCATCCTTGGTCGGCATCCCAGCGGAAAGCATATTCATTAGCCTTCTACAATATCTTCAGGCAATTATACCTATAGTGATATTACAGTTACCTTCCATACCATATGTAGGGGATGAGGATATCACCGTTAACATCATAACTACTATACATGATCCCCACATGAGGGACCCTGCTAGAGAATGTCGACGCCAATTCTTGGAGAACCCAATATTCTCTCTCTGAAGAGGTTGTTATACAATTCTCACCTTCTGATGTCCAATAGACCTAGGCCCCTCTTACATCCCATTGAGGGTGGTGGACATATCATTGGGAATATTTCATTACACTTTTTTCTAGGGAGACGATCCAGTAGAACAATATGGTAGCAACCAACGAGAGGGAACATATACTCACTTCCTCTAATGAATTCCACAATGAAAAAATTGTGGCACATTACGATACAAAAAATATTTTGGGTAAAAATAATCTTTCCCCCCATGAAATTAGGGAAGAAATGTTTCGAAAGATGAAATTCTCTATCGATGCATAAGTTGCCTTCCATCTCAATTAGGTGGCATCTAGATACAAGTAGGTGAGAATTACTACAAACTCATACAAATCACACCCTCTAAATAGGGCATCACGATATGGAAATTCATTCATCAATTATAATGCATATGAATCCCAGTAGTAAAATATGGTGGCTATCAATAGGCGGACCCAAATTCTTACTTACAATAATCAATCCCACTAGTAAAATACGATTTGCAGAGAACGTAAACAGATTCAAAATTCTCAATGTTGAAATAAAATTCATGAGGAAAATATGGTGGAAAATTATAAGACAAAAATTCATGATCTCAATATAAATTTCATTATTAAAATTTAGTGGAATCCAAATAATATAGCCAGTATATCATGGCTACAGGTTGGGGGAATACCCATTCTTATACCCAGTCATATGAGAACTATATGTACCCACTAAAAACACATCAGAGACCACATGAGAAAGAATATATTTCTCTGATAATAGAATGAGCATTTATACATATCCCACCTAAAGAAAAGCCACAACACATCCTAGAAATTATGGAAGATCAAACATTGATTCCAGACAATATCATCCAAACATGTCAATATGTCATCACATCTATGGAAAAATCAAGTAGTATGTCCCATGATCCATTCTTCATGGGTGGGGAGATTCATCCACAAAATAAGATGGTTACTCCAGACTAGACTTGCAATATGTCTCTAGTATAGGAGGGTTGGTGTTAATATACCATGATTCAAGGATAACTGGATTGGGAACAAACACATGTTCCAATTGGGGGATATTGGTCTAATGTGGTGACGAATTCAGGGCATGAATATATACCTACCAGATATTACGATGACAATTATCATATCTCAACGACATCATGGGGACCAAACAAATAGGGACCTATATATGTGGCTTGTTACCAATAGAAGGTGGCCCTAGTTTACCACAATAGAGAATCCAAAAATGAAAATTACCAAGGTATTATTGAAAATGAATAGCACATTCCAGATTCTTCTATTACAGAAGATGGATTTATTGATTCTATAAGACAAATATCAATATAAGTTTAAGATCATTTAGATCCATTACTATATTATGGGAGCGACAATAGACATTGAGAAGGTCCTCCCAACAATGTTGCTACCAGTAGCTCTGAATGTCCTCCGCAGAGAACCGATGACGACATAATCCATGGGCCATAAATGATCAATCGTGAGGTCCTATCTCTTTTTGTGTGTTAGGGTAGCCCTAAACATGACTAGAAGATAAAAAAACAAGTTGTTCTTCCCTGTTATGTCATCATCCATTATGGTCCTCCATTGGGTATACACTATTGATATAATAACCCTATATTCATGTGTCAGACAATGTTGTTAGTTTTCACCAGGATGGTAGTCACTACGAAGGCCCTCCTGGTAGTGTCATTAAGAAATGAGACGGCCCTTCCCTCATTGTAGGCCATCCTAATGGTCCTCCATAGAATTTATTTTGATTATATTCTTCCTACATCCCAACATCAAACCATAATGGTAGCCCTCTCTATGAGGGTATTCATTACATAGGTCCTCACTTGAATTATATCAAATAGTAAGAAGGGCCTCTCTTTGCTTCATTCCACCAATAAGGATATCCTTCGGGTATATTACAAGTATAATATACATGATTTTATACTCTATAATGTGATGGTATTCCATTCCACCATACCATCTACTGTAAAGATCCTCCCACAGTCAAAATTCATAATGGTAAAAGGGTCATCCCCTCACCTGTCCAAATATAGAAAAGTCACATATTGTAAGGAATATTGAATTATATGGTTTTATACACTAGAAACATTTATTATTACAAAGGAAATCCTTTCTCATCTAATATATGGTCTGGGGCCATGTTCATCGTCAGATCCACCCATGCACTCTTCCTGCATCAATGAAATCTTTACTTGCCCTGATACATAGTATGAGATCAAAAAAATGTCCATGATGGGAACAACAAGTAGAAGGAACCGTGGTACAAGAAAAATAAAATATGGTTTTTCTGAGAAGACAACTAGCCAAGGCCAACATACTAATTATGTTATGGCTCACATCTACATCACAATTTATCTTTCCAAAAAACATTGTTAGAATAACGTGTGAATAAAATTCTCCTCAATATCTGGATAACTCTCCATATGTTAAAAATGAAATTTCATCCCTATGATTGGTATGTAGGCCATGTTAATATATTATGGGAGATTCATCTGAAAATTGATCTATAATCCATTCTATCTATATGATATCTACGACCAAAAATGAAAAAAAAACATTGAGTTTTCTAACTCCCACGAGCTACCCAAACCTTTTTTCCTCATCAGTGAAGCCCAGTATGGTGTTCATATATGAAGGTAGGGTGATCATGAAGCTCTAAATTACACCCCACATCCTGTTTAGCAAAACTAATGATAAGTGGAATCTTCCAATGTCATTATCCCAATAAAACATCCAATTTAAGTACCTATTTAAGAAATGTGGCCCACATGAGAAGAACCGGTATTGAGGATGTCTCAAAATAATCATGCTCAACAATATCAGTCCATTGAAAAAATCATGCACCATACCATAGAGAACATTCTGCATGCTTCTCACCTATAGGAAGTTAAAAAAAGATCCCTGATCATATTATCAGAATTTATTAATTCATGTCCAAATTTTGAACCAAATTTGGATAATTCCCGCATTGGAATGTGAAAGATCAAGAAGGATATGATAACCCCAACAATCGCCATTGTATGTTAGAAACATCATCCCATAGGGTTATGGGAATTTTTAATACTATGGACACCTATAAGAGTATCAACTCCAATACGATACACATCAATTGGAGAATGGGAATCACCATAGCTTGTTGGGATGGGGGAATCTTTACATCAACCACATGATTAGCGGATGTCAGACATTTCCCACCCTCATAGGAAAACAAATAGAAAGGTTACTCATTTTTTCCATCTTGAGAACCATGTCCCTTAGATTGGATGTATACCACTAGGTCATGTCAATGCTCCCTTTGAGTCACTTTTCACCAAGAAAACCGGATAGGGTATCAAAATCGAAAGAGAAGATCTAATAGGGGATACAAGATGAACTCCTACGATTCAACAACCAGTACTCCATCCCCAATGTGGTATGAATTTGTTAAATTCATGGATGTAAATCTAATGGACATTCTTGAATAAAGTCAAAATTAGGAGGAAACAAGAGAATATGGTTCCCTTCTAGACTCTGTCCACACCAAGCTTGACGGTCTGTGTGCCAAATCCAATGGGCCACCATAAATTTGGGAAATACATTAACTAATCCGATGTTTTCTCATTTTCACATCACTAATAAGGGGGATAATAACAATAAGGTTTCACACAATTCTCCTCCTCCGACCAATATGTATTTTCCCCTCACGCTTGAGGAGGTATTTGTATAATAGGACAAATATTGAAATATCTAAAGAGAATCAATGCTAATATTCTACCAGAGAGTCATCCTATTTGATATGTTCCTTAGGTAAAACATAAAAAAACACATTCAACAGAGGTGACTATCCCACTAGGGTTTATACAAATAGATAAAGCCAGAAGATAAATATCATTCAAGGAAGTGTGAGTACTATCAATCTACATAAACCGAATTCTGGGAGGATTCCATGATTTCCACCATTGACGAAACAATAATAATCGATTTAAGTAAATACAAAAACAATTCCTCTATTTGGATATCTTCATCTCATTCCAGCAGTTCCAACATCCCCAATAATACCTCCTACTGTACCCTCTCATGTCCAGGTTCATCATGACATGTATCAATGGATATTTAATACCATCAAGTCATTGTCAAACTGATTAGAATCAATGGAAGGGAGGGGTTCTCTGGTACAACCAGAATAAATAACTTCCCTCGACAGTGTAAGAATTGTTCTATCACATCCAAATTTCAAAAACCATTATTCTTATGTTTTAATTGCTCAGGTTACCCAGAGAAACATTTAATGCTCTATGAATCCTTCTATTATCCAATGATGGGATCCTCAGGGAAACAAGAGGTTGTGAAGCTCAGATGATTTGTGTGAACTCTGTGAGATTCATACATTGTGTGGTACAATTGTTTCTAGATTACTCTATAATAATATGGGAGGCTCTCTGGTTCCATTCAATGTCCTAGTTCATCTAATGTTTAAAAAAAATAGTCATTAAACTCTTGAACTACAAATAGAGTGATAATGATAATGTTTAATAATATATTTCTAGATGAAATGGATTTAATTATTCCAGGATTTTGCAGTTCCACCAATATGAGATCTTGGTCAGGTGTATCCACAACCTCACCGATGAGCTCTGAACAGGACTTATTCCGATTAAATAAATGTCTGGGTTTCGAGACATATCCATCAATGACCAATATGTAGAAGAATTCTAGAAATGGAAAAATATTATGTCTGATCTATCCCCATCATAAACAAAAAAATGATCTGGAAGAGCTGAAATATCTTTTTTCAAGATTAATCCACCCCATATGCTGGCTCTGGCTCCCAAGATTGTATGAAATCATGTGGGGCCCCATGGATTTCTTAACTCTCCACTACCTTATCAAGATGAGTGAATATAAATTAAAATAAATCAATTATAGGACTAAGAGAATAAAGCTTACACATCCCAAAATTACTCATATCGTGGGTACTTCATAGCTTCCATGAATTTTAACATGCTCCAACTTCCAGAGCCGAAGTGGGATGATGAATGTGGTCTTAAGGACAAGCCATATTATGGTCCCTTACAAAAAATATTGGGGAAAACATCTAATAGATATTCATCTTCAATAAACTCTTAAAAAAGATTATAGATTTAGGAATGTCAAACTGGGACCACCCCCAGCACAAGTGACATATGTTTACACCAATAACTTGGGTGAAAGAGAGAAGTGAAAAACAAATTAAGTAAAAAATGAAAAAATTTATATTGTGGGATGACTGGGAAAATAGTCAACCAATATTATGGAATACACCATTCACATCTGAACCATCCAACCATTACTACAATATCTCATTATGAAATGCATCCAATTCCCCCAGCTACACAATCCTCCAAAGGGTGACAGCCCAAAATATAGTCCAATCTGAAGTAGGGAATGAATGTATAGGAAAATGAAATATGACTGAAGAAAATGTTGGATTTAAAACTCCGAGAATAGACTTCATCAATATTGGATGAGACAGGAATCTCCCCTCTAATTAGCACAATATTAATCGACCTTCCAAATATTACATTGAGAACTACCACATGGAATGGAACTAGTAGACTATGATGAGAAGGAATATTCATCATCAGAAGATGGGATGATTTTTAGCTATTCCAATTTCATTCAATTAATGGATCCCTTCTCCAAAAATGAATATAGTTATCAACATAAATTCTCGAAGCCCAATTCGTGGGCCATAGGAATAAGCTACAGAAACAAGGTATATCAAGGGAGATGAATCCATTAAAGAAATAGGGATTATAGATGAACCCCTACTAATAATGTTTATGCTGTAAAAACACCTAAAAGGACACTCTAGTGGATCCAATATGAACACGCAAATTCTCCCCTATAAGAAGCTACCCAAGTATAATCCTTATGAAATATCCCATATAGGAATAATAGGTGACCAATTTCTCTCGATAGTAGATGAGTCCAGCCCAGCATAATCTAAAATGGATAGAAAATCTATTTGTCTGATCCTAAAGTTCTACTTTTCATAATAAAATGTTTAATCCCCTAAAGAGCCTATGAAATAGCATCCACAATCTAGGAAGAACTGAAATTTAAATCAGAAATATGACATTTTGAATTAGTTAGCTTCAGTACCAGAGAAGATGAAAATCCTAGACTCAGAAAACCTATAATCAAATCTCATGGAAGCACTCATCAAGGATTTTTTATGTCCTTAGGATTGGGATGATAATGTTGTATTTTATGAAATCAATTGTCTAGAGACCAATCCTGAAGTATTCCATGCAGTTATATCCTACACGGATCATGATGAAGACTCCATCGTGCATAGACACTTCGAAACCCTATTTGTGTCTATAGGATAAATTGTTTCGATATCCTAAATGTACCCATTGAAAATGGATATGGAGATAATCTCCTCCCACTATAGACACATCGTCGAATGGGCTACAATGAGGAATATATTATTCCATACAACACAACTCCATTGGACTATGCTATGATCGTGTAGAATCTATTAATCCAAATTTTCTTGATACCCAATTTAGTGATCTCATATCTCACCCTGAATTTATAGTGGTCTAAAATAATATACCCATCAACGCACTTCTTGGAAGGCTTTACTTGCTTCAACATGCTATAATCTCCTCCTCTTACCATCAGTTACTCAAATATAGAATTAATGGATATTGTTGGACACTACATGTCGATTAGGCCCTATTAGACCTTTAAAAATCTCACTATAGTAGGGAATGAATCTACGAACCATTGGGGAAAAATTATAGTAAATAGTGTTGATTAGATTGCCTCTGGAAAAAAATTAGAAATGGATCCCTTTGATAACCTAAAAAAGATTAATATGGAATTAATTCTTCAAATAAATTAGTTTGAGGGAACGTGTCCCAATTAAGATGTGTATATAGCAGCCCTCATGATTTTCATCATGGATTCTGAGCCTAATAATGTTGAAATATTCACTCCATCCAATGATAATGGTGGGGGTTCAAATAAGAATATCCTCAAACCATCATCAAAAATCCATAACATGCATGCCTCACCTAACAAAACAACAAGATGTGTCTTGTCACAAAAAGAAGACAAGGAAACACTTTTACACCTAACTACAACATTCCCAGATAATCCCCCAACGATGGCCGAGGAAAAAGAAGGGGCCACACCTCCTAGACACTAAAATTGAAACTCTTCCCTAAAATATGGAATGATCATCATAAAAATTCGTTCCACATCACAAGAAAAATAAAAAGATGGTGAAGATATAGAGGGGGATGAAGAAGACACAAGGGATGCCCCTCTATCATTTGAGGAAGGCGTCTCTACCAACATGATGAAATCAAGGAAATCGACTTGCGTATAGAAGAGGACTTGTAACCCATTCTGATTAGTATGGCCATGCCTTTTGGAATAAGAAGAGGAATATAACACATTCTTGAATATGTATTGAGATGTTTTTTCCGTGATTTATATAGCAATTACAACCCTTAATAAATAGGTGTCCACACACCACCTCGGCCCACTAGATGTCTATATTGGTAACATGAAATCCGCTAAAATGACACATCTGAACCATGATACCAAAATAAAGGCGGATGTTTAAAATATCATCTAATATAATGTCATTTAATATGTCTAATAACTCATATGGCAAGAAAAACGTATCCCAGTAAAAAAATGGTTAGATCCGAATATGCATCGATTTCAGGAACCTCAATTGGAACATCCCAAAAGTTGATTTCCCAATCCAAGGGGAATAATAGTTTATCAATGTAACATTCAGGTATAAGTATATCTCTATAATAGATGACTATTCAACAGATAATCAAATCCAAATGGCCTAGGAAGATGAAGAATCAACCACCTTTAGGGATCCCAATAGACTTTTTTCTTATAAATAAATGTCTTTTAGTTTAATAAATGTTGCTGACACATATTAGTGTACCATGAATCACATATTCAATCCCTTCATGGAATGTTTTTCAAAGTCTACATTGATGATCATGTGGTGAAATCATGACAACACTCAGATCACTTATCACTTGATGTAATAATCATAAAAAAGAAATGATGGCATAGTCTGAAAATGAACTCCTTAAAGTGTGATTTCAGTGTTACCTCAATAAATTTCCATAGCATCATCCTACAACTCCATGGAATCGAAGTCATCCTAGAGTACAAAAAGGTTATCCTTGAATTGTCACCTCTTCGTAACCTCTCTTAGTTAAGAGTCTCCAAAAACACCAAGCCTAAATTACACGCATCATAGCTGACCTTATATGAAAATGATTTCATATCACCAGTATAATGAAAAAAGTGGTAGAATATCACTATACTGTTGATTTTTAAGAAGCACTATAGAATATAAAGATATATATCTTAATACCACTGATGTTGATGCCACCAATCAAAGCTAGACCACTTATTATGTACCTGACCATCTTGGAATGATCAGAAGGGATCCATCCTTTTATAGAATAATGATTCTGGTAGTGAGAATAATATCTATTACCTTAGAAAACCATTATCAATATCGAGAGTCTTTATTCGAATATCAAGAAGAGTATCCTTGCATTAATATTTCTGGTCTAAAGGCTATGTCATTGCCTTTACCCCAATGGGGAATATTTGATCTCATGTTGGAACATGATCAAGTCTTTTAGCATCTTTCCAATGCTAACTGGATGTCTTTCATGATGGGAGGTCATTCAGAAGTAGATTGATATATGTTTCCAATCACAAAAATCCATCAATGTCTAAGTATTATCATATATTATAGGGGATCACTCCATAGAAAAAATTACTTTGATGGTTGGTAAACTACCAGATGAAGTGGTATTATATATGAAAGAGGGTTCCCAAACAATGAAGATTTATTTCAATAACACGTCGAGATGTACAGAAGGCAAAAGGATGGAAGGAAAAATGTTCCAAAAAGTGGTACTGCGAGTCATACTCTTATCCATAGAAATGATATTACTACATTAATAATTAATACTATTAGAAATATGAACAAACAAAGAGGCAGAGTACCAGTCCATCATTGCAGGATTAGAGTTGGAACTCCAAGTAAAAGCCACACACTTGAAGATAAAAGGGGATTCAGAATAGGTCATTAATGAAGTCAATTGTGCTTATTCTATCATGAATGAGTATCTAATCCCATTGGAAATTTATAATCAATAATTTATGGTATAATTATCATCATATCCAACATTGAATTATATACCCCATTCACAATATCCCCAAGCTAATGGATTGGAAAATGCATTAATGGATCTACAAGATTTGTATCGGAATGAAAAATTCATTATTTATTCACATAAAAGGATGGTCATACCAATTATTTAGTCATACATGATTGAAATTAATGAAATCAATATAATACCTGTGCCGTATGGTCCTACCACTGATTTGATGACTCCCATTGAAGATTAACTTCAATCGAGAGAGCTCTAACTAGATAAGGCTATAAGGGAATAGATCCAGACACAAGAATTCAAATTAACAATGTATGATGGTAAAAATCAGAAAAATGTACATTATATTTGAATTCTTGAAGGGATCATTCCTAGGTGAAATGATGGGGAAGAGACCACTACAATCATGAATGAATTACATGTTGGATCATGCAAAGTACATCAGTTTGAATCAATTGTATCTCATAAATTTTGGAGGCTTGGATAATATTGGCTCACTATAATGCGTGATTACTCTGAATTGAAGAATAAATTATATCTTGGTCATGTCCCACAAAAATTTCATCCACAAGCACTAAAAGTAATTTCACACAGCTATGTACTAATAGAAATTTTCTATATAAGGAATTGACATTATGGTACGATACCCTCCCAAAACTATAATACTATTCAAATATGTTATCACAGTAATAAAATTATTTTACAAATTGGTAGAAGTATTACCCCTCAATGAATTTTGGGGAAAAATCATTTTATGATTTTTGAAAACAAATATCATCACAAACTCTAGTGTCCATCATACATTACTAATGAAAAATGACACCAATTTATGCACAATTTAATTAGAAAATCTATAAAAAAGTATAACTTCATGGCAAACCATTCATCCCACTACCAAGAAGAGACCAACCGGAATATATAAGACTATTGAAAGACCTTATCCAGTATGCTCCAAAGTATGGTAGAAAAGGATATGAAATCATTACCAGATAAGATCTTCCTTACTCTGTGGGCTTACCAAACCACAATACACACTACCACTCAAGAGGTCCCATACTCATTAGTCTATAGGGTAAATATAGTTTTAGACATTGAATTTATATACCATATCTCTATATGTCCATATTTGATAAAATATACAATATGAGAAGTCTTGAAAGTGGATTGATGAGTTGGAGTGATTGGACGACAATATATTTCACACTCTACACCATTTGGAAGTCTATCATAACGGAATCGCATGATCCATTAATTAAAACGTTTTCCTTTAGTCATTCCCTGAAGGAGAGATGGTATTAGTACTCATAACATAGATGATACTCAGAATGAAACATAATAAATTGGAGCCAAAATGGGAATGACCATATGTCATACTAAAGGTCTACGCCATTGGAGCATATGACTTAATTTCAATGGATAAACAGCCCACCAAATCTCCCACCATTGTGAGGTTTTTGAAAATATATATTGTGTACTTATACAATTCACTTATTAGTTTGATGACATTAAACCACATATAACTACCTATATCCATGCCACACAATGTTAAACTATACAAAAATCATCCTTACAAAAAGATGCTAAAATGAATTCCCAAATCTACATAACCAGACAATGTTAAAATGGATAGACAAATCCTCATATCCTCACATTGTTAAATTTATTAGTAAAATTTCCCTAACCACATGAAATTAAACTATATTGAGGTAATTGAGATTCAAATGGTATTTCATCAGGCGTGAGTCAAATTTGTTCATGGTAAAGACAATAATGACTATAATACTTTTTATGGGTTAGACTTCAAAAAGGAGTGTATCTTATAACTACACACATCATGATTTCCATTCGTTAATGGGAAATGCTTGGATGCTACGATCATACATATTTGTCTAGAAACCATTAATTTCAACAATTCCCCTTTCCCATCATATTGGTTAGACTTGTATAGGGGAATCCATGCAAAGATGTAACTGCATGACATTAAAAAATTAGGTACCTCAAGAACTATTCATTACTTGATTCTTACCCTCTTTGGATATGTAGAGACACTAATAACCTATGTCTTAGTCTAGACACCACTTGATACAAATTCCCCCCTCGATTTGATGATTTCATACATTCATATAGAGTCATTTAGAACTATGAATATCTTGATTAATTCCCTCATAGTATATGTAGTGACACCCATATTATTTATGATGATCCATATTCCATTAAAAACATATAATCCCCCTCTATACGGGTCATACTAGTATAGGAAACATGTTTTAAGGACAACTTGGCATTGATTCCCAAGAAACTTGGATATGTAGGAATCCTCTCTAAGGATCAAGCCTAACAATTCCCCCCACCACCTCTCTTTAACATTGTTTCACTATTGTAATTATACATGATATTATAGAACTACATAAGGCATGGTTCTGACCTTTATAGGATACATATTGTTGCCCTGATCCCATATGATGGTCTAGCAACAAAATTAAGAAATATACCCTTCTGTATTGGTCAGACATGTGCTGGGAAATTCATGAGTCCTAACCCTGAGATGTTAAAATGCATGTCCAATAAATACTGGACCACGTGATATTAACTATAAAGGAACCTAAAGAACATTTTGTGGATTTATTCTCGGTATAAATATATATGTAGTGAAACCTATACACTATCGGGTCTAGTATCATGGAAACAAATGCCTCCATTTTCAGCATGAGAATGTAAATTTGTGAAGATGATTCCAATCATTTATTCCTGTAATAAGGATTACTCAGAAGGTTATTAACCCTACATACAAATCATATCTGTTTAGGGGATCTCTTACCTCACAAATAATCATGGTCTAGATATTTGTCTTGTACCAAGATATCCCCATTTAATCCATCAAACAATATGGCTTGGAAAATATAAAATCCCCATAATCATCGATGACTATCAGATATGGGAAGCTAGTGTACTATGGAAACCATTTTTGGACAATGCACACAATTCCCTAGCGGATCTGCCTATGATTCCCACAAAAATGTCCTATCTTCCAAAGGAAATATCATCCTTATGAGAGGTTTTTCCTATGTATTGTATGTCTAATGGATCCAAGCCCCTTATCATCACTCTTGATTGAAGGACTCCCAGAATCATGGTTTTTAATTTGTTTCCCCACTCATGTTTGAATCAAACTATCGGTATCCAGACATTATTAACCTATATTTATGCATGATTCTAATGATTATTTGTTCTTGAAATATGATATTATACTTTTCTATGAACATCCATTCCACAAGAATTAAAACTACATGGATGCACAATAGTTATCACATTCATATTGAGAAACCCATGTCATCCCTACCTGATGGTAAACTGAATGTCCCAACAATTCTCCCTTATTTTAACCTACCATCCCTAGGTGGTGGAGTGAAACCCTTACCCAACATTGTTTCTCAAATTGATCATAGATCATGTGGTATAATGAATTTTAGAGGGAAATTCTCCATAGATATGGGGTTAATCAATCCACAACAACTGATCCTACTTACATGACATTAAAGGAATATTATATTTTTTCCCTCCATGTTCAAAATACTAAATCACTAACTATATTATATCAAACTACATAGTACCCAAAATATAGCTAAAATTAACTAGTCCCTGCAGAATGGCCAAAAACTACACACGAAACCTAATCTAGGGACATTGAGATCTTCAAAATTGTACCCCACCCCAATGAGGGAGTTAATGTGCCTCACATTTCATGAAAACTATTTCTATATAGGAGAGTCCCAAGGTTTATAGGTTATCATAGCTTTAATTTCTCTAACTTATCGTGAAATTCCATTTACATCTATTTGACTCCACACATTATGTGAGTAAAGATCATCATATACCTTCTTGGACATTGGAAATGGGAGGGAAGTTTCTTTTGGGAACCTTTGTTTGGCTATACACCAAATGCCTCAATAGCTCAGTAGATATTTCGCACAAAATGGCCTATCAACTGAAGGAAAATTACTCATCAAGAGAAGATCTCCTCTTTCTATATGCACAATGGATCCCAACCCCCATATCTTCTCTCTGGGTCAAATATCCCATGAAACCATGGCTTTAAGTTTCATCAAATTCCAAGTACTGAACATGTTGAAAAATATTGACCCAACCGTCCTACAGCTAATCTAAGACACTATGTAAAAGACCAAAATGTTATGTCATTTTTTCTATTTCATACCTGATGCTCAATGTCCACCCTTATAACCACAAATCTAAACTAATATATTTCCTTGTGTTCTTATACATGAATTTAATTCTCCAAAGGAAATCAAATATGGGTCTTTCCATATTATTTATATCATACACCAAAAAAATCCCCACCCATAGATATGAATTGGATCTGCGTATGATAAAATGTTAAATAACTACATTTGGCTTGATTTGTATCATTATAAGGCTGTGTAGTGACACGTTATTCATATATCATGGGACCACCCAAGCAAAAAAATCACCCCATCATTTCTTTTATATGGTATATACCTATATATTGGTTCCCCACTCACCTATATGGGAATCATATCTTCATATATTCCCAGAAGATTTCCACTCTAAATACCCCATCTCATATTCATGATCCCTTTTTTCAGAAACCATACTCTGTCTCCAGAAGGTTCTAAATCCCCTTAATCATACATGGATATTGAAAATGGATGTATGTTCTACTAAAGAAACCACTGTTTTACAATAAAGACGATTTCCTAGTGGATCTTCATAATGTTCTAAAAATATTGCATGTTAGATAATGGAAAATTTGTCCTCATGAGGGGATTTTCTTTCTTCTATATTCCCAAGGACATTTTACTCTCACGTCATCCACTAGTTTCATAACCCTTATATTATAGTTTTCATCCATCCTACTCTCTATTATCTCAAGGTGATATAACAATTCTATTTAGAACACCATGAGAAAGACATATTGTTTATCTCCTAGATAGAGTATAATAAATTCCAATCAAAGGTTTCAAATGCCCCATTTTCAAGACATTAAAATATCCCTTTCTTCCGGACTAATTTACAAAATAAAATTCATGTGGGATCAATTTCTCAGCAAAAATCAATAAAAATGTCTTCATAAATTCAGACAGCATTCCCCCAACAGACTACCCATTATGGTATTAGAAGATAAAACAAATATATAATCCCATAATATTTTATGTCCATTGAAAATGGGAAGCTGATGTCTTGTGGAAACCATTGTTTGATTGATGTGAATAATACCTCGGTGAAAATGATTAAATGGACTACAAAAAATGGTCTATCAACAAAAGGAAATTTCATTATCATAAGGGTTTTTTGTATCTCTATACACACCATGGATTCCATGCCCCATGTCATATCCCTTTCCTAGAAACTATAAGGTTATGGACATGAAATATCCCTTTTCCATGTTTGAATGTTTTAGGGACATTCCCATTTAAATTGTCCTATGATTGGTCCCACACCATGAAAATCAAGGTCAAAACTATTGGAACTAAATCAGTTTTTTTCAAAGGTTTTCGACCTAATCCATTATAAATGACAGTACGGTTTGAAAGAATTTAAACATCCCATAATGTAGATAATAGTCACCAGGATGAAACCCTAAAAAGGGTACCATGGATTAATGTATAGTTCTAGCTCACTAAACCTATTCTAAATATGGATTATAAAAAATGGTGAGAAGAAAAAATTGTGGAACAGATTCCTTTTTAGGTTGAAAACCAACAATGTTCGGCATAAGAAAAAGAAAAGTTATACCCTCTATTCCGACACTAATATTGGATATGCAAAAATTTGGGTTAGTAATTGAAAATAAAAATAGATTGTGAGGTTTTTCAAGAATCCCTAGAAATAGTTAAACTACACTCACTGAGACGCTCAGATCAGAAAAATATAAGATCATGATTTGATTATATCATTTATCTGAGACTATGAATCAAATTCATATTAGATTGAGATTACGGATTTAAATACAGTTGATCACGATTGATTTACATTGTAGGGAGAAAATGAAGTAGAATAACTAGAGATCAAAACCATTTTATTATACTATATAAATTAATGTAGGGCTTCCATAACCCAGATCCCATACATATGGGTGGGATATAACCATTATGAAAGATGTTCACCAGACTCAAAAAGTTGTATCAATACCTACTTCAACACATCAATGGTCTGGAGAAGCAAAAAAAAAGTCGAGCTCTTGGTCTTCATGAATGCCCTTAATGCCTCTTCCTTCAACATTATGTCACAGATAAACTATTTCCCATTCCTCCACTAGTTGTTGTCCACTCATAAACTATATATGTAATGGTAGAAAATTATTGTTCATGATAATCTAGTTTTTTACTGTAATGTTCCCCTTCCAGATAGAGTTGCTCCGCTAAGGACCTTTGTTTCATGAGTGCACTCTACAACCACACGAATGCTCCAGAATGATCAGTATATTATTCCATAATAATTTGTCAAGCCTTATCATGGTGAGCCTCAGAATCTGAAGAAAAAAGAATGTACTTGAGCACACCATCCTTATTTCTATCCATGACAACCACTTTCACTATATCGTAAATACAATGGTAATCAAATCCTCCAGACCCCATAACTAAATAATGGTGACATAATTTTGGTAGTCTCGTTGGAAAATCGGTATGTGTTATTTGATATATAAATCTCCAAATAATTTTCCATTCCCATTGGCTTCCAGGAAGAAGGTTGTACAATCCAGCATCATCAGTATAAAAATCACTCAAATATGAAGGAACCTGTTTTTGAATAAGCATTTATATTGGAGGCCCTAATTCAATTACATTAGAATGAAATCACCTTGCATCAACTACACCTCGGGTAGTTTCAATAGGATGTAGGACAGAGGTATCATCTAAAACTATAAACACTTGTGGTTGTGATACAAATGTCATGAATTAGATAATTAAATGATCTCATATCTTATATAAGAACAATAAAAAACACATACATGATGTGGATGGATGAGTGGGAACTGACCTCTGCCTGTTAAAGTATTAATATATTCATTATTCATTATGTCGTCATTTTCTAATGAAAATTCCACTACATCTTTAATACTTAATTTAGATTTTGGAGCAAACAAATCAACCAAAGACTCATAGAGTTGTCTTTATAGACCAAAAATCTGTAGAATATCTCTTATAGAAATCAGGCTTGCAGGGATAATCAGATTCGAAAAAGATATAATGTCCAGCTCTAATTTTTTTATAGTATGAATGATAGGATGTTGTGTGCCTATCTAAAAAGGAAATATGGTCTGTTATAATTTTTTGCGAGCTAGGATAGTACTCTCCCCTATGGTTGGGACTTTCTGGAGAGAAGGATCAGGATGATAAATTGGAGCATCGACCTCTGAGAATATTCTCTCTACAAGGGCAGGTTCCACCTTGTTTGGGGTAATAAACTCCACAAGAATAATGTTATCCACACTATTCTCCTTAATTGGGGATCACATCTCAACTCAACGATGGATATCGATGTTTTCAACTCATTATATGTAATGATGGGATTAATACATTATGTTGGGGACTTGATCTCCAAATATTATTCCACCATATGGATAAAGGCCTCCTCATCCACAATAGAAACCCTCTGAGACCTAACATCACCACGAACATCCTGGAGAAACCTAGAATCTCTATGCTATTTAGCCACAATTTATGGTTGAACATCCTCATCCACATAAGTAACATGAGTTGATGATTCTTGGGAAACTATCTCTTAATTAATTATTGGTTCTACATTAATATATTCACATGATTACTAATCAAAATAACCATGTAGTATGGAAAAAATTAACATATGTGATAGTTACATGTAATTACAATGTTGATGCACAATGAAAGATGGGACACCTTTTGATGTTTCCTTGTTCACTATGGAAATGAATGTCTAATTGTAATATAAGGAAGATCCTAAGGGGGAAATTCCCTTTTAGGATTCTAAATTACTACCCTTATGTGATCAATAGTTCCATGAGAACTTTCTACCGTTACCCCTACATCTGATGGGACAAGTTCCCCTAATGACCTTACCTCTAAGGGTGTACACTAGAGAAGGTATCATCTCTGGGGTCTCTTATGGATCCTACAAGAGTAATGAATAGATTCCTAATACTTTGAATTATAAAATTCAAATTTTATGTCAGCAAGCATAGAAACATGTTTTTTTATCACTCGAGTAATAGTATATCATCATTTATGGTATTCAATCCGACCAATAAAGCTGATATTTAGAGGAATAATGGAACTTATACAATTCATTACGATATTTTTATACTTAATTTGGATATTCATGATCATAATGACATGAAGGCCAATGGCAGCTGAAAATACTTAAAATTTAAAGAGATCATATAAGAGCATATCCCAAATGTATTCATTAAAAACAATCCCCATTGATTCATCTTAGACCATCCAGACCCTTGGAATGGTATTTTTTGTAGGAATGGATAATTCTGAAGGGTCATTCTGAAGAAGTGAAGTTGGTTCCATCAACCCCAACTACTTTTTTTATTCCTCTGCAACACTAGAACCCCCAGGGGATGGGCGCTTGTGAGTTTAAGAGTGTGGATGAATAGTTTCTCCTCCTCCATATGTAGCCAAAAACATTTGAAATGTGTTCCCCTCTAGAGGTTTCCTCTTCATCTTCATGGAATTTTTCACTTATAATTTCTATTTCTCATAAAGGAAATTTACATTGACCCAGTCGAGCATGGATCAGTTTCTCAAGCTCCATTATGATAAGATCCACCTTTCGAGGATCATCATTATAAGTGATTTTAGCAGGCACTGACACATAAGCGATTCCAATGAAAGACACTACAACACCCTAGATAAAGAATGAAAATGTGTGAGGGGATTGAGTATAAAATTATTGGGGATTCCATAATGTATCACATTATCTTAGGGAAACTAGAAATACAGCATTAGGAGGGACAAATGTCTGATTCATGGTGGCAGTACTGGAATCCTCGACAGACTGAGAGGTCCCACAACAGGTTCTCATGGCCATACTCGGAGTTTCAGGACCAAGAGACTTCAATAGAGATTTCTCTGGTCATGAATACTCAGTAGTTTCCTTTTGTTTCCCCATATTCCCAAAAGCCATGTGGGTCATAACAATGGAAACTAGGTCTTCCAGCTAACCATGTGGATATGTTTGAACCTATGAATCATCAAAACCATTATTGAAGAAGGGTAGAGATACCTCAGAATCTGGAATCATGCTCTTACAACATGTATCCTCTCAGGTAAACATTAGCCACAACCATCAAGCTGTCATGGGATGTTTTTCCTGGAACACACAATTCCAAGCCGGGGGACATAGCATTTGAACATAGTTAAATTGGCAGTTAAATTTTCAAGGAACATATCCCTCACAGATAATTTCCCCACAAATATAGGAAACCAAGATACTTTCTATTAAGTAAAACATGTATCATTAATGAATAAATTCATTGAATTCAATATTCATTGTGGTACTGGTAGGTAAATCAATGAACGATAAGTAAATCTATCATGAAATTTGATACATGTCAATTATATGTGTTCATTCAATTTAGTCTGATATTCATTCTTATCATGTGTGTCCCATACCACTGGTTTAAACCCATTGATACTCTAAAGATGTGGCCAAAGAATATCATGTGGAATGTATAGGGGATTTTGAAAATTATACCCCCTATGTGGGCTCCTATCGAGCCCCATAGGATTTGGAATGGTTGAATCACCCGATCAGGTTTCCTCCCCTATCTAACATGACCTAGTAAGCGGTAAATTTTTCTAATAATAAAATGTATGAGTTGATGCATTTTCCAAGGGCTAGTTGACATATCATGAAAAATGTTTTGACTCAACCACTACCAAAGTCTTGTACTAGTAAAATCCATCCCCAAGGAAACATTTCCAAGAAGGCCACCTTCTAGAACACTTGATTGAAATCAAGGAAAACTACACATCCCCATTCGCGAAACTAGGCGTCCTCCAAGGTAGGTATGTAGGAACCCAATTGTCATTGTTTTTCCTTGGTTGGGAAGGACCATGGTATATATTTACTAGCCTCTGGGATTTATTTCATTGCAAATGAATTACTCCATCCTAGGAAGGAAATGTAATAATATGAGAAAGGGTTGATTTCATTTGAATATTTATTTTCTTTGTAAATTATCTGCTTAACTAGAGGGAGAGTCATCTCCTCATCATACGAGGTGTAAGGGGGTGATAGAACCTCATCATACATATCCCCAGTAATGGGGACCCCTGAGAATTATCCCAACATCCTACAGGATAATGAATAACACTCAAAGAAATAAATGAATTGTGTTTGTATCTAGACTCCATATACTCAGAATATGCAGGATATGGGAATCAGTTTGATGAAAAGAGAAATGGGATACAAAGATAACATCATATAACCCCACAAAATACTATTCATGCAATAATTATTCACATCTCTAACAAACCGAGAAAGGCCCACACCAATCCAAACTAATCAAAACTCTAGAACGGAAGTCCCGTTTTGATAACCATCCATGTTGTTAAAATTTTTGGGCCTCCATGTATTTTTATGATTGAAATGGGCCATTTTATTTGGGATTTATTATGAACCATGTAGATTTTGGTGGGCATAGTTCAATAAAGATCCAATAGATGTATCCTTCTGTATGAATTTTCCATTTTGACAAAATAAGGACCATATGAATGGTGTTATCAAATATCTAAGTATTAGTTTTGTTAAACGTATGTGCTTCCGGAATAGCTATATCCTATAGTAGAACACAACCATACATGGGAAGATAGTAAGAAATTAGATACTCCCTCTAACCTACATTATGATGATTAGTTAAGGATTGATGCAGTTAGGCGACATAGATCATGTCATAAATATTGTTCTCCATATTCATTATCATTTCATCAAAAGATGAAAGAGGAACATTAGCTGCACAATAAAAAAAAATCATTATCAATAGTCTTTGAAAGATAAATCACTATTCTGCAAAAAAAGCACATAAAAAATGTCTTTCTAATAAAATATGGGGTGAAAAGAATGAAAACATGAAAAGAACTAAAATAAGTCCACATAATAAATTCGTCTACATACTGAACCCTGAAAATGGTTATTAAGAGTCATTCATTGTGAACATTTTATTCTCTAAATGGATCATGAGTCATTGGGCCATGAAGTGTCATCCATAGAACTAAATATTTCAAGGGTTCAGTTAGTTATTACCAGATCCTTTCTACGTCGTTATCCCAAGAATATAGTGTCAAGACATTATATTGTGTTTGAAAATAAAATTTTCAGTTTTAGGTTTTGAAAAATTAATTTTTTGGATGAGGGTGGCTGTTAAAGGTTTCTGGTTTGCTGAATTTAAATCATGGTTCATAGATGATGGATTCCATGAATTTTTTTTATATGAATAAGGAATAAAATATGAGATAAATTTGGGGATATATTTTCACCAATTAACATATTAAATGATAAATGATGTAGGCCCCCTATATATAGGTGTGGTCCACCTAAGAACCCACTATTATACCACAAACCAGTTTCATTTTAAACCATTTTCTAAAAAATATTAGCCTCATATTCTTCCTAATTGTTAGAAATTATAACTGATCGAATTTGTAGTATCCTGAAATATTTTCAAATAGAATGTAAATTCTCTAAAAAAATTTGAAAATGAAAGAAAATAAATTTTATTAATGAATTAGTGAAAATTATTTAGTAATCAACTATTGGAAATGGAAAATAATCTACCCGCATACTGATCCATGAAAATAGTTTGGGGAAGGCATCTCATATAATCCCACCATTATAAAGAAAGAAGAAAATAGTGGTTACAGTCAAAAAACATGTCAGTTGTAGAATTGAGGTGATGAATTTGGTCCCAATGCATGGTTTCTACCACAAACCATGTCATTAGAGGAATCTAGGTGGATAATTAAACTCATACGAATGATTGCCGCCACAAATTATGTCATTGGTGGAATCGAGGAAGGAATTTACCCCCGCTTAATACACTTGTTGTGAACAATGCCATTAGTGGAATGCAGGTGGAGAATATAACCTCCAAATACATTCCCTATTAACATCATTGTTTTTGGGTAAGCCATAACCATCCACACCCAGTGAACCCGAGAAATCCATTCATGGGATCGAAACGTTTATTTTCATTACTGTGAAATGCAAACTTGTGGGTATCTTTTGACTAAGAAATATACTTGTTAGATAATCTCCCAATGGGTTCCCAGAAAAGGTTTTTTGGGATGCATAGATATAGCTTCCAAAATAATCTTTTAAAGGACCATGATAAGAGATGAGAAATACAGTGATAGATAATAGAGGATGATGGATGATAGAGGGAATTGGATGGAATATGGAACCAAATTTCATAGGATTGGATGGAAATATCAAAGGGATTTAATAAGAGATCGATCAAAGAGGAATGAGTCACTTCCAATAAATACCATTATGTATAAAACATGATGCACATAGTAAAAATAATCAAGGAAACAAAAAAATTGTCCGAACGTGACCACATCCCCTTCGTAGATGAAATTTTTGAAAAGCTCTAAACCAATCACCCTTCTTCACTATTTCACCCCACATACGAAAAGGATATGTGGATGGAACCCTACGATACATAGCACCATGATATACATACAGAACATGGTACTGTATAGCGTAATGCTACATAACTGAAACATTGAAAAAAGTATAAAAGTGATACGCAGGACACATACATGTCCACATACCATCCTGGTACGTGGATGGTCCCTCCACCAACATTGAAACATGCTAAGTGGGGATCCCCCATCTAGAAAGATGAAATATTATACATAATGGGGTACCCTCAGATGATACACTCTATAGCATAGATCTTGTACTTCAATTGTCATCACCTCATTCGGAGCCCCTACACAAACCATTCTAACAATATTAGTGTTAAGACACATCCAAAGCCACCAGACTAGTATGATAAGACCATCAAGTGAATCAGTTTTCCCTTTTATGTTTACCTACCCATGGAAAGAAGAGTCACGTAGGTAATCCCTTAAAAGGTACAGACCCCCATAATTTCCATAAGATTACATTCCCATGGTAACCTAGGGTCCAACCTTGGGATACTAATGTTAACATCTATTTTAAAGGGGTATAAGGATTTCTCAAGCCTCTCCCTTGGATGAGCATTAGTGATACACAAGGGAAATAATAGTTGGTTTTCATTTTAACCAAATGAATCATTTCTTCCCTTCCCCAAAACAATTTATGGCACTCCCACTGAGGTATGCACCTTGATATTCATGAAGGAGGTTGTGTTAGTGATCATATTTGCCTCCCCCATGTGTGTACCCAGATAGGCTAATCAATATATCCATGATATGAAAAGACAAGGGAGGAAATGGTGGAATTCATGACAAGTCTATCTCACCCTTTGGGCTCTAGTACCATTCATAAACAGAAGATGTGGGACATATGATCTTAAGATTCAATGCCTCCTATTGTTTCTCACACTACGTGTGACTCACATGGTCTTAGATGTTTGAATAGATCATGAAATTCACATAACCGAAAATCTTGGGAATCCAAAAACGTGAAATCCTAAGATGAAAGGAACTATGAGAACTCTAATTCCAACTCAAATCATGACACATTAGATGCATTCCCATGGATCGTGCTAGAAGAACAATCTCATTACAAGTCATCCAAAATAAAATTACTCCAGGATCATTAGTGAATCCTTTTTTAGGAGTATTCCAGGACTTATTTCTCTGAAATGGGACTCTTCCACTTGTAAGCCCCAATCATGACCTCACAAATGGGACACCTCAAGAATGTAAGTCACAATCAAACCGAACTACAAGGGATTTGATTCAGAAGTAATTGGGAAACATATGAAGCCTCTCTAAGGTCGAAACCCAATGCCCAAATCACCCTATTATTCTCCATCCATGTCTCTGTTAGGTTCATAACCACCAGAGAGACCATATGTATTTTGTTAATCTTTGTCCACTTTAGCGTAACTCCCAAATGAAATTATTACTAGGCATTTTATGCCTAGTTGTCCAAGCCACATATCATTATACTACATGGATAATTCATTTCCACATGACCCTAAAAGGTGACGTGTCTAGTAAAGATACAAAAAACTATGTTGAATCATATTCCTATAATAAGGGAACATAGGAATCCCATCTTATGGGATTTAACCTAGGATCAGAATTATCTCCACACAATGGATGATGATAATATTCAGAGTGCCTCA
Source organism: Viscum album (assembly GCA_963277665.1). Taxonomy (NCBI): domain Eukaryota; kingdom Viridiplantae; phylum Streptophyta; class Magnoliopsida; order Santalales; family Viscaceae; genus Viscum; species Viscum album. Next base: position 704,893,760 of record OY728157.1, on the reverse strand, counting down.
TCACATTGCTTAAATCATCATTATCTCTGTAAAAAGACCAACATAATCACTAATATTTCAGTAAGAGGGTAATATTGATGCATATCCTAAGGTACATTACATTTATTTTGAACCCATGAATATTTCTAATTGACCATGTAACTTATGGGTAATCCCCAGAAACATACTGGGGAATGAACCTAGGATTCACAAACACATAAAAATTGCATAAATCTATAAAAGTGTATCAGAATATGAAATAATTCCCCCAAAAAAGTATGATGACCCCAAAATCCCATCATGTCGACTGATAGATTCAATAAGCGTTATTGGCCAAATCATCCAATGAGAATCTTAATTTGGAAATAAGGTTTATAAATCATTGATAATATGGTCATTGGTGTTTCTCACTCTGTGAATAATCCAACGGGACAACACTAGAGGACATCGTACCAGACATGGTCTGATTGCACAAACACTGAACCCCGCTACAATCTCCAACTAGAGCCACTCAACATAGAACCTACTTCATAACACAAGATTGATATTGTACCTAATACTAGTGCGACCATCTCAACCACCAAGAAGACTCACAATGCAACTCTGTTTGAAACAAAAATGGTGAACCCTAAATAAAACACCTTATAACAATAAGTAATTAGTTGTTATCCATAGATCCATTTTGTTTGCTCCCATGAATGCACCTCAGGCCGTAACAGAATAATAATTAATAATTTATAAATGAAGGAAATTATTAATGTTTTATCTTAGTAACATAGATATCATGATATCCATATTTTTTTAGACTTGTCCTATGAATGTTTGATATTTATTTTGTTATACACTAAAAATACATTTAGTGATTTTATCTTACCTATTAATCTCATTATAACTATCAATTCATTATGGGGATATGTATGGTTTATCCCCACATGTTACTCCATATGAAATGTGTTCCCCATATGATTAAATTAAAATTAAATTAAAAAAATTTCATTATCAATAGATATTGGAATTTAAAAAATAATATGGAATATATTTATTTTTCATGTAAATAAAATAAATTACTTTCTAAAAAAAGTATATAGTAGTGGAATATGGTGTATAAAATAATAAAAATAATTATACAATGAATTTATATATTAAAATTAAATTAAATTTATAATAATCCTAACAAATTTAATACTTCAAAATAATTTCAATGATCATCAAATTAATAAGTCATAAAATATGACAATCATTTCATTAAAAATATAGGCATTGCAATAAAATAATTTCCATCAGATAAAATAATGAAAATTGAATGAAAATTTTAAAAAATTATTTTATTAACGATTTTTCATTATAAAAAATGTAAATATATTTATATTAATTTAATTGGGGTTAAATAGTTATGGTTACCAGAAAATACGTTAATTATATTTATACTAATGAAACATTCATATTTTACTTTTAATAAAATATGTCAACAATTGAACTATTATAAAACATTATAAATATTCTTTTAAAACATTTTACGAATAAAATATAACACAATATGTTCTTAATAAATAATTTTAGAAAATAAAAATTTCATTTATAATAACAACAATAAAAAATATTGACGCATAAGGAAAATATACCCTAGGAAACCAAATTTATAATATTGGAATTCATTTTCGATATATATTTTCTTAACTAAGTGAAAATATTGGAAAATTGATAGAAAAAAATTAAATACATAAATACCATGATGAAAAAATGGATTATTTTTATAAAGGATAGGTTATAAGTATCCTTCAATTAAAAATATAAACAAACAAATATTTTGATATTGTAAAATAATGTATAACTTATTTGGTAAATTTTAAAATATTTCCCCTTTAAATAATGAACATTAATAGAAACATTTATCATCATTAATATGTTTATATTAATTTTCAACATATAAATTGAAAAATATATATCTATCATAAAAATAATTGTATTATACCAAATATATCTCAATCAAGTTGAAATTGAGAAAAAATATTTTTCATGGATCATATCATTTATGTAAGAATTATTCAAATATTTTTTTATTTATAAAAATTTTAAACAAATAAAAATTATTCATGAATATATAATAACAAAATACCATATCATTTTACACATAATAATCGAATAACATACACAATAATTGTGAGGTATAACCCAAGGAAAGGATATTGAGTTAAGATATCCTTTATATCATGATTCTATATAGACAAAAAAATCGTTAACCAAAATTATAACAAATTAAAAATTATTATAATACTATAAAATAACCACATTCATCCTTACAATTTTGTTTATGATCCACTTAGTATATTTTTATGCGTTTTTATAGATAATTATTTATTAAAATAATAATTCTATAGTGTTAACTATATGATTTTTAATGAAAATTTTCGTTCAGTAATTTTGATCCTTGCACATTTATTAGAGTTTCATGCTCTCTAGAATTTAATTCACAATATAAATATAATTTATATTCAATATATATTTTATTATTCATCAATAAATGATATATATTAAAAAATTTATTTCACCCATCTAGAAGATTATAGGTCGTATGTAAGAATAAATTATGTTTTCACTTTCGGACTGATAGAAATAATGATCGATATATAATTATTCACCTTAAAATAAAAATAATAATATCAAAAATATAATATTTATTATTAATTCCATCAAGATAACCCTCCCTAATAATATGTGATGAAAAACAAATTGTATTTCTTGGTGGTTGTGATTCTCCACATTTGGACACACACTGTGTTTCCTTATATAATATGGTGGAATAGTGGTGGATAATGGGTGTTACATGATAATAATAATAATTAATAAAATTAAAGATAATCAATTAATTATTTTATAGTGGATATCATTAATTTATATGATTTATAATAATAAACTAAATTGACAACACTTGGTTAATTGTTATTCCTCGTTAATGAGAAACCAATATTATAATAGACCTTAAACCTTAGTATGATAAGCTTTTGGAATGAAAAAAAAAATAACAAGGAAAAATTTAATGAATATAATGTGATATTTTTTATGGTTTTTCATGATATATGAGGATATAAAGTTGTGAATAATGGCATATGGTTGGTTTCCATTTTTATATGAGTGGATGGACACTCATCGAATAAATTATTGTATTAAAATTATTAAAATTAATTCATATAAAAAATATTCTCCAAATTTATATATTTCTGAAATATTATAAGAATAATTTTAAAAAATATATTTGAAAAATATTTAGACAAAATTTGTTTATGTTTTTACCTTTATAACATACATTAAACACCAATGTAAATCTTTTTGATGATTTCTACAATATCATTGTCTTTTACCCTTAAAGGGAGTAGAAAGTTATTATAAAAGAAAAAGTGACCCATAAATGGACATTGGATTTTATTAAATACCACATCTAATTGTATTATCATATGATAACATATTTATAAAATTTAAATCATTAAATAAAAAATATTTCATTAATAAAATATTGTTAAAGCGATTTTTTGAAATACATCAAGTATTATACACAATAGTTTTATAAGTCATGTAAAATTATATTGATATTTATTAGAATTTGATATTATTATCATAGAGACATTATATAGTCCAAAATTAATTTTTATTACTATTAGATATCATTTTAAATATTATATTATTTTTTTATTATTTCAATTACGCAATATTACCCATAATCACATTAGTTAATATTTTTATATTAGAGGATTATAATTTTAGCTTTAAGGTAATTATTTGATCATAAATATAAATTATATGAAATTTTACACCATAAATAATCTGAATACCCTACTTTAAATATTTATAATATTTTGGAATAATTTATATAAATTTATTTTAAAAAAATATTATTAATCTCATTCTAAGAACTCTTCACATAATTTGACTGTAATAATAACATTAAAGTAATTTTATTATAATATAAAATGTTAGCATATATTTAATATTTTAAAATTATAATAAAAAATCCTTTGAAAAAATGAATTATCCAAGCTATGTTACTTTCAGTGTTTCTAAAAATCAATTGTTTTATTTTATTTCTGCATCCACAACCATTATAACAACTTAAAGTAAATAATTATTATAATTATTTCTTATATAAAAGTATAAAATTTACTATATATATATAAATAAATTAATTTTAGAATAAACATTTACAAACATGTTATGTTTTATATTCAAATATTTATGTCATCTAAAATTATTAAACATGTTATTTTTAAATTTTAAGCAATTCTCAAACATTACCCAAGAATTTAGATAATTCTATTGTTATAAAACTCCCAAATTCATATCAAAAGTTAAAAATAATAAATAGTAATTCATATTTAATAAACATCACATGAATTTATTTTTTTAACTCAAATGTTATCATTGGGATACCAAATTTGACTTTTTCTGTGTTTCCCAAGAACTGTGTTGGCATTCAAAAATATTTTCATATTTATCATGAATTAAATAATAATTTATATTTTTTAAATAATTATATAATTTATTTTTATCATATTATCATTCAATGTTTTTATATATTTTTAATAGGTTTTTATTTCATATTTAAATATTTCTAATGTCATAAAATATATTTTATTTTACAAAAAATATATATTTTATTATTTGTTAAGAAGATTACATCTTTAAAAAATCACGAAATTAATCCTTTGATTCATTTGAATTTATAAATCCCTAAATGGTCTGGATTTCATCAAATTAAACTCCAATATGTATCCTGAATCAATATTAATATAACTTAGAAATACTTAATGAAAATTAGTTTATTTTCGTAAAATATGTATCTTAAATAAACAATTGACACATTTAAAAATCAATAATAATACTAATTCAAATTGAATTAAAAATAATAAATTAAATTAAATAGATGATATATCACAATAATAAAAATTCAAAATACACAATCCATATTATATCACATTAATAAATATATCAAATTAATGTATATATATATATATCTCAATAACGTAAAATCCATACTAGAAAATCGATAATATACCACATTAACACATATATTACATTAATAAAAAATCATTATTCAAAATCTGTAACAACCCAAAGTTTCATTAATGGAAAATCCTTCTTGATCCAGTGAAATGCCTCTTTTTGAAAAATGTTTTTATAAGATGTCAACTTCTTTGGTTTTATGTTAAGAATTTTGACCGTTGTTAATATAACCGTTTAACAGAGATCACATGATTAGTATAAATATAGGACCTTAAAAAAAATCAATTTACTCAGACAAAAAAAAGCGATGGTCTCATCGAGTATAATTTCCCCATACGAAGCCCATTTTTCGGAGCTCGGAAGAGAGGTGGCATCCTTGGGCATCGCCTTGACCAATACCAAGCTGAGCTTCACCATGTCAAGCTCGAACGTGACCGTCTATGAGAAATGTGGAAGTTAATAAAGATTACCAATCAATCGATGTTATTCGAGCCACCCTAAGAGTCTGTCACCATCGCATACCTTACCCTTAGGTCTTATGAGGATTTTTTAAGGGGTTTATTACAAATAAGTAGTACTATGTTCATTTAAATTATTTTTGTATATAACAATGAATATAATTTCTAGTCATTTATGATACATCGTAAATAGTTTTTAAAGTACAAATGCTGTTAATAGTTATTATTTATTTAAGTTATCTATTTTATTAAATTAAGGTATTTTTGAATTAAATAATATTTTAATAAAATAATAATATTATTATTAAATTAATTATTTATTAAATATAAATGATCTTATTATTTTATGAATGCAATTAAAATTTTTATTGAGGTTTGAAAGCCATTTCTTTTCAAAAGCAGTGAATTTTTGTTAAATGTCGGTTTTTATTTTAAAAGTAAAAATTAACATATTTAAAAATTATTTAGATAAAATAAATGTAATTTCTAGATTTAGGACGTCGAAATTATCCAATGGTGAATTTTTCATTATTTTCTGAGACAGTAAAATTTTTGGGTAAAAATTAAATACCATTTAAATAAATAATGTGTTTTATGACATCATAATGACCCATTGGTGATGTAATAAAAAACTATAATCCTTATGTTCAGCCAATGTATGTTTTAACATTAAAATAAAGTTATTTTGGGTTTTTTTGAGTAATTTTTCAAAGCATTAATGGACCCCTCAAGACATATTCAACACTTTTCCTTTTTAAATTAAATATCCATGGGAGTGTGACTCACCTCCACATAAGAAACCATATTATTTTAAAAAGTTCGGACTTTGGCCCTATAAAATGTTGTTTTCTGATTCCCTTTTCCAAAAACCTTGGGAAAAAACCATGGGTTGGTTTGTGGTTTGGATTAATTTAATATAAGGGGTCCCCAACCTAAATAATAAAGAATTCCCACACCTTTCCTATATAAACCAACCCCATCTCCGACTTACTCCTCACTAAAAGCCCTTAAAGTTCGTCCAACCTCTTCCCTACTCTCTCTAGAATCATCGCAAGGTGCCCCAAGCTCCCAAGAAGCATCTCACAAGCCTCTCTCTAGCCTTTGGAAGCACACTTGCAAGTAAGGGTTTTTTCTTCCTTTCACATTTTTTTTAATTTTCTTTAAGTTGTATTGACCATTTAATTTCAATTATGAATGTTGGGGTAGGTTTTCAAAACTCTCCCATACTTCCCTCTTATTGTTTTAATGATGGTAGACCCCTTTATCACTCATTAAATGCCTCCCATGTACACCAGTTACTATGCCGAAATTCCGAAAGGAACTTCTCGCTCTTCTTTTACATTCAAGAAAATAAATTTGTATCATTAATCTAAATTTCATTATAATTGTTGGGACATATATCTATATGACCTCCTTACTGTCCATTACATGTAAATATGATGAAGAAACCCTTTCTCTCTCATAAACATTTTTTATGAATTCTTATGTCACGGCGTTACGCTGCTGAAATCGCACTGATTTTCTAAGTCAATGTCATTGTGTAGTGAATACCATGCCCATTTCTCCATCAAGGTTATTCACCATTATGCACATATACTTATTGATTATAAAGTTTCATGTATGAATCCCACATTCCTTTATCGTGTAATAAATGATTATTTTTTATGAATCCATGTTTCATGATCCATGTGGCACACTTATGCATGAAATGAAATGTTTAAGAAGGGTGCGCCCTTATAGCGCTCCAATGCATTGGGTAAATTATAGTATCATGATACGTCATGTGCAATGAGTGTTGACTCATGGTAATTCAAGTGAAATGAGGGTTTACTCGTGCTTCATGTACAATGAGGGTTTACTCATGCTTTATGTGTAATGAGCCTTTGCTCATGCTAATTTCATGTTAAGTTTTGTTGCCACATTTCCATGTTAGGATTATCATGATTTATCATGCCTTTATGTTCATGTTTCTTTTATGCTCTATTGATATTCCTATTGTCTAACATGCATTGTACTCCTCGTGTTATTTCATGTGTACTCCCTTACTGGGCTTTATAGCCCACCCTTTTCTTATGCATGTCCTCATGTTATCCCATGCAATGCTAAGTACGAGGGAATATAGTGGTCATGTAAAGGGAGTTTTCAATAAAATGTTGTATTTCATGTTTTATGTTTTTATGTAATGATCATAATCCTCAATGACACTAAACCTCTCGATCTTCTTTGTTGTCCCAAGTGATGTTTTATGTAATAAATCATGTTTAAGTTGTAATAAAAAGCAGGGTTGTAATAAAATCCATATCATATCATATTGATAATTTTTTCACACCGATAAATATATTACAGTAATACAAAATCCATAATTCAAAACCCATAATATACCACATTAATAAAAATATCACATTCATAAAAAATCCATAATACAAAATCCATATTACAAAATCTATAATATATAACATTAATACAATTATCACATTAATACATATATCACATTAATACATATATCACATTAAAAGATATATCACATTATTACATATATCACATTAATACATATATTACATAATTTTGTTACTAAAATTTATTCCATCCACTTCAATAGATAGGTAAAGATGATCAGAATTAAATAATAAAATTTTTATAATATATCTGAATTATCATATATTTTCGTGTTACATGTTAATCCAGTTATAAATATTATTATTTGTTTCAAGAATATTTTTGTTCTGTTACAATACAAGATTTATGATGATGTTGATATAATGAGATCTAATGAATTTTGATTTATAGAAGATAAAATAAATAAATTATGTAACTGAATACATGTCCAATCGATAAATGATTTGATGATGGATCTATTGTATGAAGTTCATGGTTGACAGATTGAAAATTAGATTATAATATTAAAAGAACAATTTTTTTAATGGGAAACATCAATAGTTCCAAAAAGAAAAACATGAAACACAATAAGGGAATAGAAAATTATTGAATAAAAATATGAACCTATTAGAATAAATATACCTATATAATTTCTAGAAAATATCAGTTACATTTGTCTCATGATAATATTGGATAATGACTTCAAATTGATATGGCATCTTTCCCTAAGATTGGATGAAATCCTCTACCATTATCTTCCCTTCATTTATGCCTGTTACCAAAAGTAGATTTTTCATATCAATAAAATCAATCTGCTATTTTTTTAGTCTAATTGAATTTATCTCTCTTCCATCAGGTCATCAACCAAATCTAAAACATGAATAATCTAGGCCCCCTCCAACATTTCATCCTCATGGTGCAAGAGTTTTCCCCAAGACAATTCCACTACCTCCTCTCATGATGAATATTATGTGCCATCTATAAGCTCTAATGGCGCACCATTTTTTTAATCCTCCTTACATAATAACCCTAGAAGAACTATCTGAGCATCCTGAAGAGTCACATATAATTAATGATTCAAACAATGATATTCCATCATGTCACCGAACAACTTAAGAACATATTCCTTATAATTAGAACCTTAGGCCAATGCACATAAAGTCAACAGGTTCAAGAAAATATCCTTCACCCTATAGTTATATAGGTATTAAAATACATCACATTGTATATAAATATTTTTCCTGACCATGTCTCTATTAGTTTGGGTAAGTAATAGTAGTCCTTGATCTCTTTGTATATCTTCCCCTTTCACATGATGTAACTCTCTGAATCCCTAATTTCATCGTCCCATTCTTCCACCCTATGAATTGAAGACTTAAACCATGCCATTCGTTACCAATTTCATCTAAAATATGTCTATAAATATCACATATCTCTTCCCTTACAAGGAATCATTGTTTTTTGGATCACTCTACTAGTACTGGTTATATTTGATTCGAAACAAGCCCATCAGTTCCGCAACAATCAATGTAAATGCTATGTTTAATCTATGATGAATTATTTCTTATATATTACCTTCAAGTTTAATTCATACAACCCATAGGACTAACTTGTGTACCCTCTGTTTTATCTTAATGTCCATTGGATGCCACTTCATTATATCTGGTAAAATTTCTAAGCCATGAAGCTTCTACATTGGACGATGCATTTATAATATTGGTATCTACTTATAGAGGATCTGTTCACAGATCCCCTTAATTAACAGGTACTCATTTGATCCTTCACTATTGAATCACTTCTATAAAGTCACTTCATGAACAATAAATTATTTTCTCTACCTGAATATTAGATTTCAAAGGTCATGCCTCATTCAGATTGGGAAAACACATATTTAATCATTTCTCATAAATTGATCCATAGTGATTTAAACCAAATCCATTTACCAGTGAAGAAAAATTGTTCAATAGGGTTTCCATATCATATATATAGTAGAGATTTTTTGAATGGGGAGTGGATGTCCTAGAATCCATACCCACAACTCTATCATAGGATCATCATTATTCATATGGAAATAATATGACCATCAAAATATATATAAGTGGTACCCATTTCTAGTCTTTATAGCTCTAGGCAAGGTAATAATCAAACCAGCCTATGATGAAAATCAAATCATCATGTGTTATTTCAAAAGATGTCCCACCACTACTCTATTTTAAAGGACCCATGATCTGAAGATAGACCTATCAAAATAATTGGATGAGGGAATATTCTTTCTGAATCAAGACATCATAGTGAGATTCATAATACCCGAAGAATCCTTGAACTCAAATGTTGATAATGGTAAAAATTGTGAGACATCGTTAGGATATGGAACCTTAAGGCTAATCATGTTATCAAGGAAAGGATAAAATAAATTGTAGTTTAGGTAATAAAATAATGTAGTAATTCATAGATAATCTTATAAGTGGATATAACAATCATTAACCATTCCATGAATTAAATGAGAAAACATCACCAATGATATTATTTTCAAAGTTCCAAAATCATCTGAATTCAATATTTTAATTGGGGTATAGGTGACCACCTTATAAATTTATCTTATTTAAATATTATCATGTAATATTTATATATTGATCCACATTTTATGATTAAAAAAATGAACTAGAATGTTTTCAAAGGAATCAAAATTATACTATATATACTCAGGATCTGATGATAGCCTTAATAATCTAGGTTAGTATTTAAAAAGATTATAATGTTGGGAAGAACATTATCATTCCATGTCTACCTAAGATAGAGGTGGAGTTTTATTTTAACAATAAAAACAATGAATTCATATTGAGATATTGTTTAATGAATTATAATGGTGCATCTACAAAAAATATTTATCCAAGTTAACATTCAACAATATACTTCACTCAATCATTGTGTTGGTCTATTTGGAATCCCTCTATTGTAAAAAATATGGATCTAAAATGTTTTTGTATAATAATATATAAATAAAACTATTCAGATCTAATAATGATGAGGAAATAGAAGATAATTTTATATATATTCAAAATCACATCATGGTTTCCCATACAAATTATTCTTTTTTCTGATAATCATTATTGAGATATATAGTCTCAAGTTGGTGAAAAGTTATTTCTATTAATATAACATTTGTATTTTTTTATGAGATTTTGAAATAAGGGAATGATGGTACCTAGATATGTCAATCACTATGTAAATAGTGATCATATTGGGATGGTTTATAATTAAATTGTCCATCAACCATATCTATGTCAATTATAAAATTATTCTATGTATCTATTAAAAGGATGTATATACCTTTTCTTTAACATATATTTAACTTAGAGTCCATACGAATAAGAAATGTTCTCTCTTATTTAGACGTATAAGTTTATATTAATGTGTAATGATTGTATTATTTTTGGAATATGACTAGTCTCTTAGTGATATTATTATCAAGAAAAAATGTGGGGGAAGATATATTGGAAACTAAAGATGTGATGAGAAAAATGTAAACTTTCTATTTTCTATAAAACCTACCTAATTACAATGGAAAATTCCATTAAATAATTATATAATATATCTTTCTTATATATTATAAAAAATTTATCATTAAATTTAATTTTTCCATTCATATATTTTTTACTCTATAAAGTGTTTACTACAATCAAGATATACTATTAAAATAATATGGTTCATTGTGAAAATTTAAACCTAACCATTTTATTGGAATGTATAAAATGCAGAACAAAATAAAAAAATTTATTTTTCACACAATTTTAAAATATAATCATCTCATATTAATTTTTTTATAAAAAATATAAGAATTTAAAGGTAAAAATATGGATTTTTCTAAGAAAACTACTTTTATATATGATTTTTTTATATTAATAAATTAAATTAATCATTACATATATATGAATTATTTTAACAAATATGTGTATACTTTATACTAAAAATATAATTTCGATAATAATCTCTTTGTTTTTAATAAGCATGGAATAAAAATAATCTAATTTTATTATTATAAATGAATTTTAAATATTTTTATTTTTATGTTGTATCATTCACATATATTGTAATTAATTTCAACCACTCATAGATATTGAATATGATAAAATCATATTTATATTTCAAATCAATAAGGGGAAATATTTTACTATATTTCGACACCACATTCATAATAAATTACACCACCGATAATTTATCCCTCACATAACATGAGAACATTATCATGACCAATATATTCCAAAATTCCCTCCTAAAATAATTATCAATTACATTGAGTTTTTTTTCTACCTAATTGATCTATCAAATAATCCATAAATTCATTTCAAATGAGGATACATGAAGAACATGTATATGTTATTATAGATATTTTTTATATTTATTTCATTTTAAACCTCCCCCAATGGTTTTATAATATCGTTAATATGATAGATTTTGTATTTTTAATATAAAATTTTGGTTCTATTTAAATGTTACTTCTATTTTCTATCTTTTTATAATACACTGTAGAATAATTATGTTTCTCGGGAATATGTGTGTACGACCAGCTATATGATGTAATGTGATTAATTACACAATTACTATATAAAATGACATCTATAAATATATATGTAATGAATATATTTTTTATATATTATTAAATTATTATTTGAGAAAGGAAAATTATTATATACCATTATTTTATTTCATTCATCAGGAATTAAAAACATTTCTCTTCATTGTGTATGGATTTATTTCTCTTCGAAGTGATGTTATTCATTTTCTATTAATGTATTTTATGAATTGTAAAAAAAATATTCATAATTAATTAATATGATATTATGGACACTTATTATGATTCTTTATCTAATTAATCCACGATTGAGGTATATGGACTGAAACCATATAACCAATGTATCTATGAATAATAGAATAATTTTAACAAGAATATTATTTTTAATGGAAATTTATTAATAAATAGAAAATTATAAACTATATTTGAATGATATATTTAAAATATAAAACAACGTGTTTCAATTATATAATTATAATAAATATAAATTTACGATAGATGATCTTAAGAATGCATATGATGTGATTTAGGACACGAAATAAGGGTTTATATTATAATGTATTTTGTTTCTATGATTTACTATGGTAAATTTCAATTGAGGGAACATATATGGTTAAAATACATTAAAAATATCTAAATTATTCTATTGTAGAAATTTATTTAATCTTTTTCCTAGTACTATTTTACACTATTGCGTAGTAGGAAATTTGCAGAAAATATTTTTAGGATTGTCGTACCTTATATTTAATTTGATTGATGACTTTTTTCTTAGATTTCCATGTTCATTTACATATATTCATGAATTTAAATTTATATATAGAAATTATTCAATAAAATAAATGTCATTTATATTTTATATTCTATTTGGTTCATTTAAAATAAACTATTAAAATGTATTTCAAAGATTTTATTTATGATTTCATAGAATTATTTTTAAGATGACATTGATTTAATATTTACCATATGAAAAACTTTTCCCAACATCATGACTATCCATTTGATCAAATATTACATTACAAATTTACATGTGAATTTTAAAAAAATCATTTTCTCACTTTTTTTTTTCTTATTTTTATAGATATTTAATGAGAATGGGAGTTTCCTAATTTTCAACTAAATGTTCAAAAGATCATATAAATGTATTATTATTCTATTTCAACATACATTAATTTTTTTATGTTTTAATAGGTATATTATCTTATGATACCATCCAATTTCTTTCTTAAAATTTCTTATTATTATTATAATTTATGGATGATTCTATGAAACCCATTTATTTTTAATGGATTATTCTATAATGAAATGCTGAAATGTTTCTAAAACCCATTTCCTTTACATGGGATGTAATATAATGATATGAAGTTTTTTTAATAATTATTGACACATATATATTGATTTCATTACGGGATTGGTGGACCAAAATTCATATATATATATAATTAATTGGTAAAATATTTATATCTCATGAGATAATATATTCTGAATGGGGAGTGAACCTTGATCAGTAAGGGAACATATCCATTATGATAGTCTTAGGGGTGAACCATGACTAAGGAAATGATTTAATGGGAGTGAACCACATCCAACCTGATCATATTTATAGTAATTATTGACCAATGAAATGATTTTCATGGATTATTTGTATTAAGTAGACCTATATATTATTATTTTGATATGTACTTGTGACTTATCATTGATTAGTGATAATTCTTCAAACATAGGGATTATTAATTTTTTATAGAAAATATGTGTACTATTATTAATGATTAAATATATTTGACTAATTTATTATGCCCTTCATATTTTATGATCATGTCACCATGCCCATATAATTATCTTAAGCCCACTGATGATTTTTATTTATATCTCTTATGTTTCCCATTATTCAGTATCTAACATAATCATATCTTATTTTTTCAATATGATATAATGACTGGTTTTATATATGGTATGACTATGATTTATTACTTGTGATAATAATTTTCTACATTATGTTGATGATAATTCATGAAATAGGAAGTGTATATCTCTTACCTCCGAATACACTAAACCTTTATTATCATTTTTCATCTATTTCGTTTAGATGTATTGAATATATATTTGAAGTTATGTAATATTTTTTGTATATGATACTCAATTCACCACAATCCCCTAACATTACATATGACATATACCATCCTGATTCATATCAAACTAGCCATAGGATTTATTTCGTAATAAACTATTTATCCATGTTCTAATTAATATGAAAAAAATTTAACATGGGAGTTATTAATTCTCACTCATTTCCAAATTTCCCCATTGTTCAGGTGATCCCTTCATATAGGTACATTTTCATATAAAAAATCATTTATATAACCCCATGTAAATGTCCACCCACTTAATTTTTTTTCATGGATCACCAATATCCCCTACCATAACATAATATAATTATCATCTCTCATATATAGGTTATGTCACACCCCTCATAGACCACATATACTAATGAAGTATACACACACTCCCACAATAAATATCAAATGTAATATCATAGGGAAATAAAACAACTTTAGGTTACAATACAAAACTAGGAATCTATATACAAGAATAGCCCTCAATAAATATGTTCTCATCAATGTTAAAAAAACAATGGCACCCAAAAATGATTGTAATTTATGAAATCATAACAATCAGTTATAGTAATTTGAAATTAAACCATTATGATATTTTTTAGAACAATAAATAATACATTGTTAACAATTTATATAACAAAAACATATCTTATTTTAAAAACAAATTACACCCCTGGAGTGTGATTATGTAGAATCGTATAATAAATCTATATATAGAAACTTCATATTGTATTTTATGAATGTTTAATTTAATGATCCTTTTTATTTTATATAACCATTAACGATACCAAAATATCAAGAAATCAAACAAATTTTATGTGAAACTATATGTCTATTATGATGCATGAAGTCAAATTCGGGTCTATAAAAAATCCAATAAGCAAGTATTTCAAAAACATCATTCTCAAAAATAATAAACTCAACTATAACACCAAAATGTAGCAACATAAATGAGAAATACGTAGAAACTTATATATCTTCCCATGTATATTCAATCCATGAACACTTAATTGCACTCATCCCATTTTTAATTCATCATTATAACACTTATATTATATAATAATTTGATGAAAAATAAAAAATACATTGATTAATATTTGTAATGATACTTCTTATATTATTCAATAGTATCTGGACATGAAACATATATATCTTATTATAACAACACATGTAAATAAAGAATATGAAATTTTCATATTTATCCATATTTTAGAATAAAAAATTAATATTACTTTAAAGGGAACACTATGCTCGATGGCGTACCCAATAAGCAACAACGAGTTTTTTGAAATCTTACATTGCACTCTAATAATAAAATAATATTATTTTAAATGGTAGTTAATGCCTACCTTTTGTAATGGCAGGAATTAATAGAACTAACTACAAAATTATTATATTTGTTTTTCAAATATTTTTACTTTTATCCAATAAATTTTAGAGGCTTAAAATGCAAATAAATCCAATTTTAAGCATAAATC
This sequence comes from Viscum album, assembly GCA_963277665.1. Lineage (NCBI taxonomy): Eukaryota > Viridiplantae > Streptophyta > Magnoliopsida > Santalales > Viscaceae > Viscum > Viscum album. Next base: position 704,877,790 of record OY728157.1, on the reverse strand, counting down.
TTCTAATATTCTTAAAAAGGTCGATTAACCACCTGTTGATGGAGAAACCTATTTCAATATACTTTTGACAATTTCATATGTTTTATTTTACAAAAATAAAATTCCTTTTTAGAATCTGTACATCAAAATTTACTTTTTGTAAATTTTTGTTATTTTTCCGATAAAGATCATTTTTATTGAAAATGTTGCATCTTAATTCAAAACCTCCTTTTAATCTGATTTAATTATATGGATATATTATATTTTTAATTGATATTAAAGTGTATTTATAATATATTTTTACTATTTAATCCAATGGTGGTCATTGGAATTAATTTCACTTTGAAACTGGACATAAACTACTGTCAATCTCTTAATATATATTGTCTCTTAAAAACACGCTATTTGTTTTGACAGCATGAATTAATTATTAAATTAAATAATGAAACTAATGTTTTATGAATTTTTTAAAATAGAAATCATTTTTGATTTCATAATTTCAAATATAGCTTACGGTGAATTTTTGGTATTTTTCTGAAAAACATCAATTTTTGATGAATAGTTAAACCACTAAGTGGTAGTTAAAGAAACTGATTCTTCATTTAAATGGAACTTTTCCACTTATGTGATTTTATTTTCAAAAATCTGACATACCTATTTGTCCTTAAGAAGTAAAATTTGGTTCAATGGGATTAAAATAATTTTTGGTGAATAGTAACATTTAAGTTTTATTAATCGCGATTAGATTTAATTAGTGTAATTTAAGGTAAAAATAATGTTTTAATAATATTAAATGACCTAGAAACATGTCCTACCATCATTGTTTGTGTCATGGCCGACCATGAAAATCCATGGTTCATCTTGGGGACCCCATGGAGCCACTTTGGTAGGAAAATGACATAAATAACTTTTTATTTAAAGCTAAAATAAAAATTTCACAAACATGAGTTGTTTTACTAAAACAATTTTTAAATTGTGTTATAAAAGTCATATTTTTGACTATAAATATTATAATAAAGATAAAAAGATTTCCAACATCATGATATTTTTTTAATAATTTTTAGACATTATATAAGTTAAATTATTTATGACACTATGATGATGCAGTGATTACCTCATTATTTAACGATTTAAATTACATGAAAATATAATTTATCATATAAGACCTACACATGTCAAATACATAATGGATGGGTGGATTTATAAATCCAATCACCTTATCCTAGAAATATATTATTTTGGGACCTTTAAAATCAAAAAATCATTTTATAATAAAGTATTCTTTTATAACTTTACAAGAGTGCCCCTCCTACAGTCTTATAAAAGTCCCCCAATATACCACCTTACCCACACATATCAAGACTTTGGCTCGGCCAACCCCTGACCATTTTGTCTCCCCACATCCCTCTCTTACTTCTAGAAGCCTCACATTGGGCAAAATTATTCCCAAGGAAGCCTTTGAGCTCAAATCAAAAAGAGTTACCCGTTTTAAAGGTAATGTCTTCCCTAGTGTTATTTTGTATTATTTTTCTTCTCCAACCCCCTAAAATCATTTTATATATTTCTTTTGTAAAAAAACCAGTATCTTAAATATACTAGGATGTTGTTATGAGTAGGATTCTATCTACACTAACACACAACTCCTTCTAATGGTTAACGAACATACTGTTTCTTGTGGATGGAGAATTACTGCCTCACAAAAAGATGATTGTTCTATCTTCTCATACCACCTCTCATCAGGGCCATTTTGATAGAACTATATTTATTTATGATATATATTATATTTATGTCTTCTCTATGCTTCAGTATTTTATATTTAATACATACCTTTATTCTTTTCATGTTGTGCAAATGCGATAATTTTATTTGAGGAAGTGTGGACTACCATCCCCTCTAGTGATGTGAGACGTTCATGCAATAAATGGAATGTATAAAGAATGAAATTGATGAACTTATGTGATATGTATAACATATATATTACAATGTAATTATAATATGTATATATCTCTCATCAAGTTTTAATTCCATTAATGTGCCAAAGAAATGAAAGTAGTGTTCAAGCGTGCGTACGACTTACTCTCTCTATGAACAATACCTTTCATTTCTTATCATCAAATGTTATGTACTATTATAAGTACATATATATAATGGATATATATGTCATATATGACATCTAAATGATGGATATCATTCCGGAATTATAATATATATATCTCTCTTTTAACATTAATTCTGTTAATATGACAAAAACATGAAAGTAGCGTTCATGCGTACGTACGGCCTACCGTCTCCATGAACGGGGATTTTAATTTTTTACCCTCAAATGTAATGGAATAGTAAAAAATTAATATATACTGAATATATATGATATTTAAAACATTAATACTATTCTGGATATGATGTACCTATAACTACATGGAAAATTCTTTTCCAACAAGTTCAATTTTTTCTCATGTACCGAACATCGGCAAAAACATCTGATATGAACTCACATTATTAACAAATTATTATAACATTATAATATGTGATATGAACAGAATAATAATATTTAAATTAGGTCCTTAAGAAATTATAAATTGACTAAATTTTATTATTCAGGATATTAACGAACGATCGAGTCATGTCGGACACGAGGTAAGGGATCCAACCTCTCTCTTTCTTTTTAAGTACTCTCTTTTATGTCATTTCTATTATGCTCATATTTCTTATGTTTGGGTATTTTATTTAATATTACTAATACTGTTTTTTTATTTTAATTATTGAGAGACCCTATTTGATCTCATAAATCCATTTTTGGGTGTTTTAAGTGGCGCTATTAGGCTGCCGAGTTTTCGTAAGTGATTTTTCATATCAATTTTATTCCCATGACATTTATGCTACGTTTACCACTATTTCCTTTGAGTGGTGTATGTACTACCCATTATTATACACTTTGTGTTGTATAATTAAATATATGGGTATTTACATCTTAATTGTATGACCCTTCTTCCATGGGGTGTACGTTTCAAAAGTTACCCAACTCGGTAAGGGGACCTTTCACCCTCCTATTTTTAAAAGACTTCTATTGATATGTCTTTTAATTCACATACTATTATGTTTTGATATGTTCTTATATATCATTATTTATGTAAATTTTATGTCCTAGAGATGAGATAACATTTTCACTCTCATCAACTCATTTTCTAAATTTTAATGTGATGTCGTTAGGCTGTTGGATTTCTGTAAGGGAACTTATTAACCCACTTTCAATTCTTTGGGTTAGACCTCTAATTCTTGATTTTATTATACCAAGATTATGTGTGGAATCTCTATGTTGTAATTTCCACAAACCATTTTGTAGATATACTATTTCTACACATAATCAGTTCATTGATAAATTCTTACGAACTTGTATGGGAAATCATAACTCAATCTCATTTCATTGAGTTAAATATCTATGTCATTGGTTTTGTTTTTCCAAGATTATGTGTGAATGAACTCTGATTATTTCACAGCTAATATCTACTTATATTGGGTGTATTTATATTTCTGACACATAATTATGTGATATATTTATCCTTAATTTAAGGATACTATCTTTATAATGGATTTCATCTCAATTTACATTTCCATTGAGACTATATTGTTGTTATGAAACAATTCACTCTTATATGGTGTGTATACTGTCCTTTGAAATATTAAATCATGAATCCCTTTATTCTCATGATATTATAAATCTCTGATTAAATATAATTCCACAATTATTTATATTCAAGAGTCTCTCATTTTGTTAAAAACTCTTTAACAAAAATATCTTGTTAAATGTTTTAAGGATTAATTATTCTAAATCTTTATCTTTAATGTCCATGTTTTCAAAATGGTTTTCAGTATTTATTTATATGAGCATTAATGTTTAAAAAATATAATTCCATTAAAATCTTCAAAGTGGTATGGGACACTTTGATTCAAAAATATCTTTTAAATGGTTCTTGAAAATGGATTGATTAATTCAATATCTTGGAATTACTTATTGTGATTGAAAATGAAATATTGTTATTGAAATGTTTATATTTTCAATATTTTATGTGTAATGATGGTACTTGGACATTTTATGGGTGGTTACATGATAAACCATATGACGGGTGGTGCTGTGAATACCAGGACAGGTGGTTACATTATAACCTCCAATGAATTGGGTATGGAAGACGGTCATATGGCCATTCCATTATTTGATATGTGTGGAAGTAGACCGTATGGTTATTCCATTTATGTATGTTTATGTCCCATGTTACCTTTATATGTTATGTGTTATTTATATGGGTTTTTATGGTAATCTTTTGGTTACAAAAGAGGTAATCCGTGAACTTTTATTCACTGAAGAGTATTTTTTACTACTTCATAAAGGTGAAAAGTATTACTTTGATAAAGTATTCTTGGTTTACTTGTAGTTTTCAAAAACTAACTGTTTTCCTTCTTTTTGTATCCTTTACTGGGATTTTTATGCTCATCCCATGTTTGTGAAATGTTTTCCACAAGACTTAAAGATGAATAGGATCAATGATGGGATCAAGGAAATACATGTTATCTAAAACATGGAACTAGACATGTTTATTTTTAAGAGTTTTTATTTTATGGAAATCTAGTAGAGCTGTATAGTTTGTAATTTTTGAGATGTAATAGTTATGTCCTAATTCTATAAAAATCTAAACCTGAAAATATCCTCAATGTGAATTATTCATTTAATTCAATAATAATTAATGTTTAAGTCTGGGGCCATATAGTTGGTATCAGAGGGAGGTTTAGATAAATTTATAGGTTAGGGTATTCTATATGCATAAGTGAAATTAACAAAATGGATAGGATTTCAGAAAGAGACATTGTTTTTAGATAAAGTGATTGAGTAAGTATATCTTAGTGATTATATTTTTCATTAGTACATGATGATTTTGTTGATATACTAACAATGACATTTTTGGTTTTAGTAAATGGATGGATCTAGCATGCACCAAAGTGAAAATGGGTTTGAAGGAAACTGTGTTGGTTCTTTGATTACGTGACTGGATGAAATGGGGGATTTAATGAGAAATCTCGTGGTTATTCTAAACCATCTATCAAGATTCATGATCAACCACATGAACCTTTGTGAGTTCTCTAATGCATCATGTATGAGAGAAGAAACTCGACGTGGAAGTTTAGGTAATAATTATAATGGTAACCAATAGGGTTTATTTGATCATTACTTTTTAGGTAATTATGGGTTACACTATGATATGATGTAAAATTAAAGGCATGAGATAAAGTTGGGGTTAAAATATGTTATGATCATTTTTGAAGATTTTATCCCATTTTGGGGAATGTTTTAATAATTATGTAGTTTTGGAAAAAGGACAACACGTAGATCGTGTGACAACCTGTCGCGTCGGACAAAGCTATGGGAATCGAACCCACAACCAAATTTCAACTGTTATTTATCGCCTACCACTAGACTACGTGAGATACATGGTTAGTTAGACTAATTACTTTTAGTTAGATGATTTTAGGAATCAAGAGTAAGTTTATTTTGGGTTATCTATGGAAATTATTAACCTATTATGGAGGATATGTGATTAGGTTAATTACTTTTCAGTTTGAGACTTTAAGAGTAACTGATGTTTTTTAGAGAAAAATTTTAAGGTTTATCGTGGAAGACGATGTGATTAAATCCTTCAGATATTTGGGTTTCAGTCTTAGTTTTTATTACTTTGAATAATTTTATGGATATATTTTTATTGAATGGTCATTGTTGAACTTTGGGTATTGTTTGACATATTTTGGAGAATAAGAATATATTTTTTTTATAAAGGATTATTATTTTTGGGTATTATCTGATCTCATACTACCCTTTTTTGTTTTACTATTGGTTATGGTCTAAAGAAAAAATAATTATATTGTTCTCTTTTGTGAATTAGGTGGTTCTCTAGAAGTTGATTATAGCTCTCTTAATGTGAACAAGTCATCCTAAATACTCGTCTTTTGGAGAAAATATGATTTCGTGTAATAAATATAGTAAAAGTTGAAAGTCAACATGACAAGTATGTTTCCTTATTTTTTATTTAAGCTCATAAATAAATTCCTCAATGAAAAGTAAATAAATACAAAAATGTTGTCTGTTAATTTTTCCTACTGGGGAATCAAATATCGTTTAACCCATCACAAGTTTGTGATTTTCTAGTGGTTATCTTTCTCCTAAACATGTTTTCTATCACTCTCCCTCGGAACATGACCCTTTGTTTTCTCCTCCATGTCCATGTTTTCCTAGATGGAATCCTAGTAGGGGTTAACTCGGGTGACCTTTCTACTTCTCTTTCTTTATTTTAAAGTGATAGTTTTTCTGACTCTTGTTACGATTTATGATTATCAATGAAGTTTCCAAGCCCAATTATTAAAATTTTGAGGACGTAATTCCCAAAAGGGGGGAAGGATGTAACACCCCAGGTAAATAAAGAATATGAAATTTTCATATTTATCGATATTTGTGAATGAAATATTAATATTAAATTAAAGGGAACTCTATGCTCGATGGCATTCCCAATAATCAACAACGAGTTTCTTTGAAATCATACTTTGCACTCTAATAATAAAATAATATTATTTTAAATGGTATTTAACGCCTAGCAATTGTAATGGCGGGAATGAATGAAACTAACTACAAAATTATTATATATGTTTTTCAAATATTTTTACTTTTATCCAATAAATGTTAGAGGCTTAAAATGCAAATGAATCCAATTTTAAGCATAAATCTTCTAATATTTTTTAAAAGGTCGATTAACCACCTTTTCATGGAGAACCATTTTTAAATATACTTTTGACAATTTTATATGTTTTATTTGAAAAAATAATATCCTTCTTAATAATATGGACATTAATATTTACTTTGTGTAAATTTTTGTTATTTTTTCGATAAAGATCATTTTTTTTAAATGTTACATTTTAAGTCAAAACCGCTTTTTAATATGATTTAATTATATGGATAGATTATATTTTTAATTGAAATTAAATTGTATTTAAAATATATTTTTACCATTTAATCCAATGGTGGTCATTTTAATTAATTACACTTTGAAATTGAACTTAAACTATTGTCAATCTTTTAATCGGTATTGTTTCTTAAAAACACGCTATTTGTTTTGACAGCAGGAATTAATTATTAAATTCAATAGTGCAAATTATATGTTATGAATTTTTTAAAATAGACATAATTATTGAATTCGTAGTATCAAATATAGCTTAGGTTGAGTTTTTGGTATTTTTCTAAAAAACATCAATTTTTGATGAATAGTGAAACCACTAAGTGGAAGTTAAAGAAACTGATTTTTCATTTAAATGAATCATTTCCACTTTTCTGATTTGATTTTAAAAAATCTGACATTAATGAAAACCCTTAGAATTATTGTACGTATACAATGACCCAAAATTTAAATAAATGAAAATTCCCTTCTTATAATTATGTTATATAGTATAAATTATATTAAAAACACAATAAAAATTATAAATTAAAACAAAATGAAATAAGAGGTATTTGTAAAAGGTAAGAAACATATACCAAAGGAAAAATAAATTAAGCTTTGGAATAGTAATATGACCATTATGAATAGTAAACTTTCCAAGAGAATAGTAACCATACCTATGAAAGTATAAATAAAATTTTGGTATTTTATAACTGATGGTATTATATAATTATATCATTGTACATGTGAATAAATTATTTAAAAGTAATTAATTATGTGTCTGTATTTTATTATGTTATAAATACATAATTAAGATTTTAAAAATAATAAAACGATTAAAATTTTTTTTTTCATATAATGTGTTTATAAATATAATTTTGTTATCTTATGATTATAATATAATTCTATGAGACCTTTTTTAATTTTGAATGTGCTAAAAAATTAAATATATTCTAAAAATTGGTATTTTCCTTGAAAATAATGATTTTAATTAAAAATTAAATATATCCTAGTTGCAAAATTATTTTCATAAATTGGAGATCTTTTTTTAATTCTACTCGTTGAAAAATGTTGAGAGATAATTTTTCAAAAATTTTATAATATAGTTTAATTTTTGCTAAATGGAACAATATAATAATTTACGGTAGATATACATTATAAGTTAAATGAACTTTTATTGGAGACATTGATGATGTAATCACTATAATATAGAACTTCAAATAATTATGTTTTTATATTTTGTGATAATTCTTAATTTATTCATAGTCTTCAGAAAAAATAATAAACTAATGAGTTAAATAATAAAAAAGGCATTTCCCCCTATAAATACCACCCATCACCTCATTTGTCTCCTCACAGGTCACTAGATTTTAGTATTTTTGAAATTATACTAAAGAATCATCCCAAACCACTCCTACATATTCATTTGATACATGTATCATTGCAGACAAAAATCATTTCTCCAAGGATATTCTTAAGGAGGATAGATTCAAGAGGCAATTTTGCCATTCCTTTTCTTTTAATTTCATTTCCTATAATTTTATTTTCATATTATATACTAACCTTACTACATCCAAAAAGAATGAAAATATCAGTACCTTAAATATACTACAATTTTATTATGCTAATGTAATAATCCAACAGTAATCCCCTTATCATATCTCTTTTCATTAAGACATGAAAACATCATTCATGATGTGTTGATTTATCACCATCAAGAATGATAATTTTTCATTTTTCATTATAACCTACAAGGATAGTCTTGAAAAATATTACAGTTAAAAAATTATTAAATATTTATTAAATCCTATTTAATGTTTTGTAATCATACACATTATGTTAAATAAAAAATGAAACTCGTTTTTTTAACAAAAGCTGCCCTAGATAATCCAATCGATTATCAGTAACATTTTATTTAATGATTTATCCTCATACAATATTTCAAAGGAATTAAAAAGATCATTTAACCTTATGTATCATCATTAATAACATATTATTTCAATTTCATATTTATATTTCCATAGCCCATGAACTTCTATAGTCTTATATAAATGAATCGATCATGAAAACTAAGAAAATGAGAACTCTCGAACATTGAAATTGAACCTTATAACTCATCAGAAAGGCCATAAATGAACATAATAATGTATAATAAATCAATTAAATTTTTAAAAGGATTTTTAATTTTTGTTTAATTTATCTATTTTTGTTAACAATTACATTATGATAAAGAACAAGAACCATTTTGAACATAAGGAAATGGGTTCTACCTGAACCCTCATGATTATTTCAAGATTATCATTCTATATCTTTACCCAAATATAATGATAAATTATTTTTTTAGTTCTTATAAAATAATTTTATATGTTTTAAACTAAAATAACTAGATAATTTCATACGTATTTTATGTTAATTAGATGATTTTTAGAAGGTTTCCTTCTCATATATTCCAGATAATGATGGCCAGTTAATGGGAATTTCCCAATTCTTTAACCATTGTCATGTTTTATCCATAATATATTTTTCCAAAACTTATTTTATAAAAATCACTAATTTTAAAATAAAAATATATCTTTGTTATTTTATTGTTTTTAGTCAATAATTACTTTTACGTTTTAAAGACTCTTCAAAATTTTCCCTTAAAGCCACACTAATGTGGAATATTTAAAAAGTTGCCTAAAAACTATTTATTTTTTTTTCACATCGGTCCTACATTATTTATAATTATTTATTTCCATTATCCATTATTATTTTCCATTTCTGTTCTGTGTACATTCTATCATGGATAATTTTTCGATACACCCATTTGTAATAACTTTTTATAGGATTTTGAAACACATTATTTTTAATGGGTACCCCATATGTTATATTTTATTGATTATGTAGGATTATTTATGTGTCATACATATTTATGAAAATGTTATGATGGGCGCACCTAGATATCACTCCAATTAATTGAGTAATGTTTAGTCTAATTGGACGCCATATTGGGATATTCAGTGAACTTAATTCCTTTATGGGACTCTGTCCACCATGTAATATAGTTTCAAATTTAGCCTTGAGTTTTGCTCATTTCATGTTATATATTTTTTCCAAAATTCAATGCTGATAGTATTAAATGTTCCCATGTTATAAAAGTTATTCTTCCTTATTTCTATTCATTTTCACTTCCTTTTATTCTGTTATTTTATCCCTTTTAACCGATGTTATATGTTTTATTCCTATACTATTTTTTATTTTCAGGGATTTATATCTCATCCCTTTTCTTCATGGATTCCCCAGCTTATCCTATGAAAGTATAAGAGCAAAATGTATGTTAGGAAGTCAATATTGATATTAAAAAAAATGTTTTCATAATGTTTAATTATGTACATATTTTTCTAAATATACTTGAAATTATGATCATTTTTATAATTTGATGTTTAATTTGTATTAAAATCATTTCATGATATTTTTAGTGGAATATAGAGACAATAGTTTGTATCAAAATAAATGTTTAGTTATTTTTTATATTAGGAATAGGAAAATATATTGAAATCCTTTTTTACAATAATTTGTTTCTGAAAATATAAGAAAATTTAGTTTAGTATAGAGTATGTGGTTTATAAAGAAAATATATCATTTTCTAAATAATAAATTTGGTTGTAGTTCTGGAATAAATACTAACAAGAGTAACATCTCTGAAGAGGTTTTTTAGGCTTGACTCGGAGTACCCTGGTAAATGAAAAGTGGCATTACTACACATCTATTTTGAAAGTCATGGGTTCTATTCTTTATTAAATTCATAATCTCATTATAACCACTTATTATGGGGAAAAATTCCTATAGGAATATATGTAATGGAATAGATCATTAATAACCTAGATTGAAACATATAGAACCACAAGATAGCATATTCATTTACTTTAAATGATTATGTTTTCTTGTTCAATGTTTCCTTTTATTATGCTTGTTATATTATTATTCAACCCCTTAATTTGAAATTCATTTTCTTTTTGAAAGGATGGGAAAAAAACTCATGAAAAAAATAAATGTGATAAGTAATGTGAAGAATTACATAATGATATTCATAACATGACGAGAATTGTTTCACAAAACATCGTGGCAGTACTTGATCAACTATCCCAAGTTATGGATGATGACATGAATAATGTGAAACACTTAACTTCTCAAAAGAGAGAGAAAGTTTCCATCCAATCCTACTATCCTTAATGGCCTCCCATGTTTTCTTAATCTTCCAATACTTTTATTTTATGAACTCTGGAGTAACCCCATTAAAAATATATTCTATTTCCTCTAGTGCTCAATAGAAGATAATTCTGTGTTGGAGGCCTATCATTTTTATGTGGAAGATGATAAGGGGTGTAAAATATTAAAAAACAAGACATCTAAGGGGGAAATTGTTTCCATGGAATAAGAATATTTCAAGAAAATATTTTGGAAAAAATATTTACATCAAACCCACTTTCTATTGATGGAAAGGGAATTTCTCATACTAAATTAGAAGGAAGATGAGTCGATTGGAGTGTGTAAAGAAAACATCACAAGGCATGTAGTATATGCATCCAGAATTGTCATGAACTCCCAAATAAAGGTGGATCACTTATATAGTATATTAATGATGAGTCTATGAAAATCCATGGTGATTCATGAATTTAACAATTAAGAGGAGATTTTTTATTGTGCCCTCAAGTTTGAAACAGATATCAGAGACACTCAATGGTATCGTGGGCCTAATTAAAAGAAAGAGTAAAATGATGATTAATATGGGTGATAAATCCCATGATAGAAATAATAAACTACCACCCATGTGTCTATAAATTTATAAAGAAACGTTATGAAAACAACTTAAATAGAACAAACATATTCTTAAAATATGATTGATAAGGGAATATAGATAATAACTATGCCACCGATATGATGAATCCCACTAATATGGATGAATAAAGGATGTTTCAGATAAACACTCAGTCTATATTGAAATGTTTAAACTATAGGAAACATTTGAATGGTAAAAACCATTTCTCTAAGCAATAGATTGTTGGAGGAAATTCAACAACAAAAAACCCCATGGCTGGAAGGAAGGGAATATTCTATCACTAATACTGATATGGAACTTGATAATTATATGGTCACATGTTTGATGATTAATTGTTCCTGAAAACTGAACACACTATTTGATTTGGGTACTTTGACTTCATTAATATATTCAATGTTTATTAGAATAATTAAAAATTGACAACACAATTTGGAATTTGATTTCACTTTTAGAACAACAGATGGGGAAATTACAAAATCCAAAGCTTATAACTCCCCCATAGTTAATATATATGGAATTAACCCCCAAAAAATATTTTCATACTCTCTTTAGTAGTGTTTTGTGAAATTTTTATCATGGATTGGAAGTCTTTATTCAAATAAAATATTTACTTCTAGGAAAGGAATAACACTCATGAACTTCACAAATAATATCTAAATCATTAAAAATTGTATGAAAAAAGTTTAATCTCGTTTAGAATCATCATCTGAAGTGTGGATATTTTTTTTAACATGAATATCTATCTCAAATGATTGAGACAAAGATAGAATCATGCTAAAAGAAATACCAATTCTGAGGGATTACACATATGTATTCCTACAAGAGTTACCAGGTCTTTCTCTTGATAGATATGTTGAGTTCTAAATTGAACTTATTCCAGGATATCTATATATAAAAAAGATTACATATAAAATGGAGACAGTTGAGCTGGAAGAACTAAATAAGATGTTCTAGTATAATCTAGGAAAGGATTTTATACACATGAGAGCTTCACCATGGGGTGTGACAGTCCACATCCTAAGAAGACTGATGGATCAACGTGCCCCTACATTAACAATCGTGATCTCAATAGAACCATGATAAAGATAAATTATCCCATTCCATAGATATATTATATCGTTGATTATCAAATGGGGCATTTATTTCTATAAGGTAATGCTTCAGTTAGGATTCACCAATTAAATTTTGTAAAGGATGATATTCCCAAAACAACCTTTTGAATATGGAATGGAACAATTAATTCATAGTCACTACATTCAGAATCACTAATGATCTAGAAATTCTCAGGGACATAATGAATAGAGTATTACTATATTATATCAACATATTTATGTTAGTATTTATTGATTATATTCTGACATACTCAATGAGTGAGGAGGAACCCGATGAGTAGTTGAATACTATTCTAAATAATGTTTTAAGCTAAATAATATATGAAATGTATAGTAAATTCGAGCACTGGATGAACAAATTATCATTCATTAGGCATGTAATCACCAAAATTGTAATATCTATGGACCCTTCTAAGACATCATCAGTGGAAGAGTGTCCCAAACCCACATATGTAATGTATATATGTAGCTTACATGGTTTGTGTAGGAATTACAAGTGATTTTAGAATAATTTATTTTGATTTAAAACCCACTAACCAAGATGAATCAGAATGGAGGAATGTTTTTCTGGACAAGTGAATGGGAAGATTTCATTAAAGAGTTGAAGAGGAGAATTATCACAATAATAGTACTAATACATCTATAATGTGGGAAATAATTATGGGGTAAAAAGACGCATCAATTAAGGGATCAGAATGTTTACTAATGAAAAATGATAAATTTATAGCCTACGCCTGAAGGACGATTAATATGCATGAGAAAAAATATCCCACACATGATTTGGAGTTGTCAATAGAGACCATTTCATTTAAAATATGTCAGAATTTTCTCTATGGGGATAAATATGGGATATATATAATCAAAGGATTCATAAATATATATTCACATATAAGGATCTTAACATGCACCAATTTATATGGTACTATCCCATCAAAGAATATGATTCCTCATTCCACTACAATCATGGTATGGTAAATAAGGTACTAGATGCTCAATAAAGAAATGATCCAACAGGTTTATCAATGATTATATTTAACAATGATTTAATTTTTTAGACCAAAAAAGGATGGAAATAGGAATCAATAAGGACGAAACATCATCACTTCATTCTCAAATGATTTATTAACTATACATTGTACAGAAAATAATGGACGCTTAAAGAAAGGATGTGGAAATAGAAAAGCAGTTGGATGCTTTGAGATATGGAAAATCTCAAGAGTTTAAAATTGATGAGGAAGGATTTGTAATATTTGGGGACAAAAATATGATTACCCTTCAATATAGTGACAAAGAAGTCTCTTCTGAATAATTCACATAACTAAACATTCTATATTCACCTATGGGGATCAATGATATATCGATATCTCAGGGAGAATTAGTAGTGTAAAAATATGTAAAAGAAAATAACTGATTATACAACAATGTTCTTTGTAAGATCATATCTGAATTATTAAAGAAAAAAGTATAATAGGATTAAGAAACCACTTCTCATACAAACACGTAAATGGGAAAACACTTCCATGTTATTTTTCAATAGACTTCGAAAGGAACCTATAGGAAACAATATTATATGGGCAGTTAGGAATTGTCTTTCAAGAAAAGATCGCTTTACCACAATTTGAGAGGACTAATCATTTGATCATATTTCAAAATATTCATCAAAGTTGTGATAATAATCCCTATAATACCATAATTTATTATATCTGATTGAGATTAGAGATTCACGTCTAGATTTTTGAAAAGCACCCAACATGCTCTAACAACTTAGCAGAAGATCAGTGTGGCCTATCATCCCCAAAATGATGTGCAATCTGGGCAGACAACTAAGACACTGGAAAAAAATATTGAGATCATGTTCTATAAACATCAACAAAGGATGTGACCAATATGGTATAATTTACAAATTCCCATAGAATAACAGTTTCAACTCAAGCATTCAATGGGCTACATATTAATCCCTTTATAGAAAATTATATAAATCACTAACATGCGGAGATAAGGTCACCTAACATATGTTAATAATACTATCATTGTTTAGAGAAATGGTGTAAATTATTTAAACCATATAGTAGCACATCAATGATTACCAAGGTTAACAAACGTGTTATGTAGACAATCATCGATGATACCTTGGGTTAAATGTTGGAGACATGATATTCCTCTAAATATCCAAATGAATGAGGATCATGAGATTTTTTATGAAATGAAAGCGAAGTCCCAGGTACATCGGCCTATTTGAGATTATTTATTGGGTTGTAGCTATGGATTATCGTCTATAACTTTCTCAATCCATGTCTCTGGTACAGGATGCATTCCATGTATCCCTTGGTAAGATGTACATACGAGATCATTCACATTTATTGAATTCAATGGTGGTAATGATTTAAAATGATCTCTCACATAGGGTGTAACACCCGAGACTTTTATGTTATATAAATCATCCATGGAATATTTTTCTACAAAACACTTTCTTGGCTTGCTTAACACGAAATCGCGACCTTCCTAGATAGCTTGCGTCGTATGCATTACCGAGTTTCACTAAACAACGATATGCTATTAAAATATTATTAAAAATAACTGTTATGAATAGTAATAAACACTTTTTAAAATTTTATAAATTTTATTTTTCAAAATGGACTTCATTTTTGGATTCGTAATATCGAAATTAGCCTAGGGTGAAATTTTGGTATTTTTTTTGAAAACTTTCAATTTTTGATGAATAGTGAAACCACTAAGTGG
Organism: Viscum album; assembly: GCA_963277665.1. NCBI lineage: Eukaryota > Viridiplantae > Streptophyta > Magnoliopsida > Santalales > Viscaceae > Viscum > Viscum album. Next base: position 704,862,173 of record OY728157.1, on the reverse strand, counting down.
TAGTTAAAAAAACTGAATTTTTCATAAAACATAATTTTACCGCTTCTGTGAGTAGAATTTCGATAATCCGAGAGACACGGTTGATGTCATAAGTAAAATGTGGTTCAATAAGATGAAAATAATTATTTGGTGAATAGTAACTTTTTTCTTTTTTTACCACGGTTAAAAGTAAATAAGGTAATTAAGGGTAAAATGATATTATTATTACCCTAACACATTTACTAATTCTATTTGACAATTTTAATTTGACCAAAAACAAACTTAGGAATAAAATATGACCATTTAGCCCCACTTGGATTATATTAGGACATTTATTATTAATTTATTTAAAGAAGGGTTAAAATAGTTAAAATCAATGTTTAATAAGTAAATAATTTTTAATATGGGGTTATACATAAGATAAATTATACTATAAATATTCATTAGAAATCTAAAAATACTTCCTACATAATGGTATTTTATTTGTAATTTTTAGACATTAAATAATTTAATTTATTTATGACACAAAGATGATGCAGTAATTATCTTATTAATAAAATATTGACATAATTGATGTTATAAACACAAAAATAAATGTAATTTGACACTTTATATGAATTACACTAATTGTATAGATTAATATGACATGTTATTATTGATTTAATTAACTTTTTTCAAACTAATAATTCTGTTATGATTTTCACAAAAATCAATTACTAAATATTGTCAAAATTGACATAAAATAGTTTTAAAAAAAATATTATATTAGTAATTGTTATTTTATTCCTAAAAATCTAAGGTTCGGACAAATGACTTACATAAGGTTATATATATTAATAATAATCAACTTGGGGTTCGTTTGGCAGCTTATAGTAAGTTTATTTACCTTATAGTATAAGAACATGAGAAGACACGGTAAAAATAAAATTAGTTAACTTAATGTTAAATCTAAATGATAAGGTTAAAATAGGAACCTAAACTTGTATAAATTCTATTGGATGATATGATTTAGACCCATCCCCACCTTATCTTAGAAATAAATCAATTTTGAGCTATTTAAAACCGAACTTGACTTTATAATAAAATAATATTTTTAGTTATTCCAAAGGTGCCCCTCTCCTCCCTTATAAAAGGGAACCTCCTCCCTCTCTTCCTCACACCACATTGAGCCTTCATTCTCGGCCAACCCCTGCCACTTTCTCCTATCAACTTCCCTAGAGACATCCTAGAGGTCCTGGTATGCTTCAAAGACCAATTTTAGTGCCCTAAAAGAAGGTCTCAAAGAAGCACTTCAAAGAAGATGTAATGTCTGTTACCGATTCTTTCATCTTTATTTCTTCTTCCACTTCTTCTACTTTAGTTTTTTCATTATGGAGTAATAACATCAGCATCACTCATATACTGATATGTTATTATAAGTATGAAAAAACCCTATTTCACCATCTATCCATCATACGGAAAAATAAATCACCGCACGTGCATACGTACGGAATACCGTCTCCACGCTGTGGTGTAATCTGTTTTCCACCACCACCATACTTGGATGGGTATAACGGTGTAAATAATGACTATATATGACTATTTTAAAGTTATATTGTTTCTAAAATAGTATACATACACTCCAATACAATTCCACGATCATGGGAATGATATCCTCGCTCGTGCGTACGTACAGAATACCGTCTCCACGATGTGATGCGACTCGTTTTATATGATTTTCATTGCATAATGATTACATAAATGAATTGAGTGAATAAATATGATATATAGTACATTAATACCATTCTAGAAATGATTTATCTATAACCTAAAGAGAAGAATAAGAATTTATTCGACAAAACACGCATAAGTACAAAATGTTATAAACACCCGAATAACAAGTAGCAATGAAATATTACTACCAAGAAACTAAGAATATGACCATATATGACATCATAACAATAATTATGATTCTGTAATAAGTAAATAACATTATTTAAATCATTATACAGGAGGTTCGGACACTTACGAGGCAAATCAGACCTAAGGTAAGGGAAATATCACAATCTCATTTTTATCCGAGATTGTTTATACTTTGGCATTTACTGGGGTGTATTTTATCATCCACATCCATGTTTCCTCGATATGTAATATTATTTCCATCCACCTACAATTTTTTAAATCCAATGTTACCCTTCAGTAAGTTTTCAGTAAAAGATATGAAAGGAATCTTCTGTCGTTTTTCATACGAGGTACTTTTTGACTTTTCCGACAAAAGTACGAGAAGAATGTTTTTTTAACTTATACGGCATGAATGTATTTTTAGAACATTATTTCCAAGAAGATTCCTTTACAAGTTTTCAAGTTCATTTTTAATCAACTTATTTTCGTTTAAAATTGTATGACATGTTAATAAAGGATAATGTTTTTGAAGTAGAAAGGATATTTTCCTCAAGAATGGAGTTCAAGTGTTTTATCAAAATCATTTTCCATCTAAGATAATAAAGGGTTCTGTTTTATCCCTATTATTACATTTATTTGATTATGTTGTGATGGAATTATTTTTATGAATTCTTTTATCTTATATGAATTGTTTTGTGATGTCATGATGTTTAAGAATCCCATTTTTATTACATGGGTTATGCAATGTTGTATGATGTATGATTTTGTGGCACACATAAGAATGGTATCATTATGAGATGGGTGGGACCTATATCTCCCTCCAATGCATTTGGTAAATATTTTATATCTCATGAGATAGTCATGGTTGGAACGGTAGGTTATACCGGTTCAGTGAGGCAGGACTGAAACCAGGGTATCTCGGTTCAAAAATGGACTTTGTCCACTAATATAGTCTTGGCAATGAGTCTTGACTAATAAGAAATGATTCTCTATGATTATGTGTGTATGTCACAAAGTTTCATGTTTTAATTTATGATTATTGGGATTACATTTCACTACTATGATTTATACCATGTTATGAGATTATGATCTCTTTTGCAGGTTATGATTTTCAAAAGTTATGTGCTTATGTATATGATGTGATGGATATTTCATTTGTCTACCCTCACTGAGAATTTGAGCTCACCCTTTTGTATGTTTAATTTCCCCAGGTCAAGAAAGAAGGTTATTAAGTAGAACATTCCAAAAAGGGACTCTAGATATGATGAAATAAATGGGAGGCAAAGTAGATGCTTTATGAACCAGTTGTTTATGATTTCCAGTTTCTAAAGACATTATACCTTTACGGTCCTTTCATGGTTTTGTTATATGTTGTAATATGTGTGCTTCAATTTTGAAGTAATAACAATGTATGTAAAGTATGGGTCATTATAGTTGGTATCAGAGTAAAGGTGTAGTCAACCTTTGGAAACTAGGATGTGAAAGCCTTAGTAAGAACCCTAAGGATAAGTCAAAGCATAGAACACAATCTTAGTGTTTTAGAAATGGCCATGAATAACCTAGGATAAGACCTTATGTGTGAAATTTTATTCATGATTATGTGGTTTTCCTATTATAATTAGTGTTTCTCACACTATTCTTCTTTGTTTTAGTCAATGGCTGGAACCATATGGAACCGTGTTAATGCAGAATGCGACAGTCAATGCAATGATTGTCCCCCTGAGAAACCAAATGTTATTGGAGATGGAATGCAAAATCTTGTAGCCATGCTCACACAACATTCTCAAGCTATGAATCATGCAGGACTTTCAAATGAGGAAAGGAAGGAGCAACATTCTGTTGAATCCTTAATGAGATAGCGTCCACCTTCATTCAGTGGGTCTACTGATCCATTAGTTGCTGAACAATGGATTAGTACTACTGAAAAGATATTTTCAGTTCTTCAATGTCCTGAGCATGATAAATTCATCTTAGCAGTGTATCGTTTGGAAGGTGATGCTGATCAATGGTGGAATCTTATTAAGATTATGAGGCAAAGGGATGAAATTGAGTCCGTGGAATGGGATGAGTTCAAGAACTTATTTTTCAATAAGTACTTCCCTCATATTTTCTGAACAATGATGGAGAAAGAGTTTATTGAACTGAAGGAAAAGTATGATGAATTTGTTGGTACCTATGAAACAAATTTTACAAGACTTGCAAGGTACGCTTCTGGTATTATTATCCAACCTGAGAGTAAGATCAATCGATTCTTTAGTGGCTTAAAACCAAGCCTTAGAAGGGACTTATCCATAAAGGACTTCAATAGCTACGAGGAAATCGTTCGATGTGCTCTCAAAGTTGAGATGGAGATTGGAGTAACCCATCAGTCATATGGGTTCGATAAGAAGAGTAAAATGGAAATCAAAGGATAATCTAAAGAGCACACTAAAAAGAAGATGAGCTTTCCCTTATGCCCAAAGTGTGGAAAGAAACATGGAGGGAGTTGTCTTAAAGGGATTAGTAAATGTTTCAAATGTGTAAGGGAAGGTCATCGGGTATTTGAATGCCGTAATGATGGGAAGAAGATGTCTAATGATGTAGACAATGGAAGGGATGCACAGAATGAACCTACTACACTTCAATGTTTAATGTTCAAGGATATGGGGCATTATGCCAATCAATGCCCAAATCCAAGGGTTGATGATGATGGTCGACGTCAACAAACTCTTAAGGCTAAAGACAATGGAATGTCACATGCAATTTATATCAGCGATGTGGAGTACGATAACGATGTGGTGAAAGGTACACTTACCATCCACTCTAAAGTTGCAAATGTTTTTTTTTGATTCTGGATCCACCCACTCATTTATTTCTGAAGAATTTTCTAATGGTATCACCGTATTACCTGAACAATTAGATGTTGAGTTAGATATGACAACACCTAATGGCACAACAGTCGCATCAAATGTTTAGAATTCTTCTCCGATTGAAGTTTGTGGGAAAGTGCTTCCTTAAAATCTTGTGATCCTTCCTATAGTGGAATTTGAGGTGATTCTTGGCATGGATTGGCTTTCTCTACATGGAGCTCGTATCAATTTCCAAAGAAGGGAAGTCACATTTCATATTCCAGATCAATCTATGATCATCTATCGATGCAAGGATGAACATAACCTTCCAGTGGAAATTCCATCCATCTTATGGGTCTTGATTCCACTAAATGAAGGTTATTTATATCAAATGGTTGGTGAGAAACTCACGATTAAGAATATGCCCAGTGTACGGGAGTTTGATTTTTTCTTTCTAGATGAATTACCAGGTCTTCAATAGAATCGTGAAGTTGAGTTTTCTATAGAACTCGTACCGGGTGCTTTGCCTATTTCAAAGACAACTTATAGAATGGCACCAAATTGAGTTGCAGGAATTGAAGAAGAAACTCCAAGAGAATCATGATAAGGGGTTCATAAACCCTAGTGCTTCACCTTGGGGATCACATGTTCTATTTGCTAAGAAGAAAGATGGATCAACAAGACTCTGCATTGATTATCGAGAACATAACAAGATCCCTATCAAGAACAAATATCCTCTCACACGCATTGATGACTTATTTGACCAACTACGAGGGGCTCAATACTTTTCCAAGTTTGATATGCGTTCAGTGTATCATCAATTAAGGGTCAAAAGGGAGGATATACCAAAGACGGCTTTCCGTACAAGGTATGGACACTATGAATTTATAGTGAAACCATTTGGTCTTACTAATACCACTGCTATCTTCATGGATCTGATGAATAGAGTCTTTAGATACTATCTTGATCAGTTTCTGGTAGTCTTTATAGATGATGTTCTTGTATATTCAAAGAGGAAGGAAGAACATGAAGATCACTTGAGAATTATATTGAAGACCCTGAGAAAGGAGAATCTTTATGCCAAATTTACCATGTGTGAATTTTGGCTTCAAAAAGTTGCATTTTTGTGTCACATAATCTCAAAAGAGGGGATATCTGTGGATCCAGCAAAAACAGAGGTTATAGAAAGATGGTCGAGACTAACAACAGTAACTGAGATCCGATGTTTTCTTGGTTTGGCTGGATATTATCGACGTTTTGTGAAATATTTTTCATGATTATCTAATCCACTCACCAAGTTGACTCGGAAAGGAGTTATGTTTGTTTGGACAGAGGAATGTGAAGAGAATTTCAAGGAGTTGAAAAGAAGGTTATCCAGTGCACCTGTGCTCACACTGCCTTGTAGTGGAGAAAGGTTTTTGATCTACAATGATGCATACAAGAAGGAATTGGGGTGTGTTCTTATGCAAAATGATATGGTGATAGCTTATGCCTCACGACAGTTGAAAATACATGACCAAAATTACCCAACTCATGATTTGGAGTTAGCTGCGGTAATCTTTGCATTAAAGATTTGGATACACTAACTTTATGGTGAAAGGTGTGTTATTTATACTGATCATAAATGTATAAAGTATATTTTCACACAAAAGGAGCTGAATATGCGCCAAAGAAGATGGTTGGAGCTGATTAAAGATTATGACTGCTCAATCCATTAACACCCTGGGAAATCAAACAAGGTGGAAGATGCATTAAGTCGACAAGACCATGCGAGTTTATCCATGATTAGGATCACAAAAGATCCAATATTTATGGATTTACAAAGGATGGATCTTGGAATTCTAATGAAAGGGGAAAAATCTTATCGTTCTCAAATGAATGTTCAACCATCTATACAAGTAAATATTAAAGAGGTACAGAAAGAAGATGTCGAGTTACAAAAAAAGGTGAGAAATGTTCCTGAATTCAACCTTGATTGTGATGGGATAATAATGTTCAGGAATCGGGTTTGCGTTCCTCCCATCCCCGAATTAAAGAAGGAGCTGCTTGATGAGGCTCATAGTTCTTCAATCTCTTTTCATCCTGGAAGAACAAAGATGTATAGGGACCGGAAAGAGTACTTCTGGTGGGAAGGAATGAAAAGAGATGTTTCTGAATATGTCTCTCGATGCTTGGTTTGTCATCAAGTTAAAGCTGAGAGACAGAAGTCTAAGGGGATGTTACAACCATTACCCATACCCGAATGGAAGAGGGAAAACATCACTATGCACTTTGTCATAGGACTTCCTAAAACATCCAAAGGCAATAATGCTATCTGGGTCATAGTTGATCATCTTACAAAGTCTGCACACTTCATTGCTATTAGAGAGGATTTCTCTCTGGATCAACTTTCCAGGATATATGTAAAGGAAGTGGTAAGATAGCATGGACTACCACTTTCTATTATATTTGATCGAGATCCGAGTTTTACCTCGAAGTTCTGGCGAAGTCTTCAGCATACTATGGATATAGAGTTGAGTTTCAGCACTTCTTATCATCCTTAGACAGATGGTCAGTCTGAGATAACAATTCAAACTCTAGAAGATATGTTGAGAGCTTGCTCTATGGATTTCAAAGGTGGTTGGGATCAACACCTACCTTTGGTGGAATTTTCATATAATAATATCTTTCACTCTAGTATTCAGATGGATCCTTATGAAGCTCTCTATGGAAAGAAATGGAAGACTCCAACTTGCTGGGATGAAGTTACGGAAGGAAAGCTATTAGGACCCGATCTCGTTGATGAAATGGATGAAAAGGTCAGATCTATTCAACAACACATAAGAGCAGCTCAGAGTCGACAGAAAAGTTATGGCGACAACCAAAGAAAAGACCTAGAGTTTGAAGTGGGTGATAAAGTGTTCTAACGAATATCTCCCTTGAAGAGAGTCATGAGATTTGGAAAGAAGGGGAAGTTGAGCCCTAGATATATCGGTCCTTTTGAAATACTGGATCGTGTTGGGAAGGTAGCTTACCGATTGGCGCTTCCACCGAATCTCTCTCAAGTTCATGATGTGTTCCATGTATCTCTCCTGAGAAAGTACATACCTGATCCTTCACATGTACTTAGCTCAGAAGTTGTACCGCTGGAGAAAGATCATTCTTATGAAGAACAGCCGATAGAGATTCTGGATCGTAGCGAAAAAGTCCTAAGAAACAAGACCACTCGATTGGTGAAAGTTTCATGGAGGAACCACCAATTAGATGAAGCTACATGGGAGCTTGAGGATATGATGAGGGAGAGGTATCCTCATCTGTTTGTTACAAAGTGACGTATTTCGAGGGAGAAATTCATTTTAAGGGGGGTAGAATGTAACACCTGAGACTTTTATGTTATATAAATCATCAAAGAAATCTTTTTCTACACAACACTTTCTTGGCTTGCTTTACACGAAATCGCGACCTTCCTCGATAGCTTGCATCGTACGCAATACCGAGTTTCACTAAACAACGATATGCTATTAAAATATTATTAAAACTAGCTGTTATGAATAGTAATAACCACTTTTTTGAAATTTTATAAATTTTATTTTTCAAAATGGACTTCATTTTTGGATTCGGAATATCGAAATTAGCCTAGGGTTAAATTTTTTGTATTTTTCTGAAAACTTTCAATTTTTGATGAATACTGAACCACTAAGTGGTAGATAAAAAAACTGAATTTTTCATAAAACATAATTTTACCGCTTCTGTGAGTGGAATTTCGAATATATGAGAGACATGGTTGATGTCAATAAGTAAAATGTGGTTCAATGAGATGAAAACAATTTTTTGGTGAATAGTAACTTTTTACTTTTTTTTACCGCAGTTAAAAGTCAATAAGGTAATTAAGGGTAAAAATGAAATTATTAGTACCCTAACACATGTAATAATTCTATTAGAAAAGGGTAATTCGACCAAAAACAAACTTAGGAATAAAATATGGCCATTTAGGCCCATGTGGATTTGATTAGCAAATTTATTATTTATTTATTTAAAGAAGGGTTAAAATAGTTAAAACCAAAGTTTAATAACTAAATCATTTTTAATATTGGGTAATACATAAGATAAATTAGACTATAAATATTCATTAGAAAGATAAAACGATTTCCTACATAATTGTATTTTATTTGTAATTTTTAGACATTATATAATTTAATTTATTTATGACACAAAGATGGTGTAGTAATTATCTTATTAATGAAATATTGACATAATTGATGTTATAAACACAAAAATAAATGTAATTCTACACTTTTAATGAATTACACTAATTTTATATATGACATGATAGTATTGATTTAATTAACCTTTTTTGAACTAATCATTCTGTTATGAGTTTCACAAAAATTAATTACTAAATAGTATCAAAATTGACATTAAATAGTTTTTAAAACAAATATTATATTAGTAATTGTTTTTTTATTCCTAAAAATCTATGGTTCGGCCAAATGACTTAGATAAGGTTATATATATTAATAATAAACAACTTGGGTTTCGTTTTGCTGCATATAGTATGTTTATTAACCTTATAGTATAAGAACACAAGAAGACAGGGTAAAAGTAAAATTATTTAACTTAATGTTAAATCTAAATGATAAGGTTATAATAGGAACCTAAACTTTCCTAAATTCTATTGGATGAGATTATTTCGACCCATACCCACCTTATATTCGAAATAAATCAATTTGGAGCTATTTAAAACCGAACATGAGTTTATAATAAAATAATATTTTTCGTTATTCCAAAGGTGCCCCTCTCCTCCCTTATAAAAGGGCACCTCCTCCCTCTCTTCCTCACACCACATTGAGCCTTAAAGCTCGTCCAAAACCTGACGATTTCTCCTCCCCACTTTCCTAGAGACATCCTAGAGGTCCTGGTATTCTTCAAAGACCAATTTTAGTGCCCTAAAAGAAGGTCTCAAAGAAGAACTTCAAAGAAGAGGTAATGTCCATTACCGATTCTTTCATCTTTATTTCTTCTTCCACATTTTCTTCATTAGTTGTTTCATTATGAAGTAATAACATCATTATAACTCATATACTGATATGTTATTATAAGTATGAAACAAACCTATTTCACCATCTATCCATCCTACGGAAAAAGAAATCACCGCGCGTGCGTACGTACGGAATACCGTCTCCACGCTGTGGTGTAATCTATTTTCCACCACTATCTTACTTGGATGAGTATAATGGTGTAAATAATGACTATATATGACTATTGTAAAATGATATTTATTCATAAATAGTATACATACACTCCAATACAATTCCACGATCATGGGAACGATATCATCGCTCGTGTGTACGTACGGAATACCATCTCCATGATGTGATGCGACTCGTTCTACATGATTTTCATTGCATAATGATTACATAAATGAATTGAGTGAATAAATATGATATATAGTACATTAATACCATTCTGGAAATGATGTATCTATAACCTAAATAGAAGAATAATAATTTATTCGACAAAACAAGCATAAGAACAAAAAGTTATAGACACCCGAATATCAAGTAGCAATGTAATATTACTACCAAGAAACTAAGAATATGACCATATATGATATCATAACAATAATTATGATTCTTTAATAAGTCAATAACATTATTTAAGTCATTATACAGGAGGTTCGGACACTTACAAGGCAAATCGGACCTAAGGTAAGGGAAATATCACAATCTCATTTTTATCCGAGATTGTTTATACATTGGCATTTACTGGGGTGTATTTTATCATCCACATCCATGTTTCCTCGATATGTAATATTATTTCCATCCACCTACAATTGTTTAAATCCAATTTTACCCTTCGGTATGTTTTTAGTAAAAGATATGAAAGGAATCTTTTGTCGTTTTTCATACGAGGTACTTTTTGACTTCTCCGACAAAAGTACGAGAAGAATGCTTTTTTAACTTATACGACATGAATGGATTTTTAAAAAATTATTTCCAAGAAGATTCCTTTACAAGTTTTCATGTTTATTTTTAATCAACTTCTTTTAGTTTAAAATTATATGACATGTTAAGAAAGGAAAAAATTTTTGATGTAGAAAGGATATTTTCTTCAAGAATGGAGTTCAAGTGTTTTATCAAAATTAGTTTCCATCTAAGATAATAAAGGGTTCTGTTTTATCCCTATTATTACATTGATTTGATTATGTTGTGATGGAATTATTTTTATGAATTCCTTTATCTTATATGAATTTTTTTATGATGTCATGATTTTTAAGAATCCCATTTTTATTACATGGGTTATGCAATGATGTATGATTTATGATTTTGTGGCACACATAAGAATGGTATCATTATGAGATGGGTGGGACCTATATATCCCTACAATGCATTTGGTAAAGATTTTATATCTCATGAGATAGACATGGCTGGAACGGTAGGTTATACCGGTTCCGTGAGGCAGGACTGAAACGAGGGTAACTCGGTTCAGAAATGGACTTTGTCCACTAAGATAGTCTTGGTAATGAGTCTTGACTAATAAAAAATTATTCACTATGATTATGTGTGTATGCCACAAAGTTTCATGTTTTATTTTATGATTATTGGGATTAAATTTCACTACTATGATTTATCCAATGTTATGATATTATGATCTCTTTTACAGGTTAAGATTTTCAAAAGTTATGTTCTTATGTATATGATGTGATGGATATTTCTTTTGTTTACCCTCACTGAGAATTTGAGGTCACCCTTTTGTATGTTTTATTTCCCCAGGTCAGGAATAAGGTTATTAAGTAGAATATGCCAAAAGGGGACTCTATATATGATGAAATAAATTGGAGGCAAAGTAGATGCTTTATGAACCATTTGATTATGCTTTCCAGTTTCTGAAGACACTATACCTATACGGTCCTTTCATGGTTTTGATATATGTTGTAAAAAGTGTGCTTCAATTTTGAAGTAATAACAATGTATGTAAGGTATGGGTCGTTATATAGGGAGAATCCAGTGATGAACTTGGATTGTAGTGAAAATTCTCTACAAAACAGGACTACCCAACTGGTCAAAATATTAGGTTAGAACCAAATGTATGAAGAGGAAACATGGTATCATAATAAAGTTATGACGGAGAAGTATCTTCTCTTTTTCCGTATATAGAATTTAAAATAAAAATTTGATGGAACAAATTCATAACGGTGGGGGGGGGGGAATGTTACGACTTAAGATTTTCAACAAGGGAAATTACCTTATTATAATTATTTCATATAGTATAAATAAAATTAAAAATGTAATACAACCACTGTAAATTAATAAATAAGTAAAAAGATATTTTAATTAGGAATGACACATATACATAAGTAATGATAAATTGTCCTTTGGAATACTAATATGACCATTACGAACTCGACACCAAATGAGAGATTAGAAACTATACCAATGAAATTATAAAAAAAATCTAGTTTAGGTTAATGTATGATATAATTATATCAAAATATAAGTAAATAAATGTGTTAAAACATATGAACTATATTTTTGTATTTTTTATGTTTTAAATATTTTCTTTAAATTTTATAATTAATATAATGATTAAAAAATATTATTTTTATAAAATGAGTTAATAAGTAAATATTTTGTAAGATTATGATAATAATATAATTTTATGAGACCATACTTTGTTTTTCAATGTGTTACAAAAGGATTTATAATTTTAAAATCTATATTTTTCAAGTAAAAGATTATTATGATTAAAAATTAAAATTCTAATGTCTTGAAAATTATTTTTATAAAATGATATTTAGTTTTTAATTCTACACATTTCTAAATATTTACTGTGAATTGTTGAGATTTTTTAAAATTGTTGAATATTTGATGAATGGTAAAATATGATGATTTAGAGTATATATGAATTATTAGTAAAATACACAATTCCTTGAGTCATAAATGATGTAGTCACCATAACGTCAAACATAACATAATATTTTATCTATATTTTTATATAATGTTAATATATTCATAGTCTTGATCCAAAATATTAAACTAATGATTTAAATAATGAAAAAACAGCCTTCTCATCCAATTTAAATACATCCCTCACCACAACTTATCCTCACACCTATCATAACATGATACTTTCCAGAAATCTACTAAAATCTCTTATTGATTCTCTACCCCACATCCAAGATCATTGTATCTTTTCAAAATACCAAAACTTTTTTTTAAAGGTGGTTATCTAGGGGGGGATTCGACAGGTAAATGCCTCATTCCATTTCATTTATAATCTTTTCACCTTATTTTATTTTCATTTTATTTCCTCATATACACACATCAGAATGTCATAAAAACTCAATTTACTGACATATAATTTAATATATCTATAATCAAAATAATCCATCATAAAACCGCTTATCATATCACTTTTATTATATTAATGTAAACATCATTCATGAGGTGTTAATTTATTAGCATCGACATTGAAAAATTAACATTTTCCATTAAGTCATTCAATTATGGTCATGAACCCATTTAAATTCATAAAATAATGTATTATATATTTAATATTGAATATGTGATGTTCAGTAATCATCCACATGATGTTTAAAAAAACAAAACTAGTTCATTATGAGAAAAAACAACCCAAGATAACACAAACAATTACCACTGACATTTTATATAATGATTCATCCTTATAAAAAATGAATAAAATCAATTAACATTAACTATTATAACTAATAACTTATAACATCAATTCTAGATTTCAATTTCTATTTTACTTGATCTTCAAGAGTCTTAAATAAGATAACTGATCTTGTAAACATTGAAAATGAGCACTCTCGAACAATGAAATTGAACAATAGACCTATTCAAAAAGATCATTAATGAAATAAATGAAATTATAATAAATCAATTATTAGGTTTAAAAAAATATTAGTTATTATATAATGAGTCTAATTTTATTATTCGGTATATTAAGATGATATGAAGAACCATTTCAGAAAAAAATGTTAAGGATTCTACCTGGACCCTCATTTTTTCATTCAGGTTACTCGTCCCTCTTTTTATTGAAATGTAATTCTTCTTTATTTACATATTATAAGTTTTATTATATAATCTAAAAATAAATATTCTGAATATATCATCCTAGTTTTAGTGGTATATCTGATTTTCTTAAAAGGGTCCCTTCTCAAATATTATCAATAAGAAAGCCTGATTAAAGGGAATTTGACGATTTATTATGAATTTTCATGTGATATCCATAATTTGTTTTATCAACCATTTTTTAAAATCAATTAATTTATCATGAATAAAAAATCATGTTTCAATTCTTTTTTTTTGAAAATAACTATTTCCTTTCCATTTTGAATAGTCTTTAATATTTTCCCTTAAAGTCACACTAAAAATGCTTATTTCAAAAGTTTTCTAAACCCTATTATAATTTTTATCCATTTATTTGGAAATATTCTATCATTTTATATTTATATTCTCCTTTATTATTTTCCATGTATGTTGTAAATCCATTATTTTATGGACACTTTTGTGATAAGCCCATTTTTTAAGCCTTATGACATGATTGAGGAGCCCATTCCTTTTTCCGGGTTACTGGCATGTCATGTTCGATTACATATGTATGATTATTCACGTGAAAAACATTTTAATGAACATTTATGTAAGGGTGATACCATATAACGCACCAATGTAATGGGTAACGTTTAGTCTCATGAGACACCATGTTGGGATTTGGATTGAACGTGATTCGTTTATGGGACATTTTCTACTATGTGATATTATCTTAGAGGCTAGCCTTGAATCATGATTTTATCTTAATATATTTTTTTTAAACATTCCAAGGATTCCATGATTATATTATCCCATGTTATAAATGTTATTATTCATTTTTTTATTCACTTTCCATGCTTTTTATTCAATTTTGTTATGGATTCTAACCCGTTTTGAATGTTTTATTCAAATTCAATTTTCCTTACTCGGATTTTTAGCTAATAAAATTTATTCAAGCATTCCATAGGTTTTCTGTTGTAGATAGAATATCTTAATTGATCTTAGGATCTCAATATAGAGATTAAATACAATATGTTATCATGGTGTTTAATTATGCACATAATCTTCCAAATATACTTCACTTTACGATCCATATCTTGTAATTTTTTGGTGAATTATACTTGAAATCATGTAATGATATATGTGAAGGGATAGACTCACTATAAAGTTTATGTAAATATCCAAGAATGTAGGTTTTATAAAAAGGATAACATATGGATCCCATAATATATTCTTTTGGAGTTAATTCCCAAAATGAATAAATTAATTATTCATGATAAGTTGAATTAAATGTTGTTAAAAATTGTAATATATTAGATAATGGTGTAAAAAAGGAGAAACCATTGTGAAATTCTCTATAGGGGAAAATTAAATGATTAAAGTAACAACATCACCAATCCCATGTGAATTGGAGTTCAAAATTTAATGTGAAGCTTACGCAGCTTTCTGATTATATGAATTAAAATATTAAATTGGAGAAACCTATTAGATCTCCAATAAATATCAACTAGCCACTATGTACATTATGCATCAATAATAATAAACATTTATTGGATCTTAATATCTAATTGTCTTGAATATATTTGGTTAACACAACAGAGAATATCATTTCTATGCTCCACAATTATAATATAGGTTTAGATACAGAATCTGATAAATGATGGGAATAGATAAATAACACCAAGATAAAGATTGGAATGGATGATATGTTGTGGGAATACATTAATAATATATTTATTAACAACTATTTCCCTCAAAATTATGCTATAAATATAGAGAGATAATTTATAGAGTTTAAGAAAAAGTATGTAGAATATTTTCTGTCTTATGAGGAAAACATCATAAAGAATTCTAGATACTCCACAGGTTTTGTTATTGAAAATGATAGAAAGTATATTTAGTTTTTAGTTTTTTAAAACCACAATGATAAAAAGCTATAGATATATGAGGAAAATATATTTATCAGGAATTTTTTGATGTTCTATTAATGGTGAAATAGATTTTAGAGAATGCACCCATGGTTATGATGATATAAAGTGAAATATGGATTTTCAAGTTGATGGGTCAAATAAAAAAGGGGGAAAGAAGAGTTAACTAACCACATGACATAAATGTGGGAATAAACATTATGCGAATTTCCTAAAAGGGATGGGTAAATGATTCATGTATGGGATAGAAGGATCCCAAGCCATGATTTTTTAAGATACATGATGAATCAATCCAACATGTTCATGGAATGAAAGGATCCTCATAATCAAGCACCCATGGATCAATGAGTCATATGTAGAGAGAAGTGGAACTATAAAACATTATGAACTAAACCTAGGGTCCTTGAGGGATATTACCAACCTCAACCAAAAAAAAAAGATAAAAGGAAATACTATGCAATTATCGCTGCTAATATGGAGCATGAAAATGACGTCATAGAGGGTAAAATCTAATTGCACAATTGAATAGAAATAGTTTTATTTCATTATGGATAATTTTATTCTGTTATAACGTTATATTATTTTACTACTATTGAATTTAATCTCTGATACAATGAATAAGATATATCTATAAAAACCCATTGTGGTGAGACCATTTCCACCCAACTGTATGAATCTTCCACTATTAGAATCTATTGGAATACACATCCTGTAAATCTTATAATCCGTCCCTTTTTTAATTTGAAACTATAGTCATTTTTTACTCGATATTATTATATTTAGAAAGCATCATTTATCGATATAAGTAAATCTATTTTCATATTTTGAAACATCCCAGGTTCATTGAAACATTCAATGATGGTAATTAATTCCATTTAGAAATTATCATAAATTTATTGTTATGAATTTTTTAATGAAAATTTAGAGATATTATATGTGGAAATTATATTTTTGAAGAAAAATCACAAAATAAATATTTCTAAGGCATTTTGTATGGGTAAAATCCCATTTATAATCCTATAATATTATATGGAATAATTTTTTTAGATGTTGAGTTAGTGAATGATTTTGAGACCTTTAGAGGCTCAACATTATATAAATAAAAATATTATAATATAGACACATTATATATCCAATATAATTGAATATCTCACAAATGGTTAATCTTATAATAAATATGAGAAATCAATTATGACCAGGATAAATGGTTTACCCTAGGTTAGATATATCCCTTATGAGCATCTGACATTTAGACCTACATCATGTGAGAATATGTGTTTTAATATTTTTAATATATTATTTAAAATACAATTTAATATCATCCAAATGGTGTCTCCTATGACAAAAATGAGACCCCCTATTATGTCAAGAAAGGGGGGTTTACCCTATACAAGTTATATAATTTAAGCACACTACGTGTTTGAAAACATCACACACAATAATACGCCTTATATATTCAATTATATTATATTCAAATTTAAAATAATAAATAATTATTATCTATAAAATGGTGTATCCTATTAGAAATATCACACCATTTTTCGATTACAATTATTCGGTATACACTATGGGACTTTTATGTGAGTCATTTATTTTATCAGGTCACCCATTTTTTCAAATTTTGGATACTTATATTAAAAAGTTAAACAAAATAAAATAATAAATAAAATTGAGAGGTATTGTTCTTCTCTTACTTATGTCCATTAAACCACTATAAAAATACCTATAGGTTTTTCAATCCACTTATTTAATTGCATTTCTACCATAATTATTTTATTAAAACCATAAAAAATTAAAATCAATGACTCCGCATTGAATTTTAGGTTGTTTAATGTTTGTAATTCTGTATCTTACATTCCTAAACTGATGAAAACATGGTTTTTTGTTGTATATAGAATACTCTTTTTTTGTTGGTAGACCCTTTTGATTCCAATTGATCCCGAAGATCATCTACCAGTGATGCTCCTTGATGTTGGGATCATCCTCTCCTGTGAACTCACTGAGTGCGTGGTGTGTGGGATGTAGTACCATATGCCATAGAGTATGAGTATTATATTCTTTTTTTATTTTTTTTATTATTCATCTCTACTATATACATAAATATAAAATTATGGAATAATTTTAAAATTTAAATTATTATAATTTAATCCTAAATTCTAAATAAATATTCAATAAGAAATTATTAGAGGATAGATATCAAAATTATTCTGGGATAGGTTAATTGTTGTATAAGATATTTGTGAGAGATAATATGTTAGGGTTATTAAAATATGTATATAGTGAATTTATCAGGAATAATTGTTTAAATTTAAAATGACCACTATACATGTAATTTATTCTATATATATAATATATAAAATTATCAAAATATATTTTTTTGATTGAATTTATAATAAAAAATAATTATAAAGAAATGAATAGTTATGTTAAATTTTCTAATAATTACTACGAAAAATTATTAAATGATAATATCATCAATAAATTAGATGTTTAAGTTTTTATAATTAACAAATGATAATTATTTTGGACTGGTAAGAGGTAATTATTGAATAAATTATCTATATTTTTTTTGTAATTCTCAAAGAATTATTTTTTCTAAAATTCTAAAGGATTATTTTTATTAATTTTTCAAATTTTCATTTATTAAAAAATTATCCAAAGATAATACTAGTGATTTATCATATAATAATTTTATAATATTATCAGAGATAATGTTATTCAATTAATGAAATAATAAATTTATGGTAATAATCATATTGTAATATTTCTAATATTATCATTTTATAATTATGTTCATTTTCAATGTATCATTGTTACAAATTTTTAAATGATAATTTTGATGTTATCAAATCACTATTATTTTAAAATTATCAAAAAAATAGTTGTGATATTATCAAGGTTAATTATTATGACTATTAAAATATAGTTTAAATATTATAATAGATAATTTTATTAGAAAATCTACAAAGATAAACATAGTAGGATGGTTGATATTAAATTAACAAAAGATAATTATTAAAGGATAACTTATCTCAATATTTTCATAGATAATTATAAAATGATAATTTATAAGAAATTATCAGAATATAATTGTAAAAGAATAATTTAAGAGAAATTATCAGGAAATAATTATTATTGGTAATAATATTGTGAGCTAATGCCTTGACCTAAAAAATAATTTGGAGAATATATAAGAAATAAAATGTAACAAAACATGTCAGGTTGTTTTTAAAATAAAATAAATGGTTTTTCTATTAAGGACAATAGTAAACAATGAGTGTTGTAGTTTCTTATTACAAGGATATGAAGAGTGGCTCTTGAAATTGTTATCCTCACTATTAGAAATCATCTACTTTTGAGTTATGAAGTTCTTTCCCTTTTATAGTTTATTTTAAATATGTTTCATTAATAGAATTTTGTGTAGAAACATTTTTATGACTGTGCAAGATTAAGATCCCATGTGGGAGTGTGCGTAGACATGGAAAACAAAAGATGCAGTTGTTACTATGAGTATTGTAGTATATTATTATTATTTAATGTTGATAAAATGTATTGTGTTTGATATTTTACTTATTATTATATGTTTTTAATGATAAAGCAACCTACCATGATATGTGTTCCTTTGTGGTATTATTCATGGAATGAAAGGTAGGGGATCACTGGGACATGTTTTTCCCATGGTGGGGGATTTTTCATGACATGTAGTGATAATGAAGTCATACCAATGAGAATTTTTGGGATACAAAAAATGTATCATTGATGTTGTTTGATTCACTCGATCAATAGAGAATTGCAAGGGTTACATTACATGATGACTAGGGGATGGTTAGTAGCTCTCGATGCATAGGGTATGTTGTGAACAAAACATTCATGGTGATAAGTGATGTCGAGTTACAAGATCACTTGCTGCTTAGACGAATGATTCATTAGCCTCTTGGATAATCCTTAATCCCTATTAAACCTTGATTATCCATCCAATATAGAGTCTAAGTCGGTATTTAAAGGGGTTTGTAGTGTCTTTGATAGTACACAACATCTCAGTTTGGAATTGTATGTATATTTATGGTACTCATTTGTTATTATCATGTCACACACTTGTATACATGAGCACACTACTTTATCGATGCATTTATGGTGTATTTCTATGTCTTGTAATCACATCCCACATTGGAATTTGGATTAACTTATAGATTTTATGATGAGTTTGGTAAAGTCTAAGGGCCCTGTGGTTGATAGTTGAGTAGGGAATCAGGGAGATTATAGCTGATTAGGATGGACCCAGGGGGACATGCTATTTATTTATAACATTATCTACTTATTACACTTTTGATTAGCTTACTACATTCAGAACTAATTTTATATATATTCCATAATTCATTCATTTCATTTAATATTATTATTTAATTATTTTATTATTATTTTCAATATTTTTATTCCGGATGACATGATAGGAAGGGTGTAGTCTTCCAACAATTTTATTTATACCCTCTCACATAGAAGGTAGACTATTTCATATGAGAAGGATCACATGCAGTCACGTGTAATTATAGATCAGACCTAGCAGTTTGGGTAAGGATGTGGCCAAATGGCTTGGGTGATGATACCCTATGAAGAAATATAATTTTGCCAAATGATTTAGACAATGAATGTTGTTAACATAGAAGAAATTCAAATTTTAAATGACTAGAATGATGTCTTTACCAAATAATTAACTTGAAATACTCGAGATGATGATGTAGTGTTATCAGTAAAACTCATATATAGATCCACATGTATCCTTCAAAATACCCTACAGGATGAACCTGATCAGAATAATGGATTTTATGATGAAGCTACAAAACTGTTTGGACAAATGTTTTATACACCCTAGTTGATTACCAAAGGGGGAATACTGTTCCTAAAGAAAAACAATGATTCAATGTAGATGAATATAGATTATCCTGATCGAAATAATTTCAATATGGAAATAAGAATATAGTGTCTAGTATTGATGAGTTTCTCTATCAACATCACATAGATTAGTTATTATAAAATGTGGATCTTCATTCTGGATAACGTTATTTGATTTTAAAGAAGTAATATATTTGGAACAATACATTTTGTATATGGTATAGGAACTATGAGTTCATAATGTTACACTT
This sequence comes from Viscum album, assembly GCA_963277665.1. Taxonomy (NCBI): domain Eukaryota; kingdom Viridiplantae; phylum Streptophyta; class Magnoliopsida; order Santalales; family Viscaceae; genus Viscum; species Viscum album. The sequence goes on along the minus strand of OY728157.1, from coordinate 704,841,384 downwards.
ATAACTTAATAATGATCATGAAATTGTCATGAATTTCATGAATAGAGTATTCCAAGACTACCTTGAAATATCATTGGTAGTTATTAATGATGATATTTTCATTTATCCTTCTTAAAGGAGGATTGTTAAGATTATATAACGATTTCGTTGGAGAAATACATTTAGTATAATATGTATACTTTGTTTTGAAAGTGTCACATATTTTTGATAAATGTAACGTACATTGGTTGTGTGATCAAATGTGACAGAATTGTTTTGGACCATTCAATTATAAATGAAATTTAGGATTAGACTAGACCCACTACTATTGTAGAAATCCATATTTGTCTTCGAATAGAAAGGTACTAATAATGTCTTGTGGAAAATTTCTCAAGATTTTGTATCATGTGAACTACTATAACTTGAAAATGGGTAATGTTTTTATGGATGGGATACTGTGTTGAAATTTTCACAGAGCTCCAGATGAGTCTAGTAATTTCACATGTACGCACACTACCAACACATGGAAATTGTTTTGTGGTATATAGTGATTATTCAATAAAAGGATTCGATTGGGTACTATTGGAGAATGATTAATTCAACTTATATACCTTAACATAGTTTTAGATACATGAGAATAACTATCTGATGTATGATATAGAGTATGAAGATGTGGTCCTTTATCTAAATATTTCGTGGAAATGTATCTATGGTTAGAAGTGAGCCATATATAAAAATAATAAGATAATAAAGAATATATTCAGACAAAATAATATCAACATGTTTCATGGTATATTGTAGGAGATAATCATGTACAATGATTTCTATCGTCATTTCCATCTGGGAATGATGAACAATGTAGATGACGCTCTTAGTAGAATTGGACCGACTAATTTTCCATTATTTCAGTTAAAAAAGACTATATCTTCATATATGTGAAATTAAAGGATCATAAAATCATAATGGTAATAAATAAATTCAACCGTACCCAAATTATTTATTGGAATTCTATGTACGGGAAGATCTAGGAAGCCCGAAGGGATGATCTGGATACGAAAAAGAAGGTGAATGAAGTAATAGAAGGGAATCATCAATAGTTTTACATCATTGATGATAGTGAGTTACGATCTGGAAGGAGTCTTTGTGTGGCTTCATCATCCCTGATTAATAAGGATCAATAAAATAATAGATTTATCTCTCCATTATCTATCCATCCAGAAATACGAAGATATACAACGAACATCGAGAGATCTTCTAGTGGGATAGAATGAAGAATTACATTTTTTGAGTTTATCTCAATATAATGGGTAGGTTAGTAAGTTTGATCAAATAGATAGAAGTAAAAAAGGGATGATGAATCCATTTCTTAAACCAAAATGTACTTGGAATAATGTCAATATAGACATTTTCATTAGTCTCCTAAAGAAATCCAAAGGAAACAATTCGATATTGGTTATACTGGATTGACTAAAGACGATTTCTCACATGATTTCTATTTGGGAGGATTTATCACATGAAAAAATTTCCCTGATATATGTGATGGGTGTAGAGAGACTTCACAAGTACCAAATATTACCATTTCTCATCACTTTCCATGGTACATATCTAAATTTTAGAGAAGTATCCAAATGATTTGAGTACTAAAGTGAATTTCAGCATAATCCATCAACGCTAAAGTAGTGTACAATCTGAAAAGACTATTTCAATGCCTGAGGACTTGCTAAGATCCAACTCAATGGAATTTAAAGGTTGATAGGATCATTATATCCAATCTGATGAGTACTCAAATAATTGTACCATCTACATGAGTATTCATATGGCTATATATAAAGCACTATATGGGAATAGATATAAATTCAAAAAAATTACTAAATGTTCAAAAAAGTGCTATTATGACAATAGTATAAGGGACATAGAGTTAAAATTTGAATTTCATGGTTTCTATTAAAATGTCACCATAGAAGAGAGTGATGCATTTTTTAATGATGGGAAAAAATTTTGTAACGTACATTGGTACCTTTCATATATTGGATCATATATAATGGTAGTGGCTTATTATCATGTAATTCCACCATGTGTGGATTAATTTCAGGAGGTGTTAGACGAATCAATCCTAAGGATGTACATACATGATAAGTCACATGTACTGAATATAGAGGTATCATAATTAGAGAATACAATCAAATATAAAGAGTATATGATGAAGATCATGGACCACAGATAAAAATTTATACGCAATAGGATAACCTCCACTGTTAATGTCTTTTGGACGAAATATATTTCTGAATATGTGTCATGATATCTACTCAAGAAAAACGATAAATAATTACTATTTCATATTATAATCCGATAATATGATTAGTAATTTTGGTGACGAATTTTATAATTGGGGGATCTAACAACCTAGAGTTCATAAATAATATTTTCTTCTTGAAATAAATGTGTATTATATTATATAATAAATATATAATACATAGAGGAACAATAATGTATTATTCCATTATGTAAAATCATTACATTAGATAATGATGAATCACAATAAAATATGAAATATTATAAGAGGACCAAAAATATAATATAGAAAATCAGAAATTAGAAAATATGGATCGCCCCAGCATATATGAATCATCCCTCAAATAAAAAAACACGTAAAATGAAACCAAATGTTGGTAAACCAATTGAAATCATATAAAATATAATGTATAAAATTATGATCAGTTAAAGAAAATAATAAATAGTGTAATGAATAGGTATTTATAAGAGGTAATGTGGTCGTTGTAATAGTAAGGTGGACATTGGAATACGTTTCCGACAATTGGGAATACTAACATAACCATTGTGAATAGTAACATGAGAATTGGAATAGAAAATTAATCGTAAATTAAATTTTTTTTGTAATAAATTATATTTATAATAATTTATTTAATTATATTTCATATATTATAATGTCAAAAAAAATTAATATTAAGATTGAAAAACTCATATAAAACATAAGAACAATTATCAAACAATATATTTTATTTTTTTTAAAAAATCCAAATTTTTATATTTGAAATTATGTTTACCTATATTACAAATTTATTTATTTTAATGAATATCTTTATTAAGTCCTCACATCAATATTTTACTCGGGTTATTCTTTGGTGATTTTCTTAAATACTTCATTTGTTTGTGAATATTAAAAACACCGTTTTCACGTAATCGATATATATTAAATTTCACCATTAATGATATAATAAAGAATGAATCTTTTCTAAAACATGAGGTTCAGTCATTTTATTTTTAATTTAAGCAATTATTTATTAATTTAAACTGGGCATAATATCTAAAACTAAATATCATTTTCCAAAACATGAAATCAAAATTTATCCTTTAAGAAAACAAATTTTCGTTCTTTCAAAATTCATTTTTTATAAACTAATTAATTGGAATTATAAACGAGATTTAAAGTATTAAAAAAATTATATTTTATCTATATCTGTTTTTGGTTATAAAAAATAACTATAACATGTTTTACATATGATATATTATATTATTTATTTTTATTCTAGATATACCACTAACTTCAAGTATAAATAACCCCCATTGCAAAACCACTCATCCCAAAAAATCCAAAAACTACACTCTAAGAAAATCCTACCTCTAAAGACCCACATAAAACTTATGTATGTTATAGTGTAATACATTCACAAATATCAAGGGTTATTTAGAGTCGTACAGTTGAATGTATAAGGACAATTATATTTGTTCTGATAAACACTTCTCTTTTTTTATTTATTGTTCTTATTTTTTTTCAAAACCCCTTATACAACCAAACTATATAAGATTAATTAGGATGTAATTGTAAATTATATTAATTATTGTAAACATTTTTAATTATCAATTTTACTTTATATATAAATTTCATACTTCACTTAACTGCTCCTTCGACATTGTCCCATCAATGGTCAGATAACCTTATATGGAGACATTTAAAAGACAATTTGAATCATGAAGTTCATGTAAAGAATTTATAAATAATATAGAATATATAAAAAATTATTACATTTATTCTATTCTAGTGGAGTCAATTATACATATATATAAATGTCTTCGAATGTAAATATTCAAATATAAAAAATTGGAAAATTTATTGAAAACTTCTTATAAAAAATCACGTTCAGCATTGTGTGTTATAATATTGAATAGAATAATTATAGTGGATAAATTTTCAAACATATTAACATAGTTGTATTCTATTAATATTCTTTAGTAATCATATGTTTACTGTTTATAAGTATAAAAAGAGACAAACTAAAGTGAGATTTAAGGTATGCGGAATCATGAACCCAATCGAACTATCACAAAAAATTTAGTATGAATATTCCTATAATGTTCCATAAATATCATTTAAATAAAATTTTGTTTTATTTTCATGGATATATAGTGTTTTAAATTTATTTTTTGGCATGTTAATTTTTTTTTTCAGATGAAATCATATTTCAGAAACACATCTTTTACATCTATTGTCATAAACTACCATGGGTACCTAAGTAACCCGATAATCGAACCATCCCAAAACATGATTCCAAGGGAATTATGGATCTCCAAAGGCTAGTGAATTGCACCTATAATCATAAAAAATACAAGTGGGAACAATTTTTCCACAATATTGTAGAATTTAAAGATGAAAGACATTATGCATATAAAAAAACTCCACTAAGAGTAAATGTACCAGAATACTAAGAGGAATAAAAGTTAATAAAACCCAAAGTACAAAATGGGAAAACATACCCAAAGTCTCTAAGTACATAACTCACTATGTCCAAATATCAAAAGCTGGATCTGCCTATAAAAGATCCCTTCCCATTGACCATGCCTAGAATAAGAATGTCTACAAACACCCTTAAGAAAAAGTAGTGTGTGACCCTATTCCAATTAGAATACAACCAAACATTCCATAACGGATGCCAATTATATATTATCCAAAAAAAATAAATCTTCAAAATTAACAGTTTTTGAAATTCATAAACATATTTAAAAAAAACATGCTAAATGGATTCGATATGATGGAAAATTCATTTAATGAAAATAATTTAATTTTCATGAGATGGAATATTTCTAAAAAAATGGATTATTTCATGAGTTTATATAAAATATTTATATAAAATCATTAGGAATTTAAAATAGGTCTACAAAACATCAGTATATATTTATATCTCAAATATTAATAAATATAGAGAAAAATAGTCATCTTCCAAATGGTACGATAGTATAAAGTATATATAGGATTCCATAATCTACATGAGAACTCAACAAAATGTTTATAAAAGTATCCCTATAACACTGGGAAATGGTGGCGCATCACAAACCCTTCATGGATGTTACCCATTGCCTATATATTTTGGATTGTTTTCATAGCGTAGACTGTATCCAATAACTCACTAACTACCTATGATTTTCATGATATCTTACATGATGGGTGAAAATTTTTAAGACTACTTATAATAAGATCAATCCCAATCATCCATTTCAAAAATTCCAATTTCATTCCATTTAATACCAAAATGGTTTTATTAAAAAAACATTCTGTTTTCACAAGATATAACCACTGGGGTTCTATCAAAAAATTTATGCCATTTTCAGAAGATTGATTTCCATTCAAAACTAATTCCATCATTTTTGAAATAAATTTCAACAATTAATTACATGTTTTTAATTGAAAACATTTCCATCAAATCCATAATTTAAATTCAACAATTTAAATCAGCCAATATCTATATACCCACACTAATTTAACAGAATGAGGGTTTTCCAAATTTCCAGGACAAAACCATTTCAAAGCCTCCAATTCCATGGAATTTGGTTTTTATCAAAAGAATTGAAATAATGAGTAAAAAATTTCATTGGAATATTCTATTGGAATAAATCAAGGAATTCGATGGTAATGAATTAGGAAAATCGAGATGGAACCACCTACCATTTCTCCGAAGAACTACACTCTAAATAGCATCCATAAACAAGAAAAAAGTTGTAGTAGACCTTTAAAATATAACTAGTGGAATGATACAATAACAGAAGACATGGATCCATCAATCCCAATATGATTTATTGAAACACAAGAGGAGTGTAAAAGATAAACATGAATATCATGGGAGAAAAATTACCCAGGAATCACACTGTAAGAAGAAAGAATATTCAAAGCCATTTGGTTCAATCCGGAAGGATTTGAGTCTCTTCATTAATTTACCATAACTTATATAGGTCGAGATCCAAGAAATATGGAATGAAAAGGACCAAGTGAAGTAGCCAAACATGTGAAATTAATAAGTGAATCGATAAGTCAAGATGTGTACCATGGGGTCACGACATGTAGGCCATGCTGGATAAGTAGTCCTAATTCAATATTTATCATCTACACGACGTATACTATTGGTACATGAAATGTACCAACTGACGGTGTGACCTCCCCATTCACAGACCAAAACCATCTCCAAGTACAGAACCCGCACTTCAGGTACAAAACGTGTAATTGTTCTACCATCTTTAGTAAACTGAGAAAAATCACATAAAAGGATATATAAATAGAAAAGGACTTAGAAAAAGTGTATAATTACATATTCAAGTTAATAAAATGTTACAACCTACCCATTATAAAAAAAATTCTATCCCAAGAATTCCTATGAAGATTCTTCTTAGAAAAACTGATGGTGCCACTTCCCTCCCATATGTGCCTCGCATTCACACTTCATATGATTATCAAAGCAGTTCATCTATAGAACATGTAGTCAAGGTATCATCCTACCATGAAGTACCTTTCTCTTAGAATCATCTAACCTAAATAATTTCTTAGTTAATGATAAATCAAGATTGATATCAAGATCACTGTAGTTCAACAATTGTTATGAATAAAATAGATACTTTCACAACTATGATACAGGGAACACGTTATGCATCGATGATAGTTATGGAGGAAGTGTCAAATGGTACAAAAATTTACACACCATCTCAATAAACTTGAATTTACCCCCAAAACGAGGTGAAAGCTTTCATTGCTTCCAAAGACGTTGATGACCCGACTAGGGTGAAGCCTTTAAGACTCATGATCCCCAACTGAAAAATACAAAGGTTTGTGATTTTGAAAATCATAAGACTTTTATATTACTTTTGTTGTCAACATACTCTTATTAATTAAATAAATCTTTGATCTTGTCTCCTATAACAAGCCTGTTCCAACCAAAGAACTATCACGAACCTCTGACCAATTCCACAATGATATTCAAGTTCAACCATACAATGCCTCAAAAGGTGCTAATCTGATCTAATACAAGTAACTATTGTTATAAGAGACAAAATTAATCCCCAAGTGGTCATACAAAGACCCTCCAATGTTTTAAAAATTGTCATGAAGCATTTACTAAAAAATCTATATAGTTATTTCTATCTGGACATATAACTACGGATTGTAGGTTGTGATCAAACAGACCTGAGATCCCAGTACCTCTTGAAGGCCTCTCCAAAATAGAGAAGTGAACTGAGGATCCAAATATGAAACATTAAAATATAAAACTCAATAAATATGAATAATCTCTTTCACATATATATTACCTAACTCATAAAATTTAGTCATATCATGAGTGGGTATAAATAGAGACAACAAGGTCATCCTATTGATCACAACACATATTGAATTATTCATTATCTAGGTACGAGGAAACCAAAATACAATATCCATATAGAGAATATCCCATTTCAATGTCAGGACTAGAAGTAATTGATGAAAAACATAAGGTTTCTGGTGCATGGATTTCATCTGTTTGCACATAGAGAAATGAAATAAAACCTTATCAATGTCTTCTCTCATACCTATCCACCAGAACTTCCACCTCATGTCATGGAACATCATATGGTCTGTGGGTGCACATCCCACCTATAATTATGGAAATCCTATATCACTTAATTTATTTCCTCTAACTTCACAATGGAGTGATTCTGATAGCATAGAACACTCTATTTTGAGAAAGACCACTGGGAAACTATCTACCCACCATAAAGGGATTCACTAATGCTATGAAACTCATCATCATTATCATGGTATTGAAGATGAATACCGAGAATAGTATATTTCAAATGAACATTATATAAAGAAACACTAGCGTTATCATCCAGAAATCCAATATGAAACTGTGCAAAGAGATCTATCCAATTCCATTATTCTGAAGATTATATCACTACCTGTGATAGAAGTTTCCAACTCAATGCATAAGTAACAACATTCCCTTTCCCTAAGGTATAAGAGATTCCAAAGTTAAAAGACAGTAGGTAATCTTCCAAATTCCACTACTATGAATAAAAACATATTTGGTAGAAGATATAACTCAGCCTTTTGTGGCCTGAATACACAATTAACCATTCACCAAAAAGGTAATTCCACCAAATTTTAAGCGTGTGTATACCAACTGAATGTTTCATATCAAGGGTTGGATAATTCATCTCTTGTGACATGAGATGATGAGATACATATGATACTACATGATCACCCTTCAAAATAACACAGACCAATCCATAACCTGATGCATCACAAAATACTACATAGCCCTTCCAAGATTCATGAATAGTTAACACTAGATAAATATTAAAAATATGTTTCAGTTCCACCAAATAAATCGGACATTTATCATCCAATAAATACATCAACCCTTTCTAATTATGATCATCCATTGGGGAAGACAACTAAGATATTTCCTTCATGAACCAATAATAATATACAGCTAATCCAAGGAAGATATGGATCTCCAATACATTTTTTGGTTGATCCCATGTAATTAAAGCATTCACCTTATTAGGTCCATTGATAAACCTTGTTTAGACACCACGTTTCCCAAGAATGTTTCTCCCTGAATCCAAATATCAAACATGAATATATTGTCATATAGGAATTGATTTATTAGTACACTCATTACTGTTCTTAGATGTTGCACATTATCCTTCTCGGACATTGAGTAGACAGGATTTCTTCCAAAGAGACGACCAGAAGGGTAATTTTATACTCATGGAAAATCATGTTCATTAAATCCATTAAAACTACATGATCATTTTTCCAAATAACGGCTTTAACAAGGTATTAAAATTCTCTACACCTTCTTCAAAAGGTAGTTTTTAGAATTTAAAATTCTTTTATCCTAAACTAATGGTAACCCGATCGAAGGTCAATCTTTGGAAAACACCTCTCCCCATTCAGCTGACAAAACATATCATCAGTTTGTGGTAATGTATATTTCATATTTATCCTAACAATAGTGTGCATTCAATAATCAACACCTAAGTTAAGAGACCCACCATCCTTATTAGAAAAGAGAATCGTTGCTACCCAAGATGATAGAAATGGATGAATAAAATGTAATATAGAAGGTCATCCAGTTGAGTTTTATGCATTAATCTAATAGAAAAATAATCTTCTCTCACTACTGTAAATCAGGAGAAATTGAAGGGAACAAATTGGAAATCTCATCTACAAGTGGAGGAAGACCACCACCCACTGAATCTCACTCCATGTCAAAAGAAAACACTGATATCACTTTACCAAGTTCTATATAAGAGGGTATGGCTCTGCTCTACTATGGGTGCTATTCTCCTTGAAAAACAAGGGTCATAATACCATGTGTAGAAAATTAGACACATTGAAGATAAATATCAATTCAGGCTTTGATGTAAATGATCCAATCCATCTTCAATATGACATCAATATATTTCATCTACTTACTAGAAAACACCATGCTAGCTCAATTTCTGATAGTGAGAAGACATAGGCATGAATACATATATCCTACTCTCTCTTCATACTAAGGTGTGTAGTATTTTCCATTGCACAATATAGTTTCTCAATATAATGATTAAGCATACTAATTATAAAAGATTAAATAATAGAGTGAGATGTATAATTATTAAAAAAGAGTTGTTGGTAATGATGATGGAATGGTAAGGGTACCTCTCATTGTCGTTGGACCCATTTCTTTTGCGTATATAGACTATTTCACTACGTGAAGAAGCTTCGTTCCAGATGTATATATCTTGAAACCTTTTGAATTTGAAGAATTTTAATGGACCACAGTGTTAAGATGATCTGATGATCCTATCCCACTACATGGCATAGAGAAGTGATGGAAGAACCTCTATATGTGTCCTAAATATCCTCATGAGCTACAATACTTTGGTCTCTCAGTGAAATACCTCCAAGAATTTCCAGGCTATCCACACTGGTAGAAATATAATGAACTAACTACTAGAGTTGTAGGAGGTATGGAATGAATCTACCATCAAGAACATCCAAGAGAATCATTGTGCTTCCATTTTCCTTTAGTGTAACCAATGCTACCACTTTTTGAAAATGGAACTTCTATCAATATTGACTATGCACCCAAGTACATCCCAACTATCATCACATTATCTAGTACATCAGCATATTTGGGTATCTTTAGCCAAAAATACTAAGAATAAATATCTGATAGAAGTCCCAAATTGAATGATCGAGCCTTTATCCTCTCATTAGATAAAATCTCAGGATCAAACTGCCCTAGCTCTGAAAAGTTATTTGAATACTCATTGATTGTTTTTTCAACTAGATCAATCATAAAAAATGATATATCCTTGTCAGAACAATTGAATATACATTTAACTAATTGGTAAAATGATCCTTTATGTAATTCCATTCCAAGCCCTCATGTTTCTTTATCGCCACCATCATGTCCCACCATCTCCTTCTAGGACCCTCCATCATGAAGGTGACAAACTTAACACTAATCACTTAAGGTGTCTCCAAAATCTTGAATATACATTCTATCATGTCCATCCATTACATATCATGTTGTGTATCAGTGGATCCTTTTCATACTGGTGGATTCTATTTATTGAAGTATTGAAAACTATTCTAATGAAAACCCCATGAAGATCCATAGCTAGATCCTGAGTAGGAAATGGAGGTGGTGCCGATCCCAGAGCATGCAAAGTGCACACAATCACCTAACCCCGATTTGGGTCAACAACAGGATTGGCATGATGAGGTTCAGAAGTAGAATTTTTATGTATATGAATCAAACATCTCCACGGAGTCATAATTCTACACAACAATAGTAAATGAAATGAGAAAATCACATTAACACTCAAAATGGGTAGAATGTGAAATTATTCTCAGCTGAATGAACAAAAAAGATTTGGATTTCAACCTATCCAAGTATCTATAGGTAAAAGACTATAACTAATCCACACAACAACTTTCCCTAACCACCCCTCGCGAAATAAGGATCACAGCGGTGAGAGCTGAATAGGCAGTCAATTGAAACTACCTCTTATGTATAGTAAGGATTTAAAAAAATTCATACTGACTTAAATTAAAATGAAATTAAAAGCATCCTTTTACACCAATTTGTCACCAACTAGACTAGTTACCCTAGTAACATGATAACTGAGCTGAAGCTATCATGAAAAAATTGGAATTCATGATCATCATGGGTAGGTGAATAGCACGTGTAATTTCACAACATACAAGTTCGAACGATTTTTTCATAATAATGTGGAATCGAAAGATAAAACACAGTATTCATATCAAAAGGAAAATTCCATTTGGAGTAAAAGTACCAGAATACAGAGAATCATAAAATCCAATGTACTACAACCTAATGTACTAAATGGTAAAAAACACCCAAGTACTCTAAGGACACAACTCTCCACATTCAAAGTTCAACAGCTAGATCCACCTACAAGAGATACATTCCCATTGCTTGAGCCTGTAAGAAGAATGTCTAGAAACACCCAAAGTCAAAATTTGGGTGTGAGACATAGCCTTGTAGGATAACAACAATGATTCTATAAAATATTCCAAATATAGATTATCCAAACAAAACCTTTCAATTTTCAAAATAAACAGGTTTGGAAATTAAAAATCCAATTTAATAAAAATGTGCTAAACAGTTTCGATATGATAGAAAAATCATTTAAATATGAGGGATTATTTTTCATGAGATGGAATATTTTTAAAATAATAGATTATGTAAATTATTTATATATAAACGTTTATATAAATTATGAAAGCATATAAGGTAGTTCCAACAATCATTGGCATATATTTATATCTCAAATATAAATAAAGAAGCAATAATCGAGGTTATCTTTCAAATTATATGATAGAATTAACATTCCATAGGAATCCACACTCTCTATATGAACTCAGAAAAATATATATACACATGTCCATATGATACTATCCAAAGGATACTCATCACCTGCCCATCAGAAACATGACCCTACACAAGTCTGTTATGGAATGTTGTCATAGCGTGGAGTGTATCCAAATAACTCACTAACTACATGAGGCTTGATTATGATATTATATGTTGGGTGATCTATTTTAATAATTATTAAAATAGGATCAATCCATTTTGGTTTGTTTTAAAATCTATAGTTTCTTTCCATTTAAAACCAAAATAAGTTTTATTCAAAAAAATTCCTTTTTCAAAGGAGAAAACCACTGGGTTTCTATCAATTAATTTAATCCATTTTCCAGAGTTTTAAATCCATTAAAAAATAACTCCATCATTTTCTAAATTAATTTACAAATTTAAATTCAATAATTTAATTTAATAAATTTCAATAAAATCAACAATTTGTATTCAAAAATTTAAATTAGCCAATTTCCATAAACCAACCCCAATTCAATTGAATTGGTGGTTTTCCGAATATATGTGCCAAAACCATTTTCAATACTCCAATTCATTGGAATTGGGTTTTTATAAAATCAATTGAAATCCATATTAATAAATAAAATTGAAATCCACATTTCAAATAAATAAATTAATTTGAGGGTAATCAATTTGGAAAATTTGGATGGAACCACGTACTTGTTTTTTGAGGAAAAATACGCGCAGTGACACCCATCAATGATAACGAAGGTGTATAAGTCCTCAAAAATTTACCCAGTGGAACAATCCAACCACATAAATCCTAGATCCATCAATCCCAATATTATCCCTTGAATCCCAAGAGGGGAGTATGATAACAACATGAATAACATGGGGGAACACATACTTGGGATCACACAACAAAAATAAAGAAGACACAAAGACATTTAGTTCGATTTGGAAGGAGTTGAGTCTCTCAAAAACCCAAGATAACAACTCTAGGTAGAGATCTAGGATGTTTGGAATGAAATGGTCCATAAACTCTAGCCACTCACATGACATTATGCTAGGCATGGACCAATTCATGACTTATACCTTGGGGTCACGACATGTAGGCCACGCTGGATAAGTACATAAAAAAACCCATCACCTCAGGTTTCAAAATCTATATTTATCCCCTAATGGATGTGTAATTTTTATAGTTAGTGTGTATCAATTCACAGCGTGACCTCCACATTCAATACCTGAAACCTCCTTTAAGTACACGGTGTGTACTTATTATGCTGTCTGTCGTAAACCCATGAAAATCATATAAAAGGATTTTTAAAAGAACATGGGACTAAAATAGTGGAAAATTATTTGTTCAAGGTAACTGAATGTTACATATCTTTAGTTGTTTCTTCTTCACTCAAGAACGATGATTCATATACAAAAAATGGTTTTATCTTAATCATTTTGGAACCAAAGTTTTTTATTTAATAATTTATTCATTATGAAATCCTTATGGAAAACATTCCATTGCATGGGTTAATTCTCAAAAGGGATTGTAATAACTTCTACATGGCATGCATGATTATGTTTATATTTTAATTTGAAATGTGATACTGAAATTATATTGCCATAAAATACATTAGGTAAAGTGATGTATCTCATGATATAATGTGTAATATTTGTGAAATTGATTATATATTTTTCATAATGATAATGTTTTGATTAATCACATATGTTATGCATGCATATGATTCTATATTTGTTTGAATCTTTGTGTGGTTTTTAACCACTTTGATATGATGCACCCTTTTTAGGAATTTCAATTTTTTAGGAATTTATCAAATGGTTTCCCTTATGATTCCGATGATAACCCTATTATTATTAAATCATTATTATTACTATTCAAATTATTCTAATATTTTTTATATTGATTCATGTACCTTATTCATCATATTTCTGGGGCATTACCTCGACCATTTATTTGACGTATATCTTTAGGGTATTATATATACTAAGGGGAACCCAATCTATTGATAGATAAATATGATGGATTTTAATAAATTTTCATGTTGTATTATGTGTAATCAGTGTATGAGCCTAATTTTCTCAAGAAACTAACCCTGTAAATCCTTTATTTGTATCTACATTATGTTTATTATCCTTAAATGTTGAAATTATTATTAAAGAAAAATTATGGTTTTGTAAATGTTCAAATCATCAATGGTCTGAAATCAAATCAAAAAAACATATCGATTATTAATAATCATATTTTAATTAACATTATAATTTAAAATAAGTAAATTTATATTTTAACTTAGGCATAAATGTATATTTGGTCACCAGGTACTCCTACTACTTGTAAACCAATCATTCCATCCACATGAGGTTTTTTAAATCTGTCCACTACTACTCCATGGAAAATACTATTTAAATACGAACCAAAATGATATGATAAAACATTTAATGTAACTAATAACTTGTTAAAAACTCATATAATTACATACCTCCATAAAAAATTGAGTGTTTACATTAATGTATTATCTTGAAAAGTCCTATAGCATTTCTATACGAAATTAATATCGTCATCATTAAATTTCACCATTCTCAAATGGAATAATCACACAAATAAAAATCCAAGAGATGAAAAATTATAGAGAGATAATATAAGTAAACAAAAGGAGATCACCAAATAAAAAAACCTCCATTATAAACGATAAAAATTTCCAAAAATAACACTATTAAAGAAGTTGTGATAGATTGAGAAGAGGTGTGTATATGTCTGCATGTTTCGAAGATAGGGGAAAGTGGGGATACCCATCTAAATTTCTATGGTGGTATAATTGTAATTTTATTTTATTAAAACCCCTATTAAGATCATGTAAATTCTTTCACAAATTTAGTTGCTAGAAGAATTGGTTCATAACTTCAGAAGATTCGAGTAGCTAGTAAGAATACGGCCATAGGCTAGTTGGTAGACCCCATATGGGATAAAAGGGCCACAATCATAACCAAAATATTAAACATAGTTTACCATAGGTTAAAATTTTCATACAACTTATACCCTAGGCCACTCAACCGACCTCAAGTTGTTTCTTTCTTCTCATTACCACCCTAAGACCCTCCATCCAATCTCAAAAAACAATCTTCCAAGATAATCATATTCAAAAAAATTCTTCAAAACATGGTCCTCAAAATATGACACTACCATGATAGATTTTAAGTCAATTATTTAATTTTAAAAAACCATAAAATAATAAGATTTTACAAAAACTCTTCTGTCCATTTGGTATCTTCATGTTTATAACACTCTGGAATTATTCAGTTACCATATAATCGATAATTATGTTTAAATACCCACACTATAAGAATAATGAATCCATTTACCCAACCCTGGTAACATCATTTTCTTATAATATATACTGAAGAGACAATGTAGGAATCAAACTAGAGTGATAGCATATTATCCATATAATGTCCAATTTTAGACAATGTCAGCCACATCAAACCCTCCATATATATATATATATATATATATATATTATTTATAGTATAACACTAAGAGAGAATTTCAAAACTATAAATCCCCAGACCACTTCGGTCCATTACATTTCTGAAATATGGGGTTTGAGGTGTTTTGGTAAGTCAGGGTGACTTATCGCAACACTTTTCCGTATTTTGAGTTCATGAATAGTGATTCAAAAAATGGAGTGGTTCCAAAAATAGCTCTATTTCCTTTGACAAGTTTCTTGTTCATGTACAGTGATTCATGACTCATATGTGTCCAACAATAGTCCCATGTGAACAGTTACAAAGGAAGACCATTGTAAATAGTGCTACTGATAGACCGATGTGAACAGTTCCAATGGTAGGCCTATGTGAACAGTTCCAATGGTAGACCCATGTGAATAGTTTCAGTAGTATCCTTGTGAATAGTTCCAATGGTACACTATTGAATATTTCCAACGGTAGGCTTATGTAAACAGTTCCAACAGTATCCTTGTGAATAGTTTCAAGGGTAGCCTTGTGAACAGTTCCAACGGTATGCTTATGTGAACAGTTCCAACGGTAGCCTTTTGAAAAATTCCAATGGTAGGCCTATGTGAACAGTTCCAATGGTAGTCTTATATGAATAATTCCAATAGTATCTTTTTAAACAGTTCCAACAGTAGGCTTTTTTGAACAGTTCCATTGGTAGCCTTGTGAACAGTTCCAACTGTAGGCTTATATGATCAATTCCCATGGTAGCCTTATGTGAACAGTGTTTTTATAATGGTGAGGTTCCAACTACAACCGTTATTTCCTTTTCCAATTTTCTATTTCAAGAAAAATGTTTCCAGCACCCTATAGTTTCTCCCCTTTGATGTTTCCATTGACATAAAAAGCATTTAATGAATATTTTTAAGGACTCTATGGATGATTTAATGTCCATAACTCATATATTAATTTTCATAAATGTTCGGGATGATTTTACATGGACAAACCATGTAGTTTAATGAGATCCACATTTAATGGAAAATTCAGTGTATCATAAACTACTGCTACATATATCTTATAAATGGACAAGATAGCTTCATCGTTAGTTTATCCTACTTTTTCTCTGGTTTGAGGCACTCTTTCCTTTCATTAATTCCAATAGGTTTTGTGTGATCAGACATTACTCCTTGTATTAGTTCATCTCTTTTTTATGGAAATAAAGAAGTATCGTTCAATCATCAATATAAGGTATTATCTATCATTATTCTTTTGGGTTCATCTCCTACTTTTCCTCTTTGCCCTTTTATGGAATGAAATCTCCATTTTCCGAATAGTATTTTCTTTGGTGTCGATTAGTTTTGTGGTGTCATTTCATCCTCGAGTGGATAAATTTTTCATGGGGGGAGTATATCGTAATCCATTGTGTGGCTTGTTCTCAGATAAAGAAATATAATAACTGTTTGACATAGGGGATGCATTTCTTCTCTATTCTTTTACATGCAACTATCGAATTAACATGTTTTATCCCACTGGATCACAATGGAATTGACATATTAAAAATATGAACTGGATAAATAAATTGATATCAATCGTATGTTATTACCTCTTGTTTTGATAGATAGGGTGATATCCATGCTTCCTTTGTTTTCATTTCATTCTTGTTGGAAATCGGAAATGATTGTAAAGATGTAATTAATGGATAGTTTTTTGGATAAAGATTAAGAGGCATGTAAATGAATCCATTTGATGTTGTTGTAATTTTATGTTAATAAAATTGATGTAGTAAGCATATTTAATAAATTTTTAATAGCATATTGTTTAGCATTCCTAATTTTGAACCTTCAAATTATAAATCGGTTAATTCAAGATGGATTAAGTAATTGGGAATTCGATACTAGATAATTCCTTGTAGGGTTCTATGTTACCCTCTTTCTTTTTTATGGGATAAGATCCCTTTTGAAATGATTTTTTTTTAATTCCTTTGTTGTGATATGAGCCTAAAATTCGGTTTTCATATGCGGGGTAGGAAGACCTATTGATTTTGGAAGTAGTTGATTCATAGAGTGCTGAGAAGCATCACTTTATGCTTGTGGGTGTCGGGGAGGACACTAGAGACGATGGAATTGGTTGGATGTAAAAGCTTGGGTGCTTGCTGTTTCTTGTTGTTCATTTATATGCTCAAGTTTCCCACTACTCAAGGTAGCTAGTCTTACTTACCCTTCATCCAAAAGGGACAAATACACATGGGGTATGCCACATTATTTCTTGTGTTTATCTTCTCGATGAAGGATGGGTCTACACACTTGCTATAGGAAGAAAAGAGTTGATGGGTACTTCACCCAAAAACCATGTTGAGCCCCTTGTGTTTAAAAACATATAAATTTTTTCTATAATTCTGTGGAATAAGAAAATGTAATAATGTTGTTAATAAATTAGTGAATAAATGTTGTTAATGAATGGGGTTGGAGCTTGCTGGGAAACAATGATGAGGTTTAAATATAAAGGAATAGTGGAATTTTGGTGTGATTCTAATGAAATATAATGTGAAATTTTGTTAATAGTTAATTAATTTTAAAAAATTAATGAAACTGGTGTGAAATTGATTAAATGTGAATGATGGATTGGAAATAATGATCCTTAAAAAATTTTGTGATTATAGGATACCTTGTTTTATAATTAGCAGTCAGGAGTCCGAGAGATGTTAGAAATAGTTGAGTATAAGATTAGGTTATGCCCATAGTGTGGTTGTGAGCTATAAAATATTCTGTACTTTTTGTGTTCCTATACGCTACTCCACTTCATTAGTTAAGGAAACAGACCCCTAGAGGATTCTGATCCTTGGTTGTGTTTTCCACATCATTCTGGTGGGAGTATGGATGGTTGAATACCTCATTTTGTCCCGCTCTCTTCTCTAGGTTGTTACTTGTGTATGTAGAAAAAACGGTTATTATTCTCTATTTAAGTGTGTATAGGGATGTAATGGATTGTGGTTATTCACACACATATATTCTGGATCAAGATACCTATGGAATACTATAGGTGTATCATGTATGGGCTTCGATGTCTTGAGGATCTTTACATGGTGTGTGGGTTGTAATGGCTTGATATATAATGGTCGACATATGATATACATTATGCAAGAAGTGGTGGCTCTCTGAAACTATCTGGTTACTTTCATTGTGTGGATGTGGTGGTTTTGATGCATGAGGTGGATCTTGTAGTAATTCTCCAAGGTGTATACGGGAAATGCTTTTTGGATAGAGATGATTATGATGTGTGATGTTGGGGGAATCCTTCTACACCTATTGTGAACTATTTTCAAGAGTCCAAATAAATCCTTTGTTCCAGTCACACCTAATAGCACTCATAAATCATTCAAACCCATTCATGGGTCACCCACAAAAGTCAAAAAACAATAAATACCTAATCTAGAGTGATTTCAAAAAAGACCACTTGTAATTACCACCTATCCCTAAAAATCATGTAATAATTCAACTCACTAGATACAAAAAAACTAGTTAAATGTGAACTCTTATATGGCCAGAATTTATCATATTCTATACAATCTCTTGTTTCAATGTAGAACAACATTAATAGTTCAAAAAAAAAATCTCTACGGTCTCACAAATAATGAAAAACATCTTCCAATAATACCACTGAAAAACATTTCACCAATTATCATTGTTCATCTACTGATCAATCCTAACAATAGAGAATGAAGCTGGGAATCCAAAATCCAACAACAACCACCCAAATGGGGTCTAATGGTCAAACACATATACCATGATCACAGTTAAGGGTCACTCCACCTATTTTTTATTAGTATGGAAATAATGTCCACATCATCGTGTGTCTCATTGTAGGTCCAGAATAATTTCCAAGATATGAGATTCCATAAATAAAAACATTCCAGGCCTATAACATTTAGATAATATATGTATATCATGATCCAAGAGAAGCCACTTTCCTTTATTTCCCATTAGTCAAAAACAAATCAGATGAATCTTTATAATGATCATATAGATGAGAATATATATTAAAATATCAAATCCAAATAACCTATGCATCTCCCAAAGTGAAATCATACAGAACAATAACACAAAATTCCAACAACCTTAATAACAGCCTTGGTAACTTAGACTTCCTCACAAATAAGGTACTAGTTATTCAATAGTTGTTAACCATTATATCCCAAAATTAATTCCTATATATCATGTTTACCAAAACCAAAATAGTATAAGAATATTAAATTGAACACCCCTAATACCAATTTATAATTTACTGGCTCGAAATCCAATAAAACTGTTTCCCCCAGCTGATTTTCCACTAAAACTCATGTGTTCCTCTTCATTCAACAGAGTCTACCAAATAGATGTGGGGATATAAGTTGGAGTTGTTTGGAAAATATACCTATATAGTATAATGAACAAATAGAAGTAAATAAACAATCATAATAATTATTAGAGAATACATAATAGTAAATAAACATAACAATGACCCCACATATACAACATTAATCACCCAATGGACGGATCAAATACTAAAAATTGTATAGAAAAATAAATACATCCATCACTACTGAAATAATGATCCATATCAAATACCCAGTCTCCATTACACTTGAAACCTAATACATCCAAACCATTATAATCATGATGGGAATGATTCTCAACTATGTAGTCAGAGGGATCAAACCAATCTATAAAATTTCAATACTCAACCTGATGGATGACTTGTGTTCTGCATGCACACTAAAGTGAACATTTATGGGGTTAGATGCATATCATTGTAGGATAATCACATAGGTGAAACTATAACACGTGGAGATAATTTCATGATCATTAAATATTATTTGACTAGAAAAAACATAACTAAAATAAATACTCTAACAAACCAATCATGAATCCTCTGGTCTATGACCTTGATCTACCATACCAACTACATCCCATTCTGATCATCTGAAAATTATTCCACATGGGTCATAGGGAGAAATATTCGGAAATATAGTCCATGTATTGAACCTAGATTCAGAACTACATGTCTGAACATCACAACGATAATTCACGTTGGACACTAGTCAAATTATATGTATCCACCATCAAAATATCCAATCCAGATTTAGAATACTAGTTCCAACCATGGAAACCACTATAAGAATTCCATTTTTATACCACTAGAGTTAGAATCATCTATAAATCCAAAAAAACAATGGTGCACTATGGATACTAATATATCTTCCTATAACACCAAAAATCGAGGAATATATAATTAATCCATTAGAACAAACCCATTATTCTCATGTTATGAATCATGGAGAATGAGTCCAAGTATCAGTTTGGGATTCATCATGAAACATCCAACCATCTCCAAAGAGCCTTACAAAACATGAGTGGTTTCTATATCACTATTTCTTCACATATATTGTACATAAAACGTGTATTCAAGTCTATCATTTATCACATAAACCATGTTTTATACTATAAACTACTAGAGAATTAGTCCAGCATATCAATCAAGAATGTTTAATG
This sequence comes from Viscum album, assembly GCA_963277665.1. Taxonomy (NCBI): domain Eukaryota; kingdom Viridiplantae; phylum Streptophyta; class Magnoliopsida; order Santalales; family Viscaceae; genus Viscum; species Viscum album. The sequence goes on along the minus strand of OY728157.1, from coordinate 704,820,260 downwards.
TCATGTACACCATACACGAAAGAATTCAAACAAATTTCCAAGAACCATTTTCCGTAAGTAAAACCATATATAATCCATCAGTACTGATAAATAACGTATTATCTTACAAAATATTATAAGGGAATAGAGCATGATTTCTAACATACCCAACTCTAGATGTAAATCATCACATCACAAGTATGAAACCATATTTGTGAAACCTCATGTCCACACTCTGAGCCCAACTACCCATCATAGAAACCAAGGCTCTAACCATGGAAATTTTCCCATTTCACAGAATCTATATGATATAATCCAAGCCTCATCCTTGACCAATATGGAAAAATGTTAATTTCTGATAGAATGAACATACCCATCATCTACATATCATCTACAATGGAACAAACATGATGTCTGACCTACCGACACCAGATGTTGATCGTCTCGTTAGTAGTATAAAACCATATTTGTGAAATCTCATATCCAAACTCTTAGCCCAACTACATATCATAGAAAATAAAGAATATAGAAAGGAAAAATTCCCATTTCATAGAATCCCTATAATATAATCGAATACTCATCCTCGAATAATAAGAAAAAATATTAATTTGAGATAGAATGAACATACCCATCATCATCATACCGTCCACAATGGAACACATATCACTTCATGTCCAAAGGGAATACACACATCTATCAACATTCATCCACCATCACCTAAACATGGTCTCCCTTATGATAAATAACTCACATAGAACTATGAAAATTCTTGTAAAAAGAGTCATACCTCACCGAATCCATGATAATATCACTAAAGTAGAGGAAAACACCTTCTATTCACTTTTTATAGAACATAAGGGGTTATAGAACTCTGACAATATATTCTCACAAAAAAACTCCTTGGATGAAACCCATTACATGATGGGTCAGACAACACGATCCCCAGACTCAATCCCTTCACAACCTTACAAGTCTCAATAGAAGTCAAACCAATGAGATGAAATTATATCATTTCCATATTTGTTCAATGAAACACAAGCTTTGTCTGAACAAACAAATTTTCAATCACCTCATGTCAAAGATTCACCTTGGAAGCCATGGATAACCTCGTAAATAAAAATAAATTTTTATTCTGAAGAACTCAATCTATGTCCATTAATCATTCTGATGGACCTCACATGAGTCTAATACAATGTATTAGTCTTAAAAGATAGCTAAACTAAGTTATTGGAGGTAAAAATAACTATCATAACTCAATATCCTCAAAACCAAGTCTTAAAAGTCCCCAATCTCCCACCAAGAGTTCCACCATCATGTTCTAATAAATAATTCTCACAATGAACTACTGAAAAGTAGAATTATAACACCTTGGAATAAAATATCTCCCCCCCAAAAAAATATAATAATTGTACTTTTGAGTTCATAGAATGTACACACAAACCTACACATCTTCACATACTTATACATGGCTAGAGAATACGTGGGGTAGATTTGTGTAATATTACATGGACAAGGCATACAAGAAGACTATATGTGTAATAATATGCAGGAAAAGAATAAATGGGGCATAAATATTACTAGTAAATGAAAATTTTACACTTCCATGTGGTGTCTTACCATATACAAGACCACATGGACATGCTCCACTACACATTGTGTATACAGAGTACACATTCTGTTCTTCCACAAACACCTCCATCCCATGTCCATAACAACATGAAAATGTACATGTCCATGTACTACTGATATAAATTTTTATAAAATAAATATCATGTATTTATAAAATATGCATCTTCCCAGGATAGGATGAACTCATGGAATCAATTCAGAAAACCACACACCATGTACCATTGTTTTTTCAAATAGAAGTATCTCAAAATTCTCTGAAACCCTAGGTTTCTTCTTGAAAACTACATATTTTCTACAATGGATCAAAAAACCCATTAAATTATTTAAATGTTAAAAACACACTAACTCTAGGGATTTTTAGAATATAATGAATAATAGGACTAACTCTTATCACTAACGTCGATGCTTTAGGTCCAAATTCACTATTGGAAACCATTGCACCTCAATAATGACCTGATATAAATTAGTGATGAATTCTGGTGGTATATCCTCTCTATTATCAAATCTATGCAATATGGAATGAGGTAGAACCTTGTCACTCATCAAATATCTTATGTGAGAGTCCATAATTAGGGGAAATAGTTTTTATTTATTTATTTATTTATTTCCCATGTATACACTTGACCCATGTCTTAGAAGCCGAAGTGGGATTATAATTTACCTATGAAAAAATACCAAATTTTATACTCAACCATTGAGATATAATCTTTATATGATTATCTATTCAAAATTTACTTCCACCTGAATCCACATGAATAGTTTTATATTTAAATAATTATATATTAAATATTCCTCCAAAAAATGGAGAACTATAAATTTTACCAAACACCTATTCTATGTTAAACGCCCAATTTGAGGACTAAAAGATTGGTTGTAAAATTAATTTGATATCATATTCGATGTTAAAATTACCATTTTATACATCATAATAAACTAGAAAAAATAAATGTCCACTCATATTCAGAATCATGGAAAGACACGGTTCTTTACGTTATGTGTAATTAATATTATTTTGATTTTTGAACCAATTAATTATTTGTATATATATATATATTCAAATATGTGTCTAAATTAATTTAAGGACATATATTAAATATAATTAGATTATTTTGATAGAAAATATATAAAATATTAATAATGAAATCTTCTTTTTGCTATCATACTTGTCATTAAAATTAATCACTTTAATTATAATTTTATACAAAAAATTGAAATTTATATTATTTATATAATATAATCACATTGACCTAAAATATGAAATCAATTTCTAATTATTTAATTTCCATAGGGGAGAAAACGTAAATTTTTTAAGAGAAAATTAAAAATCATTTTTATTGTTTGACCATTCATAAGTATCCAAAATTATATATATGAGTTTTATAGAACAAAATAGTAATTTGAATTAATATACCTAAATTATAAATATATAAATTTTATATAAAATGGTTTCAAAAATATATAAATCATTCTCTTATTATGATAATTTCCTTAATTTACAGTTTCTTTAAATAATTGATATTTTATTTAATGTTTACATAAATATTAGTTATTTCAAAACAATCACAAAAAACTACATTAAGATATTAATTTTATTATAATTAAAAAATTATTTTCATTATATAAAATTGAATATAAAAATTTATTCATTTATCTTTCAAAAAATCATAAAATATAATGGAAAATATATTTATTGGTAAATGAAATTTTAAAGTATTAAATACTTTTATTCATATTTAAATTTATTTTCCAGGTATATTTTTGTTAAACCGTTTTAAATTTCAAATCTAATTTATCATTATTAGTCATTTATTTCATTAAATATAAATCATATTACAAGTAATTTTAGAAAAAAAATTCTTTTTCATTTAAATTTATCCATTATAATATTTATTCATTTTTTTAACGTTGTTAGTCTTATTCATCACTTCTAATTAAATATCTAAATTTTAATGTCCATACTGAATATTCTTATTTTAATCTAAATATAATGTGGTTTAATTTATGTTGGGTGTTATGTGTATTGAAATCTATTTAACAAATTGACTTATATAATGAAAGTGATATATTAAAATCATAAGATATTATATTCTCATTACATATATAAATTTAATTGTTTCATTTATGATTATCACATACTAATAAAATCATGTGAATGTATTGTCGGTATATTCTTCAGATGTCCCAACCTGGGTGCCACATTCTAGTGCCCCAAGCTCGTGGGTATCATGAATTCCGGTGCACCTCCCCTCATTCTAGATGTCATGGAATTGAAGTGAGGTTAAACTAATTATATCTTTGGAAAATTGTAACCCATTTATCAAAAACCATGATAATAGATATAAATAAATAGATTCCAACTAAAAATAATCAATAATGAGAATAATACGAAAATCAATACATACTAGTATGACATGATAATAAATAATAATGAAAAATATGAAAAAAAACTAGTAGATATTTCATTCCATATATGTTTCAAATTTCAAATGAAAATCGCTAAATAGAGACACTAACATCCCCCAAGAAGGTCCCTACATCACGTCAAGTTCCCTCGTACATGCTATATCCCCACTCATTTTTCTATCATAGTTATCTTTCCCATATAAAGTCCAATAAATATGAATTATATTTAGGTACCAATCAAAAATCATGTGTTTTCAATGAGATCAACATAGTTGACCACCATCAATTGAGTCTTTGTTAATATCAAGTCTATTAAAATGTATGAATTTTTATGTCGAAGAAAATACAACACATAATGTAAACATATTTCAAATTAAATATAAATTTTAATTAAAAATAATAATTTCTTGAGTTCGCAATGAAACCCAAACCATCAATACCTGCTACAGCTAGTGCCAATTTATGAACCATCTATCAAATAGAATTATAATAAATTCTAAAATGAAATTCATTAAATAGTTAATTACAATATCATAACTTGACCACTTGTAACCCAAGTCCAATTAAAAAACTAGGGCCTAAAACATCATTTCTGAAGACCAATGGCTATTTAGAGCATCATCTTCTATCCAACACCTCATGGGATTTGGATAATCAGTCCCTATCCCATATAATAATATTCAAATTCATCAATTAGGGCATCAAACATCATTTTTGAAACCCCTTGGGTATTTAGAGCAACATTACTTATCACACACCTCTTTTATCAATCAATATAATAAATTTATAAAATATCACCTGCATCAGGGGTAATTATTAATAAAAATATTATCAAATGTTCAAATCATGGAGAACATTTCAATTAATCTCAACAAATATGGTTCTTCACTTGAATCACATGGAGTAATATGAACAATTAGTTGTTAAGAATTTTATCAAAGTTTAATCATTTTAACAATTAACCATTCAAGGTAAATCCAACCATCTATTAATTCCCATCATTAATCAGTTCATAATCAGATTAATTAAAAAAATTCAAATTCTTCTTAAATAACAAATTTTAAAATAAAATTTATTAACATTTTTAAAATCCCATTAATAGATTGATTAATTCTATTTCCCAATGCATATTTTTCAATTGAACTAAAATATACATGAAATAGTAATCAAGACTATGGAATTTGAAATTTAGAACACCTACCTCATGGATGTTAACATAAATTGTTATAAAAATATTTCCAAATTGAAGATAAATGATCAAGATCGCAATGACATAAATTATTTCAGACCAAAATCATAAATCAAAATCAGAAATATTTTGATCCATCAAAATCTATATCGATGAAAATACCAATAGTGGATATCTGTAATGAGAGATATATGATAGATAGATAAACCAAAAGGGTAATAATTAATATCAAATTATTATATCATCGTTACAAAAGATTATCAATTCATTAATAAATATTTTTTTGGATGCGTGAATTCCTCACTTGGACTTTAAAAACACTAATATATATTATTTTCATTTGGGGTTTTATATAGGTTAATACCAAAGGATTAAATAAATTTTTATAATTTTAAGGTAATTAAAAACCCATTCAACCATTTTCCTTGGTTGTGGTTCATGGTTAATAAAAATTTTCCCACTACTATGAGCCTCTCTATAGAGGGGAGTATATAATTTTAGGTGGGAAAATGGTTTGACAAAATGTTATCTAACTATAAAAATTACCTCCATTGGAATTTTTATTGTTATGTTTTGTGGGAACATGGTTTTTTAAAACAATGTACCAACCTTAGACTGCCCACATTTTTCCAAATAAATTCTAATTTAGCTGTAAGCATTCAATACGTTAATATCTACCATTAGAATAAAAAACAAGTGTAATATAGTACCGTTGAATAAGATTGAAAAATATCATGAAAATTTAGGTATCTCATAATCTCCCCAAACTTATAACATGTCATCTAGAAATGTAACCCAATAATGGCTTAGATTCCTAATTAAAAATATTGGGTCATTTTACAAAAATACCTGCATTTCTTCCCCAAGTTTCAATCTGAATGAATCCATGTTTTTATAATACTAGATATATCATATTGGTCTTTCCCATAAAACATTCTCACTATTATCCATAACACAAATCATGTGCCTCTAAGATTACATGTAATTATCAATCTTAATATCATTAACATCAATCACAATAGATGTTTCTATGTGATATCAGTGATGCTATTGAATATAAAAAAACATACATTGCACTGTACAACTATGGAAGATCCCATCGGTACAAAACCAATACAATTATCTCTATAATATCAAAAGGTCCAATAAACATGGGAATCCAATTCCCTTATCTCTAACTCCTATGATTCCCCATCCTTGGCATAACCTGAAGGAATATGCTATCACCGAATATAAACTAATGGGATAATCAAATATGATTAGTAGATGAATGATTCCTACTATGAGCCATATATATATATAATCATATCATATGAATGTTATATGTTGTCTCCTACATGATACTCATCCCCAACAACTCTGACTCACCTACCTCCATCCAACATAGTGGTGATCTTCATGGCCATACGTATAGTTCCTCATATGGTTCCATCTAAATAGTCTCCAAATTACTATTGTTATAGGAATTCTCAAAATGGTCTTTGTTCTTCTCTTAATACCATTTAAATTCAAGAATTCATACCGATAACATTTTCTCAAGTACAGGTATAGTTCATTCTTACTTCTTATCTATTTTTTCTCGAATGTTGTACTTAGAATTAACAATTTACTAAGAATATATTGTCAGAATTTCCATATGTTTGTTTTCAAATGTGTGAGCCATTCTGAAACTATGTTCTTTAGAACCCCCTGTAGTCAAAATATATCCCTAATTTACATCTGCCTCAACAAAACCACTGAGATTGTATCTGAAATACACAAGAAATGGTACACATTAGATAACCTATCCACAATATCCCATATATTATCATTCTTCCAAGTAATCATAGATACACCTACCATGATTTAAGGGGTCAAATTATCTCACATCTAGTCCATAATGTAAAATTTCTATACTAAACCATTAGGTCATTGATGGTCAAAATTTAACTTTTTAGAGGTGTAGAATCATTCCACAAACCATGCAATCTTCCTTTTCATTTCGGACCAACAATACAGCGTGCTAATATCATAATAAATTTTAGGCAAAATAGGATACACTTCCAACTTCAATTAATGAAACTCACACTATCTCCCCTTATATACATGTTGGTAAAACATAATGATTCCTGATATTTATGATCTCATACTCATCAAAATTACAAAAGGAAGGTGACTCCTGAGATTGAAAGCATTCCCACAATGAAAAAACAGTATTTCCTCATACTTAATATCTTTAATACAGATCAAAAGTGTTGATTCCAAAAATATTTATAATAATTTCATCTTCTACTATACCTCCTGAACTAGAACATGTATTTTAGCCAGCAAAGTCACTATCATCTAGTCAAAACAAGACTACTAAACTATGTGAGACTTAGATATCCTTCTCAATGAATCATCCACATTGTTTTCCTTTTTGATCATATCTACCAACTAAAAATTAAATGACTACATACACACAACCCATAACTACTATTGGAGATTCAAATATCAATGCCCAGATATATAACTTATTTTTTTTGACATTATACACAATATATTTTTCTCCAAATTGTTAATGCCATAAAAAAATCAAGGAATAAACTATTGTGACCTACTCAAAGTAAGGAATTGATAAATTAAATTAACGTGGCCTCAATATATGTTACCCATATACAAAAATTTGATCCCCTGCATCAAAACTAGTACATGTTAGACCACATAACCATAAAAAACATCATATATTCAACACCTGGCTTGGATAGGATCCTAATTGATGAGTTAATCAAAGGAAAATATCATTCATGGAAATAATTATAAAATTCTCTATACCATTAAATAATGATTCTCTTTTTTTTAGTTATAAAAGAGTTGTTTTAAAGAATATGAAGTCTTAGAAGAACATCAGATAATATCCTTCTAAAGCAAGAATGATATAGACATCAAAATCATTTTTGGGTTTCCCCTGTGAAATCATTGTATACAAGTTTTATATTTCCACTAACACACCATCCAAAAAGATGATGTGACATTAGAATTGTACCTAGTTGATCAAGAATAGACACTCAGATATTTGGGATTATAGCCATGCCACTCTAATTTTCATGGGATGATGTAAGGATTTTTAGCATGATTGTCATTTGTCTTGGAGTCATCCAATATCTCATCCACTAAAAATAACCTCAAAATTATATCGAAATTGTTGAAAGATCTAATTGACTATGTCCATAATCACTGAATGAGAACTCATCAACACAAACAACTTCACGTGAAACTCATAAATGCTATACCTTCTTCTAAAAGATTTCCACAGTATTTAAAGTGGAAAAACTCTCATCTGATGATACCTTGATCTTAATAGAATCTTGAAAAAAACACAAGATCCTCTAAACAGGTAAAAGATATCTTCCTCACATGGGATAGGATATAGGATCATCACTATCATTGAGTAAAAATTATGTAATGATCACAAAAATGAAAAATCTCATCATCCTTCATATAAAACAGTACTAAAGAACCCCAAGGAGACATACTCGTATAGATAAATAAATTATCCATCAACTATATCAGAAATCCATAAAAACATGGAGCATTATATGTTCCATTTTATATGGTTGAATCTAAACTATCTCAAATCTAGGAAAACACACAATTATAAAAAGAACAACTCTCTCAAGTCGATTCCCTGAGATTTCATTAGGAAACATATCTTGAAACTATCCCTTGTATGAGTAATTAAATCATGCTTCACACCACCATTATCTATCAAAATCATTAAACAAGTGTTTTGAGCTCCCCGAGTTGTTGATAGAGTACCCCCTAATGACATGTCTTGATATCCTGTACTTCATGGTGAACATAATTTTTAGCATTAGGAGATGTGATAGTCACTCTTGAATGGTAAAAATATATGTTTCCTCGGTATTATACCTACCTGTCCATTTCAAAAACCATGGAATAACATAAAATAAAAATTATGTAATGTCTTGTTAAAAAATGATACTCCCCTACATAGGGAGAACACCCCTTGTATAAATAGGTAACCATCATACATACTTCCAATGGTGTATTGATCTTCATAATCTGACTCAGAAACACCACTTCTATACGTAACCATTTCATAATTTGAGAGGATATAAAATAATGAGATTCTCTTGTATAAAAAATGACAATAGTGGGTATAAAATATATATTAATAGTACCTCTAATATTCAACAGTTTATCCAATCTATACTTAAGTAAATGCTAGACTGAATGCATCCTCTATGCCCCTCATCCATATTCTATAGTTTGAGTCATTGAGCTACACCGCTATTATATTATGGGTTTTATTTCCCATTATTACCACATACATTGCTTCGAACACTATGGATCATTGTACTCAATATTGCAAACTGATATACGATAGAATAACCCCTTTAGGTGGTGTTGTTCTACCTTGAACCTCCGTCATTACTCACTTGTTGTGGGTTGCAATAGAATTGTTTTAGTTACCCCATCATTCCACAATCCTGTAACTCTATTAGTGGTTGGGGAATAGTTTATAAAATTGAACCACCCACCACAATAGGGGGAGTTAACTAGAGTAACATAATGATTAATATATCTTACCGACTAATCTTCTTGTTATCGCCATAGATGAATTTTTTGAACCAAAACTTCCTGTACATTGAAGAGATATTTCCTAGCCATCCAATATAATGTTCGTGTCCCCCAATGATAGCCTCCATTAGGTTTCCAATAGATAATAGAGAGTAAATCACCACATTAGAAATATTATTCAGCCTAAATATGGTTCCATAGTACATATTATCACATTTAATTGTATCATGAAAAATCATTACTGCATTACACTCATCCCCTATCAATGCTAGAACAATGTGCTACAAATTAGTGAAGCTTCCTACATAGTCCATAATATATATGTTTTTCTAGTTTGACCACATTACTAATTTTCCCTCTACAATATTAGATTCTCAAGGGAAACAAGCACTGATGGAGACTGTTGAGAGTCCTTCCTCTCTATATTCTCCAACTATACATCATGTGTTAATAAGTACCTCTAAATATTTACATGACCAGTTAAAATATATGTATCTAGTTTGTCTCTATTATCTATATGGGTCTGTATGTGGTCATGTATCCTCTGGATAATCTCAATCAATAAACTGACTTTCTCAGGTCCACCCTCTTCAGTGGAAGTCATAGGTTGATATAAAAGAAACTCTCATGCCAAATCTGAAAGGTTCTTCATAGGCTTATGTTGGTAATTTTCCCTAAACTGTATGAATTAGGAAAATTTAACACATAACTTCTCTTATTATCCCTCACCAGGAACTATACGAGATTCTAGATTCATAAATGGCATAACAATTTAATCCATAACCTCTTATCATCCAATAAATAATAATTTTCATTTTGGAATATCTAAATAATTCCAAAACTAGTCATAGAAAAAATATCACATGATTATCAATTTTTTTTTAATAATTTAGATTCCCATAATTCATAACTAGCCACCACCCATACCCTTCAACAAGGTAAAAAATGAGGCATTACCACTACCATTAACCATACCACATCATAGACATGGCTAATAGAAGGTAATAATTTTCATTTCCCGTGTATTATAAATAAGTACCCCTTTGGAATACTTCATTTACCTTTTTATCATCATTTATAATCCACAATTTTATATTAGGTGCCATGGAATTTAAATTATACAGGAAAATAAATTCATTTTCATATAAAAAACAAAACCAAAATAATTCCATTCCATTCATCTCTAGAATGATTCATGTCCGAATGAATCAAGAGTTCATAAAATGATACATTAATAAAAAAAATTCTCCATTTTGTGCCATGATGAGAACCTCATAAAAATAATAACCTCGGAGGAAAAATGCATCACCCAAGGTGAAATAATATTCTACTGTAAGATAAAGAATCAATAGAAACAATCCCACCACGGGAAGTTTGGTTTTACCCTTTATATATGATATCTACAAAATGCATGATTTCATTTCAATGTCCAATCTAATAGAAATATAGAATCTACCTTTACTAAATAGTAATAAAAATTATAAGTAATAATATTATTTTGATACTAGATTATGATATCCCAACCCAGGTGCCACATGCCAGTGCTCCCAGCCAGTGAGTTGCATGGCCTATGACATACCTCTCCATACACTAATAGACACCTAATGGTAGAAAGTGAATAATATAGATATCATGTTGGGAATATAACTTCTATATAAAAGAAACACAACAAAAAGAATAAAGAATAAATAGATAAATAACAATAAAAAATAACTAGAATTATTCTATAATCAATATAGATAAGTATGACATGATAAACAAAAATAGAAAAAAATTTCAAAAACAATGTAGTAAAAATGTCATGCTCTATATATGTCAAGTGTCAATTGAAAAAACCAAGATAAATATAATGATAACTCCCATGTGGGACCTGATGTCATGTTTTTCCCACTTTTATGATCCATTCTAGCTCAGCCATATAAACTAGGGTTCTTGCACATATCATCTCCTTCTAAAATTTATTTTATTGGTGAATGAATCAAAAAAACCTAGTAAGGTTTTAGTGCCACTCAGTAGGCCACCACCAACATATTCAAAAAAATTCCAAATATATAAAAGTTTATATAGATTTATAATGAATAAAATTTAAAATTTATGGTAAAAAATGTTCACAATAAAATTTTCTTATAATTAAGAACACAAATTTCTCTACTGCACAATGAAACTAGAACCATCAATACATGTTTCAACCCTTTTCGAAGTGTAAACCATATTACACTAATAATCGAAATAATTTAATTGAATCATTAATTAAACATTTATTTCACATTTTATATCATGACCACATGGAACCGCAATCCAATTCCAATGTCATGGTCCTAGAACTTCTCGTCATTCACATTATCGGTGTTTGGAGTATCATACCCTTTCCTATAACTCATGTGTATTTAGAGAATTAGTGTGTGTCACACACATCATTTATAAATAAAACAAACATATATCACATATCTAATCATAATTAGGGTTAGTCATTATTAAACATGTATTCAAACATTATCACTACGGGTTACCATGTCAATTTATCAACTAATTTAGAGTTCTTTATTTTAATCACATGTAATAGTATGAACAATTCACAAGTAAACCATTAATCCACATTTAGTCATATAAACCTTTAACCGTTAAATGTAATAAAACATCCCTTAATTCAAATTATCAAGAAATTCACAATCCCACTAATAAACTAATTTCACAATCCCACTAATCAACGAATTTTACAATCCCATTAATTGAAAATATTCATAATCTAAATAATTTATGGATTAATTTTATTTAAAAATGTGATTTTATAATGTTGTAATTTCAAATACACAAATATATATATATGAATTTATAATCAGGACAATAGGAATTGACATTTAAATAACCTACCACACATTCATTGACTAACCTTCATCAAATGAAAATCTAAAAATTGAAGCTGACTGATATATATAACAATGAGACAGATAATATAGTAAAAAATATAAGATCAAAATAAAATTGATTAGGATCCTTGAAGAACCATATCTAAACCACCCCTGATGGTGGGAACCACATACCTCTTTATCAGAAAAAAGATTTGGAAGAGAGAGATAACGAAAAGGTTAATCAATTACTTTCAAATGGTGAGATGATTTTTCATATGTTTCTTTTATTAGTAATAATGTGGTTCTATGAGACTTGTAATCATCTCGGGAATTTAAAACCTATAGGAATAGGTTTTTAGTTGACTGTGGGAGAATATAGGATTAAAATAGGTTGTTGGGAACTATTTTATAAATTTTGGATATTTTGAAACTTGTATGAATAGTTTCTTGGGATTAGTCCCACAGTTTGTCAGACGATACACCTTAACCATTTTCATATCATTAGGGGTGCACCATTTCCCTTAGATATTCACAGAATTTGAAAAACATTATGCCAACCATGAACATACACTCTGTTGATATGTGTACCGTTTCTTTGGTTGGCACACAATTTATGAAGACCATGTTCCAATGGTTCAATTGCATTATTATTTTTTCAAATATCTCTAATTTAATTCAACCCTCCTAAAATTTAAAAACCAACCATGAGATAACAATGAATTGCAATGAGTACATTTAATTAGCTTGATCCATCTCTAGAAAATGTCGGGATATCAAAATCAGTCATTGGGGTATAACTTCTAATACACCACCAACCTTACACTCTTATGTTATATCATGACACTTATCTATCTTCAATTATTATTTTTCTATAGTACAATCATATTATTAATTATTTATAGAAAATAATCAAATATTCACCATAATATTCTTTTACTAAAACAATTTGAATGAACGATTTTGTAAACCAATTTGATGATATATATTACCCTATTAATTTACATTATAATTAAACCTAAAACATATTAATTACTGGTTTATAATGTCACAAACTATAAATATATATCATTATCTAAAAATATGATAAAAACACAAAAAAAATCAGTGAATACATTTTCATTATATCGATTTTAAATTCCAAAAATATAAATACTATGTAACAGACATTTATCAGAATCAATAAACCCTTTATTAGCTCAAATCCATGTAGATGTGAAATATATGTCTTTTCCATACATCAATAATGTTATCTGAATGAGTTATCCGAGAGAATACAACCACATCATAAAATCAGTTTTGAAATTTAATGATACAATTAAATTTTTGTATTCAACCCATTAAATAAAAAACCCTAAAGTATAATTCTTCTGGTTTTCACATAATTCTCATAAATAATTGAATATAATATAATATAATAGATAAATATCACTAACAATTGTAAATAGATAATTATGTCATGAATTAATTGCTATTTTATATGAACATCAATATAAAACTCAAATTTTCCATTATATTAAGAATATAAAATGATTCTCAACCATTTAGTTTTTCTCACTTATTTAGTTGAGTAACACTGTGGTTTCTAGATTCTTACTGTTCTCATATTTATTTTTTCAGACATGTCAAAAAAATACTAAAACACAAAATGGTTATCAATTAAATTATATTAAATGATCATATGAATATGTAAAATCATTCCTAATAGAAATTATATTGTGATATAATTATTACATTTATTTTATTAGTCTATTTCATTGTACATTTTCTTTTGTTAGGTTTTCATATACTTCATAACCTACTTAAATACTGTAATTGTGAAATAAATCCTTTAAAACTGGTTGCAAAGTTAGTTTGGTTAAAACATTAAAACACTTAAGAGTGTAAAACATTTGATTAATTATTGGGACCATTAAAAATCAACATTGGTGATGATCATGTCAATTATAATGCAACCTTATTTAATGTTGTTACCACTTATTTCATATATGTGATAGCCCTATCCATATTCTATCTTGAAAAAATGATGTATTTCTCATGAATTATCCACAATCAAACTCATCAATGATTTCAAAATTAATCTTTGATACCAACTATCATGCCTTAGACCGCACACCCTAGTCTATATCTAAAATCCTACACTTTATATAGGATCATAAATAGAAAATATCAATTCAATTACACAATAATCCCAAAAATTCATGATATAAAATAAATATTTAATTATATACATTTCCATGACCATTGAGTTTGATTGATTCAAACAATTTGGGTAATAAATTAACTAAAAAACCCATATCAAATCCATAAGATTGCTAATATTCACCATATAATTAATAACATAATTTATAGTATTTCATTAATATCTCCCACTAATTATAATCATTATTTATCTGAAATGAAATTTTATGGAAGAAAGGTACTTTTTTACCTATGGATATTGATAAATCCGAAGCGGTGATAAAAACGTTTGGTAAAATAATATATAGAAAATTCAAATAATGAAATAATCATGGATAATATATTTTTTTAGGTTCTGATAAAAAGAAATACCTCCATTACAAAACAAAATTCTATGCATAATACATGTATTCATAATAGTGGAAATAAAATAATAACATATATAATAATTATTTGTACGATAGTGATAAAATTCATAATATCAGAAAATTATTTCCATATCATATTCAAATACATCATTATCATTGATATTAGTATTTTGGGCCATGGAATTTATTATTTTATTATATGAATATACCAAAAAACCCCAACATATTCATCTCATGAGACATACCATTACATTGATGGGTTATATAATGTTAGGCCCACCTCTAATTTTTTGTCCAATTTATTCATCAAATAAAATATTGAGAAAAATATACCTGGTCAATTTTTCTAATAATAATCCACACTGGAATGACATCATTCATGCTTCTAAAACTATTCCAAATTCCTAAAATGGGAATACATGAGTATATCCCATATATAGAAATTTTTTAGATAGTCAAAATATACATAGCATAGATGACAATAATCATCAGTACTGGAATAAAAGAACATAGAAAACATACACATTTTCTTAGTTAAATTAAAGTGAAAACATTATTGAAACCCATCCGAAGAAATAATTTTGATTGATAAAAAACAAATATTCAACATGCCAATAATCATCCATATTTGAATAAAAACATACAATGAATGAAATATTTTACCTTTCTTAATTAAAATGATAACATGATTATAAAACATAATGAGAAAAAAGGATGATGGTCAAACAACACACAATAAACATTCCAACAATAATCTAGGTCATATAGCCACATATAATATTATATAATGTATCCCCATGAATGTAAAATAGATTATAAGATCATAACTAATCTATAGAATTATGAGTGATGGTTTTAAATGAATATGTATATAGTTTAAAAATGTAATCCTTAAGATTGTTTTGAAAGATTAAGAACATACTTATAAATGAATACTTTGATTGATATCAAAAAATATGTTTTTGGAATAAAAAATATATACAAAGAGTTTGAAACAAAAAAATATGAATTTATATTAGATAATATGTCATGAAATGTGAAATCAATCTGTTTAAAAGAATTTGAATATGATTTGGGAAATATAATTTAAAATTGTATTATTTGAAACCATTCGTTTGTTTTTCATAAGAGACAAAGTTAGAGGACACTTTTGAATGTGATATTAAAAATTGGGAATTTAATATTTCTGAAATAATTCACATTTAAAAATTCGTGGCAATATTGGATACCGGAAAATGATAAAACTATTTCCTAAATAAATTTAGTGTGGAAGATATAAGTCATTGTTTTAAAATTGAAAACCATTTATAACATCTTAAAACAGATTCATTTTAAACCAACTCCATTAATATAGTAGTAAAAATAATGTAATTATAACAATTTTTCTCAGACATATGATTATAAAATAACATATAATTAAATATTATGGTAAAGTAATCGAGTAATGTAAGAAAAAATTCCATAGTAAAACATTATAACTAAAATAGTATGTTTTAAGTAACAATAAGTGACTATGAGAAAAATATCCCAAATGAGAGAAATATTTTTCAGTTGGATACAGTCATGTGATGTAAATCTCCCTAATAAAAAATATTATACCAAATAAAACAATAATAGGGTATACATTACCTAGTAAATTTGAAATAATTTCATGATAATGATTATAAATGAATGAATGTAAATTAATTTAACTAAAATCCTTAAACAATGGTTAAAACATTGAAAAAATCCAATTGATGAAAAGGAACTGATTTGGCTTAGTATATACATTAATAAAAAATTATTATAAGGATACATCATTGGGGAGTGAATAACACGATAAAATTAAGTCATGTTGAAAAACATAAACATGTCTCAATGAATTAAATATTGAGACAAAAACACTTATAGATTGAGTAAGGTTATTATAAAAAAACATGATATTGAGGTATTATAGTTGAATATAAAATAACATAATTAAAATCAAACTCTCTATAACATATATAGAATTTTAATCGTATTAACCACATAATTGAAATTATCTGTATAAAAAAACATTTCTCAAAGAGATGAGTTATAGATTAAAATCCTTTTCTTATTCAAGATTTGTTTTCAAAATATAATTCACTTCATAAATATTCCAATTATATTTACTCGATACCTTATTAGGTACCTTATTCTTATCTATTTAATGTTTCATCAATAAATTATTATCACTTTATATTTAATTATAATTAATTTTCCTGTTCTGTTTTCATGAATATTGAAACAATGTGATTTTATTTTGTAATCTTAACAATCAAAAATTAAATTTTAAAAAATATAAATACATAATATATCCATTATAGAGTCAGCATAAGAAATATAATTTATTATTACTATATAATAATAATATTATCTATGGCTCTATAGTCACCAATGATAGTGTTTAGTTTCTTTATTCAACTATGTGATTAAACCAACCCCAAATGTACATGCTAAATCTCGAATGATGAGAATGGATAATAAACTACACAATATAATTATTATAGAAGAATAATGATAATATTTATGTATTTATTTTTAGTTAATAGTGCTTTAATATTTTTGTCTACATACTAATAAAAAAATAATCTTTATTCATAGATGTGGTAGTCTGTTCAATACCAAATAAACATTTCTTATTTTTATAATTTGAAGGAAAGGAATAAATAAATATTTTTCAATTAATAAATAACACATAACTAAAATAATTATAATGAGTGTATCCTATTAAATTGTTATGTTTTCTTTGGAATTGAAATATTAAGAAGAAACTTTTAACGATATTGTAATACTCACAGTGATGCATTGATCGTTCTCTTGAATGCGACCGTTGATATGATGTGGAATTGTATAAGTAATTGAGACTACTGCATTATGAACATGAGAGGTCATAATATATTGAATAAATTAATTATTTTTAAGATTTAATTTAATATTATGGGTGTGTCATGAAGTGGTGGAAGTGTCCCATTTTAAAAGTGAGGAACGGGGAACTTTCATAAATACACTTAAACATTTCAATGATATCATAACAACATTTTGGGGTTAAATATATCCAATTTTATAAATAATAGATTATGTGTGAAATTTTCTCTATAATGACTCAAGTACATAATATGAACATTTTTTAAACATTTTATTAATTAATACGTTCTTTGATTTTAAACATTCACATTTTTTTTAATTTACCTCGGAATCTATTTTTTTACAATATATTTTATATTTTAATAAAAAAACATCCCATATCAAAACATTTGGCTTTTATGAACCTTAATTAAAACTCATTTTAATGTAATTCTTTTTGTAGAAAATATTAAATTCAATATTATTATCCAACATGTTTTATAGAAAAATGCTTTTTTTAATAATTATTTTTTCTTCATATTATTTATAATTTCATACCAATTAAATGTGTATTAATATAATAAAATATATTTTTACAAATAATTTTATAGTATTAACTAATAATATTTTTATTTATTTTATTATATATAATTTTCCCATTAATATAATACAATTCATTGAACAGAAAATTTTAAACATTATCTTTGTCATTAAATTTAATCATAGTATTCATAAATTTTGGATAACAATTATAATTTTTTTTGAATAATATGATGTTGTTGATATAAAATATTAAATACATTTTAATAGATATAAATTTTACATGTGATGAATTATAATTAAAATATAATAGAATTAATATAAATTAGATTAAAACATTACTTAAGTTTCAAAAATGATATGCATGGGTTTTATAAAAATATTTTCAATTTTATATAGTTATTTTTACTTTTATATTTAGACCGTTAATATAAAATGGCTTCAACAAATGTAATTAATTTGTGTATTGTGATTATTTTATAAAAAATTAGACTTTTAGAAAAAATAGTATTTGTTCACTATTCGTCCAAAAACCAATTATTTTAGGAAAATAAAAAAAATTATTATTAATATTAAATTGATTTCTAAAATAATTTGTATAATTATTTCTAATTAATATTCTAAAATCTATAAATTAAATTTTCAATAAAATTATAAAATATATTAATATTAAATTTTATTAAAAATATTCATTTTCAAAAATTACCTACTGTTAATATTATTTCATAAAATTTACCATAAAATTTTGATTTAACTGGTTATTAAAATAAAACATAATTCATAAAAATTAATAAAATTATTATTTCTTAAAAAAATCATACTTCGTAAAAAAATAAATTTATTAAAAATATTTTCCAAATATTAAATGATCTTATTTTTAAATTTTGGCAAACTAATTTATTTTAATTTAAATGTAAACATTATTTTCATTATATATGTATTTAATAAATATTTTACATCAATTAATCCATTTTAATTGAATAAAGATATTTTAATAGAGATATGTTATATTTATATTTTTATCTAAATATGTTATGATTTTTTATGTTCATTGGTGTGTGTGTAGAATAAATGCAAACACATTGTTTTATATAAAAGTAATAAAATATTAAAATCATGGGTAGATACAACCTTTACACGTTAAATAAATTTTATTTAAATTAATTTAATTATAAATTTAAAATAAAATCATGTGGGTGTATTCCAAAAAAATTCAACATTCGGGTTATGACTTATAATACCAACTCTTCCATACTATCTAATGATATATCATGTTCCATATCATTATTTAAAACCATATTCATTCATACAATTATTTACCTGAGTATGTATATACCATAATAATATGATCTTCATCTAATACCATTCCTGTAACCATTTGAATTTTAGTTTCAATAAACCACCACCAAGTTATATATTCCCCATAGAAAAAATATATCGTTAACCATGAATAGAATTAATAACAAGTTATTAATGTTATAAATATTTTATATATAACAATAATAAGTTTTTTTTATGATGAAACCCACAAATTGTGTATCTATCGTTTTGATTTAATGTGTTTTAGAGTTTCTATTCTCTACATTTAATCATAAATTTACTAGGCCAAATAGTGGGATAAAAGGAGAATGGAGGGCATGATTAGAGTCCTCTACCTATAGGTACTAGTGTAAACACATTTTGGGTACTATAGGCTAGTTTTTATAGATTTATAGATCCATGTATGGGTGTTGGTTCCACTAGATGGTTGTTGGCATCCGACGACTATCTATTGGCATTCTTATAGGACAAAAAAGTCATTGGAGAGGGACCCACATATCGTAAAATATCCTATAATATCACTATTAATACCCAAAAACATTTATAGAATTCAGATATCAATGTTAGGTTAAAAAACCAAATGCTTTCTTTTAGAGATATGGAAACCATTAATTTAAATTTTAGGCATATTTTACTTCATTTTCATCATTCTGATGAACATTCTCACAATTATATCTCTTCCATCCATCTCATCCAATTATATTCTTACTGGAGGATTTAAAGTGTTATTAAAAATGATTAAATAAATCATAAATCACATATTTTATTTTATTGGGTTCTCATTACCATTGAGTGTGAGGGTGGTCAGTTATTACTAACTATAATGCGAGGAATTGTTTAATTTGGTAGCATTGAGTGTATGGAGTTTAGGTGATAACTACCTTAAAATTTAAAGTGATTGGATTTATAGACCCAACCACTAAATTTATATTGTTCCATTTGGATTTCTCATAATCAAACACTAAAAATTACAGGTCATACATCATATAATGTGTTTCCTTTCTATGACCTATAAAAATAAAGGGTTTAGATTTCTTACAAAAATATTACAAAAACATGGTTTAAACCAAATCCTATCAAGGTTATTTTATAGAGAATACCCATTTATCCATTATGGATTATTGTTGAACATTATTATCAATTAATTTCTCTATATCATTTAGGTTTTTATATGTTAACTCATTTAACATGTTACATTCAATTATAAATGTATATCATAAACATAATTATTATTTTTCCACAATTTTTATTAAGAAATCATATTTTTTTAAAGGTTGGTGACGAAGCTTCATTTTTATTATTAAATCAAAGCAATGTCCTCTTTTTAACTGGGTAGAGGGAAACCTATTACATAGACCGAAGGGCCAGTGGGATTGTAGCCCATTACATAGCCCGTAGGCCCAAATTCTAAGGCCAATTCACATTCTGTGAATAGTAACATGCTGCTACAGTACCGCACAGTATCGCCGCCGCTACAGTACCCTGTCGCCGCTACAGTTCCTTGCCTCCGCTACAGTACCCGCTGGTGAACAATGCTGCTGCTGCTACAGTACCGCTACAGTACTGCTACAGCAACCTGCGCCCCATGGGTTTTGAACCCCCATTATCCATGTAGTATTACGGGGTGCTTACCACTAAGCCAAACCCCAACTACAAACGTGTTGAATGGGTAACGAAGTATAGGGCTGGCCTGCCCACCTGCGCGCCGCACGCCCCCAGCTAGCCCCAACATTATAGAAAAAAATCTCAGATAATGAATGAAAATGTAGGGGATTAGATTAGGAAATTTGAAAATAATGAAAATTTGGAGGTATTCTAGTTCACATGTGGGTTTTAATTCACTTTGAGAAAAGGTCAATGCTACCAGAGTGGAAACATAGAGGATGTGGTTGATGACATAGGATTATGTCATGGATTATTCTAAGACTGGAACCCATTTAATTCATATGGATGGTTGATGGAATAATATATCATATATTCAATGAGGATTATAGAGTCAAGTATTATGTTAAATGTTAAGTTTTTAGGAAATTTCATAACCATGGACACCATATCATATAGTGGGATTCATGCCTCAGGAGATTTTACAGTTCTCACACCATATCATAAAGGTAGATTCTATAGTCTCCATTGAAAGGAATTTTTCTACACCACATCTAGTGATTTTAAAGTAGAGTATCATAAATTAGAAAATGTAATACATTGAAAATCACCAAGATTTTAACTTTCCATCCCATATTATGAAATTCTACAGCACATACCCATTGGGAGTGCACTCTGCATACATGAATTATAACATGTAGTTTCTTATTTTGTATGAAGAAAATATTTTGGAATATAAATTCTTATAGTGGTATGACATAGTAGTTTTTTCAACAATGTATCTATTTATATGTGTGATATGGTTCATGAGGACATAGTGTTTCAATTAGTGTGGGGGTGTTAAAGGAGTTTTGTGGATGAATATAGATCTTCTCAAATGGAAATCACCACAACAATGGTCTATTTTACATACCACGAGATGAATGGATGTGATGTAATGGGAAAGTAATGAACCAACCCAAGTATCCCTCAAACCTAACATGCGACCCGATCTGCCACATTCCCAAAGGTTCTTTACATTCGTTGTTGTATGGAAACAAGAATTCAGGCAGGCAAAAAAAATGTGGAAGGAACGATTTATCCCAAACAGTACAAACACAAGACATATGCATACATATAATTAATAATAAATGCCATATGTTTAATATATATGAAATATCTGTAAGAACAAAGTGGTAACAAGAACTGAAAAATTAGTTATCATGAAAAAATATGAGTCCAATTGCAAATGACTAGAAGCATAAAAAACTACTCCTAGTGATGGCATGGAATAAATCCCTCCCTCTCACCACCAACTACATACATCACCTTACATGAAACCTCACTACCTCACTATGGAGATTTTCCTTTCTTTGAATTGGATGTCATCCAAATGTGTATGCAACACCGAATAGGTACAGTGATTGTGAGTTAACAAGCTCAATGGGATCCCACCTAGGTGTTTTATAACTTGTCTCTCTAAAATAATTCATTTTTGACAATTTTAAATAAAACACAACATGATATGTAGTGAAGATGTTTTATAGAAAATATGTTAAAAATGTCCGTTTATCATGGTTATAAAAAAATGTAGTTATAAAAATTTCAATGAACATTTTTCCATAACGTCATACATAAGAATCCAAAAATATATCAAGCCTATAAAATTACAAATCTGTGAAAAAAATATAATTATTAACTCGGTAAGCACAATAGAAAAGAAAACAAAAGGTTAGGAAGAAGACTACTCATACCTATTAATCATTGAATAGTGAACTGATGTACCTAATGTAATTGATCAGGACTATAGATGTAGGGTGACACCGTATTATTTGAAACCCATTCATCATATATATTCTTATAGATAGTAATATACACTCTATGACATGAGGAACACCATAGAAAGTGAACCCCAAAAATAGATGATATCCTCACGCTATACATTCCATCTATTACCCATGTTGTCCCATGTTATCATTTTCACAATTATAATAATGTTTCAAAAATCATTCCAATTCCATTTAAAAGTTACATTCATATTCATTGAAAATACCCATTTTTTCCATTTTTCAATTATTATGGAAAAACCATTTTCCGTAAAAAAATGTTTTAATCCCCAACAAATAAATCATGGAAATTCCATGTATAAATCATTTTATAATGAAATAACAATAAGGTTGATCAACATAGTATATAGATCAAACCATCTACCTCGAATCTAATGTCTCCATTCCCATCACAGCATTCACCAACAATGAAAATCCAAAAAAATTGTATGAAGTCCCTAGGATAAAATACACTTCACAAGATTGATCCAATTCATAAATTTAGAAGTATGTGGAACGAAGGAAACCCACAATCCTCAGTAATTAATTCCCAACACACCATGACCAATAAAAGAATGGCCTCTACAAAGAGATTAAAAAATAGATTTAGAAAATGACATGATGAATCACAAACTTAGTCCAATGGAACTGATAATTCAACACAATGTCTCTACCATGATCAAAGATAATGAATAATTGAAAGGATCCTTTACATGGAGAGACCCACCACAATTGCAACAAAGATCGAAGACCAATCATATCATTATAGAATGGGTGAAGTCTCCCAAAATTTGCTCGGAATTTCCATGGGTTGAGAGCAAGAGAGATTAGAGAAGGAATCGAACAAAACTAAATTCCTTTTTTAAAAACTATACACTGGCCATTACATGATGTGTAACTATGTCACATGACATGTTTTTTTGTTACATTATGTATAACCTAGTTTCTTGATGTGTAAACATCAATTCCCCCATATACATCATAAAATATGTCAATGTAGATTAAAATATATTATCTAAAATATTTATGATATTAATAATCTCTTCACAACATGTAACCATTCACAATGATAATCCTATAATGACTTTAATCCATAAAATAATACATGATGTGTAACATAGTTACATGCTATGAAATCCTCTAGTAGTTTGCAGAAAAAACAACTTCAAAATACAAGTCCAAAAAATATTAGACATCTCTCTTTTATGTATCAACCTGATTCCATCTCATCCCTATAAAGTAAATGTTAAAAGGAAACCCATTTTGAGGTTAAATATTTACCTAATAGATTATTAATATGATGTTACAAACTCCCCACCATAAATACTTCCCATCCCTGTGAAGTCATGTGGAAGATATAACCCCTGGAAAATGTTGAGTCACGTAATCCATCATCATCAACTCGTATTCCGTTGTATCTTGAGACTCTGATCCATGTTTCCATAGTACCATGAAAAATGGGGTTATCTTCCCTGACAAGACATTGACTCAAGAGTACACGATCTCAAATGGATCCTTGGAAACAAAAACATATGGATCTAACTCAATATCCTCTTAACTGAGAATGTGAGAAGGATCGGGATGGATGTTCTAGAGCTTAGATATGTGCAAAAAATAATTAATACCTATCGAATGAACTATAAATGAAAATATATAAGAAAATTTTTAGAGCTAAAAATTGACCTATAATGGTCCAACAAATGGAAAATCTAGCTTTCCTTGTTTTCTGTCTCAATGTTGGCCCAACCAAGGATAAAAATATAAAGAAAACACAATTACTAATCGAAAACATTAGAGGAAGATTACACTGATCCACATATGATTTCTTTCAACTCATGTATATAACTAGACTTTTATATGCCACATGAATCTTTACTAACACCTCCTAGACCAAACATGGTCCAATTGAAGCTACTTTACCATCCTCCGCCAAACAAAGAGGTGATATACACAGGGGTCCATATAAATCCTTCAAGGGAGATAATATTACTTAATAGTGATAACTATTGTTGTAAACCAACAACTCCTATCCTATATTGCTATGACAATATCAACTATAATAGAATAAATAGGAATGAAGAAAATCCTCCCCGATC
Organism: Viscum album; assembly: GCA_963277665.1. Classification (NCBI taxonomy): domain Eukaryota; kingdom Viridiplantae; phylum Streptophyta; class Magnoliopsida; order Santalales; family Viscaceae; genus Viscum; species Viscum album. The sequence continues at coordinate 704,794,892 of OY728157.1, read as the reverse complement.
TGAATAACAAGGTCTATCTGACCATCTGTTTGTGAATGGTTAGTTATGCTCAACCTGAACTGATTTCCCATTTCTTCTTAGACAGTCATCCAGAACCTTGAAATAAACAAAGGATACCAATCCAAAATAATGAAATAATGTATATCTTTTAACATCAAAATATCCTTCACATACAAGTTTCCCATATCTTCAACCATAGTTGTGTCCTTTATCGGAATGAAATAATATGATTTTTCAATAGACAGAAAACCACTTTGATAGAATAACTCCATTGGGAGACCATGGGAATCCATCCCAAAAAATCCATGGACACGTCCTCCCATTTATATACTAACATCATAATTGTATAATGCAAAATAGAGGGATTCTTGTGATATTACCTCATTTATTGGAAGGTTTAACATTCGGAAACATATGTAGAAATGTAATGATCCATAACAAGCCACAATAATTTTCTACAAATATCATAATGAATCTACTTAATGCTAGGATGGGTGACACATACTGTTTTTTGAAAATTAGAAAAATACTAAACTCCTCAAATATATAGGGACAACAACCAACAGTCCAATGCAGAGTATACCATCTGAAGAGAGAGACCAACCCGAAACTGGATCCCCAACATAAGTGATATCTCTAACATTACTACGAACATCATCATATTGATGATTCTGTAAGATTGACGCCATGAGAGATGATTATAAAAAAAACTCGTTAGAATCATACCTAATACATCCTCTTCAGCATCTAGATATAACTGAGCGTTATGTCCCATAAGATTATACTTTTCAAAGTCTAGAATAGAATGTAATGTTATTTTCCCTCTAAGAGAATTTACAATAAAATTCCCCTTAACCATGGTGAAAGATATATTGATGTCATACATCTAAAGGTATTGTACCCATTTTCTCTACCTGAGCATTATCTCATTCTGATAAATGATATAACTCAATATCTTATTATCAGTGAATACTATTAACACCTACCTAAAAGGACATTTTCTCTAAAATTTAGGCACATTCATAACATTAGTAAGATCAAAATCATGAGAGGGTAAATCATCTCAAGTGGTTGGTGCTAAAATGAGTCATAAGATACTACCTGGTCATCCTGTATAACCATTCATCCCAAACCATCATTATAAGTATAAAAAAAATTACATGTATCCCTTATCGAGTTTAGGAAATATCATAATAGGATCCATTGTTAGATGTTGTTTTTATCAAATGAAGGATGAAACTTCACATCCCATGTGAATATTACATAATTTTTTATAATAGAATTAAAAGGTAATTCTATGTTAGATAAATCCTTAACAAACCATCAGTACTATGCAAAAGGAATAGTGAAGATCCAAATTTCAAAGTCATTCGGTGGTTCTTTACATAATAAATTATCATTATACTTCCATAGAACAACAGATAATCCATTTTTAGAAAAAAATTTCCCTTCGATCTTCAGATCTTGAATATAGACACTACATTTCTAAAATTTTCTGTAGAAATTTTGGGTTCTCCAAATTTACTAAATAAAAATTAAATGGTGATCCTGCTCACGCTCAGATTTCCGATAAACATGAATATCATCCATGAATACGACCAAAAAAGTTTCATGAAAATGATGGAATAACTGATTCATTTAATCCATAAAAAATATAGGATCATCATTCAAATAAAAAGGAATCAGAATAAATTTATAATGGCTATCCCTACACCACAATGTCGTCTTCTCTACATGAGACTCAATAACACTAAGCCCATAATAAGCCAACCAAATATAAATCTTTTAGAACCACTTCTCCCCTTTTTACGGATAATAAAATCATCCAAATGAGGAAAAGGATATGTTATTTTACCTATTATATGATTCGACTTATGATAGTTCAAATACAATCGTAACGATCCATCTACTTTCTTTAAAAGAGCATAGGGGATGCCCAATGAGAAACACTAAGGAATAGAATGCCTTTTTTCTATCATACTGTGCATCTGAATTCTGACATCATTCATTTATACGAGCGCCATATGTTAATAAGGTATCAACATTGGCTATATACATACCATCAAGGATAATGTAATATATACCTCTCTATATGGAGGAAGATGGGAGAAGTCTTCTGATAAAATATCAAGAATTTTTCAATGAAAAACTAGAAAGTCAAAAATTGGAGAAATTTCATTAGGATCAAATGAAAAAGAAAGGAACAAACTCCAGGGATCTTTGTAGAATCATCCTACATGATTAGACCTTAGGTCTCACTACCCCTAAAACAAATAAAATATCCCATCATCATAATAAAATTAAACACGCCAGTGATAATAATCAACATAAGATTGATGGGTACTAATCCAATTCATAATGATGATGATGTTAAATATATCCATATAAATAATGATAAAATCAAAGAACAACTCCATATCAACAACAATTAATGAACAAGGACATTAAAACCGTTGCTCTCCCCTCTTTCCAAGAGGTGTCTCTAACTCCATTATAAAAAAAATATGTTCAATTGTATGATTAATCATGTCAAAAAAACATGGATATATAAATGAATTGGAGGAACCGATATAAAATAAATAAAAATCTACTAAATATGAAATAAGGATAGTACCTATCACTATTTGGAGACCTGTATTAACTTATATTAGACATTAATCTAGAGCATCAATGTGCTCTACTCTTCAGAAATGTGCATCGATACCTATAATAATTGAGGATTTTGACTATACTACGGCAACCTTTGTTGTCGAAAATACCTTCCCATAAAGATGCATATTCATAGCATGATAGAAGCATTGTATATGACCAACACAACTAAATCTTTTTAAAATATTGAAAGGAATTATAATAAAATTCTCATGTATCTGACCCTGCTAAAAAAATAGCATCTTAGAGGCACACCTCAAGATTTAGTAGATAGTATGAAGGATGCTCTTTGCTAACATACACCACCCCCACTACTGCGATTATCAAGCAACCTCCTCTTCTTCCCATGAACACTATAGATGATTCCACTAGATGTTAGAGAACACTTATGAAAACAAACAATTCCTACAATATCCCTCCCTTCCACCATAGCTCTGTCTACCATCTCAGAATATTTATAAAGTTTACACAAAAATTTGTATTATTTTATATCCAGTTACAAACCCTATAGGTACATCTGAGCCTTTAGTTGGACAATATTCACAACGACTAGAATAAAATGGAGAAGCTCAGAAAAGTAGTTGGTGTATGACCAAACAAAATGGTCTCCCTACTTAAAAGACATGATCACTATATATTTTCAAATGTCAGCAACATTGGAAATACATCTAGAAGATTCTGTTTATGAAACCCTACAAATATGTGTTTACATGTCTATCTACCAGGACCATATAAACCCACCATCACTTTACAGAACTCTCAATCTGGATCATTGCACACTATACCTTGATATTCTCAGTTATTACTAGGAAATTGATGATTGGGTCGATCATATACATCAATTATTACACCTCTTGTGGTTCAATCATTCCTTTAAATAATTTTGGATTCATAGAAAATAATTATCGCCATCAATCTATATCTCCTATAGCTCATGGATGTTCCTAAACAAATATATTCTCCACATACATAACATCTTGATCAACTATACGAAATACCCATATAATAGTATTGACGAGATTATTATTTAATGGTGTATTTACATATGGATAATCAGTTAATACTTCATGAGGAAATAATGCTAGGATTCTTAGAGGAATAATCTTACACCCTATAATAGAAGGAATGATCAGACAATATAGTAAAAATAGATTAAACCATAAAACACAGAATAATAAACTGAGATTTAAAAAGAAAATGAACAAAAGAGACACATATCCTAACTTCCCATGTGAACTTAACTCTCATTATGACAAGACATATCCATGCACATATCGCAACATACTTCTCATATCCAAGAAATCATATATCCAGCCCATCATATGTCCAGAGATAAGGACTCTTGAGTAATGTCCTCCATTTGATAACAAATTGAAACAAACCTACCTAGGTTTCCATCAAACATAGAACCTGACCTAATCCTCTAAATGACAGAAAGGAATTCATGTTCCTTATGGGCTGGTGACATGTACCCAGGAATCAAACAATAAATATGAGGGAATTATATTTCGAAAATAGTAAAAACAAATGGACTAAATATACCAAAAATAAAAATTATAATAGATGTTTAATAAATATATTCCATTACGTTTATAACAAAAATTGGGAAAAAATATAAATTTAACTTAATCTCCATAAGACATGTCCATCAGTAAATGACTAGAACTAAACATCTAATCTAAGTTATGAGGATGATGAACTACTACCTTCTGACCACCACCTACCCAACTCAACTGACGTGAAACCTCAATACTTCTCTATGGAGGAATTTTATTCCCTAAATTGGAAGACATAAAATGGTCTACACACTCCTAAAAGTTTCATGTGGTGTGATCCAATAGTATCAATAGGATCTTACGTAGGAAATTTAGTGAATGTATATGAATAAAAAATAATGTATCCCTTCTTTAAATAAAACATGTCATGATAAGATGTAAATAAGTTTTAATTAAAACATGTTAAAATTTTAAGAACCAATATACTTGTCAAAGCTAAAACAGTAAAAATCCCTAAAATGCAGAATAAGTGTAGCAAGACTCGAATTATAATACAGTGGAATACATCAGGCTAGGTAGTAGAATATCCATACCCATTAATATATGAACAGTGCACTATAGTACCAGAATCTAGTGATCTAAACACTATGACCTACTAGAAACCCTATAATGTGAAACCCTAACATCATATATGTTCATAGAGCCTATAATATACACTCCAGGGCATGAGGAACACCATAGAATGTTAACACCCATATAATATAATGGACTTGAGATAAACCTTCTACTTAGTTTCCACGGTTACCCATGTGTTGATTTTCATAATTATCTAGATGTTTTGAATATCATTTTAAAACAATTTCACATGTCCAATCGAGTTCTTTCATAATACCCTTCAACATTCCATTTATAATAAATCATGGAAAACAAAATTTTTCCAAAAAAAATAATTTCAGCACCCACAAGTCAATCATGTCAATTCCATGTATATATGAATTTATAAAACAATAAAAATAATTTTCAACAATATAGGCTATATATGGAACCATGTACCTCAAAACTCAGGTTTCACATGCTCATAAAAGGACCCACCAACAATGTAACCCCAAAAACATATATGGAGGCCCTATAATGAAATACGAATCCCAAAATTGAATAATTTCCAAAAACATGGGGTCAGAGGAAAAAGAAAAACAAAAAACCTAAAGAATTAACAACCGACACACTAGAAAAAATAATGTAATGGACTCCAGAATGAGATCACACAACAGATCTAGAAGAAGAAATGTTGAACCACCAATATAGAACAATGTATATAATAATGTCACCAAAGGGAACTACAATGATCAATGACCATGATGAAGTGGATGTATTACATTCTAGGATTGATGAACCATAACTATAATGAATATCATTCAATGATTGAATCATTCTAGAATGACCAGAGTATCTCAAAATATATTTGGAATTGTGCTTTGTTGAAAGAAAGATAATTTATGGAATGAATATAAAAAATATAGCCACATTTCAATTTTAGACTCATCATGGGCGTCATTACATAACATGTAACCTATTACATGATATGTAGCATTTAGAGTCCCACATGTGCTGAAAATCACACCACCTCAGATTAAATTGTTTTATTTAAAACATTTTCAATGTGAAAATATATTCCCATAATGTAACCTTCCATTTCATGAATACTACCATGACATGCACCAAGTAACTCTTATTTGTGGTGTAACTTGGTTACATGGTGTGAAATAACACTATAACAGAGAAACAAAGATGTTGAAAGCTAAAATTACAACAAATCTAGGACCTCACCACTGTAGGAATCCTCTAAATTCATTATCGGACCTATACATACAATGATAAATGAAAAAACATGATGAGTATAAAGATATACCTAATAGATCATTAATGGTATGTTATAGAGAAGGTCCACAATTTACTATATATGAATTGATTTATTTTGATCCATTTATGTCATAGAAAATATATATATCTAAAACACTTTTTTCATCTAACTGCATTATGTCAAGAAGAGTTATGAGTTAAAACCTCCAATGGTTAATTCATATTTTTGGTTCACCATTAAGAAAATAATTACAGGACACACATGGAATTATCCTTGATATATAAAATTCGATCTAAACCCAAGGATTGACATAAAAACCAAATGAAAATTCATTATTCAGTAAGAGATATTATAATATAATAAATTATTCTAGGGTTGGAATATTTTTTTGAAATTCATTTTTATTTGTAATTTTCTATAACTCATATGGAATTTTGATGGTCATAAATTGATTAATTCCTTGAGTATTGTACTTATTGGAAATATAAATTCATGTGATGAAAATAAATAAAAATGAATGCGTATATTCATATCAACTTTACATAAATATGGATTACCAAATATATAATAAATTTACTTCCTCATTGATTTATGTCAATGAGTTATTGAACTATATTGGTAGTGCACCAGGAGTGTCAGTGAAAATACTACAAAATTATAACCTTAAATCAGTGAATGTTTAGTGAATTTAGTGCACATGTTAATTTTGATGCATGATCCTTGGATAAAATATATTCTAATGGAACCATGTAAAATTGTTTAATTTTTTATTACTAATTTAATCATTTACTAACGAGAATAGTTGTAGGATATTAATGTGTTCTTCAAGGTGGTATAAAAAGAAGCCCATCAATGAAATAATTAATATACATTTATTCATCCTCCCACCCTCTCGTCATTTTATCATCTATAGTTTTTTAACAATATTTATCAATGAGTAATTTATCATTCTCTTATTCTAGATGTAAGGGATAAGTTTTGAATGATAACATTGTTCCAATATTTGATGAGGGTAACTTATAATTATTGAATATTTGGATTTAAAATTAAATCAAATCCTTGGGAAATATTATTTTCACAACAATAAACTTTGAAATCACTACCAAAATTGAACTTATAACCTTAATGGAAAAAGATAATCATGAAAGATATATGGATGGAAAATAACTTAATTATTAGTGAAGTGCTATAAAAATCACATTTTTAAAATGGTAATGCCCTAAAAAATCTATTTTTATGTAATAAATGATTTTAATTAAATTCGAAGGGGGTATCAAAGATTGGTGTCTTAGATAAGGGTCTAATAGAACAAGTATAATTTTTTTATAATGAATTTATATTGTATAATTTAGGAGTTTTAAATAATTTAAATTTAATAATTGATGATACAGTAGTTCTAATTGAGGATCTAAAATATAAAATGACTGTGAAGAGAATAATGAGAATTCAAACAGCTCATTTCAATGAAAATGTGTTGGTTCTATAAAATAGTGATCCAAAATAGTTCTCTATCAATTACATTCATAACACATGTTGGTCTAATGAAAAGGCAAAAAATCATAATGTGTAATGAATTAAAGAAATATCACATGATGGGATTTTTTACTCAATGAAAAATCTATCAATCCTTGAATATCCAAAATTTGATGAATTCGATTTGGTTGGGTCAATATTGTATAGTAATCCTAAAATAGGAAAATGGATTCCTACCCATGTTATTCCCATTTATTTATTCAACATTGAATAGTGTAAAATATTGTATATGAGTTTTCATAAAACTATCATGAAGATGAAGTTAAATACAAATATCTCATAAAATGAAAAAAATAATCAAATAATTTTAAATTAAGGTTCCTCAAAAGATTAAATCTAAATTAAATTGAAGAATGTGGATATGGAGAATGTGTGTTAGAAGAAGTTAAAAATTATAAAGGAAACACTTTCTTGATGGTTACTACAAACAAACCATGATATGATGGTAGTTATGATGAAAATGATGTAGTTGTTGGAATTGTTGATTTTTTGGAAGAATATGATTAATCCCTTAAAGAGAGAGATGTATGAATAAAATAGATCCAATTTTTTAGTGAAAAATTTTATGATCTATGTTATATATTTAGATATAATAAAATTAAAGACAAATTTTAAAATTTTAAAATGTAGATCATGAATAATGAAACATTCTTTAGAAATTAGATAAATACAATCAAAAACTAATTTTTAAACTTAAAAATTGATGATTTTGATAAAATATCAACTATAGAGTGAAAAATTTTTGGTAGAAGTAATAAGAAACTATGAATTTGAATCAATATTATAAAGACCATGAATTAACAATGATTTTTTTAATAATGAAATGAAATAAAACGACATAATAATCAAGTAAATCCAATTGAATTTAGACGTATTAACATATTATGATTTCTCAAATTTTTTCATCAAATATAGATATAAAATTATGTTTATTTCCAAACCACATTCATGTTATCCTTATATATTTTTTTATCATTAGAACAGAATAAAAGAAAAAAACCATGTGACCCAAACTAAAACAAATGTTTCTAGGGATTAATGTTTTCTATAGATGGTTTGGATATAAATACTATAAGTGTTATATTTCTAGGGGGATCATCATAGAGAAAGATGATACTAAATATTAAATAATAATTTTTATCATTATTTTAATTTTAATGGTAATTAATTTTTAATTATTGTGTGGTAAAGAAGTTAATTTCTCCTTAAGAATGAAAAAATACATAATTACGCATATTGGAAGTAGGCAAATATTATAACATTAACCCAATAATATTGATATATAGAAAATTTATTTACTTTTAAATACTATGAAGATCATATAGATCGATCTTTTATAAAGGTGTACTAATCTCAGAGATTGGTGATAAAGGGGATCTCAGATAAGGAAATTTTTTCTTATATTTTCTTAATATAAATGGACTAGTCAAGATTGTGTATAATGGATAATACATTTACATGAAATATTAATGGAAACAAAGAAATATATTTTAATTTTAAGAACAAATATTAATTAATCTTTTATTTCATGATTTATGAAAGCCTCAATATTTTTGGTTATGGAAAAGAAAACATATAAGTAATGGAGTCCATGTGAATGTATCTTCTATTGGATGATTTATGGTATCAATATATTCATCATTTCATCTAGTAGTTTATAAAATAGAATCTGGTGGGGTTCTATGAGCAATATTATACCATCAAATCTTATAATGGTTTAATTATTCTCTATCAAAAATATACTAAGGGAAATTCATTCCTTCTTTTTTTGAATTTTTTTTCTATTTTATCCAATGAAGTGGTAATGAAATTATGGAATTGATGAATTATATATTTGATCAAAACATCATTAGAGAGGATAATAAAGATCAACTAATTTTTTCACTTTCCCAATCTAACATATCATTACACTAACAAATGTGATTTAATTCAAAAAGGGGATGATATCTAGATATACAATAATCCAAAGAAGATTAAGGCATCGAGGGTTGATTATATTATTCACATTAATTCTTGTGGGAAAAGTCCACATAATAAAATAGATGGAAGCATTTGTTATATATCATTTACAGATTGATAGAGAAAAACTGAATGTATTGTGTGTATTAAACTCAAAGACATGGTATACATATGTATATTTTTATAATGGTAGAGGGATGAAAATATAAATGGTGGGAAGGACTAGATATTAAGAATTCAAAATTTTCCAAAACTGATAAATTATAAAATTAAGCGAAATTATTAAATTCATGGAATTAAAAATCCTTTAATTGATTATAAAACACTCCAATATATTGGTATAATGGAAATAAAAAATCTTATAATATGTAAAATTGGGAAGAAAAAATAAATTAAAAAGTCCCTTTAAGAAAAAAAATGCATTGAAACTGATCCTGAAATGGATTACATCTCTAATATATTAGTTTTATGTGAAGATGAATAGTTATCTCCCTATAAAATACATTATGGAATGATTCGAACAATTTTATAATTTTGAGTGTTTGTTGGGAAATATTTATTTCATAAAAATTAGAAGAGAATAAAATATGTCTAATAAGGTTATATAGGACTATTTCTTTAATACAAAAACATGTGTAAATATTTCAGGTGTTACAAAATAAGTCTTAAGAAGATTAAATATAGCGATTAAGGTGTGGATGTTTTGAAATGAGAAAAAGATAGTAGTACAAGAGTAAATTTTTCAGGATCCTCTAAATTTTTTAATCTATGATTGGTTATGAAGAACATGTTTTATGGCGTAGTTAAATTCATATATGATTAATGGGATGAGTATGATGTATGTGAAGAAAGATAAAAATTTATATATGTTTCACAAAAAATGATATAAAACCACTGAATTAAATATTGGTGGAGACAAAATTTGATTCCTAAAAATAAAATAATGAAGTCACTATAATAGTAACCTTCATTTTCATTTTATAAATAAAATATTTAATCATTGATGGAAATTATGTGAATGTGATCAATGATATAAAATATGAGCTCAGATATGTAAAAAATAATAATATATGGGAATTTAATTCACGGAATAGTGACAAGAATATTATTGGAACTAAGTGGTTGTTCATAAAAAACAAAATGAATATAGAATGGTGTTTTAGCAAAAAGAAAAAAATGTGTGAAAATGATATTCCCTAATTAAAATAATTGATATTGATAATATTTATTATCACAATAAACTATATAAAACTATATAATCATTTTAAACAACAAAATTTCTTTCAAGATATTACAAATTTATCAAATGGATGTTCGATCATCTTATATGAATGTTATCCGTAAATAAGAAGAATATATTGGCCAACTCTATTGGTTTCTCATTGATGAAGATAGGGCAATAGTGGGTTATTTAGAGATGGAAATATATTGCCGCAATTAAGAAAAAAGGGGATTATATTCAAGAATATACCAATGTGTTAATAATAATAGTTTTTATACTGGAAAAATTAATCAGAATAACTATAATGTTATGGGGAATGAATAATAGTTAATTGTGCTCATTTACGTTTATTACATGATTTTTTGAGGATCAGATGATAGCTAATGGAAAAATCTTAATGAATTTATTTAATTTGAATTCATGATGTCTCTTATTAGTGAAATTTTATTTCTCCTTGTCTTATTGATAGTTCAAATAATGAATTTTATATTTATCTCACAAAATAAATAAACAATGGTTGTTGTAAGAGAATTTATAATGTTGTAATCCCGGCCCTTGAAAAATCTGGTGGATAGAATATTGAAATTATCAAAATATGAGAAGGAATAGATTGTTCATATGAGCATGTATATAATTTATTTATTATTTTAGTATGTTTTATGGAAACTCAACCAGATTTATTATTTTCTCTTAAAAATATCTCTACTTTTTATTTTGAACCCATGGAGATCTATACAAATACTCTGAATAAATTTCAATATACTCATCATAAAATAGAATATGTGTTGTTCTATTATAAATATGAAAATATTATTTGGTAAGATTCACTAATTTATATTGGGATGGGATAGAAAAATGACAGAGAATAATTGTATGGTATTTCATTTTTCTTGAAATTTAATGTATATAATAGAAGATAATGAATAAATATTACATTTTTGAGAACATTGTTGGAGAATAACATTCCTACCAAATAAGAAAGTAAAAAAATCACATTAGTTGTAACAAAAAAATTATGATGTGGGTGTTAAATTATGTTTTTCCATTATAATTATCTATGAGAACCCATGTTTGATAAATCAAAGAAAAAATAGTATCCAACAGCCATAGACACATCACATGGTGATCAAGATGATTTTTCTAAATTAAAAATTTGAGTAAGGAGAGGTGGTTTTTGAGTATGTTTCAATAAAATATCAATTTTAAAATATTTTGATAATGTAACTACAATAAAAAATTATTGAGAAGAATTAGTTCATGGTGTCTAATTGTCAAATTCGTGTTAGTTTACTCTATTATGAAAATCCACTCCCCATAGTCTCATTATATAGTATTTTAATATTTATATCAACAATATGTTGAATTTATAATCCAATTTTCATTACATTTCATAAAAGTTATCTCTTGTTGTCAATTACTGATGAGGTGAAAATAATCAAAGTATGTTTAATAGTGGAGAAAATGGTGAATAGTTAAGAGTGTGTTTATTATAGTTAATTTAAGGGTAGTATTTATGTGATTATGTAAAATATTTAATTAAATTATTTTTTCTCACACAGGGCTTTTCTGGGAAGTTATTCGAATTGATGCCTAGAAGACCTTTCATAATTATTTATAGTTTATTTTGTTATAGTGTTTTAAAAATTTTAAAAAATTCCAATTGTTGTTATTGATGGTGAAACAAATATTATAGGTTTTCATAAATTTTGTTTATTGACAATGTAGAGATGAAATAATTGATTAATAAATATTGACAAAGGCAACTCCATAATGGCATGACAATATCACAACTATGTTGGTTTCACCAATAAAAAATCTAATCTAGATAGGAATCTAATCCACATTAACCAAAATATGTATGAGAAAGGTCAAACAGATATATAAATCTCCTAGTTCATCTAGAAATTATTGGGCCAGAGATGTAGGAAATAATCCACAGAGGTTGGCATGTTCATGGTGTAGTGGTCAATAATTCATGGGAGAAATTATAGAGGATGGTTTATAGAATTGGGAAACAACATTAAGTTTGTTGGGATCATAAAATATAATTCAAATCATTTTTTATTATGTAATGAGATATATTATTTTCGTTGACATTTTAATGTTCATTTCATATGTGGGAACATGGTTTTCGGCCAACAACATTTATAAGGTTACAAATTCTTAGAGTGAGTTTCCTTACTCTTAGGATTCTATGAAACAAAGAATTTATTATGATGTTCTACACTAAAACAACCTTTGAAATTATTTTCATCTCCTCATCTCAGAATAAATACATGGAAATACATTAATTAATAGAATCAAGAAATTCAGACTCCCCGTGTATACAACTATACACCCCACAGATGTATGGCTTGTATTTGTGCCCATTTGGGAATCCAATCAATAAAAAAACTTGTATAGTGGAGAAAGATATTTTATAAAAAAGAAATTGATTTTTTATCTCTATTCCTATTAGAGGCTACACTATATCTCATTCCATGCCTCAAATAGTTTAGTTTGATATTTGGATCATGGAGATCATGCTTAAAATTATACAAAAGAATTATTAAAAAATTCAGCATAATAAAGGAGTATCATGTCAATACAAAGCCTTAATAACATAGTTATATTATCCATAAAACAATAAGTAAGATTTTTTTATTTTGATAAGGTTCAGGCTACACTATACATGAAATGTGTTACACATTACTGTGTAATATATGACTATTTCGCTGCAAAATAGTTTCAAACATCAAAATACTTTACAGAAAGGAGGGTTTTGAGATGAAAACAGTAATGGAAAATTAATATTTTATAGTTCAGGGAGATATATGTAAATATAAGGGAAATTTTGAAAAATAAAAAGTAATATTGAATCAATCCTAAATGATTTATTTATTTAAAATTCGGGATAATTTTTTTTCATGAAGAGATATATTTTTTGTGATAAATATTGTATCATTTATAGTGTTTTTCACAAACACATTTCTAGAGATATTATTCTAGATCTCATATAGATGTTTTATGGTAATATAATGTGTTATTCAAGGGAGATCATCCTCTCTAGATATAAAAATTTAGTTCATAAGATAAACCCCAATTATGGCGTGTATTTATATCGCACTTAAGTGAAAAACTTGGGTTCAATAGATGGGGAAGTGAGTTACTCATTGAAGGATAGAAATGAGTTATATTGTTTTTCATGTTATAATACTAATAGTATTAATGAGACCACTAAAAAAATTTAACTATTAATAAGTGATATTCTTGTTAATATGGTGCATAGTTTCAAATATTTTCATGCTCCATGTAAAAATCCCTATAAGGGTGAAACAACTATAATAATTTATGTTTTATAAAATTATTAAATCTTATATAGGTGAATGGTAGATATAAATGGATGTTTTCCACAAGGTGAAAAAAACTATACCCCTGTTAAATAATTAATTATCACACCCTATATCACCCCCATTAGGTTGTTATCGTCTACATGTTTCTAACAAGATATAAACTTTTTAAAATAAAATTTATTGAAAACTAATCCCTCTATATCATTATGTAGGAAAATAATTGATATCAGTTCCAATGATGATTTAAAAAACCAGATCTACATTCAATGATCAAGAATCATTGGGTGGCCTATACCTAGAATGTCATTCGTTATCAAGAAAGGAACCCAATAAGAATATATAATTATTTTAATGTAAGAGATTATGGTTATTAATAAATAATAATGTAATCTTATCATATAATCATAGGATATATTGTTTGGAGAATTATAGTGCATGGTGATAACCCCAGACATGGAAAATAAGAATATTGGACCTATGAGGATATAAATACTTTTGATATTAAAGGAGAATACTTGAATACTCTATATTATTATTATGATAATATTTAATTTATTAGGGTATCCTTTTTTAAAACCACTCATTAGATTTGAAAATTATTATACTTTTCCCATGATGGTACCAATATTGTGAATAATACTATGATTGATAACTACAATTGTGATTTTTAATTATTTACTATGGTTTCCAATCAACCAATAACAAATATTTTAATCATTTCACTCGTATTACTAATGGATAGAAGTATTTAGGTGATAACTATTTAATAGTTATTCTTATGATGAAGAACGATTTGGTATTTCCAAGCTCTTGTGAATCCTAATTTATGTTGATTAAAGATTTAATGGATATCAAGAATGATACATTTAATTATATAATGGGATCACTCATTACATATGAGATCACAATGATAAAATAATTCATGAATGAATCATAAGAGGTCAATAGGAATATGAAGACCATTTTCTGCAGGAATAATGATAATGATTCATCTATATGTTATTATGGTCTTATACACATGGAAAATAAGGTATTAATGTTCATATAAATGAATAATTAATCTCATAATGTAACAAATTATAATTTCAAAAGGGGTATTATATCTATGTAAGTATGGATTAAAAAAACGGGTCACATAATGATGGTGTACAACGTATACATAAAATTATAGTAAAAGAGACTATTGAAAGAAAATATTAATCCAATGGATCTACATGTTGAAAAAGTGATGAATGTCTCTCCTAATTTGATTCAAGTGATTAAAACCCCAAATTGATTATGAACCATGATGAGGTAAAATATAATACATTATTTTTTTCTTCCCCATAAAGTGAGTGATCTATTTCATTCACTCTCCAAGGAGTAATTTTTTTAATTTTATTAATATCTTGACTAAACAGAATTCTGTGTCCACTTATAATTATATAATTATGAATTATTTTATGGGTTAACTATTAATATGAAATTTTATAAGATAGAGAAATATTTTATTGTTATTTTTTAAAATTTTATACCATCAAGTTTTTTTCCTTTAACTCCAATCAGATGGGTGGGCAATTTTAATGTATCAAAATATTTTTTAGATGTTGGAATTTTCATAATATTTAAAATATAAATTTTAAAATCATCTGGTATTGGAATATTGATTTATGGTTGCAATGATCAATTTGAGGGGGCTAAAATTATTTTCTTACAACTTAACTTATTCATTGAGAGACACACTATTAGAAATATTCTTTCTTAGTTTTTGTTTTCAATGATATTTCTTTTTTTAAAACATTATAACTAACATATTTACTCTCAAATTCTATGTAATGTTTTTAAAGTGTGAAAAATATGGAATGTGCTGTTTATTTGGTTTTCAAATATTATTTAATATTTTGATTGTTTGAAGACAATAAAATAATTTTCAATTATTATTTTTATTAATATAATATTTTTTGTTATAAAAATTTCATATCCTTTTTAATCCCTTTTGATTGGACTGCAAGTTATATTTCATTATATTTTAAAATATTTTCGATATTTATCATAATAAAAATAGGTATGGAGTAAATTGATTATATTAATGTAATTATTTATTTTTTAACTATTTTAATTAAAAATTAAAGAATATCATGGAAAAACAGTATGAATATATTCATGTGTCTTAATATATATATATAATCAAATTATTTTAAATATTTTTTCAAATCATTCTCGAATTTTCATTTTGATTTTTTTATTTCCTTAATATGTTAGATATGTTTCACATAAAAAAATTTATATATATATTTAAGGTATAAAGGTCATACATTTAAAGGAATATTTTGAAAAAATTATTATTTTCCAAATTAAATTATATTGAATTTGTGAATGTTTTTTGGTTTTTAAATTTTTACAATCATAAAGGGAGAGATAATTATTAAATTTAATTTTTTATGAAATAATTTTTTAACACTTTATTTAATTTCATTCCTATATCTCTTTTTAATTTATTGAAAATTATTTATTTAATTTCGTTAAAAAATATAGAAATTAGTTTTGAATAAAACGATGATAATTATATCAGGCATATCATTATTAAATAATATTTCTTTATCCTACAACGTAGGTAGAGTGGTGTACATGTCTCTATTAAATGATGTCATAATGGTTATATACACAACTTATTATTTATAATATTTTAATTTAATTATTATTATTATTATTTAGATAATTTATTATGATGGAATGTGAAAAAGTAAATGGAAAAAAATAGAATGTATGTCATTTTTAGAGTCATCCACCTATCAATACTAGTAGGCACCCAATTTGGTTCCACTAGATAGTCATTTTCATTTTGGATGACCAAAAAATAGTAGTTAAAGAGAGCACAAATTCCTTAACTCAACCACAAATTTAATTATAAGGTCCTCAACACCATAGGAATTATCCTAAATCTATCACAATCTACAAATACACACCATATGTGATATGAAGGTTTAAGATTCCAAAAAATAATTTTTAGTCTAACTTTACTTTATATTAATCATTTTAAATACCTTAATAAAATTTTCACTCTTCAACCTATATCAACATCTTGTATTATTTCTAAAATATTGAGAGTGCAGTGGAAAGGTCTTTCTTTAATGAATTATGAATTTTGTCACTTCTTAGGTACACACTACCATTGAGTGTTAGTGGGTTCTGATATCACAACAATTAATGTTACGGTTTGGGTTACTCAATACAATTTTGTGTGAGACAGGAAGTGATCACTAACTTAATGGTGGGGCTATACTAGGTTTCTAGCTATAATAATAAAATTATAATACATTATTTTGGTTTCTCAGTACAAACAATAATAGAAAAATGGGTCTTGCAACATGAAAATTGTTTTGGGGATATAACTACCCCATTAAGAGTTTTGTCTTCTACATACTACCAATAAAGAAAATGTATTAAGACAAAAATACTCAAGGGTACTTCAGGGGAGAATATTTTCAATTTTATGGGAATTAAATGTTATGTTTGATTTCATAGTTCTAACTTATTTAATTGATCATTTTTACATATAATTTTATATCATATTCTTAATTATTATTTATCTATTTTTTGAAATTTTATAAAAAAATAGTTTTAATTGATAAAAAATTTTAAAATGAAATTCACCCCATATTTCCATATTTACTTTTACTAACAAAACAATAGTCAATATATATAAAAATTCCCAAAAATGACATTAAATAAATATTATTGATTACATACTTAGTAATTAGATAAAGAAACTCATACTATCAATACATTAAATCAAAATTTTCTCAAAATCATTCACCCCAATATTATCAAATTAGCTAAAATATATTAATCATAACAAATATACTACCAAAATCATGTATTATAAAATAGTAACCCATAAGAATATGAATTTATCATATAATAACTTTCTATGATTACAAACACCATTGAACATATGTCTTAAACTCATCAATGAACACATATGGAATAATTACCCTTAAATTATTCAAATAATTACCAAAATTTTTGAATATATAAATATATTATATTTAATCATCAATATATTATATATATTATTATTATCTTCCTTATTTAATTTATATTCAGATATCATCCCCAATAAAATAAGTAAAAATGGGAACATTAATTTGTTCATCATGATGGGCACAGAATTGTATTTTAAACATCATATGCATGTTCCATTATCTTGTCATAATTCATAGTGGTTTCTAGATACATATATTAATCAGACACATTTTTTTTCATGTTTCAATAAAATACTAAAACCCAAATTGGCTATAGATAAAATCACATAAAATCATCATATGAATATGAAATCCCAATAGTAATATGTCCCCTATAATGAAACATTCGTTTCATTCTTTTATACAACATGTTAAAACAAATTTCCTTTATGTCAACATTTCTTATACATATTAATCTAATTCATTAATGTAATCATAATATACATCCTATATAAATGAATATAAATAGAATGTGATGGACAAAAAAAATTTCCTAAAAGTTTCTAGCTCGGTGTGAATTTATATTTTCTTTCACCATTCACCAATGTGAATGTTGATTCAATGATAAATATCCCATTTTCAAAATATTACCCCTAGGTGAATGTATTTTATATCCATATCCCCCTTACATTACCTACACATATAGGAACTTCTATGAAAAAAAACTACTAAATACATTAACAATATTTATAGATAACATAATATAAATAATATAATATTTTTTTTGAAAAATGTTTTATTATCAGAATCCCAAAATATAATTCACATTATTCCCTTATAATATAATAAAACGATTATGAGAAAGGTTTATCTACAGTTATGAAATTAGGATAACCCCTAACTTATCCACCCATAAAATAACATAAATAAACATCTTAATAACCAAAGTTAACAAATACATACACTAATAATATATCATCATTGTCACCGACAAATTATGCACACAATATATCTATTTGTACATATCTCACGTAAAACAATTTTTTCATAACCTGGGTAAAAAGACACATATGAACAAGTGAGATCAAACACTCATTATGGTAAAATAAATAAGTAATAAAATAATGTTGTATACATGAGTTATATATTATATTATGAAAAAATAAAAAATAATACATAAATATAAAAAAATTGATAAAATGATGTGTCCTTAGAAAACAAAGAAAATTAATATATGACATGGATTTCAATAAATTTTTCATTAATTGTGAAATTAATTATTCAATAAATATAATATCATAATAAATTCCATGAAAATATAATCATAAAATTATGATCTAACCATGAATAAATATCATATTCTGTGAAGGCATATAGAAAATTACCCAAACATATTTGTCTCACTAAATGTTCATATGCAGTAATGGGATATATAATTATCAGAACCAATAGCCCCATATTTAACACTATTTTATTCTTCATATGATATAATGAGTAAAAAAATATTACAGAATAATATTTTTTATTAGAATAATAACATACAGAACACAAATAACATTCCACATATCAATAAAAGGGATTTCATGACCATAAATCATTCAATAAATAATGGTCTTAATCAAAGAATGCATAGTTGACATACAAATGATAAAATTTATTGGAAAAAAATATAAAAAAACACATTATATTCCCCATGTTAATAAAAGGGTAAAATTATCATAACACATATTTATAAAATATTGTTATTATTAGAAAAACATAGTCAATATGAAATTAACTATTCATATTTAAATAACAATAAACATAATTCAAATTTGATCCCCATGTAAACAAGAGGTATAACGTAAAAATACCCCTTTTGAAGAATTATGATGGATGGTTTCAAAATAATATATCAGTAGTGTAACAAATGAAAACATCAAGGATTTATAATTAGACACATTCAATATAAACTTTCGAGTGGTTTCATAAAACAAGGAAACATTAATTAAATTATATGATTTGTATAGTTGAAATTGATGACATACTTATATATTCTAGGATATATATTATGAAAAATGAGTAAATGATGGTATGAATTTTATAATATTACATGAAAATTGTACTTGACTATATAAAAGAATTTTTTGAAAACATTATTAACATTTCTATAAGAGAATATGTTAGGGTTCACTTTATAAAGTAATTTTCTAAAGTTTGAAGTGATTAATTTCTGAAAATTAAAACTCTTAGTTATAATATTCAAGAATGTGACCATGAATATAACATAATGTTTTCATTAAAAAAATATTACATGTATGGTAGAATATATTAATTAGGAATGGAAACCATATAAAGAATCATAATATATACTAATTTAAAACCCATGCTGTAAAAAGTGGATTAAAAAAATATTTTTATTTAATCATAATTTTCTCAATGATGATTTTAAAATAAAATATAGTAAAATATTATTGTGGAGTAACCTATGAACGGATGAATAAATTCATGGATAAAAATGTATAATTCAAATAAATACATTTTAGTTTCCAATACACATTATTATAGACATATCCCATTATGTAGGAAAGATATTTCACTGGTATAAAATAGTAGGATAGTATTTACCCTGTCACGACCCGTCCTCGGGGCCCGTGCCGTGACTACCCCAAGCCCGCCTTCCATAGGCCAGGGGCTGGCGACTAGCACCAAGGCGTAAAATCCCAGTAAACAGGGAAGGCATTGCCTTTATAAGTAACAACCACACAGAGTCAGCAAGCGGAAAGTAAAGTGCAGAAAAGTAAAGGGGGCCGGAAATACAAGCCCAACTGTAAAGTACAACTGAAAAGTAAAGTACAGCAACTGAAGAAAAGACGGCGGCCTCGTGTCGTCCACTGGCAATCCCACCTGAAGGGTGGGTACAGATAGCCTCCAGGCTCCTCGGGTCCCACGTCCGCTCCGAGCACGTCCCGCCCAGTGGTCCACCTCCAGGTACCGTCCTGCTCCACGCCCCAACCGTGATCAGCGCTGTCCGTCGTCTGCAACCAACACAACAAGGTGCGGGCATAGCTCGTGCAGGGGTGAGTACAAGCTACTCAGTAAGGACCCCGAGACCCCCGAAGGTCTCCTGAAATCCACAAAGGATATAGCACAAAAGAAAGATGCAATCACGAAGTAACATCTGATTCGACTTAGGTATATGCCCATACATATACCTAAGTCCCCAATTCTAGCTCGGCTCACGAGCTCAAGAACAACTCAATCCACAAAGGAAAGCAAGACTCAAATCCACAAGGAGAGTAAATAGTAAATCCACATAGGATAGTTCAACACAATCCACAAAGGAGAGTAACATAAGATTCAGCTCAACCAGGTATACTCTTTCAGATGACGTCAAAGATGATCACTGATCCATCTAAGTCGTCGGACCCACAAAGGATCGATAGGTACTAACCCCCGCAGAAGACCCACACAGGATCGGGCTCACACAGAACCTGTAGGCAGTGGCTCACACAGAACCGGTAGTAAGGACCCACATAGGATCGGGCTCACACAGAACCTGTAGCACTGATCCACGTAGGATCGCTGAGTGCAGTAGTCGACGCAGTCCACTGAGGATCTCTGCACAGTCGTCGCCGCAGTCCACGAAGGATCTCTGCTCTGCCGTCGTCGCAGTCCACGAAGGATCTCTGCTCTGTCGTCGTCGCAGTCGACGAAGGATCTCTGCTCTGTCGTCGTCGCAGTCCACGAAGGATCTCTGCTCTGTCGTCGAAGTCACAGCCAGCGCTAGGGTTCCCGCACAAAGCGAGCTCGTTTAGGAGGGTCCGCTCCACGAGCCGAGAGGCTGATACATCAACTGACACGTAGTCCGAAGTTGATGTTTCCAAAAGTTCCGTATCGACAACAGGATCTCAACGCAACAGACGGCGCGTCAATCGGACGCCCGGTCTGAGAGTTATTGGCATTTTCGTCCCAGGGGCCCGGTTGGTTTTTAGAGCAAAACCAACCCGACCGTACTCCACCTGTGTCCGATCCTCGGTCGGAGTATGCCAAAAGCTCCGTCTCACTTAGAGGAAACTACCACAGCTGACGGTACGTCGTTCGGACGTCCGTAGCTCAAGTTATGAGCGTTTCTGCTCCGAGGGCCCAGTTGGTTTCGTGTACGAACCAACCCGGCCGAACCCAAAGTCTTCCGAAACCTTGAGTATAATATACCGAAACGACCGTCTCGATCCAAGGATCGCGTAGCCGCTGACGGTTCGTCAATCGGAGGTCTCAGGCCCAAGATATGGGCGAAGGACCGAAGAGGGCCCGAAAACGGGGGTTTGACCCGCGGCATTTGAAGAAACGCGGCCCCCGCGGGGGGGCCGCCTGTCACGCGGACGCGGCCGGGCCGCCGCGTCCGTTCCCGGTTCCGCGCGGCCGCGGAACCGGCCGCCACCGCCGCCGCGGCTTCAGCCGCGGCGGACTTCCTCCACGGCGGCGCGCCGGCCGCCGCCGCCTCCGGTCGCCGGCGCCGCCGCGCCGGCGACCCGCGCCGCCGCTGCCTTCCGCGGGCCGCCGGAGATGCTCCGGTGGCCCGTTTTGCCTCCCGTCTGCGCCGATGCCCCTCCCGGATGCCGACCTTCACTGCGGAATCAACGGATCGCCCCTGCCGCACGGTTTGTCGTCGTCCGTCATATCCGCACAACAAAAGAGATCGGCGGAGGGTTGTCGGGTCTTGTTCGTTAGACCCGCACCCTCCGCGTTAGCCATAATCAACGGGAGAAAAGAAAAAGATGATCAACACATGATCCAACAATTTTATTTAAAGATAAAATTGTTCGTTTGAAACCGACTTTTTAAATTTTCAAGAACGTTCACGAGAAAATTTAAAAGGGGTAACTTTTCCAAAATGAATCCCTACCTCGAAGTCGTCGTCGGACGAGAGGTCGTCGCGGAATCGCTCGTCGCGGAAGAAGGAGATCGTCGCGTCGTCGCGGTATCCGGCGTCGCGTCGCCAATCTCCGGATCAAGAACAAACAGATTTAATTAATTAAATCCGTTGTTATTGAAATTAAGAAGGGAGAATTTAGAAGTTTCGATTCTCACCTTTAACCGCTGATCGCAGGTTCGCCGCGGAAGAAGAGGCACTGAAGAAGAAGAAGGTCGCGGAAAAGCTGTTGACGTCGCGGATCGTGCGTCGTCGGATTCCGGTTCCGGCGTTCTTCGCGTTCTTCGCGTTCTTCGCGTTCTTCGCGTTCTTCGCGGAGAGGGTGGAGGAACGAAGATTCTCTCAAATCCTTTCCAAGGATTTTTAGGTTGGTCTTATTTTATAAACATGCCAACACGAAACCGGTTAAGAAACGATCCATCAATTCGAAAGAAACGACCCATTTAATTCACGAAGAAACAGTCCATTTAATTTACGAAATAAACCGCCCAATTAAATGGTCTGTTAATAATTAAAGAAAACGCGTCGGTTGACTTTTCAGTTACTTTGACGGGTTTTCGCGGGTGCGTTACTTAGCGAAGGAAACGGCGGGGCTCGTGCGGGTCCCACCGCACAAATATCCTACCAAGGGGTAGGATATTTCTGGATAGCATCCTATCCAGTTCAACTCAGTTCAAGCCGCCTTTAAGTGGCTTCAAGTGGCTTCCAAACAGCTTAAGTGAAATAAAATAAAGTTGTCGCACAAATTTATTTTATTTCTGACTTAAAGCCGCAAAATTTAAAAACCACGTCTGAGCAAACGCAACTCCGGAAGAGGCGTTTCTAAGCAAATACCGGCGCTGTGATTTCATCGGTGCCCTCAGAATTTGATTCCGGGCAACGGTTCAAAAGATAGAAAAACCCGCTCGTCCGTTCACTGAACGTACCCGAGCCAAACTTCGGAAATTGATTCCGGGCACACCGGGCCTCGGAATCAGGTGCAGTCTGAAGCTGCGCTCTTGTAAAATTCCAAAGAAAATTAAGAAAAAAATTTCCTTGAAATTTGCGGGTCTTTACATTACTCCCACCTCAGGGCTTTACGTCCCCGTAAAGATACATCAAAAACTAGGGGAACAAATGGGGGTACTGAGCACGCATCTGAGCCTCCCGCTCCCAAGTGCTCTCCTGGAGGTTCCCGTGCTGCCATCTGACGCGCACAAGAGGAATCGACCGCCCACGTAGGACCCACTCCTGTTGATCCTCGATCTCCACTGGGACCTCCGCAAAAGTCGCCCCATCGTCCACATCCAGCTCCCCAAAGTCGATGATGTGCGTCGGGTCGTGCACGTATCTCCTTAGCTGAGACACGTGGAAGACGTCGTGCACCCGGTGCAACTGAGGTGGTAGAGCCAGGCGATAAGCCACCTCTCCTATCCTGCTGAGGACCTGGAAAGGCCCGATGAAGCGTGGAGACAACTTGCCGCCTCGGCCAAATCTCCGTAAACCACGTCGAGGTGAGACACGCAAAAAGACGTGGTCGCCATCCTCGAACTCTAGTGGCCTCCGCCTCCTGTCAGCATATGACTTCTGCCGGCTCTGAGCTGTCCTCATCCTCTCCTGGATGATCTGGACCTTCTCTGTCGTGGCTCGGACCATCTCTGGTCCCACGAGTGCTGACTCCCCAGGGTATGTCCAGCACAACGGTGATCTGCAGGGTCTGCCGTACAACGCCTCGTATGGTGCCATCCCGATGGTGGAGTGGTAGCTGTTGTTGTACGCGAACTCCACCAAGGGTAGGTGGTCCTCCCAGCTGCGACCAAAGTCGAGAACACATGCACGGAGCATGTCCTCGAGTGTCTGTATGGTCCTCTCCGTCTGACCATCCGTCTGAGGGTGGAAGGCTGTGCTCAGATGGAGCCGCGTCCCGAACGCCTCCTGCAACCCCTTCCAAAGCCGGGAAGTGAAACGAGCATCTCGATCGGAGACGATAGACGATGGCACACCGTGAAGCCGTACGATCTCCTGGACGTAAAGACGTCCCAAGCTCTCCACTGAGCCCTGCTCTCTGATGGGTAAGAAGTGTGCCGACTTGGTGAGTTGGTCGACAATCACCCAAATGGAGTCGTGACCTCTGGAAGTGCGTGGAAGTCCAGTCACGAAGTCCATAGATATGCTATCCCACTTCCACTCCGGGACCTCCAAGGGCTGTACCAAACCTGCTGGTACCTGATGCTCTGCCTTCACCTGCTGGCAGGTGAGGCATCGTGAAACGAACTCTGCCACAGCTTTCTTCATGCCCGGCCACCAGTGCTGTCGTCTGAGATCCTGGTACATCTTCGCCACTCCGGGATGCACCGCCAAGGGAGAAGTGTGAAACTCTCTCAGCACCTCCTCTCGTAAAGCAACTGGTACGAAGGTACGCCCCCTGAAAAGGATGTCGTGCTCTGCTCCAAGGGAGAAACCATCAGGCGCCTGACCTGAGGATATCAGTGCATGCCGGGTCTCACAGTCAGCGTCCTCACGCTGGGCCTCTCTGACCCGCTGTAGAAGTGGAGGAGAGACTGTGAGAGACTGAAGAAAGGCTGCTCCGTCTCTATCCACGAAGGATATCTGCAAGGAGGCTAGCTGCTCCGTCGCCTCCCCAAGTAGCTGAATGCCCGTCCTCCTGCTGAGGGCATCGGCTACCACGTTCCCCTTCCCAGGAGTATAGACTATCTCAAAGTCATAGTCCTGGAGGAACTCAAGCCATCTCCGCTGTCTCAGGTTCAGGTCCTTCTGAGAGAAGATATACCTGAGACTCTGGTGGTCAGAAAAGACTGTGAAGCGCTCGCCCATCAGATAGTGCCGCCAAGTCTTCAGAGCGAAGACCACTGCTGCTAACTCCAGGTCATGAGTGGCGTAGTTCTGCTCATGCGGCCTCAACTGACGTGATCCGTAGGCGATCACGGCCCGCTCCTGCATCAGGACGCACCCGAGTCCAGTCCCTGACGCATCGCAGTAAACTACGTATCCAACTCCCTCCTCAGGCAACCTCAAGATAGGTGCGCTGGTCAATCTCTGTCTCAGCTCCTGGAAGCTCTGCTGACATCTGTCTGACCACACAAAGGGTTTCCCCTTCTTCGTCAAGGCTGAGAGTGGTGCCGCAACTCTGGAGAAGTCTGGCACGAATCTCCGATAGTATCCGGCTAGGCCCAAGAAGCTCCGCACCTCTGTCACGCTCTTGGGTGGCTCCCAAGCTAGCACTGCCTCGATCTTCGCGGGATCCACTGCAACTCCCGCCTCAGAGATGATGTGTCCCAAGAAATGGACCTCACGTAACCAGAACTGGCATTTTGAGAGCTTGCCATAAAGCTGGTGCTCTCGGAGCGTGTCTAGCACAACTCGCAGGTGGTAGGCATGCTCCTCCTCAGTCGTCGAGTATACCAAAATGTCGTCAATGAAGACCACGACAAATCGGTCGAGGTATGGCTGGAAGATCCTGTTCATGAGGCTCATGAACACTGCTGGAGCATTGGTTACGCCGAACGGCATAACCAAGAACTCATAATGGCCATACCGACACCTGAAGGCCGTCTTCTGTACGTCCTCGTCTCGAACTCTGAGCTGATGATAGCCTGACCGGAGGTCTATCTTCGAGAACCACCGCGCTCCCTTGAGCTGATCGAAGAGGTCATCAATCTGTGGCAGCGGATACTTGTTCCTCACCGTCACCTGATTCAGGCGACGATAGTCGACACATAGTCGCAAGCTCCCGTCCGCCTTCTTGGCGAACAAAATCGGGGAAGCCCAGGGTGAAACACTGGGTCGGATAAACCCCTTGCTCTGCAAGTCCTCCAACTGTACCCGCAGCTCCCGAAGCTCGGCGGGGGCCATCCGATATGCTGGAGTAGATATCGGGGCTGTCCCGGGGTACAAGTTGATGTAAAAGTCTACCTCTCTACGAGGAGGTAGCCCTGGAACGTCGTCGGGAAAGACGTCCACGTACTGGTCCACCACTGCAGGAAAAGCCGTACTCCGCACGTCCACTGCTCCTAGGATGAGGCTAGCCAACTGATGAGAGATAGGCTGCACTCTCCTCCGCGGAAGTCCATCCTGTGCTGCAAAGGTTCCCTTCTCGCCGGTGAAGGTAAACCTGCTCCCGTCGGTACGAACACATCGCACCTTGCGCCTAAAACAGTCGATCTGGGCATGAACCGTGGATAGCCAATCCATGCCCAAGATGACGTCGTAAGGCCTCGACGCCGCTACAAGGAGATCCCAGCCGAAGCTCTCGCCTCCTAGAGTAAGCTCACACTGCCGGCACCAGTGCGTAATCGTCGAGTCTGCTCCCATAGGAGTCTCTTGCCGTAAGGATCGAGCCAACGGCTCAGTCGGAATCTCCGAGCTCCGAACAAGGGCAGAGGCTATGAAAGAGTGACTTGCTCCTGTGTCTATAAGTACTGCAGAAAGGGTGGAATAGACACAGATCGTACCTCGAATCATCTCTGGCAAGTCGGGGTCATAGGCCTCTACTGCCTGGAGCTGGGCCTGTCCCTGCCCGCCAGCTCCATGTGGTCGAGGTGGCCCTCCTGGTGGTGGTGGGGGTAGAGCCTGGAAGCGTCGCCCACCACCCGCTGCTCGGCCAGCTCCTCTGCCTCGTCCGCCTCCTCCCTGCGGACCGCCACGGTCGACCCTCTGCCTCTGCCTGGGTGGCCCCTCCACCGTCTGCTGCTCCTCTGGTCGGCGGGTCGGGCAGTCACGAGCCATGTGACCCTGCCCGCCGCAGGAGTAGCATAGCCTGCCTCTCGGAAGGCTGGCACTCCGCTGTGTGCCCCGTACTGCTGAGCCGGTGTCCTGAGGTCGTCTGCGTGGGGGTCTGGTCTGCCTGGACCCGAGAGTCATCCGTCGGCTACCTGCTGCCGAAGACTCAGCTACCTGTCGCCCTGTGCTAGGTCTCGCCGCTGAAGAAGGCTCTGCCAGGAAGCTCTCGATCAGGAGGGCTCGCTCCAGCACTCCCGCCTGGGTCGGAATGCTGAGGGAGATCAGCGACGCCCGAATCTCCTGTCGCAAGCCCTGCTCGAAGGTCCGGGCCCGGAAGAAGGGGTCCCGTACCATGTCGGTCGAGTAGCGAGATAGGTCCGTGAACCTCGCCGCGTACTGAGCGACCGTCATGCTGCCCTGGCGCAGCTGGAGAAGCTCCTGGATGCGCACCGCTCGGAGGGTGGCCGGGACGAACTCAGAGCGGAAGAGGCTCTCGAAGTCCGCCCAGAGTAGGGATGCCTCATCGTGAACCTGGAGCATCAGGCTCCACCATCGTCTTGCCGCCGCCTACAGGAGGCTCGCTGCGAGAATCACCATGAGATCCGCTGGTGTCCTCACTAGCCGAAAGATCCGTACCACCGCCTCTAGCCAGTCCTCGGCGGCCTGGGGGTCCGCCTCACCGCGAAACCTGGGCGGTCGCTGGCTCTGAAACTCATGCAGTGCCCTGAGGCGACGTGCATCGTCAGCGTCTGGTACTGGAAGCATCGGTGGCTCGGCGGGTAAGGCTACCGCCGGTGCCACTGCTGGAAAAGGGCCCTGCACCGAGGCCTCGTCGCTCGGTGGGCTGTCGTCGCGCCCTACACTCGGAACCCTAGCTGGCAGTCGTCGCGGGGCCATCCTGAAAAGGAGAACAAGAGCACCACAGTCAGAATAGTATACCTGGTGAGCTGGCACAAGTAATCACAAGGAAAACTTGAGACTTTCATAAAGCAGATCAGTATACCCGGTGAGCTGACACAAGTAATCACAAAGAAAACTCGAAACACACACGCAATCAATGTTTTCATGCATTAAGTCGGAAATCAGGAGTCAGGGTCCTGGTGTACGGATACGTCGGCCGCCGCACCAACACTGGGCTCCCTGAACTGATAACCACACTCAATACACTAAAAACTATTGCTTCATATAGAAAGAAAGGACGATCAGAGTCTGTGGTAGAACCGACCACCTCTGATACCAATTTGTCACGACCCGTCCTCGGGGCCCGTGCCGTGACTACCCCAAGCCCACCTTCCATAGGCCAGGGGCTGGCGACTAGCACCAATGCGTAAAATCCCAGTAAACAGGGAAGGCATTGCCTTTATAAGTAACAACCACACAGAGTCAGCAAGCGGAAAGTAAAGTGCAGAAAAGTAAAGGGGGCCGGAAATACAAGCCCAACTGTAAAGTACAACTGAAAAGTAAAGTACAGCAACTGAAGAAAAGACGGCGGCCTCGTGTCGTCCACTGGCAATCCCACCTGAAGGGTGGGTACAGATAGCCTCCAGGCTCCTCGGGTCCCACGTCCGCTCCGAGCACGTCCCGCCCAGTGGTCCACCTCCAGGTACCGTCCTGCTCCACGCCCCAACCGTGATCAGCGCTGTCCGTCGTCTGCAACCAACACAACAAGGTGCGGGCATAGCCCGTGTAGGGGTGAGTACAAGCTACTCAGTAAGGACCCCGAGACCCCCGAAGGTCTCCTGAAATCCACAAAGGATATAGCACAAAAGAAAGATGCAATCACGAAGTAACATCTTATTCGACTTAGGTATATGCCCATACATATACCTAAGTCCCCAATTCTAGCTCTGCTCACGAGCTCAAGAACAACTCAATCCACAAAGGAAAGCAAGACTCAAATCCACAAGGAGAGTAAATAGTAAATCCACATAGGATAGTTCAACACAATCCACAAAGGAGAGTAACATAAGATTCAGCTCAACCAGGTATACTCTTTCAGATGACGTCAAAGAT
Organism: Viscum album; assembly: GCA_963277665.1. NCBI lineage: Eukaryota > Viridiplantae > Streptophyta > Magnoliopsida > Santalales > Viscaceae > Viscum > Viscum album. The sequence goes on along the minus strand of OY728157.1, from coordinate 704,765,252 downwards.
GATCACTGATCCATCTAAGTCGTCGGACCCACAAAGGATCGATAGGTACTAACCCCCGCAGAAGACCCACACAGGATCGGGCTCACACAGAACCTGTAGGCAGTGGCTCACACAGAACCGGTAGTAAGGACCCACATAGGATCGGGCTCACACAGAACCTGTAGCACTGATCCACGTAGGATCGCTGAGTGCAGTAGTCGACGCAGTCCACTGAGGATCTCTGCACAGTCGTCGCCGCAGTCCACGAAGGATCTCTGCTCTGCCGTCGTCGCAGTCCACGAGGGATCTCTGCTCTGTCGTCGTCGCAGTCCACGAAGGAATTCTGCTCTGTCGTCGTCGCAGTCCACGAAGGATCTCTGCTCTGTCGTCGAAGTCACAGCCAGCACTAGGGTTCCCGCACAAAGCGAGCTCGTTTAGGAGGGTCCGCTCCACGAGCCGAGAGGATGATACATCAACTGACACGTAGTCCGAAGTTGATGTATCCAAAAGTTCCGTATCGACAACAGGATCTCAACGCAACAGACGGCGCGTCAATCGGACGCCCGGTCTGAGAGTTATTGGCATTTTCGTCCCAGGGGCCCGGTTGGTTTTTAGAGCAAAACCAACCCGACCGTACTCCGCCTGTGTCCGATCCTCGGTCGGAGTATGCCAAACGTTCCGTCTCACTTAGAGGAAACTACCACAGCTGACGGTACGTCGTTCGGACGTCCGTAGCTCAAGTTATGAGCGTTTCTGCTCCGAGGGCCCGGTTGGTTTCGTGTACGAACCAACCCGGCCGAACCCAAAGTCTTCCGAAACCTTGAGTATAATATACCGAAACGACGTCTCGATCCAAGGATCGCGTAGCCGCTGACGGTTCGTCAATCGGAGGTCTCAGGCCCAAGATATGGGCGAAGGACCGAAGAGGGCCCGAAAACGGGGGTTCTGGGCCCGGGGCGACCCGGCCGAACCCCCCTGGGGTCGGCCGAACCGGGTCGGCCCGAACCGGGCCGGCCGGGTCCGGTCCGAACCGGCTCGGCCGGGTCCGGTTCGGCCTGGGGGCGGCCGGCCGACCGGACCGGCCGGCTCGGCTTCGCGCCGAGCGGCCGAACAGGCCGCCGCCGCGGGTTTGACCCGCGGCATTTGAAGAAACGCGGCCCCCGCGGGGGGGACGCCTGTCACGCGGACGCGGCCGGGCCGCCGCGTCCGTTCCCAGTTCCGCGCGGCCGCGGAACCGGCCGCCACCGCCGCCGCGGCTTCAGCCGCGGCGGACTTCCTCCACGGCGGCGCGCCGGGCGCCGCCGCCTCCGGTCGCCGGCGCCGCCGCGCCGGCGACCCGCGCCGCCGCTGCCTTCCGCGGGCCGCCGGAGATGCTCCGGTGGCCCGTTTTGCCTCCCGTCTGCGCCGATGCCCCTCCCGGATGCCGACCTTCACTGCGGAATCAACGGATCGCCCCTGCCGCGCGGTTTTTCGTCGTCCGTCATATCCGCACAACAAAAGAGATCGGCGGAGGGTTGTCGGGTCTTGTTCGTTAGACCCGCACCCTCCGCGTTAGCCATAATCAACGGGAGAAAAGAAAAAGATGATCAACACATGATCCAACAATTTTATTTAAAGATAAAATTGTTCATTTGAAACCGACTTTTTAAATTTTCAAGAACGTTCACGAGAAAATTTAAAAGGGGTAACTTTTCCAAAATAAATCCCTACCTCGAAGTCGTCGTCGGACGAGAGGTCGTCGCGGAATCGCTCGTCGCGGAAGAAGGAGATCGTCGCGTCGTTGCGGTATCCGGCGTCGCGTCGCCAATCTCCGGATCAAGAACAAACAGATTTAATTAATTAAATCCGTTGTTATTGAAATTAAGAAGGGAGAATTTAGAAGTTTCGATTCTCACCTTTAACCGCCGATCGCAGGTTCGCCGCGGAAGAAGAGGCACCGAAGAAGAAGAAGGTCGCGGAAAAGCTGTTGACGTCGCGGATCGTGCGTCGTCGGATTCCGGTTCCGGCGTTCTTCGCGTTCTTCGCGTTCTTCGCGTTCTTCGCGGAGAGGGTGGAGGAACGAAGATTCTCTCAAATCCTTTCCAAGGATTTTTAGGTTGGTCGTATTTTATAAACATGCCAACACGAAACCGGTTAAGAAACGATCCATCAATTCGAAAGAAACGACCCATTTAATTCACGAAGAAACAGTCCATTTAATTTACGAAATAAACCGCCCAATTAAATGGTCTGTTAAGAATTAAAGAAAACGCGTCGGTTGACTTTTCAGTTACTTTGACGGGTTTTCGCGGGTGCGTTACTTAGCGAAGGAAACGGCGGGGCTCGTGCGGGTCCCACCGCACAAATATCCTACCAGGGGGTAGGATATTTCTGGATAGCATCCTATCCAGTTCAACTCAGTTCAAGCCGCCTTTAAGTGGCTTCAAGTGGCTTCCAAACAGCTTAAGTGAAATAAAATAAAGTTGTCGCACAAATTTAGTTTATTTCTGACTTAAAGCCGCAAAATTTAAAAACCACGTCTGAGCAAACGCAACTCCGGAAGAGGCGTTTCTAAGCAAATACCGGCGCTGCGATTTCATCGGTTCCCTCAGAATTTGATTCCGGGCACCGGTTCAAAAGATAGAAAAACCCGCTCGTCCGTTCACTGAACGTACCCGAGCCAAACTTCGGAAATTGATTCCGGGCACACCGGGCCTCGGAATCAGGTGCCGTCTGAAGCTGCGCTCTTGTAAAATTCCAAAGAAAATTAAGAAAAAAATTTCCTTGAAATTTGCGGGTCTTTACATACCCAATTAAATACCGTGATAATTAATCATAAAACAACCATAGGGAAGAATGCATTCAACATATATGAATTATGTTAAATTATATTATCATTTCTCAGTGAATATAAATTGAGTTATTAAAAATAATTACAATAGGATTAATGACTAATTTAAAGTCAATTGTTATAAGGGAATAAATTTGGCTTAGTATTTAATTGTGTAATAAAAATATATATAAATGAAGAATCCATGGAATGTGAAAATTCTTTTTAAATGGAATGATTGTTCATAACATAAAAATGACTTATGGAATTAATGATAATTAAAATGAACTATTGTGGAATGATTAATATTTAATCAAACCCCCTTTAAAGTAGTTTCATTACACAAACAATAATTGCTTGAACCGATGGTAGTAGCCTTGTTGTGACACCACTATCTCACTTCCAATTGAGTAGAGGTTGGTCACTAGCAACAAATAGGCATATGAAACACATGGAAATCCATTTCCTAATGTACCTATATGTATGGACCCATCTATGTAGACAATTATAATTAAGAAGTCATACAATAGAAAATATAGATGAATTAACAACATGAAATCCCAAAAATTTTATTATGATTGGTTTATAAAAAGTGTACGGTCAAATTAAATTCCATCGTGGCTATAAAATGATTCCAACCAAATAAAAAATTTTGATAGTTATCAGGGTTAAATCCATGAACCACATGTATATCATCAGACTAATGAAACCACCACAACCTCTTAGTCCACCTATGACTTTAAAAAATAATTTTTATATATATAAGTCAAGTCATTTGTGGTCATAGAATTTTAAAGGATTATTATAAGCACACCATGTATGAAACAATGAAATCATGAAACAAAATGTATTAAAAAGATAACATGGTCTAAAATAAAAAATAAAACATGATAAGGAAAATTTCATTAACATGATAATGAAAGACTCATGTATCAAGCTGAGGTATTTCCTCACAATCTGCATAAGAATTCGGTTTGAGGAACCAATGTAACATCAACTGACATAACTGGGAAAGAATTTTTTCATGTGTTGATAGTATTGATTTGAGAGGTCTTACATATCAATTATTTCTATAAAAAAGCATCAATGAAAATACAGGGATTATCAATTTTTCTTTTATGATAATATTACAGTTCATCTAGGAATAAAATATAACGATACCCATGTGAGGGATCAGACATAGTGAATATGGGGGTATATACCCACATAAAATGTAAAAAAATATGAAGTGGATCATATTACCTAGATATTGAAATGGGATTCCATAACCAACATAGTTAACAATTATATAGTATTATAACAAATCTAAATGGATAGATACCTGACTATATCAAAATCTACCTCGAAATAGAGTTCCCTCATCAACTACTCAGGATTGTAAACCACACCTTACACTATTGAGGATAGAAAAAGGGACCATAACCACACTAAACTGATACTATAATAACAACAAAAAGTCATCTAAACACCCTTAATGATGTATACATAGTTTTCCATGGGATGCACTGTGTGTACCACTATGAATGTTTCATCCTATTTCATATCATCTCACATGGAACGTTAATATATATTCATCATATAATGCTATTATAAAAAATATTTAGAGTTTAGTTAAACACTCATGAATGGGATTCCATCCCATTCATGTGTACTTACTGAAGAACACAAGGTGTACCCTAACAAACACACATGTGTTCTCACATGGATTCGAGGTCATATAGTCTATGTATATGCTGATATTTCCACATACGTTTCACATGGATTGTTGGTCCCCCACATGACATGTGAAATATAACACACAACATAAACCCTACCTTCTATCTAAGGGATTCCACATGACGAGTTATTCATTACTATATTCCTTATAGATTAAGAAATCACACAATCTCTCACATGTTCATGTGTCTTCTCCTTCCTGGACACCACCTTTCGTTCCACTACAATTCATAGATGTAATTCAAATAATCGCATTAAAACAGAATATGTCATCACTAGTGGATAAATTGTTCCCACCCATTTCTTGAAATTTTACCATCAGTGCACGATCAAAGATACCATATTAATCATTCATATGGAACCACTATTACTCATACACTAATTCGATTCTTACCAACACTAACATGACTATATCTTATCTCTAGAAAAAAAAACTAAACCCAAAATAATGATATATTATTCTAATGAGTCACATTACAATAATAATTATCCCATGTATATTTATATAACAAGCTAATTAAAATACCAATGTTAAACATTAATGGACTAAGGAATAATGGTAAAAAACACAAAAGTTAAAATAAACTTTTGTGGATGTTCATTTTTCTATCATAAAAAATTACCACAAAATGGGGAGAATAATTAAATTGTCAAAAAAAATTATCAACATTCAAATTCAATGAAAATGTTATAAATAATAGATAATCAATAATAATGATCGCTTAATTAAATTAATTATGAATTAATTCATGTTTTTCAGGAAAAAAACAATAGGGATTAGTCTAAATAAAAAAAATACCATAACTAGGTTCGGATAGATACCAAGTTAATAATACATACTTATCAATGATGTTGATTAGATTCTATATGTTTGTCATTATTCCCACAATTACCTATGTAATTTAATTGATGATCCACAATACATAGATCACATTCCAGCAAACTCACAACATGATATCTTCATCCACCCACTAAATCATATAGGATATTTTGGATAACCCTAGGGAATAATCATAAGAGTGATTTATAAATAAGATTCGTCATGATTAGAAAATAAATGACCATTAAATCAAAAATAATTTAATTATTTTTAACTAAATAAGAACACATAATATTTGAAGCATCTACGTGTTGATCATGCGTTGATTCAACAATTTTTATAATTTCTTTTATGTTTTGATTCTCATAAACACCCACTAATTTTTTAATAATGAGTTTATTTTTAAGTCAATTTCATGTATTATTCATTCATGTAAATATTTATCCTAGACATCTAATCATGAAATGGATCCTAGTGGAATATTCATTAATGTATTAAGAACGTGTTTTAATATATTATGGAAACAATGTTCACCCCATGTGTTTGTTAGCGTAGCATATGGAATGAACCCCAAATTCATAACATCATGTAAGGAATGAACACTAAATTTGGATGGAACCATACATTTTTAAAATGTGATAGTATGGTTAACGATGATTACGTAATTAAGGGACCCTAAATTTAAGGAACTAAATGCATGGTATATGAACACAACATTTTTTCTCAAACCTACATTTTCAACCCTACAGTTGATGTTTTTTTCATTTCATAAAGAAAACATACTTTTAACAATTCATATTTGGATAATTTAAAATTTCGATAATATGATTTATTTATGAAATGGGCTTGAAAATATTTAAATATTTTTTTGACTGAATCAATGGTCCTTTTTTATCAATTAAGATCCATGTATTCAATAGAATAAATCATTACTATTCGTATCAGATGTTATGACTCTCTTGAATATCATTTGAAATAAAGTTGTCATGATTCATGTTTATGACATAACTGAAAATATTTTCAACCTGAAACTTCTTAAACAATAATATAAATATTTTTTCACTCTTTATAGGTATATATTTGTGTGTGAAAAATATATTGGGATACATAAAAGGTGATTTACATACATAACCATTTGTTGTTTATTTCAGATCAATACTTTAGACGTATATATATAATTTGATCTATTGTTTTACTATTTTAAACATTTTTTTTTATTTTTGTCTCTACTACTACACATTATCATTATATATTTATTTTCATGAACTTCAGAGAATCTATTAGATAAACACTTTGGGGGAAAATACATTTAAGAATATATTTGGTGTTTTCTCGATCTCTGTTTAGAGAAATCATTCCTGAACATGAAGATATCATAATTGTTGTGTTATTTTGAATATCTAAAAACATCTATTATTTTTTAATATGACTGTTTAGTGGAACCTTTTTTTATAAAAAATATCTCTCTAGATTTTGTAGAGTTTTTACTGCCCGTACTTAGTTGTTGCAGAGGGTTACTTTATCGGACACTGTTATGTATAAATGGATTGTGTAAAAAAATATCTTTTATTCATTAATGTAAATATCTCATATACCAACCCTTAATTATTTATTTAATGGTCTTAATGTAATAGGATCTAGGGATAATCATAATTCTCATTTAGTTGAGTGTTAGAGGAGTAGACTTGGGGATCATTTTGAACTGAACCACTATACATCACATCATTTATTTTCATTATTTAATTCAGCTTCTAGAACATTATTGAGAAGAAATTAATGGCTATATACTAATCAAGATATTCATTGTTAATTGTTTAATATTATTAAAGTACACAATTCACCCCAACTTGTGTCTATATCATTATTATCACTATCTAGACCCAACAATTGATATCAATAACAGGGCACTACTAGTATCTTTTCATATTGAATCATTTTAACAATAATTTCACAATGATGGAAGTGATATTTTTTTACTTTTATTCAGGTTTATCAATTTAGAAAATTGGTAGTAAAATATTAATTTATCTTATAGTTTTAGAAATATTGTTTTAATGATTCAGATGAAGAAATCCAGAAATCACTTATTTGAGAGAAGTTGTGTTTATAACCATGCTCCATAATTTATAGTTGATAACTATAGATGATGTAGAATCTAAATGATTATATACATGAGAAATATTTAAATAAGGGATTAATTTATGGTTGTTAAATAAGATGAAATCATAAAGGAAAATCTTGAAAATGGACTAATAATCAAGAAAGGAAATGTGATCAGAAGTCAAAATCAATGAATTATGTTGTGTGTTGTCTATTAACTAATGAATTAAATCTAGTATCTCAATGTATTAATGCTTATGCAATTAGGGGGACTATTTCTATTTTCAAATAATGAATTGATGACTTTTGAACATTAAGATACACTACTACGAAATTAAATTTTGATACTTTTAGGATATGAGTGGATATAACATTCACCCATAAGTTTGGATGATTGATAAAAATATCCAATAATATTTTCAGTTTGGGAAATAATATTTCACAATAAAAATAGGGGTTAAAATTACAAAGAGTACAAACCATTAAATGGATTGGAATATCAGAAACTATGTGTCAATCAAGACCTGTAAAAATATAGATATGAAGGATTTTATTGGAATAATAATGACTTATATAGGTGATATACTGGATGAAGCCAAAAATCATTGTAAACAAAAATAAACTTCTTTCATCATGACTAAGAATTATTCATCTGATTCAAATTATCTAATCCTTTATAATGATCTATTAGGTCTTTCTCAAACGTTTATGAAACTGTATAGAATTATGAGGAAAGGGACTAATGATACTAGATGCTATGAATGATAGAAAAAAAGGCTATTAAAAGGAACAATGATCATTATATAGAGAGAAAAAGGAAATGTAGATGAACAATAAAAGGTAAGCAATATATGAAGGATATCGGGATTAATACATCTATATCGTATAATGAATCTTTTACAAATTCATATTCTAAGAATATAAAGAAAATTGTTTGTCTAATGGAACATACAGATCATGAGTTACAATCCTATTCCTCTTAAAACACTAGTAGTGATAAAAATCATGATGAGTTGAAAAAAAATGTTTTTATGTTATAAACAAATATGAATCATTAAATAAATATCATATTGAAATTAAACTATATTAAAACTATGTTATTATAGATAAAGAGGATTTGTCATGTCATAATTTATTTTTAATGTATAATTCCTCTAAATCATGGTATATACATGATATTAAAATTGGATAACTATTTAATAGGATTGATAATATAAGAATGCCTCTAGTATAATGATAAAGGGTGAAAAATACTTAAGTCAAGTCTATACTGAAAATAAAATATGAAATGAAAATTTTGGAATATGAAGTAACGGTAAAAGGCCAAAAATATATATTAATAATTTTATTCCCTATATAAATAAAAACAAAATGTCAAATGTCAAATGTATTTATTTTGGTATTCACTTCAATTTCATAATTGATTATATTTTTAGAAAAGAAATAATTTATGATAATGAAAAATTATATCATTCTGAAGAACTGTTAGATTAAAATATTAAAATTACTACATCAAATAAGCATTTTTTGTTACACCACAATTTAATTTCTAACACTATTGGACCCAATAGTTTATGGGTACCAAAATGAATTATATTTGATGTTATGTAATATTACCCCAAAATCTATATAGTTAATTATTTATTTTATTATTCCATGGATATGTGTCAAAGAATCTACAAATTGAATCCAGATTTCTTAATTAGTTAATTATCAATAAATATTAAATAGAAAACAAACTACTAAAGAAATATTTGTTTTTAAATATTAATAAACCAATGGTATATTAACATCTTTGAAAAAAGAAATATTTATATATAAATCTATGAAAAATGTTTTTTATAAATATAGTATTTATTTTAAAATATAATTTTTTCATTTTTAATATCTGTATAACTTTTTTCTTTAAAATATTTATGAAAATAAATATTCTTATAAATTAATATATAATATAAATTTTTATTTTTCTATAAAATAAATTTAAACACATTCTATAATATAATAAATTAATATTTCATATTCCTATTAAAAATATTTAAAATAATGAAATCATCACCCTTATAATATCTTGTTCAATTGTGTCTGAAAAAGCAGGCATATCAAGATAAATCATTAAAACACATCATTTTTAGAAGAATAACATTCTTACCAAAGGATTAAATGTAATAATTTTAGTTAATCTATTTAATTTTTAAATGTTTTTGATGAAATTTATTCTGAAATATATAAGGAAGATTAAAGTTATACAGAGTAGGAAGTATTCTATTCACAAATACCTTTAAAAAACATTTCATTAATATCAGCACTCGGAATAATGAAAAATAAAAGTTAAGAGCTGAGATGGATGAATTTAAAAGGAAATAAGATGACCTCTAGAAATTATCTGTATCAAAATAATATTTTGATTCATTACAAAATGTGTGTCATAATATTTTAAATAAGCGATCTCAAAAATAGATTTTGAAACATCCAATGAATAAATTCTAATCTATATTTAATTATCAATTAATGAATCAACAAAAAATATAGATATTTATATTTTGAAGATAGTTTTCGTTAAACTGTGTTCATTTAATTCATAAGAACAAATAATTGATATTCAAGTAAGAATAGAAGGGATATCATGAATCATAGTTTCTAGGAGAAATAATTTTCATAGTTTATAAAAATATATTGAATCATCATCTTCTCTCAAACTCATCATATTTTTTGTATAATAAAAATTATTGTACTCTTTTAAAATATACATTGTTACCTAAAATTATGTGCTAATAGTTAGTTTTATTTTTTTTATCATATTAATTTAATTAAAATATTTAATTATTATTGTAAAAATTAACATATTTATTTTATGCAATAATTAGTAAAAAATTAATATTTTATATGACAATATTAAGGGGTGTTTTTGGAAAATAAAAAACTTTATTTTATCCTTTATTTCATATTTGTAAATTTTTATATGGGGAGATTCATTTAAAAGACTATTTTATTTATAATATAATAGAAGGTAGATAATTTCTAGAATGAGTGTTTTATATAAATAGCAAAAAGACTATAATTTTGAATTTCAATTTTATAAGGGAATATTTTTTTGGAAAATAATGTTGTTAATAATTTCTTATAAATATTATTTATAAATAATAATTGTTATTACTGAAGATTATAGATATAATTTTTATTGTTAAAGTTTTATTTATTTTGTATTAATTTTGGACATGGGTTTTGTGTCCATAAAAATTGTGGAGATTGTTGATCCTGTGTTCATTCAACAATTTCCTAATTTCTTTTTGTATTTGATTCTCGCTACACCCACACATCATGTACCTTTAAGTTATTTTTTACTATAATTTAATTAATTTATTATTCATATAAAATTTTATGTTTGAGTTATAATTAATACATTGATCCATTAGGAGTATTCATTGAAGAAATTAAAATGTGTTTTAATATATTCTAGAATCATTTTTCATACCCAGTGTTGATAATCATAGCATATGGAATGGAAAATATATTTAGAACAACACTTAAGGAAAGAACCATACATTGTAATGGAACATTACATTTTAAAAAAGGGAATGTATGGTTAAGGAATCATATATAATTATGGAAACCTACATTAGAGGAATCAAACATATCATATATTAACCATACTTATATGATCAACTCTATGTTGTCAACCCTATGTTTTAATTTTTTTCATAACATGATGGAACCCTAAATTTTACTATTCGACATTGATGAATTTAAACTCAATAATTTATATTTTACTTATTAAATGGTCTTGAAAACATTTAAAACTAGTTTATAACTGATTAAAGGGATCATTTTTATCAATTTAAAGACACATATTTTACGGAGTAAATCATTATTATTTTTATGGGTTGTTTCAACTCCGTTGAATATCATTAGAATTTAAAAAGAAAAAATTAATGTCTGTAATATTACTAGAGATATTTTTTACATGAAGCAATTGAAGAAACAATATAAATATCTATGATCCATTCATATATATATATATATATATGTCTATGTTTGAAAAAATTACAGTTTAGGGATTCTTATACAAATAAGGATATTTACATAAATAATTTTTTTTGTTTCCATAAGAGATAAATTTTATATATTTAAATGTTTTGATATACTATTTTTTATTTCTATTGTTATTTTTAACACTACTAATGAAACATATAAATATATATTCATTTGAAATAATGTGGGATAATATATTACCGATTCACTATGGTGAAAAATATGTTTAAACATTTGTCTGGGGTTTTCTCGATTTCTATTTACAGAAATCATACGTGAAATTAATGACATATTTTTAATTTTATTATGTTATGGATGTAGATATATATGTCAAATTTTAGTACAACTATGATATGAAACCAGTTTTTTTAACAATATCAATCAATATGGATTTGGTAGTGTTTCGATTTCTTAGACTCAGTCATGGTAGAGGGTAATATTCCTGAAATAAACATTGGATAAAAATTCATTTATAGAAACTAAAAGTCTTTAATATGAGTTATTATAATTTTTTCAACTTCCTACAATAAATTTTAGAATTAATGGACTTAGAATAATATGACATAGTGAAAATCGCCATGATTGTAGATTTGAGGGTTGGTGGAGTGGACTAGGGGATCATTATTCCCCAAACCACTATATGTCACTCTATTAATTTTATTTATTTATTTATAATGCTATATAATCATTGAGTGATAATGAATTTTTCACTATGAAATAAGAGAGTCATTTTGAATAGTTTAAATTTATTGAACTACACAATTCACCACATCCCCTTATGTCGGTATCTTCTTCACCACCATCCTTATCCTACAATAAGGCTAATGAAACAAATTTCATGAATTTGGTAAAACTATTTTTTTATTTAATATAAGTGTAATTTTATACTTTTGAGAATCCATTATGGATTTGATCCTTTATTTCTGAAAAACTCTTTTCCATGTGATATATAATATTCAATATTTTTAGTATGTCTAGTAGATCCACCATGGTGCTCAAGACTCTATCAATACTTTTCCACTATCTCAATAATATTGTATAAAATATTCCAAGTGTCAAATAGAAATTCTGTACTAATTAAATTCTCCCCATATTCAAGGATTTGGACATGAAAAAGAGAAAACATACATAGGTATATGAGGATACCCAACTAACTTTTTTTCCTTGCACTCACATGAGATCTCATTGTGGTTCCCAAATATCTCATAAAAAACCTCCAATGGAAACACATTCAAATGTATGATATTATCTTACTAATTCTTAATTTTTACTGTGAAATATATGAATAAAACTCCATCGTCAATTTCTAACTGACCATATTCTATAAAATTTTATGGGTCATGCACGTATCTCTTCATTATTGGAACATTTAATAAATTTTCAACCTGGTCTAACAACGGTGGAATGGATAATATGTAAAACACCTTTCTGACCCTACATAATATCATTAAATTGTCATTGAACTAGAGATGTTGATTTATTCCTAGAACAAATCTCGACTATTATGGTCATGGATTGAACATAAAGAACATGTTGCCTCCATAATTGAATACAATGTTTATCTATCATCGGTCTGCATTAGACATATAATATCTATATAATGTTTTTGAAACTAATATATGTTCTAAAACTGACCTAATATTACATTAAAAAAATTTGGTACCATAAGTTATGTCTTACCTGGCTATATACAATACAATAGTAACATTTATTATCCCCCCTTAAAGGCATCCAACAGTGTCACACTGATGATGAAGTGGTAAAATTATTTCTGAAAATATTACCAAGTGTAGGTAAACTTATGAAATATGGGAAAAATATAACATTCAAGCCTAAATCATGTCCTTTATATACTAAATATTATACTATATATGGATAAATTTGGGTGTGGGTGGAACACTGCAGTCACCCGCAACTAAGTCCCTAAATATTCTTGTAACCCTATCTGAAACAAGTATTTTAAAAAAACATGATATTTAACAAATATTGAGGGAAATACATTAAAATGAATCCTATAATTCATATATAGCAATTCCAAATTTCAATTTAACTATAATCCCAGATGGAAAGGATGTGGGATGATTTGTTGAGTTAATATGTGGTCAATCGAATATAATCATGACCACTCATTGATCTCGTAAATACTAACATGAATCCAATAAAGTTATTATCATTCCACTCCTATAATGGTACCCCAACCATAAAATGATGTATAGTAACACACTAGGATAAGATATTAGTTATGTTTTTCATTATTATTTCCCTCCAAAAAATATATTGATGATCAACGTAAATCTTTTCAACGAATTTATTTAACACTAATAATTATATATTAAATTGATATATGAACCTCCTCATATAGCATGATTTATACTACAAACATCCTTGGAAAATTTTTAAATGTTCCCCAACATCAGAAAAATCTATAAAAATTTTCTCTTTTACATATCTTTTCATTCAAAACCTCATAGTCGATATAAAAAAATTCTGCTTCCTGGAAATTTTGGAGATGTGGTGGTGTCATAAACATATATTGGAGAGACACTATCCATCCCTCACCAATAAGGGTTGGCTACATATTGGCCTTCCACTCAAACTCCTTGGTCAACAACTATGAACATAATTCACTTACGAGATAATCAACCACTACATTCCCTTTATCATGAATATATACTACCTCATAAATATTCCAATAGGAACACTAACCATGGAGTCATTCAAAACATTAATTGAAAATATATACCACAGAATATTTCTGTAAGATTAGATGTTGAATCGTTGACCCATTAAAAAAATCTTCTAGGACTTCATAGAGAAAACATCAACATTATTATCAATGTCATGAGTTTTATGAATCTACAAATGGGGCCTATGCTATTATTACCCATAGCCATTCAATACCACAATCATCATTAGAATGAATCTTATCCCAAATTCAATGTCAAAAAAGAGCATGAAACAACTAACACCATTTTCTATAAATCAAAACATGGCGGTGTTTATCATCATCTATTCTAACTCAGTGGAATACTTATAAAATTTCAGCTTACACACAAATAATTTCCCCGTTTATGTCATAGACGTCAAGGGTATCAGGATACTTAGGAAATATAGCATTAATATCTATTAATCTCATACCAATCGAAGGAAACTTTGTACGTAGATCAAATTATTTTATATATCCAAAACTAAAACATCCTCAATCATTATAGGGACCACAACTATACCCTCTTACCTTATGGAATATTCCTAGGGTGTTGGTCTATTGAATCCTGAACTCGCACTTTTATAGATTTCAAATATAGATAGTTCTCTCAAATAATGGAAAATAAAATCTTTAAATATGTTATGTGCACCCTTTTGATGATATGTTTATTAGGATGTACTCAAGACTATAATATAGTAATTCAATAAGTTATTAATGACTTAATTTATGTGTCCCAAAAATAATGTTGTTCTGGTTTGAAATAAGTGAGTTTAACTAATCACTGAATTTAACTAAAATTGAATTTGAATTTCCCAATTGTTACATCATAACCTCGAACCCATATATATTGAAAATGCATCCTGATGTAAAATCATGAGATCCTATTTCCCTAACCAGTTGTTTAAATTTTCATTGATTCATTGATGTGAAAAGTCATTCCTAGAAATCACCTAGCACAGGTGATGTAAATCCATTAATAACAACATCCTCTAAACCACATTTATAGAAAAAAATACTGGGGAATACCATGGGTACATACCTGGTTTACAAAATCCATTATTTAGTAAATCATCCAATGAAACCTTCTAATATTGAAAAAAAATTGGCATATCGAAAATAATGGAATAGATCTAAGGGATGACCCTAAGAAAATGTTTATGAAGAAGATGATATTTCAATGGGGATGTATGTTTGTCATGTCCATAGAATAAGATTATTAAAAAATCCTCCACTACATTAGGAAAATAATATCTCATATAATAGTTTTATCTAAGGGTCATACTATCCAAATTATGAGAAATAATCTATAAGATATTTTGAATGAGGCCACAATAATCATTTAATGATTCATTCTCTCTAATAATGGAAAATATCTTCTGTTAAATTTAAATTTAGTTCCACATAGTGAAAATTTTAATACTATTACGAATAAAAGTAAAATAGTGTATACTATGTAAAACATCACAGGGCCGCATCACCTCTGTAGATATATTTGAAATAGATATCTCTCCCCAAAGGGTGTGGTCACAATTTCTATAGAAATGTGTTATCACTGAATCTCTACTATTTGGAGCCTCCAAACAAAAGGTTCAAGCTAAACGACTCGACTATAATGTATAGGTCTTGAGCCTGGGATGAAAGAAAGAAAAATTATCTAGAAAACATGCCTACTGATACTCTTAATAATATAAGGAATATATAGGTCATAAATTTGATCAACATGGGGCCTCCAGTTCATAAGATTCCATTTTATATAGTTATCCATTCCCTTTAAATCATATTTCCTACTACCATTATTCCATATTACAAAATATTAGATCCCAAATTACATCCAATGTGTATACAAATGGAACCCATCCACCATATCTCTATACAATCCACTTTTCGTGGAACTAAATTTCCCCAATGACATTAAAACATGTTATAAGAGAACATTTCATTTTAGGGGTGGTGTTTATATTCATCTCATGTTTTACGACATAATATAAAGTGTGAGCATAAGAATTCAACATTGTATTGTGTCTCTATATGTAATTTTATCATCTAGGAACACCACAAGGAGCAGACCTAACTTGGAGGAAATATTATTCCACATTCTTGGTCTCATCCTCTACAACACGGTGTCTGTGTCACTATGAAACCTATGTAACTTATCTTCAAGAATCATTTTTTGATCCCTCATAATCTATGCATCTTCTACCGGTATTATCAATATTAAATAATAATCAAACTATCTAGGATATTACACATCATCCATTAGAGAAGGTTATGTGTACTTCTCAACATGTGGGGGTAGTAATCAATAACCACCCAGACGAACCCCATCCATAACAATTTTGTGGAATAAATTCTCCTTGACAAAAATAGAGTCATCATGACCCTGTTGTAAAATCCAAATTTATTTTCATTATTGATGAATCTATAAATTGAAATGATTTACATACTAAAAGGGGATATATGTGGTTGTAAATCAAGATAGACATGGAAACCACATAATAATCCTACATGATATTAGCAAAACAATTCAATGTAAATAGTGTATAAATGTCTAGACTCAAAAAGATGGATATTAAATTATTGTTGAGTTGATAAATCAGTCTTTCAACCAGGATTTTGTTCCCTAGATTGAGAGATAATTTCTATGAACATTAAAATTTTCACTTTCCCTCAAACAAAACCACATAGATCTACTATATACAAACCTTAATTTTGTTATAGATCATGATATGTTACCACTCTCTCTAAAAACAACCCACTAGGTCTTGAATGGCTAGAATAAGGTAGAGAGTGACACCCTAATCAAACCTCTAATATTCTAGGGTCTACTGGTCAATGTGGTGTGGGATCTTGACACACATAAAAGGATATACGATAAATTACGTGAATATAGTCAAAAATATTTAAATACCAGTATAATGTACAAAAGATTAATCTCTATTACTATAAATTCATGCATATAAAACAATCCCTAAATATGAGTATAATATTAATAGTAAAACATGATTTTTTAAATTTAATTCTATTATAACAATACAAATATTCTGAACTAATATAAAATGGGGACTACATCCAAGCTAAAACTTTTTGAACCATCTCTGTTTCATATATGAAAAATAATATCCCATTAGTCCTTGTATACCAAGGATTCCATTGAAATTTATATCATCTACATATGAAATTACTATTTTTTGGAGATCCCATGACTGTGTTATTATAAAAATACCCAATAGGACATAATGAAATCAAAAATTATAAATCATTAATGGTTGATTAATCTCTAAAACACAATGAATAGAGGATAAACTAGATAACCAATATTATATCATGCAAGAATTTATATCGCAAGGACATGTTTACGCCCATTTTAACCCTACGTATTAATCATTAGAATCAATAGTAACATCATCTTAGAGAGATCACTCATCATGTTCTTCTATGTTTATGAAACTCATATGATTTGGTCAAACTCATTGGTTCCTTCCATAATAAATCATGGAGTTACTAAAATGGGTCAAATAAGTTATTAAACTGATCAAACTACACCTCACCGAGAAATAACTAATTTCAATATACCAGTATGGGATCATAGCCAAAGACTACTGTGGATACCTAACAATATCCTAGTAACCAACAAGTAAGGGGAATGAATTCCCTAGATATTTTAAATGGGATACTTAACAAAAAATAGATATGAATTATAGATGATTACAAACCCTAGAAATATGGATAGTAATTGAATCTGTTTAGAACAACCATGTATTGGGGATATCACATCCTATACTCTAGCTATGATACCACACTATAACCTCTTATATAGAGACCAATATAACATACCCAATGTAAACTGAAATAATACAAATGGATAAAAGGGATTTAATCATCTATTAAGGAATTACATCACATACTATAAATGCTCATGTTATGTCCCACAAAGCCTATTACATACCATGTAGAACAATATCATAGATAATATACTTCTATAAAAAAGTAATTTTTATATGATATACGTTGTGTAGTGGATTGGGAGGAACATAGACTTGTGTCTTCTACACATGCCCATGCACTTTCTAAAGTACACGACTTGTGCCCCAACACACATGGTGTATGGGGTCAAATATTTCATGGGATGTGTACTTTATATACATATTGATCCATCGAGTTAACGGTTATAGGTATCCGATACATTTACTCCCCGTACATATCAACCTATCCACCTAAGGGTCACATGTCCAATGGGTTCTTCAAGTTCTTTTTGATGTTTATATCACCATATAATCCTTAACTAATGTATAGAGTGTTCGACATGGTGTGTTTTCTGTTTAAAAAATTCTATATATAGTGTAAATTAATAGAAAATCTTGGATGTTCATGTTTCGTCATTCATATCACACTCTCCTTTGGTTCCCCAATGATTGATGACCATAAAACCCATAATCACATTTACCAGTCGAATATAATCACCAATGGATAAATTTCATCCACACTTATCTCCAAAATCTATTTCCATTAATCTACTAGAGAATCATTCTCAATCTAACTTATAGTACCACCATTTCAAGTACACTAAATGGATTTATTTCAACTCTTAAAAAAATATGCCAAAAATCAAATTCAAATACCAATCGATAAAAAACCATATTTTTATAATGGTGTGATTGTGTAGTGATTAGTTCCCAGGGTATAATAAAATCATTGTCAAATAGAAATATTGTTGATGAATTCTTATAAATAGAGTGATTATGGATTAATTCACAAAAATGGGTATCTAATGAAGGATTTCATTTATCCGTCATTAATAATAACCAATTAATAACATTTAAAATTAAATATTAGTAACCAAAGAATATGATATTTATAATTGTAAGAAAATATTATATGCAATGGATAATACATAATAATGTCCCTAATTTAATTCAAAAATAATTAATTCCTTTTCATCGTGGAAAAATATTTAATATGGAATAATAATAAAAATAACATTCATGGTTTTGGTTCAATCATCATTGTATAATGTATTTAGGTCGATTACATTGTTGATATTCTATATGTTCTTCATTAACTCTCTAATTACCAATTAATATTTATTGTTGATCCTCAATCCATAGATCACCGACTAGTGTTTTCTATTTAAAATCCATCTCTACATCCTATAAAACATATTTTTTGTATCTAATATTATTTAATTCACCAATTAATTATTTATAAATATGAGTTATTAAATTTATACATTAAATTGAAATTATGTTAAAAAACTATTCATTCCATTTATGATTCCCATGACTACACACTATTATTGTGTCTCAACAGTGAAACTCAAATGTGGAACGAGGGGAAAACACATAGTTCAGATTTAATGTTGATATTGGTTTCTTACTTCTAAGACACCATTTTGGAATTATTCCCCTACTTTAAAATAAAAATACATGATTTATATACTATATTTTTTTATTTTTAATATATCAAAATCAATCCTCTACATGACACATCACTCCATGCTAACTCCACATCATACAACAAAAATATTATTTGAAATATTATATAGGTTTAAAAAAAATATTCACTAATTTCAATAAAATTTCAATTGTTTTCCAACTAAGAAGAGAAAAAATTCTAATGAAGGTGATTATATTGAACTCAAATTCAGACCAAACACTCACAATGGATCTCTTAGATTTTAACACACCAAGGGTATCACACAAACAAAAATAATCTTCTCTAACTATTTTTTTGACACTCTTAGGTACTCTAGGAAGGTAACATAATCCTGAATGGACATCACTCTATTGTAGATAATATTCCTTTGGATGATAACATATCTACTAAATTGTGATTTGTGGAATATATAATATACCTAGACAAAATATGTATGTATTATATGTTGTATGGACCTAATACAACCGAACAAGTATCAAGAAACGGACATCAAAAATAAATATAAATTATTTTCATTGTTAAGTATCTACTATTTTTATCAGAGAAATACAATAAATAATGCATGACCTCCTTCATAGAAGAACATATTACACCATCATATATCTGAATTTAAAATCTATTGTGTCTAAGAAGAGATTATTTACTACTTTATATTCTGTACCTTCTCTAACTTCTCTTCCACCAACTCATATCCCATAACATCATTCTCACCTAGCTCAGTCCAACACAATGAAGAGCTACAGGGTCTCTACTACATGGAATCAAATTTCATTACACCAATAGATAATTAGTAAATATTGATATATGGAATATCTAACATGGGTTTTAGATCTACCATGTTGTGTAAGAAAATAAAAAATAGAAGCTTGAAACTCATCCTTCAAAACATAATTTTTTTATCTATCATCACATATGTCTTGTGGAAGAAATGTTTTACAATCCTAGAAATTAGAGAAAAATCAACTAACCCTCAAATCATAAGGATGATAATACAATTAATATGACAAAGATAATCTTATATGTCACTCCACGAAGGCAGTATATCTCCTAAAAGTAATGGTGATCCCACATTCAATTGAACACTTATCTTGGATGGATAAAAAGTGTGATAATTTTTCAATTGTTCTATGATCACCCAGATATTGTAGTAACCTCAAATTTCTCCAGGAAATACCTTTCAAAACCCATGATATTCCTTAGTAATTATTCTTCCACTCGGGTATATCATCCATCACATATTCAATGGTGAAAAATTTAGAGGTGAAACTAGATACAATATATATATTTCTTGGCCAAATACCCTATTGACTGACACTGAACACTAAATGGAATTCCCTTCTAAGAGAATCATCAAACACATTTCCTTTCCTAAGAGTATTGAATATATTAATAATAGTCTTATTGGAACTTTATCCATCACCTATATTATAAAAACCCATAACATTAATACATAAATATAACATTTTTTAGATAAATATTCTATACATTTCACAAATAAACACCTTATAAAAATAATTGTTAAATGTATCTAGAGTCCAGATCTATAATCAAAAGATTTATAGATATATTTTCATCCCATTAAATAAATTTCTCAACTATATATCTTCATCATAAACATACCTTGCATAAAATAATTCATCATATTATAGGGAAAGGAAGCATAATAAATGGTGTTCTTAGATTACTTGTAATGTTAAACACGAGAGATATAGTTATATATTCATATGAATGAATATGATATTAATACAGGTATTATATCATTCCATTAACTTATGATGTTCATACAAAACCTATCCAAAAACATAAATTTGTTTCTCTGCATAATTCATTATTATTCCAAAACCCATGATCTATAAGAGTGTAAAATCATAAAAATTATTTAGATATAAGTTCATCCCATAAAATATTTGCTCCACCATATGTATAAAAATCATTTTTTAATGGGTCACTACAAAGAACATCAATCATAATAGATAATTCCCGATCACTCTATTTCCATGTTGTATAAGGTCCATCAGCATGTTTCCCTTTATAGATCAATCCCATCACCATATTTCCTATTATGGATTAGTCTCATTATTTATATTCCAATTTTTGTCTCATAAAAAATATTTCGTTACATAATGTATTGGGAGAAGGTATAGAGAAAAACCATACTTGATTATAGCATGACCACATTTACAAAATGGCACAATATATAATTGTTCCACAATATCATAAAACATTAATCATATCACGTCTAATAGAAATATTCTATAAAAACAACCAATCAAATATCATCTCATTAAAAATGGGATTGATAATTATATCAAAAATTAATCAAAGATAACACATGAAAATGGAATGGTTTTAATAATATATATATTTTTTATAATAATAAACCATCTAAAAAATAATATAAATATTACAATTTGATCATATCCCCAGTAAAGAATGAGTATCATCAATGCATTTTATCTCATATAGGAAATTATTTTTAAAGATCACTTGGAACACATCATCTGGGAAATAAGCCATCCACATTGAAAATAAATGTTTGAAACAAAATTTTTATAAAACTATTTATAAATCATTTTACATGAAAATAAACTTGGAATCATATGATGGATTCCATTAATCAATGATTGGTCAGAATGGTGGATAATTTTATTCAAGTTTTACATGTAAAAACCATTAGTCAGTTAACATTATTATTAATAACAAATGTTCATTTTTTAGAAAACAACATGGAGAGTCATTTAAAACCATTTTTTTAAACTGAAATTATGGGGAAATTAAAAAATAATCATTGTATAATAGGGGAAATATTATTTATATGGTTCATAAGAAACAAATATATGGAATTAAATGGATTTTTGATAGAACATTGAAGTGAATGATATTTTTGATAAAATTTTTTTTAAAATATATGATATTTATGATGAATAAAATTAAATAAAAATAATGTTTTTCAATAAATAATAAAAGGAAAATAAAATTAATTTTATTCCCAAGATATTATTTATAATATCTCATTACATTAAGAGTATCATAAACAATCACATAAAAATGAGATTGAAACATTAAACCTATATTACATTGGTGTCTTTTTCTTTATAAGCCTGATAAATTAAATCACATATTATTGATATGTATATTACATAATTTTCCTAATAATGATCCTAAAATACATTCGTGGTTAGTATATGCACCACAAAAAAAACTTTTTTTGTATAAGGCATGTGTCCCATAGAAATAAATGTTAGATGAAAATCTCATTCATTATGTGTCAACTTCCTTTCTATACATTAAAAAAACATGATTAATAAATAAAATATTAATAGAAATTGTTATAGAAACAAAATTATATGTATTATGAAAAATATTATTTACATATGACCATTTATTATTCGTATATTAACAAATCCCCATTACAATCATGTTGTGGGTAATAGTTTCTTTTTTTATGAATGTTTCAGTTTGGTATAATTGATATTTTTACTTTAGTCAGGGTAAAATCATATAAATAAAAAGAAATAGCATATAAATATCATATATATTCAAGATATGTGTATTTAGAGTAGTCCAAATAGAAAATTAATTACACTATACATAGAGGTGGAATACTATACATACCCAAGAACATTATTTTAATTTACTCAAAAAATGAAATGATAGAATGGTAAATAATATATAATATATTTAAAAATTAATTTTATGTCATATATATCACATATTCTGATTATTTTTTGGTATTTCCATCCATGTATATTGTTATTAAATAATGAATAACATCATTTCTCGAGGAAATAGTCCACCATACACACGAGTAATGTTATCATATTACAAGAAAATTAAATGTAAGAAAGTATATCAGATATTATAATTATAGAATTATAGTTATATAAAAAATATGGTATTAATTTTCTAAATCAATCATTATGACCAGTTATGAAAGGTGGTTATTTAAAACAAATTGAAACTTTTCGTGAGGTTGTTGTTAATTATACACACGAATGAAAATTCAGTTATCATTTTTTAGAAGAGGAGATAGATATAGTTTTTAACATTAATATAATAACATATAAGTGTTTTTTTCATAAGTTTTTCATTATATTGTAATTACTAATACCTGATTTTTCTTATTAAAATTAAAAGTTTTAAAATTTATAAATGTAGTGAAGAAAGTTACTTTCTATTATAACAACCTCATTTAAAAAAATTATTAAGGACACTAGGCATGGTCTTTTGAGATGATGAACAGTGAAATAATATTGATATGTATGTTGGGGTGGTATTTTGGTATGGTTTGGATGATCTAAATGTCATATTTTGTTTGAATAATTTAGGGGAGGAAGTTCCCTATTATAATTTAGAAGGGGTGAAATTTTTCAAAAAACAAAAAATAAATAAATAATGGGATTTCAACCTCACCACATGTTCCAAAATATTTATAATTAAATGAGTTTATATAATATATACTTGAAAACCACCACAACCAAAAAAACACATGTTTCAAACATGTAATTCTCTAGCGTTTAATTGTATATAATTTTACCATTTATTTTTCACCACGATAACATGGTTTTAATTTATTTTACAAGGTGATTTATCATGTAGTATAAAAAATAAAATGAGGAATATTAGAAATACGGTCCTAGTAATTATAAATGAATTTTCAATTGATCAAATTAAAACATGTTTTTTGTAAATTAATTTTAAGGCATGCCCATGTGATGTGAAAAAAACCATTTTAACCTAAACCATAATAATTATGTTTACTCTTTTGATATATAATTATTGAAGACAAATAATTATATATTTATATATATTAAAAAATAATCTATTTAAAAATATTGAATCCATTTCTATTAATTTCAATTATATAATTTAGAAAAACTAGTTTTAAATGAAACAGTTATATATAATGAAAGAAAACCTTTTTACAATGATAAATTATTCAATAATTATTTAATTATTTAATATAAAATTTTAAATATGAAATTTATTACAATGAGATAAATAGAATTAATAAATATAGGTTTTTAGAAATTTTACTTTTAAAAAATATTAAAATATAATAGATCTCGGAAATAAATTAAATGAAAATATAGTTTTTAATAATAATTATTATTATTACTATTCATTAAAAAAAAATTTATTTTATAAATATTATAAATAATTTAATACAAGATAATTTTGAAAATTAGATTTTATAAATGAAGATCATTTTGTAAAATATTTCAAAAATATGGACAAATAACTTAATTTTTCATAAAATAAAATATTTTTTTTTTGGGGAAAGAGTATTTTCAAAAGTATATAATGTATTTAATAAAATTATTTAATTTTTAATCAAAGATCATTACTTATATAATTTAATAATAATAAATTTTAAAATAGTGTAATCTAATTTTAACAACCATGTTTAATGACTATGCAATAATTTTCATTTTTAAATACAAATATTAATTATATATCTCAAGTTGATAAAACAATGTGTTGTGATTAATGTAATATATCAAGGAAAATAAATTTATTTGGAAATATATTCACAAATTAGAAAGCGGTGACATTATATACCCCATAAAGCAATTTCTACTTTAAAATTCCTTCAAATTGGTATATAGGAATGTGTACACTTCATTCTCAATACATATATAGGCTTCCACATAGAATCTTAACAATGGGGGTTTTCCACAAATAATTGATAAGGTGAGTGGTTATAGTTTTTAGAATTTATTTATATTACATGGAATCTAAACCCATTTTTCTTAAAAAATAGCCATACTCCACTTATATGACATCTAGGTTGGCTACATGAGAATTATTATGTATTCAATTCTTATGGTTATATTAAATGAACACATTATAAACATATATAGTATCAGTTGAACCTCCATGAAATAATTTATGGCACTCATATGATCAATAATTTTTATAGGTATAATAAACTTAGGGATTAGATTTACGTTCATTTCAAATATAATTACATTATTATATGGATATTTTTATAGAATTATTTTTCCAATATTAATTTTACAAATCTAGAAAAAATTATTAGTATAACATTCTTTTCTACTTTTTAACCCCTCTAGGTTTATGAATGGACCTAACATTATTTTTCGATTCTTCTATTCACTCTGGTCATAATGTGGTTATTTTCAAATATATTTCCATGAATGTTGCAGATGTATGCATATTTCCATAAAAGTATATAAAAGTATCCATCTAAAAAGATGATTTAAAGTTATTTATTAAATAAAAATAAACTATATGTTTGTTTCGATCCCAAAGTCCATTTAAATATATTGATTAGATCTCAAAATATACTCTAGGGTTTGAGTTGTTCTTTCAAAAGGACCATCTAACTGAGGATGATACACAGTGTCAAAAATAAGAAATTAATACCGATACTACTGAATATTTTTCCAAAATTTCAATCAAATTCTAGAATCAAGATCATAAATACTATAATTAGGTAATCCATGAAACCTTAATACTTCTATATTGTATTTCACAGAATGTTGGTCTCAATAAAAATAATCCCTAATATCGATGAAGTGTTTTGACATTCAAATGTGATTTATTAAAACCCATATAACATAATTCCCATTATATGTCTTTGGGGGGTCTGATAAAAAATATCTGGTGATGTCTTACCATATTTATTATTGAATTGGTAACTATTGTACATCTTCATAGACTTTTTTCTCATATCCTTAAATTACTGAAATACCATGCAATACAATACATTCTTAGCAATATCTATCTTCATTATGTTTTAAAATATTCCTATTTAAAATTTCTATACACCATTGTACATTCCAAATGAAAAGAGGTTGAATAATTATGAAACTTTTATAATAGATCTTTCATCAAATTTAAAAATTATAGAACCCATACATGGTTATAAAACCATGTCATTCTTTTATAATAATGGTTGAACTCATGAACATTTCACACCATCTTCACTAGTGCCACATCATCCTTATATTCGTAGACAATCATCACATATATAGATGATTGAACAATAATTTTAGAAAGATAATATTACTCTCCTTACATTCTGATTTCTAGATCTATCTATTCAAGATCCAAAAATATTATATGTTTTTTAATCCTCATCATGTACATGATTAATTAATCCTTTAAAAATTATTCATTTTTTACCATAATATCTTTATCGGGGTTGTAATGTATTGAGAATTCAGAATATTTAATCCTCTATATCCATCTTCCGTAATAATTTTTGAATAAATTTCAATGAATCTGTAATTTAAACATTTTATACTAGTATATATATCACATTTTACTTTGTAAAGTTAAATTTTACCTACCTAAATCCAAAAATATCAAATCTGGTCTCTTACTAAATTACATTATTATAAGATATATGGAATCATATTAACTTTATCCTTGTTGTGAGGATGGTCAGTTTTAAATTTATACAGACCCATGATATAGAACATTGGCTAACCGTGGGGTCGATCTCAAATATTTTTTTTTGAATAACTAAGTGGTCCTTCTAAAAATTATTTTGAATATTTTTCAGGTTTTGAAAATAGTAAAACAAAACTCCTATAAAAACATTGAGTAGTGTAGAAACTCATAATGAGGTAAAAAAAGTGTTAACATATGAAGTCATACGAAACAAACAAACATTGAAAAACCCAAAATGATAGATAAAAAATAAGGATAAAATAGAAAAAAATGATAATAAGTCACAAAAGAAAATAACCAGTGAGAATAAGTCCCAGATATAGGTCACTCTATCCTAAATTTTCAATCATTGGTCTACTTTAGAATTAATAAAAAACTATCAAACTCTCTCAATGCATGCATGATTAATTACATCATACACCTATCTCAGCTAAAAAAGGAACACTCGAGAATATAATTTTATCACTACTCATGAATTCCTCCAAAGTGAAAATTGAATCACTCAACATAGTCATCCTACGAAGGTATTATCACAAAGTGGAATGATCTTTCATAGATCATGAAGTTAGACAACCAATATCGATACATAATTTGAGATATAGAGAGTTTAAAGGGAGAAAAAGTGAGAATAAAGAGTATCATAATGATCAAGCACAAGCATGCGATTATGCACACCCCAATTTGTATTCACAGTTTACTAAGGAGAAGAAAAAAATGTTGATCATGTTGTTTCCTGGATCTCTTGATCACATTGGGTATCATCACCTGAATCTATCCTGAGAATTAACTCCCCATGTATATAGATTTTAGATAAAGTAAAAAAATGAAGTAAAATGAGACATGATAATTAAAAAAATGAACCTCAATTACATTAAAAAACATGTAGCATGTTGAGATTATTTACTGACACAAATTAAAACAAAAAAATAGAGTTTGGGGAAGAGAAAGAATATGAAGGAGTAGGGTCATATCTCAATATCAAATATGATTCCACAGTACATGAGGTGTTGGTGATTTGAATTAGGTGTTATGTGTGAAGTTTCCCCTACATCAGAGAAAAATATGTCCTATTATTTGGAGATGAAAATAGAAAAACTCAAATAACACGCAACAGTGACTATCCACATACTATGCTCTAATACACATGTCACTGGCCTTTTAGTGAATTCCAATTGATCTAATCCACCTCTTGCAATGAACTATTTATACCCTCACATATTCCCTTTAATCTCCCATGATTGAAATCTGTTATGACCTTCTCTATGAGTATCTCCCCAGTGCAAAATAGAAAACACAGATGATGCATTAGAATAGATAAATAAAGTAAATATATATATATATTCTAAAAGAATAGAACTACTAAAAAAACATACCTAAATTAATATATTCCAACTATTTATAATATATATATTATATGTTCAATATATAGTTTAATTAGAAATCATTATTATCACTAAATTATTTTTATATAAATTTATAAAAAAATGTTGAAACAATTATATCTATTTATTATTAATTACTATTAAAATATAAATACATAATTATATATACAATTATATTTATTATTATAATGTATTTTTTTATTTTTTTATTAAAACTAGTATATTATTACATATATAAAATATTAAAATAAAATGAAGAGTGGGGGTAACAGAGTGTCCGTGACGAAGAAAGTGTGTTGGTGGGTTGTGACAAGGGTTAGCATATTAAAACGGATAAGGGAATGGGGATTAGGTACAATGGAGAGGCACTGAGCAGTGGGTACAGTAGGGGAGGTTTCTTGTGATATGGGAGTGGTGAATGCTCTTTAGACAAGTATTGAAGTTGTTTGTGGATTTTTATTTTTTTAGATCTATTGATTCGTTGATCTGTGGTTGAGTAAGTTATTCTATTTCGCTCATTCTTTCTTTGGATTTGGTATACAGTGTAGATTTTATATACGGTTATTGAGAATAATTTCCCTATTGCTATTTTTTCATACTGATTGCTTGTATTTATTGTTCTCTCTGTTGTATATTCATTAAAGTTGTTTTGGTGAAGGATATGTGTGGAGAGGGAAAATTATAGTACTAGGTGGCTTAGAGAATTATAATAAGCTATTGTCAGTAGGATATAAGGGAGATGAAATGGGATTATAGTGACGGTAGGTCCAAGTGTATCAGTTACTTGAGTCGCTGATGTGAAAAATGGGGGCTCTAGTGAGACAATTTGTGTATGGATATATGACTTTTGTAACTAATAGGTAGGTTTCAATAATATAGTTGGGAGGTGTGTGTTGGTGACTTGAGTACTTGATAAGTTGGTTTTAGTGAGGCTGAAGAACGGTGAGACCAGACGATGTGTATCGATGACATGAGTAACCTATAGGGTGTAACTTATGGATGTTGTCAGTGACTCATATGACTCATAGATAGGTTGTGTCGGTTACTCGACAACAACTGAGAAGAAACGTCCAACCACAAATAGAAGAGAAATAAATTTTTAATTTAAAAAAGATATAATAAATAAATAAATTAAAAAATTAATTAAATTAAAAATAAAAGTTTCGATCATTTATCAACAATATATAATTAACTGCAACTTGAAACATACAATTTATTCATAAATAAATTTAAAAACAAAAATAATTAAATCACATTGAATCATTTAATTAATTAATTATGTATACATTGTAAAATAAATAATAAATATTATTAAATTATTAAATAAATTCATTAAATTTTTAAAATTAAATTAATTCATTCATTCACTAAAAAATAAAGCGCATAATTCATTTATTTACACAATTATTTATTAAATAAAAAAATTAATAAACAATTTATTTTGAAAAACAAATGAAAATAAAAATAGAAGAAAAAAATGAAAAATTTATATTTAGTTAAAAACAATGAATAAAAAATGAATGTCATATTGAACATAATGAGTTAATTTCATAATTATAGAAAATTTCTAAAATGACCACTAAAATACATGATTTACACTAGTAATGATTTTTTACATAGAAATGTTCAAAAAAAGGTTAATTATAGAAAAAAACAACATTTTGACAATAAAAAGTAAATAAATATATAAAGAGGTTTTGGTAAAGAATAATAAAACACAAGCACGTATAAATACCCCACATATAATTCTTTGTTTTTCCCAAATTAAATGAATTTTTATTGAATTTTTAACATAGAAAATATAATATATGATATTTAGTTCAAAAAGTGTATAAATATACTATAACAAACAGAGGCCCATAACCTAAAAAGGCTTTTCAAATAATGAATTATAAGATTGTACTTCTTGTTTCCAAAATAGCTGGAAATAAAATGGTACACAAACATATCCACCATAAAGGATGTTATGCCTCTTATATGATATCACTAACTGTCCGACTTCAATTCCAATTCTCAATCCAATTCATCAAGTGATGACATGTTAGATAAAAGTGGATTTATAACCATAAACAAATGAAACATCAAGTATCATATTCTCCTAACTACCTTTTTTCTATCTTTTTTTGAATCACTTCACTAATACATGTCGAATGATATTTAATTTAGTCAATTGACCCCTTTTTCCCTTGGGTTAAAAATTCACCTCGCATAAATGAGGTCATTTCTAGTAGGGAACATTATTTTAAATTTTCCTATCTATATTTAAAGTTCAAGACACTATGCATAACAATGAATAAAAATGTAATTGGATTATATTTATTAATAGAAACACACCATATGATCCTATCTCAGATGTTTATCGTGGGATCCTATTTTCCCATATTACTAAAATTATGAAGGGCTTAAAATTTATTTTTTGAGTAGTCTCAATTACATGATTTTTTTTATTAAAAGATGATTTCCCTATGATTAAATTAACATTTCTAGTTACCTAAATTCAATATAATAATTATACAAAAATCTATCATATATTATCCTCTCCCTTAATACCAAAACAGAATTTCAATAAAGACAGTTTTTAATTCACACAACAATTACTCATCCTCAAGAGTTTCAAACTTAGTGGAACCCCTAACAAGCACAAGTTAGAATCCAAATGACTGGAAAAAATTGAATTGCAATGTGAATCAATATTACAGTTTGTTTTTAATGGAAAAATAAAAAAATTGAAGTAATTAGGAAAAGTTTGAAAAAAAATTATGAATCTTTTATAAATTATATTCAGAGAAATTTGATGTCATAAAATGTCCCCTCTCCTTCACACTTAATACTCAAAAATGTTTCAATTTCTAACTCCCAAGGTAGGATAATTTATTATTCATAATTATATAATAAATTTATCATTTAAAATAATGAGGGTGCGTAGTAGTTAATTTCAAAATATTTCCTAACAAAAACAAAAAGAAAGAGGAAAAAAAATATAAAAAGAACCACATCAGCCATCACCAACAACAAGCATTGTTATTTTAAAAAAAAAGTATTGTTGAATTTTAAAAATTATGTAAAATATTTTCTATGAATTTCAAATTGTAGCATGATATGAAATTAATTTTAATATTATTTATATAAAATTTAAATCTTTTGGTGCATGTTGATTGTATAAATCTGCTCAGAATAATTTTTAACTTACTATATACTTGCATTTAATCACCCATGAAAGAAACAATCTACCACAATAATATAAAACCAAGGTGAATCCATCACAATTTATTCCAGGTAACAAAAAAAATTAATGAAAATAATTTATAATATGAAAAATTCCAGATAGTAATTCCTTGAGTGGATGATTCTCATTTTTTTAATGCCACAATTTGTTTTATTTCTATAGGGACTCTAGATTTTCAATTAAAGTTCATACAAATTGAAATAGATTAACATTAGCCTTCTGGATTTAGACAGTTTTATCTATACTGTATGAGTAAGGGAGTTTTATCCATGATCATCATTATGTTTCTCCCGTTGGTATCAAGTGATTTTCATGTGGAACTACTTCAATTTTAGTATATATTAAAAATAAACACACAAATTTTAAAAAATACCACTAAGAAGGTAAATCATAAAATGAAATTTCATGATCTTATGATAACCACAAGGCCAGGATATATTTTTAATATCCATAGCTAGATAGTCCTTGGATCAACTCCTGTTTGATGGGGGTCTAAATAGTTACTTAAGAACCACCAATTGTGATTCATTCGAATTTCAGATCTTTTTAACTTTTTTGTAGCCCTTGTACTTGTTCAACAAATTCCCACTACATTGAAGTGTACTTCCTCAGGTGGAGTACTGGAGGAGAGAATAAACTGTAGGTTTACGACCCCTCTTCATTATCTAATTGTTGAGTGTGCACAAGTATGAAAAAATAAATTGTAGGGTGAGACATGTCTTCTATTTCAGCAAAAATCAGTACTTATAAAACATTTAAAATAAATGTTTCAATATACTACATGATAGTTTTTCACAACTCCATAGACTCCACTTCAAATGAAATTATATAACTGGAATTTTCTTCCAGAATTGGGAGTTCTAGAAATTTCTCGGTCATTCCATATTTAAATTCCTTACTCACCTAAAGATCACAAATTTAAACTGTATTTCAACACATGTAGTGGGAAAAGCATATTTGAAATCATTTTAAATTATATAAATAAAATATAAACCTCAAAAATGGATTCAACTCCCTTAAATATTGCAATATGTAGTTCACCAAGGGTATTCCGAGCTCATGGTAGTATGGGTGTGGCAGGAGTGAGGTAGTAAAACTCATCTAACCTCTCTTCAAAACACATGATATATTCTGTGTTTTACTCTAATTAAAATTCCATGATATCATGTGATGGATCATACATTGAAAAGAATTAAAAATGGATTAATATATATGAGTAACAAAAAATATAAAATGAAGTGCATGAATGAAAATCATCTTTTTGATGGTTTTTGGTGTCATCTATGTCAGCACGTTCATTCTCTGGATGACTCTTGAAAACTGATATAGGATGTAGCTCGTAAATATCTAGAATTAAATCAATGTTTTCTTTAGGCTCAAAAAATATGAAACTCTAAATTTTTTCTCCCCTTCTATTCCTTTTATCGAAAATTATATGTTATTTTCACGAAGATAAATCCAAAGTGGATTGATGGGGTTCTTCTTAGCTCATATGGATTTGTTGAGTCTTGTAGGTGTTGACAAGGAAGTTAATGATCCGCTTGGTGGACATAAAATCATTCTTATAGGTTAACATCCCCTATTTAACCTTCTTATCTTGGTCAAATCTCTTTGCATACTTCTTTTTATTCTCATGTGTCACATCCATTATGGAATCTGACGGCTCTCCGACTGGCCGAGACTATAACCAAAAATTAAATAATTCTAAATCATCATAGAGTATACTTACATAATAAAAATCATACAAGTCATAATAAAAATAAATATTATAATATGAAAAATATATGATAGTGGGGATTTTCTTCTATATTTTTTGTGTTTTTGTATTTTTTTATTAAAAGTGAAAAACCAGTCAACAAAAAAAATTCATTGGCAACGACACCAAAATTTGATTTTGTCCTTATTTTGAGGAAGGAAAGGTTTTCATTTATAAAGACCCATGATATATAAAAATTTATAACCTCCAGGTCACTCTCAGGGTATCCATTTCAAATGACTAAGTGGCCATTCCAAAAGATCTTTTTGGATTTTTTTAATTTTTAAAAAACAAAAAAAACAAAATTTTGATGAAAACACTGAGTAGTGATGAAAAATAATGTGAGGTGAAAAAAATTATTGATAATAATTAAATTATAAGAAAGAAACCCTGAAAATGAAATATAAAAGGACACACATAACAAAAATAATGATAACAAAAAAACCAAAAAAATGAGAGCAAGATATAGATGTCAATAGTTATTGAGAAGAAGTCCCAGACCCATGTCCCTATACCCTCAACTATATATCATTGGTAAACTAAAAAAATTAATCAATAACATTCAACATCAATCAATAAATGTCTGATTAATCTGAACACACACTAATCTCACATAAAATTTCATCAATCAAGCATATAATTTCATTATTACAGGAGCATTACTTCAAAATCCCAAGTGATTCAGACACCATAGTCATCTTTGCATAGTACTTCCACTAGAGAGAATGATCCTTCTGTGATCGTCAATTCACAAAACCAAACTCGATTATCAATTTGAGAAATCATGAGTTTGAGGGGATAATAAGTGAGAATAGAGAGTAGAAAACTGATTCAGAATAAGAATGCGCTCACAGGCACCCTACATTACTTTCACATTTTATTATGTTGAAGAATAAAAATTTGATCACATCGGTTCTCAGATCTCCGTATCAATTCAAGTTTGATAACCTGAATATTGCCTGTGAATTAACTCTCAATCACTAGATATTCTTGATCAGGTAACGAAAAAATGTAATAAGAAGAAACATAACAATTAAAACAAACAAAACACAATTATTATCACAAAAAAAAAGAACAGAAATAGTATTTACATACACAAATTAAAACACAAAAACAGAGCATGGGGAAGAGGAAAATGATGGAATATTAGGGTCTCCTCTTCCGACCAAAGACATATCACCATTCCATATGGTTGGAGAGGTTGGTATAAGGTTTCATGTGTGGATTTATAGCCTTACAGTGGAGGAAAATAACTCCTATTATTCAGAGATGAAAATAAAAAAAATGAATCTAATAGGTAATAGTGACTTTCCAAGTGCGGTTCTCTAATGTTCATGTCATCATCCATTCAGTGAACACCAAGTAAATATACTCTGAATCTTGCAAAAAACTTGGTATCCCCTCTCACATTCCCTTCTTAATCCCACAATTAATTTCTTTTATCAGCACCGCCACGAGATGCTCCCCTTATATAACTTATTAAATAAAAATGACAGATAAGAACTTATAAATAGAGTAACTATCTATATATATTTTTTAAAAATAGAGGTACTAAAAAATATACCTGCATTTATATAGGAAAACTATTATAAACATGTATATTATATGTTAAATATATAGATTAATTAGAAATATTTATTATCACTAAAATATGTATATATATATATTTGTTAATATATATTACAAAAATTATATATATTTATTAATATTAACTATTATAAAATATAAGTAGAGAAAATTATATATATATATATATATAAGTATATTACTTTATTATTATTATTATTATTATTATTATTTTGTTCATATTATTTTATGATTATATTTATAAAAAATTAAAATTAAATGAAGAGTGGGGGGAACGACATATCTACAAGGAAGAAGGTGTAGCAATTGGCCATGGTGAGGGTTGGTGGATCGATTATGGGAAGGGATTGGTGCTCTAGTACATTGTAGTGGCACTGAGAAGTGGCTCTAATAGGGAGTGTTTATGGAGATAGGGGAGTGGGGGATGTTTTCTAGAACTAGATTGAAGTGTTTTCTGGTTTATTATTTTTTTATATTGATTTTTTCATTTATTCTTGAGTCATTTATTCTATTGAACATGTTATTCCATTGGATTTAGATTGGGGCTGATTTTTCATCTATTGAATTTGTTTTCCCTCCTGTTAGATTTTTTTTATTTTTTAATCATGTTACTGGTGTGAATTGATTTTTTTTCCTTTGTTATAGATTCTTTGATGTTATTGGGGTGGAGGAGAGGTGAGGAGGGGAATGATGGTGGCAGTATGTGGATAGGGGATGGATTGTATGGGGGTGTTAGTAGGTATGAAATTTGGGGAAAGGGGATTATTGTATCAGTAGATTGTGAGTGTATCGGTGACTTGAGTCACCTATAGGTAGAATAGGGGCATCGATGAGACAATGGAGGTTGGATCAGTGAAATCAATCACAGATAGGTAGGTTTCAATGAGACATCGTAGAGTTTTGTATTATTGAATTGATTTATTGATAAGAATGTGTTAGTTATTTTGATAAATAGGGAGACTAAAAGGGGTGTATCGATTACATGAGTCACCAATAACAGGGTGTCATTTTTTTATTCTGTGTGTTTCAATTCCTTATTTTGTTTATGTCTCATGTTCTTTCTTTTTTATTGTATTATTTATTCAGTTTTTCTTCTGTATGTTCGTTGTTTTTGACTTCACTATAATTTTTATCACTACTAACTTTTTTATTTGGAGTTTTGTTTTAAACTTTTCAAAATATTAAAAGAATCCAAAATATTTTATGAAATACTATATATTCATTCATCATTTAATCCTTGAGAGTGACCCCATGGTTAACCACTATGAAATATATTGGGTCATTATAAATGTAAACTATACCTTCCTCACGATAAAGAAAATGTTATATTTTGTTTTGAAAATATTTTCTCCACCAGCAATGGTGCCAAAATTTGGCATCAACATTTTTTGAAGGATGATAAAGTTTATATTAATAATATCTTATTATATAGTAGATTGGAAAAACTTAGGGTCTCTCTCAAGGAAGATATGTCTAAATAATATGTTGTCTTTATGAAAATATATTTTATTTTTTAAAATATTTTTAAAAAACTAAAACAAATGTCTTATGAAGACAATGAGGAGTGATGAAAATCATAGTGAGGTGAAAACACTGAAAGAACATAAAAAACAAAACCATATGCAATAAATAAATAAAATATAGACACAACATAAGGAACTAAAACACATAGGACCCAAAAAATTGTGCGAGGATGAATTTTTTTGATGAATATTGTTTGTAGAATAATGAGAGTTGTGTCATGGTTAGAATGACCTATATAAAGTACTGGTTCTCATTTAGTACTACCTCTTATGTCCTTCTTTATTTTTTTTCTATGTGTTTTCATTCCATGTGACATGTTTGTATTTTTTCATTTCGTTATTAGTGTTTTGTTTCTAATGACTTTCTTATCTTCATTCATTTTTTTCAACTCACTATGACTTTCTTCACTTATCAAATTTTTTTATGAATTTATTAAATATCTTCACAATTTTTAAAAACATTTATAAACTTTTTTAGAAACACCAATTATTCATTCGACAGTTCTTCTTTGAAATAGACTTAGAGGTTAGACACTTTGATATATATTGGGTATTTATAAATGTAAACTTGAACATCCTCAAAATAAGTATAATGGAAAATTTTCTTAAGATGTTTATTTTACTATTTACAAAATATTAAAAAAATTCAAAATGTTTTTCATAAAGGAAACTCTATTATTCGACACTAATTCCTTGAGAGATACCCTATAGATATCCATAATGAAATATATACGGTATTTATAAATGTAAATTTGAACATACATATCATAAGGATATTAAATATTACATTTATAATGAACTAATATTTATAAATTTGTATAACCTCGGGGTCTATCTCAAGGATGTAATATCTAATGGCTAAGATATATTTTTAAAAATATTTTTGTCATTGTTAATATAATGAAAGCAGTAAAACAAAAAACCTAAGAAAACACTATTTATTGAGGAAATTCATAGTGAGGTGAAAAAAATGAATGAGTAGAAGAAAAATATAAGTAAAAATGAACTATAAAAAATAAAAAAAATATTGACCCAACAAATAGAATGAAAATACATAGGAAAAAACATGATAAGAAGACCTAAAAGACAATATTGAGTAATAAAAATGTACCACACTTAGGTAACTCCACCCTCAAATTTCTAACAATGGACTACTAAAAAAATTAATAAATAGATTTACACCTCTCTCAATGAATATCCTATAACTCCAATCAGACACCAAAATCATTTAAATTTTAACATACTAGCATATAATTTCTTCACTACTAAATAATTCCTTCGAACTATAATGTAATTCACTCAACGCATTCATCCCATCATGGTATTGTCACCGTGTTGAATGATTTGGCTAACATCATCAAGTCACACGACCAATATCGATTCTTAGTTCTTTAAATCGAGAAGAAATAGGATATGAATTGATCCAATAGATTAGAAAACATATCTAGCACATGCATGTACTTGTGCACAACCAAATTTGGTTTCACGGTTTACTATGCCGAAGAAAAAAATGGTGATCGTGTTGGTGCACAGATATCCAGATCACATCAGGTTTCATAACCTTAATCCATCCCATGAATTAAACCCTATCACTAGATATTCAAGATCAATTAAAAAAACAATGGAAGAATTTTGAAACATCAAAATTAAACAAAAATAAAAATTTAGAATCACAAATATGTAGCACAAAGAAATTATTTATAGATAAAAATTAAAATGAGAAAAACAGAGCATATGAAAGAGGTGGAGGATAGAGGACCAGGGTATCATCCATATAAAGAAAAATATTTTTCCATCTCTGAGGTGTGGGTTTATGGTTTTTTGTTTGAAGTGGGTAGTTCCCCCCTAAAATTGAGGAAACCCACTCCTCCTAATATGATATGAAAATAGAAAAATTCAACAACTATATAGTAGTGACGTTCCTAGTTGTGTGATCTAATTTACATGTCACTAGACTTTTAGTTAACTCTTAGTGAATGTATTCTTTCCCTTGAAATAAAATCGGTATCCCCATGAAACGCCCCTTATAGTTCCCACAATCGAAATTTGTTATCACCACCTCTTTGAGAATCTCTCCTAGTGCAGAATAGAAACAAAATATGAAACATTATATCTTCTTCACAAAGTAATCGTATTTGTATATATTTCATCATTATAAGTATAAAAAATATACCTTAATTAATATAGTCAATCTATTAATAATATATATATATATATTGAAAGTAAAATATATAGAAAAATTATAAAAATTCATTAACAATAAAATATGCCAATATAAATGTATAAATATATGTTACAACATTTATATTTATTTATTTTAATTCACTATTAAAAAATATAATTAGTTTATATTATATATATAAGTAAATTTTTTATTATGTATTTTATTATTTTTATTATATGAATATATTTATAAAAAAATAAAATAAAATATTGAGTGGTGGTAATCGAATGGTGGCGAGGAAGAATATGTGGTGGTGGGTCACAAAGAGGGTTAAAAGATCGAGCGGGATAATGGAAGGGGGATTAGGTACTATGGTGAAACACTAAATATGGTCTCCGAAAGGTGGTGGCTTCCATCGACATGGGAGTAGCAGATGCTATCAAGATCATTATTGAAGGGGTCAGCGGTTTTTAATTTCTTTTATATCTATTGATTCTTCGATCTGTTCTTGATTCAATTATACTATTGCACATGTTCATCATTTGGATTTGTTTTGTAGTACTAATTTCATATTCTTTTATTGAATTGATTTTCCCCATTGTTGTATGTTTTTTATGAAATTTTATTATAATTAATGCTTATGCGGATTTCATGTTTAATTATATATGTATTCATTGATGTTGTATTGATAAGGAGGGGAAATAAAGTTGAAATATGTTTCAAACAGAAGTAGAGCAAGGGGGTGTCGATAGTCCAAATGGGAGGTAAAATGTGATTGTAGTGTTGGTAGGTTGTTAGTGAATTACTAACTTGAGTCACCAATATGCATAATCTTGGTATCATTGAGACAATGGTGGTATGGATTTATGACTTCAGTCACCGATAGATAGGTGTCAGTGAGACATCTGGGAGGTGTGAATCAGTGACACATGTCACTCATAGGAAGGTTTTAGTGAGTTGGATAAATGGGGACACCTAAAGTGGTGTATTGTTTTATTATGTCACCTATCGGGTGGAATAAAGGGAAGGTGCCAGTGACTCGTATGAGACATCAATGGGTGGTATCGTTTACTCAGAAACAACTATAGAGTAAAATCAAACCATAAACACAAGAAAAAAAAATTTACAATTTAACAAAGACAAAATAAATAAATTAATTAAATAACATAGAAAATTAAAAATACATTTTTTAAACATTTATCAATAAAATAAAATTAATTGAAACATAAATAATATATCTTATTCATAATTTATTTTTTAAAAAAAATAATTAGATCATTTTTCATAATTTAATTAATAACAAAATTAAAGAAAAATAAATAATTACTAAAATTAAATTTATAAATTAGATTAAATATATAAATAATTGAAAACTAAAGTGAAGTGTTTATATATTTAAACAATAATTAAATAATTTATAGAATTTATAGACTCTATATTTTGAAATACATAAGAGATAAAAAAACATAAACAATAATAATAACGCAAAATTATAATTTAATTAAAATCAAAGATTAAAAATTTTAATATTAATTTAAAATAATTATTATTGTGGGAATTATTTAGAATAACAAAAAATGATCACTAAAATACATTATTTACACAAATAATGATTATTTTACATATAAATGTATAAAAACACAATTATTATAAATTGTTTGAGAAATTACAATATTTTTATATAAAAAATTCCATAATAATATAAAGATGTTTGTAGAATGGAATAATAAAAAAACCACACCAGTCACACTAAAAAATAAAACAGTTTAATAATCTATGTAAAATAGAGAAATATATGAGTCTAAAAATACATTTGAATGGAAAACTTAAAACGTCATTTTTCGTTCATAATATCATTATTACCTATAGAATATTATTTTATATAATTTATAGTAATCTTAGAGTAAACATGGTGAATGGAGAAAATAAGGGTGACCTTCAATACTGATTAAGGGTTAGGTAATGTTAAATCCACCCCTAAATCAATAAGAACTAAAACTATTGAAATGTAAATGACTAAAAAAATCCATATAAATAACTATACTATCATGTTAAGATAAGACAAAATATATATTAAAAGGTAAATAACTGAGAAAACATTCAATTTAATCAATAATATTACAGTTAAAAATTTGCATAGATTATATCAAAAAAATATCAAGAATAAAAAAAGTTAATTATGAACAAGGGATATGATTAATTATTTGAAGAAATGTCTCATATGAACATGATACCTATAACATCATGATCAGTCCACATGACTTTTTAAAATACACTCTAGAAATACCAAAACGATTTTTGTTGAGACCTTTTATAAGACACATACCATCACAATATGTCCTATAGATAGTTTACAAAAACATGGTTATAAACATGAAGGGTATGTGGCCAACAAATTTTATCTCATGAGACTACTAGCACATCAAGGTGTTTAATTAAGTTGTCAATAGTCTTTTTATTTCATCTCAAAATCATTCCTTATATATCAAAATATTAATTTAATTCATAAATATTTTTCATTTTCATTAAATAGCTATAATATGTAATTGATATATATTCATCAATATTCCATCAGTTAATCAAATAATTGTTAATGTAAATACCATATGTAAAAATCATTTATTGTTTGGATAGTAAAAATAACAAAGTTAATGAATACTAATAATTAGGGGAAATTTATTTTCTATAAGAAAGTGAATAATTTATGGAAAAGACAATGACAACAAAAATGAATAAAGGAAGTGAAATTCAATATATTCCTTAATAATACATATAATTATTTATCTAAAGGAAGAATAATGAAGGTATCACAATATAACTATAGAATAAATATAAAGGTTTATTTCATATTGATGAATAAAAATACCATAAATGTATCTTCAAAAAATCCCTGATTAAAATATTCTTTTCAGTTTGAAAAATATATTAAAACTCATTTTCAGTAAAAATTACTTTTAAAAAAAATTTCATTAAAAAGAATCATTTGAACATATAAATAAAGATTCATATAAATGAAAGACTTGATGTAAAGTAATTATATATGTTCTATAAAATTGAAAAAAATATTCCTTTTACACTATATAAATGTCTTTAATGTTCTTTTTTTATAAACATAATGAATATTCCTTTAATTTTTTTAAAAAATACTAACATGAATTATTTTTAAAATGAAATTTGATTCTATTGGAAATTTTTTCATGGGTAATTTTTCAAAATGACTTTGACATATAATTTTTAAATTTTTAATACCTTTTTAAAAATATTCTTTGAATACAATTTTTTTGAAGAAAATATATTTCCAAGCGAAGAGATAAATGATGTTGTATTTTCATGAAAACATTTTCCAAAAAATTTTAAGTTCCAAATCGTTTAAAATTGTACTATTACAAGGATATATAAAATATAACAACAGGTGATGAATCATAAATAGTATTATTAATAAATTTTCTATTAATTTCCTTTAATTTATATTTAAGAATAAAATTTTTCTCTTATAATAAGATTGTTAAATAAACAATTAAAATGATCATAAAATTAAATCTAAAATTAATGAAAATTATATTATATGTATAAAAGGTAAATAAAAATGATAAGTTTAAATGAAAAATATTATAATTATATAAAATTACATAATTTATCTTATCATGTCATAATAAACAAATTATAAGTTCATCCTAATGACAAAAAATTGAGTTTAAAAACCCCTTAACTCACACTGCCTTTGTGTGAATCATAATTTAATATGTTTTATGGTTGATTAAAATGTGTCATTAACTTATTCAATAACTATAATCATATTTAAAATATAATATATTATCCTCCTATATTATAGTATAACCCTTTATTTATTTATCTTTCATTATTTTAATTATTTTGAGTGTTAATTTACTTTTTTCTCATTCATTCATAATCATTATTATTTCATATCTTGATATAATTATGTATTATATCATGTAAAGAATAATAATAATTTAGTTATTAAAAAATTACTTCTTTACTTATTATTATATATCATCTATTTGGTGTGGTGGCTAAAAGAGAGTTGTGTGGCATCATGAAGTTCATCGTCCACACCTAAATGAATGATTGTATCACCTTTAAGTGAGTGAAAATGAATCAATGAAAATGATTTAAACTTATTGGTTTTCTAGAAATTAAAAATTTCAAGAATATCATAATTATTTCATGGATATCAACTATAATCTATGAAGAGTTAGTGAAATAATAATCACATTGCTTCGTGGAGTGGTTGTCCTATGTACGCACGAGTGATATTGTTGTATCACCTACGTAATTTAATTTCAAATGAAATATATGATACAATGAATCCATAGGTACACTTTTCTCTAAAATATCATACATATAATTTATATCTGTCATTAATCCCATCCTTAAGAGGTTGTAGCAAATAAATTAAAGGCATTGGTTCATGAGACGGTATGCCATCATAGACATGATTATTTCATAACCAATTTGTTGTATGTATGTGGTTTTAGGTCTTAAAAATAACAAAAAGAATCAAATTATATTTTGTAAAACTGATTTTATAATTAATAATGGTATAATATATATTTGAAGAGGTGGAGAATGATATAATATAAAGACACATGTTGTTAAAAATTATCTCCTAAATATGTATCCTCCATAGGATTTCACTAAACCCTTAAAATGATAGATTTATTCCAAAAATAAGGATTATAAAATTAGGCGTGATTTGGGGGTGATTTTATCATGTATTAGATGATTCAAACAGATTGAGATCTTTGATGAAGTGGGAGGGGGAGTTCCCTTTAATAAATGATGATGAGTGGTCATCTTTTAAATACTCTAAAATTATTCATTATTGGGGATATCCCTATACCAATATATATAAATTATTGATAATTAATACATTAAAATGGTTGTATATAAGATAAACACCTCCAACACACAATTCGATCTTTTTCTAACATTTATTTCCTTAAAATCTATGTTTCCTAATTTTTACCATTTTTTATCACTATATTAACTAGATTTTTAATCTATATAATTTATCGATTAATAATAAATTTTAGTGATAAATTTTAGATAATTTTGACCTAAAAATTCACTTTATAAAATCCATTTTATCAATTAAAAATCCCATGTGTTTAAGAGAATAAAATTAACACATGTACATATAAACTGGAAAACACCACATTAACATTATCTAAGTTAACCATGTTTTAAAATTTATTGATGAATAAATTCAATATAAAATAATATTTAACATGAATGGATAATAGTGGATATAAACTTTCATATGAATATTAATTTGATGTATATATTTTTTTTTGAAATTTAAAATCATTTTGAATATTATAATTTTTTAAAAAATAACATTAATTTAAATTTTGATATTATTCATTTCAATTAAATAAAATAATATGAAGTTAGTGATGGAAATATGATATATTATGTTCAAACCTATCTGACATGATAAATCTATCATGAAAATAAATTTAATATAGAAATTCATTCAATTTACATCACTTTTAATATTTCCAATTCCATTTGATTTATTTTATTATGGAATGGATAATT
Organism: Viscum album; assembly: GCA_963277665.1. NCBI lineage: Eukaryota > Viridiplantae > Streptophyta > Magnoliopsida > Santalales > Viscaceae > Viscum > Viscum album. Next base: position 704,721,037 of record OY728157.1, on the reverse strand, counting down.
AATGTTGTGGTGATTCTTAATAACTTAATGTAATTAATACATATACTCATTCATATTTCCAAAGAATATATATAACTGAACATATTTTATTTTTCTATCCATCTCAAAGAATTATATATATCAAAAGTAAGAATATTACATTTGATCATTATTTTTCTACTTAAATTATTATATGAGTCATATTTAAAAGAAAATAGAATGTGATTTCAATATTTCGTATGAATTTATTCAAAGGCCAAAAATAAACATATTAAATAAAATTTATATAACATACTAGGTCATTTTCACAATTAAAATTTAATTTTAACCCTCGGTAAGTCTATTTTTACATTAACGAGGGTAATTATTTTTTACTGCATTAACTATTAATTTATGTAACAAATAAAAAATTTATTATAAAATAATAACTAAACTGGTCCAAAAAATTTAATCTATTTCTCGAAATTCAAATAAAAAATTTGAAAAATATAATTTAAAATTATTCTTGCAACATGATGAGAAAGTGTGTTGTTAAAATGAAAATGTTCAATGGTTTACATTGTTTTTATATCTCTATTGAAATTTAAAATGATTATAATGAACTACATTGGATTATTAGACTTATAAATTCACTATTTTTACATTGTAACAAATTTAATATATTATTCAACATTATTAATTATTTAGTTTAAAAATGTAGTTTTCATTTAATATAATTTATTTTTTATTATTCCTAAAAAAATGAAACTTCTACGAAATATTCCAGAAATTCACCAAAATATATTTTAGATATTTCATTTCTAAAAATGGTTTTTTTATATAAACATTATAAAAGTGATAAAAATTACTTTTCTATTAAATTCTATAAGAATGAGGAAATTTACTTTTAGGATAATATAATAATTTTTACTAATATTTCTATTTCATTTAAAATATTATTATTTTATTAATAATCAAATCATATAAAATAAACATGTGTATGCTATATATTTTCTTGTTTTATGTAGTCCAATTCATTCCCTCCATTCCAACATATGTGTGAAAACTTCATATTAAATATTATTATTCGTAAATTTTTATTTTGTAATACTTTATAATGTGTATAATAGAAACTATTAAGGAATCTTAGTGTTTCGAAATACAAAATCTAATTTTATTGATGAATGTAATGAAAGGGAAAAAACATGTTTTTAAACACCATGTTTTTTGTGAATTTTTTTTGAATAAATTAAATATCATTGATAAATTTTGTTTTATGCTACACCAAGTTATGTTTGCGCTATACACAACACAAAATAAAATTGAGTTACACATAACAATGAGTTTCTACAAGAAAATTTATTTTTATTCTAATTATTTAAATACTAAAAATATAAGATGGTTTTTTAATAATAGTTTTTTATAGTTTTAATTTTATTATGAAACCATGGTCTAAAAATGATGAACCATTTACAATAAATAGTAAATAATTTAAATGTTCACAAATATTTTTTCTACTAGAAAAATAAAAAAAACATTTAAGATTTTATTTATTATATATATATAACATTAAAATTCATTTTTAACTTATATCTTATGTTTTTCCTAGAAATGAAATAAGAAACTCTCATTTTAATGTTTAATAACTAAATTTATCTAAAATTTTAATTTTTATGCCTTTTGATAGAAAACCTATTTTAAATATAGTTTCAAATGTATTTATAAATTCAATTTGATAATTTAGTCTTTTTATGGAAATTTTTAAATCAAAATTCACTTTGGGTTATCACTTGCTATTTTTTATGGGAAGTTTCATATTTTCATGAGTAGCAGAAAAAATAATTTTAAATTGAAAACTGTTTTTATGAAATAATTATAATGTTAAATCTTGTTTATAAATTTATAAATGTAAAATTATTAATATTGTATATCAATTATTCCAATTTATTTTATTTTAATCAATTATAAATTGAAATTAGATATAAAATAATTTCAAACTTTTAATCATTTTCACTTTACAAATAGGTTTTCTCATTCCTACAATGGGATTATTTTTTAAAACCTTTTTTCAATTCATGTGCTCTGAGATTTTTAAAATAGATTCCATATTTGGAATAATTATTATAAAATTTTTAAAATTGGTTCTCTTTAATTTTGGATGACATAAAAAATAAATTTATTTTTTTTTACCATAATTAAGGATAAATTGAAAAATTAATGGTAATAAAAATGTTATAAGTAGTATAAAAAGTCCATAATACTTGAAAAAAAATTATTTTAGGACCTTACTAATACAATTATAACATAATTTTATAAAATTAAATAGTTTAGTCGGATATTTTCCATGAAAATTAAATAGATATTATTAAAATCAACAGGATTGAAAAAATGTCACTCTTACATTTAATAAGTGTAATATTTTAAATGTTCGGATAAAAAATATATTATTCACTATATATTATTATTCTAAAATATAAATGGGTTATCTACATCATGGTATTATATTTTTAAATTTTAGTGAAAAAATAACTTTCATAAATAGTTACACAATGATGATACGGTAATTATACAATTAATGAAACAATCGATCAATTGATATAAGAAATATTATAAGAAATTAAATTTTATTTAATTTATGTGCTATAATAATTTTACAATTTCATATGATATTCCATTCATTTAATCAATTAATTTTTTTGAAGATACTTCTATGAATTGATTTTCCTAATGGCAATGTTATTCGTAGTTTGAAAATGGACAATAAATATATTTTTTGAAGATATTATTTAAATAAATTATTTAAAAATAATTAACATCATAAATAAGTTAAGGGGGAATTTTGTTTTCGAAAATATTATAAATTTATCAAATATTTTACAATTTGAACATTATAATTAATAATATTTACCTTTTAATATTGTAATTTTTGTTAACATATTTAAAATTCAAATAAGTAAAAAAATGTTAATAAAAAACATATGATTTAAAAACATAAAAAATAACTTTTTAAAATATATTTATTAATGGTATTACCACATAATATAATATTATCTTTTAATAATATTCCATTTGGAGGTATTTATATTGATATTTAATTTATTATAATTTAATCTTTTGAGAAACTAAAAAACTGTACATCACCTTCATTATGAAAGGACACCTCATCCCTCAACACAATTCACCAAATTTATTATTGTATCATGAAAAAACTAAGGAAAAGTATATTATAAACTTCCTTATCGACATATTATATGTTCTAGTGTTCCCAATGGACTGACTATAGAGTCTTTTGGTAGAGATATAAAGGAGCCGTTTCGAAGAAGACGTACTCTCTCTAACTAATCCGTCTATTTTTATACACTTATATTCCTCCTATAAATATATGATATATATAATAAAATAATATATTAATTAACCAAAATATTTGGAAATTTAATTATTATTAAGAAAAATAAATTATTCTACCTCATTTCCCATCTGACTATAGGTCAAAAAATCACTCGGGCATATGTATGACTTACTATCTCCATGTAGCAATATAATTTATTTTCTTCACCTTATTTTACAAGTTAGAATTATTATGGTTATAATGTTTATGAAGTATTTTTATGAAATAGTTATACTTATATAATGATAATACCACTTCTTCCTTTTACCATCTAATCTATTGGGAAATGACAACATCGTCCAATGCTAAGTATAACATAACATCTCCACAAAGTGATGTGATTTTTTTCATATATATATATATATATATATATCAAATTGGTTGTAATGAGGACATATTGTTTGAATATATATGATATATATATATCTTAATAATTTTTATGGAAATTATGGGACCAGGATTAAATTATATGGACCATGACTAATGATCTGAATCTTGTTTGGAAACTGAAGCTTTTATCACCTAAAATTGCGATTTCAATCATTAATAATCATATGATAATATGTTATTGGAAAATAATACCCAGTATGATGGATATATAGTTATTGAATACATGTATAATAAGTCCATATTTATTATATATTTTTTGGAATGTGATCAAGTAATGGAGACTGTTGATGTAAGGGATTTCGGCCCACATTTTTAATTCCCAGGGACATATGCATTATACATCACATATTTCATCCATGTGGTGCATATACTTCCCATTAATGTATTTTATGAGTAGTATACTAAATATTATAGTTATTTTCATATAAATATAATTTTATTTATTTCAAGGGTTATGTGATTCAATTTATTGTAAAGTTGTATGGATTTATTTCACAATGTCATCAACATTCAATATTCTGTTGTTTTAAATCACCATCGTGGATTATTTACCTTCCACATACATGTTTTCTATAAATGTTTTTAAAAACAAATTCTAATATTGTTATATTAATATTTTATGTTATTTTTTTCCATTACTTAGTATTTACTAAATGTCTTGGAATGAATATATTTTTGTTGTTTTACAAAACAACACAAATTATGTCTTTTCGAGAAAAATTATAAAAGTAATTTTATTTTAACATACATGAAAGGAAAATATTTCATCAGATTCATGATTCCAAAATTATTTCAATCTACCCTTACAAAAATAAGTTGTTATTTTGAATGAAAATTTTATCCTTTAAAATTCTATGTATATTTAAAAATGATTTCATAAAGGGAAGTATTTTTTCTCATGAATTATTTCCAGAAATATTTCAAAAATATTTTTCAATACAAGATTAAATTATATGATGTTAGTTGTTCATTTTTGGGGATTCAACCAAATGATTCAATTTTTATTTTTTATAATGGTTTATATTAAATATGTAGTGATACTTGTGAAATATTTTTATTTTCATTGAGTTATGTAATGATAAAGTGTTTATGAAATTCATTTATTTTCATGGGATCAGATGTGATGAATGTTTTTTGGTTCTATGACTCAAATATTTATAGATTTCATTATGTGATGTGTATTATCTATGTATCCTTCCAATTCATTGTGTAATAAATTATATATCATGATATAGTTAAGTTAATAAAAGTTGATATGACTAATTTGTGAAGGGAAACATGTAAATTTGCTTGATATAGTAATAGAAACATTTGGAAATTCATGATCATAGAGTCATAGAATCTTACCTTGTCATATGAAATTATTTTTTATCATTGTAACGATGATATAAAAATTATTGACTTGAACATATGGTTGATGAGTGATTTTGGGTGATGTTTCATTCTTACGGTTCATGTTAATATTTATTGCAGTAACTCGTTTGTATGATCCCTGATAGGTTGGGTATAAATATGTTATGTTATTATCACGATCACATAAACATATTTATTATCAAATTATTTCATAATAAAACAAATTTATATATATTTTAATCACCCTCCATGAGAATTTGAGATCACCATTTTATTATCATTCCTTTCCACATGATATGAATAAATGTGTTCAGAGTAATATGATGAATGTTATCTAATTATGATGAAATATGTTGAAGATGATGTAGATAGTTTTGGAAAAATGTATTTATGTTTCTTAGTATACAAATGTAGTAATACATTATTATCCAAATCTGTTCATTTTTATAATGTGTTGAATATTAATATAAAAATATGTAATATCCATAAATGAAAACATTGGGTCATTATAGTGGGAATGAGAGGAAATTTTTAATTAGAATTTGGAAACTGAGACGATAAATCCTTTGTAGAAATCATAAGGATATGTCTATTCATAATATTAAATATTATAGTGTTGGTAATTATTATGAAAGAACAATGTTTAAAAATAGGTTTCCTATACATTTTCATGATTTAATAAAAATTATAATTTAATTTTCATGATTCTTCACATTGGATTTTACAAACCAGAATATACTATATGTTAATATTTAATTTATCAAAAATAAAATAATTAGGTTAATATTTAATTTCATGTACAATCAAATTCTTTTGAGTTGAGAAACCAAATGTAATGGGCACTGCAATACAAATACATTCTTCATCGTTGAAAAAAAGTGTCCATTACCCATATTAATTTTCACATTGATCAGAGAAGGAAAACCATGTTGTTTTATCATTCCTGAGACAATAGCCAATATTTTTCAATAGATATTATAACCTTGTATAATTTAGTATATGGAATAATAACATTGAAAAATTATTTTCTACTCTCCAATGATCGCGAAATAAAAAAATATTACTTGTTTATTGTTCCGATAGAGATTTAGGTCAGTGGTTGAATCTTGTCAAGAAAACGAGGAAAGATGAATATATTAAATCTGTATAATGGGATGATTTTAATAACTTTTTTGTAATTAAATCACTAATTCTATTTATTTAAATATGATAATGTTTTCATTGTGATAAATAAAAATTATGATAAAACTATTTTTAGTTACGAGGATAATTTCACTAGACATGTGAGGTACCGTTTTACTATTGTTATCTATCATTAGAAATTAAATTAATTATTTCATTAGAGGATGAAATTAACAAACATTTTTCATAATGCCCCTAAATTAAAAAACTGCAATAAACGATCTAGTTTACTCAATTATTGAACAAAATACACAAACTAATTCTCCATCAATGACATAATGCTACTATTAAATAGAGTATAGAAATTATTCCACTCAGTTAAAGAGTCCAATGTTTTTTATGATCAATATATGAAAACAATAAATAATTTAGACAATTGGATTTCTCTATGAATAATGAGTGTTGACGTGGGTTTTGAGAATCACACGGTGAATGGTACACATATCATCCAGTCTAAAACTACTATTTTCATTTTTTAAATTGGATCCACCATTTTGGTTATTTCTAAATATGTTTATATGGTTATCATAGAATCATGTAAAAAATTAGATGTTGATTTAGATATGAATAATCCTAATGGCACAACGGTCTCATTTTACGGTTATATTCTTTCTTAGAATAATCATTATGGGAAATTAATTCTTTTGAATATAAAGATTCTCCCAATATTGGAATTCCTAGGGATTTATTTAATGGGTTGGATTTCTCTATATGAATATCATTTTAATTAATTAGAAGGAAAGTCACATTCAATATTTAGATTGTAATGATAATTTTTTTATCAATTTAAGGATGATTATGATCTTAAAATGGTAATTTCTTCTATATTGTGGGTCTTAATTCCTATACATGTATGTTATCAATATCATATCGTATGGGGGGAAATCATAATTAAAAATAAAATTGTTGTATTAGATTTTTTATGCTTTACCAAAAGATTTTATATGTATTTTAACAAATCAAAATGATTATTTTTATGATAGAACTCATTCTTGATGCTATTCCAATTTCGAAGACTCCTTGTATAATGGTTGCAATTGATTTTAATGAATTAATGACCCATATCTAAGAGATTCTTTATAAGGAATTAATATACCCTTATGATTCAACTTGTGGTGAAGCTATTCTATTTTATAAGAAGAACGATGAGTCAATGGGTTATTGAATTGATAATCATGATCTTAACAAAATTATAATCACGAGTAAGTATCATCTTTCTCATATTGATTATTTATTTAATCTACTATGTTCAGATCATTACTATTATAAAATTGACCTTCATTTTATATATTACCAATTGATTTTTTATGATAGCGGTTACATCGATGATGACATTCCAAAAATAATATGGACACTATAAATTTTGGTCAATACCATTTGGTATTACAAATTATCTAACTATATTGATGGACTTGTTGAATAGAGTCATTATAGACTATATTGGAATTTTTTGGTCATATTTATAGACAATATGATTTTATATTCTACGAGAATATAAGAACATTTAGATCCCTTGAGGACTATTCTTAAGACAATTATACATTATAATATTTATTAATTCATTTCTACTTGAAAATTTTGGATTCAAAATGTTTCATTTCATGAAAATATAATATCAATTTATGGTATATTAGTATATCATTTGAAGATATAAGTTATTAGGAAATGGACTACATAAACCATGGTAACAGATCTATTTATTTTTCTTGGTTTATATGGATATCATCATCACTTTGTTGGGAATTTATCTCAATTTACCAATCCACTCACCATGCTAACAGTGATGGCTGATGAATGAATGTGAATAAAATTTTAAGGAACTAAAGATAATATTAGATCGTTCCCATGTAATTAAATTACCATAAAATGGTGAAGGGAGTGTATTTTATAGTAATACATACTATAATGGATTGGGATGAGTTCTTATGAAAAAATACATGGTTATAGATTATGCATCATGGAAAGGGAATGTTTGTGAGAAAAAAACACCCAACTCATTATTTAGAGTTATATGTGGTAATCATTTCATTAAAGATATATAGGTATTATCTTTCCTCTAAAATATGTGAAATATATAATAATCACAAAATAATAATGTATAAATTCAAACATAAAGTGCCTAATATGAACCAAAAAAAATGGTTGGAAATAATTAATGATTATGGTTCCTTAATTAATTACCACTCTGGTAAAGAGAACAAAGTGGAATATATAATGAGGTTAAATGGACACACTTGTTTATCTTTAATAAGGACCACAAAATACTCAATATTTCTATATTTGTAAAGGATAGATCTAAAAATCCTAATGGAAGGGGAGAAATACTATCTAACCTAAATAAATGTTCACTCATATTACTATGAAGTGATTAAAAAGGAACATAAAAATGATGTGGAGAAGCAAAAGAAGGTGAAATTTTCTTCTTAAACTCATCCTTTATTGTTATATAATAATAAAGTTAAAAAACCATGTATGTGTTCATCATATTCTAGATTTGGAAGGGAACTATTTGATGAGGCTCATTGTTTAACTTTTTATTCAACCTGGAACTACAAATATGTATAATGACTTGAAATAATATTTTTTGTGTTATAGAATAAATAAAAATATAATAAATTAAATTTATGGGATCTTTATTTTTCATCATCTTAAGGATGATAAACATAAATACATGGGGATCTTATAATAATTAACAATAATTTTGTGGAAATGCTAAATCATTAGCATGGATTTGGTAGATAGAATTCCAAAAAACATCTAAAGATTATAATTCTATATGGATTATAGATGATCACCTTAAAATTATCAGACACTTTATTTTAATTAAGGGACTTCAAATTTACAATATTTTAATATTATATATTAATTATGAGGTTTGATTTCATGTAGCACAACATTCAATTATAACTGATTGGCATATGAGATTTACCTTAAATTTCTAATGATGTTGTCAAGAGTCTCGGGATATAGATGTTTTTCTTATAAGTGATTATCATTCTCATAGGGATTGTCAAATTGAGTGGAAAATTAATACTCTAGAAGATATATTGAGATATTTTTTATGGATTTCAAAGTGGTTTAAGATAAAAAAATGGTATAGTTTTAATATAATAATAATTTTCACTCCAGTATTCAGATGGATCCCTTTGAAGCCATCTAATGTAGGAACTTCATAACTCCAATGTGTTGGAATGTGGTAGGGAAAAGAAATAAATAGGGACCTGATCTAGGAATGTATGTTGAAGAAAATATTATATCCAATAGAATACACATAGGAGAATCATATATTTAGAATAATTATGTTATACTGAAAATCTTCGAAATTATATGGTGTTTATAGTTGGTGATTTTTTGTTCATTGAATATCTCCAAGGAATTAAATAATGAGATTTTCAAAATAGAAAAATCTAAGACATGTGTATATTCGTCCTTCTGAAATTATAAATTTTATCGGGATGGTAGCTTATTGATTGTCATTGCAACAAATCTCTCTCACGATCATGATGAGTTTCGTGTAACTCTCCTAAGAAAGTACATACCAAATCCCTCATAAGTACTAAAAATAGAGGTAGTACCACTTGAACAAGGTCACTCATATGAGGAACAATTTGTATATATATTCGATCATATTGATAACATTCAATTAAAAAATACAGCCAATATGGTTTAGGATTTGTGGCTAAACAAAAAAATTTATGAAACTAAATGTGGAAATGAGGATATGATGAGGCATAGGTAACCAAACAATTTGTCATCCAAGTTAAAATTTTCTTGGGATAAATTCATCTTAAATGTGGTAGAATATAAATCTCCGAATTTTTTTAATATTTTTTGAATATTGTATATTTCATTGATGTCTTGTGTTTTACACTACACTAAGTTAATCTTGAGCTACATTAAAAACTTTTATAGATTTAATTATATATAACAATTATTTTCTATGAAATATAATTTTATTATTGTAATTATTTAAAGAAATTGTAACATTTTTTTATAATGGACATTACAGATAGGATTTACTAAAATATGAAGTTACGGTTTACACAAGTAAATACCTTTTAGATTTAAAAGGAAACCATTTTAATTAAAAATGTTTTGTTTTATAAATACAAAAAAAAAATCTTGTTGGATTATAGTAATGTAACATATGCACAATATTATGTAAACTTTATATCTTTTATTTTATTCTTATCGATAAATTATATAAAAATAAATCTTTGGTTATGCTTAAAAATTTATTATATAAATCTCATTAATTACTTTTATAGGACGTTTTGTTAATATTATTGTATGTTTATATAAATAAAATTTTATTTCTTTCATGGTGAATATTATTCTACTAATTATATTGTTATAATGGTTTATTTCACAATCTCATCAACATTTGAAAATGTTTTGTTTTATGTCACCTTTAGGGAATATAAATCATCCACATCCACGTTTTCTAAAACTGTTACTGAAAAAGTTTTTTTAATATTATATGGATATTTTATGTTATTTGAAACCATATTTGGCTATTTAATAATATGATTTAAATTTATTGTTTCTATCATTTCCCAAACAAGTTTTTTTGTGACTTTTTGGAAAATGAATGAATGTGACGTTTCATTAAAATATAAGTAATTATCTGATTTATCTATTATTATGAAGTCCTAATTCATTGAATATTACCTTACATTATTTTTTAGGTTATTTTTAAAGAATATGATTTCCTTTAAAAAATTTAATCTCTTTAAAAAATAATTTCTAAAAGGAAAAGATATTTTCATCAAGAATTATTTCAGTTAATCATTCAAAAATCATTTTCTATATAATATAAATTAATTTTACATCACTTACACCTTATTATCTATATTAAGAAACAAAATAAACCTTATTTTTTTAATTTTTTATGTTTATTATGGAATGATACTACTTAAATCTATTTATTTTACATTTCTTATGTTATGATGAAGTGTTTATGAAACTCATTTTATTAAAAGTGTTTTGATGTTATTCATTTGTTATAAGAAACAAGTTGTTGTGTCTAATCTATTATGGGAAACCGGTGATAAGGCGTGATCCATGATTATTATTAGCTAACAATGATATCTGAAATTATTATATATATATATATATGATTAAGTGAGACAAATTTATTACTTAAACATATGGTTCAAGAATGGCCTATAATGATTATTCATTCTTATGTTTAATATTAATTTTTTATGACACAAAACATTTTTATGATCCATGAATGGTTTGGTACATCAATTTTTCCTCATGATCACATACCCATATTTATAATGCTACGATTACATAAGTAAATAAATTGATATCTTCCATGTTTACCCCTTCTGAGCATCTGTGATCACTATTTTATTATGTTCCCTTTCCACATAATATGATTAAATGTGTTAATTGTAATATTACATGAGGGATCTAATTATAATGAAAAAATTGGGAGATGATTTGAATATTTTTTATACTAGATGTTCATGTTTCCATGCATACAAAGGTATTATACAATTAAAATCCTTATGTGTGTATTTTTATAATGAAATAAATATTTATCTAACCATATTTAATATCTATGTATGAAAAAAAATTCATTAGATGTTGTGTGTCACATATTCTATTGAAGAAAAAAGTTATTATTTTTTATTTTTAGGGAATTACAAAATTCCTCAATATATTTAATGAAAAAAATTATAAATAAATCAAATTCAATATGTAGGTAATTTTTATCACGAACATTATATTTTTTTAGTAATAAGCTATATATTTGTAATAATGATTAATAATGAATCAAAACCCCCTATTTTATTCATCACTATAGATTAAATACCCATTATGTTCCATGTTTTTTTGAGTAGATCCAAATCTTCACCTAGTTTAAATTTTAAAATTTTGGTGTGTAGGAAACTCTTTTATCATCAACAAAACAAAATTATGAGAGTTTATTTAAAAGAGGTATTTGGTATTGAATTTTTATGGAGGTTGGGAGAAATCCTCACTATTTTATTTTATTTTTAGTCTATCGAAGGCCAAAAAATAATTTTATTAAGAGCTCATACTAATGCAAGGATTTTGGACAATCATTCCAGTTTCTAAATTCTCTAAGCACAGTATGTAAAACAAATATTTCTGGGGTAAATGGAGATGAAATGAAATCTATATTATTTAGAATAGAGAAATTCAATCTTTCTACATATTTTGGGAAAACTATGGGAAACACATACTATTACTCACACTTAACCTATGGAAATTCATGGAGACATCAAATTTTTACCTAACTATATAAGCTAACCAAGAGAAATATTGATCTTATGTAGCAGGATCTCTATGGTTTCCTCACAGTTTGGAAACCTGTTTGAGATTATCATGTGGACCAATAAATCTTTTAAATTACATTTATCACATCTACATCATAATCTCCATTTTCTCCTTCATCACCCTCATTTGATAATTCACATCATATAAGGCACATTTATTTCCTCTCTCAATAGATACTGATCCAATATCTTTATTTGGACACTGTTTTAATTTCCATTGGTTACCTTTAAACTAAATTGGCCAGTTAATGAACCCCCCTTTTTATATTTTTATTTTACTTCCCCCTAAAGTGAACTAAATCCATGTTCTACCCAATTTGGATGGAGTTATTCTGAACTTATTATTTCTTACAAATAGTTCTGAGTCAGTGTCTTTGATAAGATGTGCAGGTGCCTACTAGCAAGTGATAGGTGATGCTCATCATAATCAATGATATCATCAAGGTTTTAGGGCTTCATCATTGAGTTTGTTATTGTTATGAATGAGTGAGAACATTTTTAATTAATGGGTCCTTTTAATTAATTTATTGAACCCATGTGATATGCCTATTGGAATTCTCACACTAGGATACAAATGGTTTCGGACTATAGATAGGATCCCTTCTTGGGAAGATTTAGGTTATGGTATTTTTATTTTTTTAAATTAAATTATATGATTTAAATAAATTAAATGTGGTAGTTATTATGGATCCATGATAATGATATGGGCTCGGCGTAATGAATGATATGTAATTATAAATATACCCAAATGAGATACAATAATTATTCAAGGATTGTACAAATATATATATGGGTGATTTTGATAATATTTTGGGTGATTTATTCAATGGATTAAATAAGTGAGGAAATCAGGATACGGGAAAGGCCCCTGTGACATTGGATGCTTATGGCCATAAGATTTATCAACCCGGTTACATGGGAGCATGTTGTTTTATGTTGTTTAATAGTTTTATATTTGGTGATTTCTTCCCACCCATGTTTTCCAATGCACCATTTATTGTCGCATGTACATAGTATGACTTCGATGATGAGGTGGTATTGACCACTCATGTGGGTAGAGGACCCTAGTAGTTGTGGATTAGGGAAATGGTTTACGTCAGTTCCATATAAATCAATGGGTATGGTGAGAAGATATCTGTTGACAATGTTGAGACTTCTAATTGTGGGATGATGCTCACTATAATTGAGGCCACCGAGCCAATACATGTTTGGGAGGACATACATCTTTTTTACCTAGGATATCATCTATTAATAAGACAATGAAATTTACTAGAGGATAGATATAACAATGCCTCAAATATTTTATTATGGGATGATTGTATTTTTATTGATCTTATTTATAAGGTACCAAGTTCATATTGTTTTCACATGACTTCATGATGTTAGTTACTAGAAGTTTTCACGAGATTTGGGATAAAGCAATGTTCTATGTTACATTTCTAGTGGTGAAACATGAGGTTTCACCAAGATATATTTACACGGGGTGTTGCAATGTTCGAGTGGAAATTTGGGTGAGTGCACAACAATTCCAGACTCTCCCATTGGTTAATGTAAGATCATGTTTTTTGTTTAATCATATTATTAATTCCTTGAAATTTTCGACACATTTATCTATCTAGAGGAACTTGGATCACATCTGAGCTAAAATAATTATTTTATTACATTGTCATTTGATGTTATTTATAGAACATCGATTATAACCATCCAATCTATAAAAAATTATTATCTTAGTTACATTTATTGGTGTATATAAATTTTCAATAGCCTCTATATTTGATGGTTCCATTGATATTCCCTCTATTGAGATTACATAACTCCAAAATTAAATCATTTTTATTTTTAACTCACTCTTTATGAATTTTCCATATATTTTCTCATTCCATTGTATCTTTATAATAATTTTTAGGTTATCTTCATACACAACTTTACTTAATAAATATATATTAATATCATTGATACTAATTTCCAAAAACTCATAAACATAGTTTCTAATTACTATATTTATTAAATATATGATTATTAGTGGGAAATAGTATTATATTATATAATCACAATAAACTCATAATTTCCAAACATTATATCGGATAAAGTCTTGGTTATTTCTTCCTTCTTGACCCTCAATAGATGATATCCATATTGAATATCAATAATTTAAAACAATTTATCTCCACACAGTTCATTAGAGATGTCATCACAATGGGGTAGTGGATAATTTTTCGTTATCTTGATTTTATTCGCATCCTGATAAAAAATGAAGAGTCACGTCATTATATATATACATTTAATAAATATAATAGGTTCTCCATAATGTGATACTATAAGAAATATAATTCCTACACAAATATTCTCTTGGATTTTCATCCTCAACTTATATTACTCACTCAGGTCCATTATTAATGAAGTCATAAATTTTTTTTTAATGTAATGTATAAGTTATATTGAGAAATAAGATTCATAATTTGGTATAAGAATAAGAAACTCATCTATAAATAAATCAAAATACTCTTAAAAACATAAATATCATTGATTACGGGTTTCTCTATATAAATATGAAAAAAATATACATCATGGATATGAATTTTGTATCAAAAGGTTGAAGTAATTCTCTATGGGAATTTTTTTCATATACAAATTGATAAATGATCCTAGTTTTGTTAGGAATATTAAATGTGACATTCCTTCCTTGTGAATTCATATGGGATCTACATAAATAAAAAAATTAATTCATTGAGTCACATAAATTTTATTTAATTAGAGAATCACATGATTTTCCAGAATCAAAATTCCAAATACATTAATCAATGTTGAAATATATACATGTGGTGTAACCATTATATGAATAAGTGTTTTTATTACTAACTCAATATTTAGTAATTGAGTTTATAATTCCATACCATTATAAATTTTCCAAGATATACAAAGGTGGTTAGAATCAAAATCAAAAAAGATATTATCTATTCGAGAGTGGATTATATTTATTAATTTCACCATGTAATTATTATATCCCACATAAATAGTCATGATAACATAATATTTCCATTTATATTTTGACTTAATATTTTATTTATGCTGATACTCAAAAATCATTGGACATGTTCATTGGTTGTAATAATTCTCATAGTCTTTTCATTTGAAACACTATAAAATGGGTGGAGCATTAGTTAATCTCATATTCCCCTCAATTTCATAAAATGGCCAATTCAATGCATGTTGATCTTCTTTTTCTAATCAAACTGATGGAAATAGTGGGAATATATAATTTCAATTTCTAATTAAGTTGAAATAATAAAATATCATCATATCTACTAAATTCCATTATGGAAAATTTCTTTTAGTGGATTGGTTTTAATAAACCAAATAATCAATAAATTTTACTTTTAGAGATGATGACTAAACCGGAGTAATACATTTCAAGACTCAAATAATTATCATTATAATCAGTAGTGGATTCATCTATTTTTATTAACCTCAATGAATTATTTATATATATTTGTGTATAAAAAATAAGTGACTTACTCAGAGTGAAATATCATATTAATCTCATCACGTTCTATTGTGTATATTACTTCCTCTTTCCTCATATTCATAATAAGGTTTCACCACAAATATGATTCCCCTCCATATAATAAAAAACTAGTGAAAAAATTTCTTATTACAAGATCTATAGAATGGATAATATATTTACAATGGGGTAGATAAATTTATCATCCACTAATGGATCATAAGACCCAGTGATAGTGGGTGGATGTATTCTCATAATGTATTCAATATTATGTCTTTCCCTACATTAAAATTTTTAAAGATTAGATTCATTCATGAATTGATAATGTTGTAAGTTTATAGAACAAAAGTTATACGTCCTAGCTCATATAGAAATTGATTTTTCTAGAGGAAAAAACATTACATTTTCTATCAAATTCAACATCGTTATAGTTCTTTATGATCCCACAATTGACTAAAATAAAAATTCATAGAGTAGGAAACACTAAACATAGTGGGAAAAGACATTATCATGAAGAATAATGTATAGGATTTCATAATCAAGGCACATTATTTTAAATATAAAAAACCATTGGATTATCATAGCTCTTCTATTTTCAATATCACTTTGAGTCAATTAGTATGGTTCTCATTATTTTTGTGAATTTTTAAATCATATCCCCTTGGAGTGTCAACCCATGTGTGAAGAAATTAATGTTTTCATGCACTATGTAACGATTGATTCCATCTAAATGTGCTTGTTTCATACTGATTATCCCATTATACAACTATTCCAATGTGACGTATAATGGTAGTATTAATATTGGGATGTAAATTAATTTAAAAGACTTTCTATATCCTTCAGAAAAATCATCTACATTTTCCAAATATTTTAATTATGCAAATAAAATAATTATTATAATAACATGGATTTCCTTATACATTTCCAATATTTAAAAACTAGAGATTAAAGTGTTCATGGAGGAAATGTTATCTCATTCCAAGAGTCCACCAAAAATCAGTTTCGAATTATTAGCATCGGTGAGTCAGGGGAGTCGACATCGGTGAGTCAGGGGCATCGATATCAGTGAGTCCTGGGTATCAACATCTGAGAATCAGGGTTATCAGAATCATTAAGTCATGGGTGTTGGCATCAGTAGGTCGAAGTATCAATAGTTCAGGGTGTTGTTAGGTAAGAATCAGTGGCTCATAGTTTGTTTCTCACGTCGATTGCTCACCGGTTAGTGCCTCAATATCAGTGACTCACAGATCGGTGACTCATTTCATTCTTTCTTAGTTTTCTCTAGTTTCGCCCCTCTTACGTCATATTTTATGTAAACTAAGTTTAAAGAATTTTTATTTATTTTAATGGGAGTTTGAAATTATATTATGTATATCGTCAATATCATATCGTTTTAGGGGATTTGTGATACTCGAACTGTGTGACCTTGACAAGAATCCCATGAATCATGGATTTTAAAATCGTTATTCTTTTAATATAGGATCTGGATCTCCAATATAGTGATATTCCCTTATTTTTTTGTTTTTTGTTCCTTATTGGGGTATCTAGAGAATTTTCCATAAACAAGTCATGTACCTTTTCTAAATTCCCTCCTCCTCAATTTTATTGGAGTTCTTCTCTATTGCTCACACGGTCCCCTTTTTCAAAGAAAATAATATTTTTAGTCCCAAGTTGTTTAATATAGAGGTTCATTCATCAATCTTATATTTTTTTTACCATGTGTTGTGCATGTACCAATGATTTTCCATGGAGATTTTATGAATAATTTTTCTCAACGGGTAACAACTCAAAGGGAACAGAATATGATCAAAAGATGATGGGGTAAATTGAATAACAAGCTGGGTGTGGATTTATGTTTGATCATCTATGTTATTTTTTTATCCTTGTTTCAATATTGATTTATTTTTGGTTTTATGCCTTATTATGTTCATAGTTGATAGTGGTCCTTACATGCGCACTAGTGGTGTTCTGTTTGTTTTCGTTATGATATTTTGTAGTTGGACATAACATTAAATCTTCTTAATCATGTATACATAGTTAAATGAATTAAAATCCCTATGATTAAAACCCTTTTGTGGTCACCATTTTTATCTATGTTAATTAAAGTGTAGTTCTTACCAAATATGAATATATAATGTTTGATAGGTGTGACTTTATACTGTGTACTATGGGGTTCTTATCTTATGTAGGTTTTGGGTATCGGGGTGGATAGGGGAATTGGTTCTATGAGAACGGTGTGGTATGTGGGTGAAGCAGAGTTGTGGATTAATGGTAGTTTATGTAAGCTTAGTGTGTGGGGATATACGGGTGGTGTATAGAATCTTTTTTTGAGATACTGATTGGTTTTGGAATGGCGGTCCTTTTAAGAAGAGGGATAGCCACTATTTTTTGGGGTCTTTGAGAAATGTTGGGTTTTGGGACAAAAAAGTGGTTATGGGATTATTTTGTAGTGTGACTACATATAGGAAATGTTTGGCCAGTAGGGTTGTAGGTTTTTTTGAGGGTTGGATTATGTGGTATGACAATGATGAATTGTGGTTGTGAGTGGGTTGGTTGTGGTGTGTTTAGTTAATCTAGTTCTTCTCCTTCCAAGGTGGTTGTAGATGTTGTGCTTGGGAGATTCCTGGGGTAGTTTTGGAATAAATTAAATTATACCCTTAATAAATCAATGTAAAGAGGTAAAATTAAAAGGGATTGGGATCACATTTTTGGAGTGGATATTTGAATAGTTCTTCATGTATGGGTATCAGCAGAAGTGGTTTGGGTGTGCTTGTTGGTTGTTTTGGGATTTGTATTTTGGGTTTGAGTGTTTTCTTACCTGTATTTAAAAATTATAATTCGTTGTGACTTCTATATGAACACCATTATTTTTTAATTATGTTCATAACACCCTCATAACATGGGAAAGGGTGTCTTTCCCAACATATCAGTGGTAGGTTGGATGGATAGTGGATAACTTTATTCCTTGGAACCTCCTCTAGGTTCTTACCGCATGAGAATATCCAGGAAGGATGTAATATGTTGAGGCATAACATCATCCATACATCTTCAATAAAGCTATATGATGACCTAGAGCTCATGTGTTTTCTGGTTGGTATTGTTTTCTTATCTGTCTTCGGGATGACACATGTGTGTCTTTAGGCAATATGTGTGGTTGTTGTGGTGATGGTGTCTGCAGGAGAGATGTGTGGCATGGTTAGGGCCATGGTTTGTGTTGGAAGGTTATGGATGTGAGATCATGTTTGGGAGAGTTGTAGTTCCAAAGGGACACATGATAGGAATGAGCAGTTAATCAGTGAGAAAGTGGTGTGGGGTACCAAAATGCTAATGTTCTTATACTACTAATTTACTTGACTTGTGATATTTTTTTAGTGTTCCTCTATGAGAATAATTTGTTTAGTATTTCTTGGTAGGTGATTTGGGGTTTTACAACTTTATAATATGGGAATTTTCATGATCCCCCACCTATGCATGGGTGAATTTAGTTTTCCTACTAGGCATACTTGAATATCCACACTACGTATGTAACATTATTTTTAGGTTTTCAGGAGGACTAGGAGGACAATGCGGGAATTTACTAGCCCATGTATTGGGATATTTTTTGCGATGTTGCTTACTGTTTTTTTATATAGTTACTTGTTTTATTACTTTAATTATAATTTTTTTCATAATTTAACTTTAGGCGTGCATATTGGAATGGTTATTGGATTTTCTTTTACATTTACTTTAATGTTTTTTGGGATATTACCATCTTATCGCCCAATCCAATTTTCATAAATGGTTAATTCCTTCCATTATTGTTTGAGATTCTACTCCCTTAGATCTAGTCAACACTATGGGGCCTAAATAAGGTGGGTCTAAGTGGTAATTATCACTTATTCAACTTGAAGGTGGAAGGGTGTTCCACTTTGTCGCTCTTTACCTCATCTCGAAGAAGGAAGGTCATGAAAAAATTGCATCATAGGGAGAGGATGAGGGATATAATGGATTTTAGAGTTAGGAATAGTGAGGATTACATTGTAAGATAGGGAAATGGTGTTATGAAATCATGGTGTGTGAGATAGGAAATGGAATACTAGCTAGAACATGAGATTACATACCCCCTCGTGATCTAATGCAAGTATTATAAACTTTCTAAATGACCACGTGAGACTATATTGAATGTAAGGTAGAGAACCTAGGAATGGTACTTTCTTTATACTGAATTGTTTTATTGTATGTCTTGGGAACCATGGGAATTTAAACAAAGTGATAAAAAATAATAAAAATAAAATTCTTATATAACTCGGGCGTTGGATTTCCTTGTATACCGTTTCATCTATGGAACCCGGACATCGCCCAAGTGTGGTACGGGAAATTGAGGCTCAAAAAGCTAAGCCAGTTGATCAACATAGGGGTGACCGAGAAGAGGAATATGACTTGGGGAAAATGAACTTTCATTCATTCCAATCGAATACCTTAGGGGATTATTATGAAAGCCTCTCAGTCATGGGGAAAAAGTGTTTACTAGATGATCTAGGGATCAATTTAAAAATGATATGAGCTATGATAGAGAATTGAGTTCCTCTATCAGTGAGCCAGGTGATGGGAGAAGTGCATCAGTGGTGGTCACTATACCTCATGTTGAGGAAGGAGACAGATGTCTCATGGGATGGCTTTGAGATGTAGTTTCGTGCAGAAATCCTTTATTCCATAATAATTTTCATAATGATGAATAAGATACACTCCCACTAGAAATGGAGTATGTCGGTAAGGGAACTAGGGATCAAGATTAAATATCTCTTATTCATTGCAACAAATCTCTTTACAGATGAGAATTCACTGGTGAGATGCTTGGAGGAGGCACTCTGAACTTCTCTTTAGTATGTCATAACTCCATTTAATCTATCGATATAATTATATGATCAAAATAAAGATGAGGTAGTGTAATATTTTCACTTGATGTGTGGTGTTCCATGAGAGGGGATCTACCAGAGTTCATCAAAGGGGGAGGCATTATGTAGGAGGTCTTTTGTGGTAGGGCCTTCTAGGTTTTGGCCAGCATTAAATATGCCTTAGGAATTATAGTTTGGATATCATAGTCCTCACCCATTCTTGATAGTCTATTGACCAACGTGCCTTCTATGTGGAGGATATGGAAATATTTGGAACAAGTACCCATTTTGAGCATAGTACGATGGGACGGGTAGGTTCAAATCCCACCCAAGCTGTATCAGTGGTTCGTCAGGCCCTTCCAGTAGAATGGGTAGGGAACTCTTGCTCAACTGAGGGTAGATGGTTCTAGATGAGGATGAACTCTGGGTGATCCTCAGGGACATCAGCCGGGGTGTGGTCATGAAGGATGTCGACAACATAGGAGTAGACGAGTTGGGAATGGGAAGTTCTGTGCTTCCAAGGAAGCATTTCCATTGGGGCTCAATGTTGTTCAAGGTATGATCAGTCTATATAGTACTCTTTTGTGTGATGTATTTTATTCAGGAGATCTGAACATTTTTTTGTTCCAAGACTATCCCATGCCTTGGGACGATATGTAGAGAGTCTTTAAGTTCCCCAAGTGTTAAGCTTGTTGTCTAGAGGCCAGACCAACCTATTTGATGTTTATTAGGGATGTAGACTAATGTGGGAGCTGCATCAGTTCAGTGGAGACCATCTTACACTCTATATGCAGCCATATTATGTCATATACTGTATCAAATAGTTGTTTTATATGAACTATATTATTTATTTCTTATAGATAAGTTTTTTTTTCAGATATGGATAGCTAGTATGTAGCTTCATTTGGGGAAAATAGTTGTCTGGTGGGCAGTTGGTGTGTGGAGAATCCTACTTCCAAGAAAGACCAGTTGTCAGTGGGATCAGAAGTAATTAAAATGGTGGAGGTTCTAGGGGTTTCCAGAATTTTCTTGAATGATTTACATAGATTGGTTGTAACTTTACAACCTCAAGGTGGCGTTGAGTTCAGGATAGACCTAAAACATGGTTCCAATCCAATTTCGATGGTTCTTTTCAGATGACGCCTTCGGAGTTTCTAAAATTGTGAATTCAGGTTGACGACCATATGAATTAGGGTTGTATATGACTGATTGTGTCACTATGGGTTTCTCCATTCCTATTCTTGAAGAAGGAATATGATGGTATAATAATTTTCATACACTACTGGAGACCAAATCCGGTGACGACCAATAACCATCACCCTCCATCAATGATCAAAAATCACTTTAACTAGTTAAATAGAGCATGTTGGTTATCTAAAATTGATATGAATTCTGGTAACCACCAGTTGAGGGTGAAGGAAGGTGAAATCAAAATGACTACTTTTAGTTATAGGTATGGTAACATTGAGTTCATGTTTATTCCCTTCGGTGTCACAAATACACCAGTTGTGTTCATGGGGCTCGTGAAATCTGTTTTTTGAAATTTCCTAGATGGGTTCATCATCGTATTTATCAATAACATTCATATCTAGTCATGGTCAGAGGAGGAGCGCAGATATAACCTAACGACCATCCCATAGGTCCTCCTATGCAACTGGCTCCAGGGGATGTTTTCTATGTTCTAGTTCTAGATGTGGGAGGTGAACATCCCTGGAAACATGGTGTCACATCAAGGGATAACAATGGACCCGTCAATGGTCAAGGTGGTTATTTCTTTGGAAGCATCCAATAGTGGGTAATAGGATCATAGGTTCTTTGGTTTAACAGACTATTAACATAGGTTCATACACTACTACTCTTGAGTTGAGGCTCTATTGAATTATTTTACCAGAAAAGACTAGGACTTCATGTTGATTGAACTCTGTTAGTCATTCATCTTCTACATAAAGGGAAAGTTGGTATGTTCTTTGGTGCTCAGGTTTCCAATGTTAGGGGTGATTTTTGAGGGGTTCTATGATTCTTATGGACTAGGATTGGGATGTGATATGAGGCCGCAATGCAGAGTAATATTTTAGGGGTCTAGGATATTATTCCCTTACGAACATAGCTTTGAAACCCATGAGAAAGAGAAAGCAGTGATCATGTTCGAGCTGAAATTTTAGCAGCATTACCTCATCCGGGAGTGCATTGTGGTCTTCATGGACCACATGGTCCTGAGCTATATCTCTTCGAAGAAATACATAGACATTATGAAACAAAGGTTGATGGATTTTCTCTAGGTCTATGGATTTTAAATCTCTTACACCTCCAGAAAAAAGAATGTGGTGGCCAATTTATTATGATGAAAGTAATAGAAATAGGTAGTATGGTAACCCACATATTCTTGGAAAGTAATGGAGGAGTTGGCTACATTTCATCTTGGGTGGGATTGGATGGAGAGGGGGATGTCTGCATTAGATGATAGCGAGGTCATCCTTAATGTGTCTGGTTGAAGTGTTTCATTGGGGAGACTCAGAGACTGAAGTCATGTGTGATCACACTACCCAGTGTGATGCTCTGGAGGGATGGTGAGAGAATTGTTAGAACTAGATGTTTCTCCATGGGAAGCTATTGTTTTATAGTGGAAATGTGTGAGGGATTTCTGTATGTGTACCATAATTAACCACTAGTAGTGCATCTGGGAGTCTCTAAGATATAACATGGACTAAGGGAATAGTTTTAGTGGACCACGGTGATGTCTACAGTGGTAGTGTTTGTGTCAAGGTGCCTAGTGTGTCCGCATGTCGATGCTAAGAATAATGAACCTAGCTATCTATTTTAGTCATTAATAATTCCCAAATTGACGTGGGATGACAACTCATTGGAATATTTCACTAGATTACTATGAAATAGAAATGATGTTCTGACATTATGGTAGCAGATTATCAGTTGATGAAATCGGATAACTTCTTATCAATTAATGAGTTGATCACAGTCGATGCCTTAACACAAAGGAATATAGATAAGGTGGTGCTGCTGAATGGAGTTCCAAGATCTATCACCTTAGATTGGGATATGCATTTTACGTCAAATGTATGATGTGTATTGCAATATGAATTTCCCACCCAGTTATGCCTAGAACTAGTTTCCACCCTCAGACGGATGTACAGACTGAGAGTATCATAGACACATAGGTTGAAATGTTTTGGGTGTCTGTTTCTGACATTGTAGGGGCATGTGTATGAAAAATTCCCCTGGTAGATTTTGATTACAATAATAGATATCACTCTACCATTGGCATGTCACCATTTGAGGATTTGTACCGAATGATGTGTTATTCAGTAGTATGTTGGATAGTGGTCGGGGAACCATCCCTTCATAGACATGAGGATGTTAAGAGAATTACATTGAAGTATCATCATATGTGTGAATGGAAGAAGGATGCACATTAACAACATAATTCGTATGATGATCATAGGAAAATGTCTTTGTATTTTGAGGTTTTGGACCATGTTTTCATAATGGTTTCCCCTTGACGTGGGAAGTGGATGTTCCATAATAGACGCAAGGTTTCCCCTTGGTTCATTAGACCTTTAGATGTTTTGGGATGAGTTGGAAAGGTGGAATATCTATTGGCATTTCCACTACGGTTGGTGAGGATAAATGATGCATTCCAGGTATATCAACACCATCGATATCGACACAATGACTCGCAAATACATGACTAGTTAGAGTTAGATATCAAGGATGACCCAATATTCGTGGAGCTAATAGTATGAATCGGGGATCCTTGGTATAAGGTTATGTATGGATAGACCATTCCCTTGGTTCATTTGTTGTGGAGGAATGGTGTCCTTGAGGATAGTACTTGGGAGAGGTATGTGCATATGTGTTCCTAGTACCCAGATAATTTCAAATTTTTTAATATATGTTTTCTTTTTACCTTGATTTTAATGTAATGTATGGCCTCATTTTCTATAATATAAGTTGTGACCAGGTTCTCTAAATATTTGTAATAAGTCCTGACTATGGGGAGGGGAGGCCCTTATCACTAATCAAGATGCTTTAATGTGGACGTGATCAAACATGTATGGGAAAGTTAGTGTCACCCAAAAAGGATAATATCTTGACATGGGGGAAGGAGCTCCCTAATACATTTTTTGGGATAGTGCGACCTTTGGTGTTGTGTGGTTGATTAGGTTAGTGTGGACTTATTGTTACCATATTAATTCAAGAGATATATTTTAAAGAAATTCTCTTGGATATTATGTATTTCCCTCTAGCTTTCGAACAACACAAGGTGGTTCATCGTTGAGAGGTATCATATGGGGTGGATGTTTGGACCACTAATTTCCTGTGTTTGTGTTTAAATAATTCTGGATGAGAATAGTATGTTAGGTATCTGATTTAATAACTCGGATTTACCCAGGCCTTTTCGTTTTAAAAAACTAGTGTTTATGGTTTTCAGGGAGGAATTGGTAGCTCATACCATGAGTTTTCCAAAATCTGTTTTTGAACTATCAGGAACAGTGAGTCATGAAAATCAACATCAATGAGTCATGGGAATCGGTATCACTGGGTATGGGTGTCAACATGGTTGAGTTCGTGGTTATGAAATAAGTGAGTTAGTGGCATCAACATGGTTATGTCGAGGCATCAGTAGGTTAGGGTGTCAGTAGGTAAATTATTCTATAGGTCATAGAGTCGGTAGGTCGAGGCATCAAAAAGTCATTACAACGGTAGCTCAGCATTAGTGTCTCAATGTTGGAAGGCCTCATATGTATCTCACCCATCGGTGGCTCGACATTGTTGACTAACCCATTGGTGACTCATTTCCAATTTTTCCAGTTTCTCCCCTCTTATGCCTTATTTGACATAAAATGTGATTAATGACATTTTAATCATATTTAATTGTGTATCAATGGGTATTAAGTTTATCATTAATATTCTACTATTACAATGGATTTTAGATACATGGACCACGTGATATTCACCCCGATCCGAATATTAATATAATTTAAAACTATTCTTCCATTAAAATAGGATATGGATTATCAATGTTAGTATATTACCATATAGGTGTGTTTCCAATACCTCTTGGTGCACCTAGAGAATAAATCCCAGGAAGAGTCATGTGCCTGTTCGAAATCTCTTGCTACTCAGTTTTCTTGGAGTTCTACACTGGAGGTCATGTGATCCTTTGTTTCCACGCAAAGGATAGTTTTGGGTTCTGATTTCCCATATAGGGATTCATTCACCTATCTTCTATTGGTGTGTCATTCAGGGTGTTGTATCAATTATTCCCCATGTATAATTGTTTAATATTATTTCATAGAAAAAAAATAAATGAC
The DNA here is from genome assembly GCA_963277665.1 of Viscum album. NCBI lineage: Eukaryota > Viridiplantae > Streptophyta > Magnoliopsida > Santalales > Viscaceae > Viscum > Viscum album. The sequence continues at coordinate 704,694,746 of OY728157.1, read as the reverse complement.
GGGAAAGGAATATGATCAAATGATAATGGGTTCTATAGAATAACAAGCTAGAATTGGTTTGATGTTTGATTGTCTACAGTAAATTATTTTCCTTGTTTATTTGTTGATAGTGGTGGTTTTATGCCTTCTGAAAATCTGGTCCAATGGTAGTCATTACATGCATACTTGTGGTGTTATTATTGTTTTCTTTATAATGTTTGATAATTGGTCATAACATGAAATATGCTTAATTGCATATACCCAGTTAAATGAAATGGATTCCCCATGATTGAAACTCTTGTATGATCACCCATGGCTATCAATATCAATTAAAGTACAACATATTAAATATCTTAATATATCACGTTTGATAGGTGTGACTATGTATTGTGTTATATGGGGTTCTGGCCTTGTGTAGGTTGTGGGTATAAGGGTGGAAATAGGAGTTGGTTTTATGAGAAGGGTTTGGTATGTGTGTATAGTGGGGTTATGTTTTAATGGTACATGTTGTGGGATTTTTGTGTGGGATGTACATGTGTTGTGGTGTAATCTCAGGTTTAGAGACTAATTAATTGCGGAATGAATGGAATTTTCAGCAGTGGGACTTTCTTTATTCTGATGTGGCCATTGAGCGATTATAGGAAGTGGGACTATAATGTGGTTCTGGGCTTGATTTGTGGTGGGACATCATTTGGGAATTGTTTTGGTTGTAGGGATGTAGGATTGGTTGAGAGTGTAAGATAGTGCTCTATGAACATGAGGATTGACGGTTAACAATAGGTTAGTCTCTATGTATTGAGTTAGTCATGATCTACACCTTCCGAGGTGGTTGTATATGTTGTGTTTGGTAGTTTCCCTAAGTATTGAAGGAATATATCAATGTGAAAACAAAATAAATAAATTAAATGTGTCTAAATGAAAATGTGTTTTGTTTACACTTAGGCAGTAGCTGTTTGAATGGTTGGGCATACAGGGTATCGTCCAAATTGGTCCTGGTGGGCTGGTTATTTGTTTTGGGATCTATAGGTTGGGGATGAGTGTTTTATTACCTATATATATATAATTTTTGGCTTCTTGTAATTTATATACTTACCCCACCATTATTGAGAACCTACGTGTCGAACACCCCAATATCCTGGGGGACGGTGTCTTTCCCAACATCCCGGTGGGAGGATGGATCATTGGTAAAAGGCATTCTTCCTCACTCCAACTTATGGGTTATTATCACTCGAGCATATCCAAGAAAGTTGGAATGGATTGAGACTTACCATAGTCAAATACTTTTTAGGTAGGTTTTTTGTGGAAGAGGGGCTTTGGTTTTTGTAGGCCATGATTGTTTTCCCAAGTGTTTTCGGGATGTGCCTTAGGTTTCTTCTGGAAAGATTTATGGTTTTTGGGGTCTATTTTTCTACAGGTGGGATTTGTGGCATAGGTGAGGCCCAGGAGTGCATAGGAAGTTTGTGGCAGTGGCACTTCATTTAGAAGAGTAGTAGAATCTAGATGTTATCTATTAGGAAGGATTAGTTAACCAGTTGGAAAGTGGTGTGGGTACCCCGATGTCAATGTTCTTATACTACTAATTTTTGTGAATTGCGTTATTTGGTGAGTGTTTCTTGATGAGGATTGTTTGGTTAGTATTTCTTGGTCTGTTCTGTTTGGTTTTACAGATTTCTCATAGGGACTTAAAATGTTCCCCCACCTATGTATGGGTCGATTGATTTTTCCATCTCTACATATATGCATACTCACCCTATGTTTGTAATTCTATTTCTAGGATCCCATGTGGACATTGAAGACCGTGCTGGACTTTACTAGCACATTAATCAGGATAGTTGATTTGCTTCTGCTTAGTCCCTTTTTAATTTGGTACTTGTTATATTGCTTTAATATTACTTTTTTTGATGTTTACCCTTCAACATGCACATAGTAATGGTTTTTATCTTCTCATTCACCATTAATTTAGTGTTTTTGGGAATTTTACCATCTTACTTCTGATATTATTTTCATAAAAAGGTTAATTTCTTCCATTTTGTGTCAAATTATAATCCCCGGCTTCTAGTCACCACTTCAGTGACTATTAATGGCAGGTATCAAGGGCCATTATCTCATATTCATCATGATGATGGAATGGTGTTCATCTTTTCCTATCCTTCCCAGATCTCATAGATGGCGGGTCGTGACAATTATACATATACATAAGGATCTCACTAAACATAACTCATAAAAGAGTTCATAGATAACTAAACCTTTTTTCTGATAATATCTATAACGATATAGTATATTCTTACAAAAATATCCCATATTTTTACATAGATATTAAATAAATTTCTCAAAAAGGGTAAAAAAAGGTTTATATAATTCTATTATCTTATATATTCACAATATAAGTATAAGGTTACAATATAATGAGCATATCTTTCAAAACTCATACCCCACCTATTATATAATATAAAATGTTTTCATGGAAAAATTGATATTCATTTAAAAAGTGATTATCTATACGACTACGAAATCATTATAATTCAATAAATATTAGCTCATTTATATTTTTTCGGGAAAAAAAATTGTTATTAAAATCATTCATTTTTCAAGTTTAACTATAATGATTACAAAAAATTGTGAATTAAGAATCTTCACCTATTTTCCTCTATGGGTTATGTCCATTAGCCTATTTCTGATTATGAATAATTCCTATCCACCTATTTCTCATTTTGGATCGAGGTTATCAACATTTTTACATTTTTATCAAATGAGATAAATTAAATTTCCAGATTTGTTATAGGTAGATAAAGGTCCCACCAATAGTTGATTATAATTTACTAAGAATCCTTTGTTATAATGTAAACATTATACTCAGTAATAATGTTACTATTATTATTGGTTATAATTAAACCACCAGCACATATTCAAAACCATAAATAATTGTTACAAAAGATCAAAAAACAATCAATAGATCATGATACATGATAAATTCTATCATAAACATTCCATTTTATCATAACCATTATAAATTAAACAGGTCTCATGGTCATCTCTATATTTCAACATAACAGAAACCATTGAAATAATATTGTAATACCCCATTATATTACAAATAAACTTAGTATTAAATTAATGACACAATGAGTCTCTAAAAAACAAAAAAAAAATTATATACTATCATGTAAACCTAAAATTTCCACCTCGGTGATATGAATTTCAAAAAAATGATATACATAGTTTTATTTAGTATGATATTTAGAGTCTGATAAGACATACATAATTTTTTTTGAATAGTAACATACCCATATGAATGGTAATATGAATAATAAAATAACCCTTATGAATATTAAATCATATTATTATTTTATTATCTTAAGGTAATATGGCAATGAGATGTGATTAATTTTGCAAGGTGACATTAAAAGAATTATGGTTTTATAAATTTTTTTTAAAAAAAATTATGAATTTTTTTTAAAAATAAATTAATAATATTTAAATAATTATTTTCAAAAAAATTAGTTCATTTTTGAATTCTACACATCTATAAATGATTAACAAGATTTTTTTGTAATTTTTTGAAATACTCAAATTTATGATGAATAGTTAGAAAAATTAATTTACCGTATATAAAAATTATCAATTAAATTAATTATTCCTAGAATCATGGATGATGTAATCACACGTGGTTATAACTCTCAATAACTTTTTAATATTTTAGGTACCATTAATCGACAGTTTTGGTCTTCTTGATGGTAGTAAAAAAAATAATGAATATTATTTTCAAAAATCACTCCTCTACTCCACTATAAATACCCCCTTCAATCCATATTCACTTCACACTTATAATTCTTGAAGCTCATAAAAGTTCATAACAATTATCTTTCCCTAGTCTACCCCCACATCCATGAGCTATTGTTTTTTTCCAAAATACCAAAACCAGTTCCCTTAATAACGTTTTCACGGAGGTTATTTTACTATGTAAAGAATTATTCTTTTTCATTTAGTTTCATTTGAATTTATCTTCTTTTCCTATTCTATTTTAAATTCCCCTTTAAAATTGATCCCTATAACTCCAGTACCAGATATATTTTATAATTATACCATTTTAATGTAATAAAAATTATCATTCTACTCATTGTCTCCCAATTTTATAAATGATATCATTGTCTATGAGGTTCCAATTTATGACCTTCATGGATGATTATGATTTGTTCTTCAATTGCACTTTTATTAATGATCATAAAAAAATTTTATTGTTTAAAAATTCTATAATATATGTATAATAAACTATTAAAAATTAATATACAAATATATTGACATAGTATTAACTTATAATAAAAAACTAGTTCATTATAATCCAAATACGACCAAATAATCTATGTGATTGTCATTAATATTTCATCCAATGATTAACCCTTATAACATGTAAAAAGCATTATATATAAAAAAATGATCACATTTGGATCTTCATTAATAATATATAATTTCAATTCTGTAAAATTATGTCTTTTCCACATGAACATCCATACTCATATACAAATATACAGATCATGAAATCTAAGGCAAAGAACACTCTGAAATGACATAATACAATATTATAACATATCAATAAAGACATAAATTAAAAATATAAAATTATTTTAAACTAAATAAATCTCTAATAGGTTCATTATTAAGATATTAATAAGTATAATAGTTTATTAATGGACATTAAATTTAAGATAGGAACACATTCGAACATAAGGTAAGGTGCTTTTACCTGAACCTCCATTCTCATTCGAGTTACTATTATTCTATAATTACAACAATTAAATTATTATTTATTCCTATTTACTCCACATATATTCTTTGACAGTGGTCTATATTTGTGTACAAACCAGAATCCTACATTAATATATGGGGAGTTATATGTTTTATATGGATCATTCAAAATTATTTCTATATTTCAAGCACGATTCATGGGAATTTCTCAAACTCTTACCTAATTTCAAGGAAAAATATAATCTATTTTTATCAAACCATTATCATTATAAAATATATGATTTTATTATAAAAATAATCATTTTATTTTCATCTAGTTTTAGATAATTATTTTTCCAAAATAATGATTCTTTTCAATGTAAACGTGTATTTATCTCCAGAATTGTTTGATGATTTAATAAGAGTAATATCATCTATTTCAACACTAAGGTTGATTATTATGTATTTTTTGAGATTAATATTATATAATATCATATTCCATATTTAATTTAATGGTATAAGATTATTTTAATCATTTATGTGATATCTTAAAACCATTCAGCAATTTACTCTGAATGGTTATTTTTTATGTTTAATTTTCATGGAAGGTTATTTACCATACAAATATTATTTTTCAATATGAATGTATTTTTTTTATGTTTATGCTAGTTCATATGAGGAATTCATTGGACATATTATGTGTATAATAGGCCCTTCAATAGCCACTCGGTGCATTAGTAGGTATCATATGACAAAATATGTTCTCAACACAATGCCTTGACAAAAATATTATTTATGGTCTCGACAGAAGACCTTGACGGTATGGTTATGATGTACCAAATTAGGCATTACCTCATTATAAAACAAGTAATTAAATGCTTATAAGGTGATTCAAATAGTATAATATCCATTATCACTATTTATTTTGGAATTATTTCTTCATCTCTTATTCCATCTATAATATTTTCAAGTTCATTTCTAAAGGCATGGGTTTTTAGTTATTCACCATGGTTATTATTTGTTTTTATGATATCTTCTACTGTATTACATACCCTTAATGTGAATTTGATCTCACCCTTTACTTATATTTCATTTTCTCAGTATATGAAGAAGTTCGTGATGAATGACCTGTAGGGATAAATTATATTTGTGGATGTTCCAAATAAAACATATATGTTGTTTTTATTTTCAAGTTGTAATGATAAACATATGTATGTATTTGGTTTCTAATGCTTCTAAACTACTAGTTCCATCAAGACTACTATTCCTTATTCGTATTCCAATTTAATAAAATAAGGCACCTAATATGGGAAATAGGGGTCGGGTCCTTATAGTTTGTATCAGAGGATGTTAAGTTGAAAACATGAAAACTAAATTAAAAACATGTAGATTTGGATAAATATACCTATGATATTATTTAAGGATAAAGATACAATAACATCCTCGTATTTTGGTATGGAATATATTAAGTGGGTATTTATTGAAAATAAAACCATGTTCAGATACTACAAGTTGACCTGGTTTTGAACAGAGGTAACAAGGAGTGAAAACTAAGACAAAGAGGTTTAAGTGTGACCCGAGTTATCCTGGAACACAAAAATGGGACATAATTGACACATGATTTTACACTCCCATGGATACAGTTAGAATAATTCATATTTTCATTACAAGCCATTATGCATGATTTAAATGTAAATTTTTCCTCAATGAAACAATGCTTAAGATTATATGATTACTTAGGAATATTTATGAACCAGGTTCATAGTTTTGAGGTACGAGTTTCTTCTTTTCTATTATCTTTATATGTTTTTGAAAAGATAAGGAAAATGGGGAAAATCCAAAATTTTGGGCTTACATGCCGTGTACTTCTCCACACGCCGTGTACATTGGCTGTGTGGGATGATTACATAGGGTGTGTAGCCCTGTCAGCGACAAAAGGTGTAAAAACTGACTACATGCCATGTAGTTAGTCAAGAGGCAAATAGTAAGGTGGTGGAGGCAGCTTCCAGATGAGTGTCAGTACACGCCGTGTACTAATGGATTATATGTCGTGTACTCATGTCGACTGATGAACAATGCCATCCTGGCAAGAAGCGGCCAGAGGAATAGTTAAAAAAAATGAAAACTACACACCGTGTACCCAATAGTACATGGTGTGCAGTCTGTTTTTTCTCTCTAAATGGGAATTAGCCTCCCCTATTCATAGTAAAGGGTTAGAACCGGAAGAGGAGTCATGAGATATGGACAAACCTTCAAGGATCTCCAGATCGCACGCTAGGAATCCATTTCTACCTCAGATGATCTCGTTGTAATCGTACATATAAGCATCTCCTTGACTTTAAGTCATTATTACCAATTCTTTCTCAAGGGAATGTCAGTTACGTTTGAATGGGATTTTCTTTCACCTCATATCTTCTTCATTCTTGGAGGTTTTGAGGAGCGTCGTTCACGTATATCGATCAGGGGTGATCGAGGTAGGTGTCTTAGTGTTTCAATTCCAACTGATGTGTGTTATTGAGTATCATTGTGCTACAAAGCCATGTTGGGGTGTCTTGTGGTTGAGGCCTTGTCTGTTTTAAATACCTATAATTGTATAGGTAATAAAATGTGATAATAAACTATTGTTTCATATCGCTTCTTGGATCTAGGACCACATCGATGGTGCATTCCTCTATTTAGCCATTTGGCCAGAATACCTGAAGGTATTCCAGGTTTATATTGTGAATTACGTTTTCCTTGAGAGAAATTGTATATAAATTGCATGATTATGTTTTGAGCTCGGCCCAGATACTTTATCCTAAGGGCATGGTTTGTATAGCCTGAGGGTGTGGTTTTATTAGCATGAGGGCATGATTTGTAAATCCTGAGGGTGTGGTTCTATTATCCTGAGGGAATTGTTTGTATAGCCAGAGAGTGTAGTTTTATTAGCCTAAAGGAAGGATTATGATTACATGAGGGTTTAGTTTCAGTATGGCCAGAGGGAAAGATTCTATTTCCCATGAGGGAAAGGCATGAGGGGAAGACTGAGGGTGCAATTTTACTATAATAGACTGAGGGAAAGATTTTTATTGGCTCGAGGGCTTGGTTATGATGATCACATAATGTTATTAAATTAAGTTGTTAAAACGAAAATGGCAATGAAACTGGTAGTGATAGTTACTTTTGAGTACATACTGGTATACTGCATTTATTTTTTACAATGTAGTTTCATATTTTCACACAGTTCGGCACGTGCCTTTGGTGGGTGCCTACTGGGATTTATTTCTCAAACCATGTATGGGGTCATGCCTTCAGCCCCAAATAGATTAAATTTCTACAGGAATGGGTAAGGGAAAGGGTCCCTATACATGTACTTGATTATTGTTGAGGAGTAGGGGAGAATGAGACCGAGCATAGGCCCGTGATGCTTCTAGCTATTCTGTTTTGTTCTATTGTACCTTTAGTTTCTTTTTTGTTATGTATAACATGTTCTGTCTGTTTTCTTAGAACCAGAGATATGTCGCATCATTATCTATATAACTGTTGTTTCTCTTTTACAACAGTTGTTCATTTTAAGTGTGTATGTTTTATTTCATCTGTTGTTGTTATATGTTTTATCTATTATTCCACTACGCTCCACATTGAAAAATGAGGGCATAGTTTCCCAACAATCAGAACTGGGTCCCCGCTGCTAGTCAGCAGCCTCTGGCATTTTTGGAAATGCGCTTGTGGTCATGTGACCAACTGGGTTCAGTGCCCCTGTGGAGTGGTACCCGAATTCGGGACGTTACAACGTTGTATCAGAGGCAGGTTCTTTTCTTTGACTTACTATTTTGAGCCTTAGTCAGGGATATGATGGAAATGGTAGTTGGTAATAAGTTATGTCCAGGAGTATCTAACCCATTTATGGGGAAAATCCAATTTACCTTGCATTGCAATTTTATTGATTTTTCAATTAACAAATGATCTGATTTTCACCGTTGTGGGATGCACTTGTGGCGTGTTGTTATATTTTTATACTAAGTTCTATTTATTTTCAACCTGATGAGATGAAGGAATTCCATCTCATGCATCATTTAGGAACATTCTAGAAAACACATTCCATACATAGTTCAATGCCATGTATGTGCATTAGAAATTGCATGTTGTTGTGATGGTCGTTGTACTAGAAAACCATGCCGTTGTGATAGCTGTTGTGATAACTACCTACTATGTGATAGGGTATTTTTGTGTGAGTCTGTTAATATAATGGACGCAAAACATTGGTTTTTGGGGATTATGGGCCCTCATTGATCAGAATTTGGTGGATCATTGACTTATTTACCTTGTTATAACACATGTAAGATGTCAAGCATTGATTTGCGGGGAGTATGGGCCCTCACAGATTAGAATTTGGCACTTAGGTGGTGTTTTCAGTGTTTTATCTGGGCTCTGGAGTAGTTTCTGAGACATACTATCTGGAAAAACCAATGTACATGCCATGTAGTTCTTTGGACACACACCGTGTGCTCTTCTGTTCAGGAAAAAAAAGAAAACATTCTGAGTACACGTCATGTACCATCAGTACACACTGTGTAGTCTCTTCCCGTGTCATGTACCATGTGAGCGAGGACATGGGGTAGGGGAAAGGCTTGGGTAAAACATGTCGTGTACCATAAGTATATGCCATGTAGTGTTGACCCATAGTCCACCCGTGTAACTAACAACACAGAAGGAGGAGACCTTGAGACATACATGCCATGTCCACCATGGCACACGTCGTGTAGTATGACCTGGGGACCCGGCCGTGTAGCTAACAAACACGGGTCGGTGTTACCTCTGCTTGAACACGCCTTGTACCTGAAGGACAAACCGTGTACCTAAGGGTCACGCCGTGTAGTCCTAAATGGTGGGAGACTATGTGGACTTAGTCATGTGGCTGGGAAACTGGGTGGTGTACATGCCTTGTACGGGTGTCACATGTCGTGTGGTGTTAGCCGAGTACTCGGTCGTGTCACAAACGACATGTGTAGTTGGAAATTATACCATACAGGTTTTGTAGATTCCATACACGCTGTGTAGTCTTGTTCAAAGTGAGCCATGTGGCTTATCCTTGGAGAAGGACTCCGGTAGGTAAGAAGGATTCAAGTACATACTGTGTATTTAGAAGGCACACCGTGTGTTTGGGGTGTTACACGACCAGTTTAAGCCGGGGTACACGCCCATGTGAATGGCTTGCGAGAACACATCGTGTAGTCTTATACATGTCGTGTAGTCATGTTTAGTAAATTTTGAAAAGATTCCTTCATTGTCTCCTTGTTTTCGGTCCTTGGTAATCTTGATCAAAGGTGTGTGTTTGACCTTGTAGAGTCATGCCACCGAGACAACCACCAGTTGTTCGCCATGAGAGCTATGATGATTATACTCAAGAAATGGTAGTCCATGGGCTACCAGTGGATCATCCAGCATAGCCAGATGTGGTGCCAACCATTATACTGAACACAACCATGGATTCATAGTTCTGTGAAAGCTTAATGCGGTTCATGCAGACCTTTCAGGGAGAACCACCGGGTGCCACATCTATCTTAGAGCTGACCAGTATATTCCAGAAACAGCATCAACCTACGTTTTTTAGGAATGGCGGACCACAGGCTACGGAGACTTGGCTGAGGTCTATGTAGACTATATCCGAGCATCTTGAGACACCTCCATGGTAGAGGGTCATGATCGTGATGTATATGTTGTGTGATTTTTCCAAGATGTGGTGGGATGTTATCACTCAGTCAGATCATCACAAAGACATGGCGTGGAAAGATATTCAGACATCATTTTATGAATTCTTCTTCCCCAAGACGCTGAGGGAAGATATGCTCGAGTGTTTATAAATATACAGTAGGGCGCTATTTTGGTGATGGTTTATTCTACTTTATTCACTGAGCTACAGTATTTTTCACCTGTTTTGTTGGGTGATGAGACGTTGATGGTTAGGATCTTTGATGATGGTCTTCGTTATGACATCTGATCACTGGTGAATGTTTTCAGGTTGCCTAATGTACATGCTATTGTGAACCAGGCACTGATTACAGAGTGGATTATCTATGAAGCGCGTGGTGTGTGAGAGGGAGGTTAGACACCAGTTTCTGGTACTATTTCTACTGGTAAGAGGATGAGACAGACAGAGTTCTATCATGGTGGTAGTACCAGCCAGAGAAATGCATCGGGCGGCCCGATCATTTCCTACTAGTGTGGTAGCTAGGGGAACAAGAGACCGTAGTGTCCACATGACCAAGTGGGGTGCCGAGCTTGCTGCAAGATGGGACATCTGTAGTGATTTTTCATGGGGTTGCTACTATTTTCTAGTGAGAGGGGTTCTGTGGAGACTCCGCATGAGGGAGTAGGACCAGTAGCTTCTTACCAGTCGGTAAACTGGAATACGTCAGGGCATGCGTGCAGGGATTGTTGTCGTGGCCATGGTAGCCAGACACAAGGATCTCAAAGGTATAAGGGCATGACTGGTCATGGTATCCCAGCTATGTCGCAGGTCCGCGGCACTAGGTAGGCATATGCAGTGCAACAGACTCAACAGGAGCAAGATCTCAAACATTCTATTGTCAGAGGTACTATTCTAGTAACTTCTCTATTATCTTAAGTACTTTTTGATATGGTTGCTACACATAGCTTTATATATGTACCAATTGTGGAGATCCTTGGGCCCCGTGTTTCTTCTTCTTTTGATGTTATGACTCTAGAAACTCTTTTGGGTACTAGAACCGCTTGTGTGCATCAGTGAAAGTAGTGCCCCCTAGAGGTTGGTGGGTGTCACTTTCTGTGGGACCTCTATGTCTTAGAGATGATGAGCTATGATGTCATTCTTGGGATGGACAGGTTTCTTCCCTTTCGAGCCTTTGTGGATTTCTATCATCGGAGGATGATTTTCATGTCACCAGAGGTAGGAGAGTTTCTATACCAGGGTGAATGGAATATCCTACCGAGATGATCTGGACCAGAGCAACGTGGGTGCGGTGGTGTGATAGCCCAGATTTCGAGTTTATATCTAGATTATCTGGGGAATGTTTAGAAGGATTTACCTCCATTAGTTGATTGTTTCATGGATTTCTTCTTCGATGAATTTTCAGGTCTACCTCCAAAGATAGAGGTGTATTTCTCTATTAATCTTGTGTCATGGGTAGCACTGGTGTCCATTCCTCCTTATAGGATGGCTACACTTTAGTTGTAGGATCTCAAGAGGTAGTTAGAGGACTTAGAGGCAAATGGTTTTATCAGACCCAGTACTTCTCTTGGGGTTCTCCTGTCCTGTTTGCTAAGAAGGCGGACGGTTCCTTCAGACTCTGTGTGGATTATATGATGTCATACGAGTTGACGGTAAAGAACTGATATCACATGCAGAGTATTGATGATATTTTTGATCAAATTCGATGCGAGTGAGTGTTTTTGAATATTGACTTGAGATCTGGATATCATCAGTTATGCGTTAGACCATCGGATATACCACTTATAGCTTTTCGAAGAAGATATGGTCTATACGGGTATTTGGCTATGCCGTTCGGACTCACGAATGTGCCAATAGTTTTCATGGCTTGGATGAATCGTGTGTTCCATCCTTATCTGGATTCATTTTTGGTAGTATTCTTGGACGACATCTTGGTGTACTCTCACACTCCACACAACCATTCCACCCATCTTGAGAACATTTTAAGTACACTGAGAGAGCATAATCTATATGCTATGCTCCCAAATTTCCCCTTTTGGATGGACCAAATTCACTTCCTAGGTCATATTATATCAGTGGTAGGAGTTGCAGTAGTCCCAGAGAAGGTGAGAGCAGTAGTTTTCTGGGATCATCCAAAGAACATGTTTGAGATACGTAGTTTCTTTGGGCTGGCTGGTTACTACAGAAGATCCATACGGAACTTCCCCCACTTAACAACGCCATTGACGGGTTTTACAAAGAATGGTGTGAAGTTCGTTTTGTTGGAATCTTTTGATATGGCCTTTCAGGACATGAAAGGAAGGTTGACATCAGCACCAATCCTAATACTCCTAGAATATGGAAAGAGATATAAAATTTACTATGATTTATCAGGTATTGGACTGGGAGCTTTGTTGATGCATGACAATTGAGTTGTTTCATATGGGTCTCGGTAGTTGAGGCCACATGAGAGGAATTACACAATGCATGACCTCGACTAGGTTGCATTTCTTCATGTGTTACACTGTTGGAGACACTACCTCTTGGGAGATCATTTTGTGGTTTTCTCCGACCACAAGAGTCTCAAGTATATCTTCATTCAGCGTGACTTGAATCTGAGGCATCAAAGGTGGGTTGAATACCTTCAGTCCATTGATTTTGGGATTACCTATACACCTGTTAAGGGTAATGCAGTTACCAATGCACTATGCATGGAGACTCAGACACAGGAGGTTCATGAGGCCAGTGGTGAATGGTATCTTATGGATTTATTTTCTGAGATGCATTTGGAGGTGCACGATAGTCAGGGGAAAACCTATCTTTCATCTTTAGCTGTGACTTCTACCCTCCTAGATAGAGTGAGGATGAGACAACTATCTAATTCAGAAGGCCATGTTCTACTAGAGTCGGTGGCAGGTGAGTACCCTCCTCCTGGGTGGACGGTATGTGATGATGAGGTATTGTGTTTCCATGGACGAGTATGGGTTCCAGGGGATATACATGCAGAGCTGAAGATGGAGCTTTATGCTTCAGCTTGGGCAGTTCATCCCGGAGTTACCAAGATGTACCGTGACTTGAGACATCGACGCTGGTGGCCGGGTATGAAGAGAGATGTAGCTGGTTTTGTTACAAGATGTTCCACCTATTAGTAGGTGAATGCGAAGCATCATAGGCCAATCGGATTGTTACAACATTTACACATTCTGGAGTGGAAATGGGATAATGTCGCGATGGAATTCGTGACAGGTTTGCTGAGATCACCTCAAGGTAATGATGTAGTGTGGATTGTTGTAGACAGAATCACGAAGGTAGATCACTTTTTTCTGATCAAGGAGAACTTCGGTGTTGAAGAGCTTAGAAAGTTGTATATCTGATAGGTTGTATGTCTTCATGGGGTTCCTTGTTCTATCGTTTCACATAGGGACACCCGTTTTACATCACATTATTGGCATAATTTTTAGAGGGAACTGGGTATACATGTGCTTCTGAGAACATCTTACCACCCTCAAACCAATGGCCATTCAGAGCGTATGATAAGGGTTCTTGAGGACATGCTGCGTGCATCCGTGATAGATTTTGGTGGCTCTTGGGAGAAGCATATATCCCTTGTCGAGTCTACCTATTATAATAGTTATCAGGAAACTATTGATATGGCTCCTTATGAGGATTTAATGGTAGGAGATGTCGGTCACCTTTGTGCTGTATAGAGGAAGGTGATGCCACTTTACTAGGACCACAACTGGTGCAGGAGACTTCTAAGTAGATCTAGTTGATTCAAAAGCAGATGGATACCACACAGTCTCGTCAAAAATCTTATGTGGATCACCGAAGACAACCCATGGAGTTTGCGGTCGGGGATCAGGTATTCTTGCATGTTTCACTGATGTTGGGACACAAGAGAATTAGGAGGCATGGTAAACATTCACCGATGTATGTGGGGCCATTTGACATTCTGGAGTGAGTTGGGCTAGTTTCCTATCGGTTTCAGTTACCACAGAGGTATTGGGTCGTGCATGATTTCTTCAATGTATTTCATTTGTGCCACTATTATTCAGATCCATCTCACGTATTTCAGCCTGAGGAGTTTGAGCTTCATAAAGATGCGTCCTTTGAGGATCATCTGATTCGTATCGTTGATTGGAGCACAAAGGTTCTCTGAGGCTGGTCAGTTCCTCCCGTATGGGTGCTATGGAAGCATGGACGAGTGGAGGACCAAACCTGGGAGTGGGAGGCCTATATACATGATCAGTGGCCAGAGTCATTCTGAGTGTTATCTTCACCACCCTTGGAAGGTAAATTCAGGGACGAATTGCTTTAAGGGGGATGTTTGTATGAACACGTGTCTTAGTTTTGAGGTATGGTTTTCTTCTTTTCTCTTTTCCTTATGTGTTTTTTAGAAAATAAGGAAAATGGAGAAAATCCTATATTTTGGGACTATGTTCCATGTTCTTCTCCACACGCTGTGTACTTTGGCTGTGTGGCAGGAGTACATAGGGTGTGTAGTCTTGTCGGTGACGAAAGGTGTAAAAACCTACTACACACTGTGTAGTTTGTATTTACACACTGTGTAGTCAATCAGTAGGAAAATAGTAAGGTAGTGCAGGCACCCACCAGCAGAGCGTTAGTACACACTGTGTACTCATGGACTAGACGTCGTGTACTCATGTCGACTGATGAACAGTTCCACGCTGGTGAGAATCCGCCGGATGAATAGTTAAAAAAATGAAAACTACACATCGTGCACCCAATAGTACACACCGTGAAGTCTGTTTTATCGCGTAAAATGGTTTTTAGCCTCCCATGTTCATAAGGGAGGCATAGAACCAGAGGCGGAGTTGGGGGAGAGGTTCAAACCTTTGAGGATCTCTAGATCTCATGTCGAGAATCTATTTCCTCCTCAAACAATCTCGTTGGAATGGTACGGGTAATCCTCTCATTCTCTTTAAGTCGTTCATATGAATTCTTTCCTGAGGGAAAGATATTTACATTTGAACAGTATTTTCTTTCACCTCTGATCTTCATCGTTCATGGACATTTCGAGGAGCTTAATTCACGTATATCGATCTAGGGTGATCGAGGTAGGTGTCTTGGTGTTTCAATTTCCACTATTGTGCATTTTTGTGTACCGTTCTGCTATGAACCCATGTTGGGTTATTTTGTGGATGAGGCCTTGGCTGTTTTAAATACCTATAATTGTATATGTAATTAAATTTGATAATATACTGTTGTTTGGGATCGCTGCTTGGATCTAGGACCACCCTGGGGGTGTGTTCCACTGTTACCCGTTTGGCCAGGATACACGAGGGTATGCCATGATTATATTGTGCATTACTTTTTCCTTGAGAGGAGTTGTATATAAATTTCATGTTTATGTTTTGATCTTGGATCAGTTACTTTATCTTGGGGGAATGGTTTTTATAACTTGACGGTGTGGTTCTATTATCTTGAGGGCATGGTTGGTATAGCCTGAGGGTGTGGTTCTATTAGAATGAGGTCATGGTTTGTATAGCCTGAGGGCATGGTTCAATTATCCAGAGGGAAATATTATAATTACCTGATGGATTCTTTTTAGTTTGGCCTGAGGGAAAGATTTTATTTCTCCCGAGGGAAAGGCATGAGGGCAATATTAGATAGCCTGAGGGAAATTCTAGGGCTCAGTTTTACTATATTAGCCCGAGGGAAAGATTCTGATTGGCCTGAGGGCTTGGTTTTGATGAGTACAAAATGTTATTAAATTAAATGGCTAAAACGAAAATTCCAAAGAAACTGGTAGTGATACATACTTTTGAGTTCTTACTGGTTTACTGCATTTACTTTTGCACAATGTAGTTGCATATTTTCACACAGTTGGGCATGAGCCTTTGGTGGGTGCCTACTGGGATTTATTTTTCACACGCTCTTTGGGTTCATTTCTTCAAACCCAAACAGATTAGATTTATGAATGTATGGATGAGGGTAATGGTTCATATACATGTACATGATTGTTGCTGAGGAGTAGGGGATCATAGGACTGAGCTTAGGCTCACGATGCTGCCAGCTATTCTGTTTTTGTTTTGGTGTACCTTTAGTTTCTGATGTATTAAGTGTAACATGTTCTGGCTGTATTCATAGAACTGGAGTCATGTTGCATCATTATCTATATAACTGTTTGTTATCTTTTACTGCATTTGTTCATGTTAAATGTGTTTGGTTTATTGATTATGATGTTGATGTCTGTTATATATTGTATTCTACTGCGCTACACTTTGAAAAATGAGGGAATAGTTTCCCCACTATCAGACATGGGCCCTCATTGCTAGTAGGTAGCCTCTGGCGTTTGGGGAAATGTGCTTCGGGTTATGTGACCAACTGGGTTCGTTGCACCCATGGAGTAGTACCCGGATTGGGGATGTTACAACATATGATTTCAATTTCTGAAAATTATTATTTTTAGTTGAGATAATACATTATGATTCATTACCAAGTCTAGTGTATCCCAGTATCTTGAAATAGTGCATAGTGGAAGAAATGGAATTCACATAATCACATGTATCTCATGTAGTGATTTCCCTCTGATGTAAGATAATGATATCATATCTAGATCTATTACTGGTGATGATCAACATATAACAGTACTAGAACACCTGACTTAGGTTATAAATAATAACCTTACCCGTATGAAGCATCCTAGTCCACAACATGGAAGAGAAACATTTGAGTGTCATATGTGACAACACCCTCCATCATATAATGGGGATACAAAACCATTTTTATTGGATTAGAGGATATGTCCCTAGAAAAGTAATTTCTCACATTGAGAAGTAAAAAATAGAGATAAGGCATTCATGGAAATTTATCAACTATCAGGATATTCGGATTAGTGGGGGTAATAAATCGAAAAAAAGGAATAAGAAAAAATGGAAGAGTTGGAATTGATGGATTTTAAAGAAATGTTCCTAAAAAAGTATTTTCCTTGTGAAGAATGAGCGTATATGGAAAAGAATTTTTTTGAATTTGAGGCAGAAGGAGATTAAAATGTTGTAAAGTATGAAGCTATCTTCACGAGGATACTGAGACATGTCACAGACTACACATATAATTCTATGAGAAAGATTGATCTATTCTTTGGGGTTTTAATCCATTAATCTAAATGTCATAGTCTCCCAATTTTTCTCATCGTATGAAGATAAAGTTTCTATTTATAACAAGACTGAAAAGAATTTTCTAATTATTGTGAATTTAATGGAAAGAAAGAGATGAATAGGGATGTATAAAACTCTAGAAATGGTAATAATGAAGATGGGAACAGGGGAAAAGTTGTCCTTTCAATCTATTGTAATTTTTGGAAGTAACACCCTTGAAATAGCTCGAAGGAAATGAGATTTTGTAACAAGGACAGAAAGGTATCCTATCTCTGGATTTTAATGAGATAAAATAGGGTACCATTTTTCAGTTCTATAATTTTAGGGAGATGGGAAGTTATCAAAATGATGTTCTTAAGTTCCAGGGAATCATTACCCAAAGAATCAAAAGGAAAAAATCCAAGCGTATGCAGCCACAATTGTGGTGTTTTATGTTCTTAACGATGTGGTGGTAGGTACATTAATCATTTACCTCAAACATAGAAAATTCGTTATTTCATTTTGGATAATCAAATTCTTTCATATCTTCCTAATTTTCAGAGATAATTTGATATTTCAAATTTTATTTATTAATGGAATTGTCAGTAATAACTCATAAGGGTAGTATCGTGGAAAAAATGGTGTTCCATGCCGTCCCCATTATGGTATATAAACATTCTTTATTTTATGATTTTATTTTCATGCCAATGATTTTCAATGATATAATACTTCCTATTGATTGGTTTTCTACTAGTGATGAAAACATTTATTTCAAGAAGATGGAGGATACGATTTTTGAGGATGATGTGGAATCTCTTATCTTTAGGTAAGAAACATCACCATCTGAATCTCATGTAGATCTACCCCCAGTAGTTTAATTAATTCAATTATTGGGTAAGAAGATAATGAAATGACTATGGGTGAGTAATATAATGTTAAAATAGTGTACGTACCATTTGTAAAAGAATATGTTGATGTGTTTCCATAGAATTTACACAGAAATCCTCCAGAGTTGGATGTCGATATCTCTATTGATTAAATTCTAGGTTTTATGACTATATCAAAGAGTCCATTTTGAATGGTCTCTATGGAATTTGATGAATTGAAAAAACATATAGAGGAATTGTTTGATAAATTATTTATTCTCTCCAGTGTCTATGTATGGGAATCTCTATTATTTTTATCAAGAAGAAACATAGATCAATGAGGATGTTCATTGACTACTGGGAGATCATTGTTATAACAATAAAGAAAAAAGTACTCCAACATAGCATTGATGATTTATTAGGTCAACATAATGGATCCCAATATTTTTTTAATGATTGACCATTGATCAGGATATCATCAGTTTCCTATGAGTAAGGATGACATTTCAAAAAAAGATATTTGAACTTGTTATGGGCATTATGAGTTTAAAATATTGCCTTATGTTTTGACTAATGCACCATCTATTTTCATGGAGCTAATTAATAGAGTTCTCAAGTATTATCTTGATGACTATGTGGTTGTATTTATTAAGGATATATTTTCATAATAAAAAATCTATAAAGATCATGAAAATAATCTGTGCATTATTATAAAGACTCTTAGAAGAAATGAATTATATGGGAAATTTTGAAAGTGTGAATTTGGGCATTAATCAATTTCACTTCTTGGAACCATTGTCTCTATGTATGGAATATCTATTGATCATGCAATGGGAATTGATTTTCAAGAATGTACTACTCCAATGATCATAACATGGGTATGTAGTTTTATTGGTTTAGCATGTTATTATTAGTTCTACATTCATATGATGGCCCTTTTATCTGACCTAGTGACCATGAATACACCTTTAGGGGTTCAGTCAGTATGGAAAAAAGAATACATGGATTGTTTCAATGAATTGAATAGATTAGTGAATGATTTGATCCTATCTCTACCATTTGTTAAAGATTAGTTTTTGATATATAGTGGTGCATCAAATAAAGGAAATATTTTTTTATTTATGCATAACGATAGAATTATTTCTTGGGAATGAAAAAAGTTACTTGTTTTTTGAAAAAAAAAATTATACTCAAGATCTTGAGTTAGCTGAAGTTATATTTTCTCTAAAAATATGGATTCACTATATATATGGTGAAAATTGTGAGATATATATTGATCATAAGAGTTAAAAATATATATTCTCATAGAAATAAATCTACATTAGGACATGAAGATGGATGGAACTACTCATGAATTATTATTGTACCATACACAACCACCCAGGAAAGTCAAACAATGTAGCTGATCCTTTGAGCATGAAGAATCATGGAGATATCAAAAAAATGAGGATTAAAAAAGATCTTTTGTACATGTATCATGTGAGGATAAGTATGGGATTTAACAAAGAAGTTGGAACATAACTACTTTTTCAAATGGGTTCCCATCTATCCTTTTTGGAAATAATTAAATCTTTATAATCTGATGATGAGAATCTTCAAACGAAAATTAATGATGTGAAATATATGATGTTTGGATGACTTCATGTGTGAAGATAGAATTATGAAATCTGGGAAGAGGTAATGTGTTTCCTCTATACCTCAGATGAAAAGGGAGTTATTCGATTATTCCCATAGCTCTAATTTCATTATACACCCAAAAATCGCAAAAAATATATAGATATTTGAAGCAATATTTCTGGTGGAATAAAAAGAAACGATAAATTGATGATTATGTATCTAGATATTTTTTATTTCAACAAGTAAAAGAAGAAGAAAAATTCATATAGGATTCATGAAAACTATAAATATTCTTATATGGAAATGGGATAACATGTCCATGTAATTTTTCAATATATTACCTAAAACTCCATGAAAGAATGATTCAACATGGTTAATTGTGGATGAACTTATGAAATCTTCACATTTTCTCACTGTAAGGAAATATTTTCCAATGGAGTTCCTAGAAAGACTCTATTTCAATGAATTTTGGAGTCTTAATCGACAACATATATCAATTTTTTTATATTGATCCATGGTTTATATCAAAATTATATAAAATTCATAAACAATCTTGCATACAGAGGTTCGATTGAGTACTTATTATCACACACAAATTGACAGTCAATGAGAAAGAATGATGCAAATCACAGTGGACATGTTGATATCATGATCACCTAACATTGAAGATATGCGGGATCAATGTTTACCTATAGTGGATATTTTCTAAAATAATAGTTTCTCTTTATGTATTCAAATGGAACCATATGAATCATTGTACGGAAAGAGATATTGTACCTCAACTTATTGAGATGATGTTGGAAAAAGGATGCATTGAGGCCCAGAGCATGTGGAAGAAACAACGATGAAGGTAATGACTATTTAAGGCCATATCAAAGCTGCTCAAAGAAGTCAAAAAACATATGATAATAATCAGTGGAAGGGTTTGGTGTTTGATTTGATAAATCATTCTTTCTTGATTATATCTTCATGTAAGGGTGTTATATGATTTGGGAAGAAAGGGAAACTGATACCTAGGTACATAGGACCCTTTGAAATTCTGGATAGAGTCGGAGTTGTTTCATATCATTTGGATATTCCACCAAGCCAATATAAATTACACAATCTGTCTCATTTCTCATTGCATTAAAAGTACATGTTGGACCCATCACATTTACTCACTGTTGAATGTATAGAATTGGAACCCGACCTATCTTACTGTAAAGAGCCTATATGGATATTGGACACTAAGAAATAAGTATTATGGAACCAGATGACTCGACTGGTAAAGATAATTTTTAAAAATCATAAAATCAATGGGGAATCATGGGTGCCTGAGGAACATATGATGAAGAACTACACAAATATTTTTTGTGAGGTAACATTCTAGTAATTTTTAGAAAAAAAACTTTTTTAAGGTGGGGATCATGTAATAACCTGAGATTTTGAAGATAAATTTAATATTGAATGCATCAAACACCATGTCTCTACAAAACAAAACTTTGTTATAACCATTCCAGTAAACATAATTTTTCCCCCACGATGATTCGAATTTCAAAAAACTGATATAGGCGGTTGAGTTTCTTATGATATTTAGAGTATGATAAGGAAAATGTAATTTTCGATTAATAGTATCATACCATTATGAAAAGAAATATGACCCTTATAAAAAGTAAATCATATTATTATTTTATTATCTTATGGTTATAAGATAATGAGATATTATATATTTTTCAATGAAATATAAAATGATTTTTTTGTTTTATTTTTTGATTAAATTATGAATTTATTTGAGAATTAAATTAATAATATTTAAAAAAATGATTTACAAAAAGGTGGTTCATTTTGGAATTTTTCATTTGAAAAATTGTTAAGGTGTATTTTTGGAAATCTTATGAAATATTTGAATTTTTATGATTAGTAATATATGGTAATTTATCGTAGATAAACATTACAAGTAAAATTAACTATTCATAGCATCACAGATGATTTAAGAACAATTTTTTCAAAATAAATTTATCTTATAACTATTATAGGTCACATGAATCGACACTACTGATTTTCCTGATGGAAATAATAAAATAATGATTAATATTATCCAAAATCACTCTTTCCCCCACTATAAAAACACCCTTCATTCCCTCTTGTCTTAACTAATATAATCCTTTAATCCCTTAAATGGTCTGGCCAAATACATTTCTATAGTAATTCCCAACATCCATGATTTATTGGTCTTTCCCAAACACCAATACCACTTCCCCTAAGGGGGTTCTCTAGGAGGTTATTTTTGGAGGATAAACATCATTATTTTTCATTTTGTTTTATTTCAATTTCTCTTATTTCCTTATTATATCAGATCCATATCTATCCAATTGAACCCTATAACACCAATATCATCTATATACTAGAATTATACAATGTTAATGTAATAACTGTTATCAATCTCGTTACTCTCTCTCCCATTTATAAATGAAATCATCGTTTATGTAGTTCCAATTTACAACCTTCTCGGACAACGAAGTTTTGTTCTTCCATTTCTACTTCATTACTGGTCATGAAACCAATTTGATAGATGAAAAATACTATAATATATTTATTATAACCTTCATAATATTCAATAACCAGTATATATACATTAATTCAATTTATATGACAAATCCTATTCATAATAATATAAATATTGCCAAATAATATTTGTGATTGTCATTAATATTTCTTCCAATGATTCTTCCTCATAACTTGTAAAAAATTATATATATAATGATTAAAAAATCTTTATGTTCATAAATAATATATAATTTCAATAAGTTATAATTACATCCTTTCCCCATGAATATCCACACTCACATACAAATATACCGATATGGAAAACTAAGGAAAAAACACTAGTGAATGACAGAATTCAATCATATAACATATCAATAAGGACATAAATGAACATAATAAAATTATGACAAAATAAATAAATTTATAAGAGGTTATTATTTTCATATTAATAAGTCTAATTTCATAATCTAGACTATAATTAAGAGTGTAACACATTCAGGCATAAGGGAAGGGTTTTCTACCAAAACCCCTATTTTCAATCGGGTTAATCTTATTCTCTATTTACAACAATTAAAATATTATTTATTCCTATATACTAATCATATATTCAGTGATACTTTTATAAATTTTTTTACAAACTATAATCCAACATTCATTTATGGGGACTTTTACATTTTAAAATGATCTTTAAAAAATTATTCATGTAATACATGCCTTATTCAAGGGAATTTCTCAAATTATAACCTATATTCAGGGGGACCATATAATATGTGTTTAGAAACCATTATCTTTATAAAATATATTAGTTTACTAATAACATAATATCTTACTTTAGTTATGGTTTAATACCAATAGTTTTTCAAAAGAACTCATCTTTGTAAAGTAAAAGATTATTTATATGAAGACTTACTCAACGATTTTATAACAGTACCTTCATCTTTTTCAACAATATTGTTTATTATTATATATTATTGGCATTACTATTTTATGATATAATCTAACATAATTAATTTAATATTTTATGATTTTTTTGACTATGGATAATCTATCTTAAAACCATTATCCAATTAAATCTGAATAGTTATTATTTATACATAATGTTCAATGAAACTTATTTACTTTTCAAATATTAGTTTAAATATGAATGTATGTTTTTTTTCACCATTCATATGAGGGATTAATTTGACTTAGTAAGGTTTGGTAGAGGCCAACTATAACCCCTTGGTGCATCGGTAGGTCTCATGAGACAAACTACGGCCTTGAAATAAGGCCTTGAAAAAACGATTATTTAGGGTCTTGGCATGAGGCCTTGACGGTATGATTATGTTGTCCCACATTATGCATTCCCAAATTATGAAACTAGTATGTAAATGTTCTTGAGGTAATTCAACTATTAGAATACCCATTATCATTATTTATTTTAGAATTACTTATTTATATTTTATTCCCGCTATAATGTGCTCAAGATCATTTTTAAAGGCATGTGTTTTTAGTTTTTCACCTGGCCTAATGTTTATGTTTATGATAACATCCTTTATATTTCATACCCTTAATGAGTGTTTAATATCACCCCTTTCCTATGATTCATTTTCTTAAGATATGATGTTGTGTATTATGAATGACCTATAAGGATAAACTTATAGTTTTGGATGATCCAAATAAAACGTATATGTTGTTTTTCTTTCCAAGTTGTAATGATGAACATATGAATATATCTTGATTACAAAACTGTCAAACTACTCTATCCATTGGAATGAATATTCTTTATTTATATACCAACATAATAAAATAAGGAACCTGCTTTGTGAAGCTATCGATCGGTCCTTACAAGTGTGGGTATAAAAACATATCTTCATCATAAATTTATAATATCCAAAAAATAGTTAAGATGTTATAATTGTCTCTTATCTCAACTAAATCATAACTAACATAAAATAATTTCATATTAGATGGAAAGTGATTTTGAAAGAAAAAATTGAATATTTTTGGGAAAAATAGAATTTCAACAATGAAAATAAATTAATAAAACTAAAATATCACAATGAATTTTCAATATAAAATTATCTGAAAACAAACATGTAATATTATAATGTAATAATAAAAAAATTGATACTTCATGTAGATGAAAATATTTTTCAGTGTTGTACACATTGAAACACAAACTCATTTATCTTTTAGTCGAAGGAAAAAAGGGCCATGTATGGAAAATGATATAATGATCTCTTTTAAAAAATTTATTAAAAACTGACAAAAGGGTAACAATTTATTTAAAAAATTATTATAGAATATTATATTAATTATTTAAATAAATTTTTAGAAAACATTTATATGGAAGAAAAAGGGTTTTGGGTTAATAAAAAATTAAATACAATTTTTTTTAAAAACATTTTCTTGGTAACATTGAACCCTTTGGGGAGAAAAATGAAACAAATACATGTATTTTACAGATATAACTACATTTTGTAAAATAAATTAGTTGGTTGATAATTAAAAAATAATATCATATCATTGTAATCATATCATAAACAATCCCTTGAAAAAAAAATTGGATTGTAACATAAAACCATTACCACATTGGTATATTTCGAGTAGCAAGTGTCATGAAAGAAAAAATTTTATATAGTTATTTTTATCAAAAAAAATACATGAGTAGGATAATAAAATACATTTATGGGTAGTATATATACCATACAAATGAAATATGTAGTATATAAGGAATGTGTCCCATATAAATAAAAGTGAGAGAAAAATCCCAAATTTTATGTCTCGACATCCATCGTACACATTCATATATCATGAATAAAAAAAATTATTTTTTAATATAAATATTATAAAAAATTAAAAGTATATATCATTTAATATATGGCTAATTTTGATATTTAATAACTTGTATGTCAGAAAATTCTTTTTAAAATCATGTTTCGGTTAATAACACTTTTTCATGTATATTATGGTTTTTTTGTTAGTTTACTATTATCATAGTTACATTATATAAAAAATCCCAAAATTATATAAATATTATTTATATTTATTATATATTTATTTATTGTATCCCAATAAATATAGATATAGATAATTAATTACAACGTTCGAGGAGACAGTACGTCACACATACGCCTGAATGATTCTTTGATTTTTTAAAATTATGAAATAAGTAATCATAAATAATATATCCAATATACTATTTATTTTATATATAAAAATATTTCAATTAATATAGTATTTTTTAACATTAATGTAATGATTTTTAGAACAATGAATCACATCAATTCGGGAGGGGTTTGTCCACCATACACACAAGCGACGTCATCTTATTCCCACTGAATAGAATTTAAAAAGAGATATGTGAAATTATAATTAAAAAAGTATAATTATGTAATCAATATCATTTAAATTTTTTCAATAAGACATTATATCCACTAGGTTTATGTTTTGATGGAATGTAATTTCATTTTTCGATGAGGGTGTAGACCCTCGTACACACAATCGATAGTTTGTTTTTTTATTTGACAAAAGAAGATTTTGGTATAGGTTATTCAATAAAAGTCAAATATTAGTATATTTTATATACTTTTTTATTGTATTTTTATTATTTATACATTAATATTTGTAATAATTTGATAATGTAAAATTATAAAGTTTATTGAAGACAATAAAAGTCACTTACAACAACACCATTTTGTTCTATTATTAAGGAACCTATGTTAGGTATTTTGATAGGAATAATAGCTCTAGAATGTAGATAATAATTTTTTTCAGTGATTTGAACTTTGTTTGGTTGATCGAATGTTATTAATATGTATTAATATGTATGGGGAGGATTTTATCTTTTATAACATATGAGGTGTTCATTTTTGTAAATACACCAAACTAACCAATAATGGGGTGTCATTGTGACCCCAGGTGTACAAAAATTTTATATTTGTAGTGGATAGAATATATATTTTTTTCCACAACACCTCTATAAAAACCCCATTATTGAATAATTTTATTCCTTAAATGTATTTTTTAATAATTAGCCCATGTTAGTTTTCACAATGATAATGAGTTTTTTATTTATTTTCTTTGGATGTTTTTTCTCTAATTTAAAAAATAATATAAGCCTCATTAAATAATATAGACCCACTTATTATATTCAGGATCTAAAATTCCTAAATAAAAAATTAATATTTATGCTAAAATATAATTTAAACAAAAATGCAAGTAAGTTGAAATCACAGTTTTAACCTTGACTATAATTATTTATTTTTAAATTTTTTAAGATTCGTTAAGAAATTTGTTTCCTTATTATATATAATAAAATATTCTTATTAATAATATTGAAGTAATGTATCCAAAATTCATTCATTTAATTGGAAGATTTTATTTTAAAATAAATCCCACAGTCAAGGGAACAAAAAGGTTTTCCTATGTGAAATGTATCTTAAGTATAGAAAGTTTTAATATTATAATTCTGTATGAAATGAATTACACTAACTTAAATGTGATTTATTATTATATTATTTAACTAATTTTACTTTGAGACCATATTATATTTTTTTAATCATTTTAATGGTTTAAAATAAAATTAATTCTTCAATAATATTAGTATGTTTACTATTCATCAAAAAATAAATTGTGAAGAATATTATATAATCATGAAGAAAATATAATTTTTTCACATATATTTTATAAATTAATTTTATTATTTTATATATATTTCATATATTTGGAAAAATGAAATTTATAATTTTTTTGCAAAAAAATAAACAGAAATATTTTTTAGAATATATTGTTTTAAAAAGATATAAAATTTTTACCAAAAATGATGGACTATTAAATGTTTTTTTGATTATATAAAACCAATATACAAAATATAAAAATGTTATTTATTCATATTCATACCTACAATATTAATTTTTATGTTATATTGGTAATGTATAAATGAAAAGTTTTATATTATATATTGTTTTGCAAAAATTTGGTGTCGTGTGTAACACAAATTGTCAAAGAAATTATATTCATTTCCAAAAAATCATATAATATCAAATGTTAAATATATATATAAGGATAAATTCATTATATTAACAAAAATACATAATAATTTAATAGTCATAATATGTAATTTATTTCTCTATTAAATAGTAGTGTTTCCATGACATCAGGATGACAACATCTGCTACCTGCTCCATATTGTGAGAGGCATAATTCTACTTCCAAGGTCTTAGCTGTTTGGATACATAGAAATTAACTAAATAATTCTACATAAAAACTAATTCAATCACATCCCTAAAATATTTGCATGATACCGCTTAATCAACACACTCCTCTCGAATAGTGAACGTGTGGTGTTCCTCAACCACTTCCACAAATCATCAAAATGCTACTATAATTTCTCCACCCAAGAAATAATTTTCCCCATTTTAGTCAAAATATTTATGGGTGTTTTTTCATTAAAAAATCAAGTATAAACCCAAGATAATATTCTTCTAATCATTGGAATCTACAGACATTGATCATTCTCTCGGGTGGATCTTTGGATAACACTACCTCAAACATCAAAGGGTTCACTACTAATACCTCTTCTGAAGTGAATTGTCATAGTTTGTAGGTTTGTAAAATTAAAAAAATTCACTTTTAGATAATTAAAATATAGTTATTTATCTTATAGTATGATCATGACCATCATAAAATATCTCACATGATCCCCCTTTAATGTTGGGTACATGAGGATATCGTCAATACAACATTGAAGCGATTATTGAATGACTGAAATATCTTATGAATGAGTACCAAAAATTATTTTTTTATATTTTTTAATTATAATGGGTATTATTTATCACTCAATGTAATTTTAGATACATTGGGACATCATCATTAGTATATCGTTCTCTCGAACCAATAGTTGTTGACAACATGTCCTCTGGGGAAATTTCAAGAACCATATTCCCACAAACAACTTGTCAAAGAGGTAATTAATTATTGTATGTTGATATAAATTCCTAATAATCAACTATTTTATGTTATTTTAAAACAAGAATAATGAAAATTCCTCATATTACATCATGATAAACAATAATAGGGATTCCTAAGGGCACACACCATGTCTAAGAGATCCCTTCCTCAACAAATCCTCTTACTACACCTTCAGAATATAGATTCTCTATAAGGGTCATCCAGTATGATTGAAATTTTTTTGGGGGTTTACCTTATTTAAGTTATATGAAAAATTATTTTTATTTATACGAAGGTAATCAAGGTACATCCCAAGGGAATATTTCCTCAGACTCATCCACTACTATAAGAAACTAAAATTCCATAATTTTCTACTCCAAGAGAAATAATATCCATCAAGTTAGAAATCATTTTTTTCCTCTTGTTCTCATTCGAATCATGTTGTGAATAATATTCCTTATTTTTAGTTGAAGAGGATATCATATCATTTGTTCAATCATTGTGTAACTCTCAATAAAAATATTAAATCTAGTACAGAATGCAGTTAATTAGTCCATAACAAGTAAAATATCATATTGACCCATCACTTCTATAGAGATATTAAATATACATATCACATCATAATAAATTAGGTAACAGTGATTTGAATTATGTGTTATTTCCAAGTATCTCTTGGTATGAGCCTCAACTTAGTGGGACAAGCTAAAATACTCCCATAAAATCTCCTCGTCTCAATAATGGGATGCAATAAGGATATTTTTTGGGGAATATTTTTACCAAAATTGAATCATAAATAGGTTTGAAATAGTTCATAAATTTGATATACATAAGGGCATGTGTTAGTGGTCTTTTACATTATATATATTTTCATTCCTATCAACATTTATTCAGTACTTGAATTGTTCTATTTAAAACCATACACATCCAAATGCCCTCAAATAGACATATCTATTCAATAAAACCACAACACCACAATACTATCTCCATTGGGTTGTAATTACTAACCCATACAGAATTAAAATTAATAACAATAGAACGTGTCTTGGATTGGTAGGATTCAATATTATTTTCATATTTTAATCCACATTATACATCACTTGTATTTCACTCCACCAATTTCTTATTTGCCCCTAAAAAAATTATTCTCCATGACCCCCATTACTAGGGTTCTTTACCAGGCAGAGCCCTCATGCCACATTATCATGATTATCCGCTACTCTTTGTGGGACTTTTTCACCATGAAAACTATCATTATTCTATCGATAAAACATATGAAGTGAACTATGCCTAATTTTTTCATTTATTATTGCTATAAGGAACAAATTATAGTTATACTTGGGGGTAAACCCACAGAAAACAATAAGAGTGGGTGAGAATGTTTCCAAATTGGTAGAGGCACTACTCCAAATCTAATTAGAGGAATATACTATTTTGTAGGTCTATATACTGAAACCTCATCACTAAGTGGATAATCATATTGATGTTGCTTCAAAAATCCTACATGAAACCATAATAGAGAAATCCTAAAAATAGAAAATATTAACAATTGTAAAAATATAATTTATATATTTGGAATCATAATGTCATCGAAACCACAACCCATTCATATATGATGTGGTACTATGGTTATCCTGACAACTAGTTCATAAAAATTATGATTTAATAACTAAGTTATGAGATTATTCATGAATTGATATGTTATCCACCAAACTATAACTAGGTTCCCTAGCCTTGGAATTAAATTCACTGTACTTAAATACTATTTACCGATCCACAAAATCATAACTCATAGATATAATATAGCCAAAATCAAGTAATAAGTTACAAAATGGTATGATACGAGTATCTAAATATCCAAACTGCTAGGGCCCACCAGGCTTGTAGTAAGTTAGGTGTTATATCCCAATAATATCTCTAATATCCTATGGATTGGTGACTAGAATCGGGATATCATATTACATGTATATAATTTTTTGGTCTAATGTACATTTACACACAAAGATCACCATACACTACTATAATGCTGATAAAATAAAATAGATACCATTAATGAATATTAAAAAACTAAACAAAAAATCATTTTACAAAATTTGTATGAATCATTAACAGTCTAAATAAAATAATAATATAAATGTAAAACTGTTCAAAATACAATATAAAGGGTTCTTTTAACATGGATTAACACCATGAAAAAATATTATACATCTAAAAAATCAATGAATCACTTACTTTAAGCTCACCTAGGACTACATATAATAAAATTTCATCTTCATAAGACAGAAAATGTGTGGAAATATTTGATTCGTGAGTGAATATTGAAATATCAAGACGAGAGTTACCCTTGCTACCTACCAAGGGATTAATATCAGGGATATAATTTAGCCTTTTTCTAATAGAAATCACTCATCTAGTTCCACAAAAACTATTTCACTAATATAAGAGATCACACTCATTGGTTATTTCCATAAAGTAACTTAACAGTACTGGGAGACATTTTTTCTTTGCTCAATTTATTAGAATACACCTGATAGAGACATAATATATATCGATACATAGGTAGGGGATCACACCCATGAACTATGAGTGATTCCTTACCTTATTTGGAGTATCTCTATAACAAGGGAACAGAAGCATGTATTTTAGAATTTGGATAAATTTCCCATTAATGGGAAAAATGATAGAGGATAACACCATGAGACACAATGTTGGATACCTCAATCAATACAGAAATAACCATTTTATTGGATATCTCATAATATATATATGGGATGGGATACCAAATTGTACCTTCGTAGTTACAGAATGAGTAATCACACCCACACTGAATTTAAACTATACATTATTGAAAAAATAGGTATAGATATCCCATATATGAGTGCATGGTGTACTACAATGGGATGCAAGGGGTATCCCACTAATACTTTTATTTCCCATGTCTGACCATATCAAATAGAAAATTCTTCAATATGTATGTTTTATCTAAATGATAAATGTTATTTAGGGGTAGTTTTGGTTCATGTACATGATTATCCTTCCCAAACCCATGTACATTCCAAAATATCTGGAATTCTCCCCAATACACATGACTTGTGTGTCAAATTAATTATAAGGTGTATACTCTTTTTACAATCTGATATATATAACTAAGTATCACCTTTATGTGGATCCCCCACAGAGTGTGTGGGATACCCAAAATTTTTCATGTTTAAAAAACCATGTTAACCATATCCTCTATATAAGGGGCTCCACATAGCATGTGATCTTTTGAACAACCCACCAATTGGAGCATGATTTTATAGAATTTCATGGATGTTCATGAATATTTGACCCCACCAATATCACCTTCACTTCATCCATGATTAAGGACATAACGTCTAGATTCATATTGATGGGATTGCATTATTATAGGTGGCTGGATTTAGGGTTCCCATTTCTGAGATAATTTGCAATGTTAATCCTATGGAGATACCTACATGATCTAGCTCATGGAAACACTGTCACAACTGCCATCCTGAGATTCAATTTAGAAGAACCATATAGTTAAGATATATAATGTCCAAATATAGATCCCTTAACAATGATCAATTACACAAAAGATAAATTTTATAATGCTTATTTTCTAGTGAATATTAAAATCATTATCCAATTAAAATACTAATGATTAATGATGATGAATGGATGTATAAATGAATGAAACATGAAATTGAGTCTCATATGAAGTTAATGTTCATTTTTCCATCATTGATGAAGTTATTAGAATGGAGAGGATAATTAAATTAACCAAACAAATTATCATCAATCCATTCATTATGTGAAAATGATATGATTTTTCTATTCAAAAAGGGTGATCATAAAATTATTTATTATAGTCAATAATTTGTGTTCTTCTTTGTAAAATAAATATTGGCGATAAATCGAAAAAATTAAAATCCCTAAAAAATTTATTGATTTATATTTACTGGAAAAAGTATACTTGTTTATTTTATATATGTGATTCACTAAATTCATCATTGGATAATAGTTTTTTTTTTGCAGTCATTCATTATGGATCCTCGATTATGATATCTCCTTCCATTTCCTTTTCCAACATAGTTCTCTCTGAATATCAATAAATAATCCACGGTAATGATAAGAAACCAAATCTAATTATACAAGATAGGTTTTATAAAGAAGATTAATTAGGATTATATTTTGAGTATAAATTAAATTAGAGAACTATATTAATCCATTTATGTCATCGATTGATTCACTCTATAGAATCATATGACACTAACTAGACTTATATAATTCCTTTGGTAAAATCCATATTCAAAATTTAATGGTGTTGTTGGTTTTTTCAATATGAGACTCCATTTGGGTTTATTATGTTATTTTGAAAAACTCTATGCATCTGATATATTGTATTTATTATATATAATATATCAATGTTGTTCCATGTTAGGGCCATGAACTCTATTCCAACTATCTTCCTTGATCTAAAAATATTTTCTGAAATATTGGGATGTGTCAAAAATAAATTTTAGAATAACAATATTTCGGTTATATAATTGAAAATAATATAAAATTATTAAAATTTAGTTTTTGAAATTATATATAAAAGAGGTTTGTATACCCAACATAAATTAAATTAGATGCATTATACAATGATATTGTTATTGAATGTAATTTGAGAAGAAAATCCTTACCTTTTTCAAAATTCATTAAATACATATTCCTAAAAGGTAGACTATTAATATTTATTTCATTATATACCTTATTAATAACATTATTTATCAAATATTATTTATGATGAGAAATATTTTATCAAATACTGTTTATTTATTTATTGTTTTTTATTATAAATGTGTTAAAATTGATTCACAGTTAGCATATTTATTAATCATTGTGACCGAGAACAATAATTTTAGGAATATTTGAATATTTATTATAATAATTACATAATTTTAAACAAATATTTTTTATTACTAACACATAAAAATATTATTGTTCATGTTCTCATATTCATTAGTGATTGGGTTTGAATAATTATTCAACCGGGTTGTTAAATAGACCCAAACATGAATACTCTATATCACATTGAGTGGCTATGTTAATGATGTGTATAATGTCAATATTATAGAATAATAATTATAATATTTTTAAAATCTTATGTTGTTTCTTCACATTTTTTATTTCTTTCATAATATAATATGAATATTGAAAAATAGTTCTCTAAGGAGGCGGTAGACCACACTACCCAGGAGTGAAATTATATTTCATTCATATAGAGATTGAAATGAATAAATAATTATTATTTCATTAATATAGTTTCCCTTATATATAACAAATTCAATGATATTATCATATTAGTTTGGAATGTATTGGTTTTGAAGAATTATTTTAAAAATAAATTTCGTTCCTTTAGTAATACACACTTTCGAACAATGATCATTTTCCTGAATACATACTTTGAAATAATGGGACTACTCTAAGTAATTTAAACTATATATTTTAAAATTGAAATATTTAGTGGAAAAATAATATTTTTTTTGATGTATTGTAATGAAATGGAATAGAATTGGGTGGTAGAGAGGTATAATTTTATAACTAATGAAAATTGATATTTTTTTCAATACCCCATTATTTTTCAATGATAACATTACACTATTACAGGTTCAAAGGCTCAAAAAGTTAAATATATTGTAATGAATGGGGATATATGGTTTATAAATCCTCATCCACTTTTTTCATTATATTATTGAACCATTTTAGAGGCCATTTGATCATAGGTTTTTGATTTAGCATTTTCTGTTATAAAATTCGTAACTACATATTTAATATGTAATATATGTATTTATAAAATTTAATAATACCCCGATACAAAATATTTGTTTTTTAAACCATATTTTAAACACTATATAATATAATTCGATATCAAAATTATACAAAATAATCTTTTAAAATAAATAATTTCATATATACATAAATATATTTGTATAAAAAAGCAGTCATTTTACCATTATTTTTTCATAATGTTATTTAACATTGGTAACCAATTAGATGTGATTTAATATAATAGTATATTTGTCTAATAAAAATATTATGTGAATAATTTAAAATATATTAATTTATATTTGTATATAAAAAATTAAAAAATATTAATAAAAAAAGTATCTTAAATTAGTTGTTTTGACATAATAATGGTCATAAAATTTAATCTTATTAATGAAACATTTTTCCAAAGATTAAAATTTACCTTTTTACATAATTTAATTAAGTTTTTGATAAATATAAAATTATTTTAATATATCTAATTTCTATAAGTGATGGAAATTATTTTTCAATAACTATTAGAAGTAATAGTTCGCCATACAAAAGAGTACTTATATTACACAAAATAGTGTTCATGGGTTTTAAAAAAAAAGAATAATAATTTTAAAAAATTAAGTATACATATAAATATATTTATTTTATAGAAAATTATTTCAAAAATAATTAATCTATTATTCCATTTTGATAATGTTATATAAGTGATAGTTATTATATATGATAGTATTTATCCTCTATTTACCTAGTAACAAATTATCCTTAGGAGGTATATTTCTCCTTTGATGAAATACACATCATATCATCAAGTTGAAATTGATTACCTCCCAAAAAAATATATTATATTATATGGCGGAATAGTTACCCTCGCTAGAGATAGAAAATATGTCATCATCTGGAATATCTCCCCTCCATAGAAAAATATATCATATAATTATAAGTGGTATGACCCCCACAATCTTATATATCCACCACATATGTCCTGAACCATAATCAGGGGATTAGAACTGACACCACACAAACTTATCTCATCCTCAGATGGGTTGGAAACAATCATTAACTCTTCATAGATCTTTTAGCCAGTTCTATTAGTCAAAAAATCATGACCCATCATTACATACAAACTATTGGACAATTCTATTAGTATTCTGCCTTAATCTTCTCATATCCAATAATCAGATGTGGAACCCACTATAATCCCTTATGTAATATTAATGTTTAAACACCATTCATTTGATCCATTACTTAATTCACTAAAATGGGGTAAAAAACTGTCCCTCAGAGGTTCTAGAATCTATGATAAAAAAGTAGAGATCTCATTATCATATAATCAGACACATTAGCGAGAAGAAAAATGTATCAAAGTAAAATCATGGGATAAATACCATATCACATATAATGTGAATCCTTTCAAATCCTCCCACCAAAACTATACCCTATTTCATACTATAGTATTAAATCATGGATACCCAAACACTCTCTATAGTGGACTAGGAACACTCACCTGACACCCAAATTTTTTGACAATGGTTCTGTTTGGTTTCATACATTACAATAACATTCCTTTAGTCAAACCATTTTCTATCAATCTAAATTCATATATCAAAGGGAAATAATTGAAATTATTTCTAGGACCTATATATTTGATACATTTAATTTAAACCCCTAAAGGGTCTATGTATTAAAATGTAAAATATTATTTTCAATCTCTATCCCATCAATGGGTGAGGCATCAAACTAGTGTTCAACAGACCATCCCAACCAAAGACATATTATTCAACTCATTATAATAAGAGGAAAATAATTACATTCTTTTTTCAAGGAATATCTTATACATGTGGTGATAATTCATGTCAACTAATATATTAATTAAATATAAAAACATTAGGGTGATGTTTCAAAACCACCCATATCATGTGAAGTTATTCCATTTATAATAAAGTCTCATCATTCACCCTAAAGATCTTCAAAAACTAACAAGAAATAATCCATTAAGACGAGCTGTGAGAAACCTCCATAATTATTCCCTTTATAAATAGAGTTATCAATAATATATGTATCTGCATAGACCATATCAATTCTACTAAATTATTATTATGATTACACTGCCATGATTTTATTTATATAATTCATTATAAATACCCTTCATATCTGAATGATTCTATATTGTTATTCTTGAATCATCATTAAACCCCCTCCAAATATTATGGAATAAAACAAAATTCATTCTTGGAACAATCAATGGTGATTCCCCATTGAGTCAAAGAGAAGTACATATAATAATCACGATCATATAAGTTGTGTAAAAATTGGGTAGAACTCCCTTCGATTTAATTTATTATTTTATTAGTATTTAAATGAAGATTAAAAAAAATCAAACTAAATGCTTCACAGACACGTTTTCTTTGATTTATATGTGTACCCATAAAAAAGTGAGTACCATTTACCTATATGAATTTTTCATACCAACATTTATGTATTATATTTATTCCCCAAATCATGTAAATATTTTAAAATGTAACACCCTTTTATGTTTATAAGTTACTCTTATATTTTGGAAAATAACCCTTAGGCATTAACTTGTGTTGTCAAAATGACCTTCTCAAAACAAGGGACACTCATATAAATCATGAAAATTTTCATAAATTAACCATGGAATAACCTTATAATTGTACTAAATGTCCATTTTATTTCATGAATATGTTTCTTTTTTCAACCAATAGATCTACTATACAATTTTATAGGGGACACCCCGATAATTTTCCAATTTTCTATGATTAGAAGCACTCAATTATATTTATCTTTTAATCCTATATTCCGTTAATTATGAATTTATTAAAAAATAAAGGCCATAATATAAATGTTGATACTTTTGTTTATTATTATTATTCAACATAGTTTAATGAACAGATTGAAAAATTTCACATTATATATTAGTTGTTTCATATTACGCGATTACTCATAAGTGTACCCTTTTCATAAAATAAATATTATTTATATATGGTATCAGACAAGTTACTTTTATTTATTGACATAATTATCTTACCAATTCTTCATAATGATAATTTTATAGATGGAATAGTTAATCATATAATTCTAGAAATTACTTACTAGCATATGGAGTTTATAATTATACAAAACCATATTACATTTTTCTAATCCATATGTGCATAGTGTATCACACACTTAATAAAATATTTGTTCACACTAGTAGAAACTATAATTTTTGGGGTAACCATGCATACTATCTTTTCATCATAGGGTAATATAATGCACACGAGGTTCCCCTAAAAACGTATAAATTTTTCAAAGCCCTCATGGAGGATACTCTT
Source organism: Viscum album (assembly GCA_963277665.1). Taxonomy (NCBI): domain Eukaryota; kingdom Viridiplantae; phylum Streptophyta; class Magnoliopsida; order Santalales; family Viscaceae; genus Viscum; species Viscum album. The sequence continues at coordinate 704,657,197 of OY728157.1, read as the reverse complement.
ACCTATATAGAGGAATTGCAAACTTAATAATTTTTCAACCCCTTCAAATATAACTCATTTGAATGAGACTTAAATTGATTTTTAGTTAACCTATAAAACTTTTTAAACACCGTAATGTTATTTTTTATGCATTAAAGATCTTACAAACATCCAATTAGATTAGAATAATTAATAATTTTTTTTAGAAATAGACCCATACCCCCACTGACTCTAAAAAATAAATATCAAAACTATTATTACACCCATGAATTCTCTATACGGTCTCACTTTTTAGATTCATCTCATAGACATAAAAAATTATTATATTTGTATATTTGGACATTACATTTTACTTTTTCATAGTGAAATATTTAGTTTTCAAAAAAAATTAAAATTTTTTGGTTTCTTATAAAATAATGTTTTTATTAAATTAAAATAAATTATGATGTTATAGTTAGGAACATAAAGATGAATGATTCACTATTAGTTGAAATAATTCTACCCAAATTTATCATGGGATAAAATTATAAAAATATAACATGTTGGGTTTTTTATTATTTTAATTATTCATGTAATATTAATTTATTTTTTTGAAAAAATTTAGATCCATTAATCATAATAGGTGTATAGGATTGAAAAATTAAATGGGAAGAGATTAAATAAAATTATCTCTACCACAATTTACCAATTTAAATGATGCCCTACAATTTCACATGGAATATCAAGCGTTATAGGTTCCATGTTAGAACCTAATATTGAATATATTATGTTTCTATTTGTTTTTAAATATTCATAGACAATATTAATATTTTAAAATACATCTTCATATTAAAGAAAATAATTATGTCACGTATATAAAAACATTTAAAAATGATAATTATATAAAATATAATCTATTGAGGAACATCCCATATGTTATGTAATAACAATAGGATTCTCCACTGAATGAATAAATCCAAATAGAATAATCATCAACAATATTTTTTGATAATTATTTTAATAAATAATTTATATTGGGATAAGATGAAATTTCATAAATTTAATCCCTTCATGCATTTTACAATGTCATATATTATTATTTATATATAATTAAAAATGAATAATTAACTTTTATACTAATGTAATTAAAATATTTATGTATTGATAATACACAACTACATTTATTGAGAAATTTGTTCAATAATTTATTTGATTATATGTTACTAAAGAGAAACAAATTCTTCAAGGAAGTTTCAATCCTTGAAAAACTATTATTATAAAAATTGATGTACCATCTAGATAAATATGTATTAAAAAGAAAAATAATAGGAAATTTGAGAATGATAATGTATTTTAAGTGTGTGCCCATTAATTAAGAAACATAAAATTCTATTATCCCTATAAATAATGTATGTCTGTAGATAAAAGGGAAAATAATCACATATTTTAAAAAACATCATGATAATTATGATAAAAATTTGAATATGATGATAATAAAAATAAGAAATAGCTAACTCAGTTGATGACTATAATAAAATGTAAAATAAAAAACGACATGAATATGAATTCAGCTAAATGTATTTGGAATTAGTTCAAATTCAATGGTTATAAAATACCTATAAATTAATTTCTTCCAGGGATGCATATTATTAAATTAAAATTTTAAAAGTATCCATTTTTTATGTAATATGGGATTTCAATTTTTATTATATATTTACATATTTATAGGGATTAATTAAAATAATGGTTACAATTTTCTGATGATATTTTATATATTAAATTTGTTTACTATGGTAATGTAGGCTATAGAAGGAATTCAGAACATATATGGGATTATAAAATTTGATGAAATGTCGTCATAAACCATTATGGTTAACATGATAAATATTATACAAACACATTCTACTAATGTGGATAAACTAAACGTTCTTGTAATAAATGAATAATATATTGAATATATATATTTTATTATTCATTTGCGAAAATAATGATATATTCTTTATTTTTCGTATTATGAATGGTTTTGGCACATGTCTACTTATTATTGGAATGATTTTTCAATTAATAATAGAAAAGTAATGACATTGTAAAAGGGGGCACAACCTTAAATTAAAGAACATCGAAAATTCGTTTTATGTAATATTTTTCCATCTAATAGGAATGAATTATTGGAAAAAATTATATGGAAATTTAAAAAAATGATTTTATTAGGATAGTGAATTTTTTTTTTCAATAATTACATAATCATAAGTATATAATGAAATAAAATAGAAATAAAGGTGGATTAAATAATGATGAAACTCAATGTTGGGTATGTGTAAAAGTATTGTAATAGATGTATTTACAAAATCGAGAAAACATGTTGATTTACTAAAAACAAGAAGGATATAATTCTTCTGTTGATTAATGTGACATGTCCCAAATCACTTAATAATTTATTAACTAGGAATTTAAAAAGGTAAGAAAAGAAAGCACAAAATTCCATGATGTAATCAAGAAGAACATGTTGGAAAAAGATAAATTTTATAGTGGGGTTTACTTTTCTGATAATTTTCCAAAATAATGTAACTAAAATACTATTGAGAAGTAGTGTAAAAGATAAAATCAAGTAGTACATGTTCAAATATATGCTTGATAATACTACCAATAATGTATGTTATTGTAATGAAGACGAATATATATTAGGGTAATGTTATTATCCCATGAATTTATCATAAAATGTTATGATGTTAATTTACTTCCTTAGTTATTAACTAATAACAGAGATAACATTATGCTTCCATAGTAATATTGTTTAATCATTTTTTTAAATTTGTTGTGATATCTTCCAATTTTCATGCCATAAAAAATAAAGGAATAATAATTCCAGTAGGTCATTATATCTCTTCCTCTATGTGTTGAATAGTAAAACATAGAGAGGTATTTTTTGTTCTCCGACTTTTAATTCATAGTCATCAGATTTGAATTTTGTTTTTTTTACATATTAATCATTATTGGATGAATATAAAATCTTGAGTTATGAAATATACTCATATCCACATTTATGATGATCAACACAACAAAAAATTTATTATATTAATAAATAATTGAATATTCTATTATATGAAGCAGAAATATCATTTTAATGTGTGTTATCCATTAGAACAAACGGCCTAAACTTGTGAATGTCACTGGTGTTTTTTATTTTTAGTGTTCATGGAATCTAAATGCTGGATTGGGGGTAGAATAAGGTTCTGGAAATTTTATAAGGAACTGTGATAGGCCCACTAGATTTCCTGGGAAGACCACAATCTAGATAGGTCTATAACCCATAGTTGGGGATCAATGTATGGAACCACTAACAAGCTAGTGGTCTCCAATGAACTAATGATACGCCTTCTTGGTGAGTTTTTTAAATATGTTTAATAATTTAATATCATGGATACCCAAATTTTATTCCTCACATCCCTTATCATTTCTACCACATTAATGAGTAGATGATGGGGATCCCACTATAATGATTTTAGCTCATACATGCACATTCCATGTTCATTTCATGTTTCATTCATTGTGGTTTGTTTCAACAAGTATTAGTAATTGTATCTCAATTTTTAATACTTATATTTACTACATTATGATTTCTGTGACACTATTATAATGAATTTACGGTGTTTTACATTAATTGTTCTATCGTGCTCGATTCAAGTAATAATTAATTTTGGTTTTTCTATTTTAGCATGATTTGGGTATTACATAACATTTTAGTGAATTTCAATACAATTTTTTTTAATCACTAAATGTGGGTGTGTTTATAGCCATATGAGACCACTAATTTGATTTTATTTTGATAATATGAAAAAAAAAATCATGTCAAAGGTTTTTTAGTGGAGTAGTATGGGTATTGTTCCTTAAAATAGGTTAAAATTCTCCTTATATAAGGAATGTGCGTCTGAAAATACTCATAAGAAATATTGGCTTCTAATAGGTATTTTAGGATGAATTATAATTAAGGTGGTTAGGATATTTGATAGAGGGTTTCTTATATTGAATTCTTCTGAGTCAACTCATTTTAAAAGATAAACTAGATCCATGTGCTAGTTATAATAATAGGGGATTCTAACATGATATATAGACACATAGGGTGTAATTTTGGTTCAAAATGTTCTGAGCAGTAATTGAAAATTAACCTAGACGTTTCGGTGGTGAATTTAATTGGTTTTGTAACATGAAATAGTCAAGGATAGTATTTTATTTGGGTATACAAGTAGGGTTATGTGATTTTTTAATAGTGAATGTCATGTGTTGTTTATGACTAAAATGAGTTAAAATGACCCAGGTTAATGACATAAGGTCATTGGATATTTTTTCCCATATATGGTGCTTCTTAATAGGATGGCCTCTATTAAGGTGATTTTGTTTATTATTGATTATTTCCTTTTTCAGTGAGTTTATTCTTTTATTGGTGGTGTTATATTTTTAGGGTGTTTTCCTTTGCTTGTGTGATCACAGAAGTTGATGATTATTCTTTTTCATATGATCTTTCTTATAAAACTATATATATATGGATTAGTTTGAATGATTGAAATCTGTTTAATCCTTGGTATATGTTGGTTTGTGGGGTGTTCCAACCATTAACATTCAAGGATATGTTATTGTGATGAATCACCCTCCCAGGATCCCTTAATATTGGTGGTTTTGATTAATTTTCCTCCCCAGAACATTAACGGATGAAACAGTGTGCATGACTTATGTACCCAGAGTCCTTGAATCTGGTGTAAAGTATAAAATGATGATGTTACCAATTATTAGACACAATTTTTAGAATACAACTGAATATTTGTGTATAAAAAACTTTTATTCTAACTTTTATGTGATGATGAAGGATCTAGGGTTTATGGTGGCCTGATAATCACATATAGAACTAAAGAGTGTTATGTTTATTAATGTATTTTTTCCATATATTCATAGAGTATTAAATGAAATACTAAATTTATTCTAATAATGTCTTAGTATAATCTTACTCATTAATTAGATACACCCTTCTTGTAATGTATATGGAAAATTTATACCTATTGTCAGGATTTCTAATGAGGGACAGTGCCCGAATTAGGGTAATCATACATGAGGGGAAGTTTGGTTGATGATATTCAAAGAAATAATCATGATTAATTTTTTGATATTTCTCTTCCATTATTTGGAAATTTATGTTCATTATATATACACCTTATATGGGTATCATTTTCTGAAGTCTTTTTGTGTTTTTTATGGTGTATGTTATAACATTGGTTGATATTATTATTTCTTCTCTATTTATATATGTCTATTATATTAAATATTTTTTAAGGATTTCATAATCCAGTTGGTTTACAATTACTAAAGGAATATTATACCCATGTTATTTTTTATGTCTTTATAGCTTGTCTAAAGTCTCTTGAGTATGAGAAGGCATGCATGAGGTAATATTGCACTACCTTATATCAGAACAGGTGATATAAGGAGGCAGATTACTAAATAGTATCCTAGTTTTCTTTTATTTGTTTCACAATTTGGTTTTGGGTAAACATGAGATTGGGCATTGTGAGGAGATAGTAAGGAACAAAATATTTGAGCTTTCCAACCCATCTACAAGGGGAATTATATTTTTATAGAGATAATATTGATGTTTACATTGTTCTTATTGATTTCTTATTGATTTCACCATAAGTGATTGTTATGATTTTTATTCTTGATGATATTGGGTGTTATATTTTATGGGATATTATATTAGATTTATTGGAAATAGGGTGTGAGTTTTTGAATCATAGATTGACTTGTAATATCACATTTCACGTTCTTAGTTACATGTTATTGATATATTTTGGATTTTTTAAATAATGGAAAAAATATTCAGTGATTTCCCAATTATATTAATGTTGAAATTTAATTAATTTTTCTTATGGATGTTATATATTCTTCTGAAATAAAATTAATAACATTCATGTATAGAAAATATAGATTATATCCTTCAATAGTTAGGTAATTATATTTATTTTATGCCTTATCCCCTGAATGGAGGTATGTTTTTGGAGTTTTGAAAAAAAATTATAAATTCACAAGGAATAAATTGTTATAAATAGGTTTCAATGTATTTTTTTTGAAATGGAAATTTGAAATTCACTTGTTTGTGGAATGTTTATTTTGAAATTACATGTGATGGTGTGAATTTTTTTTTGGTTTTAGATGAAAATGTGGTTAAATTTTTGATTTTCCTCATTTGGTGAATTAACATGGATAAAGGTAAATGTTTTTTTGAACTGCCTTTATATTGTAAAAATGGGTTGTTTTATAATTTTTTTTTATATTAATATTTCTTATGGATTTGAATAGTTTGAAAATGGATTTTAATGGTTTCAGTCATATACTGTAAAAAAATGTTTATTGAAATGGGATTTCAAAGACTGTAAATGTTTTACTTCAATGGGATGGGATCTATTGTGTATCTTATTTGGAATTTTTTAAAAAATATTTTTTGGTATGTTTTATATACCCCTCTAGGACCTATTTTGAATGCCTTTTAAGAGTATGGACATAGAGATATACGTTATTTTGAAACATGGTTTGGTTAAAATAATTCCATATCGGATGATCTAAGAGATTATTAGTTGATTTTTGCCTAATGTGACATGTGATAAAGAATCAATTTACTGGGATGGGATGCCTTGTAGTGTTTCTTATGATTTATCATTATATCACTCTGGAGTGAGTTTTGTGGGGATTGGGGGGAAATACAATTTCCTAAGTGATATGTTAGATTTGTAACCTTTACTAATTGAACTAGTGTGGTATTATTCTAAGGAGATGTGTGTGAGCTAAATGGGAAATTTTTGGTTTTGTACAAAATTTTTCTAATGTATATCTTGATGATAGACCCTAAAAAGTATTGAACTATGAATATATAATAAAATTGTGTCCATGATTCCTTTATTAGTAAGTTGGTGATCCGTTTCATAAGGCTCTAGATGGATGTGAGTGGGTTTTTCAATTTTACAGTGGCCTAAAGTGAGAGATGTATTTATGTTTATTGGTTCATGGTATGTTAAAAAAAATTTAAATGACATTCAGTAATGGAAATAAATCGATACATTATTGATAATTGGTTATTTTCATGGAAAGATTCAATTTTATTGAGAATGAGTGTATTGATCTTATCAATTTCTTCAGACTATCTTGGGATTGAGTTTGGTAATATTAGAAAATTATGAAATTGATGTGTTATTTTCATAGTTGTTTATGGAATGAACTTTGTGTTCATGCTTTAAAGGGGATCTTATGAATATATTATTTGTTTCAATTTCCAGCTAGGTATGCCCTTGGAGTGAGGAGAGAACATTGTTTTCATGATGCAGAGGTGATAGTTTTAATTGTCCAACACTTTTATAAGAGTTGGAATGTTTGGAGGGTTATTATAGGATTCTTTTCGATCAAACATTATAGGGTTTGATAAACCATAAATTTTTATAATGGTTATTGGAAAATTACCTTTAGGTAACTAGTCAGTGTTATTATTAATGTTTTTTGGGAAGTATCATTGATAGAGTTTTCGTTAGTTAAACATGCCACGATGGGTTTTCCCATGGTGAACTTCCATGGGAACGAGAGGTTAAATGTATTTCGAATATTCGTTGGTGTGGTCATACATAGATGTTTAGTTGAATAATTATAGGGTTTTTTTGATTGGGGATGTGTTTATTCTCATGAGGGAAGCATGATTATGAAATTTGTCAACATAGGATATGACTATGGAGTTCAATCAAGTTTCTGTTTTGGGTTCAATTAATGATTTTAGTTGGTTTTACAATACTCGAGTGTTAATGCCTCGTTGTGGGGAGGTGATATGGTTTTGGTGGTTGTGGTGAATGAAAATCCCTTAATTTTCATTAGAGAATGATAAATTATTTATATATCATTATAATGTATGTGGGGAGATGTATACTACATCAATAACATCATTCTGGACGTTGATGATATGGTTTATGGGTCGAAGCTATGTTTTTTCCTTAATTTTAGTTTGTATGGGATTGGTCTGGGGTTTCATAGAGATAATTTATTGGATTTTTGAGATAAAAATGGGTTTATTTATGAATATAGGCATGAATTATATTAGGGGATGTGGTCTTGTTCATGGTACCCTACTAAAAATTTTGTGGGAACCGAATTCATGATATTTGATTTTAAGGATGGCATGAAAGCTGGAGTATATCATTTTTCGAAAGGATATTGTTGTTTATAGTCATCAAATAAGGTGTACATAAAATTTTAATATATAAATTTTAGATTTTGTGGAAATGTTTCAGGGGTATTTACCATGAAATACTAGTTTCCATATCACTAAATGTGGACACTTATTACAACATATAACAAAACCAAGAAAGGGTCGTATAGGTATAGTGTCTTTAGAAACTGGGAAACAAAAACAACTGGTTCATAAAGGATCTACTTTGCCTCTCATTTATTTTATCATATATAGAGTCCCTTTTTGGCATATTATACTTAATAACCTTCTTCCTGACCTCGGGAAATAAAACATACAAAAGGGTGAGCTCAAATGCTCAGTGAGGGTAAACAAAATAAATATCCATCACATCATATACATAATCACGTAACTTTTGAAAATCTTAACCTGTAAAAGAGATCATAATCTCATAACATGGGATAAATCATAGTAGTGAAATGTAATCCCAATAATCATAACTTAAAACATGAATCTTTGTGGCATACACACATAATCATAGAGAATCATTTCTTATTAGTCAAGACTAATTGCCAAGACTATCTTAGTGGACAAAGTCCATTTCTGAACCGAGTTCACTCCTCATTTCAGTCAAGTTTCACTAAACCGGTATAACCTATCGTTCCAGCCATGTCTATCTCATGAGATATAAAATCTTTACCGAATGCATTGGAGGGAGATATAGGTCCCACCCATCTCATAATGATATCATTCTTATGTGTGCCACAAAATCATAATTCATACATCATTGCCTAATCCATGTAATAAAAATGGGATTCTTAAACATAATGACATCATAAAACAATTCATATAAGATAAATGAATTCATAAAAAAAATTCCATCACAACATAATCAAATCAATTTAATAATAGGGATAAAATATAACCCTTTATTATCTTAGATGGAAAATAATTTTGATAAAACACTTTAACTCCATTCTCGAGGAAAATATCCTTTCTACTTAAAAAACATTTTCCTTTGTTAACATGTCATACAATTTTAAACTAAAAGAAGTTGATTAAAAATAAACTTGAAAACTTGTAAAGGAAGCTTCTTGGAAATAATGTTTTAAAAATCCATTCATGCCGTATAAGTTAAAAAAACATTCTTCTCATAATTTTGTCGGAAAAGTCAAAAAGTACCTCGTATGAAATACGACAAAATATTCCATTCATATCTTTTACTAAAAACTTAACGAAGGGTAAAATTGGATTTAAACAATTGTAGGTGGATGGAGATAATATTACATATCGAGGAAACATGGATGTGGATGACAAAATACCCCCCAGTAAATACTAAATTATAAACAATCTCGGATAAAAATGAGATTGTGATATTTCCCTTACCTTAGGTCCGGTATGCTTTGTACGTGTCCGAACCTCCTGTATAATGATTTAAATAATTTTATTGACTTATTCCAGAATCATACGTATTTTTATGATATCATATTAGGTCATATTCTTAGCTTCTTAGTAGTAATATTTCATTGCTACTTGTTATTCGGGTGTTTATAACTTTTTGATCTTTTGTGTGTTTTGTCAAATAAATTATTATTCTTCACTTTAGGTTATAGATACATCATTTCCAGAATGGTATTAATGTACTATATATCATATTTATTCACTCAATTCATTTATGTAATCATTATGCAATGAAAATCATGTAGAATGAGTCGCATCACATCGTGGAGACGGTATTCCATACGTACTCACGAGCGATGATATCGTTCCCATGATCGTGGAATTTTATTGGAGTGTATTTATACTATTTCATAATCAATATCACTTTAGAATAGATATATATATAGTCATAATGTACACTATTATACCCATCCAAGTAAGGTGGTGGTGGAAAATAGATTACACCACAGCGTGGAGAAGGTATTCCTTACGTACGCACGCTCGGTGATTTCTTTTTCTGTATGATTGATAGATGGTGAAATAGGGTTGTTTCATACATATAAAAACATATCAGTATATGAGCGATACTTATGTTATTACTTCATAATGAAACAACTAAAGATGAATAAGTGGAAGAAGAAATAAAGTTGAAAAAATCGGTAACGGACATTACCTCTTCTTTGAAGTGCTTCTTTGAGACCTTCTTTTAGGGCACTAAAATTGGTCTTTGAAGAAGACCAGGACCACTAGGATGTCTCTAGGCAAGTGGAGAGGAGAAAGTTGAAGGGGTTTTCCGAGCATGAAGGCTCAAAGTGGTGTGAGGAAGAGAGGGAGGAGGTTCCCTTTTATAATGGAGGAGAGGGGCACCTTTGGAATAACTAAAAATATTATTTTATTATAAAGTCATGTTCGGTTTTAAATAGCTCAAAATTGATATATTTCGAAGCTAAGGTGGTGAAGGGTCGCAATCCTCTCATCCAATAGAATTTAGAAAAGTTTAGGTTCCTATTTTAACCTTATCATTTAGATTTAACATTAAGTTAAATAATTTTACTTTTACCGTGTCTTCTTTTGTTCTTATACTATAAGGTTAATAAACTTACTATAAGCAGCCAAACGAACCCCAAGTTGTTTATTATTAATATATATAACATTATCTAAGTCATTGGGCCGAACCATAGATTTTTAGGAATAAAATATCAATTACTAATATAATATTTGTTTTAAAAATTATTTTATGTCAATTTTGACACTATTTAGTAATTATTTTTTGTGAAAATCATAACAGAATGATTAGTTCAAAAAAATTTAATTAAATCAATACTAACATGTCATATTAATCTAGAAAATTAGTGGAATTCAGAAAAAGCGTCAAATTACATTTATTTCGGTGTTTATAACATCAATTGTTTCAATATTTCATTAATAAGATAATTAATGCATCATCTCTGTGTCATAAATAAATTAAATTTTTTAATGTCTAAAAATTTCAAATAAAATACTATTATATATGAAATCATTTTATCTTTCTAATGAATATTTATAGTCGAATTTATCTTATGTATAACCCCATATTAAAAATTTATTTACTTATTAAACATTGATTTTAACTATTTTAACCCTTCTTTAAATAAATTAATAATAAATGTCCGAATCTAATCCAAGTGGGCCTAAATGGTAATATTTTATTCATAAGATTGTTTTTGGTCGAATTACACTTGTCCAATAGAATTAGGACATGTGTTAGGGTAATAAAAATATCATTTTTACCCTTAATTACCTTATTTACTTTTAACCGTGGTAAAAAAAGTAAAAAGTTACTATTCACCAAAAAATTATTTTAATCTCATTGAACCACATTTTACTAACTGACATCAACCGTGTCTCTCGGATTTTCGAAATTCCACTCACAGAAGCGCTAAAATTATGTTTTATGAAAAATTCAGTTTTTTTAACTACAACTTAGTGGTTTCACTATTCATCAAAAATTGAAAGGTTTCAGACAAATACCAAAACTTCACCCTAGGATAATTTCGATATTACGAATCCAAAAATTAAGTCCATTTTGAAAAATAATATTTATAAAATTTCAAAAATTGGTTATTACTACTCATAATGGCTAGTTTTAATAATATTTTATTAGCATATCATTGTTTAGTGAAAATCGGTATTGCGTACGACGCAAACTATCGAGGAAGGTCGTGATTTCGTGTAAAGAAATCCAAGAAAGTGTTGTGTGTATAAAAATATTCCTTTGATGATTTATATAACATAAAAGTCTCGGGTGTTACATTCTACCCCCCTTAAAATGAATTTTACCCTCGAAATTCGTCACTTTTTAAAAAACAGATGAGGAAACCTCTCCCTCATCATATCCTCAAGCTCCAATGTAGCTTCTTATAATTGGTGGTTCCTCCATAAAACTTTCACCAATTGAGTGGACTTTTTTCGTAGGACTTTTTCGCTACGATCCAGAATCCCTATCGGCTGTTCTTCATAAGAAAGATCTTGCTCCAGCGGTACAACTTCTGAGCTAAGTACATGTGAAGGATTAGGTATGTAGTTTCTCAGGAGAGATACATGGAACACATCGTGAACGTGAGAGAGATTCGGTGGAAGCACCAATGTGTAAGCTACCTTCTCAACACGATCCAGTATTTTGAAAGGACTAATATATCTAGGGCTCAACTTCCCCTTCTTTCCAAATCTCATGACTCTCTTCCAGGGAGATATTCGTAAGAACACTTTATCACCCACTTCAAACTCTAGGTCTTTTCTTCGTTTGTCGGCATAACTTTTCTGCCGACTCTGAGCTGCTCTTATGTGTTGTTGAATAGATTTGACCTTTTCTGCCATTTCATCAATGATATCGGGTCCTAATAGCTTTCTTTCCCCAACTTCATTCCAAAAAGTTGGAGTCCTGCATTTCTTTCCATATAGAGCTTCATAAGGAGCCATCTGAATACTAGAGTGAAAGCTATTATTATAAGAAAATTCCACCAAAGGTAGGTGTTGATCCCAACCACCTTCGAAATCCAAAGAGAAATCTCTCAATATATCTTCTAGAGTTTGAATTTTTCTCCCAAACTGACCGTCTGTCTAAGGATGATAATCAGTGATGAAACTCAACTCTTTATCCAGAGTATGCTGAAGACTTCGCCAGAACATTGAGGTAAACCTCAGATCCCGATCAGATATAATAGAAAGTGGTACTCCATGCAATCTTACCACTTCCTTTACATATATTCTGGCAAGCTGATCCAAAGAGAAATCCTCTATAATAGCAATGAAGTGTGCAGACTTTGTAAGACGATCAACTATGACCCAGATAGCATAATTGCCTTTGAATGTTTTAGGAAGTCCTGTGACAAAGTCCATAGTGATTTTTTCCCCTTTCCATTCGGGTATGGGTAATGGTTGTAACATCCCCTTAGACTTTTGTCTCTCAACTTTAACTTGTTGACAAACCAAGCATCGAGAGACTTATTCAGCAACATCTCTTTTCATGCCATCCCACCAGAAGTACTCTTTCAGGTCCCTATACATCTTCGTGCTTCTAGGATGAATAGATAATGAAGAACTATGAGCCTCATCCAGTAGCTCCTTATTTAATTCGTGGGTGGGAGGAACACAAACCCGATTCCTGAAAATTATTATCCCATCACAATCAAGGTTGAATTCAGGAACATTTCTCACCTTCTTTTGTAACTCGACATCTTCTTTCTGTGCATCTTTAATCTTCACATGTATAGATGGTTGAACATTCATTTGAGAAATATATTATTTTTCCCCTTTCATTGTAATTCCAAGATCCATCCTTTGTAAATCCATAAATATTGGATCTTTTGTGATCCTCATCATGGATAAACTAGCATGGTCTTGTCGACTTTATGCATCTACCACCTTGTTTGCTTTCCCAGGGTTGTAATGGATTGAGCAGTCGTAATCCTTAATCAGCTCCAACAATTTTCCTTGGCGCATATTCAGCTCCTTTTGTGTGAATATATACTTTAAACTTTTATGATCAGTATAAATATCACACCTTTCACCATAAAGGTAATACCTCCAAATCTTTAATGTAAAGATTACCGCAGCTAACTCCAAATCATGAGTTTGGTAATTTTTCTCTTGTATTTTCAACTGTCGTGAGGCATAAGCTATCACCATATCATTTTGCATAAGAACACACCCCAATCCCTTCTTGGATTCATCACTGTAGATCACAAACCTTTCTCCACTACAAGGCAGTGTGAGCACAGGTGCACTGGATAACCTTCTTTTCAACTCCTTGAAATTCTCTACACATTCCTATGTCCAAACAAACTTAACTCCTTTCCGAGTCAACATGGTGACTGGATTAGATAATCGTGAAAAATCATTCATAAAATGTCGATAATATCCAGCCAAACCATAAAAAATTCGGATCTCAGTTACTGTTGTTGGTCTCGACCATCTTTTGATAACCTCTGTTTTTGCTGGATCCATAGATATCCCCTCTTTTGAGATTATGTGACCCAAAAATGTAACTTTTTTAATCCAAAATTCACACTTGGAAAATTTGGCATAAATATTCTCCTTTCTCAGGGTCTTTAATATAATTCTCAAGTGATCTTCATGTTCTTCCTTGCTATTTGAATAGACAACAATATCATCTATAAAGACTACCAAAAATTGATCAAGATAGTCTCTAAAGACTCTATTCATCAGATCCATGAAGATAGCAGGGGCATTAGTAAGACCAAATGTCATCACTATAAATTCATAGTGTCCATACCTTGTACGGAAAGTCGTATTTGGTATATCCTCCCTTTTGACCTGTAATTGATGATACCCTAAACCAAGATCAATCTTGGAAAAGTATTGAGCTCCGCGTAGTTGGTCAAATAAGTCATCAATGAGTGGGAGAGGATATTTTTTCTTGATAGTGATCTTGTTAAGTTCTCGATAATCAATGCAGAGTCTCATTGATCCATATTTCTTCTTAACACAAAGAACAGGTGCTCCCCAAGGTGACGCAATAGGGCGTATGAACCCCTTATCATGATTCTCTTGGAGTTTCTTCTTCAATTCCTTCAACTCAATTGGGGCCATTCTATAAGGTGTCTTTGAAATAGGCAATGCACCTGGTATGAGTTCTATTGAAAACTCAACTTCACGATTCGGTGGAAGACCCAGTAATTCATCCTTAAATACATCATCAAACTCCTGTACAATGGGAATATTCTTAATCGTGAGTTTCTCACCAACCATTTCAGATAAATAACCTTCATTTAGTGGAATCATGACCGATAAGATGGAAGGAATTTCCACTGGAATGTTATGTTCATCCTTGCATCGATAGACGATCATAGATTGATCTGGAATATGAAATGTGACTTCCCTTCTTTGGAAATTGATATGAGATCCATGTAGAGAAAGCCAATCCATGCCAATAATCACATCAAATTCCACTATAGGAAGGATCACAAGATTTGCAGGAAGCACTTTCCCACAAACTTCAATCGGAGAAGAATTATAAACTTTTGATGCGACTGTTGTGCCATTAGGTGTTGTCACAGCTAACTCAACATCTAATTGTTGAGGTATTACGGTGATAACCTTAGAAAATTCTTCAGAAATAAAGGATTGGATGGATCCAGAATCAAATAAAACATTTTCTACTTTAGAGTGGATGGTATGTGTACCTTTCACCACATCGTTACCGTACTCCACATCACTGATAGAAATTGCATGTGACTTTACTTTGTATTTATCCTTAAGAGTTTGTTGACGTCGACCATCATCATAAACCCTTGGATTTGGGCATTGATTTTCATAATGCCCCATCTCCTTGCACTTGAAACATTGAAGTGTAGTAGGTTCATTCTGTGCATCCCTTCCTTTGTATGCATCATTAGACATCTTCTTCCCATCATTACGGCATTCAAATGCCCGATGACCTTCCTTTCCATATTTGAAACATTTACTTTTCCTTTTAAGATAACTCCCTCCATGTTTATTTTCACACGTTGAGCATAAGGGAAAGCTCATCTTCTTTTCAGGGTGCTCTTTAGATTTTCCTTTGAATTCCATTTTCCTCTTCTTATCAAACCCATATGACTGATGGGTTACTCCAATATCTATCTCAACTTTGAGATCACATCGAACGATTTCCTCATATCTATTGATGTCCCTTATGGATAAGGCCATTCGAAGACTTGGTTTTAAGCCACTAAAGAATCGATCTACTTTAATCTCAGGTTGGATAATAATACCAGAAGTGTACCTTGTATGTGTTGTAAAATTTGGTTTATAGGTACCAACAGATTACTCATCCTTTTTCTTCAGTTCAAGAAACTCACTCTCCATCTTTGTTCGGAGAATACGAGGGAATTACTTATTGAAAAATAAGTTCTTGAACTCGTCCCATTCCATGGACTCAATTTCATCCCTTTGCCTCGTATTCTTAATAAGATTACACCATTGATCAGCATCACCTTCCAAACGACACACTGCTAAGATGACTTTATCATGCTCAGAACATTGAATAACTGAAAATTTCTTTTCAGTAGTAGTAATCCATTGTTCAGCAAATAATGGATCAGTAGACCCGCTGACTGAAGGTGGACGCTGCCTCATGAAGGATTCAATATAATGTTGCTCCTTCCTTTGCTCGTTTGGAAGTCCTGCATGATTCATAGCTTGAGAAAGCTGTGTGAGCATGGCTACAAGATTTTTCATTCCATCTCCCATAACGTTTGGTTGCTCAGGGGGACAATCATTTCATGGCCCGTCGTATTACTCATTAACACAGTTCCTTCGGGTTCCATCCATTTACTAAAACCAAGAAGAATAGTGTGAGCAACACCAATTATAATAGGAAAAACACATAATCAAGAATAAAATTTCACACTTAAGGTCTTATCCTAGGTTATTCTTGGCCATTTCTAAAACACTAAGATTGTGTTCTATGCTTAGACTTATCCTTAGGGTTCTTACTAAGGCTTTCACGTCCTAGTTTCCAAAGGATGACTATACCTTTCCTCTGATACGAACAATAATGACCCATACATTACATACATTATTATTAATTCAGAATTGAAGCACACTTATTACAACATATAAAAAACCAAGAAAGGATCATATAGGTATAGTGTCTATTGAAATTGTGAAACAAAAACAACTGGTTCAAAAAGCATCTACATTTCCTCCCATTTATTTCTTCGTATCTAGAGTCCCTTTTTGGAATATTATACTTAATAACATTCTTCCTGACCTGCGGAAATAAAACATACAAAAGGGTGATCTCAAATGCTCAGTGAGGGTAAACAAAAGAAATATCCATCACATCATATACATAAGCACACAACTTTTTAAAATCTTAACCTGCAAAAGAGTTCATAATCTCATAACATGGGATAAATCATGGTAGTGAAATGTAATCCCAATAATCATAACTGAAAACATGAAACTATGTGGCATACACACATAATCATAGAGAATCATTTCTTATTAGTCAAGACTAATTTCCAAGACTATCTTAGTGGACAAAGTCCATTTCGGAACCGAGTTCACTCCTCGTTTCAGTCCTGTTTCACTGAACCGGTATAACCTACCATTCTAGCCATGTCTATCTCATGAGATATAAAATCTTTACCCAATGCATTGGAGGGAGATATAGGTCCCACCCATCTCATAATGACATCATTCTTATGTGTGCCACGAAATCATTAATCATACATCATTGCATAACACATGTAATAAAAATGGGATTCTTAAACATCATGACATCATAAAACAATTCATATAAGATAAAGTAATTCATAAAAATATTTTCATCACAACATAATCAAATAAATGTAATAATAGGGATAAAACAGAAACCTTTATTATCTTATATGGAAAATAATTTTGATAAAACACTTAAACTCCATTCTTGAGAAAAATTTCCTTTATACTTCAAAAACATTTTCCTTTCTTAACATGTCATACAATTTTAAACTAAAAGAATTTGATTAAAAATAAACTTGAAAACTTGTAAAGGAAGGTTCTTGGAAATATTGTTTTAAAAATCCATTCTTGCCGTATAAGTTAAAAAAACATTCTTCTCGTACTTTTGTCGGAAAAGTAAAAAAGTACCTCGTATGAAAAACGACAAAAGATTCCTTTCATATATTTTACTAAAAACTTACCGAAGGGTAAAATTTGATTTAAACAATTGTAGGTGTATGGAAATAATATTACATATCGAGGAAACATGGATGTGGATGATAAAATACACCCCAGTAAATACTAAATTATAAACAATCTCGGAAAAAAATGAGATTGTGATATTTCCCTTACCTTAGGTCTGATATGCTTTGTACATGTCCGAACATCCTTTATAATGATTTAAATAATGTTATTGACTTATTACAGAATCATACATATTTTTATGATATCATCTTAGGTCATATTCTTAGCTTCTTAGTAGTAATATTTCATTACTACTTGTTATTCAGGTGTTTATAACTTTTTGATCTTATGCGTGTTTTGTCGAATAAATTCTAATTATTCTCTTTAGGTTATAGATACATCATTTCCATAATGTTATTAATGTACTGTATATCATATTTATTCACTCAATTCATTTATGTAATCATTATTCAATGAAAATCATGTATAACGAGTCGCATCACAACGTGGAGACGGTATTACGTACGTACGCACGAGCGATGATATCATTCCCATGATCGTGGAATTGTATTAGAGTGTATGTATACTATTTAAGAATCAATATCACTTTACAATAGTCATATATAGTCATTATTTACACCATTATACACATCCAAGTAAGGTGGTGGTGGAAAATAGTTTACACCACAGTGTGGAGAAAGTATTCCGTACGTACGCACGCGCGGTGATTTATTTTTCCGTAAGATGGATAGATGGTGAAATAGGTTTGTTTCATACTTATAATAACATATCAGTATATGAGTGATACTGATTTTATTACTTCATAATGAAACAACTAAAGAAGAAGAAGTGGAAGAAGAAATAAAGATGAAATAATCGGTAATGGACATTACCTCTTCTTTGAAGGGCTTCTTTGAGACCTTCATTTAGGGCACTAAAATTGGTCTTTGAAGAAGCACGGGACCTCTAGGATGACTCTAGGGAAGTTTATAAGAGCACGTGGAAGGGGTTGGACGAGCTTGAAGGCTCAATGTGGTGTGAGGAAGAGAGGGAGGAGGTGCCCTTTTATAAGGGAAGAGAGGGGCACCTTTGGAATAACAAAAAATATTTTTTTATTATAAAGTCAAGATCGGTTTTAAATAGCTCAAAATTGATTTATTTAGAAGCTAAGGTGGGGATGGGTAGAAATTCTCTCATCCAATAGAATTTAGAAAAGTTTAGGTTCCTATTTTAACCTTATCATTTAGATTTAACATTAAGTTAAATAATTTTACTTTTACCGTGTCTTCTTGTGTTCTTATACTATAAGGTTAATAAACATACTATAAGCAGCCAAACGAACCCCAAGTTGTTTATTATTAATATATATAACCATATCTAAGTCATTTGGCCGAACCGTAGATTTTTAGGAATAAAATAAAAATTACTAACATAATATTTGTTTTAAAAACTATTTTATGTCAATTTTGACACTATTTAGTAATTAATTTTTCTGAAAATCATAACAAAATGATTAGTTCTAAAAAAGATAATTAAATTAATACTAAAATGTCATATTAATCTATAAATTTAGTGTAATTCATTAAAAGTGTCAAATTGCATTTATTTTTGTGTTTATAACATCAATTATGTCAATATTTCATTAATAAGATGATTACTGCATCATCATTGTGTCATAAATAAGTTAAATTATTTAATGTCTAAAAATTACAAATAAAATACCATTATGTATGAAATATTTTTATATTTCTAATGAATATTTATAGTCGAATTTATCTTATTAATAACCCCATATTAAAAATGATTTAGTTATTAAACTTTGATTTTAACTATTTTAACCCTTCTTTAAATAAATTAATAATAAATGTCCTAATTTAATCCATGTGGGCCTAAATGGTCATATTTTATTCCTAAGTTTGTTTTTGGTCGAATTAAACTTGTCCAATAGAATTAGTACATGTGTTAGGGTAATAATAATATCATTTTTACCCTTAATTACATTATTTGGTTTTAATCGTGGAAAAAAAGTAAAAAGTTACTATTCACCAAAAAATATTTTTATCTCATTGAACCACATTTTAATTACTGAAATCAACTGTGTCTCTCGGATTTTCTAATTTCCACTCACAGAAGCGGTAAAATTATGTTTTATGAAAAATTCAGTTTTTTTAACTACCACTTAGTGGTTTCACTTATCACCAAAAATTGAAAGTTTTCAGAAAAATACCAAATTTCACCCTAGGCTAATTTCGAAATTCTGAATCCAAAAATGAAGTCCATTTTGAAAAATAAAATTTATGAAATTTCAAAAAGTGTTTATTACTATTCATAACGGCTATTTTTAATAATATTTTATTAGCATATCATTGTTTAGTGAAACTCGGTATTGCGTACGACACAAGCTATCGAGGAAGGTCACGATTTCGTGTAAAGCAAGCCAAACAAGTGTTGTGTGTAGAAAAATATTCCTTTGATGATTTATATAACATAAAATTCTCAGGTGTTACAATAGATGGTAGTCAAATGAGGAATTTTTTCTGAGATATTCAGTTCTTAGATGGGAACCTTGAATTTTATGATTTCGCTCCCAATAATTTAGAACAAATCATTGTATTTAAAAGGATTGTGGTTTTCCATGAAAAGGATGGATGGGTTATTCTTTTCATGTTGATTAAAAAATATATATTCTATTTACATAATTATTTGGGAGATATCTTATTGAAGCATTGGATATAGTATCACTATGGAAATTAGTTCAATTCATTGTTTTTATATGAATTGGTATCGGGAAAACATGATGAAGTGGTAATAAGATGAATAGGTAATTGAAAAAATTATATTGATATGATAATATTTGATAGAGGATAATATACCAATGATATTATACATTCTCTATTAAATTATAGGATCAGATAATGAAATTAATAAATAAGATAATTACCAAAATTTTGAAATAAAATAAATTTTATGAAGAAGAGAATATAAGAAGGAATGTGTGATGAATGACTTGGAAACACTATGAAAAAATATTGAAACTTATTGGTAAGTGTTATATATATTTTTTAAATTCCTATCAAATTTTATATGGGAATATAATATACACTATCAAAGTACTATAGTTATATATAAATGATTTATATTCATTTATTAATATAAAACTACAATGTATTATTTTATATTGGATGTATTCTATTTTTTATTTAAATTCCATTAGATGAAATTGATACTCTTATATAGTTATAATACTTGTAGAATCTTTTGTTCCTATGTATGTGATTGTTTTTTCGTTCATATAATCTGATTCTCACAAATAATAGTAAATGGAATCTTCTAAATCAAAAAAAGCACTAATACACTCCTACCTCTATCAGTGGTCCCAGAGAACCACATTCGTTCCTTTCAAGTGGAATCATAGAACATGTCTCTTAATTTACTCAATTAATTATAAAATTATAATGGTATGGAGGGTTGGGAAGGATATTTAAAAATATTTTAACAGTAACATGATTATTATCTTCTATAGAATGAATTATAATATTAGGAAGGATACAATTATATCTTATCTATTACCTATTTGATATTATGTTCTTGAAGGTACTATAGATATTACAGTCAACTTTTTTTGGTGTGTTCTCTTAAAATTATAGAACAAGAAAAATAAATAGAATTATGGATGATAATTTATTGATGTACATTCTACTTTTGTGAAAGGTAATTTTTTTGTTTTTTTAGATTTAGAACCACATAAATAATATGGGACGACTTGAAAAAATTAAATAATGAGAATATTAATGTAAAAAATCTAGGTTTCATATATATATAGATTAATGTATAAGGATCTCAAAATGTGAAATTATGAATCTATTAGTAAGTTTTGTTCTAGTTAAATAAAATTATGTACAGAGTAACATATTTTTTTGTAGTACATAAGAGATTAAATTATTGATAAAAATATAATAATTATTATTCTTAGTAAATTTTATTCCAATGTATATTTTATAGAAGATAAATATAATGAAACTATCTCATACTAATATTTGAATAGAATTCTAATAACATATCAAATGATAATTGAAAAAACTACAAATAACAGGGAAATGGATTATCAATGATTTTTTTTCAAGGATGCTAAGAAAGGAAGGTTAATGAATTATCCCATGTAAAAAGTCTTTATGGTAAAACTAAATATAAGTTATATACAAAGATTTATGAATACATTTCTTTGTTTTCTAAAAATGTGGAATGATAAATATGGTTGTATAAAGCAAGGGTTATATTGAAGTTCTTCAATTGATGTGAAATAAAAAAAATATCATGCTCTCCAAGGATAAATTAGGATGAAGATTGTGATAATGAACATATAAGGTAAATAAGATCTATAAAAAATAAAATACAAAAAATAAAAAATCTCATAAAAATATGTAAAAATACAATGTTCTCCAAAAAAATTGAATTTTTTTGGTCCAATTGTGTGGAGGTGGATGATAATGAAATAGAATTTAAAAAAATAAATGATGATGTTTCATAAAATTTTCTTTTTAGAAAATTGAAAATGATAAAATTATGAGTTTTAAAAAATTAGATATGAATTAGAAGGAAAATATAATCATATAGATTTTTTTATTAAATTATAATTGATATAATATATCCCTAAAATTTCTCTACATGAAAAATATAAGAATGTGAAAAAATATTTACATAAAAACAATCAGGAATCTATTTTTGAATGAAAAATAATGGATTTTAAAAAATAAAATTGATTTGAATAAATTATTGGATGAATAGAAAAACATCAAAATCAAGCCTGAAGAAAACAATATAATAAAGGACCAATAATATGACTATGTTCATCAATAGTTGGATGAATCGGGGAAAATAATATCAAACATACAAAAATTGATTTCAGAAACTTGTGAATGTTTTATGATGTTTATCCCTCATAAGATTCAAAAAATAATAGCCATAGAGTTTAGTGATAGGGTTAAAATCATTTACAATATGAATACTCTTAGGATAATCCACTATGTACACAAAATAAGTGATGTAAAAAAATAAAAAATTTATGTCGGTGAAAAATGTACAATTATGCATCATGTTATGGATGAGATGAAGAAAATTATGAAAAATAATATGTTATAGGACATCTAATTTTTTTTAAAAACAAGGATCCAAGGTATATGTTCACAGATATGATTAATACAAAGTAAAAAATATCTTGACTGCTTATAGATTATTGAAAAATATTATTACTATGGAAATTAAATGTACTATAGAAGTTTTAGGAATACATAATAAATGTTGTATTTAAATTATTAATAGTAAAATGGGACTTATAGTTATTAAGAACAAAATTTTATGGTGGAGTAAATCCTCTAAAATTAGAAAACCTGATAAATATTTTTTAGAAATTGAAAATTTCTTTCAACCACCTGTAACCATTTAGGAAAGAGGTTATCAATATAGAATCCTTTCAAAAGGATTTATATGATTCTACAAGATCAAAAAATTATATGAATATTCTCAAAAAACACATGGATAGGATGAAAAAACTAATGAGAAGGACATTGTTATAAAAACAACCCTAATGCTATAAAAAATAAACAACCATGGATATTATATAGTGAGTGATACTCTCATATTGTAATAATTTGGTTTTCAGTAACTTATGAATCCTTTAATTTTAAGAATAGATTTATACTTTTGACATAATATGGATTCATAATGAGTTACTTAAGGTTTTGGGGGTGTTTGGAGATTTTTTGGATCCCAGAACCCATATTTTTATGGGAAACACTCTCTACATATGGTTTGGAGTAAACAGTACTAGGTCTCTACATGGATTTCTAGACCTTATGGAAGGTGTTATTTTGGATAGTGGCATGACGCATGGATGGCGCAGGGTCAGGCAACAGACTGTGTGAATTAACCTTTTTCTTGGTAATTGTGATTTGGTGGTGCGCGTTTTGATCGAACTATGTAAAGAAAAACTTTTTGGGAAGAACTGCCTTGCACGGTTTGTGTATAGTTTTAGAAATCATTAGGACGAACCATGGACATGCTAAAAACTTGTGTAAAATTTCCTAAATTCCCTTTATGATCTATTAATCATACCCTTTCCTCCCTAATCATAGTTTTTGTGGGATTGACCTAATACTCTTTCATTTTAGTGTTTTTGAAGGCCAAATCTAGGTATCAAGATATATCCATTAACCAAAATCTGCTCAAGATTCTATTCAACGAGTTGGATGTGTAATAGTAAGTACTCGATTCTTCATTATCAATACTTATTCACTTTTAACATTGACCTAGATATCGCCATGTGAGATTTTTTCAATTTTTCTCAGATCTAATCCAATCTGAGGAAAATTAAGGACTGATATCTGATGAGAATGCTTGTACAACCTTATGGTGGTTGGTTAATAACTTATACCTAATTTTCATTGATTTGAGAATTTTCATGTTGGGCCCACAATTTGTGTTAGAAACAATTAATAAATTTAAATGCCATGATTAAACGTGTTGGAATTGTATGATTAATATCTTTCCAATTATGTTATTAGTTGTTAGTTGTTGCACCCATAATTCAATCCACCCAATCTAGAAGGTTATATAATAATTGGTTTTTTAGTGTTTTGGTTGGTTTGATCCATTTTTAAGGTTTTCCCTTACGTGACCTTTCTGATGGTGAGTTATCATATAATAAATGGGTTGTTATTGCTGAAAATTTTATAATGGCATGTACCATGTTTGCTCACCACTTGACCTAACCAAGGTATGTTCGTACAAATGTGTATTAAATGTGATATATGAAATTTGAAATGGAAAGTATACTAAGTATATAACATTGCCTCACCAAATGACATTTAATAAAGGTTACAAGACTATATCACCCCTTTCCATGTTGATAGAAGGTAGCATAGTGAACCTCAATAAATGAATAAGCCTTAATTACTAACTAAGATATTATTAAATGGTTTAAATGATACATGGCCTATCCAATATTATTAAAGACAATGATTGGACCAATAAATAAATGGTTTCAACTCTACATGATATATCCACACTAATGGATGGGAAGACATGAAACAAATGATTTACTACATGATTACAATATCAAATAGGAATGGACTGACTCCAGATCACCTTGGATTCTGTGGAGATAATACATTGGATGTTGGTAACCCCATTCCAATTCAAGAATAATGTTTTCTAAGGTTTATAACAACCTAGACTCTAGTTCCTATCTTTTCTGTTGAATCCAAGTATACTAATTTTGGGTCCCTTTCATTGTTATAGTATACATCGGATACACTCCTTGGATCCAGCATTGACCAGTAGGTCCCATGGTGAAAGCCTATAGGGCCCTGTCTTTGCATTGGCCCGTTTTACCATGGATGATCACCATGGACTCGGTAAGCATCTTATTTTGGAATGAATTGTATTTAGCTCTATGTATTACACTGTTACCCCTTAACAAGACTCAGATACTACTATGTGATCGTTTCGTAAGTTTACATTATCTTGGTTTTTACCATGGAACTCCCCCACTGGATATAATTTTCAGGATTCCTTGTTATGTATTGGGACCCTGACAAATAATAATTTCATGAGGGGATGTCAGTGTTTGTTATGCCTCACATGACCTATTTACATTAAATGGTAATTTTTTAATTAATGAAAAGGTTACCTGTTCAGACACTAGTTGAAGGATGAAGTAGTTATATGGTTATTTAGTTATATTGTACTTCTTTCTTTACCTTATATATTCTTTCTTTCATACTACCATATTCCATTACATGGTTTGGAGGTTATATACAACATTTGTCGTAGCCCACTGAGATTTTTCTCACACCCTCTTCAAAAGATGTTTCAAACCTATAGTAGATTACATGGTTGCAGGTATTGATAAAGGTAATCATGCAACATCCAATACTATATACTGTGCGGTTAGAATGGTGCTTGATATCAGATGACCGAGTAGCATCATGGGGTTCTTGGAGTATAATTTTTTTCTTTTACCTTATGGAAGATTTAATTCCTATTGTATTTTTTTCATGCTTTCCAATTTTCTAGTAACATGACATTACATCATCACCATTCCATTTGATATAGTTATTCTTATTCCTATTTATCTATTTCATTTGTTTGTTTCTTCTATTTATTTATATTTATTTGTTTGTTTACCGTTCCATTATATTACTTCTGCTATGGTGCATTGTTCTAATGAGGGAATAGTCTTCCCACAAATAGAACCTAGGACCTCGCTGCAAGTTAGTGTCCTCTGGTGCTTGGGAAGATGCCCTTGAGGCCATGTAGCCCACCAGGCTTGGGGCACCCATTAAGTGAAATCCGAGTCTTGTTCATCATAAATAGGCATCATTGGTGGTTTCTTTTCGTGATTGACAATTTGGAGATAATATATTGGGTAATAGGAATACTGGTACATGGTCATAAGTTGTGCATGGGCATCGGGAATCCATGTTTGAGGTCATATCCATGTAACCCAAAAAGGTAATTTTTGGTCTATTTTGACTATTGTAGTAGATATTATTTAATTGTTGGGTGACTCACATGTTGTGTGGTGTTGTTTATTATTAATCTTTGGTAATTTATTTCATCATTGTTCTGATGATATGATTGAAAATATTATTGTTACATTAATAATTATAGGCACATATAATTCACATATAATTCATATTTTCATTCCTTATAGGGGAAATTAACTTCTTTTCATTTCTTGATATTCCTTTGATTGTTGATTTATGTAGTGATAGTGGCTTGTACTTGTATTAATTTTTCGTCAATTGAATAATTATACATCTCAATTCAAGAGGTGTATGAGACATCATTGGTTGGGATGAGTAATTCACAGAGTCAACCCATTATGTTATAAGTAAATGGGTGACATTTCTGGTGATAGGTGTATGTGCACTGATTCATCAAAAATGACTATCCATAATAATGTGAATAATCAAATAAAAATTTAATTAGTTGCATATTATTATTCCTACTTTCCATTTTTATGAAAATTAAAGGAGTGAACCTATGAATTAATTACAAAATGACATAAAACATAAACTTGTGCACTTAATGATATGTGCCCATCTAAGTGGGTAGTATGGGTAGTGTGCCTCAGGTTATGGGTTATGTTATGATCTATTTCTTCGAGTGAAACTATCTCTGTGATTTGTGGTGGTTCTAAGCTCTGTTCTTGGAATTTTTACAATTATCCCACCACGACATCCTCGTGTCGTTTTCCAGGATTGTATTGAAAACCATCCTCTAGACATGTTGGGCCATGAGCTGCCAATCATTCTTCTAGGTGTGTCACATGAAGCACTGCCCTCTATACCTGATCCAGGCATTGATTCCCAAGTACTTGATAGTATCTTATGTATAATGCATTCCACACAAGGTGCTCCATAGTTTTCACATATGATGGTTAATCTGAACATTGAGTTCAAGAAGTAGCATCCTCCTACTATTTCAGGGGTTGACAATTCTCAGGATACAGAGTCTTGGTTATAGTCAATGATGTCTATCATTTAGCATCTAAAATTCCTTTATATTAGAGTGTCAATGTTTCTAAAAATATTTTTCTGGATTCATACAAGCATTGGTGGGAGGTCGTTACCCAGACTGGACATCATCATGGTTTGTCATGGGTTGACGTCCCAACTGCCTTCTATGATCAATTAATTCCTCAGGTAATGAGATATGATAAAGCCAAGGAGATCTTTCATCATGAGAAGGGTTCTATGTCAGTTATGGAATATTCATCATGTTTCACTGATTTACAGTGCTTTTCATCGCTTCTAAATAGTAGTGATCTTTTTTGTGCTAGATTATTTGAAGATGGAATCGAGTATGCCATACGAACTTAGAGAAATTTATTTAACCTTACTACCTTCTCTTAAATTGTTTATTAGAACCATATAACTAAGCATAACCTGAGGGATGGAGTGAGTATTAGGTTTAAAAGATCAGTGCCATGTCAGACTACTAGTTCTTTCGGTGGCAGGAAACATTCCCTTGAGGTTTATCATCAGGAAAGTGGCAGCCAGAGTATCCAGTTCGAAAACAATGTATTGTGTCATTAGGGTGGAAAACTAGGGTATATGAAGCCTTAGTTTGACAAAGACCCTTGGGTGTGTCAGTATTATGTATATATGGTTCATCTTCAGCACTATTATTGGTACCTTCCACCAGCTACGAGTAGAAAGGGGTCATCTTTAGATCCACCTTTAAGAGTGAGTTCTATTACACCACATTAGGAGGGGAGGTGGAGTAACATAGGTAGGTCTAGCCGAATAGGAGTTCATGGTCATGGTAGTCTGATCCCTAATCACCAGCAGCTCCAGAAGAGAAATCATTGTCGTTGTAGTCCATCTATTCCACAGGGTACTGGTGAATTTCATTATCATTCCATACTGTAGATACATGAGTATCAGGCTGTGTGACCATATGTAGTACGGGGAACTATTCAATTACCCTCTACTATTGTCTCTACTTTTCTTGATGTAGGTGTTTAAAACTCTTCTATTTATTACCTATCATTGAATGTCTTAGACTACAGATACAGTTTCACTATGGTATAGTGACCATTGACACACAGTTGGGAATACAGATGGTGTAACGACGCAAACATTCATTAATGGAAATCTCTCTTGATCTAACTAAATGAGTCTTTATGTACAATGATTATAAAAAATGTCAACTTAATTGGTATTATTTTAATAATTTTTACTGTTTCTAATATAGCTGTTGAACAGTGATCAAATGATTAGAATAATAATATGGCTTTAACAATCTAATTTACTCAAACAAAGGAAGCGATGACCTTATCCAGTAGAATTTCTCCATACAAAGCCCATTTATCGGAGCTCGGAAAAGATGTGGTGTCATTGGGATTCCCTCTTGACAAATCAAAACATGAGCATCCTCATGTCAAGATCAAACAGAACCATCTATGAGAGAATTGAAAGTTGATAGAGATTACCACCCAAGCAATGTTATCTGATCCACCCCAAGAGTTCGTCACCATCGCACACCTTCCTCTTTGGTCATACACAGCTGTAATAAGAGGTTATTTAAAAATTCCCTAGTACTATGTTTATGTACATTATTTTTGTATATAATATTGAATATACATTAATATTATTATTACCTTGTAAATAATGTTTATTGCACAAATAGTATTTTTAGTTAATGTTCAACTATGAAATATATTTTGATGAAATAATGGATTTTTGAATTAAAATAAATTAATAAAATATTATTATTACTATTAAATTAATTATTATTAAATATAAATGATCGTATAATTTTATTAACACAATTGTAATTTATATTAAGGTTTGAAAGCCATTTTTTTTTCAAAACCCATGAATTTTTGATAAATATCAATTTTTATTTTAATAGTGAAAATTAACACATATAGAAAATTGTTTAGATAATATGAATATTATTTTTTTAATCAAGATGTTGAATTTATCCAATGGAGAATTTTTCATAATTTTCTGAGACAGTTAAATTTTTGGGTAA
This sequence comes from Viscum album, assembly GCA_963277665.1. Classification (NCBI taxonomy): domain Eukaryota; kingdom Viridiplantae; phylum Streptophyta; class Magnoliopsida; order Santalales; family Viscaceae; genus Viscum; species Viscum album. The sequence goes on along the minus strand of OY728157.1, from coordinate 704,627,892 downwards.
CAAATAAATACCTTTTAAATATATAATGTGTTTAATGTCATCATAATGACCCAATAGTTATGTAATAAAATACTATAAGCCTTATGTTCAGACAATATATGTTTTACCATTAAACTAATTTTCTTTTGGGTTTGTTTGACTTATTTTACAAAGCATTAATGGAACCTTCAAGACATATTAAACATCTTGTCTTTCTCAATTGTTTTCCTTCGGAGTATGACTCACATACACATAAGCAACCACATTATTTTAAGAAGTTAGGACTTTGGCCATATAAAATTTTATTTTACAATTCTCTTTGCCAAAAACCATGGGATGGTTTGTGATTTGTATTAGTTTAATGTGAGGGTCCCAAACATAAATAATAAATAATTCCCTCACCTTTCCTATATAAACCCACCCAAGCTCCCACTTACTCCTCACTCAATGCCTTTGTAGTTCGTCCATCCTCTGCCCTCCTCTCTCTATAATCCTCTCAAGGTTCCCAATGCTCTCATGTAGCCTCTCTCTAGCCTCTCTCAAGCCGTTGGAAGCATACTTGCATTTAAGGGTTTTTTTCCTTTATCATTTTTCCCAATATTCATTAAATTTTTATTCCCTATTAATTTCAATTATAAATGTTGTGGTATAGATTAAACCCCCCCCCCCAATACTAACCTATTTATGTTTTAATGAGGGAATACACCTTTATCTCTCATTAAATGCCCCCCATGTACACCTGTTACTAAGCAGAAATTCTGAAAGGAATCTCTCTCTCCTCATTTACATTCAAGAAAGTATATTGTATCATGAATCTAAATTCAATTACTATTGTTGGGACATGTATCTATATGACCCCTTACTATCCATGTCATGTAAATATGATGAGACACCCCTTTCTCTCTCGGCAACCATTTTTTACGAATTCTTACGTCACGCTGTTACGATGCCAAAATTGAACCAACTTTTCAAGCCATCGTCATTGTACAGTGAATACCATTCCCATTACTCTATCAAGGGTATTCATCTTTATTCAAATTGACTTATTGATTATAATGTTTCATTTATTAATTCCACATTATTTTATGATGGAATAAATTATTATGTTTTATGAATCCAATTATATTATCCATGGGTCACACTTATGCATGAACTGAAATTTTTAAGAATGGTGTGCCCTTATAGTGATCCAATGCATTGGGTATAGTATAATGACATGATACATCATTTGAAATGCGTTTTTACTCATTATAATTCAAGTGGAATGTGGTTTTACTCATGCTTAATGTGCAATTAGAATTTACTCATGCTCTATGTGCAATGAGCCTTGGATCATGCTAATTCCATGGTAAGTGTTTTTGCCACATTTTCATGTCAATATTATTCTGCATTATCATGCCTTTATGATTATTCCTCTCTTGTGCTCTATTGATATGCCTTTTGCCTAACTTGTGTTGTACTCCTCCTGTTATTCCATGATTATTCCCTTACTGGGCTTTATAACTCACCCTTTTCTTATGCATATCCTCAGGTTATCCCATGCAACGCTAAGTACGAGGGAATGTAGTGGTCATGTAAAGGAAGTTATCAATAAAGATTTTTTTTTCATGATTTAAGTTGTTATGTAATTATCCTATTCCACAATGACACTAGGCCTCTCAATATTCTATGTTGTATTATGTGATGTTTATGTAATAAATTATACATAATAGTGTAATAAATGAGTAGGGTAGTCTTAGTTGGTATTAGAGGATAGGTTTAGTTATTTTTGGTATTAGGATTAAAAAAACCATAGTAATGTCTTAGAGACAAGTCATAATATAATAAAAACATCCCTATTTTTTGTGAGTAATGAGTAAATGGATTATCAAGAAAATACATCCCCGTATAGATACAAACAGGTACAGGCGGCTCTGAAACAGATGTATCAAAGGGGTAAAACCCAAAGACACCGCTTTCAACTAGACTCGAATGGGAACTGGTGCCTGAAAACGTACCTTGATGCACTCTTTGTTACGACACTCTCGAGGGATATGCTTTGGTAAATTCACAAGCTTAGTATGATCCATTATTAAGGGAAAACAAAATTTCGTAATAATATATATTATAAAGTAGATCATGGATAACATATACTGAAGTCAATAGATTCATAAGTTAAGGAAATAAAAGTAATGTATATTTCATCTATTTTGTATTTGTATTACCCTTTATGTGTTACCCCTAAAATTCATTTTATTCCAGATAATGGCAGGTAATTGGAGGACTCGGGCTAACAACCGATGTGAAGATCAATGTGATGACTGTACTAATGAGATGCCCAATCTAATGGGAGCGGGAATCGTGAACATTTTCACACTTCTCTATCATATTACTGAAGCTTTTAATAGAATCATGGGTCCAGGGGAATGCTCAAACCCCCCTAAGATAGAACATGGAGCTATTGAGACCTTCATAAGGTAAATTCTTCCTAGTATTATTGGTTTATCTGATCTCTCAATTGCGGAGCAATGGATCAACTCCATTGAAAAGATCTTCTCTATCCATAAATTTTATGGACAAGAGAAGGTTATCTTGACTACTTTTTTTGGAGGGTGAATCTGATTAATGGTGGACATTTATAAAAAATATGAAGCCTGAGGAAGATATTGAGGCATTGGAATAGAAATATTTTTGGAAGATGTTTTTTGATAAAAAATTTATACGCACCCTCTGGGTTAAGATTTAAAGGGTCTTCCATGACCTCAAGCAAGAAAGATGATGAATATGTTAGAGCGTATGAGGAAAACATTATAGGGCTTGAACAATATGATTCTGGCTTTGTCGTTACCCGTTAATGGAAGGTTGATCGCTTTTTTGGTGGGATAAAACCTATCCTTTGTAATGTGCTGGCGATCCATGACTTCGAAAGCTATGAAAAAATTGTTTGATTTTCCCTCAAGGTCGAAATAGAGATCGGTGAATCTCAGGGGTATCATGGGTACAAGAAGAATATTGTGGACTTCAATTCTGGAGGTCTGATGGATATATCCAATAGTGTTATGATATCCAGCATCCCACATGCCAAATATGAAAAAGTATCACCCATGAATTGCCTGAATGGGATGATGAAATGCTTTAGGTGTGGAGGGGAAGGACACCTTGCTATTAACTGCGAACATGAAAAACCCGTGGCTGCCATAGATGAGAGGAACTCTCTATTTCAACCTCAATGTGTGGTTCATTTCTACAACTACAAAGAAACAGTTCATCTTGAAATCAGTTCCCTATAAAAGGGTCTATGGAGGCAACCAATAACCTCCAAGGCAGCAAGGGAGAGCTTTTTCCATCACTACTGCCGACGTGAACCCCGAAAACGAAGTTGTGATAGGTACGCTAGTTATTCATTAAAGAATAGAGAACATACTTTTTTATTCTAGTTCTAATCATTCTTTTATATCTCTAAAGTTTGTTAGAATAATCGCAGCACCACCATAAATCAGGGATTTGAAGATATCAGTAAGTACGATAAACGGGGAAATCATTTCATCCCATTAATATAGCTCCTCCCCTATCAAAATTTGTGGATTGATCTTTTTGGACAACCTCATCATACTCCCTATAGTGGAAATTGATTCAATTATTTCCATGGATTGGGTTTCTTTATATAGATCCAACATAAATTTCCGTGAAAGGTAAATCAATATCCATATGGAGAATCAACCCCCTATTCTTTACAAGTAAAAGGTGGAAGATGAACCTTCTTTAGCTCCATTCTCTCAACTGTGGATATTTATGCCCTATGAGTAAGTGTATCATGCTCAGATGATTGATTATAAGGGGGAAACTATCCTAGAAGACATGCCTATTGTTAGGGAATTCACTGAAGTGTTTCTCGAGGAATTGGCTGGTCTTCCTTCTTGAAGATATGTGGAATTCTCAATTAATCATATACTTGAGGCATCTCCAATATCCAAGACTCCTTATAGAATGGATATTGTGGAGCATTAGAGGATGAAGAAAATACTACAGGATAATATGGATAAAGGGTTTATACGACCAAGTGCTTGACAATGGGGTGCACCAGTCCTCTTCATCATGAAGAAGGATGGGTGAATACGACTATACATGATTATCGTGAGCTTAACAAAATCATGATAAAGAACAAGTATCCTCTCCCACAAATTGATGACTTGTTCGATCAGCTGCATGGTTCATAGTAATTCCCCAAGGTGGATTTGCGGTTGGGAAATTATCATGTAAGGGTGAAGAAGGAAGTTATCAGCAAGACTGCTTTTCGTACAAGAATCAGGCACTATGAATTCATAGTAATGATTTTCAGACTCAATAATGCTCCAACAATCTTCATGGACTTGATGAATAGAGTCTTTCGATATTACCTCAACAAAATTTTCACGATCTTTATAGATTATATTTTGATATACTCCAAAACCATGGAGGATTATGTGGAGCATCTACGAGCTATACTAGAGACCTTGTGGAAGGAGAATCTCTATAAAATGTACAAAAATTTTGAGTTTTGGTTGAAGGAGGTCTCATTCTTAGGCCATATCATTATAATCCATGGGATATCTATGTATCCCTCCAAAAAAGATGCAATTGAGGGATGGATGAGGCCAACATCAGTAACAGATATCCGTAGCTTCTTGGGGACAGCTGGATATTGTTGATGATTTGTGAGAAATTTCTCACGATTGTCCAACCCTCTTACAAAGCTAACTTGAAAAGGAGTAAAATTATCATTGAGTGATGATTGCAAAGAAAGATTCAAGGAGTTAAAAATTAGTCTTATCACTAGGCTTGTTCTCACTTTACCCACAAGTGGAGAACATTTTATTGTATTCAGTGATTCTTAGAAAAAGGGCATGGGATGTCTGTTGATGTAAAATGAAAAAATCATTTCCTATGCTTCAAGTAAATTGAAGGTTCATGAACAGAACTATCCAACACATGAGAATTAATTGGATGTGGTGATCTTCGCTTTGAAAATTGGGCAGCATTATCTATTTGGAGAGAAGTGTGAAATATATAAAGACCACAAAATCCTAAATCATATATTCACATAGAAAGAGTTTAACATGTTCCAACAATGATGGTCAGAGATGATCAAAGACTATGACTACTCAATCCATTACCACCCTAGGAAAGTGAACAAGTGGTATATGCCCTATGTATAAATGACCCAGTGATTTTATCATTGATGAGAAATTAAAGGGATCCAATCTTCTTATATTTGAAGAAGCTGGACATGGGAATCAAATTGAAGAAAACATCACCAATCAATTCAAAAATGATTGTACAATGGTCACCTTTGGAAATGTTAAAGGATGCTCAAAAGGATGATGTGAGAATTCAAGAAAAAATGGAAGCTATCAGAAATGGGAAATCCTCGATGTTTAATATTAATGAAGAAGGGATTGTGAGATTTGAGAGAATACTACATGCTCCATGATGTCCAAAATTCAAGAAATAACTTTTGAATGATGCACATAGTTCAAATTTCTCTATTCAATTAGGAAACAAAATGATATATCAAGATCACTGAGAACATTATTGGTGGGATAATATGAAGAAGGAGATCGTTAAATGTACCTCAAAGTGCCTGGTGTGTCAGCAAGTGAAGGCAGAGAGGCAGAATTCATAGGGGATGATGCAACCATTCCCCATACTTGAAAGGAAATGGGAGAACATCACCATGGACATTGTCACCGGACTTCCAAAGAAATATAAAGGGAACTAATCCGTCTGGGTTATTTTGATTGTCTTACAAAGGTTGCATACTTCATTTCTATTCGATCATATTTCCCATTGGATCAAATGGGACGGATATATATCTGGGAAGTTGTAAGGCTGCATGGAGTACCACTATCTATCATGTTCGATTGAGATCCAAGATTTACCTCTATGTTTTGGAAGAGTCTTCAACATGATCTTAATAATGAACTAAACTTTAGTATGGCCTATCATCCTCAAAATGATTGAAAATATGAGAATACTATCCAAACACTTGAGGACATGTTGAGAGCATCCTCAAAGGACTTTAAAATAGGATGGGATAAACATATTTTTCGGGTTGAGTTCTCCTGTAATAACAGTTTCCAATCGAGCATCCAAATGGCCACATATGAAGCCCTTTATAGGAAAAGGTGTAGAACACCGTTGTTTTGGGATGAGGTTGGTGAGCGTAAGTAGCTTGGACCAGAAATGGTTAAAGAAATGGTGTAGGAGGAGAAAACCATTATGATGTATATCAAGTCTTCCTAGAGTCAATAGAAGAGTTTTGTAGATAACTGTCGATGAGACCATGAATTTAATGTTGGATACATGGTTTATCTATGTATATCTCTGTGGAAGATGGTTATTAGGTTTGGAATGAAAGGAAAGTTGAGTCTAAGGTACATCATCCCCTTCAAGTTTCTTGATCACATAAGGGTTTTGGCCTATCGACTAGAACTTCCACCTACAATGGCCGAAGTACATGATGTCTTTCATGTATCCCTCTTCAAGAAGTACATACCAGACCTTTTACATATACTCTCTTCGGAGGTGGTACAGTATGTGGATAATATTTCACATGAGAAGAAACCAGTGAAGATCTTAGATCATAGAAAAAAAATTCTAAGAAATATGACAATGCCCCTCATCAAAGTGTTGTGGTGAAACAAAAATATTGTGGAAGAGATGTGCGAATCATAGAAAATAATGAAGCAGAGTTTCCCACGTCAGTTTTTTTGTGTTAAAATGAAATTTTGAGGGCCAAATTTCTTAAGGGGGGAATATTGTAACGACCCAATATTTCAATAATGTAAATCCATAAAGATCTAAATAAATTTCTTTTTATGTAAAATGATTATATAAAATGACATCTTCTTTATTTTTATTTTAATAATTTTGACCATTTCCAATATAGCCTTCAAATAGGGATCACATGATTAGTATAAACATAGGTCTTTAACAATCTAATTTACTCAGACAATGGATGTGATGGCCTCATCCAGTAGAATTGCTCCATACAAATCACATTTGGCAGATCATGGAAAATAGTTGGCATCATTGGGATTCTCTCTTGAATGATACCAATATGAGCTTCATCATGTAATGCTCAAATGGTACCGTTTATGAGAGAACTAGAAGATGAGAGGGATTACCACCCGAGCAATGTTATCTGAGCCACCCCAAGAGTCTTTCACCATCACACAGCTTACTCTTCAGTATTATGAGGGTGTTATAAGGGGTTTTGTAACAAGACCCTATTACTGTGGTTATGTAAATTATTTTTGTATATAATTATCAATATACTTTAATTTTATTATTACCATGTATATAGTTTTTTAAGAACAAATATAAATTTTAGATAATGTTCAACTATGCAATCTATTTTGATGAATAAAAGGATTTTTGAATTAAATAAGCTTTTAATAAATTATTATTATAATTATTAAATTAATTTTTATTAAATATAAATTATCGTATTATTTTATGAATGCAATTGTAGTTATTATTATGTTTTGAAATCTATTTTTTTTCAAAACCCATGAATTTTCGATAAATATCAGTTTTTATTTTAAAAGTGACAATTAACAAATTTAGATAATTATTTAGATAAAATTTATATTATTTATGGAATGAGGACGTCGAAATTATCCAATGGGAAATTTTTTATAATTTTCTAAGACATCCCAATTTTAGGGTAAAAAATAAATACTGTTTAAATATATAATGTGTTTTATGACATCATAATGACCCAATTGTGATGTTATAAAATACTATAAGCCTTATTTTAGGAAAATATATGTTTTACCATTAAAATAATGTGATTTTGGGTTTGTTTGACTTATTTTACAAAGCATTAATGGACCCTTCAAGAATAATTAAACATCATGTCTTTTTAAATTGTTTTCCTTGGGAGTGTAACTCACATCTGGATATGAAACCCCATTATTTTAAGAAGTTAAGACTTTGAACTTATAAAATATTTTTTTTAACATCACTTTTCCAAAAACCATGTGCAATAACCATGGGATGGTTTGTGGTTTGAATTAGCTTAATGTGAGGCTCCCAAACCTAAATAATAAAGAATTCCCTCATCTTTCCTATATGAACCCACACAAACACCCACTTCCTCCTCAGTAAATGCATTTGGAGTTCACCCAACCTCTTCCATACTATATCTAGAATCTTCCCATGGTGCCAAGAGATCCCATGATGCCACTCTCTAGCCTCTCTCAAGCCTTTGGAAGCATACTTCCACGTTAGGGTTTTTCTTCCGTTCTCATTTTTTTCCAATATTCTTTAAATTTTTATGCCCTTTTAATTTCAATTATAAATTTTGGGTTATGGTTTTGAACCTCCCCCATACTACCTTAATTATGTTTGAATTATGGGAGACCCCTTTATCTCTCATTAAATTCCTCCCATGTACACCTGTTACTATGCCGAAATTCTGAAAGGAATCTCTCTCTCCTCATTTACAATCAAGAAATTATTTTGTGTCATGAATATAAATTCCATTAATATTATTGGGAAATATATCTATATGAGCCCCTTACTGTCCATGTCATGTAAATAGGATGAGACAACCCTTTCTCTCCCATTAACCATTTTATGAATTATTACATCAAGTGATTACGCTGCCGAAATTGCACAGATTTTCCTAGCCAATGTCATTGTGTAGTGAATACCATGCCCATTTCTCTATCCAGGGTATTCACCTTTATCCACATTTACATACTGATTATAAATTTTGATGTATTAATTCCACTTTCCATTATCGTGGAATAAATTATTATCTTTTATGAATACATGTTATATGATAAATGTGGAACACTTTTGCATGAAATGTAATGATTAAGAAGGGTGCGCCCTTATAACGCTCCAATGCATTGGGTATAGTATAGTGTCATGATACATCATGTGCAGTGGTTGTTTACCCATTCTAATTCAATTGAAACGATTTTTTACTCGTGCTTCATGTGCAATGAGGATTTACTCAAGCTCTTTGTGCAATGAGACTTGGCTCATGCTAATTCAATGTTAAATGTTGTTGCCCACAATTCCATGTTATAATTATCATTCTTTATCATTAATTTATGTTAATGATTCTCTTGTGTAGTATTGATATGCCTATTGTCTAGCATGTATTGTATTCCTCATGTTATTCCATGATTTTTTCCTTATTGGGCTTTATATCTCTCCATTTTCATATGCATGTCCTTAGGTTATCCCATGTAATGTTATGTACAGGGGAATGTAGTGGTCATGTAAAGGATGTTTTTAATAAAGTTTTTTGTATTTCATGTTTTATGTTGTTATGTAATGATCCTAAGCACCAAATAAACTAGACCTCTCGATCGTCTACATTGTATCATGGGAGGTTTATGTAATAAATTATGTTAAATTTTGTACTAAAAGAGAAAGGTTCCCATAGATGGAGGGAATATGCTAGTGCTGGGATTGTCCCCTTGAAATATGTAGTTATCCTTTCTTGTGGAATCTATTTATTGTCAAAATGATGGGCGTTTATGTCATTATTAAGATGTTCTGGTTGGTCCGCTATCATTCCTTTATATATTTTTATCACCGATTGGTTTATTTACATTTTCTGAAGGAAACTGTTATCTTTTCATGGGTGAGTGGAATGTCCAGGATGGGAGAGTGGTATTGAAGAATCCTGTGCTAGGTGGAGTGAGTACCCAGATTTAAAATATTTTAATGGAGGATCAGGGTTTTCTTCCAACAGATTACCCTCCATTATTTGATCATTTTGGGGAAGTCTTTCGGTTGAATTTTCTAGTTTACATTGAGAGAGATGTAGATTTTTCAATAGATATTGTTCTATGAGACAAAATAGTGTCCATTCCCCCTTACTGGATAGAACCTACTAAACTTCAGGATCTCAAGAGATAGATAGAGCACTTAGATTCCAAAGACTTTATATGGCCAAGTACATCCTCTTGGGATTCATCGATTATTTTTCTATGAAATTGGATGGAACTCTTCATTTATGAATGTATTACAAGAAGTTTGAACCAGCTTATAGTCAATAACATGTATCCACTTCCTTGAATAGAGGATCTCTTTGAACAGATCTGAGGAGCAAAGGTGTTCTCTATAATTGACCTGAGATTGCATTATCACCAGGAGCAAGTCAAACCCTCAGACATACATCATACAACTTTCTGTATTAGGTATGTTATGTATTAGTATCTTGTTATACCATTAAGTATTACGAACACGCCTACCATTTTCCGGGATTTGATTAATATTTTTTTCAAATCTAAAGGGAATCTTTTTCAATGGTCTTTGTGGATGACATATTGGTGTATTATCTCACTTGTAACAACAATGCCAAACATCCTGAGATTGTTTTGAGTACACTGAAAGAGCATCAAATTTATGACATTCATGATAAATGCATCTTCTGGATCAACACGTTCAACTTCTTGAGCCATATTATTTGAGAATCAGGAGTATCTGTTGAACCAAAAAATGATATTGTTGTATTCTCCATGGAGAAACCTAAGAATGTGTTTGATATCCGGAGTTCTAAAGGGGTTGCTGGATATTACAGGAATTTCATTCAGGACTTCTAACATCTTGGATAACTACTTATAGAACTTAACAAAGAGTTTTTTATGATATTATGGTCAAAAGCATGCGAGAATGACTTTTAGGTGTTGAAAGGGAGGTTGGGATCATCACGTATTCTTATTCTTCCAAAACCTGGTAAAGCATATATCATCTTCTATGATGAATCATGCATTGTCTTAGGAGTAGTGTTGATGTAGGGAGAAAAAGTCATTATGTACATATGTTATCAGTTGAGAACTCTCTAGGTAAATTACTAGATGCATGTACTCGAGCTAGCAGCCGTTGTCCCTGCCTCACATTTCTAGAGACATTATCTATTAGGTGAGCAAGTTGTTTTGTATACATATCACAAGAGACAAAGGTATATATTTTCTCTATGAGACATGAACCTACAAAAAAATGATGGGTGAAATATCTACAATAATTTGATATTGAGCTTTCCTAAACACCAGGAAAATGAAATGGGGTTGCAGATGAACGGTGCCAGAAATCTCAAATGAAGGTCATACAGGAAGCCAGTGATGAATGGAAGTTAACAGATCTACTTTCTAATCATTATCTAGTGTTTCAAGCCATTCATGATAATTCATACCTATAATCCATAACATTCACCTCTACCCTCTTCAAGAAAGAGAAGAGTGGGCAGTTTTTAGATCTTGAAGGTTTTGTTCATCATGTGATTATATCATGAGATAACGACCTTTTGATTGGTTTACAGACAGAGATGATGTCCTATGTCTACGGGGGCTTATCTGGGTTCTTGTAGATGTGAGGGAGTAGTTTATGAATGAGTCCCATGATTCCCAGTGGGAATTTCATCCAATAATATCAAAGAGGTATAGAGATACGTGATGTCAATATTTGTGATCAAGGATGAAATGTTAGATTGTTGGTTTCATCACTAGGAGTTCCTCCCGTCAACAGGTGAAGGCATAGCACCAGAGACCTGCAGAGTTGTTACAACCACATTCTGTCCCGAAATGGAAATAGGATGATTCTATTATAGATTTCTTAGTCTGATAACCTAGGTCTCTAAGGGGTAGGGATGATATCTGGTTAGTCTTTTACTAACTCACAATGTCAACCCACTTCATTCCAATTTGGGATAATTTCTCATTTTATCAGTTGGAAGGACTATATTTCTATGAGAACTTAAGACTACATGGAGTTCCTCATACTATCTTTATAGATAGGGGTTATCGTATAATATCACGGTTCTTTCATGGTTTCTTTAAAGATATGGGAAATAAGGTGCTTCTTAGAAGAGCTTTTCACCCTCAGACTGATGCAAAATTGGAACAGATAATATAGGTTTTGGAGGATATGCTCTGAGCATGCATCCTTGATTTTGGAAATTCTTGGGAGAAGCTTATCCATCTCATTGATGTTTCCTATAATAATATTTTATAATAAAATATACAAATGGATACTTTTGAGTCCTAATATGGTAGGCCATACCATTAACCCTTATGCTGGCTAGAGGCAGGTGAGGCAGCCTTACTAGGTCCACGTCTCGTTAAGGAGACATCAAAATAGGTCTAGCTGATCCAGAAGGGTATAACTACTACTAAGTCTAGATAAAAATATTATTCCACTCTTCATCAACAAGCTCTTGAGTTCGAGGTGGGGAATCATGTTTCATATGATGTATCACCTATGATAGGGAATATATTGTTATTAATGAAGGGAAATCTATCACCTCATTACATCGGGCCATTTGAAATTTGAGAGAGAGTCAGGACAGTAGCTTATCAGTTTCCAACACCTCAGAGGTACCATTCCATTCATGAAGTCTTTCATGTGTCACATATTCTCCAATACCATTATAACCCATCTCATACCATTGATCATGGGAATGTTCAGTTAGAGTTCAGTGATATCTTTGAATAATATTGGGTACAAATCATGGACAAAAGCACGAAGGTTCTTCAAGGAAATTTTTCCCTCTCTTACAGGTGCTATGGAAGCATTGCCGAGTATAGAATGAGACATTAAAGTTGGAATTTTATGTACATGATCAGTAGATTGATTTGTTTCCATACAGTGCTACCATAACAATGGAAGAAGAACTCAGGGGGGGATGGATTCTTTTAAGGGGGAAAACTATTAGAACCCAATTTTCACTCAGGTATGGATCCATTAATTTTCTATATAAATTTATAATTTGGACCTTATATGGATTTTTAATGAGTTTGTTAATGTTCTGAGGGTGTCTGGGGCTTTTTTGGACCCCGGAACCCATTGTTTTGAGGAAACATACACTCACATGGATTAGAGTAAACCATGCGGGATTTATGCATGGTGATCCAAACCCTATGGAAGGTGTTTTTTAGGATAGTGGCATCGTGCACAGTTTTCAGAAGACTGTACATCTAAACTGTGAAAATGACACTTTTTCCCATGTCATTATGCATGGGTGGTGAACAGTTTGATCAAACTGTGTGGAGAAAAACCTTTCAGGCAGAACCTTCATGCACAGTTTCTACCAGGATTGAAAAACTGTGTGCTGGATAAGAGCCATTGTAAAATATCCAAAACAACATTCATGATATATTAATCCTTCTCATTCCTCTCTAATCTGTTTTTTTTGTGGGATTAAAAGAATTCTATCTCATTTTGGAGCTTTTTGAAGACCAATTCTAGGGATCAAGAGATCTCCTTCATCCAACATGTGATCAATATTACGTTCATCACAGAGGATGTGAAAAGGTATGTACTCATGTCTTCATTAGCTGTACATATTCACTTTTACTCTAGACCTAGATATTTCCATGGGAGCATTTTCCACCTTTTATAAGATCTACTCTGATCCGAGGAAAATAAATTGCCGATATCAGAATAGATGGCTCGTAAAACCCGAACGTGGGTGGTCTAAAACATATATATAAATTTCATTGATTTTGGAATGGTCGTGTGGGGAAACCAATATTTTTGGAAACCATTTCTTATATTTACATGCCATGATTATACTTGATGTAATAGTATTGTTATTCTCTTTCCAATAATCTGATTAGTTGTTAGTGGTTACACGCACAACTCTATCCCCCCATTTTGAAGGTTATTCCACAATTTCGTTTTTAGTTTTTTGGTATGTTTGATCAACTGTTCAGGTGGTCCCTTACTTTACCATTCTAAAGGTGAGTCTTCTTATTATAAATGGATTTTTATTTCTATAATTTCATAATATCATGTACCATGTATGCTCACAACTTGTGATGCCTAATGTAAGTTCTTAAAAATATTTATTAAATGTGGAATATGAAAAGTGAAATGAAAAATATACTAAGTATATAACATGGACTTATCAAAAGAGGATGAGTAAATGTTACATGTATGTAGCACCCCATTCCATGTTGATGGAAGGTAGAAGAGTGAAACTCAAAAATTGAATAAGCCTTAATGGATAATTAACAATTCATTAAAATGTTGCAACACTACATGTCCCATCCACACTAATTGCAGACTAGTCATGGACCAATAAAAAATGGTTTCAATGCTACATGACATATCCACACTAATGGAAGGAAAGACTTCAACCAAATGAATTACTACATGATTACAATTTCGAATAGGAATGGAATGACACCAGCTCACCTTGGATTCTAAGAGGAGAATATCTTGAGTGTCCGGAACCACACTCTGAATCAAGGATATGGTTTATTTAGGTTGATACCCACATATAATGTGTTTATTTTATCTTCCTTGAATTTCTATTATACTACTCTTGTTTCCCTTTCTTTACTACATGATACCTCGAATACACTCCTTTGATCCATCATTGACTAGAAGGATTCATGGTGAAATCACATAGGGGCTAGTTTTGTCATAGCACAATTTTACCTTAGTCATTCACCATAGACTCGGTTGGAACCTTATTTAATAATTCCTTGGATTATTATCCCTGGATTACACTCTTACTCATTTGGTAGACTCTAGTACTGCTGAGTTATCTTTCCATGAGTATATATTACCTTGGTTTTCACCGTGAAACTCCCTCACTGGATATCATTGTCTAGATTCCTTGTTACTTTATAGGACATTCACTACCTATACTTTCATGAGGTGATGTCAGTGTTTTATATGCCTCACGTGACCTATTAACATTAAATATTAATTGAATAATTATTGAATTGGTTATGTGTTCAGACACCAGCTGAGGGCTGAAGCATTTACATTTTTATTTTGAATTGTTGTACTACTTTCTTTACCTTTTATATGAATTCCTCTGCACTACTGTATTCCATAACATAGGCTGGATTTTATAGACACCATTGGTGTTGGACCAATGATATTTATCTCACATGCTCTTCAAGAGCCGTTTTGTACCTAAAGTAGATTACATGGATGTGTGTATTGACAAAGGAAGCATGAATCTTCCGATACTTGATTATGTGTTGATTGGATAGAGCATAATAGTAGATGAATGAGTATGATATTGGGATTCTTGGAGCAGAAATTATTCTCTTTAACATTATGGAACATGTTATTCATATGGACTTGTATACATGGTTTCTAGTTTTCTATAGACAAGACAATACAACATCAATGTTTTAGTTTATATATTTATTGTTATTCATGTTTATATATTGTATCATCTTGCTTCTATATTTATATATATTTCATCCAATGTTTACTATTTCATTATATTCCTTCAGTTGTGATACACTCTTCTAATGAGGTCTTAGTCTTCCCATTGACACACCCTAGGCCCTTTCTGCTAGCGAGAATCCTCAGGAACTCAAGAAGATGTGTAGGAGGCCATGTGTCCCACCAAGTTCGGGCACCCGTTAAGTGGAATCTAGGTCTAGGTCATCACTCATATGATTGATGATTTAATGTTTTTAAAAATATAAAATATGATAATAGAGTGAACGTGAAATTTTTAAATGACAAGTCAATCATCGATAAGTTCATTGTTTTTTTAATAGAGAGAAACAAATTTTTTTGACTGTTTCAAAGAATATTTATAATGGAAAAAGAGGTTTTTATATTCGAGATATAATTTTTCAAAAAAATATATGAATATGGAAAAGTTGTAACACATGGATAGAGATCAAATGAAATTTTCATTAGATATTTTATACATAGATAACCATATTTTAATCTACAATGGAATAAAAATCAGTTTTGGAATTAGATGCTCAGATATATATTCTTGAGATATATGAATTAGCTATATAAGTGAGAATGTATTATTCATATTCCTATAATTAATAGATGAAGAGATTGAAATTTTTTGGTATACCAAAATAAGAATACCTAAAATGTATTTTATAAGATATCTTTGACAAATTTAACTCATCTCGTGATGCTTATTCATTTCGAAATTTATGGGAGAATATGAATGATATCAAAAAAATGGAAATAGTAGAATTATTTCCATATAGAATGATTTTTCATTTGTTCCTTGTATTGTTATTTTGAAGAATATATCATACGATATCATCTTTTTTAATGGTTTTAAGAGAATTTATGAAAATAAATGTGGATATTCATTAAGAATGTTTAAACTTATAATGTGAATAAATGAAGAAATGAATTTTTTAAATACTGACTTGAAAACGATGAAGTTTATAATGAATTTATTATATCATTCACCAACCAAAAACTGATTTTTGTTAATAATTTAATTGAATTTTGGTCGAGATTTCTTGAAACATGCAGATAAAACATGATACATCTCAATTCTTTTGTAGACCTTCCCTTGGAGAACCTATATCTATTCCAAATAACTATATCAAAATGTAAAAATATTCTATTACACTATATGTGATGAGTTAAAAAGTAAACCTAATTTTAAAATACATAAAGTTATTTTTAAGACCCTACCTAATAATATTTGGAGGTGAATAACATGGGATTATTCTTATAGACAAGTTGATGGTATCTTCCTTTCCTACCCACACAATTATTGAGGATAATGGAGTTATAATAATTAATATAGTATGATTCTTAATTTGGATTAGATGAATGGTCTAGAATATTTGGACAGAAAATTTTCTTATTCTGGTATAGAAATTAGAGAAAGTGAACATGAAATTTTCCTTATCAAACAATATTGCAATGTTTCCGAAAGAAGTAAATATACAAAAGTCAAAAATAATGAAAAAATTTATCTATAAATTTCACGGCATGATTTAAATAACCAATCATCTCATCCAAGACAAATAAAGAAAGTGGATTTATAAAATATCATTCGATAAAGAGGATAACATATTCAATACATAATAAAATTGATGATAGTTTCACAAAACTCACTATGTTAACAGGATAATCGAATGAATGTTGAATAAAAATTAGAGAATAAATAATTAGATTATTTTATCAATGAGGAATTGAATCACATTCCGAATAATTATACATAAGAACTTATATAGACATAACTATATAAAAAATTATTTGAAAAACATGGGTTTTTTTTAAAAAAATGAATGTAATAAGTGAATTAATATGAAGAAAAGAAATTTAAGTATTAAACAAATACTCAATTAATCGAGTAATTAATTTTTATGATTAATTTAAATTAATATAAAGGATTAAAACAATAAAAATATTTATTCTTTTTCTAAAATATATATATCTATTTTATTTAAATTATATTTGAGGTCTTATTTTCATATTGGATATGCGGAAGAAGATGTTCATATTGAGAAACCATGTATATTTGAACCTGGTAAAAATAAATTATATGATTACATATTTTTGAAATAAATTTATGGGAAGAAAAAATCAGTAGGATAATGGTATAATGAAAAGATAATTTCATTAATAAGTTGAATTTATAATAATGAGGAGTTGAAATAAAGTTATATAAAAAATCAATAGGTATTCAATAGTGTGATTATTTTTTTAATGAGAACATATTTGTGGGTAATAATGATGAAGTAACTAGATTTTTTCTTCATAAAAGTATACCTTATATGAAATATACATTATAGGAGAAATGAAATAATTTCATGGCGTAAAAATATTTTCAATGAAAATGGATATTTAATATACCAAGTAATGTATCTTAGATAAATCATATAATATCTTGGAATAAATGAATTAAATCATGTATCCTCACCCATTTCAATAAGAATGATGTTTTTAAAATATTTGAAAACAAAGGAGGGTGATCCTATTGAATTTAGGAAGTTAATTGGATTCATGGTGTATCTACTAGATTCACATACATATATAGTATATATTTTGTGATTTTTCCTAGATATCAATGTTCCACAGAAGAGTATCAAGTTATGACTTGAAAAAAATTATCAAATATAATAATGGAATAATTCATTTGGTTATAAATTAAAACACTATAGAAAAGAGTGACAATTTTTATAAAAAAAATGTATATTTGGATGGTTTTGTTGATGAATAAATATCCATATTTGGTGGCCTGTTCTTTTTTAGGGAATGATGTGTGTGTTGGATAACAAGAATTATAAACATATTGCATCTCAGATCATCTGAATTTGTGTATGCGGATTCCACTTATGTTGTAACACATTCAGTATGGATAATGGAACAACCAGAATATTTTTTTGGTTAATATGAATATTTACTTTCTCTTGTATTAGGATAATTAGGTTATATAAATATGAAAACTAATCTAATGTAACACTGAATATCTAAATATTTGATAGAAAAAAACTTCATTAATGAAAATTATGAAATTAATGAACAAAATATAAAGCATGTTCTTACAATAGAGATTGTATATGATATCTTTCCAAGTGTTTTTCTAATGGAATCATTTCATAAGATATAGTTTATATTGGTGTTTACCCTCAATCTATTCAATGATATGGTAAATTATTTCTTTACCCTATGTCATATTGTATATGGATAATGTATTATAAGGATGATAAAATATTTAAAATAATCATTTCACCATGTATGTTATTTTTTGTTGAAGGGATTTAATATATTTATGAGAGTTTTTAAAATTGGTAAGTTGTTTTTCAAATTTTTGTTAATTTTTTTAATAGATTATTGACTACACTAAGTTAACTAATTTGGGTATAGAATAACTGGATAATTACCCAATTCATGAGTTTCAAAGATTCAGTTATTTATGTTCCTTGATAAAAATAAAAACTTTTCGGGGAAGACAACTAATACTAAGAGATTTTCTGGTGGTGTTTTGTTTAAAAAAATGTGGTTGATAAGAATCAAATATTTCTTATGTATTGTTTTTTATTTTCATACATTAATCCTTTTAAAATAATAGATTAGTTAATATAATGTTTCTAAATAGACTATTATGGATAGATACGTGAGTACAATGCATCATGGTACGTGAACCTAGTATAACAGATAGAGTCCCACAAATAGAGTTAGTGGGATGATTTCTAATTGGATGGATTGATCCAATGTTCCTACGACTATCAGGTAGTGGTTTCAAATATAGAAAATCAGTATATGATTTACATAACAAAAATATAACATATTTAATTATTACTTCGATTTTATCCTAATTATTTCAAAATAATAAAGTGGATGTTAATGATAATTAGTATAGGAAGGATTTTTGGTTAACAATTTCTTAAAATGGGTTCCAAACAATTTTTTTTGTACCAATATGATTGGAAGGAAAATTATTAATAAAATCTATTGAATAAACATTCTATGTTATAAGCAATTGATAGTGTTTTTTAATTAGTGGAATGTAAAATATATTTTTGAGTAAATTTATTACATATAATAGTTTAAATGATTTCATTACAAATATTCTTCTAAATTATTTAATATAAATTTCATCAAAATTGTAATTTGATATGGAATTTTTTTTGTAATATTTGTATGAATTTATGTAAAATTATCTAATTAGACAAATTATTATAGGTGAAGAATGTTTTTGAATACATAAAAAAGTTTAAAAAAATTAATAATAATGACTTCCACAGAAAAATAATTATTGGAAAACAAGATTATAATAATGATTAGTGGTAAAAAAATTATAATATGAAGTAATTTATATGTATAAGTTCTATAAAATTATTTCGTATCCTATATAAATTTTTTTATGGAATAAATTAATGTAGATAAATGATTGATGTTAAAAGATTCAATAATCATGATGGAAAATTCATGATTCAATCATAAATTTCATGAGGTATTAATGAATGATTCGGTTTTACATTAAAAATGTTTCTATAATTCTTGTTGACTCTTATATTCTCTAAGGTATTATTGTGATAAAACTATGAATATTTTAAATAGGATATTCAATGTTTGAGTGTGAACATTGAGTCTGATTTTTTGTCTCCCCCCAACATTTTTAGAGAGAGTAACTATTTAAAGATGAGATAGTGTAGCCAAAAATAGTCGATCATGTGTTTTATGTCATGTTTGTAATTGGATAAATGGGTTTCCAAAAAAAATTGACTGAGACATATCATAATAAATACATGGAATCATTTTTACCAAATTAACTTGTACAATAAAGATGAGTTCAATACATTTTTATCAATACAACCTGGTGAAGAAGTAATTTGAAGAAACGGTTATCATAACAATGATATCATACTGAAGATAGCAAATATATTATATAGAATGAAGGATACACACCATAATGTATTATATAATGAGGTTTGGATGGAAAATTTGGAGTAAAAGTTATTTCTCACACAAGTGAATATATTAAGGGAATGATAACTAATTTGTAATATGGAAATTATAATGCATGTTTAAAAATCACATTGAGAATGTATTGATTCCTATTAGTGAAGGGGTTATTATAAAAAATACTTCTTTATCATGTTTTTTAAGTAAGGGTAACATTAACTATTGAGTGATTTTTGTGTTTTGAATTTGATAGATATTACGTTGTGGTTGAAGACCACTAAAATATTGTTTTTAAATTTTAGTGGGTTATTAGATTATTTCCAACCATTCCAAGGGAATTATAATCTAATTTAATGTTTTAACATGTAAATATATATGTTTTTTTGGGTGTAAGTGTTTTTTGTATTCTAAATGAATCAAAAATCATTAATTAAAGGATGATGATGTTTCTAAGATATAGATCCAAAATGTAATAGGTCCCTGATTCATCCCATCCATCTAAAAGTGATCATATATATCCCAACTATCCTACACGTCCGGGAAAATAAAGATTGAAAAACATGGAAGGGATTCATATCCTGACTATAATGGTTGGGAAATAAACTATGTTAAATACACCCATATGATTAATTTTATATAGTAAAGAGCTATGATGAATCAGATAATTTCCTAGGGGGATTTCTAGTAAACTCAATTGGAGTTGTTACTTGAACTGGGTAGTGAGAGGCTTGTACGAATGTATATAGTTAGTGATATCCTCTTTGGTAATTGATATTGAAATGTTTCATTTTTCATAATGTTTCCTAAAATGACATTAGTGAATGAAATATGTTCATGTATGATTTTTTAACTTCCATAATGTGTTATATAATGATGTCCATGTGTGAGGTGTTTTGGACTTTTTTTTAACAATGGTAATCATCACTGAATAATTTGGTAGAGGTCATATGATTGTTTATTTAGGATATTTCCATTTACATTAACGATAATACATGTTGATGCATGAGGTTGTGAATTTTTGTTTCATCACATAGGTAAATATGTCTTGGTTAGATGTGACTATTTACCTTCCCAATAATGATCATAATTGTTTAACATGTATATTGGGACACTATTTATAATGTTTGAATGAGAGGGTATGGTGATTGGGCCTCCAATGAACATTCAATATGGTATATTGTAATTGATATTTGAAAATACAATTAAAATTTTTTAATTATATTGAAAAACTTATTTTATTACCAATTTATATTATATCTTTGGTATTTTTTGGTATTTTACCAATGCATTTTTTATGATTTCCTACCATTTTCAAGGTTTGTGCATTTTTTGTGCATGGTTAAGCAAAGTGTGCATCTAGGGATTCATTGTTTGTGTGTGTGTTGTGTATGGTTAAACAAAGTGTGAATCCTATTGTGTAGTTATTTCATGGTTTGACCATGGTTAAACTAATTGTGAATCCTTTCCACATAGTTTGTGCCTAGTGAAACTATGTTTTCAGATTAATTATGAAACGTTTCACAGTTTAGGCACACATTTAGTACTGATCATGTGACTTATCCTAGGAAACCGTGAAAATGGTAACTAATGTTATGAAAATTTTTACTAAATTCCTAAACCCAAAAATATTAACACTAAACATCTACGACTAATTACTAAATCAATTCTACGGATTCTGGGAGCCCTCCAAAGGAATTGTGGTTCACCAATACTCATCTCATGGCATATTGAAGTGTCTATCAATGTGGATATCATCTATTTCAATGTGTTTTTTTATTATTAATCATGGAAATCATGTATCTTCTAGATTTAATATTCTTAATGGTTATGATAGCCTTCATTTTTGTTGGATATTTATTGATTGATTTGTAATTATAGATATTGGATATATTTTTTATTATTTCATGATTTATCCTCTAATATTTGATTGTAACCATAAAAGGTGACACATATCAGTTTCATTGTGGTTGTCTTCCTAATATTCAATTATTGGATTTTATTATTCCCCTTGATTTCATTATTGATTTTTTCTTGATAATTCAACTATATATGTTTATTAATTTCTAAGATATGTTCAATGAAAATTTTATTTTTAATTCATTATAAAATATTCTATGATGTCTTTTTCTTCAAATTGAATATTTAATTAACTCATTGGATGTAATCATGAAATATATAACGTTTTTATGAATTAATAAAATTTCATTTTTCTTTGGAAATATTTTAAAAGATATTTTTATGTTTTTTTGGTGAAATTGTAGGCTTTATTCTAGGTATTAATTTATAAAATCCACATTAATTAATTGAATTATATGAATTGAACTATTTGATATTTTATAAGAAAATTGAATGTATGATTTTATAAAATAACCAAGAATCCACTTTGAATGATTTTAACTTTTTTATGAAAAGTCTATTATTTGGTTATTTTATATAAATGATTTATGCACATGGATTTAGGGTGTAAACAGACATTTTAAAATGTTTTAAATCCTGTTAAAGATGAAATAAATCCTTTAAATGATTTAGGGATTCAATGAAATGAATTATTGTTTAAAAGGTGCATTTGTAATTATCATGGGGATTTGGGACAGGTAGCTTTTATTATTTCCCTTCTTGTGATGGTCAATCGGGCCGAACCATGACCTGTGTCGGGTCGACCCGGTTCGGGCCGACCCAGGGGGTATTGGGCTGGGTTGGACCGAGCCCTAATCCCCTATTTCAGACCAGGTTCATTCAAATTCCTATATATTGGGCTATGGACCTCCGATCGATGCACCGTTAGTTGCGTAGGGATCCTTCGATCAAAACGGTCGTGTTGATATATTACACTCATGGTTTTAGTGAACTTTGTTAATGGCCAGGTTGGTTCAAACCCGAAACCAAACGGGACCTTGGATCCAAAACACTTATAACTTGATCTCCGGACGTCTGATTGACGTGTCGTCGACATTGTTGGATTACTCTTGGTGAGGTGGTTTATTTGGTATACATCACCTGAGGTTTGGATGCCATTGGTATATGGCCGGGTTGGATTGTACCCGAAATCCAACCGGGCCCCTCGAACGGAAAAGCTAATAATTCTTAGTCTGAATGTCCGTTTGACGAACCATTAGTGGAACTGGTAATCTCGTTGAGAAACGGTCCCTTTGAGTATACCCTATGAGTGTTCGGGGTACAGTTGGATACAGTCGGGTTGGTTCGTACATGAATCCAACCGGGCCCCCAGGATGAAAAGGTTAACAACTCACAGACCAGGCATCTGATTGATGCGCCGTCTGTTTCATTGAGACCACTGTGATGAGCCGTTCCATTTTGATACTTATTTGTGGGACTTTGTGATACTTGGAGTATCGACCGGTAGCTCATGGAGTGGATCCTCCCGGAGACGAGCATGAGGAGTGCGGAAACCTAGTAGATGTAGACCAGACGACTGCTTATCTGATTCAACTTGGAGTGAGTCTACTAGCCCAGTGGGGAGAACTACTGTGTTTGGTTGGAAGTTCCATGGAGTGGAGCACTGCTATGTTTGGGTGGCAGACCCGCAGTACTCGATAGGAGGAGTACCTCTATAGGAAAGTAGGGGAACTGCTACTGTGTTTGGGTGGCAGACCCCTGGCGGGGAGCACTACTGTGTTTCGGTGGATGACTCGTGGTACTTGATAGGAGGAGTACCTCAGCAGTCTACGGTTAGTGACTAGCACCTCGGAGTCATCACAGGACCACTATACTCGACAAAGTATGAGTTCTCCATCAGTCGTGGTTTCGACATCATGAATAAAAATACTGGTTTGAGTTGAGTCAATGACCTATGTGTTTACCTCTTGATTGAGATGGGTCACATGTTAACATAGGTATATGTTTGGGAATATACCTAAGTAGTGGTTATCCATTGATTTCATAACCTTTGCGTTTCCTCATGATTGAGATGGGTTTCTTGACAACATAGGTATTAGTATGGGATTATACATATGTATGGGTTATCTATTGAGAACAATCTTTGTGGTTAACCTTGTTGTATTTTAGAGAGACCTTGAGGGTCTCTGGGTCCCTACTGAGTATCATTATACTCAGCCCTACACGGGCTATGCCCGCACCTCGTTGTGTTGGATGTAGACGGTGGATGACGCTGACCGAGCAGAGTATACGAGGACTGGACCACACCTGGAGGAGGACCTCACGACAAGTCTGTACATGGAGGTGGACCTCACAACAAGTCAGTAAAGGAGGAGGTTGACGGGCGAGAGCATTGAGGAGGCTATCTGTACCTACCCTTCAGGTAGGATCCGTGGTGGACGATCCAGGAGCTGCACTATCTATAACTACCCTTTAGGTAGGAACCGAGGTGGAAAACCCATGAGATGATTCTATTTTCCATTAGATTGTCTTTTTTGTTGTACTTTCGTTCAGTTGTAGCTGTACTTTTCAGTTGAGTTTGTATTCTGGCCCATTTACTTTTCAGGACATTCTTTTGTACTTAGTGTATTACTCCCCCTTGTACTTTGTTGTGTTTGTTTACTTTTATAAAGGATATGCCTTCCCAGTTATCAGGATTTATTCCTTTTGTGCTAGTCGCCAGCCCCTGGTCTATGAAAGGCGGTCTTGGGGTAGTCACGACACGGGCCCCGTGGACGGGTCGTGACAAATTGGTATAAGAGGAATCAGTTCTACCACATATCTCAAGACTCGAATAATTATTTTCATTGAATCAATATTGATAAGGTTACTGAGTGTGGTCTTCAGTTAAAGGAGTCCAGTGTTGGTGTGGCATCCGACGTATCCATACACCAAGACCCTGACTACTGATTTTTTACTTAGTGAATGAAATCACTGATTGTGTGTGTGTTTCCAAAATATTTAAAGTCAGCTAAAACCAGGTCAGCTCACCAGGTATAAATTGTTTGACCATGTCACATCTGTTCTGAATTCCTCCATGCAGACTATCATTTGGAGTTCAAGATGGTACATGATGATGGTCCACCGAGCGACGAGGCTCCGGTACAGGGCCCTTTTTCTATGTTGGCACATTCGGGTGGTGTACCAACAACACCTCCACCATTTGGGCAGTAGATGACAACAACCATACTAGCTAATAGTGCACGCTGACAGAGCGCGTTGCACGAGTTCCAGTAGCCGGGGCCTCCGAGGTTAAAAGGAGAGATATATTCACATGTTGTAGAGGACTGGATAAAGGTGATTGCTAGAGATTTATGCCTAGTTTAGACACTAGTAGAGTGGATGGTGGACTTAGATGCTAGTTGTTTCTATTGAGTGACCATGAGGTTGTTCCGTATATTTATAGTGTTGAGGCTTCGATACATAGACCGATTCCTGAGATAGTACCTTCAGGTAGTGTGCCAGCAATATCACTACCTGTTGTTCAATAGTTACGACCGATGGTACATGTAGATGACTCTTTCTGGCTTAGTGCCTTACATGTGTTTCCGTACCAGATATCCCTCATGTTCTGAGATGAGCATGACTCATAGGAGGCTGAGTACTGGCTTGAGGAGGTGGGTGAGTTTTTTTAGAGCCTACAGAGCTTCGACTAGACGACATGTTGGAAGCTGAGTACTCAACGAGGCATACCAATTGTTCCGGGTACTTGATGACTACGATACAATCAATGCATTAGTGGTCGGACCTTTGAGAGAGGTGTGTTTAAGGATATCTGAGCGATAACCTATCTTATTTGAATTCTTACTTATGTTAGGGTGCTAGACAGAACCATTGGGGTTGAGAATTCTTTGGCTGAGTGGATACTGCTAGTGACCGTTAGTAGTGGTGAAGCAGGAAACTGGCGCCAATATCAGAGAATTGGGAGTGTAAAATGTTTTGAAGAGGAAGTGTTAAGGACAAGTGAATCTGCAGAGCAGTAGATATGGAATCATAGCTAGGAGAGTAGCATGAGGTTGTTTACATTTTGACATGTTACAACCACCCATATTTGTAGTCCGAACCAGGCTCAGGGAGTTGTAAGGAAAAGAAATAGAATAGCTGGATGTGGTAAAGGAGTGTGACCGAAGGGCTCTATGAATGATTTGAGGTACGGTTTGTGTCTACTAATAGATGTCGTATCAATAGACATAGGTACCAATCCTTCATTACTTCCATGAATCTTGTTCCAGGACTAGAGTTTCTGGTTAAACCATTGACTTGACCCTCACGTCTGGAGATACCTTGGGAGGAGACTCGATAATCACACATACATCTAGGATTTGATCTGACCCTAGAGGTGAGAGTTTCCGTTGGAACCTCTTGGTGGCAGCGTCGAGGCCTTACGACATTAGTTTGAGTATGGGCTGGGCAACCACAGTTCACAACCCGATTGACGGTATTAGGAAAAAAGGTTGTGGTTTATCTACAATGTTGGGATGGGGTTTTCCTTGGTAAGAGAAAAGGAAAACCCAAGTAACATAGGATGAAATTATGTACAAGAGGGAGAATTAGATCACTTAGGAGATGTCCAAACATACCATTGTTCCATAATTCTCTAGGGTTGCAGCACCTCTTCCAGCAATGAAAAAGAATGGGAAACCCTTCGTGTGGTCAGTTAGATGTCAGTAGAGCTTTCTGGAACTGAGGAAAAGATGGTTCACGACAGTTGAGACTGCATAGAGAAGTCATAATTCCTATGTTGATAGAAGATGGAGACCACAGGAGTTCCAGGATGGCGATCACGCCTTCATACGGCTCTCACCTCGATGAGGTCTATAAGTATATGGTTGTGGCGGCAAGTAATTTCCATGGTTCATCGGACCATTCCACATCCCCAACTATGTAGGCGAGGTGGCTTACGACTTTTCCTTCCCACCTCAATTGCACTGGTTGCACGATGTTATCCACATATCTCAGCTGAAGAGATACGTGCATAACCTATCCGTCATCATCGACCACTAGGAGCTGGACATCGATGACAGAGTGACTTTCACAGGGATCCAGTGGAGGTTGAGGATCGACAAAAGCAGGTCTTATAGGGATGATCGATTCCTCTTGTTCACTTTCGTTGGCAGTGCAGGAAACCTCTAGAAGAGCACATGGGAGTGGGAGTCTCTGGTGTGTGCTCGGTACCTCCTTTAGTTTCCCTAGTTTATGTTATAGCTTTACGAGGACGTAAATCCCAGAAGTGGGTTTAATTTAAAAACCCATAAATTTCAAGGAATATTTTTTTATTATTTTTTTTTGTAATTCTAGGAGTCTGTAGCTTCCGACGGCACATGATCCCGAGGCCCGGTGTGCCCAGAATCAATTTCCAATGTTTTTCTCGGGTTCGTTCAGTGAACAAACAAGCGGGTTTTTCTCTCTTTTGAACTGTTTCTTGGAATTAAAATCCAAGGGTACTGATGAACTCGCATCACTGGTAATTTCTTAAAGAGGACCTTTAGTGAAATTGCATTTTAGGCAGGTTGAGATTTAATTTTTGGGGAATTAGTTTAAAAATAAATAAAATCGGTGTGTACAATTTAATTTATATCTACGGTTATAAAATCATACAAAGGGGAGTTAATGGTGGGACCCACAACCACATAACTACCCTTCTGTGGATATTTGGGAGGTAGGGCCCACATGAGCCCCAACCTTCCACCTTCCATAACACTTTTCGTACCCCTCATTAAACCCATTTTTAATTAACTTTTTAACTCCTCAACTACCCTATTAATGAGAATTCTTCACCTCCCTCTTCCCCTCGTAAATACATGCCATCTATTTTTAATTAACGAGATCAACCTCTTAAATTAATTAATGAGTTTTCTTTATTTGGAAATGGAATGACACTTCTATAAATTGGGAGAGCTTATTTTTTATTATGGGGTTAGAAAATATTTTTGTGGGGGAAAACTCTTGAGAAATAAAGATTGGTGTTCTTCTATCAATGAAGAACATCTTCTACTCTCGATGAAGAATGACTTCGACGAAGAATGTGAAGTCACCGACGATGTGCATTCTCTTCTTCTTCCTCCGCATCATGGATGGAGACACAGCCGCGAGGAACTTCGCCAATGACGACGATTCTTCCTCTGACGTCAACGAAATCGACACTGATCTTTCACGATGTCCGATCACCGCGATGTTCGTATTCTGCGGTTCGATGACGTGCGACGTCTTATCGAGGTAGGGGTTATCTTCATTCATGTTTTATTTATTGACCCTCTATGATTAATATTTGGATGCTTGTTATCGTCATAACGGGAGGAGATCGGACCGCACAAACACGGCCGATCCTTTTCACCTTTTTTTGTTGATCTTTGTTGATCATTGTTGCAAAGGCGGCGTGGTGTCGTTGCACTGTGCAAGAAATAATAGTACCATGGCCGTAGTGGGTCCCGACGGTGCTGCGCGGTGTCGTTGTGCCGCGCCGGTGAGGATGATAGACCCCATGGCCAAGACTGTGTCGCGACGGAGGTTTGCAGTGTTGTCGCACCGCGTCGGTCAAACCACAGCTGATACGGTCTTCAAACGGACGGTCGGCTATGCCAGCCGCCGACACCACCTACAGGCGGGACCCGAGGGGGTCCCACACTTACATAAAGGTTGTCCATCACGGCCTGTCGTTTTCGAAGATACACAGGGGCGTAACCCCCCCCCCCCCAAACAGTTTCTAGGGGGGACCCCACTGGGTCCACCATTTCCGCGAATAGGGGGTGGCGCCCCCTTTGCGTCACGCTCAGCCAGCGATGAGCCGCGACTGGCTTCCGAGCGGAGCCGCAGACTGCACGGGCTTAGCCGGCCGCACCACGCTAGGTCGGGCCGCACCTTCCGGGCCGCAACGCGCCTGCTGGGTTTGTCGTGCCAGCCGGGCTGGGCCACGCTAGCCGGGCTGGAACCGAATCCGAGTCGGGTCGACCCGGTTCGGGCCGACCTGGGGGGTATTCGGCCGGGTCGTACCGGACCGAAACCCCCTATTTAGGACCAGGTTCGTCCAAAGTCCTATATCTTGGGATACAGACCTCTGATCGACACACCGTCAGTTGCGTAGGGATCCTTGGATCAAAAAGGTCGTTTCTATATATTACACTCACTGTTTTTGCAAACATCGTGTACAGACGAGTTGGTTCGAACCCAAAACCAATCGGGCCCTCGGAGCGGAAAGGCATATAACATGAGATCCGGACGTCCGATTGACGTTCCGTCGACTATATTGGATTCCACATGGTGAGACGATTCATTTAGTACAATTCATCTGAGTTTTGGATGAAATTGGTGTATTTTCTGGTTGGATTTTACCCGAAATTCAACCGGGCCCCTGGAACGGAAAAGCTAATAATTCTCAGACCAGACGTCCATTTGATGAACCGTCAGTGGCATTGATAATCTCGTTCAAAAACGGTAACTTTTAGTATACACTATGAGTGTTCGAGGTACAGTTGGATATGGTCAGGTTGGTTCATACAAAAAACCAATCGGGCCCCCGAGACAAAAAGGATAATAACTCACAGACCTGGCGTCCGATTGATGCGTTGTCTATTGCATTGAGACCCCTATGATGAGGAGGTACCTTGTGATACTTCTTTGTGGGACTTTGTGATACATGGAGTATTTAACCGTATCTCGTGGAGTGGATCCTTCTGGAGACAAGCGTGCGGAGTGCGGATACCTAATATCTGTAGACATGACAACTGCTTATCCGATTTGACTTGGAGTGAGTCGACTAGCCTAGTTGGGAGCACTATTGTGTTCGGGTTCCAGACCCATGGCGGGGAGCACTACTATGTTTTGGTGGCAGCCCGTGGTACTCGACAGGAGGAGTACCTCTATAGGCTAGTAGGGGAACCGCTACTCTGTTTGGGCGGCAGACCCCTGGCGGGGGAGCACTACTGTGTTTGGGTGGCAGACCCGCGGTACTCGACAAGACGAGTACCTCAGCAGTATAAGGTTAGTGAGAAGCACCTCGGAGTCGTGATGGGACCACTATACTCGACAGAGAAGGAGTTCTCCAGCAGCTGTGGTTTCGACATCATGAATAAAAATCCTTGTTTGAGCTGAGTCAATGACCATTGTGTTTACCTCTGGATTGAGATGGGTCACAAGATAACTTTGGTATATGTATGGGAATATACGTAATTA
Source organism: Viscum album (assembly GCA_963277665.1). NCBI lineage: Eukaryota > Viridiplantae > Streptophyta > Magnoliopsida > Santalales > Viscaceae > Viscum > Viscum album. The sequence goes on along the minus strand of OY728157.1, from coordinate 704,597,706 downwards.
TTGGTTATCCATTGATTTCATAACCTTTGTGTTTCCTCATGATTGAGATGGGTTTCTTGATAACATAGGTATATGTATGGGCTTATACCTAAATATGGGTTATTTTTTTATAACCTTCTTTGAAGTTATCCTTGATAGATTTTAGTGATACCTTGAGGGTATCTATAAAGCCCCATACTTAAACCATACTTAATCTTGAGTTATTACAGGATTACACATTGAGGATCTTTTCGGGTTTAGATTTTTAGATAATTAGATCATAAAACATGCATTACATTCCACATATAAACAAAGTGGTTACATAAAGATAGTATTTTTCATTCCCATCAATGGAAACATATTTAAAATAAACATGGATTCTTTCTTGAAACTTCCTTGACACTATCATCATATCATGTACCTTTCCCGTGACCTGTGAAAAACATTTCAAAAAACTTGGGATGAGCATAAAAAGATCAGTATGGGTTATATAAAAAAACAAGGAAAGGAAAGATGAGTTCATATATAAATAAGAATGAAATCATACTTTACCCATAAAACATAGGAACATTAACATACCTCATAAAATCATGAACAAATCATAGAAATCATAAGACATAAAGGTAACATGAGGCATTCATAACATTCTTACGTAGGGAGTAACCCTCTTGGTTACGTTTGGAATACCCATCACAGTATATTCCCTAAATCTCTTCAGAGAAACCTTAATGTTTCACTCCTTCGCGTTACCCAATGCATTGGAGAGCTATATCGTGCTCACCCTCCCTTAGTTTATAATTGAGCCTCCCGTCTTCATAATAATGCCCAAGAAACTCAACATAATCATATCACATAAAACCTGCATAAAGGAAACATAACATTCACACCTTTCAATCACAAGAGATCAATACAACACATTGATATATAAAACATTATGAAAACCATTTTTGATACCAAAATAAAAGAAAAGTAAAACATGGTATTTATTTTTCTTTTAAAAAGAATGTATGGCTTATAGAGGAAGCCGAAACTCAAATAACGGTCACGGTGGCAGAGAAGTCATTGTCGCCGCATACGTACGACAAAAACATTCCCTTTTTTCGTTTAGTAAAACGCTTGGTATAAAAAAGATTCCTTTTGTATAAACTTAAAAGTCACAGGGGTTTATACACCGTATAAAAGAAGGTTGTGTATAAAACAAAATATGCCTCAACGAAAGGAGATTGAGACGAAGTCCCTTACCTCGTATTCGACTTGACCCCGCCGTTCTTTAATCTCCTGAATAATAAACTTGAGTTAATTTATACTTGTTTAAGAACCTTATTAAAGTTCATTATTCATTTTATACCATGTTATGAACCTCATGTAATCATTTAAGTTAATAATGTTCATTTTGTCGTTATTTAGTTCTTAAGTCAAAAATAGACTTCTTATACTTACATGTTGTTAATTTGGTCAAAGGTTCATTATATCCAGAATGATATTAATGATTTGGATAACATATATATCATATATATTCATCATATACATGTATTTATAATATTACATCACATTTAGAGGTAAGAAATGAAATGCACCGTTCATGGAGACGGTAAGCCCTACGTGCGCATGAACGCTACTTCCATTTCTATTTCATATTTTCTGGAATGGATTCATAATGATATAAGATTATATTATAATTCCAGTATAATAACATATATAATATCATTAACCTTATCCTTTACACATCCCACATGTGGTATTAACGAATCAAATCACTTTCAGGGGCGGTAGTCCGCACTTCCTAAAATGAAGATATCTTGTTTACCCATAATGGAAACAATAATGGTATACCATAAAGGAAAAATACAGAAGCTTAAGGAAATAATAAACATATTATATATCATATATAAAAATAGTGACATCATAATGGCCACCTTTGAAGGTGTTAAATGAGTATTGAACAATCATCGTTTCGGGAGGCAGAATTTCGCCATCCACAGAAACCGTATGTTCTTTAACCATTTGATGTAGTTATGTGAGAGTGTAGCTAGAATAAATCTTATAACAAAATCCTAGTATATTGAAGATACTTGTTTGGTTACAAAATAAGTATATAAATAGAGTTTAGGGGGTTGGAGAAGCAAAATAAAACAAATGAACATGAGAGAATGAATTGCCTTTAAAAGTATAACTCTTTTTGATTTGAGCCTAAAGGCTTTCTTTGAAAGGATTCTGCCCAAAGGTAATCCTCTAGGATGAGGAGAGATATGTGGAGAGAGTAAATGGGAAGGGTTTGGCCGAGAAAAAGGCTTGAGGAGTGTGTGAAATGAGGTAGAGGTGGGGGCCTTTTATAAGAGGGGAGGAGGGGAACTTTTGGAAATCATAAAACTATTATTTTATTTTCAAACGTGTTTCGAATTTCTAAGCACCCACATTGATATATTTCTAATATAAGATGATAAGGCTTCTAAATATTCCCATCCAATAGTTTTTGGACAAGTGTAGGTCTTAGATATTACATTATCTTTCCATTTTATTTTAATCGTTAAATAATGAGGTCATCGCTGTATCATCATGATGTCATAAATAAATTAATTTATTTAATGTCTAAAAATTATAAAAAAAATACTATGATATAGGAAATCTTCCTATATTTCTAATAAATATTTATAGTAAAAAATATGATTAGTATAACCCCTTATAAAAATTGTTTTAGTAAAACAATTTATGTTAGTGTCATTTTAACCTTTATTTAAAAAAAGGGATTAAAGTCATTATCTCACCCAAGTGGCTCCATGGGGTCCCCTAAATAGACCCATGGGTTTTATTGGTCGGCCATGACACAATTGATAGGGTTAGGAGAAGTGTCATGGTGTTTTCATATTTTTATAATATCATTTTTACCTTAAATTACACTAATTACCTCTAATCGCGATTGATGAAAAAAAGTTACTATTCACCAAAAAATTATTTTCATCCCATTGAACCACATTTTACATACTAATGACAACCATGTATGTCAGATTTTCAAAATTCAATACACATTTGTGGTAAATTTTCATTTAACTGAAAAATCAGTTTGCTTGATTACCACTTAGTGGTTTCACTATTAATCAAAAACTGGAGTTTTTCAGAAAATTACCAAAAATTAACCCTAAGCTATATTTGATATTCAGAATTAAAAAATGAAGTCCTTTTTACAAAATTCAAATCATATATGTCACATTAATTAATTTAATAATTAATTTCCGCTGTCAGAGCAAATAGCGTGTTTTTATGAAACAATAAGTATCAAAATATTGACACCAGTTTAAGTCCAATTTCAAAGTGAAATTGATTACAATGACCACCATTGGATTAAATGGTAAAAATATATTCTAATTTGACTTCAAAACCAATTCAAAAGATAATATAATCATATAAATAAATTAGATTAAAAAGCAGTTTTGATGTAAAATGCAATATTTTTCACTATTCATTAAAAATGAACATTGTCCGAAAAATACCAAAAATTCACACAAAGTAAATTTTGATGTCCCAATCATAAAGAATAAGTTTATTTTGACAAACATAGCTTATAAAATTGTCAAAAGATATATTTAAAAATGGTTTGCCATCAAAAGGCAGTAAAAAAATCTTTTAAAAATATTAGTGTATTCCATGCTTAAGATTGGATTTATTTTCATTTTAAGCCTCTAAGACACTATCTAATTCATTAATATACATAGATAAAAATATATATTATTCATTACTTACGTGGGATGTTACATCCTTCCCCCCTTTAGAAAATTGCGTCCCCGCAATTTATTTACTTATCGAATAAATGGGGGTACTTATCCCTCATAGCATTTTCAGATTTCCATGTTGCCTCTTCCATCATGTGGTTTTTCCACAAAACCTTTACCTGCTTAAACAGCTTATTCCATAACACTTGCTCCCTATGGTCAAGAATCTGGACCGGTTGTTCCACATAAGATAGGTTCTCTTCCAGCTGAACTACCTCTTGACTCAAAACCTAAGATGGATCTGGAATATACGTTCTCAACATCGAAACATGAAAAACATTTTGTACGTGAGATAAACTCGGAGGTAAAGCCACACGGTATGCAACTGCTCCAAATATCTCTAGAATTTCATATGGTCCATTAAACCTTGGACTCAGCTTTCCTTTCTTAGCAAATCTCATCACACTTTTCCAAGGAGAAACCTTGAGAAAAACATGATCACCTACCTCGAAAGATAGATCCTTCCTCCTTTTGTCTGCATAACTCTTCTGCCTACTCTGATCTGTTCTCATTTGCTTCTGAATCAGATGAACCTGTTCTGCCATATCCTCTACCAATTATGGTCCCATAAACTTCCTTTCACCCACTTCATCCAAGAAAGCTGGAGTTCGACGCCGCTTCCCATATAATGCCTGAAATGGTGTCATCTGTATACTGAAATGAAAACTGCTATTATATGAAAATTCATCCAAAGAAAGATGTTAGTCCCAACTTCCCTGATAATCCATAGAGCAAGAACATAGCATATCCTCCAAGGTCTGAATTGTTCGTTCTGACTGCCCATCTGATTGAGGATGAAAGGCTGTACTAAAATTTAATTCAGTACCCAACAACTTCTGAAGGCCTTTCCAAAAGTTAGAAGTGAACCTGGGATCACGATCAGATAAAATGGAGAGAGGAACTCCATGTAACCTGACTACCTCTTTAAGATACAAACGGGAAAGTTGATCAAGAGAGAAATTATCTCGTATAGCAAGGAAATGAGCAGACTTGGTCAAGCGATCAACAATAACATAGATTGCATTATTACCTCGAGATGTCTTCGGTAATCCCACAAAAAAGTCCATGGATATATTCTCCCATTTCCACTCTGGCACTGGTAACGTCTGAAGCATCCCTTTTAGTAACTGCCACTCTGCTTTAACCTATTGACATGTCAAACACTTCACAGTAAAATCAGCAATATCTCTTTTCATTCCATCCCACCAGTAATACTCTTGCAAATCTCTGTACATCTTAGTACTGCCTGGATGAACTGAAAACGAAGAACTATGAGCTTCACATAACAACTCTCTCTTCAACTGTGAATCACAAGGCACACACAATCTTTTCCCAAATATCAAAATGAAATCATTATCAATTTTGAATTCAGGAAACATACCTTTCTGAACCAACTCTACCTTTTTCTGCAACTCACTGTCTTGCTTCTGTTCTTTCTTGATTCTATCTGATAGAGATGATCTCAATGATACCTAAAACAAAACAAAATAACATCCTGCACCAAAAACATCTATGACAAAGTTCATCAAATCCTTAACCAAAGGATCACGTTCCAAATGCAACATTGCTAATGAAGCATTACTCTTTCGACTCAAAGTATCCGCCACTTTATTTGCTTTTCCCAGATGGTAATGAGTTGTACAATCATAATCCTTGATTAATTCAATCCATCTCTTTTGTCTCATGTTTAATTATTTTTGAGTGAATATATACTTTAAACTTTTGTGATTGGTATATATTTCACACTTTACTCCATACAAATGATGCCTCCAAATTTTAAAGTAAAAACAACAGCAGCTAATTCCAAATCATGTGTAGGGTAATTTACCTCATGAGTCTTCAACTTTCGTGAAGCATAAGCAATTACCTGATCATTCTGCATTAGGATGCAACCAAGTCCTTTCAATGAAGCATCCCTGTAGATAACAAACTCACCATTCCTGGAAGGTAGTGCCAAAACTGGAGCATTCACCAATCTTCTTTTCAATTCCTGAAAACAATCATCACATTCTTTTGTCCAGATAAACTTAACACCCTTCCATGTTCGCTTAGTCATTGGACTAGATAACCGTGAAAAATTTCTAACAAACCTTCGTTAATATCCTGCCAAACCAAGGAAGCTGTGAATCTCAGTTACATTTGTGGGTCTTCGACATTCTTCCACAACTTTTGTTTTTGCAGGATCAACAGTTATTCCATCTTTAGAAACAATATGACCAAGGAAAGAAATTTGTTGCAACCAAAAATCACACTTGCTGAATTTTCCATACAGTTTCTTTTCTTTTATGGATTGAAAGATAACCCTTAAATGTATTTCATGCTCCTCTTTACTTTTAGAAAACACCAAAATATCATCAATGAAATCCACCACAAACTTATCCAAGAACTCATGGAAAATTCTATTCATTAAGTCCATGAATACAGAAGGTGCATTGATTATCCCAAAAGGCATTACTACAAATCTATAATGGCTATATCTTGTATGAAACGCAGTCTTCGGAACATATGCTTCCTTTACCTTCAGCTGATGGTACCCCGATCTCAAGTCAATCTTTGAAAACACTGAGCTCCCTGGAGCTGATACAACTTCATTTGACGGCCTGACATCTGCTGAAGTAGTTGCAAAGGATTTCACCACCCCTTTCTTCTTGCAGTCTAACTGCTTCCCATCACTCAAGCTCTTTGTCGGTCACTCATTTGCATAGTGACCCATCTCATTTCACTTATAACATTTCACTAACTATAAATCAAATTTGGTCTTACCTTCACCTTGATCCTTTTCAGTGAAATCACGAGCCTTATGTCCCATCTTTCCACATTAGTATCACTTTCCAGAATTCAGAAGACATTCCCCAGCATGCCTTTTTCCACATTTATCACAAACTGGAAACATAGTTTTCTTACCATCAGACTTTTTTGAAGAATTCTTACCTTTCTCCTGCCACCTCGGTCTCTTCTTCTGCTGGTTGTTATAGAACACTTGGTCATCGGCAAACTACATTTACACCTTCTCAGCACATCGAACAAGCTTTTCATAACTTTTAAACTCACGAGAAGCTAATGACCTTCGATATTTTGGCTTTAATCCTGAGTAAAAATGATTTATTTTACTATCAAGGTCTCGGATAAAATTTGGAACATACCTTGCCAATCGAGTGAACCTTTCTTCATAGGCAGCCACTGAGGATTCCCCTTGCCTCAATTACAAGAATTGCTTTTCCATCATAAGTCGAACATCCTTAGGAATATACTTCTCAAGAAACATACCTTTTAATTCATCCCAGTAGAGAGCATCAATCTCATCAGCGTCCCTGATATTTTTAACCATCGACCACCACTGATCTGCCACACCCTCCAAACGGTAAATAGAAAGACTAACATTTTGATTGTCTGAATACCCCATGACATTGAAAATCTTCTCCAGTGCTTTAATCCACTCTTCATATAACACAGGGTCAGATGATCCTCTGAATGATGGGGGATGTTGCCTCATGAAATGTTCCACCACTAACATGTTCCTCTGTGGTTAATCTTGCTAATCTCGTGCATGGATACCACCACCATTTATAGCCTGAGTCAACTGCGCCATTACTACAACAAACTGTTCAGTTCCAATTCCGACCATCTCAGGATGCTGATTCGGAAATTTATTTCCTTCTGAATTCCTTCCTAGCACTGCTTCCCTATTTCCTCTGCGGAAAACCATTCTGAACAAACATGTCTTAGATGAAGCAACATGGTAATCTTCAAATTCTATATCATTTAAAAAAAATATTTTTGGATAATCATTTAATAGAATTCTAACTCCTAAAGTTATCTAAACCGACCACTGATACCAACTATAAAGCCCCAGCCTTAAACCTTACTTAATCTTGAGTTATTACAAGACTACACATTGAGGATCTTTTCGGGTTTATAGTTTTAGAGAATTAGATCATAAAACTTTCATTACATTCCACATATAAACAACGTGGTTACATAAAGATAGTATTTTTCATTCCCATCAATGGAAACATATTTAAAATAAACATGGATTCTTTCTTTACACTTCCTTGACACTATCATAATATCATGTACCTTTCCCGTGACCTGTGAAAAACATTTCAAAAAACTTGGAATGAGCATAAAAAGCTCAGTATGGGTTATTTAAAAAAAACAAGAAAGGAAACATGAGTTCATATATACATAAGAATGAAATCATACTTTACCCATAAAACATAGGCACTTTAACATACCTCATAAAATCATGAACAAATCATAGAAATCATAAGACATAAAGGTAACTTGAGGCATTCATAACATTCTTACATAGGGAGTAACCCTCTTGGTTACGTTTAGAATACCCATAAAAGTATATTCCCTAAATCACTTCGGAGAAACCTTAACATTTCACTCCTTTGCATTACCCAATGCATTGGAGAGCTATATCGGGCCCACCCGCCCTTAGTTTATCACGGAACCACCCGTCTTCATAATAACGCCCAAGAACCTCAACATAATCATATCACATAAAACATGCATAAAGGAAACATAACATTCCCACCTTTCAATCACAAGATTTCAATACAACACATTGATATATAAAACATTATGAAAACCATTTTCGATACCAAAATAAATGAAAAGTAAAACATGGTATTTATTTTTCTTTTAAAAAGAAGGTATGGCTTGTAGAGGAAGTCGAAACTCAAATAACGGTCACGGCGACGGAGAAGTCGTTGTCGCTGCATACGTACGACAAAAACATTCCCTTTTGTTGTTTAGTAAAACGCTTCATATAAAAAATATTCCTTTTGGATAAACGTAAAAGTCAAAGGGGTTTATACACCGTATAAAAGAAGGTTGTGTATAAAACAAAATATTCCTCAACGAAAGGAGATTGAGACGAAGTCCCATACCTCGTATCCGACTTGACCGGACCGTTCTTTAATCTCCTGAATAATAAACATGAGTTAATTTCTACTTGTTTAAGAACCTTTTTAAAGTTCATTATTTCTTTTATACCATGTTATGAACATCATGTAATCATTTAAGTTAATAATGTTCATTTTGTCGGTATTTGGTTCTTAAGTCAAAAATAGACTTCTTACACTTACTTGTTGTTAATTTGGTCAAAGGTTAATTATATCTAGAATGATATTAATGATTTGGAGAACATATATATCATATATATTCATCATATACATGTATTTATAATATTACATCACATTTAGAGGTAAGAAATGAAATGCACCATTCATGGAGACGGTAAGTCGTACGTACGCATGAACGCTACTTCCATTTCTATTTCGTATTTTCTGGAATGGATTCATAATGATATAAGAGTATATTATAATTCTAGTATAATAACATATATAATATCATTAACTTTATCCTTTACACATCCCACATATGGTATTAACGAATCAAATCACTTTCAGGGGGCGGTAGTCCGCACTTCCTAAAATGAAGATATCGTGTTTACCCATAATGGAAACAATAATGGTATGCCATAAATGAAAAATACAGAATCTTAAGGAAAGAATAAACATACTATGTATCATATATAAAAATAGTGACATCATAATGGCCACCTTTGAAGGTGTTAAATGAGTATTGAACAATCATCGTTTCGGGAGGCAGAATTTCTCCATCCACGGAAACCGTATGTTCTTTAACCATTTGATGTAGTTGTGTGAGAGTGTAGCTCGAATAAATATTATAACAACATCGTAGTATATTTAAGATACTGGTGTTGTTACAAAATAAGTAAATAAAAAGAGTTTAGGGGGTTGTAGAAGCAAAATAAAACAAATGAACATGAGAGAATGAATTACCTTTAAAAGTGTAACACCTTTTGATTTGAACCTAACGGATTCCTTTGAAAAGATTAGGCCCAAAGGTAATCCACTAGGATGAGGAGAGGTATGTGAAGAGAGTAAATGGGCAGGGTTTGGCCGAGCCAAAGGCTTGAGGAGTGTGTGAAATGAGGTAGAGGTGGGGGCCTTTTATAAGAGGAGAGGAGGGGCACTTTTGAAAATTATAAAACTGTTGTTTTATTTTCAAAAGTTTTTCCAATTTCTAAGGTCCCAAATTGATATATTTCGAATATAAGATGATAAGTCTTCGAAATATTTCCATCCAATAGTTTTTGGACAAGTTTAGGTCTTAGATATTACATTATCATTCCATTTTATTTTAATCGTTAAATAATGAGGTCATCGCTGTATCATCATGATGTCATAAATAAATTAACTTATTTAATGTCTAAAAATTATAAAAAAACTAATATGATGTAGGATATATTTTTATCTTTCTAATTAATATTTATAGTCAAAAATATGATTAGTATAACCCCTTATAAAAATTGTTTTAGTAAAACAATTTATGTTAGTGGCATTTTCACCTTTTTTTTAAAAAAAGGCATTAAAGTCATTATCTCACCCAAGTGGCTCCATGGGGTCCCCAAAATCGACCCATGGGTTTTCTTGGTCGGTCATGACACAACCATTAGGGGTAGGACAAGTTTCATGGTGTTTTCATATTTTTATAATATCATTTTTACCTTAAATTACACTAATTACCTCTAATCGCGATTAATGAAAAAAGTTATTATTCACCAAAAAATTATTTTCATCCCATTGAACCACATTTTACATACCAATGACAACCATGTATGTCGGATTTTTAAGATTCAATAAACATTAGTGGTAAACTTTCATTTAACTGAAAAATCAATTTGCTTGATTACCACATAGTGGTTTCACTATTCATCAAAAATTGGAGTTTTTCAGAAAATTACCAAAAATTCACCCTAAGCTATATTTGATATTCCAAATTCACAAATGAAGTCCGTTTTACAAAATTCAAAACATATAAGTCACATTAATTAATTAAATAATTAATTCCCGCTGTCAGAGCAAATAGCGTGTTTTTATGAAACAATAAGTATCAAAAGATTGACAGCAGTTTAAGTCCAATTTCAAAGTGAAATTGATTCCAATGACCACCATTGGATTAAATGGTAAAAATATATTCTAATTTCACTTCAAACGAATTAAAAATATAATATAATCATATAAATAAATTAGATTAAAAAGCAGTTTTGATGTAATATGCAATATTTTTCACTATTCATTAAAAAATGAACATTGTCTGAAAAATACCAAAAATTCACATAAAGTAAATTTTGATGTCCCAATCATAAAGAATAAGTTTATTTTGACAAACATAGCTTATAAAAATTGTCAAAAGATATATTTAAAAATGGTTTGCCATCAAAAGGTAGAAAAACAATCTTTTAAAAATATTAGTGTATTCCATGATTAAGATTTGATTTATTTTCATTTTAAGCCACTAAAACACTATCTAATTCATTAATATACATAGATAAAAATATCTATTATTCATTACTTACTTGGGATGTTACAATCTCGGGGTCCCTACTGAATATTGTTATACTCACCCCTGCACGGGTTATGCACGCACCTCGTTGTGTGGGATGAAGACGACAGATGATGTTGACCGAGGCAGAGTGTATGAGGAATGGAAGACACCTGGAGGAGGACCTCACAACGAGTCAGTACACTAAGGTAGACCACACAACGAGTCGGTACCAGAGGAGGTTGATGGGAGAGAGCATTGAGGATGAAATCTGTACCTACCCTACAGGTAGGATCCGTGGTGGACTATCCCAGAGCTGAGCTATCTGTTCCTACCCTTTAGAAATGAAATGAGGTGGATGACCCAGGAGCGACATCTATTTTCTAACTATTTCCCTTTTGTGTAGTAATTTCGTTCAGTTGTAGATGTAATTTTCAGTTGGGTTTGTATTCTGGAAATTTACATTTTAGCATATTCTTTTTAACTTAGTGTATTACTTTCGCTTGTACTCTATGGTGTTTGTTTACTTTTCTAAAGGCAATGCCTTCCCAGTTATCGGGATTTACGCCTTTGGTGCTAGTCTCCAGCCACTGGTCTATGGAAGGCGGGCTTTGGGTAGTCAAGGCATGGGCCCCGAGGATGGTTCATGACAAATTGATAAATGACTAAATGATATGACTCATGTCAACAAGGTGCACCTTCCTTTTCGAGAGCCTATTTGATTAGAACTCCATACTTAATCATGCTTGGCATGGAGTAGAGATCAGGATGGGTGAGGTCCTAGGAAGTTTCTCAGGGTGTGTTTGAGTGAGGACAAAACACACTGGAAAGGACATCTGTTGGCCTATGGGGACAATCATTAGTCAGATGATCCGTTCGGGCATGTGGGTGGACCCTTGGTGGGGACCACGTGTCTGCGGGGAAACTGGTTATACCTGGTGGGCCAGGACCCAACGACCATGTTAAGGATGGGTGGCTGTGCTGTCACCGGGACCCAGTTGTCACAGTAAAACTTTAATATCATATTTATAGTGTTCATTCTCAGACATTCCGGTCTAGTTTTTGAGATTCGTAGACTAATGGAGAATGATATTGGACACAGTGGGTGTTTATTGACAACAATGAGGTGGTTTTTGGTTGTTATATTCCACTTTTAGTGTTCTTATTTTCACTTTATAAGTTTATATGTATGAATTGATTGATATATATCTAATGATATCTTTTTACTGTACTCTATTATTTTATACATTTAGGGGAAATCAATACCAACATTTATTTTCTAATTATAAGGTACATGTCTCAATCCCATGATGATTTCGAACTATCATCGAGTAAGTGGTGAATCAGCTCGGATGTCTGTTGAGATGGTATTTCTGTTGGTTCGATATAATTATCCTCCCCAAAATCTAATTAATAAGGTCTTTTGTATATGAATGACATTTCCATAGTCTTTATGCAATGATTTGATTTCACATGTACATTTAATTATGGTTTCTTAATCCTTTGTTGCATTAAGATGATGTTTTGGGGTGTTTTTTAGATTCATATATGGCTTTGGAACATTTTTGTATTCACTACCCCACAGATAGTAATTTAATTACTAAATAATATATTTTAAATATGAATTTAATATAATTTTATTCTACCAATAATTAAATTTTATAATAAATAGATTGAAATTTTTGACAAGGGTAAATAATCTTTCAAATTCCACGCAAAAGAGTTGCTCTAACTATTCATTATTAGAAAAAAGAGATCAAATCATGATCTTTACATTCCCTATTTGGAAGTAACCATGATCTTTATTCCATTAAATTTAATTTTTAATTTATTATTAATGATCATGAAAACTATTTTTTATGAAACATTGATTTATTTGTACTTATCCCTCAACGTAATTATGTATTTATAATTTATCACAAAACTCATGTGCTCTTACCATAACCTTGAAAGGATTATAAAATATTAACCGAGTAAAAAATGTAATCAAAATTAATAATGCGAGATTTTAATTATTTTTCAAACATCTCTATGTGTTAAGGTTGTTAGGGTAAATGTTTTCATATAAATCTAAAATATAATGTTTCAAACTAATTAATATTTCATGATATCAACATATTATCCTGGATAAATATTTTTTTTTCAACTCCCAACCCCAACACTGAAAGTCAGAACATGAAATAGGTACGAATAACGAATGAATATCTCTCCCTTAGTTTTTTTTCAAAATATATCCTATGAGAAATCTCACATAATCCATCAAACCACATACAATCAATTGATAATTGATTAAAAAATTATAATTTATAATCCTTGAAAGACAAAACCAATTTTTTCATTTTTAATAATGGAGTGGAACTAATGATTTGTATAATAGAATGGATTACACTAGATATATCCACTTTTCAATTATGAATCACATACATGGTGTATGTAGGATAATGCATGGGTCTACCTCCTTCATTGCTACATTTGAAAAATCATCATATTTTCCCAGTGTATTATTTAGATATAATGATAAAAATAACAAAGAAATGAATATTTAGAATGAAAGTTTTTTTATTGATATTTAAATTTTTAAAATGAAATATTGAAATCAACCTTTTTATTGTTTTCACTATCTCTCTAAAGTTATTCTGAAAGAGCTAATGGGATCTCTTATTTTTCTACATATATTAAATGTTCAATGTCTTTAGATATATATATATATGTTCCTAAATATTTTAATATTCATTTCCGTCATCTTCCTTTAGGTAAAATTTGAGTTGGATGAATTTTCAAAAATATATATCATAAGATGATAATCAATTAGGTTTCAATAAAATTAGAAGAGAAAGTGTTTAAAAGGATTAAAATATCTGAGTGGTTTTGAATTCAATATTTCCATTAGTTTCTAGTTCCTCAAAGATATAATTTTTTCTAGATGGAGTTAGGTAGGTAGTATCCTCCATAATTTCATAAATTTACACAAAATTGGAGGATTCTTCTTCTTCAATGTAATTTCATATATAGTTATTTAGTGATTCTTCTATCATATGGTTTGTGAGATATCTATGCATTTAATAATCTAATAATTCACTCAAAATTTGATCCAAATCATTTCCCATATCCTTATCATCTTATGATTATTCATATTCTATTTTTATCTATTCATGGTATTATTGAATTTATATCTATATATGCTTTTTTTGTGAATCCGTCATGTGTGGCCTCTACCCCCTTAGAAATTATTAGTCTAATCTGGAAAATATAGTGTCTCTTCCTCATTGGACTCTTGTTCAGGTATCAAGTACTCTGATCACTTTAGTAAATATCAAATTAGCCATTCCATTTTCTCTTCATGTTTATTATTGAGTCTCTAATCCATTAAAACATGTCATTTCAATGATTTTTTCCAAATTTTTTATATGAGGGTGTACATAATAAATATTCAGTGGAACCATGGATAAATATACATATATCTTCACAAAAACTTCATAAAACTCCAGGATGTACTAATAGAGTTATGTTACATTCCTATCCAATACTTCAACTGTTGGGTCCATGATAGTTTCCTTATGTCCCTGGATGAGGACCTTTAATTTCCCCTCATGGAATATTACACTGCATATTCCCTAATATTTCAATCCTAGAGAAAAACTGCATCATCCTAGACTAGGGTGAATAAATAATGGGTTATAACACATTTGATTAGTTAGTCCATGTAGTATAATGGATATTTCAAAACATCATTGAAAATGATGTATTTTTTTAAAAAATTAAATAAAAAAATTGTTTACAATGATATATGAATGTATATATAATGAATGAGAGAACTAGTAGATCTCCTAGAAATTGTTATAGTTTTCATATTCTTAATATAGTAAGGATAAACATGCTAATTTAGATTCCCATGTAATCGTAGAGGGTGAACACATTCTTCTCAAATGAGGTGCACCATACCCATTTCAATAATAACATCTGTTACACATAATCTAATTATTTTTTTAAAGTATTTTTTGTGGTTTTGAATGAGTAATAAAATAGAAAAGTAAAATTTAAATGCATACAAAGATAGAATGAAAGATAATAGGAAGGGTATTTATCCTTGGTTTTGGTTACAAGGCTACATTAATTAATAAATTCTTATAAAAATACATTAATTTTCAAATATTTAAATTTTTTCTATAACCTATGATGAATTATTCTCATTATAATGAATCCTATTAAATAACCAAATCTCTCAACATTAGATAGAAAATATAAATTAAAACGATATCCAAGATGTGGTAGACTGCCACCACACCTATATAATATATTTTATACACCAAAAATAAAAATAAAACAATTTTAAATTAAGTTATAATATTTAATATTATATTTTAAACTCCCTCAAGGAAAAGCCTCTATTTTGTCAAATTAAATTACTATAAAAAATTATGGTTGAAGAGGGAAGGGAGAGTGATTGAGAGAAAGGGATATAAAAGAAATTTGGATTGGAAAAAAATCAAACACATGAATCAAAATATAATTATGTTACATGGGAATATAAATTGAACATAAAAATGGAATACAAAACATATATCACAGTATCCCTAATGCATAATGCAGTGGTAGTTCTTGGAGATATGATTATATTTCCATGTCACATAGGCCATGTATTTATAGTACTTAATTCTTCTAAAGGATTCATAAATGGTATATTAATGGGTTTGAATTAATAAATTGGATGTTCAAATATTTAAATGGTGTTTCTGGCATTATCATCCATCAATATCCCCATTTGGTGGTGTTTTATTAAAGTTTGAAATCAAGAATAGTCTTTAGGAAATGTAATGTATGGGGGATAATGGCTTCATATAGTTTTTTCACATTCAATATTCCATAAATTCATAATTCATGAATAAAATTCAGATAGTGTAATGTTTTTTTCCAATATATTTTCCCTTGTATCATATTGGTTGATCATATTCAAAAATTTAAATTGGTCCATCACATTCCCATAATAACAATCCATAAAATTATAAAATAATTAAAGAAATTATGAAAATGAAAAGGTTTAAATTTAATGTTTGAAACATTATGTTTTATATAAATAAATATATAAAATATTACACTATCAATCACAATTACATTATTGTGTGTATAGTGAATATCGTGGTTCGCTATAGTGAAACCTACGTAAAATGTGTATCACGAAAGTAACAATTCATGGGAACAAGACATGGCATGAAATCTGGAATTTCCTCTTATGAAAAATGGTGTGTTGGATAATACCTTTATATAGCTCAGAGATTAGTGTGGGGAAAATGTCAAATCAATAATCACCACTCTTTGGGGGCTGGACATAGAGAACAATTCATTACAAATATTTATATTATATAATATTATATTAATATTAATTACATTACATAATGATCCATTACACAATCATATAGGTCTAGTATATTTGGAAACATCGATACATAAATAATTCGTTAATAAGATAAATTCATAATATACACTAAATTTATTAATAACCTTCACCCATATTAGACATATCACACATAATAACTTTCATAATAACCTTGGGAAATGAGGTATACAAATGGGTGAGGTCAGATTCTTAGTATGGGTATAAAATGAACATATTAACGGCCACTTAATCATATCATTTGCATAATGTTATGCATAGATTATCATTAAAATTGGAAAACAGACCCTCAATATCATGTATAATAATATTTAGTCATGTTGTAAATCATGGATGTTCAAATGATAACAATCTTATAATAATCAAATTACATAATCCATGATATCATAACCTAATAATAAGACATCATTTTGTGGAAAACATATAAATATAAATAATTGTTTCATATGTAGTCAACGATCATTGAAATGAATATAATAGTGGATTAAATTCACTCATTGATCTATTATATTGGTAAATGATCACTCACTTGATTATTATGGTGTATTGACTCACTTAATTAACTATATACACTCTCTATTCTAGACATAGTTTGTTATGAATTAACTATCATTACTTATTTCATTAGAAGGATATATACTTTCTGACCCACCAGTCATATAATGAAATTCATACAAATGTTTTCTATAAGACCCACAATAATTCATCATATATTATCCCACAAAAAATTTGTTTCATAAACAATTCATCATGGAATAACATGTGGGAAAGAAGACTGTTTCATAATCATTTCATCAATTCGTCACAGTATAAACCATGTAAATGAAATTTTTTTTGAAAACATCATGTCAATATAATCAAAAACCTTCTAGAGAACAATTGAAGATGATATCCTATTATTATATACCCCTTTGAGCATAATTTGAATCAATTTTTGTAGTCATTTATGAATAGAAATACCTGTAAAAGATCACTAGGATATTATAGATGAAAATCACATTCCAAATATTAAAATAACATTATGAAAATAAAAAATAATAAAAAATTGTAAAAAAATTATTTTAAATTAAACATGGAAACATAAAATTGAATCTTTTAATCATTTATTAATAATGATTATGGGAGATTATATTCATATCATTTATTTGAAAAGTAAAGAAATCACACAATTGAAAAAATAAAAAAAACTAGAATAGAAAATGAAGAGAACGGTAATTTTAATTTAATTAAAAAATAAAAAATGGTGTGAAAAAATATTCATAAATTCATTTTTTAAAATTAAAATCACTTTTTAAGACATTTTTAGAAAATATTATTATGGAATAATAAGGTATTTTTCACCTAAGAGGTAGATAATGTAAAATTTCATTAAAAATATTTGTTTTTCTCTTGAATAATTATGTAGGGGAAAATGAATGTAAAACCTTAAAACTCAAGTATAACTAGTGGCGTATAAAATTTATTAGATTATTCAGATATTTAAAATGTCATTTTATCCCTAGAAACAAAATTATAATCATGATGGACAGACAGTGAAATTATAACACAAATATATTAATAATTATATATCCATTTAATAATTACCCACATGATCAAAATAAAATGTATTTGCTTTTATAACATCCATTATTTTAATAATAAGCATCAGAAAATATATTTATCAGTATTATGTACACCACCTGAAAGAGACAAGCAGTTAACATTGAATGTGTGTCATAGAAATAAATGTGTGATGAAAATCCATTTCCTTGACTTCCACGAGCAATGTAGTACTCTATTATTATGTATAATAAAGTAATTTACAAAATTATTAAACTATAAATGATCAAATTATATTATTTTAACAGCCATCTATCAAATATTCATTATTAAAATCATTATTTCTGAGTTTTAACTAAGTAAATATTCATTAGTACATTGATTTGGTAGTTTTGGTACTTGAACCTTGATCATGCTTCCACAATCTATAAATCATTAATCATGATATAAATTTCAATGATATTAAATATATATATAGATTCATCAAATAGGGTAGAGCTAGAAAGATGAATTACACTATTCATGGAGGCAAATTGTTGTATATAAACATGACTGTTGTTTTCACATTATAATGGATAAATGAAGTAAAGGTAAATATAAATTAACCATTAAAATATTAATATTATATATTATATATATTATATATTACTTATATATAACTTCAGTACCGTCTATGTAATGAAGAAATGAAAAATGTGTCACTTCTCTTCATTGTGGTAGTAGTGCACAAGTACTCATGAGTGATATTTTCATTTTCTAATAGATGGAATGTAAGAAGCTAAATGTGATAATATAGTTTTAGAGTTATTATTTTTTCCCATAAATATGATACAAACATGAAATTTATGATTATAAACATTTCTTATTGGAGGTGGTTAATTACATTAGTTCCCTAGATGGTAGTCCTCCGTACACATAATCGTATTTTACATTTTACATTTTATGGTATAGGAATTGAATACATGTTATTAAAAATATAATAACATATCATATAAAATCATTTAATATAATTTTATTATTTTTAAATAATTATTTAATAAACCTTTAATAATAATGAATATGAAATAAAATTGGAAGGATTCATTTAAAACTATACCTCTTCTTTAGAGAACCTCTTTAGGTTTATAACTACTGTCTTTATTTGAAGGTTTTATATAAAAATGTGGGACTATAGGAAATATTTAGAGGTTAAATTAATGTATTTATCTTGGTCTTGGTAGAATAAAATCTCTCTTGATGTGTGGAGAGGGGAGTGTATGGGCTTCATTACATAATTAAAGTAAATGTCACACGTGGAATTTTTCAACATTTTCAAATAATACCATAAATATTTCATGGACACATGGAAAACATTTACCATTCCAGAACCATATATTATATAAGGTTAATATATGGTTATATATTAGAAATTTTTAATTTTTATGTCAATCTATTTCTTATCAATTTACTTTAACCCCCATGTAAACTTATCTTATCGTTAAGCATAATAACAATTCTTTAGTGTTTTTAATAATAATTATTATGAGAAAATACGTTTATCTTATTAAAACTATCTATTATGATAATTTAATATAATTAGTCTCGTTAATAATATCAAAATTAATATATGTTAATTTTTTTGTATAACATAAATCATGGAAATTCGTTGAAAAGAAGTTTTCTAAAGAAAAAGTTTTATTATATATAAAATTCATGGTACCAAAATATAAAAAAATTCTATAAACCAAAATAATTTGAATAAATTATAATATTATTATTATTTTTCTTATTCTAAATGTTTTTTATAAAATATAACATGGTAAATTCATTAAAAAAATTCACAATTAATAAAAATCGTTATTTTGAACTTTTTAAGAAAAAATTAATCATTTGAAAAAATTATAACAATTGCCTGCATTAATATTTTCACATGTTTATTTAATAAATTATATCAATTTTATAATATAAATTAAGTAAAAATCTCAAAAAATATATTTATAATAAATTATCAAAAAGTAAAAAAACATTTGAAAAAAAATTTTCAATCATAAAACAATATTTATTCTTATCCCTTGCATAGAAAAAACATGATATGATTGATAAATATTATTATTATATAATATACAAATTTCATTAATATAATTCACTAACAGTGAGTACATTAATTTATTCATATAAAAACACCCATCTTGCACAGAAATAAATTTTATTCCAAAAAAAAATATTTCTTTTAAATTCGAATGATTTTTATTTTCATTTATAAATAGTTAATAAACACATTATATTATACATGTTTAATCCATATTCATTTCATAATTTAAAAATTCTTATTTTTTCCAAATAATCTAAACGTTGTGATATATATGTCAAATTAAATTTTAATATTTTAAATTTATATCACCAATTTTTTTATACAGGGTGTTATGTGTAATTTTAGTAACAAATTAAATAATTTTTTTTAAAAGAAATATATTTCATAAAATTTCATGGTTTTACACTTTTAAGGGTTTAAGATAGAGGAACCAAAATTAATTGGACCATTCTACGGTATAACATGTTGTGGTGGTCAAAAATAATTTGTAAGATTCAAGGAAAATTATGAAATGAACACGAGATATTTATATGTCCCAATTATTAGTGAAACCATGATAATTTTAACACATTACCACATATCAATGTATTTTAGTTATATTTAGGCACTCAAATCACCCCCATTTGTCCACTCAGATCTACCTCTAATCTCTATGTGTTCTAGAACATCATAGACCACTTTAGTGAGTCCTTTGAGAAGTGTAAAACCATAGATCATTAGATTGATTCATGTGGATTGAGGTATAATCTTCCCTTTTATGTATAGGAATTTTTTTAATATTAACATTTATAGTCCGATCATCTAAATAGGATTATTTGTTTTTGTTTTTAAATACAGTTTGATGGTGGAATATTTTTTATTGGGATTTTAGAGTTGTTATTCGATCATGGTTGATTTTGATACATTGTATCATATTAGGTGAGTTTGGTTATATTTAAATCTCTAATCAAGGTAGGTGTCATTCATTCTCCACTTATATTGATATATATATGGGAGTGTCTTTTTATTCTTCTATGAAGTGGTATATATTGTAATACTAAATAATATTAATTACCTTAATTGAAATTGAACTTGAGGGGAGAAATCAGACGAGTTTAATTTTTCATTTCTTTTTGCCTATATGGTCATGTATGCTTATGACTTTTCCAAGTTTTAAATATATTGTAATATTTTAATGGGTAGTATTTTTAAAAAATTTAACATTATTATTATATTGAAATAAAAATCATCACACATCAAAATGGATTGGAATGTATATATGATTAATAGGTTCATCTCCAATGAAATAATGGATTTTGGTTAAAATACACTTGACAATAACAGTGTAATTTTGATTGATGTCATTTAAAAAAACATATTTTGGTTTGTTTTGATGTGGGATTGTCATGAAATATGTTCTTTTTTGTGAGATGGATGGGATATTTTATCTGTTTTTTGTTTCTTGAAATCTATAAAATGAACATGAAATATAAACATGGGAATAAATATAAATAGAAACTTATGTATATGGTAAATGAAATATTATGTAGAAATTTAAATCAGTGGGACAGTTTTAAATAAAAAATTAAAGGTCTCGATAAATATTATGGGCTGTTATTAGGAAATTAAATAATGTGTTGATTTGAAAAGTATTTTGTACTGTCTCTATTATATTTTATGCTTGAATGTTGTGATGGATTAGAGGTAGTCATGATGTTAATGGAGGTTGTGAGACCCTGGGAAAATGTTTTCTGATAGGTTTTCAAACTTATTATAAAACATTGTGTTTTTATTATGTTTTATTATCATATAATTTAAATTTATGTTTTATCTATATTCAACCTATATGAGTTTTATGTTTACTGAATTTTCTAATAGTTTTGGGTTCCATGTGTATTTCCAAAATTTCCACGATTATGGGGATGGATTGAAATATACCACATAATATCACCACTCACTTCTCTGTGTGATTCTTATGAATGGGTTTTTATGGAATCTAGATATAGTACACTAGTGGTGATGATTGAACTGTTCTTTATATACACATGGGAGCAGATAACTTTTGGATATTTTGTATTTGTGCTGGTGTTTAAATAAAGGATGTGGTGGTTCATAGTGTGGGTTTTTTATGCTACGATATGGAAACATGGTTTATCTTCCACATATTCCTAATATTGTAAAATTATTGTTAAATGGAAGAGGTTGATTTTTTTGATGTGATGACATGTTTCATGGGGTTTAATGTATGATGTGTTTAAACCAGTGTCTTTGGGTATGATATGGTGTTTTTTCCTAGTTTTCTTCAGGATTGATTATTAATGAAGGGATACAGTTACATGATTTTTATTTTGAGGTCATAAGTTCATTAAAAAGGTGGTAAATGGGGGTAGGATATACTTTATTAATATGGTTCATATTATATTACTAATATTTAATGTGTTATTTAGCGAGCATACTAGGGAGAAGTTACAATTTATATTATTATTTGTGGAGATTCACGTAGGATGATATATTTTTCTATTATTGAATTATATTGATATTTACTCATTTTTATTAGATACAAAGCGTATGATCAAATTGTGAATACATGATATGATCACACTACTTACTTAAAACCTATTTTTTATGTTTTTAAGAATAATTTTGGGACCCACATGGACATGAATAGATTGAATGGTGATGTTTTTGTTGAGTCACTTCCGAACTTTTTTTGTTTTTATTTCGATACTCTATTGTATAGTTTACATTATACCGTTAAAATATGATGGTCTCATTTTTCCTGAAATTTATGCAATGGATTTTATTGTTTGTTGGTTTATCCTATAACACAATCCAACGTTTTTATCAAAGGTAACGTATTCTATATATGAAAATTTTTATATACCCTTAGTTCCTGTCAAAATACCTGGGCCTACTAAAGAGGGGACTCGAGGGAAATTTCACAATTTTGAATGAATTGTTGTACCACTAGATGGGGGTGTTTATTAAAGAGTTTTATTATATCATAGGTTTATAGATAAATTGATTTTTGGATTTTGGCTGTGTAATTATTTCCTGATTTGGTATAGAAGCAATGCCAATTGATCATAATGCAGGAATTATGAAAGGAAGATAATCCAAGATACATTATTTTATAGGCCACCTTGTAGTGACATAATCACCATGAATATACTAAGTAGTAATGTGAGGTGATATCAAGTTTCTTCTTGATACATAAGATATCATCATCCATCCCGATTTATTATTTTTATATTCGAATTCACTGGATCTATAAAATTAAAATGTAATAATTTAATGAACCATAATAATATTATCTGCTAATAGTCTTAGTATTACTCATTTTTATATGAAAGGGATCCATGTAGTCTTTCACATATAACATATGTAGTTTATTTTCTGAAGGCTGATCTAGTTGATCTTCAAATTATAGACCTAACAAGGGATGATGAGTCATGGAAGTGTGAAAGATGATCTTTTTAGTGGATGGACTTGAAAATTTATGATTCCAGTAATTTTGATCTAGATATTGAGTATTATTTGTAGGCAATCAAGATCACTTTTGTATTAATCCATTTCTGGGATAATATTTCAGTTCTTTCTGTAGTCATCCAGAACAAAATAAATTTCCCAGTGGTTGATGGTGTATATAATTGATTGTTATATGTTGGGTGTTTCTATGGAAAATTTAAATAACAATTCCTAGTTTTGTTCCTATCATCACCCATAAAGGGAATCAATATAGTATAGATTCATTCACTAAAGTACGTTATGATGTTTTTGTGAGAAATGGGCATCATGAATAATTATTTTTTGTGTTTCTCTCATAATATTTTTTTCAATAAGGAGACCCATGAAAAGATTCATGAGGACGTAGCCCACAAAATTATTCATCATGTAGTTACTATATTTATTTATCATCCATATCTATATATGAAAAGAAATTTAGATGGGATTTTTCATATTCACTCATGGGGATGGTTATATTGAGATCGTATCCATCATGGTTCTTCAAGGATCAACATTTTTTGGATAATGTATCATATTCTAAGAATATTGATGTTTTAACTAGTGGGTAGTCATCCCAAATATAATCCTATGATCCCTTTAGGGGTATGTATCTCTAGTAAATTTCTTAGAGGCATTAAACCTATATTATATGTTTTTGGGGTCATGGTAATCATCATAAATATAGTCAAGTATTTCATGTAGATCAGCAGGGTGGTGAAGGTCAGGTTTAGAATTACTCTCCTCAGTGACCATTATGGATTCCATATCATTAGTAGTGTTTCAATGAAAATTCTCTATGGATGGGGATGGGATGCCAAGGCCCATCCTGAGGATGTTCTCTATCATCAGTGACCCTTATATCAGCATGGCCATGTAGGTGGAAATCGTATGAATTAAAAAGGGTTCATCTGAGGAAGGATTTATATTATGGAGTTTTCATTAATAGAGAGAATAGATATTATCAAAAGTATGATTACATTATTATATAATTTTTTTATACCTTTCTTTATTTAGGATCATCAAAATTATTGGTTTCACAATCATTAGTTTGTGAACATAGACTATGTGTTGAGAGAATTCATATTTCTAAACTATTTACTATACTAAAATAAGGAAAAACATTATTTTCTGTTCTTCCCTAGTGGTATAACCTGAGGTAGGGTGATAAACATAATTTTTTTATCCCTTATTACTAAAGATACAACTATAAAATTTAATGATCTTCATTTATATGTGGTATTCTATCTATGATGTTATCAATTTCTTCCAGAGTAATGTTGTGTTATCTTATATGGATGTTCAACAGGATGTTTCAATGTAGAAAGGTGTTATTGAATGAATAGTAGGTGTTTGGGGCCTCTTGTTTAAATGATGGTGTATTTTTTGGAATTTGAGTTGCGGATGGGTAGTGAAGTCCCCCAGAGTTTTCAATAAATTTCATGACGTCCTACCCAACTCGGTTTCTTCACTTCCCCCATGATGTGATGTTGAGTTTAAGATATATCAATAATCAATTAATTATATGAATTCATAGAAACTATATCAGAAATTAACCCTCTAATTTGTTGGAATTGAGTATCCAAGAAGATAACATGATGTATGAGGGGTTAATATGACCTAGTTTTTCATGTAATGCTCCATTTTTTTCATAATGAAGTTAGAATTTATTATTAGGTTATGTAGAGACAATAAAAGGATGAACCATGTCACATTCATGAATAATTTTACTCTTCCATGTATTAATTATCCTTTTTTTATTTAAGAAAATCATGTTGGTTTTATAATAAAGATATACATAATGGATATCATCTGTAAAGGTAGACGAAAGATGGAATCCACAAGACTACCATTATATAAAAATTTGGGAGCTTTGAGTTTTCTGTATGACTATTTGGTTACTCAAACACACTATCTATGCTAATTGGGTTTATTAAATATTTGATTTTAGGGTTTATAAACCATTTTTATTTGTGTTCATTAATAAAATACTGATCTAATAAATATATGAGTAGATTTTTTTTTGATCATCTCTATGTTTTCAGGAATGAACTATGATTCCACTAGCTCTACAGAATGTTGTACATCAATATGTTTTTGAATGGGGAAGTGAATTTAATTATGAATTTTTTGTCTTATAAGGGTTTTTTCATATACCCATCAATTATTGAGGTCAATTTTCTTCTGAAACACCGAAGAATGTGGTATAAATTCATTGTTTTCTTTTTCTTTCGGGTTATTACCAAAGTTACGTGTCTGATCCATCATAGATTGTTTCCCCATTAATAGAAATGACTAATAATGACTGTGATTTTATTTGGAATTATAAGTTTCATGAATAATTTTTCTACCACAATGGGAGATAAGTTGGTGCTTGGGTTTTGTGAAGAATGGGTTATTGCCCATTTTTTCTATCACCCTTAATGTATAGGATTGGGAAGTGTATTGGTGTAGTAGATACATTTGATCAATAATGTGTGTAATTAGTGGTAATGGCCTGGACCACTCTGGTCCATACCTTTGCTGGAATCTGGTGTGTAAGGTGTTTTGGGAATTCAAGTTGACTCATCCCCAATACTTTTCCAAATTTACAGTTCAGTGAATAGATTTTCCTATTTTATGAAACATGTCATGGTGAGTCCAAAATGGTATGACAGAAATGGTGAGTCAGAAATGGTGAGATAGAAATGGTGAGTCAGAAATGGTGAGATAAAAATAGTGTGTATAAAACGCAGAGACAGAAACGGTGAGATTGAAATGGTGAGACAGAAATAGTGTGTCAGAAATGGTGAGGCAAAATTGGTGAGTCAGAAATGGTGAGAGAGAACCAACGACACAGAAATGGTGAGATAGAAACAGTGTGATAGAAACAGTGAGTCAGAAATGGTGAGTTAGAAACGGTGAGACAGAAATGGTGAGATAGAAACTGTGAGTTAGACACCGAGTCACAGCTCATGAACAATTTTTCCTGAACTGTTTCATATTTCCTTTTCCAAATTTCTAAATTTTTCAAGTTTCACCAATTTAAGTTTTCTTTTACCTAAAATTCATTTATGACCTTGTATTAAGGGATTTAACGCCGAATAAAATACCATAACTCATCTATTAATATTCCTACATCCTAGGATGTTTCTACTTAGTCAAACCACATGGTTTAATGTGATCAGATTCCTAATGTAAACCAATGCTCCATTAATTATTCTAAATGGACAAGAAATATTCCTCCCTTGTTATTTGTCATTTTTCTTTGGTGCAAGATGCTCGAACCTTTCCTTCAATCCCATTGGAGTCATGAGATCAATGTTTTTCACATGGATTTCTTTCCCTAGATGTTCTTCTTGGTGCAAGTGCACTGCTATCTTGGTGGATCCATGAAGTAACCATCAATTTTCATATAAGGGATGATTTATCATCGTTATTTTGGGTTCATGTTTTCCTGTTTCTCCTTGACATATTTTGGAATTTTATATCCATGATTTTAATGGAATTTCTTGGGTATCAGTAGGTGCGGTCGTGTCGCGACATACTCAAGTGGATGCAGTTGTCATGGGAGGATGTGATAACGATCTGTTGAGTGGATCATTCTCATATAAAGAATGTTATGAACCTTTTTAAGGTATGGTATTAGTTACTTATATTTTATTTTTTTACATTCAAATGTAGAGTTAGAATGTTTTTGAAACTGGACCACAATGTAATTGGAATAATAAATATTTAAACCGGATTAATAAATTGGTACCGATCATATGATATTTCCCCTTATTTTACTAGATACTGTGATATCCATGATTTCTTTGTTTGGATGTTCATTCTTGATGGAAATTGGTAATCAATGTAAACTATAATTAATTGAAAACTATTTGGATAAAGATAAAGAGGCATGTAAATGAATCTGGTTCTTCTTATTGTAATTTTATTTTTGTCAAATTGGTGCAGTAAGAATGTTTAATTTTTTTGTGAAATCTTAAGATTTATGATAAAAAAATTGGAACATATGTATAATAAATCGGTTAATTCAAAATATATTAAAGAACTGATTGTTTTATAAAACCTTGAAGGGTTCTGAGTTACACCCTTACATGCTTAAGTCCTAGTAGCCCGGTTGATATGATTGTTGTTTTCCTTCTACTTGTGTGGTGATGCGTTCCTAGAAGGTTGTTACGATTTGTGGGGGTCGGGGAGGCCTATTTTGTTGTGGCAGCATCGGATGCCTATAGTGGAGAGATGCATCCGTTTATGCATGTGGGTGTCAGGGAGGACACCGGGGATGTTGAAATGGAATGTATGTAAATTTTTGGTTTTCTAATGATTTTCTTGGTTTTTTATCTTCTTTACTTTCCCCAATTATTAAAGAAGTTGATCTTGCTTACCCTTCTTCCAAAATGGGTGAAGATTCATGGGGTATGCCACAATCTTTTAGATTTTAGCTTCTCAAAGGAGGATGGGTATATGATCTTGCTATGTGAGAAAAATGATTGATGGGTAGATCATATTCTCAACATTTTTATCCCCTTATTTATAGAAGCATTGAATATTTTGCTAGAATTCTTAGGATTATGTGAATGTGATACTGTAAATAAATAATTGAATAACTCATGTTAACCCATGGGGTTTGGAGCTTGCTGGTGAGTAATGGTGGTGTTATGATTTGAAGGAACAATGTACATTGGGGGTGATGCTAATAAAATTTTGTGTGGAATTGTTATTGGTTAATTAATGTATAAAAAATTATTTAACATAAATTTCAACTGATAAAAGGGGAAAATGTAATGTATTAAAGAAATTTCAATGGTCTTGTGTTTATAAGATACCAAGTCTTAGAAGTAGTTTCCTAGAGTTTGAGAGAAATTATCGGTCATTGTGTCTAAGACTATATTATTCCCATTGTGTGGTTGTGAGATATAGTATTTTGTGTAATTTTTGTGTTTCTATACGCTATTATACCCTTTCAGTAAGGGAAACTGAATCCACGGAGATTTTGAGCTCTAGGGGGTGTTTTCCCCAACATTCTATTGGGAGGATGGATGGTTGACTACACCCTTTGGACCCACACTCTTCTCTTTGTAATTACATGTTTTGGAAGGCACATTGGTTAGTTTTTCCCATATTTGTGTGTAGTAGTCTGTAATGGATTGGGTTTATCCACACACACATATTCTGGATATAGTTTTCTATGGACTACTATAGCTGTGACGTGTATAGGCTTTGATGGCTTGAGGTTCCTCACTCGGTGTATAGGCTGTAATGTCTTGAGGTATAATACTCATTGTATAATACACATTATAAAAGCTGTAGTGGATTTCAGAAACTACCTGGTTACTTTTTATAGTTGGTAGTAGTGGTTTTATTGAACGTGGTTTATGTTGTGGTGCATCTCTTAGGTATCTACGAGAAAGAATTTTGGAAAGAGATTCTTAGGACGTTCAACATTGTAGAAAGGTGGAATACCAGTGGGGAAGTAGTTGTGGGGTAACATTGATATTCATTATTATATTATATACTATTGTATGCGTTAAATGGTTAGAGTAACAATGGTGAGGCTCAGAACATAGTATACCTGTTTATGTGCAGCGTTAGTTTCACTTGTTGTTTACTATGCTTTAGCATGATTTATTTTTTCATGAGATACATTATGGAGGATACTACAGAGTATACTTTTATACTCACCCTAAGTCTATATAAACTATTCGTCTAGTCAGATGGATCAGGTTAGAGTTCAGACTGGTTTCAACTAGCTTGGGGTTTGAGGAGCTATTCGGGCTTGTGGTTGCTTTTGATTTTACATTCTTTTGGGTACTTGCAGTTCCACTTTCTATTGAAGTAGTTTTGCACGACATTACATACATGTACAATAGTTTCATTTTATATTGATGTTTTAGTTGGATTTTTTTGGTGTCTATCATATCTATCTCTTCTGCATGTGTTCTATTAAAGGGTAATGCCTCCCATTAGTGTGTTTATTATACCCTCTGTGTTAGTCTCCTACTCGGGGCCTACTGGAGGTAGGACTCAGGGAGTCATTATATCCCTTCTCACATTGTGGGCCTTGGAGGGTTACCCTTTGTGGGGAGGGGGTCATGAAAGTGTTTTATTAGAGGCACAGGTTGAGAGATAAGGTAGATTTTTGAGTTAGGAAGACGTGAGGTTTCATGGGTCGGTAGGGCAACAAATACATTCATGTTTTGCAAGTGATGTAAACACTGGATACCGGTTAAGACATAGGCGTTTAGGTCCCCCTATGATCTGATGTAGGGACCTTTATGTATACAATGTTTACTAAACAATTTGGTACAAGTTGCAGGGTAGAGACCTAGGAAAGGATCATGCATCATTATTCATTGTGCCTTTGTTTGAATCGGTATAACTTTGTAAAAGATATCCAAAATGAATAAACAAAAAAATTAATTAATTAATCAATACTGAGTCTCCCATATTCCATTTTAGAAGCTCTAACTATTTATTATTTTACAGGTATTTCTCCAGGATGACTTCCTCATCAAGATAGCATAGAAGATATCCAGTAGGTTGTGCAAGCAGATCACCGTTGGGTAGAGGTTGATGAAGATAACACTTGAAGGAGGACACAACAAGAGTTTTAGCACTAGAGTCTGCAGAAGTTTTTAGAGCTCCATTTCATATGGAGTCACAAAAGACTAGTTGGAGGAGTTCGAGGTAGGCTTTAGTTTGATCCATGCTCAGATAGAGCACTGGATTTTCTTGGTTGTGATGATGCTACGTGGAGCAGTGAGGTAGTGGTGGTAATTGCTCCTCAGGGATCACGAGGTGTCAATAATCTCTTGGGAGGAGTTCTGAGATAACTTTAGAGTCGTGTTTCTGCCTTTAACCACAAATGTGTGTAGTCACCATGAGCTTCTTACCCTTCGATAGGGGAGCTCCCGTGTTCAAGAGTTTAGAATCCATTTCAGGAACCTTTTGGGATATGATTCAGACCTGTTGCTAGATAAGGAGGATAGGGAAAGACATTTAGAGGGGGATTTGTATCAAGAGATCCAGAGCCAGGTCACCTAATTTATGCTGAAGACATATCTAGTGGTGTAACCAAGGGAATAGGTCATCAAGAGGACATTGGACATAACTAGATTATCACAAGAGGGAAGTAATTAATATTCATCATGAATAAATGTTATAGTCTATGATTCTAAATTTTTAGGGAAGAAGAGTTTTCGTTCGGCATGGGGTAAGTCCCATCTCTCAGCATCTCATTTCATCAGGGGAAGAATCTCCCAGGCCAATGCCAATGGATCAGGCACTTTGTCTTCTTGTGGTGGTGGAGTTCATCAGTAGCGAAAGGGCACGAACATTTAGAGTAGTCATCCTTCACAATGTTTTCCGCCCCAAGTCTCTTCATTTAGGCAGTTCTACCTGAGGCAGCAGTAGCAGTTTGCACCAGATTTAGATCAGAAGAGGGTAGATGGGGTAGGCAGAGGAAAACCCCATGATTCTCTCCATCCCCATAGAGTAGAGCACGGTCATGGTGGTGTTCATGATCAGGGTCAGAGATGATGTGGATGAGGTCGTTGTCAGATTTGTGTTTTAGCATTACTAGCAGCAGGAGAGTTAGACATCGTTCAAGGTAACCATTTCTTGTTTCATACCTTGATGTATGCCTTGTTTTATTCAGTAGAGACCAACTCCTTCATATCACCTACCCTTGTCCATCCTTTGGGACTTTTGTTAGAGAGTATTCTAGTTCACATGGCGTTGACTACGCCAAATGGAGGTCAAGATGGCTGGTTTGAAGAATGTATAAACTGTAAGCTAGTGTTGGGGAAACACCGCTCTTGGGGAGATTTCTTATTCTTACGAATACTACCATATAATTTTTCCTCAACATATATTGGTTGTATTCTGTGTAGTCTATCGTGGATTACTTTAGGAGGCAGGTTATGTTCTTCGATGCCGATGGAGAGCCGGTGGTGTTCATTGGCGAGTGAGACCCTTCGATGGGTCATAGGCATGTTCCATCCTTCTCATCCATGATGGTTGAGGAGATTCTGAGTTCATCAGAGGTTCAGTAGTTGGAATTTCATAGGGTTTTATAAGAGTAACCTGATGTCTTTCCTGAAGGGGTTGTTTCATTACCCCCTTGATGAGAGATATATTTTGGGATCAAGCTACAACTAGTACCGTCTCTAATCTATATGTCCCAATATAAGATATCCCATTCAGAGTTGCAACAGTTACATATATAGATTGATTGTCAGATACATTGCACTTTTGATCAGCCGAGTGTGTCACCGTGGGGTGCACCAGTTTTGTTTATGAAGAAGGCTGAAGGAAGCTTGTAGTTGTGTGTCTATTATCATCGCTTAAACATAGTGGCAGTAAATAATCACTATCCGTTTCCACGGATTTATGATATAATTGGTCAATTTAAGGGTTGTAGTTTGTTTTAAAAGTTATATATTCAGTCATGATATCATCAAATGCATGTTGTTTCCGACGCTTTCGCCGGGGCGCGCGCATCCGTCCGTCAAGAGGACGCGCGGCTTTGTTGCCCCGCATTCCCGCTTTCCAAAGGCGGGCGGCATTCGCTCCTTATTCAGGGATGTCTGCTCCTTGAGCGAAACGGGATGATGGGATGTCGGTTCTTCCTCCTGTGGATTCCTCCTCAGAACTCATCACCTAGTCCGGGTCTCCCTTATAGATTTAATACATAGTTCGTGAAACTCTTCCCAGTGCTATGTTTCCATGGACACTGGTTAATTACACTACATCTGTCGGGAAATTCCAAAGGGTCCAATCAGGGCAGCAACCTTCGGTCAGGGGAGTAGTCATGTTGAGGCATCAGTAGCGTGTCTGGATGCTGGGGTACCTGGCATGTCTGTCTGTTATCCTTGATCACATGGCTTCTCGAGGGCGTGGAAGCCCGAGGCATCCCACATCGGGCGCGGGGAATTACATGTCGTAGACACATATCTGAGGTTTTCCTCAGATTTTCGTGCTCAACACAGGGTATGCCGCGAGTTTAACGTCCAGCGGAGACTGATCAACCCAACCAGAGCATTAACTGGGATAAATCGGATTGAGGGATCCTCCTTGAAGGGATATCGACACCGGGGCTAGCCCGTGGGCGACAGTGAATGGAGTAGAAGGAGAGTGAAGTGGATCCATCGCAGCGGGGCGACAGTGAAGTTGGGCTTGAGCCTTGACGAGGCTTCCTACATATCCACGTGGTAGGGAATCAAAGTTCTCGTAGTTCGGGATGGTTCCGGTAAACCGACGTGAAGCTGGACCTTGTCCCGATGAATGTCGTCAGTGTACCGACATGAAGGTGTACCCTGGTCCGATGGGCATCGTCAGCGTACCGACGTGAAGATGGACCTTGGTCCGATGGGAGTTGGGCTTGAACCTCTGGGAGGATTCCTACGTACCATGCCTTGACATGGATCAAAACCTTGTAGTTCAATGAATTGAGTTTGTCGGTAAACCGACGAGAAAGTAGACCTTGGTACACTATTGGTGGGCTTGAACCTCGTGGAGGCTTCCTACGTATCCCCGTGGCAGGGAATCAAAGTCCGCGTAGTTCGGGATGGTGTCGGTAAACCGACGTGAAGCTGGACCTTGGCCCGATGAATGTCGTCAGCGTACCGACGTGAAGGTGGACCTTGGTCCGATGGGCATCATCAGCGTACCGACGTGAAGATGGACCTTGGTCCGATGGGAGTTGGGCTTGAACCTCTGGGAGGATTCCTACGTACCATGCCTTGACATGGATCAAAGACCTCGTAGTTCAAATAATTGAGTTTGTCGGTAAACCGACGTGAAAGTAGACCTTGGTCCACTATTGGTGGGCTTGAACCTCGTGGAGGCTTCCTACGTCCATGCCTTGACATGGATCAAAGACCTCGTAGTTCAGGTGGTCACAACGGCTTGCGATCGGACGAGAATTGCAGTTTAGCATTGTGTTGGATGTGGGTGAAACTCGACGTGAATGAACGACGGTTGGGCTTGAACCTCATGGAGGCTTCCTACGTACCATGCCTTGACATGGATCAAAGACCTCGTAGTTCGGATGGCTGGGTCGCAATGGCTTACCACTGGACTGGAATGAGACCCAACGTGAATGAGCGGCGGGTGGGCTTGAACCTCGTGGAGGCTTCCTAAGTACCATGCCTTGACATGGATCAATGAACTCGTAGTTCGGATGGGTTTCGCCGGTAAACCGACGTGAAAGTAGACCTTGGTCCACTGTTGGTGGGCTTGAACCTCGTGGAGGCTTCCTACGTACCATGCCTTGACATGGATCAAAGACCTCGTAGTTCAGGTGGTGGGGTCGCAATGGCTTACCACTGGACCAGAGTGCAGTTTAACATCGTGATGGACGGGGGTGAGACCCGATGTGAAATGACGGGTGGGCTTGAACCTCATAGAGGCTTCCTACATACCATTCCTTGACATGGATCAAAGACCTCGTAGTTCAAGTGGGTTTCGCCGGTAAACCGATGTGAAAGTAGACCTTGGTCCACTGTTGGTGGGCTTGAACATCGTGGAGGCTTCCTACATACCATGCCTTGACATGGATCAAAGACCTCGTAGTTCAGGTGGGTTTGTCAGGGTCGGTGCTCACTCTAAGCCAACGTGAGTCATTCTCGGTGTGAGAAACAAGAGGTTGTATGGACCTGACGATCACGTCGCGAAGAGGGGCTTACGCGTTGGGCGGCCCATGGTGTTGGGACTTACTCCAGGATGGAGGCCCAGAGGGGGGTGCCTCATTCCCTATCACGTCCTCCACTGACCTTGGTAGTGGGGAAGTACAGAGATGCACGAGTGCAATCATCCGTACCAAAGGTTAAGGGCTTACGCTCTGAGGCAGCCCTTCCCCTGCGAACATACACCACTCCGACAAGGAGGATCTAATTCCATGTGCAGAAGAGTTCCATTCATGTGGATACGAGTGGTGTAAGAAATGTTCAAGCTGGGGGGAACCTTCGTGAGGGAGACGAGGTTGGGTCACAGTTTAACGTCATGTGTTGAGGACGTGGTTCTTGGCAGTTTAACGTCCTGTAGCTCGGATGAGGTGGGTTCACTCCACACCCCTAGGACTTACATAACCGGTACCCTCTGGTCCTTGGGGAAGGGAAGGTCACAGTAAGGCCATGGTAAAGGGGGGTAGTGGGGCGAACCATCGAGGGTTCCACGTTAGCGTGGCTATGCGAAGAAGCAATAGCCGTTAGCATGCCTATGCGAAGAAGCATTAGGCGAAGCAATGCTACGAGGGGTGTTGTCCATGGGACTTTGAAATCACATCGTGCAAACCTGGAGGGTTGCACGGAAAGAGGAATCGCTAAGCAGAGGAGTGTGCATTGCGAAGTGGGGTGCCTTGGCCTTAGCGTGGGGCATAGGTGGAAGTGGGAGGTGCTTCGCGAAGTGGAACAGTGTTCGCGGAGCACTGCCTCATGAAGAAGGCGTGGTTCGCGAAGCAGGGTCCTGCCAAGCAATGTGCTTCGCGAAGTGGAGCGATCCTGCCTTAGCATAGGGATGACTCGTATGGGTTGGGTGTTTCACGAAGCACAAGTGCTCTGCGGCTGCCCGAGTTCCCTTGGGAATACCCTTCCTTCGCGAATGCCCTTGAGCTTCGCGAAGGGCATCCCTCTCGGAAGAGGGGCTCAAAACGAGACAAAGCAGAGTCGTCTCGTGAAGTAGAAATACCTCGCGGAGCTCATGATTCCCGGGGCAAAGCGTGCTTCGCGATTCGAGAGAGGAGAAGCCGAAAGGTCGGATTTTCCGTCCTTGGTACTCAGGGGGAGTCCAGTATTTATAGGGAAGGGGCGCCGCGAAGCAGGGCTCGCGCGCCGCCTTCGGGGCTTCATGGCGGCTCGCAAACGTCAAACGGGTTCGCGGAGGATTACCGCCTCTGGAGCTTCACGGCGGCTCGCCATGGTTAGGGCGCTTCGCGGCAAGGCTTCGCGACGGAGCTTCGCGGCGGAGCTTCGCGAGGCAGCGCGCCGTCCTTTTTCGTTCCTTTGTTTCGGGCCACATTTTTTGCGCCAACAAATGCCCCCCCCCCTCAGACTTGGAGCCGCGGAGGGCGAAGGGTCGAAGTCTGAGGGACAATCGCCAAAAGTGTCGGTGGTTCGTGATGAAGCACCACGAAGGGGGCCCGTGATGCTCGACGGGGCTGCGGATCCGGACGTGCCGCGATGCTTCACGCTGATAAGGCGCGCCGCGATGCTCCGGGGTCATCGCCTATAAATAGGGGGTCCTCCCTCTTTTTTCTTTACGTGCCTTCCTTGTCTTTTTGTGCTCTCGATTTCGCGAAGCTCCACGTACTCCGCGACAGCCCTCCGCCAATCGAGCATCGTGGCGAACCGCGGGTCTCCGACTCTGCGTCTGCGCCAAGAGAACCTTTGCTTGTCTGCCTTGGCCGGACTTCGCAGATTGAACTTGCGACTGGCCTTCGCGGTCCGGCTTCGCGATCGAGCTTCGCGATCCATCCGAAAGAATCCTTTTCTGAGGGCCAGAGTTAAAATGGCCCATCAAGAAGCTGTCTTGGGGGTCCTCGCAGATTCTGCTCGTCGAGATGAGATGGCCAACCGTCCAGGCTTGGGGGAAATGGTTCGGAGCCACTCGGACCACACTTCCTTGACAGACCTGCTGTCGAAAGGTCAGAAGGATTACCCGCAGTGCAAGAAACTGCCGATGGTCATGCACATGAGGATTTCACACCCGTCACCGCTGATTGCCTCTACAATCATGTGAACGACATTGATGGGAAGCCACTGCAACCGAAGACGTACCCTCCTCTCTACCACACCATGCTGAAGGCGGCTCTGCAGGATCCGAAGAAGGGATGGTCTGATGAGTGGGACCTGCGCCAGGGCGGCATCTTTACCGATGACTGGGCCTGGGACTACTGGGTAGGCGCCTCATGCGAGGATTTCGAGGCCGAGATGAGGAGAGTGGGATTGTATGAGGCAGCATGGGCCTCCCAGTTCCACATTTACAATCCAAAGCAGCTGATGCCGGAACTGTTGAGTAGATGGTCGTCCAGAACCAACACTTTTCACCTACATCACGGGGAGGTGGGAATCAGCTTGTGGGATGTCTACCAGGTTTCTGGGGTCCCGATCTTGGGGGCCATGTATGACGAGTTCCTCCCCGTTGCCAGCGTGTGGGAAGATGCTGAGAAAATGCCGTGGCTGGCGTCAGCGCTGATGGCGCTTGTCCCTGTAGAGGACAAGGAAGCAGTGAGGGATGTCCACTTCAGAAGATGGTTCAAACGCTTCCTGAACTTCCCAGAAGATCGAGAGTTCCCTCCAAGGCCTCGAACTTGTCCAAGGGCTGCCCAGCGGGGCAAGGGGCACTCGTATTGGCGGGTTTTGGAGGACAGCCAATGGAAGACTTGGGGTTTCAGTGTTAGCAGTGAACAACAGCCAATAGTCAGGTTGGCGGCATTCATTGCGGCTCTCATCTGTGGGTGGATCCTACCGGTGAGAGATACAAGCATGGGGGTACGACCCAGCTTGTTCATCATGGCATCGAGGTTGGCCATGGGGCAGCTGATCAACCTGGGGATCCCGATGCTCGCCAAACTATACAGAATGCTGCGGCGTATTAGCGAGGTCAAGAAGCCGCCAAGAATATGAGGGCCCTTCCACCTCCTGTATGGGTGGATCACGGCGCATATCAGGGGGATTTACGAGTATCCAAACCCCATTTCGTCGTCGGGATCAGACTATCGCCCCTCCATTCTGAACGCAGTTGGGAGCTTCCCATTCAAACTGGCCGTTCCGATGGGGATGAATAGGGTGTGGAGGGCGGACGAGTTCAACTTTCATCCCTTCCCACTACCGACGGGGAGGCTTACTGATGATGGACGAGGAACGGAAGAACATCGGGCTTACCTCCTGGCCTTCCGAGGTGGAGTTTTGGTGGCTCGGATAGATCGTGAGCCAATCTATGAACCGTA
Organism: Viscum album; assembly: GCA_963277665.1. Taxonomy (NCBI): domain Eukaryota; kingdom Viridiplantae; phylum Streptophyta; class Magnoliopsida; order Santalales; family Viscaceae; genus Viscum; species Viscum album. The sequence continues at coordinate 704,560,180 of OY728157.1, read as the reverse complement.
CACCCCGCATCGTTTTGCGAGGCAGTTCCAGTGCCTCCAGCGGCTGACCCCGTAGGTATACTGGGAGGTGCGTCACGAGGAGAACCCGTGTGTGATGAGGTAGCTGTGGCTCATGTTTACACGTGAGGATGGAAAGATGCAGATCGCATTGCCTCCGTCCACCGCCGCCTTCGGCTTAGTGAAGGAGTACGCCATCAGCTGGGAGGCCGCTTATCCCGGGGAGATTCTGAAGCAGCCAACGATCCGGGTTGGTGACGTTGAGCCTCCTTTATCTCGAGGTCAGGGTCGGAGGGCAGCTAGGGCCGCTCGCAGCAGCGGGGCTGCCATGGCGGCGAGACCCGCACCGGCCGAGGGTATGGCAGCAGCGGCGGATCCGGTGGTTCCGGGAGAGCAGGGTCATCCGAAGGGGAGGCCATCAAGGGGATTCCGTAGGATATCCACTCAGGCTCCGGGGAAGCGGCTGCGTCACATTGACATGGCAGAAGATGCTGTCTTTCCAGAAGCTTGGGACATTTGGGATGTCAACCGGCAATTCCTCAGCCCACCTGAGATGTGGGCTCACCTGAATCGCCTCGGGATGGAATTGTCGGGCATAGGCCCAGTTCGGGCTGGATTCATGGTGTCTCTGGCGGAGGCGGAGCAATACTTGAACGAGCTGGAGGATTACGTCCACTCCAGCGGTGTTCCTCGCCCAATGACGGATCGGGTGAGGGTACTGTTGAATCAGACGGTGCCCCCGCAGCTATCGGCTGCCGATCTGAGGGAGCGCTTCCCTTTGCTGGAGGAATCAGGGGACTCTTCTTGGTGGGACGAGGCTGGAGGAGGGAGCCTGTTAGTGGAGGGAGAGGTCGGAGACCGAAGCTCAGAATCCGACGACTTCGCGGAGGCTCTCGAGGTAGCATTCCGAACTTCTCTCCTTACGACCTGTTTTTGGGTCCCTATGGACTTCTCATTAATGTTTGAGCCATGCAGGAGGAACTTGTTCATAGGCCTCGCTCTCGCTCCTTGACGGGTGATGACGCGGGACCTTCAGAACCCGTGCCTATGGCTGCGTCTAGTTCTGCGTCTGGTGGGACCAGGGGGCCTGAGGCGGCTCCTCTGGAATCTCCGGACCTTTCAACAGTATACGGGGGGCCTCATCTCGGAGTCCCATCAGTACCGGCCCAGGAGCAGCGCTCGGAGGTAGATCTTTGTAAGTCTCCTCCACCGGTCTCCTCGTTGTCACATGTAGGCCATTCCAACTAACGTTTATGTCTCTTTCTGTCATACAGTTCTCCGACTGGCGTGGGCTGCTGCAGTGAGGCTTGTCGGGATGTCTGGCGGCGTCCCTCCCAGGGGCATGCCGGTGATGGTGGCGAAAGTCCCTTCACCTCCTCATGCTGCGGCGCACACCATCACTGGAAGGACCACCAGCAGGGCCATACCTGAAGTCATCGAGGTGGACTCTGAGGAAGAGGATCAACCGGTCAGTCCCAGTCCTGTCGTGCCTGCGCCGGCATCAGGTGTCGTACCAGACTTAACACCAGATGCAGATCCCACTGAGGAATTCCTGCAGGCATATCCTACGTACGAACCTGCCGACCGCGCTGATTGGGACGAAACGGCCTCTGATGAGGAAGACAACAGCATAGTCCATCGCCGGTCGTGGAAGCTGATCACACGCTTTATCAGGGACACTCCCCAAGCGCAATGGCTGGCCGAAATGGATAGACTCCGCTCGCGGTTGTGAGAACTTTGTGCCGGGGGAGTGGATGCCCAACCCCCTCACGTGCTCATCTTAGACCTCATGGCTGAGAAGATCCGGGAGCATGATCGTGGGCTGAGCGTGGGATGGAAGCGAAGGAAGGCGACCAGTGTTAGTAAGCTCCAGGAGGCTGAAGGCGAGGTCCAACAGATGCAGATCCCGGCCAACGAGCTTTCAGCCACTCTCGATGCGCAGTCTGAGCTGGTCTCACGATTGAAGGCCCAGCTAGCGGAGGCTGAGGAGCATATGGGGAAGACCTCTGGAAGGATGGCTGTCGTCCAGGCCGAGGTAGAAAGGGCCAGGGCCAGAGTTGACGAATTACGCCCCGCCGCTGCTGAAGAGGAGCGGGAGTTGAATCAGCGGCAACAGGCTTTGGACGCCGCAAGTCAGCGGGTGGCGGAGCTGCAACGCTCTTTTGACGGGGTCAACCCGTCCGTGGGGGAAGTCAACCCCCGAGTATTGTAGCGAACCCGAAAGAAAATTTTATTAACACTTTTGTGCTTCAACTCTTTCTTTCTCCTTTGTTTTGAGTTCCGTGGCACGCACGATTTCCACTGTTGAATTGCCTTGTTACATCCCTACAATGTATGCGGGACGTTTGGCGACAATTCCCCCAAACCAGTCCAGATTCTCGAAAGATGGGGAAGGCTTGATCGGAGGAGGAACTTCCAGGATAGCCGAATTACCGTTTCTCCAACGTGCTCTTATGCACGAACGAGGCAACACCAGGGGCGCTGAAATCGGTTCAAACAGATGAAAATGGGAAGTGTGAATCACGATATCCAAATTCGGAACACTGTGGGGATAGCGTGACCATAAAGGAAAACCGCTAACCGTGGCGGACAAACGGTATCCTTACTGCGTTAGCCTGAAATGGGGACAACAAATGAGCATCGACCGCTGACCATATTCGCAACGCGGGATTTTATCAATTTGTTGTCGATCAATCCTTCAGGACATTGGCCCGTAACGGTAGGAGAGCCCTTGGGCGTAGTATCCAGGCCGTTATTGGGGGTCCCTCAAAACATGACCAGTCTTCCGGAACGTTGGCCCAGGACGGTAGGTGAGCCGATGCGGCATAAGACCAGGCCGTTAGGGGGTTCCTTCAGACATGAAAGAGGACGAGGGTCCGAATAAGGGACACGCAAAGCATGGAACATGGAGTGGTGGTTTGTTCAAACAGAATCCAACACTTTGGTAGTTGCACCACCGTGGTGGGATTACACCAGATTGGGCGCATTGGCCTGATCACGGATCATTCTTTCTTCCAGACAGGGCCTCTGGCGTGGGCTGGAAATGGGGAGGAACAAGATTTCGTGATTCCAGGGGCTGAACCCTAGGTGAAATGCCTGGGTGTCTCTACGTATCCCACATGATGATGGGAATCAAGCCTCACGTAGTTCTGGAAGCGCAGTTTAACGTCATATTGGATGAGGAGCAGCCTGACCGTGTTGGTACACATCCAGTCAAAACTACTAAGCCCACGTGAGTCGTGCTCAGTGTGGGAAACAAGCAGTAGTGGTTGGAATTTCCCGACGCAGAGAGGGGAAGGTAAGGGCAAAGGGATGCTCGGTGACTACCGGACCGATGACACTAACACGATCATTTAGTGCACCTAGATGCGCGAAGAGAAAGAGCCGAGTATGATGGAGTTCCACTTGAACATAAGGAAGTGGAAACGTGTGAATCATGACGCTCGAGATTCGGATCACGATGATGGAGGCGTGGCGATAGAGGATTACTGTTGACCATGTTCGCCCCACAGAATCCTATCGCGTTAGCCTAGAATGGGGACACACAAATGAGGGTCAACCATTGACCATGTTCGAAACACGGGACCATGTCACAAATGTTGTCAGATATCCATAGGGACGTTGGCCCGAAACGATTGAAGGGCCCTTAGGTCCAGCATTCTTGGAGAGCCCTTAAGCTTAGTATCCATGTCGTCCGAGGGTCCTTTTGGATGCGGAAGAGGATTAGGATCCAAATCGCGAGCTCACGAAGCTTGGTCATGAGATGAGAAGAATGTCCCTGTGAAAATCCCACGCTTCGGGCTCTTTTTCAGAACACACCTGAATACGGCAATGAAGCGTATTAGAGAGAGGGAGCAGATTCCTTTCCCTTGGGGAGATCATAGTTTGTGGTCATAGAATTCGGACCATGGATGGGAAAAAGGGATCATGGGAGGCATGACATCAAAACCTGACGTGAATGAAGACATAGTCCTACTTACTATGCGTTCTCCGAGGAAATGCTCGAGTCGAGGGACCGAACACAAGGGTTAGGCTGGGCCCGCGGGGAAGTACCCGGGCGCTCCTACGTATCTCATAAGGATGAGAATCAATCCATACGTAGTTCTGGAAGGTGGCACGGTAAGGTACCAGTGCCAGGGGAAAAGGGAAGTGTGGGCATAGCCCTTGCACTAAGAGAAGCGGAAGTTGATGTATCTTGATTGTTCTTTAAGGTGAATGGTTTTTTTGTGAAGCGACCGGCCTAGAACAGTAGGTCGTGATGTCGCCACAGGAATCAAGCTGTGATGGGCGTTGACAAATGGCATGGCACGCGACCAATACCCAACGTGATGTCCTCTACAACGAGGTCACCACAATGAAGTTCCGTTTTTCGTCGTGCGGCCAGGACGATAATGTCACAGTTTAGGGTCGTATGATAGGACCAAGCATGCATTTTATCGTCATGCAGCACAAACGTAGCAGGGACGATGCTAGGCGGGAAATGTGCGTAGTGTTATAAAACACAATTGACAGAGACATAATCCCACATCAAATTGTACGCCATCCGGAGAGGGAAACCTTAGGCCGAGGGGCCTACGCAGAGGTGAAACAGGGAGAGAGACTGGCTTCCTGAATGGGTTGTACCCAGAGACAGGGCGTCTGGGTGGTTCTACGTATCCCATGAGGATGGGAATTTGAACGTAGTCCCGAATGGGTCTTAGTTTATGGTCTTAGAGCTCGGACCATGGGAGTCCCAAAGGACGCCAGATTGCAGCTTTCTCCCCCTAGCATGCAAAGGTGCACTGAGGGATAGCGCCAAAAGTGTCGAGATTCCACCTGGACATGATGGGGTGGAAAATGATGTGAATCATGCAACCAACATTCAAGGATTGAAGGGGCTGGCGTGACGACAAAGGATTACTGCTGACCATGTTCGCAATACAACATCCTGTCGCGTTAGCCTGAAATGAGGACTAACAAAACGAGCATCAACCGCTGACCATATTCGCAATGCGGGATTTTATCGATTTGTTGTCCAAAACCCTGGGGGCGTTGGCCCGTATCGGTAGGAGAGCCCTTGGGCATTGTATCCAGGCCGTTCTTGGGGGTCCCTCCGGGTGTGAAAGGTGATGGAAGTCCGAATGGAGGTGAACACGAAGCTTGACAAGCGGAAGGAACTTGATCAAGTTGAATCTGACACTCTTGGTCCTAGACCAGAGTACTCTTAATACATGGGTGAACCACTGCAAGGAGTCAAGGGACTCAACTTTGAGGGTGATCGGGAGATGGGGATGGACCCGAACCTTGGACATCCAGGTGGTCCTACGTATCCCATTAGGATGGGAATCGAGCCACACGTAGTTCTGAAGGGTGCCTTTTAATGTCATGCAGGACAGGGAATAGGAGGACTGAACCTCAGAATTGGGGCGTGTGTGGTGCAGCTATTTCATACCTGGCGTGAATGAGGACGTAGTCCTACACTGCGCCACGTAGCCCTGTGATCAGGGTCCGGAAGGCAGGATTAGAGAGGTAAATTTGCTGAACCCAAGCTGGGTCTGAAGACAAGGGGTCTTGAACGTAGTTCCAGATGAGAGTCTTAGTATATGGTCTCAGTGCTCGGACCGTGGGTTGTGACACCTCCCGAGTAAGCACAGATGTCAACCCAATCCCTAAGCCCATGTGAGATAAACTCGGTGTGGGAAACAAGGGGGGTATCCTCATTGCAATACTTGGGGCGTCCATCAAAGGGGAGTCAGCAGAGAGTTTCGAAGGACACCTTTGATGTAGCTTGTTCTCCCAATGCGCGGACGTGCACGGAGGAAAAGTACCGGGGGTTCTGAGATTCTACTCGGACATGGTGAAATGACAAAGGGTGTGAATCGTGTACCCGGCATTGGGGCTTAATGGGTTGGCGTGACGACAGAGGAAAACTGTTATCCATGACGGAAACATAGCGTCTGTATCGCGTTAGCCTGAGGTGGGAACAACAAACGAGCATCGACCGATGACCATATTCGCAACGCGAGATTTTATCGATTTGTTGTCCGAAACCCTGGGGGGCGTTGGCCCGTATCGGTAGGAGAGCCCTTGGGCATTGTATCCAGGCCATTTTTGGGGGTCCCTCCGGGTGTGAAAGACGGTGAAAGCCCTGATGCGGGGATACGCAAAGCCTAGAAAGCGGGTGCGGACGTGTCAGAGTAAAGCTTGGCATTACAGGTAATAAACCAGAGTACTCTTAAGTACATTGGTGAACCGCCGAAAAAAAAAGGAATCGACGAAATAACTCAGTAGGGGGTGGGAGCATGGAATGGTCATTACGAGATCGTCTTGGATGAGGACATAATCCCACACCACACCACATGATCCCCTCATGGAGGAAGGATAGGCCAAGGGGACAAGATGGGATGGGGATTCTCGAGAGATGGGGCTGGACCCGAAGCCTAGACGTTCATGTGGTCCTACGTATCCCATTAGGATGGGAATCAAGCCACACATAGTTCTTGAAATGCAGTTTAACGTCATACTGGACGAGGAGGGGAGTAATATACCCCTAAACAAGGGAGGTGTATGGCATGGTAAAGAAGCCGTCGTGAATAAAGACGTAGTCCTACGTCACACCATACGATCCTATAAGATAGGTCCCGGACCCTGGCCCGGAAAGGCCAAAGGGCCTAGGGCTGAGCCTCGGTCAGGAAGGCCTGACTGGTTTGTAGTTTAACGTCTTACATGAAGAAGGGGGGCCAGGGGCCCAAGGAGGCCAAAGGGCCTGAGGCTGGGCCTCGTAAAGGGAGTTGCACGACATGGTACATGATCCCGACGTGAATGAGGACGTAGTCCCACACCACACCGTACACTCCGGGTAAGAAGGGACCTAGGCTGTGACCTGGAAAGGACAAGGGGCCTAAGGTAAAGCATCAGTTAGGAATGCCTGACTGGTTTGTAGTTTAACGTATTACATGAGGACGGGGGGCCAGGGGCCCAAAGAGGCCAAAGGGCCTGAGGCTGGGCCTCGTAAAGGGAGTTGCACGGCATGGTACATGATCCCGACGTGAATGAGGACGTAGTCCCACATCACACCATACACCCTAATAAGGAATCCTGGGCCGTGGCCCGGATCGCTAGCATCACCTGGGAGAAGTTTGTCACCTCGGGATGGGGCAGAGGGGATCACTGTTCTTGATGCCTGGGGCATCTCGGGGTGGACCCGAAGATCCAGGACACTGTTGACCATGTTCGAAACATAGCGTTCCTATGGTGACCCATATGGGAGAGACAAATGAGCGTCGACCGTTGACCAAATTCGGAACGCAGGACTTGTATCGATTTGTTGCTTGAAAACCCTCGGGGACGTTGGCCCGTATCGATAGGAGAGCCCTTGGGCATTGTATCCAGGCCGTTATCGGGGGTCCCTCCCGGTGTGAAAGGTGACAGAATCCCAGTCAAGGAGTGGGTGAAGCTCAGTTGCGTTCATCCACGAAAGGGGAAAACACCTCCAGGGGGGAATGTGCAGCCGGGTCGAGGCTTGCTCGACGTGGGTCGGGGCAAAAGTGTGCACCGTGCCATGTCTTGACCCAAGGGGAAGATTTTGGATTTTCGGCTGGGCCAACGGACGAAATGTCCGGGCATTGCTACGTATCTCATAAGGATGAGAATCAAGCCATACGTAGTTCTTGAAGGCCATGCAGTTTAGCGTCATGCGGTGAGGACGTAGGAGGGTAGAAGAACGGGAGTGGGCGCATGGTGCGACCTTTATAATCTTTGCGCGAGTGGGGTTGCATGAGCGGGGCCAAGAAAGCCTACTCCCTGCAACATAAAGATCCTCCAAGGAGACTATCCCCAGGGGGAATAGCGGAAGAGAAAAGCTTGGGGCTGGGCTCAAGACGATGCGTCCGAGCATTCCTACGTATCCCATGAAGATGGGAATCAAGCCATACGTAGTTCTTGACATGCAGTTTAACGTCATGCGGGATGAGGGGCATCTCATTAGGGGATGTGTACAGTATGGTACACGATCCCAACGTGAGGATGTAGTCCTACACCGTAGCGTACGATCCCGTAAGAGGGTAAGTCGGAGAGAAACGAGGGGGCCTGGGGCCAGACCGCGGTGGAGACGGGGCCAGGGGCCCAAAGAGGCCGAGGGGCCTGAGGCTGAGCCTCGTTCAGGAAGACCTGACTGGCTTGCAGTTTAACGTCTTTCAGTGAGGACGGAGATGCAGTTTAAGGTCATGCGGAAACAAGTCACAGTTTAGGGTCGTGCAGGACCCTCTCGCAGTTTAGGGTCGTGCATGACCACTTTTTCCCTAGGCAAAGTATCGCTTGAGGAATCTGGCATTGGTGGGAGGGGTTATACGATCTCCATCTGTGGTCACCAAGGAGTATGCTCCATTGGGGTAATCCTTATGGCTGATATAAGGCCCTTCCCATTTGGGTTATAACTTGGGTGGTTTCCTACCGGGAATCATTGGAGCTCGCAGGGCCAGTACTAGGTCACCCTGTAGAAAAGAGCGGAGACTAGACTTCTTGTCAAAAGCTCTCGCTATCTTGTCCTGATGCCATTCCAGATTGTGCAGGGCACGAAGCATGTTCTCGTCCAGTGCCTCTAATTCAGCTAGACGGATCTCGGCTACCTCATCTGATGTCTGGTGATCATAAACTGCAGTGCGTAGCAACGGCAGCTGGATCTCAATGGGTAGGACGACCTCAGCTCCATACACCAGGGAATATGGGGTCACCTGGGTAGAGTTGTGAGTCGTCGTCCGGTAAGCCCAGAGGGCGTTGGGGAGCTTGTCCGGCCAACTTTTCTTGTTCTGACCAACCATCTTCTGTAGAATGTTAGAGAGGGTCTTGTTGAACGCCTCGATCTGTCCATTCGCCTGCGCGTGGTAGCGAGAGGTATGGTTTGACCGGATGTCGTACTTAGCGTACAATTTCTTCAATTCAGCTGATCGGAAGTTGGTGCCGTTGTCAGTGAGGACGGCGTGAGGGACTCAAAACCGGTGTATAATTTTGGGGCTCACAAAGTCAACGATGGAATGGGCCTTGACCTCTTTGAGAGGAACTGCTTCTGCCCACTTGGAGAAGAAATCTGTAGCAGTCAGGATGAACCTACACTGGCGGGCTGTTGCCGGTGGATATGGTCCCACTACATCAAGTCCCCATACAGCAAATGGCCAAGAGTACTTGGTGGGGTGGAGGGGTTCTGGCGGCCGATTCAAGAAGTTGGCGTGTACTTGGCACGCGTGGCATCTCTTGGCATATCCAATGCAATCGTGGATCATGGAGGGCCAGAAGTACCCTAACCTCCAGATTTGATGGGACAGTTTCGGCCCAGCTTGATGGGCGCCACAGGAACCGGCATGAACCTCTTGCATAACTTGAGGTATCTCTACTCCTTGGATGCAATAGAGGAGAACACCATCGAAACTCCGCTTATAGAGGATCTGCTCAAGACTGGGGCCGCTCTGGAGGGTGAATTGAAGTGCGCGGCGGCGGATTCGCTTGCGCTCGTCCCGGTTGTCCGGGAGCTGACCATTTTGGAGATACTCGACCAAAGGTGCTCTCCAGTCGGGGGTGGTTTCAACCACTGCATCTGACGAACCCGGGACTCTCGATATGGAGGGTCCGGAGGTGAGATGACTTACCCACAGGCTATCACGGTCCTCCTGGGTGACGGGAGCAATGACTCTCCGGTGGGCCACGTGTATGACCAAACCATCTTGCTCGGGTTCTGCGAGCGACGCGGCTAAGCCAGCCAGGGCGTCCGCTTGGCCGTTCTGCGACCATGGGACATGGGTAACCTCTGTCCGAGAAGAGAACTGGGCCATTAGGAGGAGGGTGTACTCCAGCAACGGTGCAAGCTCTGGCTTCCTGACGACGTAGTCGCCATTAACCTGTTTGATTACCAGCTCGGAATCTCCCTTCACATGTAGATGGGGAACATGGATCTCAAGGGCCAACTCGAGGCCGGTGATGAGAGCTTGGTACTCTGCCTCGTTGTTCATACAACCTTCTGACAACATGAACGAGTATGTCAGGATGGCTTGCGCCGGCGTAATGAAGACAATACCCAGACCCACTCTGTTGAGCTTGGGGTCGTTGAGCCTTCTACCGGTGGGACTCCGGGAGGCGCCGTCGAAATGCATTTGCCAACACGGGACATCATGATCGACTGAGAGGATCGTCTCGTCGGGGAAGTCTAGGTCTGGGGATTGATCCACGGGGGTTGGATGGGCAGCTAAAAAGTCTGCCAACACCTGTCCCTTAACGGCCTTCTGAGGCACGAACCTGATATCAAACTGCTGGAGAATCACCGCCCACCGTGTTAGTTGGCCAGTCAGCATGGGGCGGTTCAGGATGTACTTCAGCGGATCTACCCGAGAGATCAATTGTACCTCGTGGTGTTGCAGGTAGTGCCGCAACTTCTGTACAGCGAAGACGAGCGCAAGGCAGCTCTTTTCGATAGGGGAGTATCTGACTTCTGTATCGAGAAGCATGCGGCTGAGATAGTAGAGACTGTTCTTAGTACCCTCGTTATTCTCCTGGGCGAGCAGCGCACCGAGGGATCTCTCCAGGGCGGTCACATAAAGGACCAGTGGCTTTCCGGAGACGGGTGGCATCAAGACCGGAGGTTGGAGAAGATACTGCTTGATTTCCTCGAAGGCGGCCCGACACTCCTCATCCCATTCGTAGGCAGCGTCTTTCTTCTTGAGCTGGGAAAAGGGCTTACACTTGCCAGCCAAATTCGAAATGAATCGGCGTATATAGGCTAAGTGGCCTTGCAGGCCTCGAAGCTCCCGAATGTTGCTCGGGGAGGCATTTGACTGATGGCCTTGATCTTCTACGGGTCGATCTCGATACCTCGGTATCTGACAACGAAGCCCAGAAACTTCTCGGAGGTGACTCCGAAGGCACACTTCAGCGGGTTCATCTTCAGGTGACGTGAACGGAGGAAACCGAACACTTTCTCAAGGTCTTTGAGATGGTCCTAGCGCTGGCGTGACTTGACTACAAGGTCATCCACGTAGCATTTCACCAATGTCCAGAGGATCGGTTTGAATATGCGATGCATGGCCCTCTGATAAGTGGCACCTACATTTTTCAAACCGAATGGCATTACCCGGTAGAAAAAGGTACCCTGGGGAGCCCTGAAGGCAGTGGACTCCTCGTCTTCGGGGGCCATCCGGATCTGGTTATACCCGGAATACCCATCCATGAAAGAGAGGGCTTGGAACCCGACCGTGGCGTCAATCAACAGCTTCGTCACTGGGAGTGGGAAGTCATCCTTTGGGCAGTGGCGATTGAGATTGCGGAAGTCGATGTAGACTCTGATCTGCCCATTCTTTTTCCTGACCGGCACAATGTTGGCGAGCCATTTGGGGTACTAGACCTCCTTAATGAAGTTGGCTTTGATAAGCTTGTCAACTTCAGCCTCCACCATAGCACCATGAGAAGGGTGCATTTTCCTGGGAGGCTGCTTGAACCCACGGTGTTTTGTCGGGAGACCCAGACGGTGGACGACCACTTCGAAATCCAGCCCTGGCATCTCATCGTAACTCCAGGCAAACACATCGCGGTGCTGTTTGAGGAAGTCTACATACTGCTGCCGCTCCTCGAGGGACATGGCCACACTGATCAATGTGGGTCTTGGATCTGCCTCGCTACCAAGGTTCACCTGTACCAGTTCATCAACCGTGGTAGAGACGCCTTCTTCAAAGGCTGGGGGAGCATCCTCCAAGTCTTCCTCCCCAGCCGTGGGGGGACTTACCACGACGGAAGATACTTCTGGGCTCTCAAAACCCGAGGGGCAGCTGGTGCCGGCTTGGGCAGCAGCGGTCATCACATCAGGAGACTCACTTGTCGTTGAGACCATAGAAATGAATGCATTTGATCCGATCACATCTAGCCTTCGGCCTAAGGGGCCATGCTTTATGATATCAAAGTAGTGGTGACGTGTCGGCCTGAGTCGGTTAATTCCAGCCCGGCGAAAGAGACATGTATGGCGCACCGCCATTGTCATCAACTTGACGTCCCGGTACCGTACAGGGGTAGGAGGTTCCGAGATCACCTGAGCCTGGTTGATGTAGGAGTACGAGGTGATTTTCCGCCGTCGCTTGGACACGGGAACATGCCTTCCTTGCATACCCGAAACAACAAAACATTGCCCCATGTCGGGGGTCGTGGCCTCCAACCGGTGGATTGGGAGGATGTAGGCGTCGTCCATGCTTGCCAAAGGATCACTTGTGATCGGGGCGGGCTCATCCTCACTTACCAGGATTTTCTTGTCATTACTTTTGTAATAACCCACATCCAGATAGCGGGCCTCACAAGAAGCGAAAGGGGACGCGTCTCCTTGGAGCACGCCTACTCGACCGTTGAGCGAGTACTTGAGGCACTGGTGATACGACGAGGGGACCGCTGCATGCAGATGGAGACATGGCCTACCCATCAATGCGTTGTAGGCGGTGTCCTGAGAAACAACCATGAACTCGGTGCTGGCAATTAAGCCACCGAACTAAGTCTTCAGGCGGATCTTGCCGACCGGGGTTTGCTCTGTTCTGTCGTACCCCTAGATCTTGAGGTCAGAGGGAGTCAAATCTCCTTCGGACAGACCCAGCTTTCGCAGCGTCCGGGTCGGAATTAAGTTGATTCCAAAACACGTGTCAACGAGGCATCGGCGGACTTCCACACCGTTGAAGTGGCCAGTGATATACAGTGGGCGAATGTGCCCCCGTATGGGAGGGTCTTCATCTTCACCGGAGAACGAGAAAACCATCGGACATTCGTCGTCTTCAATCATCTCAGTATGGAAGGCTTCTACAGCTTCTACTTCCGTCTCGAACTGGAGGGGGATCCTTAGGGCCTCGGCAAGTGCCTCGCACATTTCAGATGACAGGCGCATGGCTTCAAGGATGGAAAGCCTCACCGGGATGACAGCCAGGTGCTTCAGAACATCGTACTTTCGTGCCAAATTTGAACCTCTGCTTACATGAGGTCTTTCGGCATTTGGATGCACAACGGGTCCTGCCGGTTGAACTGGCGGTCGGCTAGCACTGGGTACGTCCTGCTGTCTTCTAGTAGAATCCTGGAGAGTAGTCGCCGGGCTAGGATCGGACAGCAGAGGCTGGCCTGTAGCCGGGCAAGACTGACCATGATACGGACGAGGAAACTCCCCCCGATCCAGTAGCACGAACGGCGGTGGAGGGAGAGCCGAGGGTGTTGGATGGGTTTGCGCGTGCTGAGATCTGCGTTGAGCCTGCTACCTGGTCTCGGAAGCGTGCACGGCTTGGCCACAAGTGCCTGCTGGCGTGCCTCTATGACCGGCGTGATTGCGATTCCACTGACGTTGACGTCGTCTGGGAACGTTGGGGAGGTCTTCCTGGGGTTCCCCCTCGTCGGGGGTCATATAGGGCTTTACCAGCTACACGGTGTTAACCGAAGCATACCCTTGACTTTCACTCGAAGAGTCATCCACCTCTGGGTGGATTCTGGGAGGAATCCCCATTTTAGGAGGCATAAAGTCGCCGAGAGTACGGGACGGCGACGGCACTGGCGGTGCACGTTGCTTCTTCTTGCGTCGCCGCGGCTTGCCCTTTTGGGCAGAAGTCGACTGTGAAGACGACGCGGAGGCACCGGATACTTCTTCTGAAGGTTCTGACTGCTTCAGGCATGCCCGGATGATACCCTGGGCACGGACGACAGTTTTTCGAGCCATCCAGTCGTCATATTTCTGGGATCCGCGGCTAGGGACCTGCTGCCACTCACCTTCGTTGTCGCTGCCGATTTCTGATCCTGCAGAGACGCCTGCCACATGCGCTGGCGCTGGGCCCAACTTGACTATGTTGTTGTTGACCTGGTCCTAAATCCAATCTTTAAACACATATCATCGCTTGAGGGTGTGCCCCAGGATTCAATGATAAGGGCAGTAGTTGGGGTGATCGGTGAGATGCGCCTCTGCCGGCCTCCTGCACTCAGGCAGACGCACGATCCCTTGCTCTAGAGCACTTCAGAAGTAGCCAGGGACCTGATTTTCGTTGAACGAATAGGTATGGTACTTTCTTTCCGGGTATGGAGCCCTGGGGGCCTAGTCCTGTCGAGGGACCAGAGGGGCCTGCCGAGGAGGCGGCGCCTGGTTGTCTCGCCTAGGTGGCGGTGGCGCATTGCGCGGGGGAACCTGTCGGTTCTAAGGCGGTCGTTGCTGGGTAGGAGCCTGTGCTTGAGGTGGAGGACCACTGTGGGGTTGCGGGGGTGGTGCTGCCGATATCAATTCCAGCTGCCTCGGGGGTTCTATTTGAGCCACCGTGGCGGGTTCATCCCTGGCGGCCCTCCTGGCTGGGATCATAGGGGGCAGCAAACGTGCCTGACTAGCCTGTTGCAGGGCCTCCTCGAGGAGCTGGGCCTTATCCGAGAAATATCTGAACCCTCTAGGGTAGTTCTGGGTAATCAAGGAGGGTACCAGCTCTGTCTTGACGTTCCCCACACACATCGTCAGTAATTGCTCCTGAGTCAGTGGCATATCGAGGGAATACGTAAGTCCTTTCCACCGGGCGATGAAGTCTGCAACCCGCTCATCAGGCCTCTGTGTGCACTTGAAGAGGTCCGCAATGCTGTTCTTTCGCGTGGTGGAGCTGAACTGGTATAAGAACTGCCGGCGAAGATCCTCCCAACCGGTCACTGATCCGATAGGGAGCTGGCTGTACCAGACGAATGTCGGACCTTCCAATGTCTGTACAAAACAACGGAGCTTAGCGGCTTCTTACTGAGCCGGGGTCCCCAGCATGGGGCCACACCTGGAAGAGAAATGAGCCAAGTGCTGGGGTGGGTCCCCTATCCCGTTAAAAGGCGAGAAAGTGGGGTTCCCAAAACCCGGAGGCGCGGGCATATCATCCACCCACGCGGGATAAGGCTTTCCATCGGTGGGACCGCAACCTGCCGTGTTTCCAACGCCTCGAGGCAGGCTGTGAGTGCCGCAATAAGGTCCTCCGGGTGGGGGTCCCTGTCTTGACGGGGATCCCTAACCACAAGCGCATTTCTAGGTTCTTCAACACGGTAGACGGCTTCGGCTTCTCGCGGGTCGACTGGCTGGACGACCTGCTGGGCGACTGGGGGAACCCGGGTTGGATTCTTCATATTGCCCCGTCGCTCAGGGGGGTTTGGCGAGACGTATCACGCCCTCTTGACGTATGTTCCAGCTTCCGCCCTGTCCGCGACAGTAGAATGATCAGGGTTGCCCGGAGGCAACTCACCGGGGGGAAATTGTTCCTGCCCCTGCTGCCCCGGCCTGGGATTACCATAGTCGGGTCGCCGCTCTGCGGCGCACTCAGCCAATAGTTCATCAACCAGCCTCTTCTACTCAGCAAGATGCTGGCGTAACGCGGCCTTCTCAGGATCCTCGTCCATTTTCTGCACAGAGGCGGACAGGTCGGAGTGCCTGACGGTTCTGACGTGCTCTTTACCTTTGCCAGTGTTTCGACCGAGTACCAGCGACTCTGTGGGTACGGGGAGGCCTAACAGGTTCCTCTGCTGACGGGTAACTCTCCCTGATGGGTCGAGTAGTGGCGGCGCACCCTCTGGGGGGAAGTCTCCATCAAGGAGTTCCAGTTCGTCTTCCTTGTCAACAATGTCGGCCATGTGGACCGCGATTACTCTTGAGGGCATGTCCTCGATGTCGCATAGCGAATCGGGTTGTCGTCGAATAGGATCAAACAGAAGGGCATCATAGTGTCCCCAACCACGGACTTGCACATGGGGGGGTGGCTTCCCTGACGATCTTGCGGAGTTCCTTGAAACTCTGAATGCATTTTTGTTGGAGGGCACTCTGGTGACCGGGCGACTCAGGGTGCTGGGCCACAAGGAGCGCCGCTGCATCAATCAGGCGGCACTGTTTGCCAATCTCCTCGAAGTGCCCTCGACTCCTGGGGTATACTACCCGATCACAGCGGAGGCGGAAGTGCGTCGCCCACAGGGTTCGACAAAAGCATCCCACTTCTTCAGGGGTAAGCGACTCGGGTACGCGGAAATTCAGCGCCGCCGTTGGCCAGAACTTCTCTGGGAAGTAGTCCGCTACAAGAATACTCCAGAAGATCCTGGGTTCATCCTCGGGGTTCGGCCCTACATTACCCCACTCATCAACTGGGGGCGGCTGAGGGACCATTAGCGGTACTGAGGCGAACCTCTGGGATAGCAAACTCGACGGTGGAGAATACGGCGAGCGAGCAGACTGGCCACCGAATTCTAGGCCTTCCTCTGAAGAGCGAGGTGACCTGACCACAATGCCACGATAGGACGGGCTAACAGCCACTGCTTCGGGTACGGGAATCGCCGTTACCGGTGTCCGGTCATGTCGTGGCTCTACCACCTTTGACCCCCAAAACAGCTCCTCGTGATCCCGAGTAGAGGTAGAGGGCGCTTTGGGGGACGATGGTGGTGACTCCACGGTCGAAACCTGCGAAGTTCTCAGAATCTCTTCCTCCTGGATGTATCTGCGGAGGGAGATGGGGATCCGGTGGACCTCATGTTCTGGGAGAACGAGGCTGACACGTCTGGTTCCCGCCCCGGTCCTTGATACGGAGGAACCCGGAGAAGGTTCCATCGCTGAATCGTATTACGCTTCCGAATCAGAGAAGCGGGCAGGTTTGATCTCCACCTGGGCCTTCCCAGGATTCTTCTTGTGGCGGTGACGACCCGCTCTTCTGCCCCTGGGTGGCTCTTCGGGACAGGGTTGACCCCTATCAGGCAGCCTCGGGGCGGCACTAGCACCGTGGCGGAGAGGGCCCCCACTCGAGACAGCCGAGGTGCGAGGGGCAGCAGGGCAATTGTCGAAGGGTACATGGGGAGGACCTCCATGAACAGTACCCATGTGGGCCGGGCCTCTGTTGGAAATGGCAGGAGCATGGGGAAGACCTCCATGGTCGATGCGAGTGGAGCGAGGCCGACCTTCACTCCTCGGGTTGCTGGGGCGAGGAGGACCTTCGCCGGTTGCAGAGAGGACGTAGGGAGGGACCCCATGTTGGAGAAGGACCGGATGGACGGTGCCTTCAGAAGGATAGACCCCATACCCCGTACAGCGGGCGCGATAAATGTTTCCGCGCTGAGCATTACTGCCGCGGGGCAGGTCCTCCTGCAGGATGGGGGCAGCACAAGGCATGCCTCCATGACGAACCTCGGAGCGGGGAAGGCCCACGCTCTGTGGAGTATTGGTACGGGGAGGGCCTCCGTACGGGGTGGCATCACCGCGGGTTAGCTCGCAGCGATCACTGCTTGGTCCTGCAACCCAGAGAGTCAACCCAGCCTGCCTATGGGGCGGTTGGGGTCTCAATCTTGGTTGGGCGAAGGGGTGCCCCTGCTCAATGCACGTGGGGGCTTCATGATGCACGTCGGCGGTGGCTCGGGCCACTGTAGCTGTCGACGTAGACGCGCTTAGGCGAGCGTCCTCAGCCCGGGCCCGACGCTGACGTCGGGTCAGGCGGGCCGGTGCAGGCGGTGTAGGGACGTAGTCCGCCTGCTCTTCCTGCGGGGCCAGACGGCGGCGCTGACGCGGCCGGACGGGAGCTCTCGCCTGGGGGCCCCGGGTCGGGGCCTTGAGCGGACTGAGCCGGACAGCGCCTGCCTCTTCATCGTAAGGCGAAGAGTCGTCAAGGCATTCCAGGGATAGGCTCCCAAAACGGTTGAATGTCGGGGTGGGGAGCAGGGGCTCCCTGCGCGGCCTGTTAGGGCGGCGTTGACGGCGGGGCCTGGAGGCTTCCAGGTCCAAGCAGGCCACATCCCTGGTCGGGATGACCCCTTCCTCCTCGTACCTGCGCACGAGGCTGTTGATCACCCTTCGTTGGATGACCTCTGATGGGGAAAGGGGACGTGGATGCCCCGTATTCCGTGACGTGGCAGCCGTCGTGGCGGTAGTGGCGCTATGTGGGGTGGTCTTCGTAGTGTTGCCCCTGCCCCTGCATGGGCGAGGAGCGGATGGTGACCGCATCTCTGAAATAACAACCTGGTTCCTGGAAAACGAAGGGATCAACTCATCAGTGCTGAGAGGAAAAGGATTGACAGCCAGTGCCCCAGCGTTCTTCCATCCTCTATGTCTGTGAGAAGGATCCACGCCAACACGCTGCAGAGCGGAGTGCCCCACGTTCTACTACCCCGACTTCCGGTGAGTCTCACGACTGGCCCGCTATTTGCTTGGCGGGACTAGGCAACAGATATCTGGATCCCGTGACACGTCAATGTACTGGTGTCTCGAACGCTACTTATCTCCATGATGAGGAGAAGAATTTCACGTCGGGTTCACCATTTATGTTTCCGACGCTTTCGCCGGGGCGCGCGCATCCGTCCGTCAGGAGGACGCGCGACTTTGTTGCCCCGCATTCCTGCTTTCCAAAGGCGGGTGGCATTCGCTCCTTATTCAGGGACGTCTGCTCCTTGATCGAAATGGGATGATGGGATGTCGGTTCTTCCTCCTGTGGATTCCTCCTCAGAACTCGTCACTTAGTCCGGGTCTCCCTTATAGATTTAATACGTACTTCGTGAAACTCTTCCCAGTGCTATGTTTCCATGGACACTGGTTAATTACACTGCTTCTGTCGGGACATTCCAAAGGGTCCAATTAGGGCAGCAACCTTCGGTTAGGGGAGTAGTCACGTTGAGGCATCAGTAGCGTGTCTGGATGCTGGGGTACCTGGCATGTCTGTCTGTTATCCTTGATCACAAGGCTTCTCGAGGGCGTGGAAGCCCGAGGCATCCCACATCGGGCACGGGGAATTACATGTCGTAGACACATATCTGAGGTTTTCCTCAGCTTCCCGTGCTCAACACAGGGTATGCCGCGAGTTTAACTTCCAGCGGAGACGGATCAACCCAACCAGAGCATTAGCTGGGATAAATCGGATTGAGGGATCCTCCTTGAAGGGATATCGACACCGGGGCTAGCCCGTGGGCGACAGTGAATGGATTAGAAGGAGAGTGAAGTGGAACCATCGCAGGGGGGCGACAGTGAAGTTGGGCTTGAGCATTGACGAGGCTTCCTACGTATCCCCGTGACAGGGAATCAAAGTCCATGTAGTTCGGGATGGTGCCGATAAACCGACGTGAAGATGGACCTTGGCCCGATGAATGTCGTCAGCGTACCGACGTGAAGGTGGACCTTAGTCCGATGGGCATCGTCAGCGTACCAACGTGAAGATGGACCTTGGTCCGATGGGAGTTGGGCTTGAACCTCTGGGAGGATTCCTACGTACCATGCCTTGACATGGATCAAAGACCTCGTAGTTCAAAGAATTGAGTTTGTCGGTAAACCGACATGAAAGTAGACCTAGGTCCACTATTGGTGGGCTTGAACCTCGTGGAGGCTTCCTACGTATCCCCGTGGTAGGGAATCAAAGTCCGCGTAGTTCGGGATGGTGCCGGTAAACCGACGTGAAGCTGGACCTTGGCCCGATGAATGTCGTCAGCGTACCGACGTGAAGGTGGACCTTGGTCCGATGGGCATCGTCAGCGTACCGACGTGAAGATGGACCTTGGTCTGATGGGATTTGGGCTTGAACCTCTGGGAGGATTCCTACGTACCATGCCTTGACATGGATCAAAGAACTCGTAGTTCAAAGAATTGAGTTTGTCGGTAAACCGACGTGAAATTAGACCTTGGTCCACTATTGGTGGGCTTGAACCTCGTGGAGGCTTCCTACGTACCATGCCTTGACATGGATCAAATACCTCGTAGTTCAGGTGGTCACAACGTCTTGTCGTCGGACGAGAATTGCAGTTTAGTGTCGTGTTGGACGTGGGTGAAACTCGACGTGAATGAACGACGGGTGGGCTTGAACCTCATGGAGGCTTCCTACGTACCATGCCTTGATATGGATCAAAGACCTCGTAGTTCAGATGGATGGGTTGCAATGTCTTACCACTGGACTGGAATGGGACCCGACGTGAATGAGCGGCGGGTGGGCTTGAACCTCGTGGAGGCTTCCTACGTACCATGCCTTGACATGGATCAAAGACCTCGTAGTTCGGATGGGTTTCGCCGGTAAACCAACGTGAAAGTAGACCTTGGTCCACTGTTGGTGGGCTTGAACCTCGTGGAGGCTTCCTACGTACCATCCCTTGACATGGATCAAAGACCTCGTAGTTCAGGTGGTGGGGTCGCAATGGCTTACCACTGGACCGGAGTGCAGTTAAACATCATGCTGGACGGGGGTGAGACCCGACGTGAAATGACGGGTGGGCTTGAACCTCATAGAGGCTTCCTACGTACCATGCCTTGACATGGATCAAAGACATCGTAGTTCAAGAGGGTTTCGCCGGTAAACCGACGTGAAAGTAGACCTTGGTCCACTGTTGGTGGGCTTGAACCTCGTGGAGGCTTCCTACGTACCATGCCTTGACATGGATCAAAGACCTCGTAGTTCAGGTGGGTTTTTCAAGGTCGGTGCTCACTCTAAGCCCACGTGATTCATGCTCGGTGTGAGAAACAAGAGGTTGCATGGACCTGACGATCACGTCGCGAAGGGTGCGTCCGTGAGAAGCGAAGAGGGGCTTACGCGTTGGGCGGCCCATGGTGTTGGGACTTACTCCAGGATGGAGGCCCAGAGGGGGGTTCCTCCTTCCCTATCACGTCCTCCACTGACCTTGGTAGTGGGGAAGTACAGAGATGCACGGGTGCAATCATCCGTACCAAAGGTTAAGGGCTTACGCTCTGAGGCAGCCCTTCCCCTACGAACATACACCACTCCGACAAGGAGGATCTCATTCCATGTGCGGAAGAGTTCCATTCCTGTGGAGACGAGTGGTGTAAGAAATGTTCGAGCTGGGGGGACCCTTCGTGAGGGAGACGAGGTTGGGTCACAGTTTAATGTCATGTGTTGAGGACGTGGTGCTTGGCAGTTTAACGCCCTGCAGCTCGGATGAGGTGGGTTCACTCCACACCCCTAGGACTTACATAACCGGTACCCTCTGGTCCTTGGGGAAGGGAAGGTGCCGGTAAGGCCATGGTAAAGGGGGGTAGTGGGGTGAACCATCGAGGGGTCCACGTTAGCGTGGCTATGCGAAGAAGCAATAGTCGTTAGCGTGCCTATGCGAAGAAGCATTAGGCGAAGCAACGCTACGGGGTGTGTTGTCAATGGGACTTTGAAATCACATCGTGCAAACCTGGAGGGTCGCACGGAAAGAGGAATCGCTAAGCAGAGGAGTGTGATTTGCGAAGTGGGGTGCCTTGGCCTTAGCATGGGGCATAGGTGGAAGTGGGAGGTGCTTTGCGAAGTGGAACAGTGTTCGCGGAGCACTGCCTCGCGAAGAAGGCGTGGTTCGCGAAGCAGGGTCCTGCCAAGCAATGTGCTTCGCGAAGTGGAGCGATCCTTCCTTAGCATAGGGATGACTCGTATGGGTTGGGTGTTTCGCGAAGCACAAGTGCTCCGCGGCTGCCCGGGTTCCCTTGGGAATCCCCTTCCTTCGCGAATGCCCTTGAGCTTCGCGAAGGGAATCCCTCTTGGAAGAGGGGCTCAAAACGATACAATGCAGAGTCGTCTCGCGAAGTAGAAATACCTCGCGGAGCTCATGATTCCCGGGGCAAAGCGTGCTTCGCGATTCGGGAGAGGAGAAGCCGAAAGGTCGGATTGTCCGTCCTTGGGACTCAGGGGGAGTCCAGTATTTATAGGGAAGGGGCGCCGTGAAGCAGGGCTCGCGCACCGCCTTCGGGGCTTCGCGGCGGCTCGCGAACGTCAAACGGGTTCGCGGAGGATTACCGCCTCTGGAGCTTCTCGGCGGCTCGCGAACGTCAAACGGGTTTGCGGAGGATTACCGCCTCTGGAGCTTCGCGGCGGCTCGCGAACGTCAAACGGGTTCGCGGAGGATTACCGCCTCTGGAGCTTCGCAGCGGCTCTCCATGGTTAGGGCGCTTCGCGGCGAGGCTTCGCGACGGAGCTTCGCGGCGGAGCTTCGCGAGGTAGCGCGCCGGCCTTTTTCGTTCCTTTGTTTCGGGCCACATTTTTGGCGCCAACACATGTGAAGAATGAGGATATCCCGAAAACTACTTTCTGCTATCATCATGGAATTATGTGTTTTTCGTAATGTTGTTCGGTGTGACGAATGCTCTAGCTGTGTTCATTGGATAGATGAACATTGTGTTCGATGAGTTCCTAGATAAGTTAGTGGTGGATTTCATTAACTACATCCTTGTTTACTCAAAATTCTAGGAGGAACATGTAGAGAATCTTCACGCTGTTTTGGGAGTTCTTTGTCAACATCAGCAGTTTGGGAAGTTGTTTAAGTGTGAGTATTGAGCATGATAATTATGTTTCATGGGAAATTTTGTGTCACAATGGGGTTATATATGGATCCATATAAGATAGAAGCTGTTGTGTCTTGGGAAGCCCCAAGGACAGTGTCAGAGGTGCGATTATTTATATGGACTTGCAGGGTACCATAGGAAGTTCGTAGCCAATTTATCTCGAGTTGTGACACCTCTAACATATTTGACCTAGAAGGATCAGGCATTCATATAGACCGATCAATGTCAAGAATATTTTGATTATATAAAGGAGAAGTTAGTATGTTCTCTAATTGTTTGTCTCCTAGTAGAGGGAGTTCTTTTTGATGTTTTCTGCAATGCTTCACATCTGCGGTTAGGTTGTGTTCTCATGCTGCAAAGATCAGTTGTCTCTTATGGGTCTCAGAAATTGCATCCTCATGAATGTAACTATTCTACCCATGATCTTGAGTTGGTAGTCGTGGCCTTTTCTTTGATGGTATGGAGACATTACCTCATTGGTGAGCGCTTTGTGGTTTTCACCATTCATAAGATCCGGCGGTATATTTTCTCATAGTGTGACTTAAACTTGCATCAAAATCTATGGAAGGAGTTCTTATAGGAATATGATATTGAAATATCATATACGTTGGGAAAGGGGAATGGTGTAGGTGATAAGCTGATTCGAAATTCATGTTGTGATGTTTTGCGTGAATCTGGTGATTCGTGGAGTGTAATGGAATAACGGTCATCATTACATCTTGATATGGGAGAACTTGGGGGAAGATTTTGTCTTTTAAAGATGATGGTGCAATCGTTCTATTACAATAGGTGGAAGTGTCCCAGTTGGGGGATATTGAGGTAGAGGTCAGGGGAGATCGTGTTGTTTGTGGGGAGGCCCCTGATGGTTAGACTGAGGGTGAAAAACCCCATGTGTTGCATCTTACAAGGATTTTTTTTCATTTGATGATTTGAGAGACCATTCTAAAAGAGTTCCATTGTTCTCCTTTAGCGGTGCATCCTGGTGTGAGAAAGATGTACCGATCCTTGAGGAGTCATATTTGGTGGCCTGGGCTGAAGCTTATGGTTGTAGAGATTGCGTCTTGATGTTTATTCTACTAGATGGCCAAGGCTCAACATTACATCCCTGGTGGTTGGATACAACCATTATATATTCCTCATTAGAAGTGGGAGGACATATCAGTGGACATTGTTACTGGTTTACCTTGTGCTCCAGGAGGACATGATGCTATTTCGGTGGTAGGGGATTGTTTAACAAAATCGACCAACTTTATAGTGGTCAGAGAGTTAAGCTCAGTGGATGCTTTGTCGAGGTAGTATCTAGAAGAGGTAGTGTGACTCCACAGAGTCCCAAGGATGATCATTTCTAATCGAGATCCTTAATTTTCTTCTTGGGTGTGGAGAGGTCTCCAGCAGGATTTTGGTTCTCAGTTATGCCTTAGCACTGCTTTTCATCCTCAAATGGACTGCCAGATAGAGTGAACAATCCAGACTCTGGAAGAAATGTTACACTCTTGTGTTTTTGATTTTGGAGGTCCGTGGATGAGGGGCTTACCCATGGTGGAGTTCTCATAAAAAACAGTTTTAAATCCACCGTCGGTATGGAACCATTTGATGCCAAGTATGGTTGTCATTTTTGGTCTCCGTTTTGTTTTACTGGGGTTAGAGAGTCTGCAATTACCAGACTATAACTAGTGAAGAATAAAACATACATGATTCAGGAGATTCATGAGAAGATGAAGACAGCGCAGGATCATCAGAAATCTTATACTGATAAAAATAGGACACCCTTAGAGTTTGATATTAGGGATAACGTGTTTCTGAAGGTGACTCCCCATCATGGATAGTTAATGTTTTGTCACTAGACTATGCTTTCTCCCACACAGATGAGCTGAATACATGACGTTTTTCATGTGTCACAGCTCCGTCGTTATCTTCATGATGATTTTCACATCATTTATTGTGGATAGATCTATATTGATAATGATGCGTCCTTAAAAGAGTAACCTATAAGGATCCAAGACTATAAAGATAAGGTGTTGTGCGGGTGTCCTATTCATTTCGTTTGTGACTTGTGGAAAGACGGTGTTATGGAAGAGAGTACCTGGGAATGTGAGTCACATATACATGCTCTGTACCTAGAGTTGTTTGATGTTTAAACTCTTGTCATGTAATTGTGTATCCATTGTGGTTATAGACCATTCTTTTTTATATGAAGAATATCTTTTTTCTTCTTATATCTTTTTCTATTTTGAGATGTATCTTGAGGAGTGGTTTTTCGGATCCCTTTTTAGTTTCTTTTTGGTTTGGTTTTAGATTCTCGAGGATGAGAATGTTTTGAGAGGTATCAGATGTAATTTCCCAAACCTCTCTAGTCCATATCTTTGCTGAAATCTGGTGTTTGATTTGTTCTGGGAGGTCAAGGTGACTCATCCCCAACACTTTTCCAAATTTATAGTTCTATGAAAAATGTTTCTTGTTTCATGAACAACGTCACGGTGAGTCAAAAACGGAGAGATAGAAACAGTGAGTTAGAAATGGTGAGATAGAAATAGGGAGACATAAACTGTGAGAAAGAAACAGTGACTCAGAAATTGTGAGACCAAAATGGTGACTCAGAAACTGTGAGACAGAAATGGTGAGTCAAAAATAGTGAGAACGAAATGGTGGGTCGGAAATAGGGAGTAAGAAACAGTGAGAGTGAACTGGTGAGTCAGAAATGGTGAGAGAGAAATAGTGAGATAGAAATGGTGAGACAGAAGTGGTGAGATAGAAATGGTGGGTCAGATACGATGTCACATCTCAATAAAAGTGATTCCAGAACTGTTTCACATTTCCTTTTCCCAATTTCCAGATTTTCCCTTTTTCACCAATTTAACATTTTATTTGATGTAAAACGCATTTATGGACATGTTATATAGGATTTAAGGACAAATCAAATCCCATAAATAATATATTAATTTCCCCAAGGCATGTGATGCATTTACTCGATCAAACCACGTGGTTTAATTTGATCTTATTTTTAATGTAAACCACTGCACCCTTAAATATTCTAAAGGGACATTATACCTTCCTCCATTGATCATTCCCCTTGTTCTTTGGTTCATGACTCTCAATCCTTTCATTCCATCCCATATGAGTCTTGAGATCAAACATTTTCCCATGGATTGGTTTCCCTCGATGTTCCTTTATCTTAATGTGCACCCCAATTTTGGTGCAACAAAGCAGTAACCATCAATCATTTATATAAGGTATGATTTATCGTCATTATTTTGGGTTCATATTTTTTTGTTTCTCTTTTAACTATTATGGAATGCGATATCCATGCTTATAATGGAGTTTCATGGGTTTTGGTTGGTAAAGTAATGCTGAGGCATAACTTGGGTGGATGTAGTTGTCACGGGAGGAGGTAATCGTGATCCGCTGAGTGGATCATTCTCATATAAAGAATTATAAGAACCTTTTTATGGTAGGGGATTTGTTGTTAATCTTTTTTATTTTACATGAAATTGTATAGTAAACATTTTTTATCCACTAGATCACAATGGAATAGACATAATAAATATTTTAACCAGATAAATAAATTGATATCGATCGTATGTTATTGCCCCTTGTTTTGATAGACAGTGTGATATCAATGATTTCTTTGTTTATATATTAATTCTTGATGGAATTTGGTAATGAACATAAAACACAATTAATTGAGAACAATTTGGCTAAAGATAAAGAGGCATGTAAATCCATCCAGTTCTTCTTGTTGTAGTTTTATGTTAGTCAAATTGTTGAAGTAAGCATGTTTAATTTATTTTTCATAGCTTATTGTTAATGTTTTCCGAAAATGGAACCTATGAATAATAAATTAGTTAATTAATGATGGATTAAAGAATTGATTGTATAATAATTCCATGAAGGGTTCTGAGTTACCCTCTTGTTTGCTTAAGGGATAAGAGCTCGACTGATATGATTGATGTTTTCCTTTTTCTTGTGTTGTGATGTGTGCCTATAAGGATATTTTGATATGTCGCGGCAGGGAGGCCTATTTGGTTGTCTTAGATTCCGATGCCTAGAGTGGCAAGATGAATTGGTTTATGCATGTGGGTGTCAAGGAGGACACTAGGGATGATGAAATGGGTTGGCTGTGAATGTTTGGTTTTCTATATATTCTTCTTGGTTGTTTATATGCTTTAAATTCCCCACTACTCAAGGCATCTGGTATTGATTTCCCATCTTCTTAAAGGTTTGACGACGTATGTGGTTCGCCACATGATTTCCGTGATTTTCATATCAAGGGAGCATGGGTCTCCACTCTTACTATAGCTAGGAACGTCTCGACTAGTAGTTTATCTACTCACCGTGGTAAGGCCCTTTTTATATAAGAACATTTTTTTAGAATGTCTTGGAATATTTGAAAGTAATTCTATAAATAAAAAATTTAATACATTATGTTAACCCATGGGGTTTGGATCTTGTGGGGGTGAAATGCTGAAGTTGTGATTTTAAGGAACATTGTACTTTGGGTGTGATTCTAATAAAATTTAATGTGGAATTGTTATTGGTTAATTAATGTTTTAATAATAAATTATTGTTAAGTGAAAGTGATAAAAAGGTAATGATGTAATGTATTAAATCTCTTTCAATGGTCATGTGCTTATAGGATACCAAGTTAAAGAAGTAGCAGCCCAAAGACCGAGAGAAGTTAGCTGCAGTTGTGTCCAAGACTTGTTTATGCACATAGTCTGGTTGTGATCAATAGTATATTCTGTAATTTTTGTGTTTCTATATGGTAATCTACTCTTTCAGCATGGGAAACTGACACCTCTTGGATTTTGAGACCTGGGGGGTGTTTTCCCAAACTTTTCGAAGGGAGGATGGATGGCTGAATACCCCCTTTGGCCCATCTATCTTCTAATGGTTGTTACTTTTGCTGGTAGTCACATTGGTTTGTTTTCTCCATATATGTGTATAAAGGGTTGTAATGGCTTGTGGTTATTCACCCAAATATTTTTTGGATATAGTTTTCTATGGAATATTGTAGGTGTAACATATATAGGCTTTGACGACTTGAGGATCCTTACTCGGTGTATGGGATGTAATGTCTTGAGGTATAATACCTGATGTATGATACAAGTTATGCGAGCTGTGGTGGCTCCCAAAAAATACCGGATTACATTTCTTACATAGACGTGGGGGATTTTTTGCATGAGGTGAATCTTCTAGTGCTTCACCCAAATGTCTACGGGAAAACATTTATCGATAGAGATTATTAGGGGATGCGACATTGGTGTAATGAGGAATACCAGCAGGGAAGTAGTAGCGGGGTACCCATGAAATTATTTATTATATTATATACTCTTTTATGTGATACTTTGTAATAGTATCCAGGGTGAGGCTAGGAACTTAGTATACTTGTTTAGGTGATGAGTTAGTTTACCTTATTGTTCAATATGATTTAGCATGCTCTATTTATTTTGCATGAGAGGATTTGGGGAGGATCCTACTAAGTATACTGTTATACTCACCCTATGTCTATATAAATTGTTTTTCAGATCACTTGGATCTGGTTGGAGATCAGACTATTTTCTTCTCTCTTGGGGTTGCATGAGCTATTCGAGCTTGTTTTTACTACTGTTTTTACTTTCTTTTGGGTACATGAAGTTTTCCCTCTTATGTTCTAGTAGTTTGTCACAACATTAATTACTTGTACTTGGGTTTTCTTTTATATTGATGTTTGAGTTGGAGTTGGTTGGTTTCTCTCTTATCTCACTCTTTCTCATGTGTTTTGTTAGAGGGTAATGCCTCCCATTTGTGTGATTACTATACCATCGGTGCTAATCGCCTACCCGGGGCCTACATGATGTGGGACTCAGGAGTCATTATCTCCCTTCTCACATTGTCAGCCTAAAATGGTTATACTTTGTGGGGAGGGGTTATGACAGTAATTATATTCGAATGAGTGAAACTATGATAACCATGATCTATAGCTAGAGTATATTGTGTTTACAATTAATTTGTGGCAACATTACCTCACCAGATAACACCCTATGGTCTTTTTCAATCACAAAAGTTTGATTTATGTATTCTAACACTATGAAAAATAATAAAAAAAATTCTTGATTGTTTTTATTTTTGATTAAAAAATTATAAATCTCATTTATCACATTCAATTTGAATGTTGGGGATAAAAAAATGTTTAGGAAATAAGAAAATGATTTAGGTAAAAATTCTAGTGATTCATAGATGGATGTGGAAGGGTTAAAATCCATGCATCTTCACCAAAAATAAATCTGTTGTTCAGGGTAATTTTTTCAAATCACTGAGAAGGATTCCCTGATGTACAAATTAGAGTATTACTATTATGGATACGTAATAACTGTGGTTGTTTTTGACTATGTTATCCATGATGATTCCCCAGAAGTTGTTCATATGATGGATAGAACATGATGTTTTTTCATGGAAGGTAGTTTGTTACAATGGATGTGGATTAGAGGGTATATATTGTGTTATCAATATATCTTATAGTGATCCAACCAAGAGTATCTTAGAGGTTCAATGTTTTGGAAATGTAATAATGGTTTCCAAGAAAAAAAATTGATTATTGTAGATTTTGTTGATTGTTGTGAGGTTCAAGCCTAGTTAAATGTAGAAAAAATGATATTGGTGTTTTTTTGAAGCCCTTATAAGTAAATTAGATGACTTTGGATGACACATTGTTGGATTTTATTCATAGTAGTACTAAATTCATAGTGATGATATTATCATATTTGGTTAATCGAGGATATTTTGATGAAGTCATCACAACTATTAGAAATCAGGGATTCATGGAACATTAATATTGTAGTGGGGATTTATGTAGATGAGTTTGTGTGTATGTTTGGAGTTTTATGTACCATTTTATTGAATATACTTACTCTTTTTACCTCATGAGTACAGAGAGGATTATTTTATTATTTTTCCAATAAGTAAAGCATTGACACTACAATCCTCCCTTAGACATACATATAGAAAATGTGGACCATCCAGCCCCTACGTGATAGCTTTCTACCATACATCAGATATATTGACTGATCCAAAGTAATGAATGTTTCATTATTTAGATATCTTATTAAAATATATACAATGATATTATTGACAAGGATACATATAAATAATTTAGTATAGGTCGTGTCAATAACTTCTATGTCAGATTGATGTAGGAGGGTCATATATTCTCCATCTCGATGTGGTGCATAGAACCACAAAATGTTAGGTTAACAATTGAGAAGATGAAGGTGGAATAACAACAATAGATATTCTGTTTTGGACATTGGATTAGACCCCCGGAGTTAGAGGTTTTGAACCACATGTTCTTAATGGTTTACACTCTTAAAAGGAAATAGAGGTTTGGTATTAGATGCATAATATTAAATTGGTTCTTCAGGACCACAAAGGCATGTGATCATGTTTGTATAGTGGATGAATTATTGGATGTAGAACCATATATGAACATAATAAATGGAATATTAAATAATTCTCAACTATATTTATATCTTTATAATGACTCACATGTCATTGACTATAGAGATTTGGGTATTGACGATGATGAAACATTTATGGAGAACGTATTGGAGATCTAGGATCATCAAGGGAAAATATTTCATTGTTGAACCATTCATTAATTCATGTGATGTTTATGAATTAGGGATTTGAGGATATTATATGGTAATATGATAACAATATGTATGGAATTAATTTGAGCTGTATTTATTTTCCCATTTTTCTGTTTTCCATTGATCATGTGATTCAAGAATATTATAGATTTATATGGCCTTCATTTTTCCCTTGCAGATAGTGTGTGTTATGTATTAAAAAATATAAATAGTGGAATCCCCCTTCAAAAAAAATATTCTTTATGTTTAGGAATTGTTTTACAACCATTTTGGTGAGTTAGTTATGCCAAAAGTATGTAGTATCTTGATATGGTGTTATGTTTCCTTGATTTGGGTGGGTGGGGAAGTGTTGTGTGATGGTTGTGGTAGTTGTTGGATTAAGATATGTATAGGATGAAATAATGGTTTTATTTAATATATAGAAGAAAATGGGATTTTGGATGGTTTGAAATAGTGTTATTAGATTATTCGTAATGATATCACAATGATTTATCTCATGGGGTAGTTGTATGACTCCCCATCATCGGTTTTTCTAATATTATTAATTATTTTCATGGACCACAATTATTGAGATGTATCAAATTTAATGTTATTTAACTTTTTTAAAATTTCATTGTGTTTTTTGAGGATTTTTCCTTTCAAGCATAATTTTTCAGAAATTTTTGTTACTAAGAGATGGCCTTGTTATGTTCTTGGAGTCCCCACACACTAGTAATGGGAATGATGAAGGCTATATTTTCAAGGGGAATTACCTTGTGCAAAATAGCACACATAAAAACTCCTAGGGAGGTTTTGGTGATAGGTTTGGTGTCTTGGGTGAACTCTTATCTAAAATGTGGAGTTAGAGATCACTACATTGTATCCATGGGGATGGTGATTTACAAAAATTTAACTATTTTGTGACAGGTATTGTAGCTTGCAATAGTAGAAGTTAAATGAATAACCATATCCTCAATCATTACATATTCTAGTATATATTATCAATCAAGTATATTATTTAAAAAATTAAATATTTGAGTGAACAGTAATGGGATATTCAAATATCCATTCGAATTGATCAACAATGGGCACTTTGGATGTTCACCACTACATGGTGGAGTCTAACGAGCTTTCTTATATCAAGGGGTTCATCTGCACCACCTAAATGATTTCTTTGATCCCCCAATGAGATCCATGAGATTTCTTGACCTACCTATTCTATATCATTCATTCCACTATGATCTCTAAACCCTTGGATCATTGGATCATGTGTTCTAGGTGTAGGTATGATCCCCCATATTCCATTAATCATGTTTTCTAATCATCTTATTTTTCATGTAGATCATAGTAATTAGATGATATATTTTTGGCATTGATTTCTTTTGGATTGATGTTGGATTTTATTATATTTATTCCTTTCAATTTCAAATAATGTTTAGTGTAGTTTTATCCCATATCACATTCATGGTGAGAGGTGGTTCCCTTTGAGATTTTATCAAGCTAGGGGATCCATAATTTTATCATTAATTATATGTACATATGAGAATAAAATTCATTTTTCATCCATTGGTTGGATGGTATGAATAATAAAAGTGATGATAATTAATTTTCATAATTAGAATTAAAGGGGATGGGTAAATGAAATGAATTTTAATTAATTATATGATTTATTCCTTTTGTGGTTTTGCTAGTTTGTTACTTTTAAAAATATGAATAATGTTGAGATAGAATATTTGTTAATGTTTTTGAAATTATAATTATGATTATGATTTTATTATTAAACTCTGATGTATGAAGAAATATAATAATATATATTGGTCTAATTAATTGGTTTCCCAAGTATTATAGTGTTGTGTGTGAATACCATTGGAAATCATGAATTAATTATGATAGAATATGTTATTGAAGAAAAATAACTTGTGTAGTTGTTTTTATATGTGGTGGTATTTATGTGAATTTGATGATAATTGGATTACATTGGTTGTGATGGATAGGTTATTTTGGTCATTTCGAAATATCAATGGAAAAAATGAAATTTTGAAATGGGAATAACAGATGGTGGAAGATGATGTTTTTTATAAATGAATTAATGTATTGAATAAAAAGTGAGTGGGGCATAAATAAATTTGAAATGGATAGGCATGATTAATGGACATGGTTGGTCATTAGAAAATCTATAAATGGGTGGATTTTTAAGGATAAAGGAATGTGGATTTTGATTCACTATAATGTCTGGTGTAATGGATTTGAGGTTTTGTCAATGTTTGATGATGTTATGAGACTGTGTTTAAATGATGTGAGATGTGTTGGTGATGCTATAATGAATCTCTTGGTTAGGATTTTATATTATATAACAATATATAACTACTATGATATTTATATATATAAAAGTTTGGTACAAATGCGAAAGCGGTACACAGACAAGGAAGAATAATACATGGAAATCGCAAGCCCGGGGACTTGACCCAATGACCTACCCCTCACCCCCCAGGCCCATACCACCCCACCACCAACGGTGGGGCACTATTATATTTATATATACCTCAAACTTATTTTTGTTGTTTACATTGATACCAAATGGTTTCATTATGGGTGTTTAAACGAAACATCCACGATGTTGAGGATGAAGGGATGGCTACCACCCCATCCCCATATTCTATTATTAAAAATATTATTGCACATGGGTAGTGATATCTAATAGAAAAATTTCACTATTAGTGATGATTAATATGTTTTCCATATATGAACATGTTTTGATGGATTATGGTTGTAGTTATCCTTTTGTGGTGTATGGAAAGATGATGTGATGGTTCATTTTGAGGGGGTTATGCATCATAGGAGCGGTGCATATGGCTGATGACCCTGATGTTATTAAAAAATTACAATTATAGTTATATGAAATATGTTGTGGTAAGATATATATGTGATGAAATGTTTTATTGAGAACATGGTATGATATCATATCCTAGGATTCCTTAAGTGGGATATGATGCATTTCCATAGCTGTATTCAGACATTATTATTACAGAAGGGATGAGAGATTTATGATGTACGACATTGGGGATAAGAGTACGAATGAAATGGGAATTTGGTTCTATGTATCCTTAATATTTGATGTGTTTTTATAATATGACAATTGGAGATTTATTTTGGGACTCCTCTATGGTTAATATGGGATCATTTGTTGACCTTTTTATATTCATGTTGGTCCTACTATATTACCACTAATACATTATTATATTCCATCTAAATTTATTTAACACTAAAGGTCTATATAATATTTTAATATCTAAATAATGTTTGTTTTGTTTATTGTCTGTTTTTTATTCAACACCAAGATAGGCTTACACTACACACAATAATGAGTTGGCTGGTGTTACACTCAAGAACCAGTTTCACAGAAAAAAATATATTAATAAAATATTATTAGTAATAATGAATAGTATAAACCTAATTTTGAATTTTATATATTTAGTATAACTTTAACAGTATTATTATTATTTTTTCTAGACATGATATAGGAACTAAATCATTTTTTTCAGATAAAAGTAATATTTTTTTAAAAATGAATTATTTCGTCCATTAGATGGTTCACCCATTTAAAATAATATTTTTGAAACATTAATATATTCTATTTAACAAAATAAAATTCTTTTTTTTTTGATGTGGGATATTAAAATTTACATTGGTGGAATTTTTGATATTTTTTGATAAGTTTTATATTTAGATGAATTGTTAAAATATATATAATTTTAGTTCAAAATTTATTTTCTTCTATGAAATAATATATGTGGATAAATTATACTATTTAATTGTTTCAATTTATAAATATAAAATATTTTAACTATTTAAAATATTTATTTTCATTGGAAAAAATTTTACAAATAATTTTGAGGTAAAAGCATTTCATTCTTTTGTTATATTTTGCCTTTTAAAAAACCCATTTTGGCATTCCGACAATGTGATTAATTTTCAAATTAATTAAAAAAACATTTGTGTTTTGAATTTTAAAAAATTTATTCCATATTTTAAATAAATGGGTAGAAATTATATATAATTGTTCATTTTATATTTGTGCGATATGAATAGTAAGATTAATACTTTTTTAACTGCCTTGATTAAGGGAAAATCTGGTAGATAAAGGTATAAATAATATTTTAAAATAATCATAACAATGTTAATAATAGTATTGGATGACTAAATGATTCTTTATCATCTATGGCTCAAAATGGAATCACTTAATATCCACATTCCCATGAAAACGAATTGAATATAATAAAAATCAATGAATGTGACAAAATGAAACACTCTCATATTATATGAATATATTAATAATAAAATATGAATAACCAGAAAATAACATATTTTATAAGTACTATATAGAAAGATCATTACATTTATTTTATCATAATGTTTAATATATAATTTTTAGTGATTAATTAATTGCCATTAATGATGTCACCATAGTGATGTAGAAATTCTATTATCAATAATATATTTGATACATTATTTTAGATTACTAAAATAAATTTTACATGTTATATTTGAGGGGATTCATGATATTTATAGTTTCTTATGACTTGTAAGGGGTTTTTAAATTGAATTGGTTCAAATTTATCTTTTAGTTTGTATTTTATTAAATTCAACGTCATCAATAGTGTCAAAATTAACACTTATGAAATATTATGAAAATAATATTTCAATAAATTATTTGAAAATTATAAAAAAAATTAAAAGGACAAGGGGAATATATAATGTCTATAATATCATAGAATTTCCATTTAAGGACCAATATACACTTTATATTAAAAAATTTCATCCCCTTAGTAAAGAACAAAATGCTAACCGTAGTTAAAATTAAAATGGGATAATTACGAGTTAATCAATTGATAAGGATTAAAAATAAACAAAATTATCTAAATGAAATTTTATTGCAAGATTACAACCTTATATATTCTTATATTTGAATAATTGACACTAATGAGAAATGATACTGTATATCTAATTTATTATAAATTAATTCTTTCTGAAATCCTAATAGTGCATCATGCCTTCATTATAAAAGAACACATCCTCCCTTTTTTCCTCACACAACATTGAGCCTTCTTGCTTTACCAAACCTTGAAAAAATATTCTCTAAACTTCCTTCACCTCATCTTATTAGCTTCTTTTATGGCTGAATTCCTCCCAATGCAGTCATTTCGTATAAACCAATAGAAGTTCCCCCCTTAATGGGTAACACATTCTCTCGTTCTTTTTAGTTATGTTTCCATTCTACACTAAATATAATCTTGTTTTTATATGATTAAAGTATGAAACCAGTATCATAAATATAATAAATTTTATAATGTTATTGTTTGAAACTACACTTACATACACCTTCATTTAATTGTTAATGGGCATACCATTAATATGTACGACGAACTACTACCTCACGAAACAATGATTGTTCAATTTTCCCCTACCACCTATCAAGGTGGCCATTATGATGGAAAAGTTTTTTATATATCATAAATATTTTTTTATAATGTCTTCATTATTAAGTTATTTGTATTTAATAAATATCGTTATGTTTTCCAAGTTGTGTAAATATGATAATTTTCTTTGAGTAAGTGTGGACTACCACCCCCTCAAAGCAATATGACTATTTCATGCTATACATAGAACACATAAAGGATTGTCATTTTAAACCTATGATACATATATGAAGTTAATATAACACTTTAATTATAAAATTCATGTATATAATATTATTCTTATTCTAAAAATAAATGAATGTATCGTTTAGGCATACGTTCAATATACAGTCTTCATCAACAGTGCATTTCATTTCTTCTCTACATGTATTATGGTTTATTCAAAATGAATATATATTGTATATATATATAGTATTTACATCTAGTGTTACATTATGTAGATAATGAATCCATGATTAAGTTAATGGGAACAAAAAATAATAATTCAAATCATATTCGAGAAAGTAATCAATTTACACCTGAAATAGTGAAAATAATGAATGATTACTAACAAACAAGTAATAAAATATTATAAGAGGATAATATATGAAATAATAAATATAGATATGGTATTATTATAATTTAATATCTTGATTTAACTATTATTTAAGTGGCTAACTCACCCTCGACTAAAGGAAAATATAAGGTAAGGATTAATTTCGCAATATCATTATTATTCGATATTGTTTATGCCCAAATATTTAATGGGATATTTTTATCATCCATGTTCATGTTTATTAAAACTATTTTTAAAATGATACTTTTCATATTTTTTTATTATGTACTCTTTAACTAAAACATAACTTTATATATTTTCTAGTATTATTCTTCTCAATCTTTATGATTATTGTCCATGATTTCAAAGTGCATTTAAGGATTTATTTAGATGGAAATGGATGTTTAAAAATTTAAAATACATTCAAATGTTTTATTTTGTTATGGGACACATTGATTAAAAACATATATTTAAATATCATTTATAGGTGCATAACTTTCGAAAAAATTATTTCCAAGAAAAAAAATGGATTTTTCTCTCATTGAGTTTTAATTATTTCATTAGATTATTTTCACCTATGTCAACAACCTTTGTTGGATTTTATGCATAAATGAGGTTCATTTTTTATGAGACAATATTCCATAATGTATTAATGTATAAATGTTATGTTTCACTATGGATGTGCTATTTTTATACCATTCATGGTTTACGTTTTTTGTATCATCATTTCATATGTTGGTTTTAATAAAAATGTTTATATTATGATTCACCATTTTCATAAGAGGAATGTATTGGACATTTTAAGTGAAGGTTGAGGCCTGATATGGCTTCTTAATGTATTGGTATGTCTCATGAGATAAACTTTATATAGACTCGGTTGAGGGCTTGATGATTTATTTTTAGATTTGGATTTGGTCGAGGACATAAACATTTATTTTTAGTTGTCTAGGTCGAGGCCACGACGGTATGTTTCAAAGGTTTGACATTATGAATTCCCTCATTTTGAAATTAGATATTGATATTACAAGATTTTATTCGACTATTATAATATTCATGTGAATGTTTAAATGGAATTATTTGATTTATTGTTTCCATATTATGTTTATGTTTAGATTTAAAAGGCTTCTGTTTCATTATTATATTTGATTTAATGTTTATGGTTATTTATAATAGATTCAGGTATATTGTATATTCTTACGGAGAAATTGAGCTCACCCCATTCATATGTTTTATTTTTCCATGATGGAAAGAAGTGTTTTATGATTAATATGAAGGGTTAATATAGATGAATAAAGCTGTCATCAAATAATGGGATTTCATGGAAATTATGTTTTGAATTGTAATGAATGATTCATTTTTGAAATATATTTTCCCATACTCCTGCACTAATAGGTCCTTCGAGACATGATTCATTGTATAAATCTAATGTATGAAAATAATGCACTGGCATAGGGCTTCTGGGTTGCGGTGATTTTCTTGTTATCAAAGGAAGTTTTGAAACAACCAGGGATGTTATATTTAGAAGTCTTAGATTAGGGATCATTACCCTAAGATAGACATTCATAATATGTTTAAAAGTACATCCAAGAATTTTTGTTAAGTATAAATTATTTATTTTTCCCCGAAATACATCCATGTTTGAATATTACTTGTGGAATGTGTTTTGTTCCAGATGTACCTAGGATTAACAACTACAACTATGTGTTCTGAGTCTGACTCGAGGAATCTGGGTACACAAAAACAAGATATACTACACATCTAGTTTTACAAACCTAGGATATATCGATAAGATAATTCACATTTTATTTATAAACAATTACAACGGACTAATGAGTAAATATGTACCCAAAAAACCATTTTTATCATTATGTATTCGATATTCATAAAATTTTCAATTTATGTATATTATTTTTCTAATTTATAATTATGAATTATAATTCATAACAAAATCTAGTGCATTCCATTGGTTATAAATTGTTCTTAGAGGAAGGAATGTAACATCATGGCCCATCCCAGTGTGGCTCATTCCACGACTCCCCATGTCTTCCTTTAATAGGCTAGGGACTGGTGGCTAGCACCGAGTATGAATGTCACTATAATGGGTGGCATTTCCCAAGTACATATACACATGCACACATCTCTAATTACACAAATAAATAAAATTAAAAACCACTCAGTGACCAATGTTTCATAAAACTAAACCCAACTAATAGATATTAATAGAAATTAATGTGCGTAAAGTAAACTGGTCCAGAATAGAATCCCACCAAAAACATGATTCTGAAAACTACAAAGTCCAACTAGTAATAAAGAAGGAGGAAATGATACTACTTTTCATAGCCATATGAAATCCTCGGCCTACAAGGAACTCAAAAAGGTCAATCAGGTACAAGTCTACCTAGGACACTATTAAAAGGTCGCTCGTCTGCAGAAGACACGACACATGTGGGAAAATCCTGCGAAGGGGACAATTTTACAATACTCACTTTGGGACCCTGAAATCAAAAAATAAAAACACATTGTAATAGTATTTTCAGCTCTACAAAACATTTTTTTACACAACATATAACAAGAGAACATATCCAGATATACTTAAAACATTGAAATGTTGTTTATAGGAAAGTTACAATAAATGCATACCCACATCAGGGATTCGGTTCAAAGATTCCATGAAGCACCCATCTGGGAGAACTCACATCCTGAATATGACAACTATGATGATTCATGTCTGAGAAGTAGATTTCATCTAGAGAAACCATGAGGGAGATAGATGCACTGATAAATCTGAAGAGAGAAAAGCTTCACTAATTCTGGGAGAACACACTCCTTAGTGGTAAAAGATCATAATACATGGATGAGTATCACATCTAGGGCCATGGAGGATACTACACCTCATCGAGATTCAACCTTCTAATAATAGGATCAGCTTCCTATAGGATTGGTCACATTGATACCTGACTCTAGCTAGGGTCATGAATGGATAGAGAATCCCACTTCAATCTTTAAAGAGGTATACCCGACTCTATCTTGGGAAGTCCAGTTGAATGGATCATACTCATGTTAATAGAATCAAAACCTAACCATCAAGGTAAAGAGAAAAGGGAAACTTACCAAAATGAAACTTGTCCATGCAATGGTGGACAAGAAGCTCAATACATGTAGAAGGGAGTACCTGGCATGTAGATGTTGTCATTCTCAATGTCACATGACTTTGGGTATAGCCTGTGTATAATGAAACTATTTTGGAGAAAATTCCATGTTAAAATGTATATACACATCATCTAGGAAGGATCACAAGCCATGTAAATGTATCCATGGTTCACTCTATGTATTCATGCCATGTGCATGTACATGGCCTCAACATGTGTATTCCAACCCATGTAACTGGTACATGAGGTGACCCATGTAACTGGCCTCGTCTGGCCATGTGGTAGAGTACATGGTGAGTACTCCACCCTATGTCCACTTATCTTCAGAGTTACATGCTGATTCCCATGTATGGACATATATTAATTTGGACAATGTTCAAAAATCATGTCAACAATTCATGTCTCCCGGAGAATCAGTCTCAACTAGGTGGGGTCCACACAAAATGTATCCTCAGTGGCACACCATGTTATTCATATTTTGTAGCTCGCAAACCCTAGCTTCTACCAGGATGCTCCCACAAGGTATATTCATCTGATAACACATTGTCTCCTTTATAAAACATGCATAAATCCACCCGCACGAAGAATGCTCGAAGAATGATGTCCGTCGATCTGAGTCGATTCATTATCCCCTATCATCATCACACCTCTACTAGGTCATTGTGATATCCGATATCTAGTTTGGGACCATTGAATTTTGAAATGGATTCCCAACGGTCCGTTGTTCGTTTCCCCATGAAGAAAAGGAAGAATGCGAGAGCAAGGAAGAAGAAAAAAAGAAGCAATAGAGGAATGCACCTCGACCTTCATTCATCATTGTGTTGATCTGCTCCTGTCAGTAGGTCTAACGGATAGTAAAATTACAAACCAACATATATTATAATGTGATCAGATCATGAATCAAAACTCCATGTAAATGGAAAAATATCCCCATCTCACAAAATGCATGATATGAGGATCAACCTATTCATAGAATGATTCATGTTTTCCATTTAATCAAATAACGGAGAAATACAAAATTGAAAACAAAACACCTACCAAGATTCTATTAGAGGATTATCCCCCACATCGTGCTCATTGGAGAGGTTTGTTGGATTTTTTGGTATGATGATTGATTGCTCTAATGTCATCCACCAACAGGTTCTCCTCAAAAGATCCAACTGAAGTCCGGGATAAACAGAGAAATGAAGATAAACATTATAATTTTACATATGTATGTATTTAAAGAAGTAAAACTATGTCATCAAATCATTAAAAATTTTAAAATAAAATAAACTATAGTTTTTTTCAAAACATCCAAAAAAT
This sequence comes from Viscum album, assembly GCA_963277665.1. Classification (NCBI taxonomy): domain Eukaryota; kingdom Viridiplantae; phylum Streptophyta; class Magnoliopsida; order Santalales; family Viscaceae; genus Viscum; species Viscum album. The sequence continues at coordinate 704,519,861 of OY728157.1, read as the reverse complement.
TAACATTCGTAGCTAACCCACACCGAACAAGGTTAGGACCTACCTAAGGTAAAGTCTTTGCTCTTAATGCAATGGTACCCTAATATTTCAAATCAAGGAAATTTTTTAAAAGTTATTCCACATTTTTAGGAAATCTTCTAACAAATTCTATTTAGGGTTTTGTTTATTTCAAACATTTATTATGGGATTCTTGGGCCTTAGAATTTCACGTCGTCGCAAAGCCTGATCTAAAAAAAAATTCCATGTATTATTTCAAAATAGTACATGAATAATCAATGACATTACATTCTCCCCACCTTATAGATTTACATAATGAAAAGCCAAAGAAAAATGCTACTCAAAAATATGTATGTACTATGTATGAATTTGAGCCTCCCACTGCCACGTGCTCTCTGGAAGATTCATGTACTGCCACCGGACACAGACAAGGGGAATTGCTCACCCATGATGTATCCTCTCCTACCGATCCTTAACCTACACCAAGTATTCTACTAATGTATCCCCATCCTCGATGTCCAACTCACCCCATTCAACGATGTGTGATGAGTCCTTCACATTCCTCTACAACTGCGACACGTGGAATAGATCATGTATTTAGTGAAACTATTTAACAACCAAATTATTCCAATAAATATTTTCTTTTAATAATTTTGTTATATAATCACATGAAATCACAGAACAATGAACTACTATGTATTATGTGACCTTTATACATAATTTTGGTGATTCTGTGTTATGAATTTCAAAAATTTAACATTCACCATTGCAAACAGTAAGATGTTTGGATTCCAAAAAGAAAAACACAACATTTTAGTGAATAGTAACATACCCTTATGGATAGTAATATTACCCATATGAGTAGTGATATGACCTAATGAATAGTAAAATTACATATGATAGTATATAATTAATATTTATGTGAATGTATGATGTAAATATTTTTTGGAAAGAGTAAATAAATGTTTTAAAATGTGAATTTTAGAATAAATTATAATTTTAATTAAATATCAAATTAATCATATTTAGAAAATTATTTTTGAAAAATGATAATTTTATTTTTTGATTGTAAACATCAAAAAATGGTCAGGGTGATTTTTTGATATTTTCCTGAAATACATTAATTTTTGGTGAATAGTAAAGTACGATAATTTACGATAAATGCAAAATAAATGAATATTGAAACCATCCGCAAATTTATGGATGATGTAAGGCCATTATCATGAACTCACATGCAAAGGGTACTATTTTTTGTCCTGGAATAATCTGTATTGCTAATATTGAGGGAAAATAATAAACTAAGTAATGAAATACTTTTAAAACTCTCATCCCCTCCACTATAAATACCTCTTATCCCCCAACTTATCTTTACTCCCCTCAAGCCTTGTGATTTCAAAAAATTATGTGAAAATATCTCCCAAAGTTCATTTCCCAAATCCAAAACCCCATTGTCTCATAAAAAGACAAATCCCTCTCCTCTTAAGAGGCTCTCAAGGAAGATTTATTCAAGAGGTAAATTCCTCTTTTCAATTCTTTTACATTACTTTCATGTTCTTTTGGTTACTTTTCAAATCATACCTCTCATCATCAAAATGTTATGAAAAATAAAATAACATAAATGTTTTGGAATGTTGTTATGATAATGGAATAAGTTATTATCATCTCTCTTTTAAACTTCTTTTAATTAAGTATTAATGACACAATCTGAGATGTGTTAAATTAACACATTGATGGACGCTGGGTTTTCAATTTCCATTACCATTTTCAATTTTGGTCATGAAACCATTTTCATTGTTTATCTGGAACATAATATTTGTATTATGTTTCATCTATGGATCTATCATCCTTTTTTACACATGTTTTTTATTTATAAAACAAAACATATTCATTGTGCCTGAAAACCCCCCAATTATCCAAAAAACATTATCACTACAGTTTTATATTATGATTCAACATCAATAAAAGTAACCCAATTAAAATTAGAACCATGTTATATAGTGGGTCTTCAATAATGTTATATATCATCCATTCTAGACAACCACATTCATCTTATAGGTTTACTCATTCATGAAAATCTGTAAACTGGTCATAAAAACCATGAAAGAAAATGATCCCGAGTAATGAAGGTGAACATAATAACAAATAAAAAATATTATTAATGAAAATAAAAAATTTATAATATATAAATTAATTATATAATATGTTATTTAATAACTAATTAATGAACATAGTTTGATTATCCAGGTCATTAGGGTTATGAAAAGATCACCATCAAACTTATGGTATGAGATCCTCTCCATTTCACTTTTATTCAAGATTGTCTTCTATGATATTTTCTTTTATGTGAAATAAGTAGTGATGGGGTTTGATTATGAACCTACCCTATTCTATTTGAATGTAATTTAAATGATGATAAACCCCTTTCTCTCTCATTAATAACTATTAAGTACACATGATAAATTGTCAATATTCTATAAGGGATTCAACCCGAACCTCCTTTATTAATTAAATTTTATGTAACATTAATTTTTACATAAATGAGATTTTCTATTCATCTTATTTTAATAATAAAAATGATATTTAAATTTTTTAAACTCACTTATCTAGTTACATTCATCATTTTCTTTTGGGGATATACATGTTTTTATGTGATATGCTCCTCAATACTTCTAGATAAGCACACATTTTTGAGGGAACAACCAGAATTCTAACCTGAATTCAAGTGAACTAAATATTATGTTTTAAGAAATAATTGTATTTATAATATGATTCTATTTATTGTGAATACTTTCTTGATTCACTTCATGTTTAAAAAAAGTATTACTTCCTTTTCTATTTTAAAGGCTCTATAGTTTTTATTTCCTACTACTCAAAAATGTTTTTTTTGCTAAATTTTTTTGAATACATTTCATGCATGTGGTAACATATAAATTACATAAATTTCCCTAATACATTGATATTTTCCCTTATTAATTTACATTTCTATTTTAGTTTCATTCTTTCATGGACACTTTTATGATGCGAACATTTTTTATGCTTTATGAGATGATTCTGGTACCCAATTCCTTACATTGGTAACACTTATGTCTATTTAATATTGATTATATATGATTCTTTATGTGGAAAAAATATTCATGATGAGTTAATATGGATTCACCCATATCGGGATCAAATTCTATTGGTAAGGTCAATTCTTATTATATGCTATGTTTGACATTCTTGGAGGATATCCTTGGCTTATGCTTCTAGGTGAAACGATCTTGGCATATAGCCTTGACTCATACTAAAGTCATGTTTCATGTTTCTGTGACATTACTATGACTCCATGTTTATATGATTCCATGTATATATGTTATTATTCCATATGTTACATGCCTTATTTATATCATCGTGTTATTCTTTCTTTCACATGTGCTAACGCATGGTTATTATTGTTATTCCCTTACTGAGCTTATTTCACATCTATTTGTTCAGGTTGTCACCAGGTTATCCTATGTATATTTATTAGCATAGTGGAATATAGGAGCTCTGTATGGACTTCAAATAAAATAAGTAAATTTTAAAATGTTTGATTATGGACCCAGTCTTCAAAGACACTAAAATTTATAATCCATGTCTTGTACTCTGATGTATAATTATGCGTAAAATGATTTAATGATATATATAAAAGGATATGGTCACTATAGATTGTATCAAAGTATGGTCATGTTATTTTAGAGATTATGAATAGATCACCTTAGTGACAACCTTACATATGAGACAACGTATAATAAAACATCCCTAAATTTTCGTACTTATAAATTAAGCGGTTTATCAGGAAAATAAATCCATATATGGATAAAAATAGGTAGAGGAAACATTGGAACATATGTACCTAGGATTGAAAACCCCAAAAAGAGTTTCTAGTCTGAAAAGAGGTATCGTAGCACACGAAAATGGGCGTTGTTACACTATTGGTTTAATACTCCCTGAGGATATGATTGGATAAATTCACGATCTTAGTAAAAAATGTTATTAAGAGAATAATAAAAATTCCTAAAGAATATAAGATAATAAATAGATCAATGATAATATAGATTTAACCCTAAGGAATCACATGTTATGTTATAATTCTCCTTTACATGTTTATCCTTTAATGTTCAAAAGTTTAATTTTTTTGGTTCATTAACTAAGTATTCAAGCACTCTAATTGTAAATTATTTTAAATATTAACATACCTAAATAGAAGAACACATAAGAACAACAAATTTTATTGGATTTGAGAATATTTCCCTAATGATATGCCTAATATGACAGTATTGGTTGATCAAAACATCATGACAGTATTTTCTCAACTAGCTCATGTTAGGAATAATAACTTGAATATTGAGGAAAACCATCCTCCTACAAGAAAAGAGAATGATGTCATTGAGTCCATCATGTGAAAATTATCTCCCATGTTTAGCATATAATTAGATCCCCTCTTCATGAAAAAATGAATTAACTAAATTGAAATGATATTCATCAACCTCTAGTGTTTGGAAGAAGAGAAATTTGTACAGGTGGTCTATTCTTTTGATGGGGAAGCTGATCAGTGGTGGAAACTGATCATGAATACCAAGTCCCAAGAATAAATTTATTACATGGATTAGGAGGAATTATAATAGATGTTTTTCAATAAATATATTCCCTAAACAGATCGTGTCAATATGGAAAGATAATTCCTCGGCCTCATGCATAAGGAAGATGAGTCCATAGGGGCGTATTATGAAAACATAATAGGGCGTGAAAGGTACGCCTATGTCTTTTTCAAGAACACTGTGTCCAAGGTGGATCTTTTAATTAGTTGGCTAAAGCAGAGTCTACAGATGGTGTTGGAGATTCATGAGTTTGAAAATTATTTGGAGACTATCAGTTGGGACCTCATGGTTTAAATGGATATTTGAGGCTCTATGAAGCCTCGTGAGCCTGAGAACAAGAAGAAAAGAATGTGGAACAACATGGGTGGTTAAACAAAAATATCCCATATAGAAATACTCCAGACTATCCAAATTTTAATAGTTTTGTGAAGAATCATCCTGAGAAAATTCTAAAAGAAACCAAGAATTTCATCAAATGTGGTATGCTTGGACATCTATCCAAGAACATCTGAAGGGATATAAAAATACGACTAATGTTAAAAAATAATGGAAGATTTAGATCAATGCTCCACCAGTGGTGTAGTGTTCCACCTGAAAGGATCATGTTCATTATGAAAAAAATTCCATAGCCCAGGGTTGTCAAAGGAAATCAACAACAACTTCCAAATAAACAAATATGGGATTATGCTATCAATATAATTGAGGTGGATAAAAAAATTATGTGGTGACGGGTACGTAATTTATTCATTAATTAATGGAAAACATAATATCTGATTCTATATCTACGGATTCTTTCTTATCCTGATAGATTAGTAGTACTATTCAAGCACCAACTCAAAATTTGGAGGAAAATTTATTTGTGAGAACACCAAATAGGGAAATTATTGTTACCATGGAATATAAATCCTCCCCAATTAATTCATGTTCAATAAACCTACTGGAAAACCTTTTTATACATTCCTTTGTTAATTTTAATGATATATTGGTCATGGAATGCCTATATTAATACAAATCCAACATCAACATTCATGAAAGGGAGGCCACCCTTCCCCTCCCGAAGCATCCTCAAATTCATTACATGTGTAAGGTGGATTTTGATTATCCATAAAAATCATCATATCAAGTGTATATTTAGATTCTATATGAGCAATAATATATATCCCAAATTATTTAGACAAATGAGCGAATCATACTTGAAGACATTCCCTCGTCAGTGATTACATTGATGTATTTACCGTAGAGTTTTTTGATCTTAATCAGGTCCCAGAGGTTGAGTTCTCAATATAAAATATTCTTGGATCTCTGCCAATGTCATAGATAGCTTGTAGAATGTCCACTGTAGAGATGGAAGAGACGAAGAAGATGTTATTGGAGACTCTAGATATTGGTTTTATACGCCCGAGTGACTCACTGTGCAGAGATCCATTCCTCTTTGTCAAGAAGAAGGATGGTTTAATTAACCTATATATTGATTATCATGAGCTCAAATAAATCATGATAAATAACAAGAATCCATAGACACAGATAAAGGAAATTTTTTATTCACTTTACAGGGACAATTATTTCCCTAAGGTGGACCTTCGGTCAGGATATTACTAATTAAAGGCGAGGAACGAATATAATTAGAAGACTTCCTTTGGATTAAAGTATATACACTATGATATCATAGTGATTACATTAGAAATATCTAGATATCCATAAATTTTCATGTATTTAATGAATATAATATCTAGACATTACCTCAATAAATTTCTGATTGTCTATAGCGATGATATTCTGATGTACTCTAAGAGCAAAGAAGAAAATGAGAATCATTTTAATTCTTTATTGAAGTCTTTGTGAAGGGTTAATTTGATTGAAAATTAATCTAAATGCTAGTTCTTGAATGAGGATGTATCATTATTGGGGAATTTTATCACCAAAAAAGGAATATATGTGGACCCTTTAATGAAAAATGTAAATGAAGAGTGGTCGAGGCCATCAACTGTAATGGAGATCCACAATATTTTGGGTCTATCTTGGTATTATCATCGATATGCGAAAAAAATTTCACAATTTTAAAACCCAATGACTAAGCTTACATAAAAGGGAGTAAATTTTATCTACACTCAAGAATGTTAATATTGTTTTAATGAGTTGAAAAATATGCCTATCACTTCTCCAGTACTCACACTCCCAACAAGTGGAGAACTCTTTGTGGTCAAATGTGGAGATTCAAAGAAATGATTAGGATGTGTCCAAATGAAAATTTTTAAGTGGTATCCTACACCTCAATGAAGTTGATAATCCATGAGAAAAACTATACCACAAATGATCTAGATTTGGTGGGTCAGATCTTTGTGTTTAAAATATGGTGGCATTATTTCTAGGGGAGAAGTGTGATATATATACTGATTGATAGAGTCTCAAATATATATACTAATATATAAATAGATTAATATACACCAACTATGATGGATGGATCTCATCGATGATTATGATTGCTCAATCCACTACCATCTGTGTAAGGAAAATATGTTGGCAGATGCTCTATGTAGAGAGAATACTACATCATTATGAATGATGAGGATTGAAAAGGACCTAGTATTCATAATTTTGAAGAGGATGTAAAATGGAATAATTATGGGAGGAACATCATCAATAATTTCTCAAATGATTAGTCAACCATCCATCATGGAGAAAATAATGGATTATCATAGAAAAGATATGGATGTTTAGAAAAATGTTAAAGCATTCAGAAAAGGGAAATACGCTTATTTAAAAAATTATAAGGGTTGAGTTTTATGGTCCAGGTCATGATTATGTGTAGCATCTGATCTAGTGATAAAGTAGGAGATTTTGAATGATGCACATAGCTTGACCTTCTCTATTCACCCATAGAGCACAAAGATGTATCGAGATCTCTGAGAAAACTTTTGGCGGGACAATATGAAAAGGGAGATTTCATAATATATATCAATGTTCCTGGTATGACATCAAATGAAGGGTGAGAGGAAAAAGTCAAAGGGGATAATGGAAACACAACCCCTACCAACATTGAAGTAGGAGAACATTACCATGGATGTTTTCACTAGACTTCCATAGACATCCAGAAGAAACAATGCCATATAGGTCCTTGTGGATCATTTTACGAGTATAACTCACTTTATCACAATTAGATAGGACTTATCATTGGATAAACATGAATGCATATATATCAATGATGTGTTATGTTTTCTTGGACTACCACTATCTATCATATCATATCATGATTTGAGATTCACGTCAATGTTCTGGAAAATCTTCCAAAATCCTCTAAGTATTGAACTGAACTTCATTATAGACAACCATCCTCAAACTGATGGACAATATGAGTGAACTATTAAGACATTGGGAGATATTTTGAGATAATGTTCTATGCACTTAAAAGGGGGATGGGACCAACATCATCCACTGGTATAATTATCCAAAAATGAATATTTCCACTCGAGCATCTGAATGGCACCATATGAAGCTATTTAGAGGAAAATGTGTCTAACACCAGAGTGTGGGGAAAAAGCCGGTGAGAATAAGTAGCTAGGACCAGAAATGGTTGATAAAATGGTGGAGATGGTGAAAACCATTTAGTAGCACATCAAGGAAGCCTAATATAAAAAAAATATTTATGCAGAAAATTGTCGACAAGACCTTGAGCTAGAATATGGTGACATTGTATTTCTCCAAATATCCCCCTAGAAGAAGGATATTAGGTTTGGGAAAAAGGAAATATAAGTCTGAGGTACATCTGCTCCTTCAAGATCCTTGATCGAGTCAGAGAAATGGACTATCGATCGACAATTCCACCTATCATGTCCAATATACAAAATGTAATCAATGTATCCCTCTTAAGGATGTACATAGAGGATCGTTCACATGTACTCTCTTAAGATAAGGAAAAGTTGGAGGATGAAATTTCCTATGAGCAATAGCCAGTTATGATCCTGGATCAAGGATATAAATTTATACGTAACAAAATTACACACCATGTAAAGGTACTATGGTAGAACCAAAATTATTAAAATCAATCATTTTAACTAGAGGAGGAAATAATGGAAAATTTGTTGCATCTGTTTACGACATATAATATAAAATTAAATTTCAAGGGCTAGATTTCATAAGGGGGGATGTAACAACCCAATGTTTGTAATGGGAATATAATTATTATAATTATGTCATATAATCAAATAAAACCACCACAAAATAAACTAATATGTTCTATATGAATATTAAATATAATTTTGACATGTTTGTATTTTGAATTTTTAAAAACAGACATTCACGGTTGCGACCAATAATATGTATGGAGTACGATAAGACCAAAATAATTTTTTTGTGAATAGTAACATAACCATATTATTATTAATATTACCATTATGAATTTTGATATACCATAATAAAAATATTAACCATATCTATGATAGTAAATAAATAGTATTTATGTGAAATTATGATGTACCTATATTTTGGAATAAGTAAATAAATGTTTTAAAAATGGATTTTTTAATAAATAATAATTTTAATTAACTATGAAATTAATAAAATTTCTAAAATTAATATTTTAAAATTTTTTCTATCTTTTAATTCTACACATCCAACAATGGTAATGTTGAATTTTTATGATTTTTCAGAAATGCATGAATTTTTTGTGAATAGTAAAATTCGACAATTTACGATAAATGAAAATTACATAAATTATGATGTGATCAGCAGATATACAGATGATTTAAGGCCATTATCTTGAAATCACATGAACACATTACTGTTTTTGGGGATGTAGTCATCAATATTTCATGTCTTGTGTGAAAATAATAAACTATGGAATTAAATATTATAAAAAATCTCCTCCCATCCATTATAAATATCACCTCTTTCACTCTCTTCTTTTCACTCCTATAAAGAAATGTACCATCCCTAAATTTTTCCAAAATCTCTTCTCACCATCCATACCCACATCTGAAATCCATTTTTCTCTTAAAAGACCAAATCCTGTCACCTTAAGTGGCTCTCAAAGAAGACCGATTCAATATGTAAATTCCCCTTTACAATTATCTTAATTTTTTACAAGTTCTTTTTGTTACTTTTATATCCTTACATATCCTCATCAAAAGTTTATGAAAACTTTAGTACCCTACTTGTACTAGAATTTTTTTATCCTAAAGGAATAATTTTTTATCATCTCCCCTTTACCCTTCTTTTAATTTAGTAGTAAAGACACCATCAGTGATGTGTTAAATTATCACATTCATGGATGATGGGTTTTCAATTTTTATTACCAACATAAATTCATGTTATGAAACAAATTTCATGGTTGAATCAGAACATAATATATTTATTATGTCTCATTTATGGTTTTGTAATCGTTTTGTACACATTATTTTCATTTTAAAAAAAACATGTTCATTGTCAACAAAAACCGCCAATTATCCCAAAAGGTTATCATTAACGGTTTATATAATTATTAAACATCACTAAAAGTAGAAAGATTATATTTAAAAACATTTAATGATATGTATGTTGACTAATTTAATATAACATAAATTCTGAACAACCACATTAAACTTACAATTTTATCTTTTCATGAAAATAAGTAAAACAATCATAAAAACTAAGAAGAAAAACATATCTGAACTATGAAATTGAACCTCATAACCAAAAAAATGAATATGAATGAACATAAAAATGTGTTAATGAATAATATAATTATATAAATGGATCTTTAATTACTAATTAATGAACAAAATTTTATTTTATAGGATATTATGATCAATAAAAGATCACCATCATACTCGAGGTAAGGGATCCTCTCTATTTTACATTTATTCATGATTTTCCTCTATGTTATGCACTTTTATGTGTTTACTATTGATGGGGTATGGTTATTTACCTCCCCCATACTGTCATAATGATTTTAAAATTATTATAAAATCATATTTCTCTCATTAGACCCTCTCATGGACACACAATACCATGCCGATATTCCATGAGGAATTCAACCCGAACATCCTTTATTCATTCGGGTTTTGTTATCTTTATTTTTACCCAAATGAGGCTATCTATTATTATTATGTTCATATTATAAATTATATTTGAATGTTAAAAACGCATTTATAAATTTCCATTCATCATTCTGTTTCATGGATATACATTTTTTGAAGTGATTCCCTCATCAATACTTCCAGATAAGCAATCTTGTTTGGACGGAATTTCACTAATTCTTACCTGATCTCATGTTCAGTATATATTATATTTTAAACAACCATTGTATTCATAAAATGAATTTTTTATTTTTTAAATCTTCTGGGTTCACTTCTATATTTTATAATGGATTATTCAATTTTCTACATGAAAGTCACTATAGTATTTTCGTTAAAACCACTCAAAAATGTTTTTATGCTAAAATTTCATGAAATATTTTCATAGATGTGGTCAGTTATACTTGAAATCACTTACCATAAAACATTATTATTTTAAATCATATATTTTCAAGTATATTTTAGATCCTTTCATTTGCGGACTCTTTTATAATACAACTATTTTTTAAGATTTATGACATGATTGTGGTACGCTATATTTTATATGTGTAACCGTTTAGTTTTTGTAAGAATGATTATGTATGATTATTTAGGTGGAAATTTTTTTCATGAAATATTAATATGGGTTCACCCATATAGAGATTCAATACATTGGGTAATTTTATGTCTCATGAGATGTTACGTGCGATGATCTTGGCAGTTGGCCTTGGCTTGTGACCCTCTGTGAAACGGTCTTGGCGATTATCCTTGACTCATTCTGAATTCATGTATATTGTTTATGAGACATTACTATGACTTCATGTTTATATGATTCCATATTTATATGTTATTATTAGATATGTTACATTTAATTTTTTATATCACCATGTCATGCCTTCTATCCCATGTGCTAACACATTCTTCTTTTGTTTATTCCCTTACTGGTATTTTAGCTCATCCATTTTTTTTACTTTATCCCAACATTATCCATTGAATATGTCTGAGAACAATGGATGATTTGATCTCATTGTTGAGTTTAAATGAGAAATTTTTTTATAATATTTGATTATGTACCTAGTCTTCCAAGACATAATAATTTGCGATACTTTTCTTGTTCCCACATGTGTAATTATATCTAAAATCATGCAATATTATATATAAATGTCTAGAGTTTAAATAAACTATTTATATAGTGTTAAGAAGTATGCCATGTAAAACCATGAGATTTTATGAGAAATATATATATATATATATATTTATGTATTATGTTATACACAACACCAAATTATTCTTTCACTACACACAACATTGTATTGGCTTTCATCACACGCAATCACGACCTTCCTCGATAGCATGTGTAGTACGCAATACCGGGTTTCACTAAAAAAAATATATTGTAATATTATTATTATGGAATAGCTTTTATGAATATAATTAACTAAATTTTTAATTTTGTAACATTATTATTCTTCTTAAAGATTTTATAGAACATAGTATAAGAACAAAATAAAATTTTCAGGTAAAATATGTATTTTAAAAAAAATACAATTTTTTTGCCTTTTAATGGCACGCCAACATTAAATCTAGTTTTTGACATGTTTATAAGTTAAATATGACAAAATAAATTTCTTTTTTTAATCATGATGTATAAATTTACTTTGGATAAATTTTTCATATTATTCTGATAACTTTCATATTTTAATGATTAGTAAAAACACGCTATATTTTAATTAAAAACTTTTTTTTTCGTCACAATAAATTATATTTATAAATTACAATATTTAATGGTGTTAATGTATAAATTGAATATATTTTTACCATTTAATATAATTTATGTAATTACCATTAATTTTTCTTTTAATTCAAAGTTAAAAACATTTCAATCTTTGGCAATGTTTTAACCTATAAAACCCGTTTTCTTAACAACGGAATTAATTTTAAATTTATTACTAAAACTTGTGTTTTTTTAATTTTGAAAAATGGATTAGATATTTGAATTTAGTGGGTCCAAATTATGTTGAAAGGTTAATGTAATTTATTTTATATTAGGAATAGTAACTACAGTAATTTTTATTTACTGCAGTTAATGGTAAATCAAGTAATTATGGGTAAAAATAAGATTATAAAATTACCCTAACACCTCCCAAAATTATATTGGATGACTAAAAGTCAACCCATATCACCCAAGGGTCGGAATAGATTCATTTTATGGACTTCTGACCATGAAACCCATTTAATTATTATTAAGACAAAAGAAAGTGACTGCATGTCACTTTCTTAGATTTTATAAGAATTATAATTTAAATTTAGTGATAAACTTAATGAAAATTCAAACATGAATAGTCTCCAAAACGAAAATAAAATTATCTAAATCATGTGAATTTATTTATAATTTTTACGAATTAAATAATTATCATTAACGGTAACACAATATTGACGTTGAAATTATTTTATTGTTTGAAATTTAAAATATATGGTTTTAAAAATATTAAAATAAATATTATATGAACTATTTAATGTGATCCACTAATTTTCTAGATAAATATGACATGTTATGAATCTATTAAATCTTCTAGTTCTAACATATATTTTGTGAGGATTTTATTTAAATTCAAATAAATGAATTGTGTCAAAATTGACACTATTATTATTTAAAAAAAACATAATATAAAATTGTTCAAAAATCACAAAAATATTTAAATATTCTGAATTAAAATTTATACGGTCAAAAATTCCATTAATTATCTGATTATGGAAAATTCAAAACACATAATAAATTTTATATAACAATTTAAAATTTAGAATCTTATTACCACAAATAAAATTAAATAGATTAAATAAGGATAAATGAAACTGATAATGTTTAATATAATTTCCCAACATGTCTAAATTTTATTGTTTTATGAGATTACAACCCTTTTCTCATCTAAGATTTGAGTCTGAGTCATTTTTGAAGGTTTTTAAGTGGGGTTTGATTTATTTTAAATTAATATTTTTGAGGCTTCCAAGGGCACCCCTCTCCTCCCTTATAAAAGGGAACCTACTCCCTACCATCTATACAAAACATTGAGCCTTTAATCTAAGCCAAACCCAGCCCATTACTTCTCTCAACTTACATAGTATTATTCTGGAGGTTCTGGTGTTCCCAAAATACCAACTCTAGTCCCTTAAGAGGAAGTTTAAAAGAGGCACGTCGAGGAAGAGGTAATCTCTTCTACCGATTTTTTTCAAGTTGCTTCCTTCTTCTACTTCCTCTTATTTAGTTGTATCATTATAATGTAATAACATAAAATCACTCATATAATTTTATGTTATTATAAATATTAAACAACACAATTTCATCTTCTATCCATCCTATGGAAAATGAAATCACCGCACGTGCGTACGTACGGAATACCGTCTCCACGCTGTGGTGTAATCTGTTATCCACCACCACCTTACATGGATGGGTATAATGGTGAAAATAATAAATATGTATATGATTATTATAACATTATATAGATTCTTAAATATTATATCATCAACTCCAATTCCATTCATATAATTATGGGAATGATATCATCAGTCCAACATACATACAGCCAACCGTCTCCACGATGTGATGCGACTCGTTCTGCATGATCTTCATAGAATAATGACTATATAAATGAATTTTAAGAATAAATATGATATTTTTACACTAATAAAATTCTGTAAATTATATATCTATAACCTAAAAATAAGAATAAGAATTTATTTGACAAAACACGCATAATAATAGAAAGCAGTGAACACCCGAATAATGAGTAACAATGAAATATTACCGATAAGAATATAACAATATGAACATATATGATGTCATAACAATGAATATGATTATGTAATTACTCAATGACATTATTTAATTCATTATACATGAGGTTTAGATACATACGAAGCATATCATAACTAAGGTAAGGGAAAATCTCACAATCTTATCTTTATCTGAGATTATTTATATTTCAGAATTTACTGGTGAATATTTATCATCCACATCCATGTTTCCTCAATATGTAATATTATTTCTATCTTCCTAAAATTGTTTAAATCCAATTTTACCTATTGGAAAATTTTTATTAAAATATATGAATGGAATCTTATGTCGTTTTCATATCAAGATATTTTTTGACTTTTCCAACCAAAGTACGAGAAGATTGTTTTTTCTAAATATTACAACATGAATGGATTTTTATGATTTCATAGAAATTTATTTCCATGAATCTTCCATTATAGGTTTACATGTTTATTTTTAATTAACTTCTTTTAGTTTAAAATTGTATGACATATTAAGAAAGGAAAATTGTTTTTGAAGTATAAATGATATTATCCTCAAGAATGCAGTTCAAGTGTTTTATAAAAATTAATTCCATCTAATATAAAATATGGTTTTGTTTCTATACCTATTTTTACATTTATTTGATTATTTTATGATGGAATTAATTTTATGAATTCCTTTTATCTTAGATAGATTAATTTATGATGGCATGAAGTTTAAAAATCCCATTTTTATTACATGGGTTAGGTTACGATGAATGATTTATGATTTTGTGGCACACATAAGAATGGTATCATTATGAGATGGGTGGGACATGTATCTACCTAAAATTCATTGGGTAATGATTTATATCTCAAGAGAGAGATATGGCTGGAACATCAGGTTAATCTGTTTCAGTGATACAGGACTGAAACGAGGAGTGAACTCGGTTCAAAAATGGACTTTGTCAGCTAGGATAGTCTTGGGAATGGGTCTTGACTACTAAGAAATGATTCTCTATGATTATCTGTGTATACCAAAAATTTTAATGTTTTATGTGATGATTATTTGGATTACATTTCATTTCCATGATTTATCCACTGTTATGATATTTTGATCTCTTTTGCAGGTTAATATTTTCAAAATGTTATGTTCTTCTGAATATTATATGATTTATATTTCTTTTGTTTACCCTTACTAAAAATTTGAGCTCACCCTTTTTTATGTTTTATTTTCCCCAGGTCGGGAAGAAGGGTATTAAGTAAGACATTCCCAAAGGGACTCTAGATATGATAAAATAAAAGGGAGACAATGTAGATGACTTATGAACCTGTTGTTTATGTATCCCAGATTCTGAAGACACTATACATATACGGTCCTTTCATGGTTTTGTTATACGTTTTAAAAAGTGTTCTTCAATTTTTATGTAATTACAATGTATGTAATATATGGGTTGTTATAGATGGTATCAGTGGAAAGGTATAGTCAAACTTTGGAAACTAGAATATGAAAGCCTTGGTAAGAACCCTAAGGATATGTCTATACATAGAACATAATCGTAGTGTTTTAGAAATGGCCATGAGTATCCTATGATAAGACCTAATGTGTGAAATTTTATTAGTGATTATGTTGTTTTCCTATTATAATTAGTGTTGCTCACACTATTATTCTTGGTTTTTGTTAATGGCTGGAACTCGAAAGAACCGTGTTAATGCGGAATGCAATGGTCAATGCAATGATTGTCCCCCTGACCAACCAAATGTTATGGGAGCTGGAATAAAAAATATTGTATCCATTCGCACTCAACTTTCTCAAGCTATGAATCATGAAGGACTTCCAAACGAGCAATGGAAGGAGCAAAATTATGTTTAATCATTCATGAGGCAGCGTCCACCCCCATTCAGTGGGTCTACTAATCTATTAGTGGCTGAAAAATGGATCAGTACCACTGAAAATATATTTTTAGTTCTATAATGATCTGAACAAGATAAAGTCATCTTAGCAGTATATCGTTTTGAAGGTGAAGCTAATTAATGGTGGAATTTTATCAATAATACAAGGCCTCAAGATTAAATAGAATCCATGGAATGGGAAGAGTTCAAGAACTTGTTTCTCAATATGTAATTCCCTCATATTCATCAAAGAAATATGGAGAAAGAGTTTCTTGAACTAAAAAACGGATGATGAATCTGTTGGTACCTATGAATAAAATTTTACATGACTTGTGAGGTACGCATATGGGATTATTATCCAACCAGAGAGTAAGATCAATCCATTCTTTAGTTTCTTAAAACCATGTCTCTGAAGGGCATTAGTCGTACGGTACTTTAATAGCAATGAGGAAATTGTTCGTTGTGCTCTCAAGGTTGATATTGAAATTGGTGTAAGCCATCAGTCATATGGGTTTGATAAGAGGAGGAAAATGGAATTAAAAGGAAAATCTAAAGAGCACACTAAAAAATGGATGGGATTTCCCTTATTTTAAATGTTTGGAATGATACATGGAGGGGGTTTCCTTAAAGGAACAGTTAAATGTTTCAAATTTCGAAAAGAAGGTCATCAGGAACTTGAATGCCGCAATGATGGGAAGAAGATGTCTAGTGATGCGAATAATGAAATGGCCACATAGAATGCACCTCATACACTTCATTGTTACATGTGCAAGGAAATGGGGAATTATGCTAATCAATGCCCTAATCCAAGGGTTTTTTATGATGATTGATGTCAACAATCTCTTAAGTACAAAGACAAATAAATGTCAGAATCAATTTTTATTGGTGATGTGCATATGATAACGAAGTGGTCAAAGATACGCTTACCATCCACTATAAAGTTAAAAATGATTTATTTGATTATGGATCCACCCACTCTTTTAATTCTGAATAATTTTATAATGGCATCACTGTATTACCTCAACAATTAGATGTTGAGTTAGGTGTGACCACCCCTTAATGGCACGCCAACATTAAATCTAGTTTTTGACATGTTTATAAGTTAAATATGACAAAATAAATTTCTTTTTTTTAATCATGATGTATAAATTTACTTTGGATAAATTTTTCATATTATTCTGATAACTTTCATATTTTAATGATTAGTAAAAACACGCTATATTTTAATTAAAAACTTTTTTTTTCGTCACAATAAATTATATTTATAAATTACAATATTTAATGGTGTTAATGTATAAATTGAATATATTTTTACCATTTAATATAATTTATGTAATTACCATTAATTTTTCTTTTAATTCAAAGTTAAAAACATTTCAATCTTTGGCAATGTTTTAACCTATAAAACCCGTTTTCTTAACAACGGAATTAATTTTAAATTTATTACTAAAACTTGTGTTTTTTTAATTTTGAAAAATGGATTAGATATTTGAATTTAGTGGGTCCAAATTATGTTGAAAGGTTAATGTAATTTATTTTATATTAGGAATAGTAACTACAGTAATTTTTATTTACTGCAGTTAATGGTAAATCAAGTAATTAAGGGTAAAAATAAGATTATAAAATTACCCTAACACCTCCCAAAATTATATTGGATGACTAAAAGTAAACCCATATCACCCAAGGGTCGGAATAGATTCATTTTATGGACTTCTGACCATGAAACCCATTTAATTATTATTAAGACAAAAGAAAGTGACTGCATGTCACTGTCTTAGATTTTATAAGAATTATAATTTAAATTTAGTGATAAACTTAATGAAAATTCAAACATGAATAGTCTCCAAAACGAAAATAAAATTATCTAAATCATGTGAATTTATTTATAATTTTTACGAATTAAATAATTATCATTAACGGTAACACAATATTGACGTTGAAATTATTTTATTGTTTGAAATTTAAAATATATGGTTTTAAAAATATTAAAATAAATATTATATGAACTATTTAATGTGATCCACTAATTTTCTAGATAAATATGACATGTTATGAATCTATTAAATCTTATAGTTCTAACATATATTTTGTGAGGATTTTATTTAAATTCAAATAAATGAATTGTGTCAAAATTGACACTATTATTATTTAAAAAAAACATAATATAAAATTGTTCAAAAATCACAAAAATATTTAAATATTCTGAATTAAAATTTATACGGTCAAAAATTCCATTAATTATCTGATTATGGAAAATTCAAAACACATAATAAATTTTATATAACAATTTAAAATTTAGAATCTTATTACCACAAATAAAATTAAATAGATTAAATAAGGATAAATGAAACTGATAATGTTTAATATAATTTCCCAACATGTCTAAATTTTATTGTTTTATGAGATTACAACCCTTTTCTCATCTAAGATTCGAGTCTGAGTCATTTTTGAAGGTTTTTAAGTGGGGTTTGATTTATTTTAAATTAATATTTTTGAGGCTTCCAAGGGCACCCCTCTCCTCCCTTATAAAAGGGAACCTACTCCCTATCATCTATACAAAACATTGAGCCTTTAATCTAAGCCAAACCCAGCCCATTACTTCTCTCAACTTACATAGTATTATTCTGGAGGTTCTGGTGTTCCCAAAATACCAACTCTAGTCCCTTAAGAGGAAGTTTAAAAGAGGCACGTCGAGGAAGAGGTAATCTCTTCTACCGATTTTTTTCAAGTTGCTTCCTTCTTCTACTTCCTCTTATTTAGTTGTATCATTATAATGTAATAACATAAAATCACTCATATAATTTTATGTTATTATAAATATTAAACAACACAATTTCATCTTCTATCCATCCTATGGAAAATGAAATCACCGCACGTGCGTACGTACGGAATACCGTCTCCACGCTGTGGTGTAATCTGTTATCCACCACCACCTTACATGGATGGGTATAATGGTGAA
The DNA here is from genome assembly GCA_963277665.1 of Viscum album. Lineage (NCBI taxonomy): Eukaryota > Viridiplantae > Streptophyta > Magnoliopsida > Santalales > Viscaceae > Viscum > Viscum album. Next base: position 704,500,593 of record OY728157.1, on the reverse strand, counting down.
AATAATAAATATGTATATGATTATTATAACATTATATAGATTCTTAAATATTATATCATCAACTCCAATTCCATTCATATAATTATGGGAATGATATCATCAGTCCAACATACATACAACCAACCGTCTCCACGATGTGATGCGACTCGTTCTGCATGATCTTCATAGAATAATGACTATATAAATGAATTTTAAGAATAAATATGATATTTTTACACTAAGAAAATTCTGTAAATTATATATCTATAACCTAAAAATAAGAATAAGAATTTATTTGACAAAACACGCATAATAATAGAAAGCAGTGAACACCCGAATAATGAGTAACAATGAAATATTACCGATAAGAATATAACAATATGAACATATATGATGTCATAACAATGAATATGATTATGTAATTACTCAATGACATTATTTAATTCATTATACATGAGGTTTAGATACATACGAAGCATATCATAACTAAGGTAAGGGAAAATCTCACAATCTTATCTTTATCTGAGATTATTTATATTTCAGAATTTACTGGTGAATATTTATCATCCACATCCATGTTTCCTCAATATGTAATATTATTTCTATCTTCCTAAAATTGTTTAAATCCAATTTTACCTATTGGAAAATTTTTATTAAAATATATGAATGGAATCTTATGTCGTTTTCATATCAAGATATTTTTTGACTTTTCCAACCAAAGTACGAGAAGATTGTTTTTTCTAAATATTACAACATGAATGGATTTTTATGATTTCATAGAAAATTATTTCCATGAATCTTCCATTATAGGTTTACATGTTTATTTTTAATTAACTTCTTTTAGTTTAAAATTGTATGACATATTAAGAAAGGAAAATTGTTTTTGAAGTATAAATGATATTTTCCTCAAGAATGCAGTTCAAGTGTTTTATAAAAATTAATTCCATCTAATATAAAATATGGTTTTGTTTCTATACCTATTTTTACATTTATTTGATTATTTTATGATGGAATTAATTTTATGAATTCCTTTTATCTTAGATAGATTAATTTATGATGGCATGAAGTTTAAAAATCCCATTTTTATTACATGGGTTAGGTTACGATGAATGATTTATGATTTTGTGGCACACATAAGAATGGTATCATTATGAGATGGGTGGGACCTGTATCTACCTAAAATTCATTGGGTAATGATTTATATCTCAAGAGAGAGATATGGCTGGAACATCAGGTTAATCTGTTTCAGTGATACAGGACTGAAACGAGGAGTGAACTCGGTTCAAAAATGGACTTTGTCAGCTAGGATAGTCTTGGGAATGGGTCTTGACTACTAAGAAATGATTCTCTGTGATTATCTGTGTATACCAAAAATTTTAATGTTTTATGTGATGATTATTTGGATTACATTTCATTTCCATGATTTATCCACTGTTATGATATTTTGATCTCTTTTGCAGGTTAATATTTTCAAAATGTTATGTTCTTCTGAATATTATATGATTTATATTTCTTTTGTTTACCCTTACTAAAAATTTGAGCTCACCCTTTTTTATGTTTTATTTTCCCCAGGTCGGGAAGAAGGGTATTAAGTAAGACATTCCCAAAGGGACTCTAGATATGATAAAATAAAAGGGAGACAATGTAGATGACTTATGAACCTGTTGTTTATGTATCCCAGATTCTGAAGACACTATACATATACGGTCCTTTCATGGTTTTGTTATACGTTTTAAAAAGTGTTCTTCAATTTTTATGTAATTACAATGTATGTAATATATGGGTTGTTATAGATGGTATCAGTGGAAAGGTATAGTCAAACTTTGGAAACTAGAATATGAAAGCCTTGGTAAGAACCCTAAGGATATGTCTATACATAGAACATAATCGTAGTGTTTTAGAAATGGCCATGAGTATCCTATGATAAGACCTAATGTGTGAAATTTTATTAGTGATTATGTTGTTTTCCTATTATAATTAGTGTTTCTCACACTATTATTCTTGGTTTTTGTTAATGGCTGGAACTCGAAAGAACCGTGTTAATGCGGAATGCAATGGTCAATGCAATGATTGTCCCCCTGACCAACCAAATGTTATGGGAGCTGGAATAAAAAATATTGTATCCATTCGCACTCAACTTTCTCAAGCTATGAATCATGAAGGACTTCCAAACGAGCAATGGAAGGAGCAAAATTATGTTTAATCATTCATGAGGCAGCGTCCACCCCCATTCAGTGGGTCTACTAATCTATTAGTGGCTGAAAAATGGATCAGTACCACTGAAAATATATTTTTAGTTCTATAATGATCTGAACAAGATAAAGTCATCTTAGCAGTATATCGTTTTGAAGGTGAAGCTAATTAATGGTGGAATTTTATCAATAATACAAGGCCTCAAGATTAAATAGAATCCATGGAATGGGAAGAGTTCAAGAACTTGTTTCTCAATATGTAATTCCCTCATATTCATCAAAGAAATATGGAGAAAGAGTTTCTTGAACTAAAAAACGGATGATGAATCTGTTGGTACCTATGAATAAAATTTTACATGACTTGTGAGGTACGCATATGGGATTATTATCCAACCTGAGAGTAAGATCAATCCATTCTTTAGTTTCTTAAAACCATGTCTCTGAAGGGCATTAGTCGTACGATACTTTAATAGCAATGAGGAAATTGTTCGTTGTGCTCTCAAGGTTGATATTGAAATTGGTGTAAGCCATCAGTCATATGGGTTTGATAAGAGGAGGAAAATGGAATTAAAAGGAAAATCTAAAGAGCACACTAAAAAATGGATGGGATTTCCCTTATTTTAAATGTTTGGAATGATACATGGAGGGGGTTTCCTTAAAGGAACAGTTAAATGTTTCAAATTTCGAAAAGAAGGTCATCAGGAACTTGAATGCCGCAATGATGGGAAGAAGATGTCTAGTGATGCGAATAATGAAATGGCCACATAGAATGCACCTCATACACTTCATTGTTACATGTGCAAGGAAATGGGGAATTATGATAATCAATGCCCTAATCCAAGGGTTTTTTATGATGATTGATGTCAACAATCTCTTAAGTACAAAGACAAATAAATGTCAGAATCAATTTTTATTGGTGATGTGCATATGATAACGAAGTGGTCAAAGATACGCTTACCATCCACTATAAAGTTAAAAATGATTTATTTGATTATGGATCCACCCACTCTTTTATTTCTGAATAATTTTATAATGGCATCACTGTATTACCTCAACAATTAGATGTTGAGTTAGGTGTGACCACCCCTAATGGCACAACAGTCACGTCAAAAGTTTATAATTCTACATCGATTAAAGTTTGTGGGAAAGTGCTTCCTGCTAATCTTGTGATCCTCCCTGCAATGTAATTTGATGTGATCCTTGGCATGGATTGGATTTTTTTATATGGATCTCATATCAATTTCCATAGAAGGAAATTCAAATTTCATATTCCTGATCATATAACGATCATCTATCAATGCGAGGATAAATATAACCTTCCAGTGGAAATTTCCTCAATCTTATGGGTCATGATTCCAATAAATAATGGTAATTTATATCAAATGGATTGAGAGAAACTCAATATTAATAATACACCCATTGTACAGGAGTTTTATGATGTCTTTCCAAAGTAATTTCCAGGTCTTCCGCTAATTCGTGAAGTTGAGTTTTCAATATGACTCATATCGGGTGCTATGCCCATTTCAAAGAAACCTTATAGAATTTACCCAATTGAGTTGCTGTAACTGAAGAAGCAACTCCAAGAGAAACTAGATAAGCAATTCATAGGCCCTAGTACATCACCATAGGGAGCACATGATCTTTTTGTTAAGAAAAGAGATGGATTAATGATACTCTGCATTGATTATCGATAACTTAAAAAGATCACTATCAAGAACAAATATCATCTCCCACGCATTGATGACTTATTTTACCAACTACATAGAGGTCAATACATTTCCAAGATTGATCTTTGTTCAGGGTATCATCAATTAAGGGTCAAAAGGGAGGATAAACCAAAGACATATTTCCGTACATGGTATGGACACTAAGAATTTATAGTGATGCCATTTGGTATTACTAATGCACCTGTTATCTTCATGGATCTAATGAATATAGTCTTTAAAGACTATCTTGATCATTTTGTGGTAGTATTTATAGACGATATTCTTGTCTATTCAATGACCAAGTAAGAACATGAAGATCAATTGAGAATTGTATTAAAGGCCCTATGAAAGGAGAAGCTCTATGACAAATTTACCAAGTGTGAATTTTGGCTTCAAAAATTTTCATTTTTGGGTCACATAATCTCAAAAGAGGCGATATCTGTGGATCTGCAAAATCAAAGGATATCGAAAGATGTTCGATACCAACAATAGTAACCGAGATCCAATGTTTTCTAGGATTGGAAGGATATTATCAATGTTTTGTGAATTTTTTTTACAATTATTTAATACACTCACCAAGTTGACTTGAAAAGGAGTTAAGTTCATTTGGACGGAGGAGTGTGAAGAGAATATCAAGGAGTTAAAAAGATGATTATCCAGTACACTTGTGCTCACACTTCCTTGTACTGGAGAAAGGTTTCAGATCTATAGTGATGAATCCAAGAAGGGGTTGGGGAGTGTTCTCTTACAAAATGATATTATGATAGCTTATGCCTCACGACAATTGAAAATACATGAGAAAAATCACCCAACTCATGATTTGGAGTTAGATGCAGTAATCTTTGCAATAATGATTTGTAGTCATTATGATTATGGTGAAAGATGTGATATTTATATTGATCATAAAATTTTGAAGTATAATGTCAAACAAAAGGAGCTGAATATGCACCAAAGAGGATGGTCGGAGCTGATTAAGGATTATAACTTCTCAATTCATTACCACCCTAGGAAATAAAAAAAGTTAGAAGATACATTAAGTCATCAAGATCATGCTAGCTTATCCATGATAAGGATAAAAAATGATCCAATATTTATGTATTTACAAAGGATTGATATTGGAATTATAATGGAAGTGGAAAAATATTTTCTTTCTCAAATGAATGTTAAACCATCTATACATGTGAAGATTAAAGTGGCACTGAAAGAATATGTAGAGTTACAAAACAAGGTGGGAAATGTTCCTGAATTCCACATTGATTGTGATGAAATAATAAGGTTTAGGAATCGGGTGTGTGTTCCTCCCATCCCAGAATTAAAGATGGAAATATTGGATAAAGCTCATAGTTCATCATTCTCTATTCACCCTGGAAGCATGCAGATGTATAGGGACCTGAAAGAGTACTTCTAGTGGGACGACATGAAAAGAGATGTTGCTGAATATATCTCTCGATGCATGGTTTATCAGGAAGTGGAACTTGAGAGGCAGAAGTCTAAGGGGATGTTACATCCATTACCCATACCAGAATTGAAATGGGAAAAATCACTATAGAATTTGTCACTGGACTTCCTAAAACATTCAAAGGAAATAATGCTAACTGGGTTATAGTTGATCTTATTACGAAGTTGGCACACTTCGGTGCTATTATAGAAGATATCTCTCTTGATCACCTAGCCAGGATATATGTGAAGGAAGTGGTATGATTGCATGGATTACCACTTTCCATTATATCTAATCAGTATCTGAGGTTTACCTTGATGTTTTGAAGAAGTTTTCAGCATACTCTATATACAGAGTTGAGTTTCAACACTACTTATCATCCTCAGATAGATTGTCAGTCTAAGAGGAAAATTCAAACTCTAGAATACATGTTGAGAGCCTGATCTATGGATTTCAAAGGTGGTTGGGATCAAAACCTCCCTTTGGTTTAATTTTCATATAATAATAGCTTTCACTCTAGTATTCAGATGGCTATTAATGAAGATCTCTATGGAAATAAATACAGAACTCCATCTTCTTAGCATGAAGTTGGGGAAGGAAAGCTATAAGGACCTGATCTTGTTGATGAGATGGAAGAAATAGTCAGATCTATTCAACAACACAAAATAGCATCTCAGTTTTGACAAAATATTTATGCGAATAATAAATGACAATACCTTGATTTCGAATTGGGTGATAAAATTTTCTTATGAATATCTCCCTGGAAGGGAGTAATGAGATTTGGAAAGATGGGCAAGCTGATCTCTAGGTATATTGGTCCTTTTGAAATACTAGATCATATTTGGAAGGTAGCTTACCTATTATCACTTCCACCGAATCTCTCTCAAATTCATGATGTGTTCCATGTATCTCTCCAGAGAAAGTACATACTCGATCATTCACATGTACTAAGCATAGAAGTTTTACCGCTGGAGGAAGATCTTTCTTATGAAGAACATTTAGTAGAGATACTGGATTGTAGCAAAAAATTTCTGCAAAACAAGACCACTCTTTTAGGGATCATTTTATGGAGGAAACAACAATTAGAATATGCTACATGAGAACTTGGGGATATGATGAGTGAGAGGTATCCTCATCTATTTGTTACAAAGTGACGAATTTCGAGGGCCAAATTATTTTAAGTGTGGTAGAATGTATCACCATGATATTTTATGACATATATATATATTATTTCTTATGTTATATGCAACACCAATTGAATCTTTCACTACACACAACACTTGATTGTCTTGCGTCACACGCAATCATGGCCTTCTTCATTAGCGTGTGTAACACGCAATGCCGAGTTTCACTAAACAACAATATATTATTATAATATTATTACAGAGTAGCTGTTATGAATAGTATTAAATACATTTTTAATTTCATAACATTATTAATCATCATACGCATTTTCTAGAACAAAGTATGAGAACAGAAAAAATTCTTGTAAAATAAGTGTTTTTAAAAAAAATGCAGTTTTTCCGCCTTTTAATGGAGCACCCACATTAAATATAATTTTTTACATGTTTATTACTTAAATTTGACAAAAACAATTCTTCTTTGGAATCATGATTTATAAATTTACTTTGGAAATTTTTTTCATATTATTCTGATAACTTTCATATTTTAATGAATAGTAATAACACGATGTAGTTTAATTTAAAACAATTTTTTTAGCGCAATAATTTATATGGTTAAATTATAATATTTAATTTTCTTAAAGTATAAATAGAATATATTTTTACCATTTAATATAATTTATGTAATTACCATTAATTTTACACTGAATTCAAAGTTAAAAACATTTCAATCTTTGGAAATGTTTTAAACTTTAAAACCCATTTTTTTACTACAAGATTAATTTTAAATTTATTACTGCAACTTCTGTATTATGAATTTTGAAAAATTGATTCCACATTTTAATTCAGTGGGTTCAAATTCAGTTGATATGTTACTTTTAGGTTTTTGATATTATGAATAGTAACTACGGTATTTCTGATTTACTGCAGTTAAACATAAATCGGGTAATTAAGGGTAAAAATTAGATTATAAAATTACCCTAACACCTGAAAATATTCTATTTGATGACTGAATGGAGACCCATATCACCTAAGGGTCAGAATAGATTCATTTTATAGACTTTTCACCATGAAAATAATTTAATTATTATTAAAACCAATGAAAGTGACAACATGTCACTCTCTTAAATCTTATAAGTATGACAATTTTAATTTAGTGATAAACTTAATGAAACTTAGAACATGAATATTTTCATGATATCTAATAATATTATTTAAATAATGAAAATTTATTTAGAATTTTTAGGTATTAAATAATTATCATTAAAGGTGACACAATAGAGATGTTGATATTATTTTATTGATTGAAATATCAAATAAATGGTTTTAAAAATATTAAAATAAATATTACATGAACTATTTAATGTTATCTACTAATTTTATAGATAAATATAGAATTTAACATATCCATTAAAGCTTTTAGTTAGAACATATCCTCTGTTAGAATTTTATTTAAATTAAAATAAATGAATAGTGTCATAATTGACACTATTGTTATTTTATAAAAACAACATAATATAAAATTGGTCAAAAATCACAAAAATATTTAAAAAATTTAAATTAAAATTTATATGATCAAAAATGCCATAAATTATCCAATAATTTATAATTAACAACACATAACTAATTATTTATAACAATTTAAAATTTAGAATCTTATTACCACAAATAAAATTAAATAGATTAAATAAGGATAAATCAAGTTGATCATGATTATAATAAATTCCCAACATGTCTAAAATTTATTAGTTGATGAGATGACAACCTTATATCATCTAATATTCGATTATTAGTGATTTATGGAGGTTTTTAAGTGGGTTTTGATATATTATAAATTAATATGTCTAAGGATTCCAAAGGTGCCCCTCTCCTCCCTTATAAAAGGGAACAGCCTACCTCTTCTATTTATAAAACCTTGAGCCTTAAATCCTGGCCTAACCCTTCCCATTACACTTCTCAACATCCCTAGTAATATTATGGAGGTTCTGGTGTTCCCAAAAAACATATTTCTATCACTTAAGAGGAAGTTTAAATGAGGCATGTCGAGGAAGAGGTAATCTCTTCTACTGAATATTTCAAGTTTCATCCTTCTCTACTTCCTCTTATTTAGTTGTTTCATTATAAATTAATAAAATCAGTATCAATAATATACTGATTTGATATTATAAATATGAAACAACCCTATTTCATCTTTTATCCATCCTACAGAAAATGAAATCACCTTGCATGCGCACGTCTGGAATACCAACTCCAAGCTATGGTGTAATCTGTTTTCAACCACCCCCTAACATGGATGGGTATAATGTTGAAAATAATAACTATTTATATGATTATTTTAACATGATAATGATTCTTAAATATTATATCATCATCTCCAATTCCATTCAAATAATTAGGGGAACGATATCATAGCTCATTCTTATATACGGCCTACCGTCTCCACGATGTGATGTGACTCATTCTACATGATCTTCACTGAATAATGATTATATAAATGGATTGAATTATTAAATAATATATTTATTACACTAATAATATTATTTAAATGATATATCTATAACCTAAAAATAATAATAGTATTTTATTCGACAAAACACGCATAAAAATAGAAAGCAGTGAACACCCAAATAACGAGTAATAATGAAATATTACCAATATGAATATAATAATATGACAATATATGATATCATAACAATGAATATGATTCTATTATTAGTACGTGACATTATTTAAATGATTAAACAAGAGGTTTGGATACGTATGAAGCATATCAGACCAAAGGTAAGAGAAAATCTCACAATCTCATCATTATTTGAGATTGATTATATTTCAGAATTTACTGGGGCATATTTATCATCCACATCCATGTTTCCTCAATATGTAATATTATTTATATCCTCCTACAACTGTTTTAAATCCAATTTTACATATTGTTGAATTTTTAGTAAAATATATGAAAGGAATCTTTTGTCGTTTTCAGTTCAAGATACTTTTTGACTTTTCCAGCCAAAGTACGAGAAGAATGTTTTTTAACTATTACGGAATGAATGGATTCTTTTTTTATTTCATAGTACATTATTTCCATGAATCTTACTTTAAATGTTTTCAAGTTTATTTTTAAATAAATTCTTTTAGTTTATAATTTTATGACATTTTAAGAAAGGAAAAATGTTTTTGAATTAGAAATGATATTTTTCTCAAAAATGGAGTACAAGTGTTTTATCAAAATTACATTCTATATAATATAATATATGATACTGTTTCAATCCAAATTTTTTACTTTGATTTTATTATGTTATGAAGAAATTATATTTATTATGTTCTTTTATCTTACATGGATTATGTTATGATGACATGAAGTTTAAGAATCCCATATATATTACATGAGTTATGTTATGATGTATGATTTATGATTTTGTGGCACACATAACAATTGTATAATTATGAGATGGTTGGGAACTATATCTCCATCCAATTCATTGGGTAATGATTTATATCTTATGAGATAAACATCTTCGAAATGACAGGTTAATCCGGTTTAGTGATACCGGACTGAAACGAGGAGTGAACTCCGTTCAGAAATGGACTTTGTCTGCTATGATAGTCTTGGAAATGAGTCTTGACTAATAAGAAATGATTCTCTATGATTATGTGTGTTTTCCACAATGTTTCATGTTTTATGTTATGATTATTGGGATTACATATCTCTACCATGATTTATCCAATTTTAGGATATTATGATCTCTTTTGTAGTTTAAAATTCTAATAATGATATGTTCCTATGAATATGATATGATTGATATTTATTTTCTTTACCCTTGCTGGCCATTTGAGATCACCCTTATGTATGTTTTTTCCCCAGGTCAGGAAGAAGGGTATTAAGTATGATATGCCAAAAAGGACTGTAGATGTGATAAAATAAAAGGGAGACAGTTTAGACGATTTATGAACCAGTTATTTATGTTTTTTCCAGTTTCTAATGACACTATACTTATACAGTCCTTTCATGGTTTTTTATATGTTGTAATATGTGTTCTTCAATTTTTAAGTAATAGCAATGTATGTAATGTATGGGTTGTTATATTCCACCTCTATAACTCTATGAAATATATGAAAAGGTTAGATGAACCATGGGGAAAACATGACGCCCCATCCAAATCTCTACAACCCTCGTTGAGGTGATACCCCAAGAAATACATGGTCCCCCTCCCCGAACACCAATGGACTCCATCATCTGTCAACATAAGACCTGAACAGGATCAATGTAGTCTTTATCTGTACCTTGATGATATAAAACTTCTCGGTGGTAGCTCATACCAACTCTATACCCATGACTGCTAACACTCTGTGGTTGGTCTAGCAAGGTAGTGACTAGTAGGCTCTCCCATATAGATATGCAAATGATGTCATACTGATGGTGATATTATATATGTTTTTGCTTCCAAAAGTGGTAGGTGGTCCTCCCAATAGTGACTAAGGTCCTTGATATAGGCCCCTAATATATCCTCAATAACCAAAATGGTTCTATCTGTTGGACCATTATTCATGGGATGTAACATTGTGCTCAAGCGTAAATGGGTCCCAAACACCTCCTGAAATCTCTTCCATAAAAAATATATGAATAGAGAATCATGATCTGAGATTACCATTGAATGGATTCCAGGAAGTCAAACTATCTACAACATGCAGAAGTATCACATGCTCTTTATGTAAATATTCTCCTCAATATCTAGGAAGTCAGATGATTTGGTGAGTCAATCAAAGATCACCAAGATAGAAACATGCCCTATGGAAACTCATGGCAATCCCATCCTGAATTCCGTAGATATTCCATACCACTTACAGTATGGAACTTATTGGGGTGAGATAACCTTATTGGAACATGGTTCTCATCCTTCACCTATTGGTATGTAAGGCATCGAGTAATGAACTATGCCACTTCCTTGTTAATACATGTCCACCAAAACTGAAATCAGATATCCTGGAACATTTTCCCCACTCAAAGATGTAATTACTAGGGGGATGTATGAAATCCACTGAGAACCTCCTCCTACAACACCACCAAAACAATTGTGCATCCTCTAAAAAGGAATCCATGCTCCCCACCATGCAAATATACATTAAGAGCATGTATTGTGGATAACTAGGCATCAAATGTCTCATGGTTGATATCCCCTATATGTTATTCCTAGATTCATCATAAGAGTGGTTGGGTGACAACCCTATAATGGATATAAGCAACATTATTTGCATCCACAAAGGATAAATGTAGCAAGGCCAACTCCTCTGACTCCTCATTCAGCAGCTCCTAACATGATCTCTTGTTCAAGGAATCTGCCAAAATGTCCCCTTTCCAATAATTATATACAATATTGAAGTCACAATCCTGGAATTACTATAGCCATCACGTCTACATAATATTTATATCCTTCTATGAGAAGATTAACTTGAGGATCTTATGTTCAAATTAAATGATAAATCATTCTCCCATTAGGTAGTGTCGCCACATCATCAACACATAGACTACCGCGTCCAAATCCAGATTATTGGTCAAATAGTTCTACTAATGTGACATTATCTAGTTTGAACAATATAAAACAACTGCCTACCTTTTCATTAGGACACATCCCATCCTAGTCCCGGATTGGATGTAAAAAACTACGTACCCAACACCCACATCTACAAATCTCAAGATTGGTGAACTCATCATGATTTGTATCAATAGCTGAAATTCCTGTTGTAAATACTTCATCCATACGAAAGGCTTCCCTTTTCAGGTCAAGGCTGTCATCGGTGCTGATATCTGGAAGAAATTAGGGATAAATTTCTGGTTGTGTCATACTCACCCAAGGATGCTCCTCAAATATACCACAATCTATGGTGGCTCCCATTCTAAGAAAACCAAAACCTTGGCCAGGTCCACTACTACTCAATATGTTGAAAAAATATATCCAAGAAAACGGGCCTCTTTTATCTATAACTGGCACATCAAGAGCTCCAAATAATGTTGGTGCTCTCAAAGTATTTGAAGAACCATATGCAGGTGTATCACATGCTCCTCCTCTGACGTCGAGTACACAAGGATGTCATAGATGATGACAACTATGAACTTGTCTATGTATGGATGAAAGATCTGGTTCATAAGTCTAATGAACACTTCAAGGGAATTTTTCACACCGAAAGGCAAAACCATGTAATCGTAGTGACCACAGTGGCATCTTGAAGCGTCCTTCGATATATCCTTGTAACGTACTCGTAACTGGTAGTAACTCGATCAAAGGTCAACCTTTAAGAACAAATTTTCCCATCTTGTCTAATCAAGTTGGTCATAGATCCTTGGTAGTGGATTCTTGTTATTCATAGTTTCTTGATCCAGGAGCTGGTAATCCACACATAACCTGAAAATCACGTTTTCCTTTTTGGAAAATAGAACTGAAGATTCCCATGGTGAGACACTGGGTCTTACGATGATCTTACTCTATTATTCTTTTAAATTCACCCTTTTCTCAGGGAGCTTTGCTGGACACATCCACTATGTTGGTGAGGATATCTATGTCATCCCAGGGGTTAAGATAATATAGAATTTGATCTATAGACAAGGATTTAATCTTGGAATATCTTTTGGAAAGACATCCTTGTACTCCTCCACTGCTATTGTGAACTTAAAGATAACAACATCTACTACTCTAGGGGTAAATCAATACAACTCATGAATGATCAGCCGCAACCTCTTATGCATGATCGCAATATGTGGTTCATGGAATTCCATTTCACCATAAAAGGAAAGCCTCATTATATCATTGCGAAAACACCGAACTCTTCACCTTAAGCAGTCAGTCTAGGAATGGAACAAAGATAACCAATCCATACCCATAATGACGTCATAAATTCTTGACGATACCACTATGAGGTTCTAACAGAATCTCTTGCCTCCAAGGGAAAGATCACATTGTCTGTAAATTTATGTGTTCAATGAGTCTCCTAATGTATGGGTCTCCCAGAATATGGGTCAATTCAATGAATCTACAGAATTCTCATGGTTATGAAAAACACATTTGGTGAAGAATGAATGACTGGAACATGTGAATATAATTACAGAAGATATGTTAGAAAAGAAACAGATTTTACATTAGATAATCCCTATAGTCCCTGTGTCGTATGCCTCAACTGCATGTAGCTATCCCGCCCCTATCCCTAAACTCAATGATCCTGGTGCAGACCACCAGGGGGCGGTTGTGGAAGTATATCAAAGCTTCTTCCACCACCTATACCTCTCCCTTCTCTTCCTCCACATCTATCTCATGGTAGGTATACCTTATCCACTCTCTGTCTCTACATTGGTGGTCCATCCACCACTTCCTTGTCAGTATCACGATGGATTGGATAGTCTATAGCGTTTTTTCCTCAACTGTTGGATGAATAACGTCACCTATTCCTTGGATGAATGGATCCTGCTGGAGAGCCCTGAACTATCATTCCCCTATCCCATTTCCTCCTTTAATGTATCTCATATCCTAATCAATGTGTCTAATATCAGCTCCCTACTATCAAGATCAATGCACTATCTACCTACAACTGATGGCCATATGCTACCTATTCTCATCCAATAAGCTATTTATCATAATAAACAGCTCAATCATTCTAGCATGAGTCAAAATTTATACAGTCAAAACACTAGAAAAGATACCCCACTGTAGACCTCACTCGAAGGACTAATCTCTGAGGTACTGATCAAAGACCATATCCATCAAGTACTTGTTGAGGTTTTTCAACCTCGAAGAATAGTCTGGATAACATAAACCACCCTTCTAAAGCTGAAGAAGAACCTAGATATGCACTGCTCTTAGTGTAACCGAAGATAACTCCTCCTTAGAAAGTCACTTGAACTCTGTCCAAGAAAGAGTCTCCTCATATTCATTCTGCGTGATTAAACTCCACCAACATCTAGCTAATCCCTGAAGAAGGCTATCTCTTTGGATCACCATCTGGTCTTCGGGTCTCTTAATTAGATGGAAGACATTGGATACATCCTGAAGACAGTGTTAAACTTCCTTAGGTACTGGCTCACCTCAAAACTAGAAGGGTCTCTGTCTTTGAAGATCACGGAGCATGCTCAGCCTGCACTCCTAGTCTTCAAGTACTAAAGGAACCACATACTACTCCACTAGTGGTGGTACGTAATGTGCACCACCTAGAGGTATCACATGGGGAACTGGTCCCTATATTGAAGCCATGTCATTGAGGGGGTCATCCTCATGATCGAGTTGATGAATCCATAAAAGTATACATCACTGAGGCTTCCGGTTAGGAAAAAGGATGTACCACGACCAAGAGTATATATCTGGATAACTAACACAAATAGAAATGGAAAACACAACCCCTTCATATATTATTAATGTGAGGTTATTTTATTTTACAAGAAATTATGTTTTTAGGTACTCTGACTAAAAGAATATTATTAGAGTTATGGTGTATGGATACATCATCCCATAGCACCAAAACTGGAGTCTTTGGAATGATATCCGAGCATGATACACATAACACATTTTACCCAAACCAATCTCATAGAATATTGCTCCTAAGGTAGAACATACCATCTCTGATACAACCCTATCATGAAATGTCTTAATGAGGCTAGTGCTATGACTACCCAAGCCCACCTCCAATAGCCTTGGGGCTGGTGACTATCACATTGTAGAAATATCACTATCACAGGAGGAATTTTATTATTACATGTACACGCACACATCTCCAAGAATAAAAAAGGAGACAAGTAAAAAACACTAAGGAACAAATTCTTCTATATAATTAAACCCAACCAACATAGTATAACAAAAAGTAATGTGTGGAATATTAAATGGGCCAAAATACAAGACTACAAAAAACAAGAGTCTACAAACTTCAAAGTCCATTTTTAAGCAGAAATGAGGTACTGGGACTAATTATTTTAGTCGTATCAACACCTCATACAAAAAGGATCATAATATTCTTGGTACGGTCTTGGTCCACCCTGGACTCCATCAAATGTAAACTCATCTATAGAAGACACATGACATCTCAGAAACAAACATGCAGGTGTGAGTATGAAAATAATCAGTAGGGTACACTGAAATCCACAAATAAATACAAAAAGTAAAGATAAAATAATCTCTACATTGTATGTGTTTATAGAAAATTTAATAAGATAACATAGCCAGATATACTCGAAACCCTAACCCATAGCCTAGAAGTTAGTTACAATGACCACATACCCACACTAGGGACTCAGTTTGAGGATTCCATGAAGCATGCCTCAAGGAGAACTCACAATCAGAGTCTGACAGCTCTGATGATGTCCATCCAAGAAGTATTGTTTTGTAGGAGAATCCATGAGATAGATAGATTCAATGATAGATCTGAATTGGGAACATATACACACTTTATGATAGTACACAGTATTTAGTGGGAAAAGATCATGATACACGGATGAGGATCACTTCTAGGGCCTTATAAGAAACGATAACTCATCTAGATTCCACTTGTTATGTAGAGGATATTCTTTCTATAATATTGGATACATCGAAACTTGACTCTATCACATGGAAATAATTGAAAGAGGATCTCACTCTAAGCCTCTTGGAGGGATACCTGACTCTATATCGGGATGTCCTTCTTAAGGATTCATACTTTTGTTTTTGGAAACGATACCTAACCATTAGGGGAATGAGAAAAGGAGTACTTACCAAAATGAAACTATTCTATGTAATAGTGGAAATGACGATCAATCCTTGTGGAATAAAGTACTCATTGTGTATAAGTGGTCGCATGCCATGTACGCTGATTTTTGGTACTGCCTATGTACAATGATCCAAGTCTGAAGAATGTGACACATAAAAATGTATATACACAACATGTAGGTAGGATCACACACCATGTCAAGGCATCCAGGGTCTTCTCCCTGTGTGCAAGCCATGTTCCAGTAGACGTCCTCAGCCCATGTATGAGAACTCATGTAACCGGTACACGGGGTGACCTATGTAGCTGGCCTCATTTGGTCGTGTGGTGGAGTACATGGTCTCTACTCCAACCTTTGTCCATGTATCTTCTACGATTCACATGAGTCTCGTATAAGGATCTACTTACCATGTCAATACGTTATGTATCCCATATCTTCAGCCACCACTAGGTGGGGTCCACACGTCGTGTCTCCCCAGAGGAACTCCTTGTTCTTAACTATGTGTAGTGAATATACTCTATCCTCCTCCTGGACGTTCCCACATGGCGTGTTCATTGGAGAACAAGATGGGTTATTCAGAAAATTCCAGAACATGATGTTCTTCATTAGACACTTCAGGTGATGATCCAAAAATCAATTAGGCCATCGTATTGCCACAAAAATAAATGTTTCAAGTTTCCTCGACAACAAAAATCTTATTCTATTGGGTTTTGACGTTTTATCATCCCAAAAACACATAAAAATCCACCAACATGATGAATTCTCAAAGAAAAATCTCCCTTTGATCAAAGCTGATTCTCCTTCCACCATCGATGTCACACCACTACTAGGTCATCGCAATGTCTGATCCCCAGTTTTGGACCATTTCATTACGAAATGGATTCATAGTGATCCATTGTTCATCACCCCTTGAAGAAAGCAAAGAACATGAGACAAAGGAGGAAGAAATCAATAAGAAAAAGAGGAACACCCCTACATCATCACTCGTTATGGTGTCAATCCACTCCTGATAGTAGTTATAACGTCAAATAAAACTACAATCCTACAATTTTCCTAAAGAGATAATCTACCCAATCAAACACCCAATGAAATGAACAAAAACATCTTTCCACAAGAACACACGATCAGTGGATCAATCTGTCTGTGGGTTGATCTGCATTAAATATTTAATCCGAGAATTAGGAAAAAACAAATTGAAAACAAAACCTTTACCTCGATTAAATTGGGGGCGATAACCAATTCACGATCATTGGCGAGGTTTATTTATTTTTGTGGTGCATCGGTCGATTTCTCTATCATCATCTTCCAATGGGTTCTCCTCCACAACTCTAATGATATTCGTTGAATTGTAAGTTTAAGGGACTAACCATTAGAATTTTACATAAGAATGTATTTAAAGAGGTAAAAATATGTCGTCGCATCATGAAAAGATTTTAAATAAAATAAATAAATTATTTATTTTATTTCATTTAAAATGTATTAAAATTAACTTTTGCAGCTGACACACACCGAATAAGGTTAGGCCCCACCTAAGGTTAATTCAGTATATTGAACATCGTAGTGCCCTCAGATTTCTGATTTATGCACTCATTTATAATTTAATCCACTTTTCAAGAAAAATTCTCACGAAGGTTATTTAGAGTTTTATTTTTTTTAAATCATTTATTTTGGGCACCCCGAGCCTCAGAATTGTACGCCGTCACAAATCTTAATCTTGAAATAATTCCATATAATAGTTAGAAATAATACATAGAAAATTTGTGAGATTATATTGACAATATATCAATTCAAGTAACCCATGTAGGGATTTCACTCCAATGCAAGATCGTTAGTGTGGAGTTGGAGATACAACTATTTTTGCATATCTTATAACCATACTGGTAGAGATGACTCGATTTTTGGATATTATCCTTAACCATATGGATCAACCTAATAAAAAACATAGAGGTTAAATATTAGACCTCATTAAGAGATAAGACCCTCCAAAATTCAATGATACTACAAATCCATTTTTATCTTCGGCATGGAAATGTTCTTTAGATAAAATATTTCATTCATTGTAAAGTAATGAAAGGGAAAAAGTTTTCATGGAATTTTATCATCTCTCAGGATATATGGATCAATGGTGGTCATTAATTTCAAACATGGATGAGGGTGAAGAATAAAGATATATGGAAGATTGGTAGATATATGAACATATATTAGAAAATTAATTTCTTTGAGAACTACAAGCTGATATTGAGAGATATTTTTCAATGTCTGAGGAAGGAGGATAAGAATGTTGAAAATTAGGATACTAAAATTACAACGTTATCAAGGCATGATAAAGAATATAAATGTAACCCAAGGAATAAGATGTAACATTTTTTATGGTTTTAATCAATTTATCTGAAAGGCATTGTTCTCCAAATCTTTCTAATCATATGAAGATATATTCTCGTATTCTATCAAAAACAATAAAGAATTATTAATTCCTTATACCTTCATGGTAAGGAAATAGAATAAGAGAAAGGGGGATGAAGAGATAGATAATGGGAAAAATGGAAAGAAAGATTTTCATAAATGTGATAGTTGTGGAAGGAAACAATCTGGTTCTTTCTTAAAAAATATATATTTTATTTATTTTTGTTGAGAAAGGCCATCATGCTCATGATAGTAATGGAATAAAATTAGCAAAATATGTGAAATTATTTATTATAAAGTGATAAGAAATTATGAAAATTATTTTTGAATGCATCAAGGAAATATTTCGTAGAAGAGGAAAGTATATCAAGGTCATGATTATGAAGTTACTGTAGTCAAATTGGAATAATTAATGTAATTGTGTTTTTGGTTTCAAGCATTATGTTATTATATTTTGGTTATAAAAATATTGATATATAAGGATGATACTAGATTACTTATTCACTAAAAAATTTTGATTCATGAATTATTTTATTTATTAATTTGAGATTATAAATGTATATTTCATTAACAGATACATTATATTGCTTGTGTAATTCTGTTACGATTGATTTTGAAAATATAGAAAAAAAATTAGATAGTGAATTTGGAAAAGTTTATTTTGGAAATGTCATAAGGTTATAATGGAGTAAGATGTATTTTTTATATTTTTTTGAGGATAAACAATGATTTATTGGGATAACCATCATTGTTTCAATATAAATTTAGATGATTATGTAAATATTTATGAGCCTCATGATTTATGAAAATTGCATTATCTGTAAAAAAATCAATCTGCACATTCATTTCCATGTGTAAGGGATGAAGTGAATATTGGTCAATGCAAAACCAAAGGATGATATTAATCTTATATGATGGATAAAATTAAATTAAATTATTTCCTAAAATACATTCATAGGGAAATGATCTTTAATCCAAAAATGTTAACCTAGTAATTTTTCCAATGAATCAACTGACACCTTAGATAATTACATATATATAGATTTGTGATTTTTAACATTTTCTTTATCATGTTCCCTATCACCCTCCATATAAACATTATAGTTATATTTAACTTTAATGTCCAACTTTTCATACACGGAACCCTAGTATGTGTTATCGCTAGTAACCTTCTTATTTCCCATTAATTATTTTAAAATAGAGGTCTTGTTAATCCATTATCTAATATGGGATTTATTGTATAGACCCAAGGTTTACCTACATAGTCATTTCATTTATTTTTCATAATATTGAATACATGAAACCAAAATATTCCCAAGGACACTTTTAGTTTAGACTCTTTGTAATCTCAGAACCAAATATTCTAATCATGGAGAAAGATATTAAACAAGTCCCATTAAGATCTTCTCCTTTATATTTTCTACCTATATCAATTCCTTATATACTGGGGAAAATAAATCCTAAAAATGGTGAGTTCAATTTCTCAGTAAAGTTAAACCTGGAGAACCAAAAACAAACCATAAACATTTGAACATAAAAACATGAACATAATGTTTAAAAATACAAATCTTGTGTCATCAAATAAATCATTGTTTTGTGTAAGTCGAGGATCATAAAGTAACATTTTCCATGATAGATTATAATTCGTATAAAATATGTAATTGTTTCAAACAAATAAGCACATAATATGATTTCCATAGTCTCCAAGGCATTTGTACCACCCCAAGCTTCTACGGTACGTTTCCCTTCGAATAATGCGATAGCGTGTGTTGTACGCAACCTCGAGTTCTAACACACACCACAACTAATTAAACTAGCCGTTGTGAATAGTAATACCTACTTTTTAAAATTATATATATTTTATATTTGAAAATGGACTTCATTTTTGGACTCGGAATATCAAATTTAGCCTAAGGTGAAATTTTGGTACTTTTCGGATAACTTTCATATTTTGATGAATAGTGAAAATTACTAAATTTTAATTAAAAACATCTTTTTTAATCAAAATAATTAATAGTGATAAATTATGAATTTTAGTAGTTTTAAGATATATTTAGAATATATTTTTACATTTTAATATAATTTTGGTCATTGGAAATAATTTTACAATTAAACCGAACATAAACAAGTGTCAATCTTTTGATAGTTATTATCTCTTAAAAACACGCTTTTTGTTTTGACAGCGGGAATTAATTTTAAATTAATTTCTGCCACTTCTGTGTTTTGAATTTAGGAAAATGGATTCCATATTTGGAATCAGGATGTTCAAATTGTGTAAATAGGTAACTTTTATTTTTACACATTTTGAATAATTACTGCGGTAAATATTTTATTTACCATGGTTAAAGGGTAAATCCGGTAAATAAGGGTTAAAAAATAATATTATAATAATACAAAATTACCCTAAAACGTGTCCTAACCTTATTGGTGGACACATACCCGACCATGGGCATCCTTGGGTCAATTTGGGGACCCCTTGGAGCCACTTGTATGTGGTAGAGACACTTTATATTAATAAAGTTAAAATAAAAATAAAAATGGCATAAGCTTATATCTTTTAGAAGAACAATTTTTACATAGGGTTATACATGTTGGATTTTCGATTATAAATATTCATTATAAATCAAAACAAATTTCCTACATAATTATATTTTATTTATAATTTTTAGAAATCAAATAATTTAAATTATGAATGACACAATAATGATGCAATGTTTACCTCATTAATAAATCATTTAAATAAATAAGATTATAATGATTAAAATATTATCTAAAACCTGTCCAATTATTATTGGTTGATGTTATTTAGAATATGAGGCATCTTATCTTCGACCTCAATGATTTTTGGACCATTATAAACCGAATATAATTATATTATAAAGTAATACTTTCAATCTTTCCTAAAGAGCCCCTCTTCTACCTTATAAAAAGAGACCACTTCTACTCATTCCTCACACCTCTCAAGCCACTTGGCTCGTCCAAACTCTGCCCAAATAAGCTCCCCACATCCCTCTCCTCCTCCTTGAAGCTTCCCTTTAGGCAGAAATCATTTCAAGAAGTCCTTTGGTTCCAACCAAAGCGAGTTACCTAAATTAAAGGTAACGATTTCTCTTAAATTATTTTCATTTATTTTGCTTCTCCAACCCCCAAACTCTTTTTATTTCCTTTCTTTTGTAACAACACCAGTATCCTCAATATACTAGGATGTTGTTATAAGATGGATTCAAACTACACATACACACAACTCCATCTAATGGATGATGAACATAATGTTTCTGTGGATGGCAAACTAACGCCTCACGAAACGATGATTGTTCAAATACATCTTACCGCCTCTCATGGTGGCCATTATGATGGCACTGTAATTAAATATGATATTAATGATATATATTTTATATATAAGCTTCTGTAATTCCATTTTATTTCATACCATTATTCGTTTCAAGTTGTATATACATACGATAATTTCATTTGAGGAAGTGCGGACTACCGCCCCCTTAAAATGATATGACTCGTTCATACCACACATGGAACGTATAAAGGATGGTGTTAATGAACATACGTAACATGTATAAAATATTATATTATACTGGAATAGTAATATACCTATGTATCATTGGTATTCGATTCTTTTAAAATAAAAATTAAATGGAAGTAGCGTTCGTGCGTACGTACGGACTACCGTCTCCACAAACGCGATGAGATTCATTTTCTATCGTATCCATTCAAGTATAATTATCATTTGATGATTTAAAAATGATGTTTAAGGACTTGATACCATTATGGATTTGAATAATATACAACTTATCATTTACAAACATGGCTTATGTAACAAAACATATAAAAGAAAATGAGTAAGTTAACACCCGAAACGACGATAATTTTAAGATATTATTATCAAATCAATATTAAAAGATCATATATGATATCATATTAATGTATATGATTCTTGTATAATTTAATAACAATTATTTCACCATTATACAGGAGGTTAACCTACCCCAACAAAGGAAAAGTACAAGGTAAGAGTTTATTTCACAATCTCTTCATTATCCGAGGTTGTTTATACGTAATAATCTACTGGGATATCTTTATCATCCACATCCATGTTTCTTAAAAATGTATTTCAAAACATTTTTACTATTTACAAGAATATGGGTTAAACTCATTTATACCCTTGTTTGACTTTTTATAAGAGGTTTATAAAGTTATCTTTCCGTCATTTTCAAAACAAGGTCCTTTTTAACCTTTTCGACAGAATTGAGGTAAGAATGTTTTTTTAACTTATACAGCGGGTGCGGTTATTTTACGCCATTATAAAATCTTCAAAGCTTTCCTTACAAGCTTATAAGAATATTATCAAAGAAAATGTTTTATTTTATATGGATCTTAAATTATTTCAAAATAAAAGGAGATATTTCTTTAAAAAGAATTTTGATTTCATCTATGTCAACATCCTTTGATGGATTTTAAGATTATTTGAAGTTGATTTATTATGATACAAAACTTTTATATTGTATTGAAGGTTTTGTGATATGTTTGACTATGTATGTGCTATTTTTATACCATTCATTGTTTATGGTGAAATTATTGACATTTCGTATGCTAGTTTTAATACGAATGTTTATGTTATGTCTAAACCTTTTCATATGGGAATGCATTGGACTTAATAAGTGACGGGTGGAGCCCGCTATATCTCCTCGATGCATCGGTAGGTCTCATGACACAAACTAGTGTCTTGGCACAAGGCCTTGACAAAATCTTATTTGTAGTCTTGGCACGAGGCCTTGACTATGTGGTTATGATAGTCTGGCACTATGCATTCCAACATTATGAAAGTGGTTATTGATTTTTTCATGTGATTATTCGATTAGTAGAATATACATGTGAATAAGTAAATGGCATTATTTAATTTTTACTTTTTCCATACTATGTTGAAGTTCATGTTTAAAAGGCTTTTGTTTTAATAATTCATTGCCTTAAATGTTTATTCTTATTTATGAAAGTTTCCGCTATATTGTTATCCTAACTGGGCATTTGAGCTCACCCCTTTTCTATGTTTTATTTTTCCCAGGATGTGAAGAAGTAAGTTATGAATGACCTGCAGCGATTTTATGAGGGGTTAATAGTGTGGATTGTGGAAACATTATGTTGTTTTATTAGTTTTTCATTTTATGATGTAATGTAAAACTTATGAATATATCTAGTGTTTCCAAGGCTACTAAACCAATCGGTCTTTCGAGATTTGATCTTTCTTGTGATCATGCCAATGTTATGTAATAATGCACCGACTCTGGGTAACTAGGGTCGGGGCGTTACAGTTGGTATCAGAGAAAGTTTAGTACAAACCTTGGAAGCTAGATTTAGATAAACTCTGATTAGAGCACGTAGACCTAAGATGAACTTTGAGGATTAGTATAGAGGAACTTCCTAGAATTTTGGTATTGTAGAGATTTTGTGAGTTTTCCGAGAAATGCATCCCTGTCTGGATACGAGCAGGTAGAGGCGGTATAACGACCCATACTTTACATACATTGTTACTACTTCAAAATTGAAGCACACTTATTACAACATATGACAAAACCACAAAGGACCGTATAGGTATAGTGTCTTTAGAAACTCGGAAACATAAACAACTGGTTCATAAATCTTCTACAGTGTCTCCCATTTATTTCATCATATCTAGGGTCCCTTTTAGAATATTCTACTTAATATCCATCTTCCTGACCTGGGGAAAAGAAAACATAAAAGGGTGAGCTCAAATGCTCAGCAAGGGCAAATAAAGGAAATAAAAATCATATCATATCTTTTTGAAAATCAAAACCTGCAAAAGAGATCATAATATCTTATCATGGAAGAATTCATAGAAGTTAAAATGAGATCCCCATAATCATAACATAAAACTTGAAACTTTGTGGCATGCACACATAATCATGGAAATCATTTCTTGTTAGTCATGACTCATTGCCAAGACTATCTTAGTGGACAAAGTCCCTTTCTGAACCGAGTTCACTCCTCGTTTCAGTCCTGTATCACTGAACCGAAATAACCTTCCGTTCCAGCCATGTCTATCTCATGAGATATAAAATCTTTACCCAATGCATTGGAGGGATATATAGGTCCCACCCATCTTATAATGAATCCTTTCTTATGTGTGCCACATAATCATACATCATCGCATAACACATGTAACAAAAATGGGATTCTTGAAACATCATGACATCATAAAACAAATCTTATAAGGCAAATGACTTCATAAAAATAATTCCCTCATCAAATCAATGTAATTAAAGGGATAAAAACAGAACCCTTTATTATCTTAGATGGAAAATAATTTTGATAAAACACTTGAACTCCATTCTTGAGTAAAATATCCTTTCTTATTCAAAAACACTTTTCTTTTCTTAACATGACATACTAAAAGAAGTTGATCAAAAATAAACTTGAAAACTTATAAAGGAAGATTCTTGGAAATAATGTTTTAAAAATCCATTCTTGTCGTATAAGTTAAAGAAAAACATTCTTCGTACTTTTGTCGGAAAAGTCAAAAAGTACCTCGTATGAAAAACGACAAAAGATTCCTTTCATATTCTTTACTAAAAACTCACCGAAGGGTAAAATTGGATTTAAACTATTGTAAGTGGATGGAAACAATATTACATATTGAGGGAACATGGATTTGGATGATAAAATACACCCCAGTAAATACCAAAGTATAAACAATCTCGGATAAAAATGAGATTGTGATATTTTCCCTTACCTTAGGTCCGATTTGCTTTGTTCGTGTCCGAAGCTCATGTATAATGGTTTAAATAATGTTATTGACTTATTACAGAATAATACATATTGATATGATATCATATATGGTTATATTATTAACTTCTTGTTAGTAATATTTCATTGTTACTTGTTACTCGGGTCTTTATAACTTTTTGTTCTTATGCGTGTTTTGTTGAATAAATTATTATTCTTATCTTTAGGTTATGGATAATTCATTTCCAGAATGGTATTAGTGTATTATATACCATATTCATTCATTCAATTCATTTATATAATCATTATGAAATGAAGATCATGTAGAACGAGTCGTATCACATCGTGGAGACGGTATTCCGTACGTACGCACGAGTGATGATATCGTTCCTATGATCGTGGAATTGTATTGGAGTATATATATATTATTTCAGTATCAATATTACTTCATAATAATCATATATAGTTACTCATTACACCATTATACCCATCCTTGTAAGGTGATGGTGGAAAATAGATTACACCACGGCGTGGAGACGGTATTCCGTACGTACGCACGCGCGGTGATTTCATTTTTCCGTAGGATGGATAGAAGGTGAATTAGGGTTGTTTCATATTTATAATAACATATCAGTATGTAAGTAATACTTATGTTATTACTTTATCATGAAACAACTAAAGAAGAAGATGTTGAAGAAGAAATAAATTGAAAAGATCGGTAATGGATATTACCTCTTCTTTGGAACGCCTCTTTGAATCCTCCACTTAAGGAACTAAGATTGGTCTTTGGAGAAGACCAGGACCTCTAGGATTATTCTAGGGAAGTGGAGAGGAGAAAATGGCAGGGGTTGGCCGAGATTGAGTGCTCAAATTGATGTGAGGAGGAGGGGGAGGAGGTGCCCTTTTATAAGGGAGGAGAGAGGCACCTTAGGAATATCTCAAAATATTATTTTATATTAAAGTCAAAATCGGTTTATAATGGTTCCAAAGGGTCTTATTTCGAAGATAAAGTGGGGATGGGTCTAAATCCTATCAACAAATAGGATTTAAACAAGTTTAGGGTATTATTTTAACCTTATCAATTAGATTTAACTCTAAGTTAATTAATTTAACTTTTACCGTGTCTTTTTGTTTTCTTTCACTATATGGTTAATACACTTACTATAACATGCCAAACGAACCCCAAATTGTTTATTATTAATATATATATCTTTATCTAAGTCATTTGTCCGAACCTTAGATTTTTAGGAATAAAATAACAATTAATAATATAATATTTGATTTAAAAACTATTTTGTGTCAATTTTGACACTATTTGATATATGATCTTTTTGAAAGTCATAACAGAATTATATGTTCGAAACAAGTTTATTAAATCAACACTAATATATCATAGTAACCTAGAAAATTAGTGGAATTCATAAAAAGTCTTAAATTACATTTATTTTGGTATTTATATTATCAATTATGTCAATATTTCATTAATAAGATAATTACTGCACCATCTTTGTGTCATAAATAAATTAAATTATTTGATGTCTAAAAATTACAAATAAAATACCATTATGTAGGAAATCGTTTTAGCTTTCTAATGAATATTTATAGTCGAATTTATCTTATGTATAACCCCATATTAAAAATAATTTACTTATTAAACTTTGATTTTTAACCATTTTAACCCTTCTTTAAATAAATTAATAATAAATGCCCTAATCTAATCCAAGTGGGCCTAAATGGTCATATTTTATTCATAAGGTTGTTTTTGGTCGACTTACTCTTATCCAATAGAATTAGGACATGTTTTAGGGTAATATTAATATCATATTTACCCTTAGTTACCCTATTTACTATTAACCGCGGTAAAAAAAACTAAAAAGTTACTATTCACCAAAAATTATTTTTATCTCATTGAACCACATTTTACTTACTGATATCAACCGTGTCTGTCAGATTTTCGAAATTCCATTTACAGAAGCGGTAAAATTAAGTTTTATGCAAAATTCAGTTTTTAACCTACCACTTAGTGGTTTCACTATTCATCAAAAATTTAAAGTTTTCAGAAAAATACCAAAATTTCACCTTAGGCTAATTTCGATATTCTGAGTCCAAAAATGAAGTCCATTTTGAAAAATAAAATTTATAAAATTTTAAAAAGTGGTTATTACTATTCATAACAGCTAGTTTTAATAGCATATTGTTGTTTAGTGAAACTCGGTATTGCGTACGACGCAAGCTATCGAGGAAGGTCGCGATTGCGTGCAAAGCAAGCCAAGCAAGTGTTGTGTAGAAAAAGATTCCTTTGATGATTTATATAACGTAAAAGTCTCGGGTGTTACATTCTACCCCCCTTAAAAAGAATTTCGCCCTCGAAATTCGTCACTTTGCAACAAACAGATGAGGATACTTCTCCCCCATCATATCCTCAAGCTCCCATGTAGCTTCATCAAATTGGTGGTTTCTCCATAAAACATTCACCAAGCAAGTGGTCTTGTTTCGTAGGACTTTTTCACTACGATCCATAATCTCTATCGGCTGTTCTTCATAAGAAAGATCTTGCTCCAGCGGTACAACTTCTGAGCTGAGTACATGTGAAGGATCTGGTATATACTTTCTCAGGAGAGATACTTGGAACACATCGTGAATTTGAGAGAGATTCGGTGGAAGCGCCAATCGGTAAGCTACCTTCCCAACACGATCCAGTATTTCAAAAGGACCGATATATCTAGGGCTCAACTTCCCCTTCTTTCCAAATATCATAACCCTCTTCCAGGGAGATATTCGTAAGAACACTTTATCACCCACTTCAAACTCTAGGTCTTTTCTTCGGTTGTCGGCATAACTTTTCTGTCGACTCTGAGATGCTCTTATGTGTTGTTGAATAGATCTGACCTTTTCTGCCATTTCATCCACGAGATCAGGTCCTAATAGCTTTCTTTCCCCAACTTCATCCCAGCAAGTTGGAGTCCTGCATTTCTTTCCATAGAGAGCTTCATAAGGAGCCATCTGAATACTGGAGTGAAAGCTATTATTATAAGAAAATTCTACCAAAGGTAGGTGTTGATCCCAACCTCCTTTGAAATCCATAGAGCAAGCTCTCAACATATCTTCTAGGGTTTGAATTGTTCTCTCAGACTGACCGTCTATCTGGGGATGATAAGCAGTGCTGAAACTCAACTCTGTATCCAGAGTATGCTGAAGACTTCGCCAGAACTTCGAGGTAAATCTCGGATCCCGATCAGATATAATAGAAAGTGGTACTCCATGTAATCTTACCACTTCCTTTACATATATCCTGGCAAGCTGATCTAGAGAGAAATCCTCTCTAATAGGAATGAAGTGTGCAGACTTTGTAAGACGATCAACTATATCCCAGATAGCATTATTGCCTTTGGATGTTTTAGGAAGTCCTGTGACAAAGTCCATAGTGATGTTTTCCCATTTCCATTCGGGTATGGGTAATGGTTGTAACATCCCCTTAGACTTCTGTCTCTCAGCTTTAACTTGTTGACAAACCAAGCATCGAGAGACATATTCAGCAACATCTCTTTTCATGCCATCCCACCAGAAGTACTCTTTCAGGTCCCTATACATCTTCGTGCTTCCAGGATGAATAGAGAATGAAGAACTATGAGCCTCATCCAGCAGCTCCTTCTTTAATTCGGGGATGGGAGGAACACAAACCCGATTCCTGAACTTTATTATCCCATCACAATCAAGGTTGAATTCAGGAACATTTCTCACCTTCTTTTGTAACTCAACATCTTCTTTCTGTGCCTCTTTAATCTTCACATGTATAGATGGTTGAACATTCATCTGAGAAAGATAAGATTTTTCCCCTTTCATTATAATTCCAAGATCCATCCTTTGTAAATCCATAAATATTGGATCTTTTGTGATCCTCATCATGGATAAACTAGCATGGTCTTGTCGACTTAATGCATCTGCCACCTTGTTTGCTTTCCCAGGGTGGTAATGGATTGAGCATTCATAATCCTTAATCAGCTCCAACCATCTTCTTTGATGCATATTCAACTCCTTTTGTGTGAAAATATACTTTAAACTTTTATGATCAGTATAAATATCACACCTTTCACCATAAAGGTAATGCCTCCAAATCTTTAATGCAAAGATTACCGCAGCCAACTCCAAATCAAGTGTTGGGTAATTTTGCTCATGGATTTTCAACTGTCGTGAGGCATAAGCTATCACCATATCATTTTGCATAAGAACACACCCCAATCCCTTCTTGGATGCATCACTGTAGATCACAAACCTTTCTCCACTACAAGGCAGTGTGAGCACAGGTGCACTGGATAACCTTCTTTTCAACTCCTTGAAATTATCTTCACATTCCTCTGTCCAGACAAACTTAACTCCTTTTCGAGTCAACTTGGTGAGTGGATTAGATAATCGTGAAAAATCTTTTACAAAACGTCGATAATATCCATCCAAACCAAGAAAACTTCGGATCTCAGTTACTGTTGTTGGTCTCGACTATCTTTCGATAACCTCTATTTTTGCTGGATCGACAGATATCCCCTCTTTTGAGATTATATGACCCAAAAATGCAAATTTTTGAAGCCAAAATTCACACTTGGTAAATTTGGCATAAAGCTTCTCCTTTCTCAGGGTCTTCAATATAATTCTCAAGTGATCTTCATGCTCTTCCTTGCTCTTTGAATAGACAAGAATATCGTCTATAAAGACTACCACAAATTGATCAAGATAGTCTCTAAAGACTCTATTCATTAGATCCATGAAGATAGCATGGGCATTAGTAAGACCAAATGGCATCACTATAAATTCATAGTGTCCATACCTTGTACGGAAAGCCGTCTTTGGTATATCCTCCCTTTTGACCCTTAATTGATGATACCCTGAACGAAGATCAATCTTGGAAAAGTATTGAGCTCCGCGTAGTTGGTCAAATAAGTCATCAATGCGTGGGAGAGGATATTTGTTCTTGATAGTGATCTTGTTAAGTTCTCGATAATCAATGCAGAGTCTCATTGATCCATCTTTCTTCTTAACAAATAGAACAGGTGCTCCCCAAGGTGACGCACTAGGGCGTATGAATCCCTTATCAAGATTCTCTTGGAGTTGCTTCTTCAATTCCTGCAACTCAATTGGGGCCATTCTATAAGGTGTCTTTGAAATAGGCAAAGCACCCGGTACGAGTTGTATTGAAAACTCAACTTCACGATTTGGTGGAAGACCCGACAAATCCTCCGGAAAGACATCATCAAACTCCCGTACAATGGGCATATTCTTAATCGTGAGTTTCTCACCAACCATTTGAGATAAATAACCTTCATTTAGTGGAATCAATACCCATAAGATGGAAGAAATTTCCACTGGAAGGTTATGTTCATCCTTGCATTGATAGACGATCGTAGATTGATCTGGAATATGAAATGTGACTTCCCTTCTTTGGCAATTGATATGAGCTCCATGTAGAGAAAGCCAATCCATGCCAAGAATCACATCAAATTCCACTAAAGGAAGGATCACAAGATTTGCAGGAAGCACTTTCCCACAAACTTCGATCAGAGAAGAATTATAAACTTTTGATGCGATTGATGTGCCATTATGTGTTGTCACAGCTAACTCAACATCTAATTGTTGAGTTAATACGGTGATACCCTTAGAAAAGTCTTCAGAAATAAAAGAGTGGGTGGAACCAGAATCAAATAAAACATTTGCTACTTTAGAGTGGATGGTAAGTGTACCTTTCACCACATCGTTATCGTACTCCACATCGCTGATAGAAATTGCATGTGACTTTCCTTTGTCTTTAGCCTTAAGAGTTTGTTGACGTCGACCATCATCATCAACCCTTGGATTTGGGCATTGATTGGCATAATGCCCCATCTCCTTGCACTTGAAACATTGAAGTGTAGTAGGTTCATTCTGTGTATCCCTTCCTTTGTTTGCATCATTAGACATCTTCTTCCCATTATCACGGCATTCAAATGCCCGATGACCTTCCTTTCCACATTTAAAACATTTACTTGTCCCTTTAAGACAACTCCCTCCATGTTTCTTTCCACACTTTGAGCATAAGGGAAAGTTCATCTTCTTTTCCGTGTGCTCTTTAGATTTTTCTTTGAATTCCATCTTCCTCTTCTTATCAAACCCATGTGACTGATGGGTTACTCCAATCTCCATCTCGACTTTGAGAGCACATCGAACAATTTCCTCGTAGCTATTGAAGTCCCTTATGGCTAACGCCCTTCGAAGACTTGGTTTTAAGCCACTAAAGAATCGATCGATCTTACTCTCAGGTTGGATAATAATACCAGAAGCGTACCTTGCAAGTCTTGTAAAATTTGCTTCATAGGTACTAACAGATTCATCATCCCTTTGCTTCAGTTCAAGGAACTCTTTCTCCATCTTTGTTTGGAGAATACGAGGGAAGTACTTATTGAAAAATAAGTTCTTGAACTCGTCCCATTCCATAGACTCAATTTCATCCCTTTGCCTCGTATTCTTAACAAGATTCCACCATTGATCCGCATCTCCTTCCAAACGATACGCTGCTAGGATGACTTTATCATGCTCAGAACATTGAAGAACTGAAAATATCTTTTCAGTAGTACTAATCCATTGTTCAGCAACTAATGGATCAGTAGACCCGCTGAAAGAAGGTGGACGCTGCCTCATGAAGGATTCAACAGAATGTTGCTCCCTCCTTTGTTCGTTTGGAAATCCTGCATGATTTTAGCTTGATAAAGTTGTGTGATCATGGCTACAAGATTTTGCATTCCATCTCCCATATCGTTTGGTTGCTCAGGGGGACAATCATTGCATTGCCCATCGCATTCCGCATTAACACGGTTCCTTCGGGTTCCAGCCATTGACTAAAACCCAGAAGAATAGTGTGAGCAACACTAATTATAATAGGAAACCACATAATTCAAGAATAAAATTTTCATGCTTATGGTCTTATCCTAGGTTATTCATGGCCATTTCTAAGATTGTGTTCTATGCTTAGACTTATCCTTAGGGTTCTTACTAAGGCTTTCACATCCTAGTTTCCAAAGGTTGACTATACCTTTCCTCTGATACCAACTATAACGACCCATACTTTACATACATTGTTACTACTTCAAAATTGAAGCACACTTATTACAACATATGACAAAACCACAAAGGACCGTATAGGTATAGTGTCTTTAGAAACTGGGAAACATAAACAACTGGTTCATAAATCTTCTACAGTTTCTCCCATTTATTTCATCATATCTAGGGTCCCTTTTAGCATATTCTACTTAATATCCATCATCCTGACCTGGGGAAAAGAAAACATAAAAGGGTGAGCTCAAATGCTCAGCAAGGGCAAATAAAGGAAATAAAAATCATATCATATCTTTTTGAAAATCAAAACCTGCAAAAGAGATCATAATATCTTATCATGGAAGAATTCATAGAAGTGAAAATGAGATCCCCATAATCATAACATAAAACTTGAAACTTTGTGGCATGCACACATAATCATGGAAATCATTTCTTGTTAGTCATGACTCATTGCCAAGACTATCTTAGTGGACAAAGTCCCTTTCTGAACCGAGTTCACTCCTCGTTTCAGTCCTGTATCACTGAACCGAAATAACCTTCCGTTCCAGCCATGTCTATCTCATGAGATATAAAATCTTTACCCAATGCATTGGAGGGAGATATAGGTCCCACCCATCTTATAATGAATCCTTTCTTATGTGTGCCACATAATCATACATCATCGCATAACACATGTAACAAAAATGGGATTCTTGAAACATCATGACATCATAAAACAAATCTTATAAGGCAAATGACTTCATAAAAATAATTCCCTCATCAAATCAATGTAATTAAAGGGATAAAAACAGAACCCTTTATTATCTTAGATGGAAAATAATTTTGATAAAACACTTGAACTCCATTCTTGAGGAAAATATCCTTTCTTATTCAAAAACACTTTTCTTTTCTTAACATGTCATACTAAAAGAAGTTGATCAAAAATAAACTTGAAAACTTATAAAGGAAGATTCTTGGAAATAATGTTTTAAAAATCCATTCTTGCCATATAAGTTAAAGAAAAACATTCTTCGTACTTTTGTCGGAAAAGTCAAAAAGTACCTCGTATGAAAAACGACAAAAGATTCCTTTCATATTCTTTACTATAAACTCACCGAAGGGTAAAATTGGATTTAAACTATTGTAAGTGGATGGAAACAATATTACATATTGAGGGAACATGGATGTGGATGATAAAATACACCCCAGTAAATACCAAAGTATAAACAATCTCGGATAAAAATGAGATTGTGATATTTTCCCTTACCTTAGGTCCGATTTGCTTTGTTCGTGTCCGAAGCTCCTGTATAATGGTTTAAATAATGTTATTGACTTATTCCAGAATCATACATATTGATATGATATCATATATGGTCATATTATTAGCTTCTTGTTAGTAATATTTCATTGTTACTTGTTACTCGGGTCTTTATAACTTTTTGTTCTTATGCGTGTTTTGTTGTATAAATTCTTATTCTTATCTTTAGGTTATAGATAATTCATTTCCAGAATGGTATTAGTGTATTATATACCATATTCATTCATTCAATTCATTTATATAATCATTATGAAATGAAGATCATGTAGAACGAGTCGTATCACATCGTGGAGACGGTATTCCGTACGTACGCACGAGTGATGATATCGTTCCTATGATCGTGGAATTGTATTGGAGTATATATATATTATTTCAGTATCAATATTACTTCATAATAATCATATATAGTTACTCATTACACCATTATACCCATCCTTGTAAGGTGATGGTGGAAAATAGATTACACCACGGCGTGGAGACGGTATTCCGTACGTACGCACGCGCGGTGATTTCATTTTTCCGTAGGATGGATAGAAGGTGAATTAGGGTTTTTTCATATTTATAATAACATATCAGTATGTAAGTAATACTGATGTTATTACTTTATCATGAAACAACTAAAGAAGAAGAAGTTGAAGAAGAAAGAAATTGAAAAGATCGGTAATGGATATTACCTCTTCTTTGGAACGCCTCTTTGAATCCTCCACTTAAGGAACTAAGATTGGTCTTTGGAGAAGACCAGGACCTCTAGGATTATTCTAGGGAAGTGTAGAGGAGAACATGGTAGGGGTTGGCCGAGCTTGAGTGCTCAAATTGATGTGTGGAGGAGGGGGAGGAGGTGCCCTTTTATAAGGGAGGAGAGGGGCACCTTAGGAATATCTCAAAATATTATTTTATATTAAAGTCAAAATCGGTTTATAATGGTTCCAAAGGGTCTTATTTCGAAGATAAAGTGGGGATGGGTCGAAATCTTATCAACCAATAGGATTTAAACACGTTTAGGGTATTATTTTAACCTTATCAATTAGATTTAACTCTAAGTTAATTAATTTAACTTTTACCGTGTCTTTTTGTTTTCTTTCACTATATGGTTAATACACTTACTATAACATGCCAAACGAACCCCAAATTGTTTATTATTAATATATATATCCTTATATAAGTAATTTGGCCGAACATTAGATTTTTAGGAATAAAATAACAATTAATAATATAATATTTGATTTAAAAACTATTTTGTGTCAATTTTGACACTATTTGATATATGATTTTTTTAAAAGTCATAACAGAATTATATGTTCGAAACAAGTTGATTAAATCAACACTAATATATCATAGTAACCTAGAAAATTAGTGGAATTCATAAAAAGTCTTAAATTACATTTATTTTGGTATTTATATTATCAATTATGTCAATATTTCATTAATAAGATAATTACTGCACCATATTTGTGTCATAAATAAATTAAATTATTTGAGGTCTAAAAATTACAAATAAAATACCATTATGTAGGAAATCGTTTTAGCTTTCTAATGAATATTTATAGTCGAATTTATCTTATGTATAACACCATATTAAAAATAATTTACTTATTAAACATTGATTTTTAACCATTTTAACCCTTCTTTAAATAAATTAATAATAAATGTCCTAATCTAATCCAAGTGGGCCTAAATTGTCATATTTTATTCATAAGGTTGTTTTTGGTCGAATTACACTTATCCAATAGAATTAGGACATGTTTTAGGGTAATATTAATATCATATTTACCCTTAGTTACCCTATTTACTATTAACCGCGGTAAAAAAAAGTAAAAAGTTACTATTCACCAAAAATTATTTTTATCTCATTGAACCACATTTTACTTACTGATATCAACCGTGTCTGTCGGATTTTCGAAATTCCATTCACAGAAGCGGTAAAATTATGTTTTATTCAAAATTCAGTTTTTAACCTACCACTTAGTGGTTTCACTATTCATCAAAAATTGAAAGTTTTCAGAAAAATACCAAAATTTCACCTTAGGCTAATTTCGATATTCTGAGTCCAAAAATGAAGTCCATTTTGAAAAATAAAATTTATAAAATTTTAAAAAGTGGTTATTACTATTCATAACGGCTAGTTTTAATAGCATATTGTTTTTTAGTGAAACTCGGTATTGCGTACGACGCAAGCTATCGAGGAAGGTCGTGATTGCGTGCAAAGAAAGCCAAGAAAGTGTTGTGTAGAAAAAGATTCCTTTGATGATTTATATAACGTAAAAGTCTCGGGTGTTACAGGCGGCTCTGGCACAAATGTACCGAGGGGTAAAACCCGAAAACACCGCTTTGAGCTAGACTCGAACGGGAACTGGTGCACGACAACGGGCCTTACTGCACTCTTGGTTACGACACTCCCGGGGGATATTCTTAGGATAACTCTCATTTTCTTTACAGATCATTATGAAGGGTTTATGTGTATATACTTCCTCAAAGAAAACATTTTTATGATTATGGATTATATACATAAATAGTTCAATTTATGTTAAGTGTTTTATAAGTATGGGATTATGTATTTTGATTCATAAGCTGATCTAGTTTATGCCATTGTTTAGAAATGGCGCCTAGTGAAAGAAATGGAAACCGTATCAATGCACGCACTCCATGTAGGGATTTCCCTCCTGCTCAAGATAATTATAGTGGGGCTGGTGATGCAACTGGTGCCGATCAGCTAATCACCATACTGGGACAACTTACTCAGGTTATGAATAATAACCTTACCCGTATGGAGCACCCTGATCCGCAGCGTGGAGGATCAATGTTAGATCGATTCATGAGGCAACAACCACCAACGTCCAATGGGAGTACAAATCCCTTAGTAGCCGAGCAGTGGATAAATTCTCTAGAGAAAATATTTCAGGCTTTGGGGAGCAGTGAAAGGGAAAAAGTTATCATGGCAATTTACCGCCTCACTAGAGATGCTGATCAATGGTGGTCATTGATTCAAAACATGAAGGAAGATGATGAAGTATCAAATATGGAATGGAGGGAGTTCAAAGATCTGTTTTTAGAAAAATACTTCCCTCGCGACCATCGAGCGGATATGGAAAGGCAATTTCTGAGTCTGAGACAAAAGGAGGATGAGAATGTCACAAAGTATGAGGTTAACTTTACAAGGTTAGAGAGGTATGCTGGAGATTATATTCGCAACCCAAGAAGTAAGATTGATCGTTTATTTGATGGGTTAAAACCATTTCTCCGTCGAGCATTAGTCTCACAATCCTTTTCATCGTACGAAGACATTGTCTCATGTGCTATCATGACCGAAAAAGAATTCTCTATGTCTTATGACTTTAAAGCAAAGCAAGAGAATAAGAGACCTGCTGATCAATCTGGGAATGGAAATAAGGGGAAGAAAGGAAAGGTTGAATATCCATCTTGTGGTAAATGCGGGAAGAAACACCCTGGTACTTGCTTGAAGGGAATGGGAGTCTGTTACAAGTTTGGTGAAAAAGGCCACCAAGCTCATGATTGCAAGGGGAAGAAGGAAGCTACCAACGTTCAGTGCTACAATTGCAGGGAGATGGGGCATTATGCAAATGCATGTCCTAAGCGTCAGGAGAACTTACCTCAGAAAAGGCCAAGGGATCAAGGCCAGGCTTATGCTATCACTACTGCTGAGGTAGAAGCTCCGAAAGACGTGGTGGCAGGTAATTTAATGGTTTCCTCAAGTTTAGCAAATGCATTATTTGATTCTGGATCATCACATTGTTTCATATCTTCCCAGTTTGCTAAGAAAATTAGATATTTCAAATTTGATTTAATAAGGGAGTTGTCAGTCAAAACTCCTAAGGGAAGTATCGTTGCAACAAAGTTTTGTGAATCAGTCCCCATTAGAGCACATAAATTTTCTTTATCTGCTGATCTCATCGTCATACATATGATTGAGTTTGATATAATCCTCGGTATGGACAGGCTTTCGGACTATGATGCAAAGATTTATTGTAAGAAGAAAGAGGTTACGATTCTTGATGATAATGATAAGGAACACCTTATCTTTAGAGAAGAATCATCACCACCTAATTCTTATTTAGATCCACCTCCAGTACCTCAACTTAATTCAATTATTGGGGAGGAAGAGAATGAAATAACTGTCGGTGAGGAAAGGAATGTTCAAATAGAGGATGTACCTACTGTGAAAGAATTTGTAGATGTATTTCCGGAAGATTTACCTGGACATCCTCCAGAACGAGAAGTTGAGTTTTCCATTGATTTGATTCCTGGATCAAGGCCTATATCGAAGACCCCTTATAGAATGGCCACTGTAGAGTTAGTCGAACTAAAGAAACAACTAGAGGAATTGAGTAATAAGGGATTTATTTTCCCTAGTGTTTCTCCATGGAGAGCCCCTGTTCTTTTTGTTAAAAAGAAAGATGGATCTATGAGGTTATGTATCGACTACAGGGAGATCAATGCTATAACGATAAAGAACAAGTATCCCCTACCTCGTATTGATGATTTATTTGACCAACTACATGGAGCTCAATACTTTTCAAAGATTTACCTTCGATCTGGATACCATCAGTTGTGTGTAAAGAAGGAAGACATTCCGAAGACAGCATTTCGAACCAGGTACGGGCATTACGAGTTTACTGTAATGCCTTTTGGATTGACTAATGCACCCTCTGTATTCATGGATCTGATGAATAGAGTTTTCAAGGAGTATCTCGATGAATTTGTGGTGGTATTTATTGATGATATCTTGGTATACTCCAAAACCTACAAAGATCATGAAAATCACTTGCGCATTATCTTGAAGACTCTGAGGAGGCATGAATTATATGGAAAGTTTAGCAAGTGTGAATTCTGGCTTCAGGAGATTTCTTTTCTTGGACATATTGTCTCTAAAGATGGAATCTCTGTTGATCCTTCTAAGACCAAGGCAATCCAAGAATGGCCAGCACCTACGAGTATAACTGAGGTACGCAGTTTTATTGGTTTGGCAGGTTATTATCGATGTTTCATCCAGAATTTTGCCCGATTGGCTAACCCATTAACGAAGCTCACACGTAAAGGGGTTAAATTTGTTTGGACAAAAGAGTGTGAAGAATGTTTTGAAGAACTTAAGAGAAGATTATTCAATGCTCCTATATTGACTCTACTATCTGGGAATGATGGGTTCGTTATTTATAGTGATGCATCAAAGAAAGGACTCGGTTGTGTCCTCATGCAGAATGATAGAGTTATTTCCTATGCATCACGACAGTTGAGAATTCATGAACAAAACTATCCTACTCATGATTTTGAGTTAGTAGCTGTGATCTTTGCTTTGAAGATATGGAGGCACTACCTCTATGGTGAAAAATGTGAGATTTATACTGATCACAAGAGTTTGAAGTATATTTTCTTACAAAAAGAACTCAACATGAGGCAAAGGAGATGGCTTGAATTACTCAAGGATTATGATTGTACGATACACTACCACCCGGGGAAGGCAAACAAGGTGG
This sequence comes from Viscum album, assembly GCA_963277665.1. NCBI lineage: Eukaryota > Viridiplantae > Streptophyta > Magnoliopsida > Santalales > Viscaceae > Viscum > Viscum album. The sequence continues at coordinate 704,461,426 of OY728157.1, read as the reverse complement.
CAGATGCTTTGAGTAGAAAAGACCATGGAGTTTTGAACAATATGAGAATTGAAAGGGATCCAATTTTCATGGATCTAGTGAAGATGGACATGGGAATAACCAGGGAAGGTGAAACATCAATGCTTTTTCAAATGGTTGCCAAACCATCTTTACTAGAAAGGATTAAGAGTTCTCAGACCGATGATGAAGAATTTCAGAAGAAGATTTACGCTGTGAATGATGGGAGATTGAGAGACTTTGTGTATGAAGATGGAATTTTGAAATTCGGGAAGAGACTTTGTGTTCCCGATTTACCTGATCTAAAAAGGGAATTGCTGGATGATGCTCATAGTTCCAATTTCTCTATACACCCTGGGAGCACCAAAATGTATAGTGATTTGAAGGAACATTTTTGGTGGGACAACATGAAGAGGGAGATTGCAGATTTTGTGTCAAGATGTATGGTTTGTCAACAAGTGAAAGCTGGAAGGCAACAACCTGGAGGAGTCATGCAACCTCTTCCCATACCGGAGTGGAAATGGGACAATATTACGATGGACTTTGTCATGGGGATACCAAAGAATCCTAGAAGGAACGATGCAATATGGGTTATTGTTGATCTTCTTACCAAGTCAGCACATTTTCTTGCTATAAGAGAAGATCTACCTCTGGAACGTCTAGCAAGACTATATATTAATGATGTTGTGAGACTTCATGGAGTACCCCTATCAATTGTTTCTGATCGTGATCCCCGTTTTACTTCAAGATTTTGGAAAAGTCTTCAGAAATCCCTGGATACTGAACTTCATTTGAGCACTGCTTACCACCCTCAGACAGATGGACAATCAGAACGGACTATTCAAACCCTAGAAGACATGTTGAGATCTTGCTCACTTGACTTTCAGGGTATGTGGGATCAATATTTACCACTGGTAGAATTTTCCTATAACAATAGCTTCCATTCGAGTATTCATATGGAACCATATGAAGCGTTATACGGAAAGAGATGTCGTACACCAACCTTTTGGGATGACGTTGGTGAAAGAAAACTTGTAGGCCCAGAACTGGTGGAGGAAACGGTGGAAAAGGTGAAGGTAATCCAAAATCACATCAAAGCAGCTCAAAGTAGGCAGAAGAGCTATGCCGATAATCGAAGGAAGGATTTGGAATTTCAAGTCGGTGATCATGTTTTCCTGAAGGTATCTCCGTGGAAGGGAGTCATACGTTTTGGTAAGAAAGGTAAATTGAGTCCCAGGTACATCGGACCTTTCGAAATTCTAGAATGAATTGGGGTTGTAGCTTACCGATTGGCTATGCCGCCAAGTCTCTCCAAAGTTCACGATGTGTTCCACGTATCTCTGTTGAGGAAATACATGCCTGACCCAACGCATGTACTCACCTATGAGGAATTAGAACTGGAACCCGATCTTTCCTATTGTGAAGAGCCCGTCAGGATTCTTGATACAAGAGAACAAGTACTGAGAAACCGGACGATGCGTCTGGTAAAAGTTTTTTGGAGAAATCATAAGATGGAAGAGGCAACGTGGGAACCTGAGGAACTTATGATGAAGAAAAACCTGAGTCTTTTTATGCAGTAATACTCTAGAAATTGCAAGGACGCAATTATTTGAAGGAGGGGAGAATGTAACACCCCAAGCTTCTACGGTACGTTTCCCTTCGAATAATGTGATAGCGTGTGTTGTACGCAACCTCGAGTTCTAACACACACCACAACTAATTAAACTAGTCGTTGTGAATAATAATACCTACTTTTTGAAATTATATATATTTTATATTTGAAAATGGACTTCATTTTTGGACTCGGAATATCGAATTTAGCCTAAGGTGAAATTTTGGTACTTTTCGGATAACTTTCATATTTTGATGAATAGTGAAAATTACTAAATTTTAATTAAAAACAACTTTTTTAATCAAAATAATTAATAGTGATAAATTATGAATTTTAGTAGTTTTAAGGTATATTTAGAATATATTTTTACATTTTAATATAATGTTGGTCATTGGACATAATTTTACAATTAAACCGAACAGAAACAAGTGTCAATCTTTTGATAGTTATTATCTCTTGAAAACACGCTTTTTGTTTTGACAGCGGGAATTAATTTTAAATTAATTTATGCCACTTCTGTGTTTTGAATTTAGGAAAATGGATTCCATATTTGGAATCAGGATGTTCAAATTGTGTAAATAGGTAACTTTTATTTTGACACATTTTGAATAATTACTACGGTAAATATTTTATTTACAATGGTTAAAGGGTAAATCCGGTAAATAAGGGTTAAAAAATAATATTATAATAATAAAAAATTACCCTAAAACGTGTCCTAACCTTATTGGTGGACACATACCCGACCATGGCCATCCTTGGGTCAATTTGGGGACCCCTTGGAGCCACTTGTATGTGGTAGGGACACTTTATATTAATAAAGTTAAAATAAAATTAAAAATGGCATAAGCTTACATCTTTTAGAAGAAAAATTTTTACATAGGGTTATACATGTTGGATTTCTGATTATAAATATTCATTATAAAGCTAAAAAGATTTCCTACATAATGATATTTTATTTATAATTTTTAGACATCAAATAATTTAAATTATGAATGACACAATAATGATGCCATGTTTACCTCATTAATAAATCATTTAAATAAATAAGATTATAATGATTAAAATATTATCTAAAACCTGTCCAATTCTTATTGGTTGATGTTATTTAGAATATGAGTCATCTTATCTTCGACCTCAATGATTTTTGGACCATTATAAACCGAATATAATTATATTATAAAGTAATACTTTCACTCTTTCCTAAAGAGCCCCTCTTCTCCCTTATAAAAGGAGACCACTTCTACTCATTCCTCACACATCTCAAGCCACTTGGCTCGTCCAAACTCTGCCCAAATAATCTCCCCACATCCCTCTACTCCTCCTTGAAGCTTCCCCTTAGGCAGAAATCATTTCAATAAGTCCTTTGGTTCCAACCAAAGCGAGTTACCTAAATTAAAGGTAACGATTTCTCTTAAATTATTTTCATTTATTTTGCTTCTCCAACCCCCAAAGTCTTTTTATTTCCTTTCTTTTGTAACAACAACAATATCCTCAATATACTAGGATGTTGTTATAAGATGGATTCAAACTACACATACACACAACTCCATCTAATGGATGATGAACATAATGTTTCTGTGGATGGCAAACTAACGCCTCACGAAACGATGATTGTTCAAATACATCTTATGGCCTCTCATGGTGGCCATTATGATGGCACTGTAATTAAATATGATATTAATGATATATATTTTATATATAAGCTTCTGTAATTCCATTTTATTTCATACCATTATTCGTTTCATGTTGTATATACATACGATAATTTCATTTGAGGATGTGCGGACTACCGCCCCCTTAAAATGATATGACTCGTTCATACCACACATGGAACGTATAAAGGATGGTGTTAATGAACTTAAGTAACAAGTATAAAATATTATATTATACTGGAATAGTAATATACCTATGTATCATTGGTATTCGATTCTTTTAAAATAAAAATTAAATGGAAGTAGCGTTCGTGCGTACGTACGGACTACCGTCTCCACGAACGCGATGAGATTCATTTTCCATCGTATCCATTCAAGTATAATTATCATTTGATGATTTAAAAATGATGTTTAAGGACTTGATACCATTCTGGATTTGAATAATATACAACTTATCCTTTACAAACATGTCTTATGTAACAAAACATATAAAAGAAAATGAGTAAGTTAACACCCGAAACGACGATAATTTTAAGATATTATTATCAAATCAATATTAAAAGATCATATATGATATCATATTAATGTATATGATTCTTGTGTAATTTAAAAACAATTATTTCACCATTATACAGGAGGTTAACCTACCCCAACAAAGGAAAAGTACAAGGTAAGGGTTTATTTCACAATCTCTTCATTATCATAGGTTGTTTATACGTAATAATCTACTGGGATATCTTTATCATCCACATCCATGTTTCTTAAAAATGTATTTCAAAACATTTTTACTATTTACAAGAATATGGGTTAAAGTCATTTATACCCTTGTTTGACTTTTTATAAGAGGTTTATAAAGGAATCTTTCCGTCATTTTCAAAACAAGGTCCTTTTTAACCTTTTCGACAGAATTGAGGTAAGAATGTTTTTTTAACTTATACGGCGGGTGCGGTTATTTTACGCCGTTATAAAATCTTCAAAGATTTCCTTACAAGCATATAAGAATATTTTCAAAGAAAATGTTTTATTTTATATGGATCTTAAATGATTTCAAAATAAAAGGAGATATTTCTTTAAAAAGAATTTTGATTTCATCTATGTCAACATCCTTTGATGGATTTTAAGATTATTTGAAGTTGATTTATTATGATACAAAACTTCTATATTGTATTGAAGGTTTTGTGATATGTTTGACTATGGATGTGCTATTTTTATACCATTCATAGTTTATGGTGAAATTATTGACATTTCGTATGCTAGTTTTAATACGAATGTTTATGTTATGTTTACACCTTTTCATATGGGAATGCATTGGACTTAATAAGTGACGGGTGGAGCCCGCTATAGCTCCTCGATGCATCGGTAGGTCTCATGAGACAAACTAGTGTCTTGGCACAAGGCCTTGACAAAATCTTATTTGTAGTCTTGGCACGAGGCCTTGACTATGTGGTTATGATATTCTGACATTATGCATTCCAACATTATGAAAGTGGTTATTGATTTTTGCATGTGATTATTCGATTAGTAGAATATCCTTGTGAATAAGTAAATGGCATTATTTCATTTTTACTTTTTCCATACTATGTTGAAGTTCAAGTTTAAAAGGCTTTTGTTTTAATAATGCATTGCCTTAAATGTTTATTCTTATTTATGAAAGTTTCCGCTATATTGTTATCCTTACTGGGCATTTGAGCTCACCCCTTTTCTATGTTTTATTTTTCCCAGGATGTGAAGAAGTAAGTTATGAATGACCTGCAGGGATTTTATGAGGGGTTAATAGTGTGGATTATGGAAACATTATGTTGTTGTATTAGTTTTTCATTTTATGATGTAATGTAAAACTTATGAATATATCTAGTGTTTCCAAGGCTACTAAACCAATCGGTCTTTCGAGATTTGATCTTTCTTGTGATCATGCCAATGTTATGTAATAATGCACCGACTCTGGGTAACTAGGGTCGGGGCGTTACAGCATTTCTTCCAAGAACATAATATTGGAAAAAGTCCATTACTGAACTGAATTTACTTGCATTCCATCCATGAATTATTGAAATAGATTTACTTTATATTTCATTAATGTCTATATCATTAGATATAAATCATTACCCAATGCATTGGAGGGAGAAATAGGCCCCACCCATCTCAAAATTAAATCATTCTTACATGTGTCCTAAAAAATAAATCATTCATCCTAGCATTACTAATGAAATAAATTGGTATTCTTAAATATAATTCCATTACTAAAATAATAAAATCATATTAATAATAGGGATAGATATATAACCTTATTTAATATCATTGTATTTGAGGGAAATTAATTTTGATAAAACAATTGAACACAGTTCCTAAGAAAAATTACTTTTCTTCTTAAAAAATGTTTTCTTTTCTAAAAATGCCATGCAATTTTAAAATAATTTAATTTAATTGAAAATAAACATCAAATATTCATAAAAAATACATCATGAAATCATAAAAAATACATTCATTCTATATATTTTGAAAAAACATCATCCTCGTACTTTTGTTAGAATAGTCAAAAAGTACTTCCTATGGTTAAAAAAAGAAGGATTCGTTCCACACAATGTAATAAAAGTCAAAAAATGGGTAAAATGACTTTAATAAAACATATAGGAATAGTAAAAATTTTATGATACAATTTTTAGAATCATGTAAATTTATGATAAATATATCCCTAGTAAATACTTACATATAAACAATCTCGGATAAAAATAAAATTGCAAAATTATCCCTTATTTTGGGTCAAATTGCTTTTATATGTGTCTATAACTCTTGTATAGTGGGTAAAAACATATTATCAAACTATAAAAAATCATAATAATATTTTTTATATCATATAATAATAAATTATGACTTTATATTACTCATTCATTTGTCAATTCCTTGATAATGCAATGTTTTTGGTAATAATTGTTTTATTTATCGTATGTGTTTGGACATTTTATTCATGATATTATTAAATAGATCATGATTTAATTACATATAGAATGTAAAATTGATTTATACATCATAATATTAATTATATATATATATATATTTATATTTAATTTCTAGATAAATGAAATGGAATACACCGTTCATGGAAATCGTAGGTCATACAAATGATTGAATGTTGTTTTCGTTTCCTAACTTACTAGAATATATGTATGTAAAAAAATATATAAATACATAAATCCATTTGAATTATTATTTCATATATTTCATGATTATTTATTACAAATAAATTATAATAATTCTTGAATGGATAACATGGAAAATGAATCTCATCACACCATAGAGACAGTAAGTCAAACGTATGAATGAGTGACAATATCATTCCCATAATTATTGAGTTGATTTTGAGTGGATTGTGTATAATGTCTCATAATTATTATACTTTCTATAATATTCATATATTTTTATTATTTCCACCCTTATACACATCTATGTAAGGTGTCAGTGAAAAATAGTTTGCACCACAATGTGGAGACGATAGTTATACGTACGCATGCACAATGATTTCGCTGTTCGTAGGATATATAGAAAGTGAAATAGTGTTTTTTTCATATATATAATAACATATAATTATATTAGTGATATTTATATTATTAATTTATAATGAAAAAACTAATTATTATGTAGTATAAGAGGAATGAAATTTGAAATAATCGGTAGAAAAGATTATCTCTTCTTTGATGTGCCTCTTTAAATATTCACTTAAGGCATTAGATTTTGTCTTCTGAGAATACCAGCACCTCTAGATTGATACTATGGAATTTAGAAGAGAAATAAGTAGGATTTTTCTGTTCTTGAAGGCTCAAAATAGATGGAAGGGGAGAGGGAGGAGGTTCCCTTTTATAATAGAGGAGGGGACACTTTAAGAAACTTTCAAAATATTAATTTATTATAAATTCTATTTTGAATAAAAATGGTCCAAATATAATTCAATTCAATGATATGAAAATATTGGTTCTAAAGCCATTAATTCAATAAATTTTAAATATGTTTTGAATATTTTTTTATCCTTGTATATTTTTAACAATTATTGCAAACTTTATAATCATAAATTGATATCATGTTATTTACACATTGTGGGTTAATGTAATTAACATATCATGTCATAAGACCCAAAAAAAGTTATTTATGAAATATTTGGAATTATATTAAAATTTGTTCCTAATCCTATATTTTTAGGAAGTTAATATAATTTAAAAAATATTTTATGATTTATGTTATGAATTTTTTCAATTTTGGATAATATTTAAAATTGTCTTTAAAAAAAATTCATAAAAACTCAATTCATTCAAACAAAAGGAATTATATAATCCTTAATATGTCAATTTTAACTAGAAATATCATATATAGAATAAAATGGTTCAAATTATATTTATTTTTACATTTATACTATCATTTATTTAAATCATTCATTAATAAGGTAATCACTACATCGTCATTCTTTCATAAACATATTTATTTATTTGGTGTCTAAAAATTACAAATATAATAATATGATGTAGGATATATATTTTATTTCTAATGACTATATATATATATATATAGATCAACTATATAACCCTATATTAAAATTGATTGAGTAAAAGATATATGTTTAGGTTATAATTATCATTATTTTAAATTATTTCTTATAAAATGCCATTTTCTAATCCATGTAAATCCATGGGTTCCCAATATCGACCCAAGTAGTACCATGGTTAGAAAAATATCATCCAGTAGGATTAGGACATGTTTTATGGTAATTTAATAGTATTATTGTTTACCTTTATTTATCAGATTTTATCATCGACCATGGTAAATAAAATAATTACTGTAGTTACTATTCAATAATCTCCAAAAATAAAAGTTAAATATTTGAAAAATTTGAACCTTATGATTATAAATATGGAATTAAGTTTTCCAGATTCAAAACATTGTAGTTTCAGTATTTAATTTAGTATTAAGTCCCACCAGAAAAACCAAAAAGTTGGTTTTTAAGAAATAAAAACTATCAAAAGATTCAGCTTTTTATGTCAAATTTATAAGTGAAATAACATCCAATGAAAAAAAATTGGATTAAATTATAAAATATAATATATTTATACTTTTTAACCAAATAAGAATATAATCTAACCATATTAATAAATTAGATAAAAAGGCATTTTTGAATTAAAATAAAGAATTTTTCACTATTCATCAACATTTCAATTTTATAATTAAACTACCAAAAAATTCAACATAAGTAATGTTTTAGGACATGATTTCAATGAATAAGTTAATTTTGTGATATTAAATTTATAAAAGTGTAAAAAAGTATATTTTAAATGGGTGTTCCATCAAAAAGTGGTAAAACTACAGTTTTTTAAAAATAAGACTTTTATTTGAAAATTAGATTTTTTTTCTCATATCATGTTCTATAAACTATTTACTTTTAATTAAAATGTTATATAAAATTAAAATATTGTTTAATAATATTCATATTTTATAGTTTATATACCATTAAATAATAATATATTAATAATATATCAAAGTGTAGTGAAACTAGGTATCACGTACAATGCAAGAGATCGAGAAAGGTTGCCTTTGTGTGAAACGCAAGCCAAGTCAGCTTTGTGTGTATTTAAATCTTCCTTTGGTGTTGAGTATAACAAAATCCAAACATATTTCATTTATATAATGAAAAAAATATACGTTCAGTGTTGCGTGAAATGAATTCTATCAAAAAAACCTGAATTTGTGTGCACCGCAATTCCCGAATAGTGTTGTTTATACTGAAAACTAAAACGGTGTTGCATATAGAACAAGATAATATTTTTGTATCATATAACAAAATAAATCAATGAATTTAAAAAGAATATATCTCATAAAATATATTTGTGTTATAATCTACCCCCTTAAAATGTATTTTTCCCATGAAATTCATCGAGGTTATAAATTGATTACTATTTGAAAGTTTATTTTATTGAAATCCACATCATAAAAAGGGATTCTAAAACATAATTTTTTAAAGGAAAGTTATAAATATAACGGTTACCCAATGTAACTCATCAATGGGTTTCCACAGAGGTGAACAAATATGGTAAGTGAAAACATTGATATGGAAGTGAAATATCACCATCTTGTTCTGATGAATAGTGATAAAGAATAAGCTTTTAGGAATGTTAACTACAAGAAAGACTTAAATATATGATAATTTAATGGATAATAATATTCATCGGATAAAAAGGTACTAGGATAACATGTTGGTTTTTTATGATCCTTTTGGTAAAGTTGAAGATTTTTACTTGAGAATAAATACTGACTTGATTTTGGTACAATCTCACCATTGTTCGTGCCATGACCAATTTCCACCTCATCTATTATTTAAGGAAAATAATTTTAATTTTTCATTCATGATGTGTTAGCAGATCATGCGATAAAATTATAATTCATTCCATATGTATCTAACACAAAATGGTTATCACATGTTATAAAATACACACAATTCAATATATGGTATGATTAATTGTATATGGTTCCAAAAATCGACTTATACACCATCTATAATACCAATTAAATAGAATAAAACTAATTTATACTAACAAGGGACTTTTTTTAGGCTAATGGTAGGTGATAGAGGCATGTCACACTTTAGTTATGGGTACAATTCTTGCAGCATTGTCTGAGGCAACGGGTTGTCGTCTGTCTTGCAGGTTGTCCTTTTTCTAAAAAAATACTATTATAACATTCCAGAAAAAACGTTTTATATTTAAAAATTGATTTCTTATGTCCAACATAATCTAGTCCAACCTTTATGTTTATCGAATATACTTCTATCAAAACTCACCATACAAAAAACAACCACAAGAATGGTCATATAACAGGAATTTGAATACCATCATTTAAACCCCATATACACTATGATATATATTGATTCTCATATTCAAAAAAACTTAATGTAATCATCATGTATTATATAGAGTCATGGTAACCAGGTAAATTACCTTATATAATTATTTAAATCATTCATGTTTCCTTATTCCAAATCTTATTTGATATATTACATATGTCATTTATACTTCATTTGTGACATGATAACCCACATCTCAACAAATAATTAACTAGTTCCAACGTAACTAATATTATCCAAAATATTTTTTCCTAAATATCATTATCTAAAAATCATTCTCATTTTAAGTGTTATCCTTTATTTAATAATGTTTTTCTTATGGATACCACCTTTTTATTAAATCACTTTTCGTGTCCATTATAACTACTCAACATATTCTTGAAAATCCTTAGTGAAAAACCTAAACTCATAATTTATATATAATTCCCCATTCATCATTTATGGATTCCAATAAATATATATATCAATACATCCACATTAATGGTAGGCATGGAATGGTTCATTCCTTGTATTAGAATTCGATTATTATATTTGGGCATTGAATTGTGTAATTACCATGTTTTCTAGAGATGAGACATTGATCTCCATAACAATTTGTCACACTATGACCCTTTTTCTCACATAGATAACATCTTCACATCAATTTTAGGTATTCCTTATGTTTCGTCTTCCCTTATTATTGATATGTAGGAAGGTGAATATTCCCTCTTTTGTGGTTTAAAAATTCCCTCTTCTATTTATTCGATGTGTTATTAATTTCACCAATGCTCTCATTTTTAACCATATATTGTGATAGATGAGTCGACATAATTGTTATATCATTCTGTCCTATCATTATCCAATTTTTATTCTCATAATCACTATATTTTCCATCAGACTAAATTTTAATCCAATTCTTTCTTGTGTACTCTATTAACTAAAACTGAAAAAATAGGTGAGAAACACATATCATACAAGAAAATAACATAATCATTAGAGAGTGAATTCAATATATAAATCTTTTTTTAAATCCTGGTTTATTAATTATCATTAACATAATTATAGGACTATAACCTATAGTTATAAATAACCTTAGGGGAATCCATATTCCTAACATAGAAATATATCTAGGAATGTCACTAAAGGTTTCACATCCTAGTTTCCTTGGTATGACTAATCCTTTTCTATAGTAAAAACTGTATAGAACACATCTTGAAATACATGGACATTACATATATTTTTTGTAATAATTAATAAATGACAAAAATATACACCCAAATAAAATATTTTTTTAGTGTCTTTGGAACTTGGAACGTATTATTCTTATCATGCTGAAATATCTTCAAAATCTCTTATAAATAAACCCCCATTGGTTTTCCTCCATAAAACAATTATTTATATCTTGGGGAAAATAAAAACTAAAAAGTGGGGGCTCAAATTCTCAATAAGGTTAAGAATGGAAAACACAAAACAAGCCATAAACATTAAAACATAAAAACATGAACATAATGTTTAAATATCAATATATTGAGTCATAAAATAAATATTGTCGTTATGTAAGGCTTGTATCATAAATGAATAGTAACCTTGATTAAATAGCATTGGAATAAATCATATAATTATGGAAAACTAATATGAACATAATATTATATCCATGATAGGGAAGGAATTTCATCCATGACCATAAAAGTGGACAAAGTCCATATCTGAACTGGGTTTAATTGCTATTTCAACCATGTATTTCTGAATCAGATTTACATTCTATTTCATTCATGTCTATATAATGAGATATATATCATTACCCAATGAATTTTGTAGATATATATTTCACACCCATATCATAATGAAATTATTCTTACATGTTCAATAAAATATAAATAATTCATCATCGTAAAAGAAATGAAATATAATGGGATTCATAAATACCATTCCATCAAAACATAATCCATAAAAAGATAATTCCATCATTAACAAAATATAATCATAGTAATTATATGGTTATAAAAATAACACTATTCAAGATCTTTCTCATAGATGGAAAATAATTTTTGTAATACACTTGAACTTATTTCATGAGGAAAATATCAATTCTTCTTCAAAAATGTTTTCTTTTCATTAATATTTCACAATTTTAAAAGAAAATAATTTTGAAGAAATTTAAAATGAATTATTTTATAAGATTTTTCATAGAAATTAGTAATCATGAAATCATAAAAAATACATTCAATCCATATATATTAAAAAACACCATTCTCATATATTTTTAGAAAATGTCAAAAAGTACCTCATATGGTAAACAAATGAAAGGTTCCTTCCATTCCTTGTATTAAAGGTAAAATATTTGTAAAATGACTTTAAAAAATACATATAATAATAGTAAAATTTTTGTAATAAAATTTTTATAACACATGGAACTTGATGATAAATGTCTTTCCGTAGAATACATATATATAAACAATCTCAGAAAAAAATGAGATTCTAATATTATCCATTACCTTAGGTTGGATTTCTCCATTATGTGTCTGAAACTATTATATATTGGTTTCAAACCTATTATTAACTTGTAAAAAACCATAATAATATTTATGATATCATATACGATTTACTTAGTATTTTATATTACTTGATGATTTTTCAATTCAATTTTAATTAAACTTTTTGGGTAGTAATCATTTTATTTATCGTACATGTTTGGACTTTTTATTCATCATATCAATAGATATATTATGATATAATTACTTATATAATATAAAAAATATTTATATATCGTATATATTTAGTATATAAATATATATATAATAGATAGATAATTTAACTGGATGACACTGTTCATGGAAGTTTTAGGCCATACGTACGAAAGAACTCTATTTTCATTTACATATTAAATTGAATGGAAGTAAGTAAATGTTATATATATATATATAATAAAATTATTATGTCATATAAATCCTGATTATGTATTTCATATACTTTATAATTATTCTTGGATGGTTAATGTGGAGAATGAATCCCATCGCATTGCGGAGATGGTAAGTCATATGTACGCATGAGTGACGATATTATTCCCATAATTATTGAATGGTATTAGAGTCGATTGTAAAAAATGTATTAGAATTATTATAATTGTTATAATAATAGTATATAGCTTTTATTTCTACCATTATACCCATCTATTTAAGCTGGTGGGAAAAAACAGATTTCACCACGATGTTGAAATGGTAAGTCGTACGTACACACGCGCGGTGATTTCAGTTTTTTTAGGATGAATAGAAAGTTAAATATTGTTTCCTCATATTTATAATAATATATATGTATATGAGGGTATAATTATGTTATTAATTTATATTGAAACAACTAATTAAGATGAAGTATAAGAATAAATAATGTTGAAATAATCAGTAGAAGAGATTACCTCTTCCTCAATGTGGCTCTTAAAATTTCATATTATGACACTAGAGTTGGTATTTATATAATCCCATCACCTTAATAAAGTTACTACGTAAGTTGATAAGAGAAACGTGTAGGGTTTGTCCAAGATTGAATGCTCAATATTTGGTGAAGAGGAAAGGTAGGTGGTTCCCTTTTATAGAAGAGGAAATGGAACTTTAGGAAACTCTCACAATAATAATTTCATATAAATTTAATTTGGATGTTAAATTTTCCAAATAATATATAATTCTATGATAATATGATTTTTTTATAATACCCATCATAAAATAATTTTTGGATCAGTTTTTATTATATATTTTTATCTTTATCTTTGTGGTTTTACCATTACTTTATCCTTTTTATTCTTATTATTATATCATGTAATTTAAACATTTTGGTTAAATTATTTACAATATCAAGTCAAACTACCCAAAAATGTTATTTATGACATATTTTTTATTATATTAAACACTTGGATGAGTCTCAAAATTTTATGAATTTAATATAATTTAATAAACTATTTTATGTTTTATGATATGAATTATGTAAATTTTTGACACTATTTATAGATGACATTTTTTAAAAAAGTACATAACAACTTTATTCCTTCTAACCAATGGTATTAAATCATCCCTAATATGTAAATGTCATCCAAATAATTCATGGATGGCATAAAAAGATTCAATATAAGTTTATTTTATTATTTATAATCTCATTTATTTAAATAATTCATTAATAAGGTAATCAATACATCATCGTTGTGTCATAAATTAATTCAGTTATTTGGTGTATAAAAATTAAAATTAAAATACCATGTAATATGAAAAATATTTTTTTAATTATAATGACTATCTATATACAAATAGGTCAATTATATTACCCAAAATTAGAATCAATTTAGTATAAGATATATGTTTATTTTTCAATTATCTTTACATTTAATTAATTCTTATAAAATGTCATTTTCACATCCATGCGAATCCATGGGGACACAAAATAGACTCAATGAAGCCCATAGATGGAAATATATCATAAAATACAATTATAACATGTGTTAGGGTAGTTTAATAATATTATATTTTTACCCTTATTTAACAGACTTACCCTTTACCGTGGTAAATAAAATAATTACTGATGTTAGTATTCATAATGACCAAAAATAAATGTTACATATTTAGACAATTTAAACCTTTTGATTAAGAATATGGAATCACTTTTTCCCAATTCAAAACACATAATTTTATTAATTAATTTAAAATTAATTAATGTGGTCAATACCAAAAAGTGGCTTTTAAGAAGAAATGATTATCAAAAGGTTGACATTTGTTATGTATAATTTAAAAATGAAATTACATCCAGTGAACAAAATCGTACTAAGTGATAAAAATATACTACAGTTATACTATAAAAAACTAAAAATATAATCTAACAATATGAACAAATTGGATAAAAATTTTGTTTTGAAATAAAATTCAATATTTTTTACAATTCATTTAAATTTCAATTTTATAGGAAATATAAACAAATGAAAAAAAATTAATTTTATATTTCCTACTTACATATAAGAATTTTATTTCTAAAATATTTCATATAAAAATGTCAAAATGAGATTTTAAATTTCTGCTCCAATAAAAGGTGGTAAGAGTGCATTTTTTTAAAAATACATCTTTTATCCAAAAAATTGATTTTGTTCATATATCAAATTCTAGAAAAGGTGTAATATGAATAATAACGTTTTATAAAATTCAAAATTGGTTAATACTATTAATAATGGATTGTTTATATCCCATTAAATAATAATATTTTATTAATATATTTTTGTTTAGTGAAAATCAGTATCTCTTACAACACAAGGTATTGAGGAAGGTCAATCTTGTATTTAACGCATGCCAAGCATGAGTTGTGTGTAGTTAAATATTCATTTTGGTGTTGCATGTAACATATTCCAATAATAGATCATTTATGCCCTGAAGAAAATATATGCTTAGTGTTGCGTGAAATGAATAATATCAAATGAACTTGAAATTGGGTGCAATAGAAGCAAAGATTTTGTTTCATATACTATAAGATAATATGGTGTTTCAGATAATGAAAGATAATCTTGTTGTATCATAAAACACAAGACAAAAAAACAATTAAAAATAATATATATCATAAAATCTCAGGGTGTTACAATTACACAATGATTCAAACCACTAGTATTCAGACCCGAGTTGAAATTGTGCCGAGACGATTTATTGAATGATGGGGGAATGTAACACACTGTGATATTATAATATTTCAATTTATAAAAAAAAATTAATTTTCTTTTGTTGATTGTTTTCTTATACAACACAATGATAAGCTTACATGAAACACAGTAATGCGTAATCGTACAATACACTCCAGACCCAGGTTTACCAAAAAACAATATATTAATCAAATAATAGTATCATATATGAATAGTAATAAACACATTTTGAATTTTATATATTTCATTAAAATTAAAATTTATATTAATTATTTTCCTGACATGATATAGGAACAAATTCAATTTTATCAGATAAAAAATGTATTTTAACAAAATGTAGTTTTCCCTCCAGTTGTGGGCACACCAACATTAAAACAAAATTTTAACACATTAATACATTATATTTAACAAAATAAATTTCTTAATATGAAGTGGGAGATGAAAATTTACTTTTGAGTAATTATTGATATTCTGCTTTTATGTTTTAAATTTTTATGAATAGTAAAAATATACTAAATTTCTATTAAAAACATATTTTTCATCAAAATGATTTATGTGGATAATATATATTAATAAAGTGTTTTATTGCATAAATAAAATATAGTTTTTTCTTTAATATCATTTTCATCATTGATATTAATATTACCACGAATGTTATTGTAAAATTATTTCATTATGTTGCAATGTTTTACCTTTTGAAAAAAAATTCATCCCAACGATGGGATTAATTTGTAAATTTATTAATGAAACTTTTATGTCATTAATTTTGAAAAATGTATTACATATTTGAAATCTATGGGTCCAAATTATGTAAATAACTTCATTTTATTTTTGCAAATTATAAATTTTAAATTTAGTAATTATTTTTATTACCATGCTTAAGGGTAAATTAGGAAATTAAAATTAAAAATAATTTTATAAAATTAACATAAATCTTATTAAAATCATACTGTATGACAAAATTAGACTTGTATCTTGTATTCATTGAAGTGGAATAACTTAACAACCACTTTATCATGAATATTTCATGAAAATAATAAAAATCAATGAATATGAAAAAATGTCACACTATCATTTTATGCATGTATTTTAATTTTAATATATGAATAACCAGAAGATAAAATAGATTATATGTAGTATTTAAAAATATTAAAGAATTTACTAAATCATAGAAATGGATCTATAATTTTTAAAGATTAATGAATTACCATTAATAACGACACAATGATAACATAGAAATTATTTTATTAATAATATATCAAATAAATGATTTTAATATATTAAATTAAATTTAATATGATATAATTGAGTTGATCCATGAACATTCTAGTTTAATATGACTTTTTAGGGGTCTATTAAATTAATTTTTTTATATTTATTTTTCTATATGTATTTTTTTAATGTAAATTTTATCAATTGCTTCAAAATTGTCACTTATGATTTTTTATGAAAATAATTCTTCATTAAATTATTTAAAAATCATAATAATATTAACTAAGGACCAGAAAAATATATATGGTCTAAAATAAAAAAAATTCTAATTATATTAAAATTGACACTTTATATGTATAAATTACATCCCGTTAGTAAAATATTTTCCTATAATAGTTAAAATTAAAATGGGTTAATTAAGGATTAATCAAATTGATAAGGATTAAAATATAATAAAAAATCATCTTAAATATATTCATCAATAATAATAAAAAATTATCTCATCTTATATTTTAATAAATGACCATTATGATTTATTCTAATATATATTTAATTTTTTATAAATTAATCCATTGAGAAATCCCAAAATTTCCCGTTGGATTCATTATATAAGTACAAGTACTCCTCATTTCCTCACAAAGAAATAAGCCTTCTAACTCAACCGAACCGTACCCAAATAATCTGAAAAATTCTTTCCCCTCATCCTATAAGCATATCATAATGTAGATATCCTCCATGGGAAGCCTTTTTGTGTAAACCAAAATAAGTTACTAGATTTAGAGGTAACACCATCTCTCATACCATTTAGTCTCATTTTCATTCTCCACTCCGTATAATATTCTTATTCATTGATTACATAAAAAATCATAAATTTCAATATAATATAATTTTTTATGATATTTTTTGTAACTAATCATACATTAACTTCTATTTAATGGGTATCTAACATACTGTTTCTATGTACAGTGAACTACTACCTCACTAAATGATTATTGTTCAATATTCCCCTACCACCTATAATGGCGGATATTATGATGAAAACTCATTTTATATATCATATATATATTATTTTTAAATTCTTTAATCCTCTATAATTTATATTTAAAATATTCCTTCAAGCATTCCAAATTATGTAAAAACAATAATTTCATTTGAGGAAATGTGGACTACCACCCCTCAAAAAATATGAAACCTTAATGCACATGGAACATATAATGGATAGTTTTATTAATAAAATTAAGCTTATGTGATATTAATATAATAAAGTAACTATAATACACATGTATATCATTTAATTCATATTCACGAAATGAATGAAAGTGGCATTTTTTCATACGTACGACCTACCGTCTCTATGAACAGTGCATTTCATTTCTTATCTCCACGTATATTGGATTATTCTAAATAAATATTTAATTGATATATATATATATAATATTTAGGGAATATTTTATATTTTGAATTGGATGAAACTATTATATAATTAATATGAACATGAAATAATAAGTCAGAACATTCTTGATAAACTATGTGATTAACACCTGAGATATTAATAATAATGAATGATTATTAACAAAAGTGTAATAATATATTGTAAGAGGATAATATATGATATCTGAAATATGTATACTGTTTTGGAATATATTTAAAACATCATTTATCCATTTTAAAGAAGGTTAATGCACCCTGAAAAAATGAAAATACAAGGTAAGGGTTAATTTTTTAATCTCATTATTATTAGGGATTGTTTATGCGTGAATATTTACTTAGGGTATTTATCATCCATGTCCATGTTTGTTAAAAATTATGTTAAAATGAATAGTTTTATAGTTTATATGAGGTACTCTTTAACTAAAGCATCCTTGTATATGTTTTAAAGATTTATTATTATAAATCGTTCCCATTAATGTCTATGTTTTCAAAATAGTTTTAAGGATTTATTAATATAGACAAGAGTGTCTTAAAATTTCAAATCCTTTATAATGTTTCAATGTGGTATGAGAAACATTGATTCAAATATATCTGTTTAAATTTATTTTTTATGTGCACAGATTTTGAATAATTTATTTCAATGAAGAAGGGATATTTCACTTAAAAAGTTTTAATGATTTCATACGATTATTTTCATTTCTGACAACAACCATTGTGAGATATTATTATTAATTGTGGTTGATTTATTATGATATAGTATTCCGTATTTCATTTATGGTTTTATCATAATTTTGAATATTTACTATTTTTATACCAATCATAGTTTAGGTGTGATATTTCAACATTTAGTATGCTAGTTTTAGTATGAATGTTTATGTTAATATTCACCTTTTTCATAAGATGAATTCATTTGAATTATTAAGAGAGTGGTGGGGCCCCCTATAAACCCTTGATGCATCAATGGGTCTCATCATACATACTATATATGGACTTGGTTGAGGAATTTAGAATTTATTTTTATATATTGATTTGTTTATGGCCATAACCATTTATTTTTAAAAGTCTCGGTTGAGGCCTCTTTAGTAAATTTCAGATTTAAATCATTATAACATCTTCATTATGAGATTAGTTATTTATATTACATGTGGTTATTGGACTAGTATAATATCCATGTAAATTTTTGAATGGAATTTTTTTATTTATTCATACAATATTATTTTCCATTTTTGGTTTAAATTCTTGTTTTTTAGATTTATACTTTCTTTAAAGTCTATGGTTATTTATCATAGCAATAACAATACACTATAGCAATACCTAGCATTTAAACACACCCCTTTTGTATGTTTTATTTTTCTAGGATCCCCAGATGTGTTTTATGATTGATATGTAGGGATAATCTAGAAGAATAATTTCATTCTCAAATAAATGACTTTGTTGCATATTATTTCTTGACCTATAAGGAATGGTTCATGTTTGATATCTATTTTCTAATACTGTTAATTGGATCGGTCCTTCCGGAATCGATTCCATATATCATTCCATTGTATAAAAATAATGCACCAGATGTAGGATTCTGGGGTTAGAGAGTTACATATATGTGAGATACCACAGGTAGATCCTTCAATGTATGCATTTTAGGCTAATCCTATATATATAAACAATCCATTAGATTTTCATGTTGATGTCGGGTACAAATATGGAAATTAAAATACATGACATTTGATTTATCGGTGAGTTACAACCTTAAGACATAATGTTTTTATTAAATTAAAAATACTATAAAATATTTTTTACATTACACGTGTATTATGGGATGGGATGGTTTTTATTTCCTTTTATTTTATGGATTTCCATGTTAGTGGGTAGATTTTATCATCTGATCCTTCATTAATTATTAACTGTAATTTCCTCAATGTGTGATAATTTTCATAAACCCTTAGCCAAAGATTACAATTATGGGCCTGCTAAAAATTGGACTTTCTAGTCATTATCTCAATACCATAATTACCATCATAGGAAGGGTACCTATGGGGGAGAGGTTTTTGAAACATCGAGGATGGGACTTGTTACTTCATGAGGTTGTGAACTATTATCCATTATCAGCTATGGGTCATATGTAATTATGGTTTTTTGTATTAATTCCTTCTTCATATGAGTTAATGTATATAGATGTTGGGATTTTTGTTGAACAGTTAGAACATGATAACCAATAGGCTTGTAAGTTTATTTATGTATTTTTTCCAATTATTGAATACATTTTACATGACCTGATGCATTTATACTATGTATTAATTGGTAATATGTTAATCATTTGTAACACATAACCAACATATGAATTTCAATGTGTGTGAATGATTATGGTCTAGATTAAAGATGAGGGGAGGATCCATATTTATGGAAGTTTTGAAGGATATGATGTTTGGTTAAGGTAATGTAGTGATAGACTATAGGATCATTTACATATAATACTCTCTTTATTTTTTTGGTTTATTTTTTATATTGATCCCAAACAATTGGGAATAATTATTTGATCATTGTTTTTGGTCTTATATAGAATCTTTTGTAGCATTGGTTTATATAATAATATCATTTATTTTTATTTTTTCTTTTTACATTGATTTTTTATTTTTGATTTTATAATATGATTGGTCATCTATTACTGAGGAAATAGTCTCCCAAATTTTTTTTAATATATTTTTATAGTCAGTAGTCTATTTAAAATAGAGTGATAAACATGAAGTGATTTGAATGTTCCAAAAATTGGACCAGGAGATCCAGGTTAGGGCAGTAGGCTAGTAACTATTGATTAATAGTCTCACTAACATTTTCAGTCTAAATAATATTAATATATTCAGAATTACTCAGCATTAAATTACATATATTTTCCAAAATCCTATAAGCTAATTGTTATGATATAATGAATTATTACTTCTAAATTCATAAACCACTACATTAAAATCTCACATCATTCTCATCACCAATCATTAACTCTTAGATTTCCTCACCTCATACGCCTTCTTATAGAAACCCAATGTATAGTTACTCAAATCCAATGGTTGTTGTGATATATTTTTTTGAATATAAATGATCATATCCGACAAGGTCAAATGGTCTATAAGCCTTTGGGAATAGATTAAAATATTATTTTGACTTTATTTTAAATATGAAAAATAAAACATAAAATTATAGTGACAGATTTATTATGAATAAATATATCAAATAACTAATATTATGAAAGAGTAATAAAAACATGGACAACATAGATGTAGAAAAAAACCCTTTTATAATAATAATTTCCTTTTAATGATAGAATGTATAATTATAAACATCATAATATTACCATTAATGCCTCCTGCTAATACAACATAAAAATATTGAAGGCTAACATCGAATATGGAAAAAGTTCCCCATGATACATGATTTATACTGATACATTGATTGAAACATTAATTTTTGGTATACCCCATCACATAATATTTCCATTTTATTTCTCATATGAATGATTCAATTATTATTCACCATGCCACAGTATTGAATAAATATGTGTATTGGAAAAATAACATACATGCATTCATTATTAATCAAAATCAACAAATAAAATAACCTAATTATAGAAAATCAAGAGGAAGGTGGAGAATGGTATCATTATATATTATCCCAGGTGATGTTAAATAAAAATTAAATTACTTAAACATATATTAAAAATAAAATTTTAATGAATATAAGATTTTTCCATGAAAAAGAGAAAACTATTCAATTTAATTGTGACTTTTAAAAATTATTAATTTCTAAAATGATGAGAATAATTTTTCATTGAAAACCCATTGTAACAAGAAAAGGAATCTCAATAGAGATTTTTTTTATGATGAGAAAAGGTGTTCTAGTAGTAAATTTTAGAAACACTCTTTTAAAAAATTGGCAGAGTCGATAAAAGACAACTTTTCAAGAGAAGGTTAAAATGAAACTTTTTAATTATGTTTTTGAAAATTAAAATTTAATTTATGTTTCACTAAATAAATCATTGATTTATATATTAAAGTAATTAATATAAATAATGAATATTGATGAGGATTAAAAACATTTGAGGACAAAATATTAGAAATAATGTCATCTTCTCGTAGAAGCTTTATGTTTGGTTTATTTTTTGACCAAAGGGGGAGAAAATCATAGGAATACATGTAAAAAGGTTAACAATAGTGATAAATATATTATAAATACAAGAGATAAACAAAACAATTCCCCTAAATCAAAATCTATTTTAAATAACCCTAATTAAATGTGATGTTATATCATTAACCCATACCTAGAATATCCTCATAATATAACACATTCAAATATCTAGTGTGATATATTAATGAAAATTATAAATATAAATCTATACTAAATTATTATTTAAATTTCTATATTACATTCACATATAATTTATTACTACCAACTTAATAATAATTCATTATTAGAATAAGTATATTTATTTTAAATTATTTGATTGCAATGGGTAATTCAATTTGGTGGTCATAATCAATTAAATGTGGTCATGGTTTTATCTTCTAATTAATCTAAATTGTGTTTTAGATTATTTTTATGATAAATAACTTTATTACCATTGTAATTTTACAGTGACAAAATCTTTTGACAAATATTATTCCATTGTTTTAAACATAGATATCCAATAAATTAATCCCACAGATCATGAAACCTACTGTACTTGGATTAATAGGTTCATAATACATCAAAGTGAAAAAATAATACGTTTTTATTTTATTATCAATATTGATCACCTAAATCCTTTTTAGCATAAAATACAGTATTTTATAACCTACAGATTAAAAAGGAAAATTGGGTGACCTTAAATTTCCTTATATGTTTCCAAACATAAAAAGGATTGAAAGCACGTGAGTTATGGATATAAAATTATATCATGAAAAAAATGGATCAAGAGTAATAATATGGGAGCATATAATTAATAATATTATATCATAATATCATCACATAAATATGTAAGGTGATAGAAAAATATAACATTACATAAACATGTTTTAAGGATAATTACTTAGACAATATCAGATAGTGGAAAAAGTCCCATGGTGGAGTTGAGTTACTCCCTAATCCCATAAAAAAGGCCTCTTGAGACTAATAAATTACCCAATTCATTGTAGCACTATTTGGGTTAACCCATCATATCATTTTCCTCATTATGATTCCCATATAATTAAAATTGATCCTGAAACATGAACATAAGAATTACCCATGGAAAACAATGTGTTGTATAATCTATTCTCAAAGGATAATCAAAATATATTTCATAATTTATGCATCTAAGAGATGAAAATAAATATTTTTTCACCCCATAATTAAATTGGATAATTATTTAGATATATATATGAGAGATATATCTACAATGTAGAACCATTTTATCACATCATAGAATTTCTAATATAAATAAAATTTTGTTAAAATGTACCATCAAACATTTTAACAGGAAAATACAATTTACAATTTGAAATATGTTATTCAAAATATAAATTTTCCTAAATATTATAGAGAAAAAATTATTTAAAAAACGATAAAAATTTATAAATGAAACATTATATAATTGAGTCGTCTAGATAATTTTTAATTATTTACATTACATATAAGATTAAAAAAACATTCCATTCACACTGATTAGAAATTTATTAAAGTAAAACTTTCAAAAATAAATGATTTTTTAATGAATTTAATAAAAATTGATAAATATTTTAAAATTCATTTAATTATTCAATTTTAGAACATAGAATATATTCATTAATAGTTATTTAGAAGACACTGGTATGTATGAAAATGGATTTTCCCCTAAAGAGATAAATGAAATCGAAATTCACTTAAAATCAATTTCTCAATAATTCTTGGTACCAAAGGGAAGATAATTGTAAAATTATGTGATAATTTAATGAATAAACATATGATAACAAAATTGAGATGTTTTATAATTAAATTATTAAATAATTTCTTACAACTAAAACTCATGAATAAGAAATCCTATTTAAAATTAGACTGAATCAAAAATCATTATTAGTTTTGTTAAATTTGAATAATAATTCCAAAATTTTTTGTAAATTAATTGTAAAATAAAATACAATGAATTTTTAAGAAATCAATATATAATATGGAATGTGTATGTATATAAACCATTTGAATGAAATTAGGGGAATAAAAGAACATGAACCATAAAGAAAGATGTTTTGAGATGAGACTATTACCTCAAGTATATATACTTCATGTATATCATTTTACTCGTGTATAATATATTTATATTACATATTTATTAATTAATATAATTTTATTTGCCTTGACCCTTGTAAAAAAAATTATGATCATTTTTCTTATTGACATAGTAAATTACCTATTCATTTATCCCCGCATAATGTTTTTTTAGGATGCTCTGTTTATAATTCCCAAAGGACATCAATGTGATGACCATAATCAAAGGGATAAATTTTATAAAAAGTAATATTAATGAAATAATTATTATTTTTATACCAAATTTAAACAACTAAAATAAAACATTAATTATGGTTGATAAAAAGGATATATTTTACAATCATTGATATTGTAGGTCGCATGTACACATGAGAACCATTACCATTTTTCATAGATCATAATTGAAAAAAAGTATTTGTTATTTTAAATTTATATTTTCTTTATTATATCATATATATCATATTATTCCATTAAATACACTAACGTATATCATCTATGTGAGGTAGAAATAAATAATGAATAACATAACATCTTGAGGCGGTAGTCACCCATAAAAATGAATGATGCTCTCATATTTTAAAGGATGGTAAAGAAAGAATCTATATAATATGTACCATTTATATAATATTTTTATTTTTATTAAAATCATACATGAAAACTAAATCCATAGTCATAAACATCCATGCGATTCAATGAAGGAAAATTTATTTCATCTGCACTCATGGTGATAGTCATTTTTACCCACGAATAATGGTTTTTGTCCATTTGATGGAAGGTGAAAGGGATGAATATTAATTATTAAATAAAAATTTAAAATGTATACACATTTTATATATTGTTTTAATTAATTTAAAATTTTGAAGACATAATTGATTGTTGAAAGTGAAGATGTATAATAGAAGGATCTTGGTTAACAAAATTATATTTTCTTATAAGAACCTCCTTTGGATAGCATATTATGGACCCTAAAGTTGGTTTTGATGAAGGAAATAGTCACAATAATGTGTTTCATGATGTAGGAGATTTATTTAGGAAGGTTTGGTTGGTAAAAAAATTCATTGGAGTTGTTAATATGTTTGGGGATGAATTCCCAATTATAATTTAGGAAATGAGGTGTATTCCCGTAAATACCCAAAATTATTAAATAATGAGAAGTCACTATCAAGAATAGTGGAACTATAATTGATTAATAATTAATTAAAACGGTTATATAGAAAATAAAAAACATCAGTATTCAAAAATAACCATGTTTTTAACAAGTTTCTCCCATTACCTAATTAATGTAACCCCATTGTAAACTTCTTTTAATATTATCCATGGTAAATTATTTTTACTTCTTATATGATTCATTATGAATAAAAAATTACGTTGAAATAGTTATATAATATTATTCATTCTTATTATTCTAATGGGTTATATTTTATCAAATATAATTCATGTAATTTTCATATTGTAATTTAATTTTAATCCTAGAAAAAATATAAACAATCAATTTTCAAGAAATGTATATTTAATGAAATAGATGATATTATATTAACTGTATGACAAAAAATAATAATTATATTAATTTAAATTCATAAAAATTGATCAATAATTTTTTAATTTTAATTATATATTTCCTTACCATATGTAATTTTAATTTGTTAATATGCGTAAAACATTACACATTTAAAATTATTTTTGTGAAAAATGATTTATTAGGTATAAAAATTAACATATATTAAATAATTAAAATAGATTATTGAAATGAAATTACTTATATTATTTTTCAAATAAGCTTGTATATTTAAATTTATGATAAAATCCAAAATATAATGGGACTTTTAAATTATATGAATTTATGAAAAGACATATCTGTGTTTAAAAACTCATTAATTTTTATAATTCACATAAAAAATCAAACATTTCATAAAAATACCCAAATTATACCCAAATATAATTTGTAACCTATGTATTAAAAAATTAAATTAATTTTATAAAATCGGGTTTATGAAATTCTTATAAATTATTTAAAATATTTCCTCATAATAATAAGAAAAATTATTTTTTAATGAATTGTATATTTTGAAGAGAAATATATCATTAATTAAATTATATTTAATTTTTATTATTAATTTATCACCAAATTTATATGTTGTAGTTAAATTATAAATATTTCATTATGTAGTTAGTCCAATTCATACACACAAATTTAACAGTTATGTTATAATATTAACATATTATGTAGGTCATTTAAGATTCTTGTTCCTTGTTATATACACTATTGAACATTTATTCTCTTTTTATAATCTATGGGAGTTACATTATACACCCATAAAAAAATCATCCTATAAAATTCAAATTTTTCTCATTAATCAAGGTTTTTACATCCAATATTTTTTTTTGGAAATCCCTCATCATAAAAAGTTTAAATAAGGAATCATATTAAATTTGGTAAATGTAAATAAAAAGATCATATAATGTAATAAAAATTAATCTTTCAATCAATAACAACATTATTTGGAAGTGAAAAGATAGATTTGAAAAGGATATCCATTTAAGAGATAATTTTGTACTCTTTTTTAAGATACAAGAAGAAATTGATTTTTTAAAAATGAATTACAATCCTGTTTATTGATCCTATTTATAATATTGATGGATGATTTTAGTATAATGATTTATAACATAATTAAATATATTTTATATTTATAACTTCATTATTTAACCATTTTTATCTACAATCTCATCTCTTTCTCTAAATGATGAGTATTCAAGATAATTTTTTTAATCCTGGTAAAATAAATTAAATACAAAAAGATAACATGATTCTATGAAATTAAATGATTATATTCCTCTTATCATTAAACATTAACCCATAAAAAATATGGTGAAAACATTGTAGGATTATTCTTTAAATGAATAGACATTTATATTAATATCGAAATCCAAAATTCTATAAAAATAATTCCATTACAAATTAAACCAACATTTGAATAACCAAAACACTCAGGGATTTTATTATGTTCCTGCCAAATTATATTTCATGTAAAATTACATATTTTACCTAATGGTTACATATACATAGACCCTATGATATATTGACAAAAATATTATTAGTCACCTAAAAATCCATAAAAGTGAAACATATTTTTTCATAAATTGTGTTTAAAAAATTTTAAACAATATTATCCATAAAATAATTAATTCAAACAAAAAGATAATACTTACTAGTACATCAAGAAGGACAGTTGTAGGAATTTCACCCTTATCAACCCTCATTTCTAGGTCATAGCCCCGCTACAATGCAAAATGTGATGAGTTGTCTCCCACCATACTGGTTTTAATTTTTTCTAAAACTATAAAAATATATAGGTATAATCATAATCACAATTCACCTTGGTCCTATAATATTCTCATGAAAAGTTTCAATATCTTAAAAAGATAACATTATGAATTAAATAATTTTTTTACATCTACGATTTTCTATCCATATAATTCATTTCTAAAAAATAAAAGAATTTTAATAGAATATAATTACCCAAAACCAAGTACATATTGATGTTTATGTTATGCATAATCAAGTGTGCTTCCATATAATATTTCCTTGATATTAAATCATATTTCCTTTTCATTAATTCCATTCTACATATTCTTTAAAGTCATTAGTGAAATGCTCTTGCAAAATGATCCGTTGATGTTAAATGATTCTTATAACCAAATTACCAATAAAAAATATTTAAAATCATGATTAATGAATCCCATTACATAAAATTTTCAATCATTTTACTTAACTGATTTGAAAAAAGAAAAGTTCCATCAGAATTATTTATTAGATAAGTGAATTGAATCAAATAGTGACCATGTCCAAAAAATCTAAAACCTTGAATGGATTGTCATGATTATGTTTAACATTATTTCCCCAAATTTAATTAATATGAATCCTCATTTTTTTCTAAAAAGTATCTTCTTGGAACCTTCTTTTCTAATAAATAATTCAACTTCTAGTTCCATTAATAAATTTTATAGGGTTTTTATTCCATTATTTTTAACATTTCTGAAATACAGACTTCATTAATATATCATATTTAACATATGTACATTTATAATACACCATCCTTATATTTTTTAAATCAAATGAAAATTAATCTATGTTTTAATTGTTAATCTTAATTCAAGATAAATTAGTTTGATTGATCACAATAAATCTACCATCCATTTCCATAGCTTGGGAATCTCACTAGGTGTGTAATTTTATTTTCTATCACATTTACTATTGAAATGATTTCTAATAATTAACCCATTAACTAAATATAATAAAATAAGAAATAAGAGAATGATTTAACATAATATTGGAAATTTTTATAACATTAGGAAACATATAAATGATATTTATTTAATGAATTATGTGTGTCCCATTAAAAATATTAGATATCCATGGAAATGAGCTATGATAGGTTTTCTTAACCGAACAATTTGTTAAAATCCTTCTTAATGGTCCATAAAAATTTTTTTATTTTCCATAAAATATCCCATTGGTGTGAAAACACAAGTGAAAATAAATTTACAGACCAATAAACCATCTACAGATTTATTACCTGTAGATAAAACTATGTGAGATCCACAGAAGTTGTATTATCCAAATGGAAATAAATATGAATGGAAATTAATATATCTAGGAATTACCAAAATTCTATGATATATTTATATAATTATAATTATTCTTATAAAAGTATGTAGTAGCTTAATAATTTATTCTAGTCATAATACAAAAAAATTAATATTCCTTGATATGATACCCACTATAGTGACCCAACACTTTTACAAATAATATATTATGATTTTTATCATAAATATTCAGTAAATAAATCTCAAATATCATGAATTATATATTATTTCTAGGAGTAGTTTAAAAATACATCAATGAGAGAGTAGAATAAATCTTCTTTATTTTATGATTTTTTGATAATAAGTCCTTTAGAGCTCCTAATACAACATGCGATAATCTATTGAATAATAACAAAATAGGTGAGCTAAAAGAAATATATTGGGAATAAAAATTATATGGAATCAAAACATGTGAGTGAAAGTTATATATTGATTTTTTGAAAAGAAGGATCAATTGAAATCCCATGGGATTATAACCTAAATTACACGGCATCATAAGCTCATAAAATCATGGTAAATTTATTATCAACATATAACATGATAAAAAATGATTCAAGGATAAGTAATTATACAATATCACATGGTTGAAAAAGTCCCATAATCGTTTAAGATTACAGCATAATCCCATAAATGAATAATCATGATAATAAATATTTAACACATTCATTGGATCTCTATGTGGGATCACCCATCACAAATTGATTATAATTATATTTTCCCAAATCAAAAATCAATAATAAGGAAAAAAAAGAATAACCCATGGAAATAAATAGGTCGCCTAATATTGTCTCAAATCATAATCAAAAGTTATTTCATAATGATTGAAATTGAATGATGAATATATGTCATGAAGTACACCAACATATTAAGGGATAAAGGTCTAAAAATATATTTTGGATAAATATATACATAATATTGAACCAATCAATTATATTAAAGTTTATCATCGATGATAATTTTTTTTTCAAAGATCACATGGAATATATCATTATCGAAATAATAATTTCCCTTTGAAGTCAATTATAAAATATTTAAAAATAATTAAAATATTATATAAAACATTTTTTCAAAATAAACCATTGAATATTATATTGTATTCCTAAATTAATTTATCTGTAATGGTTGAATGAAATTACATACACTTCAAATATGTTAAATAGATTTCTTTTTAAAATGATTTTAAAAGAATATAAGTGTCTCATATGGAAAATGAAATCATGATTAAATTTGGCACATTAAAATAAATACAAAATTATGGAAAAATTTATTGAATAAATTATTTATATTATTTTAAAAATATTCTACAATATTTTTTTTGAAGACATCAATTTAGATTAAAAAATAATTCCCACCAATGTGTGAAATAAAGTCAGTTTTTCCTTAAAACATATTTTAATTATTATAATTAAAAAAATTGGATAATGGTAATATTATTACAAAATTTAATGAATAACCAAATTATAATAAATGTAAATTTTATTATTATATAGTTATCTACTAATATCATGTAGTATAAATTCAAGCATAATCAATCACAATGAAAATGATTATTGAAACATAAACCATTAGCACTTTAGTAAATTTAGAATCATTGCCCAGCAAAATGATGTGAATGAATTATATATTAGAATATAATTAATTATGAATTAATCGTGAAAAAATATGTAATGTCTTACTATATACTCAATTTATAATAATTTAGGATCATAAAAGAACGTGTGTCTCAAATATGGATGTTTCGAGTCAAATACCTACCATTGATTATATAGATGAAATTATATCCTTTATAGTAAAATTATATAAATTAATATTTTTTTGTCTAAAATTTTCTAATTTTTATCCCTTATAATTTACCCATTTACTTCATTTACATTGGTCAAATATTCCTCTATTTATTCCAAATTTTCCACATTATGTGTTTTGAGGGTGCCCGATTCATAATTTCCAAAAGTAATCGATGTGTTGTCAATGGTAAAAGTATTATTTGTTCTCTAGAATAATTATCATAAATTATGTATCATTTTTATACAAAAAATATAATTTTGAAAACATATTTGAAATATTGGTCTGAAAAATAAACCATTTTAAAATCATGTAGACTTTATGTCGTATATACGCATGAAGAAACATTTCGATTATTATGAACTAATCGTGAACAGAAGTTGATATTTATTTTAACATTAAATAATAAAAATTAAATGATAAATATAATATTATTTCATTAAATACACTTACATATACCATCTATCTGATTCATAAATAATAAAAAAATCACATTTCATCGGTAGGTGGTAGTCCTCTGTACACATAAATGATGTTATCATTATAAAAAGGATTGTAGGGTTTGAAAATATTTGATATGTTACATTTAATGAATTTTTTATATTTATTTTAAAACATATTTAATCTTTAAATCCATCATAACATACAATTGTGATATAAAAGTATGGAAAATATAGTACATCAGTATGTGAGGTGATAGGTCATTGTACAAACAAATGATGTTTTTTCATAATTCATGGAAGAATCCGTGGATATATGTTTTTAAATATGTATAAATACATATAATTATTTAATATATAATGGTTTTATTTTATTTTAATTTTAATACATTATTAGAGGATAACAAATAATATGAAAAGAGAAGGATTTTAGTGATGATCATTACCCGTGATTAGAAGATCTTCCATTGGATCCCTTATTAAGAACCCAAAGGGTTTTATTTCTAGAAATACGAATCTTGAGAATTTGATAAGGATTTTGGGGAGAGATTATTGAAGGTATATATTTATTGATATACATTTATAATTTCAAAAAATTTAAGCGGTGGGTGACCTTTGTAATTTTGGAGAAGTGGGATTTTTTAAATTCCCAAAACTATTCAATAATTGGGTGTAACTCTTCAAAAATGTTCCAAATATTTAATAAATAATAGAGTGGAAGGGATATTGTTTCTATATAACATTCACTATTAACAAATAAACAATTTTTATGCATGGTATTCCCTCTACTTATATATTTTAATAACTCAATAAATCTGTTTTATCATTATCTATGGTACCAATTTTTTACCGCTTTTTTCTATTACTTACAATAAAAAATATAATTTGACATTATTATTTGACACTAATTATTCAAATTATAAAAATTATCACAACTTGTAATATGAATTTCAATGAAAAATAAATTTAAAATTTAAAATTATACAATTAGATATGTCAAAAATTGACTTTTTTGAAAAATGCATTTTACAAGTATTAGGTGAAATTATATTAACTCTATAGCTATAAATATTGATCCTATAGATTTAAATTAAAATACATATATGTAAAAAATATTAATTTTTTTCAATATTTTTATAATATTTGTTATTCTAATTAATTAACATGGATAAACAATTTTAATTGATTTTTTTAATATTACTACTTTTTAAAAGAATTGAAATATAGATATACAATAATAATTATAATTAAGGATTTAGAGGAAATAAATTTTATTATTCTATAAAAAATGGTTCACATTTTACTATAATATAAAATACCAAATATAATAGGAAATTTTAAATTAATTTATATAATGAAAAGAAGTGTCCCTTTTTGAAAAATGGGATTTTAACAATTCATGGAAAAATCAAACATTTCATAAAAATCAGAAAAAGTCATTGTATGTTATATTTGACATGATAACATCCAAATGAAATGATATTAAAAATTATAATTTCTATAAGTTATATTATTTATTTATAAATTTTGTATGTAAAAAGAAATATAAAGTCATTTTTGAATAAATCTTATTTTTTATTGATTAAAATATCTCTATTAATTGTTGATCAATTAATTATTAAGTATTTATCATAAAATTTATATTTAGTCATACATTTATATATATTACATAATTTATTTACTACTATTAATACCAAAAAATTTACCATCTAGTTTTTATATTTTATATATAACATGGTTCATTTATGATTCATATTATATGTCATATATGTTGTGTAACATTATATTATTCTTTAAAAATATTTGGGTGATACAAATTTCATGTAGCTTATGGTGATCATTTTTATGGGAAGCATAGAAATATGATTTCTTATAAATTTTAATCCAAAAATGATTTAATTTTATTATGGCGTAAAAAAATTTATATAATCACTGTAGATCATTTATCATGTAATAATTATCTTATTTATAGATTATATTCATTTTTAAAACCATCATTGTCAGGCAGTGAGTGTAATTTAAATATATCTTTGGTTGAGGTAGTGGTGCTCACTTACACATGGGTGATGTTTTATTTTCAAATGAATGATATGTAAGTATGATATATAATATTTTATCAATTTATACTACTAATTATATCACATGTATAATATTAAATCATAAAATATATTATCTGTATAACCATAAATGACAGTTAGTGAAGAAAAATTAAATATTTCTATATTAGCGGAGGCAACCTCTATGTACTCATAAGAGATATTTTCTACATTAAAATGGATGTAAAGGATGTATATGTTGTACTCTAATAAACCTAACAATATATAAGTAATCTAAAGATACATTTTTTATTATTTTAAGGTGTTAACAGATTATTTGGATGTGGTGGAAGATGAATAAAACACGAATGACGTCGGTTAAGACGGATAAAAATTCCTTTAGTATCATCCATTGGGTCTCTCCTTAATTGTTTTTTTGGAGGTCATTGCGTGAGACATAACCTCTAGGATGTGAAAAAAAAATCATGTGATTTTGGTATTTCTCAATCATGATAAGGTTCTCATTGTTGTGTACTTGTAAGGGGTTAAGGGATCCTCTTATATGTGAGACAAGTGGGACATCTTTAAATGTTCATATCTTTAATGAAATATTAATGCCTTTCTTAATAGAAAGAGGACCTAAATTAAAACATTTATAAAAGATATGTTAAGATATAATACCACAAATATAACCAAATTTATACATGTTTTGTTTACGTGTCTCCCCTACTCTCTTAGTTAAACCATTTTACACATTTATCCTTAAGCAATATAATAAAATATTTCCTTGTGTAAATTATTTATAGAATCAAAAATTGATATTTTTATGAAAATTTAACATTATAATTTTAGAATTTTGAAATAATTAAATATATAAAAATTAATAGTGGTGGAAAAAATATTTTAAATTTAAAAATAGAAAATTAAATTAAAAATATATTTTTTGAAACATATATTTGTATGAAAAGTATGCATATAATCCAATATCATGTATTTAACAGATTATGATTAACTTTATTATTTTATTTATAAAAAATATGTGTTTATGTACATTATTATCAACCCAAATATTAGTGTAACCATTTAATTACATAATTAAAAAAGGATAAAAAATTATATTTTAGAATGAAATATCACATTTTCTCAAAAATATCAAACATCAGTTTATAAATTCAAGTTCATATAATATGATTATTTATAGTACATATTATTTATAAATATTTAGTTTATAAAATCATTATCAAAATGTATAATCAAATTTAATATCATGATTATGGTATAAATGTGATAATATTAGTAATCAAATATATTTTAAATTATTAACCTAAAAATTCTCAATTTAAGAAAAATCGTAAAACATATCCATTAGAAAATTTTAATATATTGATATAAATAATAATTTAACTTCATAAAATTAAATTTCTAAAATATTAAATTCGGTATTTTAATTTAAATGAAAATGAAATCTATTTTTTATGAAATAAAATATTCTCAGCATTAAATGTTTTTGACATAATTGTTTGTCAATTATCAATAAATTGAATTTCAATTTATTTTTAATACATTTAAATATTATTTATTATCATATTAAAATATTAAAATAGAGTGATTTAATTTATTATACATAGATGCACTACTTTTAGAAAATGGATCACAAAAACCATTTTTAACATTAAATAACAAAATTATTCATCTTTTAAAAATAAATATTTGTAATTGAATACTATAATTTATTTTTCCATGTGATTTATTTTTCTTATAATTTTCATAATAATTATCATCAAATATTTTAAGGGAATTTTAATTTTGATGTTTTTTGTGAAATATGCTACATAACAAAGAATTTATTAAATGGGAATTATATATATAACTATAGGGGTGTAATATTCTCTCTATTAGCTAAATAAATTTTATGCTCATAACAATTATCTGTTTCTTATGTAAAATGGGTTTAAAACATTTTTATAATACATTTCATGATGTCGAATAGGACATCAAATACCATTAATAAAAATGTATCCAAAATAATGTAACAGTGAAAAGAGTAAAAGAGATGAAATGTGGGTTGGAAGAAACAATTACAAGAGTTTTAGGAAATAAATTTTAATAAACATCTACTATATTTATTTTTTAAAATAAAATTATTTTATATATTAAAACTATGGAACTTATCACTTCTTAATTAAATTATTCTTAAAACTTTTTTTCTTATATGGGACTCGTATTTCTAAATGAGATTCCTAACCAATATATTCATAGTTAAGTTATGTTTTTAAAATAATACTAGATTCATTTATCTTTACCTTGATTGAAATTGTGGGATTATTTTACTACCAATATATGGAATATGTTAAAATATTCATACTTATTTAATTATATTTTATAAGTAATTTTTATTCATTTGGATTCTTATTGATTTGGTTTCTACAAATTCCTTATCTCACATTCTAAATTATAAATGGAAATGATGAATTTTTCATGCCTAAAGCCAGAAAACTAAATTTTAATAGATCATATTGTCTATAAAAGAATAAGAATTTAATCCAAAAATCCAAATAAATTTACTAAAAATAAAAGTTTTATAAAATGATAATATATAATTCCACATGAATCTATCATTATTTGACAATGTGATAAATAAATTTAATAAAATAAAATATAACATCAAATATAATTAAATAAAACATTAAAAATTAAATATATAATAGTAATCATTCATCTTCTTCAATGTAGTTTCTTATATAGTTTATTGACTAATTCAACATTTTCTAATACGTAAATTCACAAAATTTGAATTATTTCATTGTAAATCATAGTTATTAAAACAATGTATGCAACTGGGGTCTATTAAGGAATCCTAAACAATAAATTATGATACATTATTCTTTCTATGATATTACCTCAAGGTTTCTTAGTTTATTTAATAACCATCGTAGTTTAAGGTGCGATTCAAACATATATTTTTTATAAAAGTGTTTTGGATCTAAAATCAAATAATCTATTTTCTAAATATTACTTTATTGTTGAAGTACTTACAATCACATCATTTGATTTATGACATCAGTTATAGTAATCACTTAAGCATGATCATTCTACATATTCATATTTTAAGATAAATTCATTAAAAACATAGGTAATTGGTTTTCATAGTTCCATATCCACTAATAACTAAATAATTAGAACGTCATTATTGATTCAATATATTGATGGAATTTGTATATAGATATGAACAAGACTATAATTTCTTTCTTGATAAACTGACGGTTTTTCATTCCATAGCAATTACATGTTATAAATTACAATATTTCCTTCTTCCCATATATTATATGTATCATATAATAGAATTTTTCCAAAAAAAATATATCTATATCTCATTTTAAAATAAATGAAATTGATAATTCATTCTATTCCAAGTTATACTTCGATACTATAGCTTATGGTAATTATGATGATTTAAATAATAAAATACATTGAATTTTTGTCTTTAGACAATCAATAAAATTATCAATCATACATAATTGATAACTTATCTATTCTATAACATATATTTCTAATAATTTAATGTTATAATCATATATATTAATATTTCCCTCTTCCCATTTTCTAAAATTTAAATATTTCATTTCGATGTACACTCATTACTAATGAGAAAATAATTTTTCAAAAAATATCTGAATAAATTTTGTCCATTCCATAACCTCTTTATAATTTTTATCAATAATTTTTTTAATCAATTGAGATAATTATTAATATTCTCCATTGGTAAAATACACTACATGAATTACCATTTCACTTTTATTACTCCCCCAATAAGTAAATATATTTTTGAGGGACTCAATGAAATGTTAAACTATGAATAGATTCTATGATCCAATAATAATGGAGGTTATCACACTTGAGGTAATATGATATTATTTAACCATAATTTTATGTAAAGGGATTCAATATATAGCCAATATTTTTATTCATAACATTCCTCATAAAATTTATAATATATCAATCTCTGGGTTCATCCATAAGAAGCTTATTTAAAGAGAATCCTTAATTTATATTACCAATATTGGATATGTTTTCCATTCCTTCAGTTGTGCGCTATTTATAAATATTTTCATATACATAATTGTCTGCATTAGAAACCATGCCTATAAAAATCATCCAATGCTTAGCGTAACTAATTTTTCAAGATTCTATTTGACTAGTTGTGGATCCCAAATGGATTTACGAATCTGATGTTATGACCATTTGAAGTCAGGCTACTAGAAATGGGCATTAAGAACGATTTTGGGGAAACATATGGATTTGCGCACAAGAATTGAAATAATTCGTGCAATAATGGATGTTTGGAACACAAGAATGAAATCTTTCATGCAAGAATGAATGTTTTTCTTTAAATAATAGTATCTTGTATTCAATTGTAAAATATTGTGCATGATATGTCGTGCAGACCTTTTCTGTGTCTAATGAGATGTTATCTTCTAGTGAAAAAACTCTTGTGTGTCTGGCCCCCTTTCCGTGCCCACGGTGACGTCAAATGGGTGTTTTCACACCCGAACCCTTTCCATGCCCAAGGCGACATCAACCACAGTGTTGCGCCCCCGACCCCTTTCCCCGCCAAAGGTGACGTCAACCACAGCTTTGTGCGACAGGACCCTTTCAACGTACACCTATCGTAAGGTGCACGTAAGATCACTTCTGCGCCTATAATATTATGTGCAACCTCTTCTAGGTTCACTAATAAAAACAAGGGTAGCCCCCACCCCTCGGGGGTACTCTCTGGAGGTCGTTCTCCATTTTTTTGCGTGCAATACCGCCTCTTCCACGCCCACACGGAAGAATGGAATCCACCATGTGAGTTTTTTGGGGAAAGGTCCCATATGGATCCACTTTCACACAGACCCATAGTGGTTTGATCCTCTCCTGACATATTTTCTGCCAAAGTCATGGGCATGCAAGATTCTGGTCTTGGATGTTGACAATTTCCATTGCACCCTTATGCCCATTCAGCTTCCACCTATAGGATGATGTGATTTGAGATACCCCTCCACACACCATGAATCACCACGAGTCAGCATATTCTTCTGGGTCTATTTCCTATGTCGTGACTTGAGATTCTCAACATCAATTCCCCCTCAAGTACCTTGAGATGAACAATTCCTCAAGGAAATCATCTGAACCTTATCACCCGAGGCCTACGCCAGGTTGAACCAGAAAGTGTAGCCCTTGCATAAGTCCCAACACAACCATTTCTAGGTACCTTATGCCAAATGTTCATCCCTACATGATTGTAAACTATAGTAATCCTTATGTTCTAAATATATGATGCCTCTTCCTCCAAAAAAGTTATGCCAAATGCTCCAAGCATGAGATTCCATAGTCCTCTCTTCAAGATTATAAACTGCAATGCACCCTATGTTCCAAACATAGGATGCCTCTTGTTCCAAACGAGAGATGCCTTATGCTCCAAGCATGAGATTCCAACAGAACTATCTACATGACTATAAACTATAGCACACCATATGTTACAAACATAGGACGCCACTTGATCTAGACTAGAGATGCTATATCCTCCAAGCATAAGATTCCTAATTCCATGACTATAGTGGCATAATTTAAAGAGCATTAGAATCTGTTCAAACATTCCATCACTCTGGCTCACACATTGTGTGTCTTTCATTCGGATCCACATCCCCTTCCATGTCTGAAGGGACCCCCTCACGGCCTGGTCCCAAGCCGCATCGGCTCAACTACTATCCTAGGACAACACCCATGGTGACTATGGATGAATATTTGAGTCAAGTCCAGTGTTTCGAACACAGTAAATAGTCGAACCTCATTTTTTTGTCCCCATTTCAGGCTAACATTATATGTATACTGTGTTTCAAACACGATCAATAGTTCTCCTCCACCTTTATCCCGCCCTCACTGTGTTCCGAATGTCCGGCGTGGGATTCACACATTTTGTCACCCACTATTTAGACTAATTCCTATACCCACAGCATTATACCTCTTGTGCACTAATGCATATGTGGAGGCCTCAACCCACCAGTGGGTTGGGATGCCCTCATGGCCAGACTTGTGGAAGACATTACAGGTAACTTCCTTGTGTAAGCCCCATTCACCATTCTCTCTCCATAGCGGCACCTGGGCAGTTTCCATGCATAAGCCCCATCCACCACTGCTGCTCCATTGTGGCACACGAGAAGCTTCCATGCGTACGCCCCATCAATCATTGATGCTTCATAGCAGGTCTTGAACAGCTTCCTTTCGTAAGACCCATCCACCATTTCCACTCCATAGAGGCACATGGGCAGCTTCTTAGTGTAAGCCCCATCCACCTTTTCCGCTCCATAGTGGCACCCGGGCACCTTCCTTGTGTAGGCCCCATTCACCATTTCCACTCGATAGCGGCTGCCAAGCAGTTTCCTTGCGTAATCCCCATTCACCATTTCTGCTGTATAGCGGTACTTGAGCATTTTCCATGCATAGGCACCATTCACCAGTGTTTCTCTATTGATTCACTAGGAATCTTCCTTGTGTAATCCCCATTCACCATTTATGCTCCATAGCGGAACCTGGGCATTTTCCATGCGTAATCCCAATTCAAAATTTTTCCTCTATTGCGGCACCCAGGCCACCAACTATGTGTATCCCCAGTCCACATCCCATAGACGCACCTTTTGTGATATGATCTTCAAGTCTTTGATGCCTCTTGTTTCTCACACCGATCATGACTCACACAAGATTAGAGTTAAAATAGACTATGACATCCACTCCAGATATCCTAGAGTGTAATCCCTAAACTCTTCTGAACTATGAGGTCTTTAATCCTTTCTAAGGAAAGACATGTAAGAAGCCTCCCTAAGGTTCAAGTCCATCACCCATTGGTCCCGACCATCATCACGTCGGCTCACCAAAAACCCCATCCTCATCAACGAGGTTTATGATCCTTTCCAAGGTGATGTGCGTAGGAAGCCTCTATGAGGTTCAAGACCAACTCCCAATGGTCCCGACCACTCAACATTAGTCCACCCTCATCCCGCATTATGTAAACTGTATGCCCCCTTTTCATTATGTATGACATTAAACTACATCCACCATCTAGTGGTATACCATTGAAGTCCCCCATCAAGCGGTAAGCCATTGATGTCCCCCAATTTACGGTAATCCATTGACGTCCCTAATCGATGGTAAGCCATCTTTAGATGAACTACGTGGACTTTTATTCCATACCATGTCTAATATTAGGAAGTCTCTTTGAGGCTCATGCCCAACACTACTGTCACCTTCATGAAAACTCCATCTCATTCCCCCTCCACTTCATTAAACTCTCCATCATCCATCTTGATTCATACCCAGGCCGCCACATCC
This sequence comes from Viscum album, assembly GCA_963277665.1. NCBI lineage: Eukaryota > Viridiplantae > Streptophyta > Magnoliopsida > Santalales > Viscaceae > Viscum > Viscum album. The sequence continues at coordinate 704,420,497 of OY728157.1, read as the reverse complement.
AAATGAGATCATTAAATTCATCCCAGAAATTCTCCTTGTGGAACCTGAGTAGCTAACCATGCATAAGCCCCAAAACATCTGTAACCATCCTCCCAAGAGTATCCATCTTACAATGGAATTCTATCCGTACATAACCCCCAACTATTATTTAGGTTTCTTTCCTCTATCTACACCCCGTTTCATAACCCCTTAGAATTATGTGGGTTTTGATCCTTGTTGTCTACAAAGGGTATGTATGATACCTCCAAGAGGTTGAATCCCAGCCAAAGGTAAGCATTGGTGTTCCCTATTCTATGGTGAACACTCCTGGATCCACCCACAATGGTGTTCAAATTAGCCATTACGGTGTGACATCAACCCTTTATGGGATGCACCCCCTCAGATCCGTTCTCATTGGGTGTTCTAATCCAACCATATTATATGTGTACCCTCCATGGGATGTACCAATCCAATTTATCTCTAAGAGACATTATGATAACTCTCATTCTATCTCCGCAAGACTTTGAACTCGTTGTCTACCTCGTGTTAAACCTGTGATGCCTGACGAAAACCGAGGAAGACACTCCTTTGGCGCAACCATCTCTACTACACATTAAATGTGAGGCATACCATGTGATAAACATGGGAAGCTTAGGAAAACCTCAGAGACATGCCACTAGTGTATGATTCCCCACGACTAGCATGGGATGCCTCAGGTTCTGAGCCCATGAGAAGCCCTCTTATGTGGAATAATATAGATTCCCCAATATCCATGCATCCATAGCTGTGACGACATAATGGGTGTTGTCATATACTCCAACCGAAGGTTGCAACCACGTCAAGACAACATGAAATATCCTGAAAGAAGTAGTGTAATTAACTAGTGTCCACAAAGATATTACACCAAGAAAGAGAATCATGAACCATGACTTAATCATTAATGGATACCCAGACTAGGTAACAAGTTCCATGGAGGAATCCACGGAAGTAGGAACCAATATCACATCATCCTATTTCAATAAAGGAGAAAACAAACCTAAATAAGTAATGGATGCCTCCTATCATTAGAAAGTTGGAGTGCAGGGTAACTGTTGTGCGTCATCACATACATATGTGCACTCCCCACTGAAAGCATCAGAAACAATATTTATCTCAAAAAATATTAATTTTTATCCATAACATAATAATTAAAATGGAGGTATAGGTTGTTGGAATTATAATGTATTATCTAATTTCTTTTGCTAACTATGTTTGTTTATAATCCAATTCCTTTGATTCAAATGAAAATGATCTAATATACACTATAAAAAAAAATAATATAATAACTATCAGTAGGGTTGCTAGTATGATAAATTGTAACATAATATAACTTAATTTATCCTAATAATTCAAATAGATTCAAAGTATTTGGATATGAGTTACAGTCATGTTTCTCATATTTCATTTGATAATATGAATTGTATCTAAATTTCATAGTCTGAACTATATTATTTATCCAAATATACCCTTTAAATAAATAATATCTCACTATTATGTTCCTTGGGATGATAAAAATAATAAAATGGTTGACTTTGATTCTTGGTAATAGTACTTGAATAATGGAATCTACCATATGAGAAATTACAAATGAATAATATGGTAGATATAAAGAACAATAAAATATTTTATGAAACTAATATCATAATGGGGGAATAAATTCATGGTTGAAAAAGATACATAAATAATCAAATGAATAATAAAAACTATAACATATTGGTATAAGAAACATTTCAGTCATCATAATCATACAATCAATTTCTTGTACCAAAACATCACACATAAATAGGTAAGTCTTATTCATTATACCCAAACATGATTCTTTCATTCATACCACTGATACATCAAGGAGATATATAATTTTTATCCTCAACAATAATTTAATATTTATACAACATTTTTCATATAAATGAAACATATAATTTATACAATACATAATCTGCATACCATTTTATTTTGTAATGATCCATGTTAGGGAATGATAATTCAAAATGTCAATATATTCCTAAAACCGAAATTATAATGATATTATCATAATAAATCAATATTAAGATAGTGTATGATATTATTAGAGAGTGCCATAAGTGAATAATAATAAGAATTAATGGAATCTGATATATAAGAAATGAACATTTATAAAGACATTTTATGTATCTTTTAAAAAATATTTAAATATTCTATTTTTTAGGATCATTTAAAAATAAATAATTCAACTTGTATATTGAATTTATTTTTATTCAAAAAATTAATTTTAATGATGAAATTTATATTAAAAATTATAAATGGTCATAATAGTATGAAAATTTGGAATATAGTAATTATGAAAAACATTATTTTTCAACTTTTTTAATAAAAATCATTAATTAAATGTATGAAAAACCGTAAAATATTTTACATAAAATAATTATCATCTTATAAATAAATATATATAGAAAATAATAATTCATTTTGTTTTGAAATGAATATTATTGTGGACAAATAAATGACATGGATATAAAAGAAAATACATTCTTGACCAAAATGGAGATATATACTCTTATTCCTATATAAATTTTTTTTATGTAAAATGAAAAGGTAAGGATATAATAATAATAAATTTGATCCCATAGAATAAATATAGAAGAAACAGTACATGTGCTGAAATATATGATGTTAGTAATATTATCATAATGGTTATTTAAATTCAGAAATTCCTAATTAAATGTGATATTGGAACATTAACCTTTTCTTTAGTCTACATGTTGGTCAACACACTACAATATACTATATAATAATTTTATACTTATCATACATCAATATAAAAAATTTATTGATATTTATATTACTAGATAACATTCCCAAATATTTTTTAATTACCCATATTGTAATAATTCATTTTCAAAATAATTATCCTTTGGTCAATTATTATGTTTTTCAATCATTTTTTTATTCAAAAATTATACAACCTTCATGACAGATATTTAATAAGAATTGAAATAATATCAATAATATTCTTAAAGTTATTTTTTATAATTTAAAATTATTTTTATTACCATCCATTTTTTGTAGTAATGGAAAATTAACTATGTTGTTCTAGGTGGTGATACTATACATGATCAAAAAAGAAATGTTTTCATTTTCTAATGATTGTGAGATAGGGATGTCCAATAATTTTTTATCCATCAATAATAAAAATTATGTTATTAATATCAAATTTACTTATTATATAAATATTTTATATAGGTTCATGTAATGAGGTGATGAAAAAGTAATTTCACAATTCAAGGAGGTCATAATATGGATGTAAGCATGAGATTAATTTTGGTTTTACAATAGATGAATGAAATGATTATAATTATAATTAAGTTAATATAATAAAGTTGAATTAAAATAATAATACTTATGTTATTATGATAATCTGTTCATAAAATATTTGAAGGTTGAAGAATATAGGAAATTGAATGAACTCAAGTAAAATTATTACTCATTATGTAGGATTCATTCATTGGATCTCCCATTATTTATTCCTGGGTTGGTTTTAGTTTAGACTATAACCTATAATATGTTGTAAATGTAGTTGGTATGTTATTTGGGTAGAGATTTGTATAACAACATTTAACATTAAAAACCCATAAAGGTGAGATTAATATCAAATATTTCTTATTTTTTACATTCTTCTAATATTTTTGGTAAAGAGTTTTAGAGAATTATGATGTCCATTAAATAATAAAGTTTTCACATCCACATAGTGAAATTTTTTTCATAAAATATAGGCTTCAATTTGTAGTCAAATTTTATTTAACCCCCCTTATCATAATTTACGATGATACAACATAGTGTAATGATTGAACTTTCAAAAAAATTTATTCATCCATAGATCCAGTGAAAAACAAATTACAATATGGGATGACGAAAAAACCATATTAATGGATAATATCATATTGTAATCCTAGAAATCTAGTGAAAAGACTAAAAATAACAAAAAATATTTACACTATTTAGAAAAATAAATTATTACCACATAAATAAAACATATCTGCAATTTAATATTAACCATTTCAATAAGAAAACTATTTAAATCATTATTCAATCTATGGGAAACCATGAAAAATTCATAAGGAACATGAGAACTAATGGAAAAATGTTTTTAAACAATCAATCACATTTAATTATTTTCAATCGTACAGTAACTCATGATATCCAAGTATTTCCATAAACAACATTTTCAAACCTAAAAAGGACATCTAAAATATTCATATTCATAAATCATATTCACTCATATTTAATTAGTTTCATGATAATTAATTTCTAGTTAATTTCGTTGGAGGTTCCAATCATGTCATCACTCTTATTAAATCCTTTTACTACATAATCATTACCTTATTTGTCAGAGATTTAGATTAGGCTCACCTGTCAAAATAATCTATATTCCAAACTCTCATCATCATCATCTGTAATTACCAAATACGTTATCATTAATAAAAAAAGTGATAATAATTCACTTTCCCCAATAATCATTTGGAAACTCATTTGAACCCCTTGTAATGATATCTATTTTCACAAAAGAAATATAAAAAAATTATATTTCCATTGAAAAAACATAAAAATGAATATATCCTTGAATAATTTGATAAATATTTATTATAAAATAAAGAAAACATGAAGATAATGATATGTAATAAATAATATATATTAGGTGGAAAATTTTAGTCATGCATTAAATGTTTAAAAACTTTATTTTGTAAAATTTTAAATGAATTTCAATGATATATCATATGAAAGTCCTTAAAAAATTTCCATTTAAATATTTTGGAATGTGACTAAAAATATTTAAAAAATTATAAATTATAATCATAAAATTATAATTTATAATTTTTTATCATCTTTAATGACATAGATAAATAATAAAAACGGTACAAAACATATAAATTGACAATTTATATGATAAATACCTTATTTCATTAGTAATTAGTGAATAAAAATAAAATTGAATGTGAAAAATTAATAGCATTGGTAAATAACATAAATTATAGTATATGGATGATAAAATAATTCTAATAGAATGTTTATATATAGAAAAAAAAATTAATTGGTGAAGAAGGAATAATTATTAAAACTGAAATATGAGAATATAAATCCATTATATTGGGTCTTGACTCTTTCCATGCATTCATAAACATACATATTATTTATGAAAACAACTTCAAATTATGCTGACTTAATTTGACAGATAGTTTTATAGCAATGATTTTTTTAATGATGTGGGAAGGGATGTTTATATAAGAAATATAATAGATTTTTTATAGAAAATTGAACATGATTTTGGTTTCAAAATTGTTGAGGTCTATCAATTTTATTTGAAAACAATTATGCTGTTATCACAAATTATCATTCATTAAGGGCCATTGATGTAATTTTAAAATAGGAAAGTGGTATAAACATTAACCATTTATGGTATTATAGGTCATTTTTCATCATAAATGTCCCATTATAAGTTTTTTTGTTTTCAAAATCAATTTAAAAATTATTATTTAACATTAATTATCCATAAACTCATTTTAAGATTATTTAAAAAATTTAACACTAAAACAATAATATAACAATGGATTTATTATATAAGAACTTAAATAATAACACATCCTTTATAATAGTAAAAACAATTTATTGGAAACCATTATTTATTTAATACATATCACTTCAAATTATTTTGAAAACAGTTAAATGAATTTTCTATCACTTAAATAAGAGTTGGGAAAAATATGGGTATGAATTTTTTTAAAAAACATCATCCTTCAAAATTAGAAATGAAATAATATCATAGAAAATATTTATTCATCAATTTTATAATATTTAATCAATCATAGATTATTCATATATATATAATTATCATGAAAATGTAATAAGGGAGATAGGGTGACATTCTGTAGATACTCTTAACATAAAAAAATTGTTCCTAATCAATGGACTATTTCAAATAAGTATAATGTTATTAAATATGGGATTATTATGGTATAAATATATTTATTTATTGAAATTTATGGAAACTTTTGAGAGATTTTAATTCCATATTCCATTTTTTTACCCCTTATATCATTTTTTAGCCTTAACAAAGGACAAAAATGATAAAGAAACTATTAAAAAATGAAAAATTTATTACAAATATGAAATATATTTTATCATATTTAATTTATAAATTTGTAATAATTTACTTCTAATCTAACTACCCAATATTTATTTCCATGTAAATTACATTTATTTTTTTCATACTTAATATATTATATAAATATATTCCCAAAGATTATTTAATTTTAGTGTCTTTGGAAACAGGGAATATAATCTTCTAACATGGTGACTGATCTTTGGCATCTCTCATAAATATCATTCACTCTTTTCTTCCCTAACTAATACAATTATTTATATCCTAGGGGAAAGGAAATATAAAAATGGGTTAGCTCAAACACTCAGTATGGCTAAACATGTGTAATATAAAACAAACCATCAACATAAGAATGTAAAAACATTAGAAAAATATTTTGACTTCAATATTATGAGTTATAATAAAAATATTGTTAGTATGTAAGGTATAGATCACAAAATAACATTGAATATGGTATAACACCATTGGAATAAAAATATATAATTATGGAAAAAAATAAGTACAAAATATTATTTCTATAGTAACCAAGAAATTTTTTCCAAGACTATCATAGTAGACAAATTCCTTTACTAAATTTTATTTACATTCTATTCCAGACATGTATTACTGAACCAGATTCACTAGTCATTTCAGCCCTGTATTACTGAACCCGATTTACTTACTATTCCAGTCAAGTCTATCTGATGATATTTAAATAATTACACAATGCATTTGAGGGAGATATAGGACCCAATAATCTCATAATGAAATCATCCATACATATGATAAAAAACATAAATCATTCATCATAGCACAACTCATTAAATAAAATGGGTTTCTTAATCATCATTCTATCATAATATATATAAATAAAATGGATTTCGTAAAAATAATTCCATCATAAAAAAATAAAATAAATTTATTTATAGGATAAAAACAAAACACTATGTCATAACATATGGAAAATAATTCTGATAAAACACTTGAACTTAATTTCTGAGGAAAAATAACCTTTCTTTTTCAAAGACAGTTTCATTTCTCAAAATGACAGGAAATTTTATAAGAAAATTAGTTAGTTGAATATAGTATTGAAATCGTGAGGAGGAATCTAACTGGAAAATATGTTTTCACGAAACTGTATAAATCCATTCATGCCATATAAGTTAAAATAACATTCTCCTCATCTTTTTTTCGAAAAAGTTAAAAGGTACCTCGTATGGTAAACACAAGAAAGGATCCTTCCATAATATGTAGTAAAAGTAAAAAATTAGTAAAAATAACTTCAAACATATATAGAATAATGTTAAACATATTATGATTTTTTTTGAAAACATGTACCTGGATGATAAATATATCCCTAATAAATACTTACATATAAACAATCATAGATAAAAATGAGATTGCGAAATTATCCCTTTCCTTAGATCTGATTTCCTCCATAAGTGGTCAGAACTCATATATAGTTGGTTTATACATATTAATGACTTTTAATATAACCATAATAATATTTTTTTTATCATATATTATTTACATATGACTTTGTATTACCTGTTCATTTGTCAATTTCATGTTAAATCAAAATTTTGTGTAATAATCGTTATATTTATCATACTTGTTTTGACATATTCTTCTTAGTATTAATACATATATTTTTATTTAATTCCTTAAAAAATTTAAAACAAGATTTATATATCATAAATGATCAGTATGTAAATATATATAATAGATTGATAAATTAAATAGAATACACAGTTCATGGAGACTGTAAGTCGTATGGACACATGAATGTTGTTTCGTTTCCATATTCAATTGAATGGAAGTATGTAAATGATATATATATAACTAAATATATTATTGTTATTGTGTCATAAATTCAATTATTATTTATTATGTATACATTATAATCATTCTTCAATGGTTAACAGGGAGAATGAATTTCATCGCGTCGGGGAGAGGGTAAGTCGTGTGTACGCCCGAGAGACGATATAATTCTCTTTATGGTTAAATAATTTGCAATTGGATGATAGATTAATTTAAAGAATACTTATTATGTTATATTCATTATATAAAACCATTATAATCACCAATATACCCATCCAAATTAAGTAATGTTGAAAAAAAATTACACCACGTCGTGGAGACATTAAGCCATACGTTTTCACACCTCGTGATACTACTATTTATAGGATAGATGAAAGTAGATATAAGGATGTTCCATAATTATAATGACATTTTATAATTTATAGTTGAATTAATTTATTACTTTATTATGGATACAACCGAATAAGAGGAAGAAGAAGAAGAAAATAATTTTGGAAGAGGGGATAAACCATTTACCTCATTTTATTGCATCTCTTTTTAGAATGTAAAAACGAATCCCTTAATATTGATATAAACCAAATTGGTGGCCTCTATGGTGAATGGAGGGAAGATTTGAGAATATTTTTTTAGGTATTTTCTATGACAAATGGATTTTTAGGTGTTAATAGAACAGAAAGGGAGGTTCCCCTTTATTTGATTGGAGAGGGGAACCTTTGGATTGTCATTAAATATTAATATTTATTATTTCATATTCTATTTATAATTCTCTAAAATCATTTACATTAATTCTATTATGATTTGGGGTCGAAATAATCTCTTCCAATAAATTTTATAAATGTTTTGATTTTATTTTAAACCTTATACTTTTTTACCCTTATTTATTCTAATAACTTTTATTTTTGGTAATAATATTTTAAATATTAAATGGTTATAATGATTTACTTATGTGTTGTAAATTATTACTAATGGGATAATTTATGATATTTTCAACCATATAATTTTCACATTATAATATTTAAATATTTTTGTAATTTTTAAATAATTTAATAATTTGTTATTTTCATAAAATGTCCATTGTGTCTATTCTGACACTATTCAATTATTTGATATTATTTTAAATTTTCACCAAAGATAAATTCAATCTAAAATATTTAATAAAATCCTAAAATTCCTTAGTCACCTATAATATACATGTATCACATTAATTAGATCATATGATATTACTTTTAATATTTTTTAACCATTAATTTGATATTTCTAGCAATACAATAGTTTCTACATCACTATTGTGTCAACATTGATGGAAATTATTTAATCTCCAAAATTATTAAATATATTCACATGATTTATATAATTTTATTTTATTTCTCGAGACAATTTATTTTACAGGTTTTATTATGTTTATAACTACATCAAAAATTATTATACATATATGATATATGAGGGTGACATTTTTTCACTTTTTTTTAATTAAAATTACATGAACATCATTGATAAAATTCTATTAAATGAATCAATTATGAACCTTAGGTGATATTGGTTGAATTAAATTCATTTTATATGATTTTCGAATGTTTTCGGTTAAATATATTATCATTATTATATCGTTTTTTATTGTAATTTAAATTATTTACCATTAATCATGGTAAATAAAAATTAACATAGTTACTTTTGGAAATAAAAAAATAAAAGATACTTAGGAACATAATTTTGACCCACTAATTCAAAATATGTAATCCGTTTTTCAAAATTCAAACACAAAAGTTTTAGTAATTACTATAAAATTAATACTCGTTGTCAAAACCAAAAAGAATAATTTTATAATGTAAAAACATTTCAATAGATTATCATGTGTTTATATCAACTTTAAATATGAAATTACAAACAATGAAAAAAATTGGATTAAATGATAAAAACATAATCCAATTATAGTTTGAAACAAATTAAAAAGATAAAAAACTATATAAATTTATCAGACTAAATTAATGGTTTGAATGATAATGATGTATTATCACTAATCAATAAATTCTTAATTTCTTCTGAAAAATATCCAAATTTCATCCAAGGTAAATTTTCCTATCCCTATTCTAAAAAAGTTCATTATTATTTCATATAGAACTTATAAAATTGTAAAAACCAAGATTTTAAATAGTTTTTCCATCAAAAGGTTGTAAAATTGTATTTTTTTTTAATTTTTTTCATTTATCCCAAAAATTGAATTTATTGTTATATCAGATTTAGAAAACAAATAATATGAATTTTAATGATTACATTTTTTATATAAAATATATATATCCCTAATAAAATCCATAATCAATGTTTTTATTATTTTTATAGACTCACTTATTTTAATTTATATTGTTTTTGAGAAGAAATTTAATACTATTCACACCCTCCATTATAATGCATAGATTATAATATTTAGTTATAACTTATACACGGACTTGAGTGAAATTAATTCAACCAAAAAAATATGAAATTCTATGTAAGAAAATCCAAGAATAGTGTTGTGTATACTGCAAACTAATACAGTGTTGCGTATAGTGCAAACTAATCTTGGGGTAACGTAAAAATAATAAATCAAATAAATTAAATAAAATATACCATATAAAATCCCAGGTTATTACATCTAACATAATTACGCGCAACATATTGAAATAGTTTTTAGATAAATGTAAATTTTAAGCAGAAAATATATTTTAGTAAAAAAAGTTATGAATATTATTGATTGTCAAGAATTAATTAGGATTGAACATAAAATAATTAAATATATATAACATTTATATCATTATATAAATTAATTATCCCATCCAATAATTCTACTAAATGAATTGATCCAAAATTGTTTTTAATTAGAATAATAAAATTACGTAACAAAAAGTGATGAATAAATTTACAAATTCATGTTAATGTAATTAAATAATTTAAAATATTATATGATAAAAAATTTCAGGATTAAAAGGTTTTATTATATTATAGTTAATTTTCAAATCATGGTGACATAATAAAAGTTGTGTTTTTGGGAAAAAAAATTATTTCAAAGTATTTGATCAAAAGTAATCTCTTTAGAGAAAATTATAATAATTTATCATAAAATTTGATATTATGTATCAAAAAATGAATCTATTTTATCAAATAAGAATTTATATATATTTCATTTTAATGAATATAAAAAATAATATGAAATATAAATTTTATAGAGAAGTATATCGTAGGAATTTTTATCCTTATTTGATTTCATTTGTATCATTCATATTTGAGTAATTCCATAAAAAAAATTAAATTTTAATTTTTAAATTTTTTAACATATATATTATAATATTATAAGACATATTCACAGCTAAAAAGACTATATATAGGTTTTCAAAATTATGTTTCGTAATTTTATACAACTTATAGATGAGTTTTTTTATGGTTTGGGAGTTTTGGTTGATTAAAAGAGCCTCAATAAAGGTTTTATGGCATTTATAGATGGATTTTTCTATAATAAATTAATTTTGGAGTGATTCAATGCTTATTACATTTATGGTTTTATTTATATTGGATGATGGATATTCACAACATTATGTTTCATAAGGGGATCTTTTGGTTAATAATGTCCGAAAATGAGCATTGTATTCATTCCATGAAATAATTATATCTTGATGTTCTATTATAATTCAATATATTAAATTTGGGATTTCATTTATAGGCATTCATATTTTGAACTAATATCATTATTAGAGTTTATGAGTATCACGAATACCTTGGGCATGAATATGTGTTTGCTACCATGAACATGTCAATTTCTATACTATTTATAAATTATGGAAACACATTTATTTATGTTATTAAAATTCTGATTATGGAAAATACATGAAAATTTTTGAAGACAACTCCTATCCCATTCTATATATTTTATCCTTGGATTTGGGTAAAGGATATATGAGTTTTATCGTAAGTAATCTATTTTTGAGTTCTTTTTTTCCAATCAACTACCCTTCTTCTACTTTCTAGGATTAATGATGGTGATTTTATTTTTATTCAGGGAGTTGTTGGTATATAATATTTATGAAATATTGGTGTTATTGAAGTATGTTTTTTGTATTTTATATTCACTTTTGTCCATGTTGTTTTTGTTCATTCTCATTTTTACATGGAAATTTGGAATGCTTCTTTCAGTTAGGGGATCATCATTCTCTCCCTCTTCATTTCATTGTGTTGGAAAGTATTGTTTTGGCCTTCCTTTACATCGACATTTTGGGTATTCATAAGAAGATAATTAATTATGATAATATAAAATCTTATTATAGGGGGTGTCATTCATATGTATTTCTTGATTTTATCTTATTTCTTATGTGATTACACTTACTTGGTGATGCTGCTGAAAATAATAGTAGTTGTAAGACTTTCTTGTGTTCATGTTTCAGTGATTTAGTAACCCTTATTGTGTTACTTAATTTATCACACCAAAAACAAAATCCTATGATCTTATAAATAGTTAATTAATTGGTATCCCATAAAAAATATATGTGAGAATACACATTATAATTAATGAATTAAGGTAATAAAATCCCACTTAATTGATTCTGAATAAGAATTAAATTGTAAAATATTGAATTTTTTACCATTTATTTATGTACTTGTGTATTTCTTTGTGTGATATATGGGATCCTTTTGTACAATATTAGGATTATCGGTAGAAACTAGGTTCGATGTAGAAACGTTATAACCAATGAATCATATATAGGTTGGAATGTGATGTAATGAGAGAATAGGTTGGGGTTTAGATATAGGTTATTGTATAGAGATGGTAGTTTTGTGGTAAGATATTATCATATTATGTGTTTATATTATGTTGAACTTGAGATAACATTGTTTTTATGTGGTATAATTATGTTACATACATAGTTATCCATGGAATAAACTAAAATTCAAAACTAATAAATCATGGGATGAAATTGGTGTGTTATAATTTGTTTAAAGGTATTAAATTCCAAATGAAACTATTTTCTAAAAATTTGTAGCATGTGATGAAATCAACTATTTTTAGAAAAGTATTAGTGAATTCATTATTGGTGAATTCATTTTCCCTATATTTGATAAAAACTGGGAAATAGAACAGAATGTAATTTTAAGTGAGAATTTTGGGACTATGAGGGGTGGTTTTGTAGTGTGATTCATTAATCTAAGATTGTGGATGTGATGATTATTAGGATGTTTATTGGTGGTTATTTATAATATTTTAATATAGTTATTGTTAACCCATAGGTTTTGTATTGTGTGTTGTCATTTAACCATATATTTTAATGTTATTTGTATATTCATCACAGTTGAGTTGGATAGCATAAAAAATCCCATATCTTCTAGGTTCCATGTGTTTTCCCTAATATAAAGGATGGTTATTAATAAGATGTTTCACTACCACATCTTTCATACTATTTCTTTTGTAGTAATTATGATATCATGGGTTGCGATTTGATACTACCCTGGTGATGATATGGGTTAGCATTTGAGAGTAGCCTAGAGGTGATGGGTTTGGGTTAGAGATTTCCTAATGATGAGGGGATGTGATATATGGATAGGTCATCTATTGTTTGATGAGGGAACTAGGATGATTTCGCCCATGTTCATAATACCCTACATCATTGGAAACTGGGATTACATCGTGGTGCTATAGTGATATATGATAGAATGTAATCAATGTCCCGGTGAGGGTGTTATAGTTATGGATGTGTCCCAAAAAACATCATAGATGGATGGATATTTGATTATATATGAAATAAATGGGTTGGGTAATAAGATGTCTTATGTTGGATTAAGGAGTAGAAAATTAGTGAGGAAGAAGTTAATGTGAACCTTTAATTTATATTGATTCATCCAATGATATAATATTTGATCTATGATTTGGTGTGTATTACATAGTGAGACTATGATTTGTTAGTTTATTTGTTTAACTAAATTTTATGTCTTTTATTTATTCACTGGTAAATTAATAAATTTTATTTTCATTTTATTTATATATAAATATGTTTTCATGTCTGTAAGAGGATTTTGGGGATCAAGATAGACATTACACTATTGGATATTGGAGTTGTAGATTAATTATCATTGTGATTTTAATTTTCTATTTATTTAAATACAATCATTTTTATCCATTTTAATTGTTCATCGTTTTGGATTGTTTGGTTTCCCATTTATATTATGTGATAGTGTTTTTAGCGGTTAATATTTCATATCTCTCATTCCATATAATATTACTAAGGGTACTTCCTTTTATAAAATCTATTTTTATACCATCAATATTTTGTTTCATACTCAGGGCCTACTAATCTCTATATTGTAGGGGTCATTATATCTCTTCCTTCATTATCACCCTTCGATGGGTTCATTTAGATGGTGGGAGTCATGATAATTTTCCCCATAATTCTTACTTGAGATATAAAATTGATTGTGGTGTTTTTAAATATGATGATTTCTTAGGATGGTGGGGAATAGTGTTAGATAATCATGGTATGTGATATATAATATGGAAATGTTCTTGGACCTGAGATGTTAGACCCCCCTAAAATAATGAATGAACTACGTGCATATCGAAAACCTAGTGAGGTGGTAAGATTTTCATGGTGGAGTTCTAGGAAAGGTACATGCATTTTCTTTATTATTTTTTATATTTTGACATTTCTTAAAATTAAATGATATTTATTAAAATAACCTTGATAATATTCCATGAAATTCTGTTTAGTGTATCCTATTTTATTTTTAATAATGGATTCTGATCATCATTCATGTCTAGCTTTAGTAGTATAAGTTGTGTAGAATGATCATGTATATCATCATACGATGGAATATATGGAGGTGTAAGGGGCATGAAAGAGATCCTAAATTTTTTTTTGGTGGAAACGATATATAATATATGTGTGTAGGGTATCAGAACTAAAGATAGTGAAATTATTTAAAGATCACGGGAATAATATTAGTTTCTTTGATCTTAGGGTGAGATTTATGTGTCATTACTTGTTATCTATATGAATGGATCTAAACTTGACTATTGGATTTCGTATCATAGATATCAGTAATCGGAGTATGTGTCATGGTCATATTTTCATAATTTTTTCCATTTGGATTTTGTTATCAACTAAGGTAAATATTGAAAAGTTGCTGGATCTTCTCTATCTTCATAAAGGGTTCATGAGTATGTGGGATAAGGCTATCATGTTTTAGGACCACCTTTATTTTTATCCTACTATTTTTCTAGATGATTAATTCTAAGAATACTATATATATGATGTGTAGTAATCTATGATCAAATATGAATTAGCACTATTTATTGGAATTAAATATTTGTTGTTGTAAATTATTAATGATGTTATTGAGTGGATAAATTCTCAATGGATGTTCCTATATAGAATAACCAATCATATTATTGAAGTGTATTTATTTAAGTAATGCATCATAAATGTCTCGTTAGATTGGGATCAGACTAGTGGGGAACCAAAATAAAACGAGCTTCCATTCATTTTATTAGAAGGTGTCTCCCAAATATTTTCTAAGAAATCCATGTATCCATGTTATGTTTACGATGGATGGAAAAAACATTAGTCTTAGTGTCTGATAACTCATGGAGGTTATTATCATATGGGTGATGTAGCACCTAGGGTATATGTTACCCTTTATTTATTTATTTTATTCATGTAATGTTATTGGGTCACCTTTGGTGGGATTGGAGGACTTTTGGAATGGTTTTTGGATTTTCATGAGGTCCATGGATTGAGAACAGTTTTTTGAAACCCTAAAAATCCTTTAGGTGACCGTTAAAAGTGAGGTAGTGGGCTCTGGGTTGGTGCATTGTTATGTACCCAATCATTCCAAATCATACAACCAACTTGGATAAACCATGATTTTGGGGACAAAGGCATTTCATGGTTATTGTACAATTTTCTTATCTACGATACTAACAATGAATAATTATGTTTTATATCCAAAAATTTTCAATATCACTACTGATTTCATCTAATAAACACATTTATCATCAATTTCAACAATAACTATATGTTTCTTCTTCCTAAAGACTATGAAGAGTCACCCTTATGATCTAGCTACAATTATATGATAAATCATTGTGTTTTGATGGATTTATTTCTTGGTGAGTCTCTATTTTTGGTTGTTTTTCTTAGATCAATATTTCTGCATGTCTTTGATTGATAGAAGTTTTATTTTAAGGATATATCAATGATAGTGGATTCCATTTATTATGAGAGAAGTCTATTTTGATATGCGGGAACAAAATCTATGATGGGTTTTTGGATATTCAACCTGGTGTGGTTGAAGATTTCATGTTATTCTTCTGTTTTAATTTATTTTATGAGGTACGTGGATGGAATCCTGACTCCCACTGTTTGAACATAATGAATTAGGTTCAAATTAGTGTAATTTTATAAAATTGAATTTGTATTGGATGCGATATTCTTGGTTGAAACATTATTTAGTGATGGTTTATAGATTCATGTAAAATTTTTATTGTAAAAAAGTTAATTTTTTATGATATTTAAAATTTTGATTCCAAATATGGGATCTTTTTTATTAATGTAAATGAATTAATTAAAATTTTTTCAATTAAACCCATTTTTCAAAATGGATATAAATAGTTGGTTTGAATTTTTTTTTCATGAATGGGTTGGTGGGAGTTCATTTTTTCTGAGATGACTTAGAAGAAGGTTTTTGTACCATTGGTTTACAAGTTATGTGATTCTAGAAAATGGGCATGTGACATTAGGTAACAAGGAGATTATATACTTAGTGATGAAATAGTGGAAGGGTGAGAAACTTATCATGAGTATAGGACTTTCACTAAAGCATGCATGTGTGTGGGTGTGGGTGTGATTCATGATTTTTTCTATGCCAGAAAATAATGTAAAATACATTACATAAATTTTTGGTTAATTTAAATTGAATTGTTTTTGGAATTGTTTTATATTTTCATATAAACTGTTGAAACATTTTAATTTGTTTTATATAATTTTTTATAATTCTTCTATAATGTTCAATCCCAGTGGTGTGAGTAGGGAAGTCAATAGGGGAAAACATTGTACGTTTCATCGTTCAGTAACTTCATTGGAACAATGGTGGATTTTTATATATTTTTTATCAAGACCCATAAAAGGGAAATGAATATTTTTTTCTTTACTCATTCATCACGTTACCTTTCATTCTGTTGTGGAGTTTAAGAAAATATAATGGTAAGAGATTTGGAGATATGCCTTTGGTTTCTATGATCTTTTGGTTTTTTCTTCTACATTGTTACACTAATATTGGTAATGATCTGGTTGGCATTTATTTCGTTATTTATTACATTGAGTTATATACTATTTTTATCATGAATCATAATGTGGTTTTAATTTTATTATGTCGGTTGTGGATGTTTTTATTTTTAAAGGGAATATTATCACCTAATTTTATTTAATTCCTTGGAATTTATTTCCAACCATCGACATTTTGTGGATTTTTTGTATGGCCATGTACTATCCTTCCACGTTCTCAAGCGAATGTGGATGGGTGGGATGTTAAAAATTCTACCAGTTAGATTTATCATTGGGTATTAGTTGGGTTTCTCTTGGATTTGAAAAACCATTATAGTTTATTCCTTGAGATATGATGGCAGTAATGAGTAGGTTTTTTGGAACTTGTAATGTAGAGCATAAAAAGGTAGAGCTTCCATATTTAAACATAACTTTAAGATACTAGTTATTTGGGAACATAAATTTTTTGGAGACACTTATAGTAATTACAATCTAATTTTCATGGGTTTATCCAATGAGATAATCATGACATGAATTGAAAGAAATGGCATCCCACTCAGAGTTCAAATTTTATTTTGAATACTGATTTATCATTCGGTGAAAAAATATTGATGTTTTAAAAGTATTGATTTATGTTTTCAAAAGATTTATTTTTAAAAGGGCTTGATAGGGATTTTTTGGATGTTTATTGATTATCAAATTCA
Organism: Viscum album; assembly: GCA_963277665.1. Taxonomy (NCBI): domain Eukaryota; kingdom Viridiplantae; phylum Streptophyta; class Magnoliopsida; order Santalales; family Viscaceae; genus Viscum; species Viscum album. Next base: position 704,402,564 of record OY728157.1, on the reverse strand, counting down.
ATCTGAACTTTTAAAAAATTGGTTGAAGATGAACTATTTTTATTTTGGGAAAGTATTGTCTTGATAATAGTGATATGATAAAATTGAAAATTTTAAGCCTTTAATTTCATGATTGTGAGAGTTATGGAATATTTTTCATTATTTAAAATGGAAACCATTTGGTGTTGTAGAAATTTATTAAAAGAGGATACTGAGAATGTGGTTGTACCTATCACATTGGTGAATGAATAGTAGGTTAAGAGTATAGACCATTCCATCCATTCTGTGGATAGCGGGAACTAATGCGATGAAACAATTTAAGGAGATTATTTTATTTAGTTAAGTAATAATGATACACCCATCTATTTGGGTGATTCATGTATAATATCAGTTTCATTATAATGTTGATATCACATATTTTTATATTATACTATTTAAATATGTACTTATTTAAATTCCCTTTGAGGTCATGGAGGTATCAGGGGGTATGGTGGATGTTTGGATCCTAAAAACTGAATTTTTGGGTGAAAATGTTTTGGCCCGCTGTTATCTCAAACCATATGGGGAAATTAAAATGGTCAGATAAACCATGTGTGTAATGGAAAGACAGTAGGCTATTCTTCACAATTTTAGTGAAACCCTACCACTTGGGATTCACGGCTATCTATACAACTATGTTATATTAACAATGGGGGTTTAACGGTATCTTTATGGTTAGTAAAACCACATGATCTAACTATGAAATGTCCTTATCCAAAAGACAACTGTTCATGGTGGGTGTATTATTTTTCAAACCAAGATCTCAAATCCTCAAACCCTTTAAAATTGTGTGATTCTTATAATTTTAAATAAAAACAATTTCTTTTTAAACCTATTTTTGAATTTTTCATCCTAAGCACAATAAATGCATTTTTTGAGTGTCTCAATCAGATTGTAATATTTTATTTGATCCATAGTTATCTATACGATACTGTATTCAATATCTACTCATCTATTTGGATCCAAATTACATAGTTATCAATTTGTTTATCCATTCTTCATTTGTCTTTGGATCGATGATGCTATTTAGGTGTGACCAGATTATCCCTAAATCATGTTTCATCATCCTTTCATCATTTTCTACGGATATGAGTCAAATCAATAGTTGAAATTGGATAATAACTCTATTAACGAGCTATGGTAGGAGTTATATACTTTTCCCACTTGTTTTCGGGCATTATAAACCTATATTTAATTGTTATTCCCATCAGACATTCTAGTGGGGCCACAAAATTTAATTTTATATAATTGGACACATTAGGTATTTCCTTAGGATCCTTTGAAATGTATTAGTGGTTTTCCCCTACCCAAGGACACCCATGGAATGTTTCACATGAATTTTCTCTATTTATGACTTATATAAATACCAATGCGGTGATTTGATGTTTTCCTTTTATAAGAATATTATTAATAACTGAATTGAGTCAATTTGGATAAAGAGGATATGAGTTACTTCTTTATCATATTGATTCTTTTGATTAAATGGTTTATATGGAACTTATAATTCATAAATCACCTTTTTATATATTGTATAATTCAGTGGTTATACTCATTGGTTTCATTTTATTTTGATTTTGGTTATATAAGTGGGTAAACTCAAATATAATGAAATGTCTTATGGTTTTAAGTGATGAGTTAATTGAAATGTTAAATGAATGAATAGATGAATTGGAAGATTATACTTGGATATTGATGTGATAGTCGAAAAAATTAATTCAGTCTGCTCATTGAGACATTATTATGTGGTATGACTCACGATTTTCTACCCCTTGAATCCAGCTTTCATGGACTCATATAAGACATGATCAACATGTCATGCTCCTAAGACTCCATCCTATTCCTATCCTAGTTTCCAACAGGACTATCCTTGGATTCAATGAGGAATAATTCATTTTCTTCACATTGGATCTATCCCTACATGTTCTGGCAATTTGACTTTACATCATCACAATGAGAAATATGATAATTTTGGTTGAATGGGTCAACCGTGCTTTCTTTGGAAATTCAGGTTCTACAAAATCATCATGAATTATATGGTTATATGGTTTATCGAGGTAGTGGTGTTTAAATTTTTTATTAATTTTATTTCCATTGATAGAGGAGGTTGACCATATTTTATAGGGATCCTTTCTGGGATATATCATTATGACTAGTTTTGTAGTTCCATGAAATGGTAATCTATAAAATTATTTACTTCTTACTTATTTAACTTCACAATATTTATATTTTTATATTCAACATCCTAGAATTATATAGATATTTGGATTGTTACCTACTTGGATTTTTAATCACACCCTATTTGGATCTTTTATGGGTACCAAATAGATTATTTTATATAGGTGGAGATTAGTGATGATTCCCACTTTTCAAGAGTTGATTTTTTACCATGCTTAGGAGAATGGGGTAGTGGGACTGAGTTGAGTATCATTATTCTATTTGGAGATAGTTCATTATTTTTTTGGGTATTTGGGATACATTTATTTTATTGACTCATTTTTACTATATTTTTATACTTTATTGATAAATATATTATCATTACTGTATACGAGTCACTTTCGGCTTTGTATTTATTCCTTTACTATTTATTTTTTAGTTGTATTCTTGTTATATATGCATCCACTGTTGACTATTATTAATATTCTATTGTGTTATACATAGGTACGAGGAGAATCACCTTTAAATGGATTCCCCGTTTTTATAAGAATCTATTGAATATAATTTAGTGATTGAAGAGATGTGATTGAGGCCATGTGACCCACTATGTTCACGGAACCTTTCTATGGAATCCTAGTTTCATACATTACCAAGTGGTATAAAAAATCATTTTTTTCTTTTATTTACAGTTTAGTTATAATAGAAATCAGTAGGAAGGTATTGGATCTCATTAATGAGTTGTGCCTAGACATTTCTAACCCTTTTGTGTGAAAAGTCCAAATTACCTCTAACTAAATTGTAGTTTTCTATATTTTTAAAATTTAATTTTATTTGATTCAACTATTCTGTGATGAAATCGAGTTTTGATGTTCTTATTGATATAAATTTGGGTTCTATGGTGTTGCAACCCAACAAGGTTATGTTATTCCATATCATGCATCATCATAGGATCCTGTTATATATCACATTTGATGCATTATATCATTCCATTAAGGATTCATTTCATTATGAATGATTTCATGATTGGTGTTCTGATAGATATACTTACTATTATGATATATTATTCTGAGGAGTATTAGGAATTTGGAACCATATTTTAGTTCATAATGTATACTGGACATTATTAACAGGGATGTGGTTCACCTTTTGATTCAATTACATAATTTCAATTAGATATTATATGAATTATATGGGAAGAAAATTTTGGTTCAGGGGACATTATGGGACATCATGGATTGGAACATAGAAATACATTTGGATTAGCATTTAAATTAAATTGTAATGTAATGTGAATTAATGGTAAAATGAAATTAAAATGGATAAGTGGGCATAGAAGTAGATACATGACCTAGTCCCAGATTTTGAGTTGGAAATAAGTTTTGTCTATAGTGGTTTTTAGTGACTGTTTTTATAGAACTATCATTAACAAATGTCTGTGTGGAATGACTGGGATTTAAGAGGGGTTTTTCCTATTTTAAGATTTTAGATATGAAATTTTATGCTGTTATTTTCTAAGGAGATTGTTTGTAAATGAAAATTACTACCGCCATGATGAATTCTTGTTGTAAAAAAAGTGGGTGGTGATGATTACACTCTGATGTTTTGGGAACATTTGATACCGGTGGATCCCAATATAGTGTCAGCTATAGAATTAGCTTTGGTTCTGGACACATGTGTTGAGGCCCAATTCTATGAGGTACATTATTAATGCATGTAGAATTTTTACGGATCCCCACATCCTTCCTTGTATATGGTCTAGAAGATGCGTCTATTCTAGTGGAATCATCCTCCTTTATTCTCATGGTATAGAAACCCACCTGCTATTAAGAATTATATAGAAAATAATCTGTCAATTTGAGATCTTCTAGTGACACCCCCTCACGGTAGAGTGATGAATATGACTTACATGCTTAATGCATGAGTAAGGAACTGGTGGGATGTTCTGAACTAGGATGATATTATATGAGATATGGTTTTGGATGATTTATAACCTAGGATTTATGAATATTTCTACACCAATTTGTTATAAGAAGAGCGAGCATGTGTGTTGATGCATCTGGAGTAAGGCCTGATGATAGTTTTAGAGTAATCTATGTGATTTACAGAGTAGTAGTGTTTTTTGTCGACATAACTTACTGATGAGTTATAGATGGATAGAATATATGAGGTTGTTCTCAAATAATATATCAGATATCATGTCACTATGTTTAGATTGACATCTATTAATGAAATTGTGAATTGGGAACTGATTAAATACTGGAACCATAGGGAATTTGGCGGTGTGGAATAAAATAGTGTAGTCGCTCAACCTAGTGGTTCTGTTTCCTTCGATAGAAAAACAATTTTCATTATTCCAATGATATGAGTACCAATTTGGATGTGATTATTAATCGTTCTATGTTCATTCATTTGTATGTCTCATGGGGACACATGAAGAATTAGTGTTAATGTGACCCATTGGAAAACTAATCAAGCTAAAGGGTGGTCAATGTGGAAGGTTTTGGTAGGACCATTCCTCTAGATATGAGTGTTAGGGGTTCATCTCCAAAATCTATTTTAGAGAATGTTTCTTAACTCCACATCAGAGAGGGTGCTGGAGTATTGTTGGTCGATCAGGCTGCAGTAATGGTTTTCTTGGCCAAGGAATCCTTAACCCAGTTACACCTAGACATCAGAGTGGGATTACTCCTAGTAGAGGGATTTTATCACATGGCCATGGTATATGCAGGTCAATTATGTGCAACCCACCACCAAGTTTTAAGGTTCTGAATGATATATAGTGAGTGGTACAACATTTTTAGCCTCTATTATTACATCTTCTAGTTTTTATATAGTTGAATATCAATGTTTTCTATATGAACCATTGATTAAAAGACTTAATATCATTATAATATATTTTAATGAGTTATGATTCTATAAAATCTACTGGGGACTATAACATAGGGCGTATTCATGTTCTAAGAGTGTCCCTTGTGTTTGGTGAGGACCAGTTCTTCATCAACCTTTATGTCATCATGATTATATGGTTTGAAGTTATTCTCTAGTTGGACTGGATACCATATTATGGATTTTAATTTAAATATAATCATTGATGGGTGACTTTCACATAACATGAAAGTGTAGTTTATACTTTCATGGGGGAATTGGATGTCCTAAAATGATGATCTAGACCAGAGAATCATGGTCTTGACGGGATGACAACCTTTATTGCTAGTTTGTATTTGGATGATCTAAGAACATGTCAGATAGAAGATCCTCATGTGGTTTCCAATTTCGATGATTTTTTCCCAAATGAAATTTTGTGTTTTCCTCTTATGTGATAAGTTATGTTTTCCATCAAGCTAGTTCTAAGAGTTTCACTAGTATACATTCCTCCTTACATGATGACTATGATAGAGTTGTTTGAAAAAAAAGATGACACTATATGTTTTTGATGATAAGGGGTACAAAAGAGAAAATAATTATCCTGGTGGTTCACTGGTCCTTTTAGTTTCATATGTGGATAGTGCCCTTAGGCTATTGATGGATTAATGGAAATTAAACTAGCTGATGGTTAAGAATTGATATTCCCCTCACTAGATAGATTAATTGATCAACTTGTTTCAATAATCTTAGGTGTTCCTAGAATTTTCTATGTGATATTGATATCACTAGGGATAATTTCATATATAGTCATACCTCATATATATTTTTATATAAGTTATGGTCTATATGTGTATCTAGTTATGTCATTCAGCATTATGATTGAAGTCATGGTTTTCATGGCATTGATGAATCGAGTCATCCATCCTAATGTAGATTTCTTTGGTGTTGATTTCATGGATGATATCATGGTGTATTCTTAAAATCAACATGACCATGCCAATAATCATGATATTGTATTAGATACACTATATGTGAATAATTTATATGATAAAAACAAAAGGATCAACTTCTATATGGATCACATTCACTAAATGGATCAAATTATCATAGAGATATGAGTATTATAAGACCCATAGATGGGTTTAGATTTTGTTTGGAAGGAACATCCAAATAAAATATTATACATACAGGGTTTCATGTGTTTATATGGTCACTATACACATTTCATAAAGGACATCTCATTTATATATTTTCAACACATTGGTTGAACATGAATTGAGTGATTTTTTATGGTTAAATTCCTATGATACATCCCCTCATGAGTCAAAAGGGAGATTGACTTCATCACTATTCCTATTACTACAAGAGAATGACGGGAGGTACAAGATGTATTGGGAAACATTAAGTATTGAGATTAATGTAGTGTTGATCTTGAGGGATTGAGTATTAGTGTTTGTGTCTCAAAAATTAAGGCCACATGATAATAATTATTTTCTTCACAATATCATGTTTTCTTTTGTTGTTCATGCTTTGCGATATATGATACATTACTTACTGGTATAGGATTTTTGGGTGTACAGAAACAAAATAATCATCATGTAAATTTTTACACAAAGGGACCAGAATATAAGTAAGTGAATGAGAGTGGAGTACCTAAAGTCCATTGAAATTGACATTACCTATATAGCTTGTAAAGGAAACACTATAGATGATGAACTGAGTAGGAGGACCCATGTACATGTAGTATAACATGCTAGTAGTGAGTGTAATATCATGGAATTGTTCACTTATATGTACATGGATGTGTAGTAAAGTCAGAAGAAAATATTTCTATCATCCTTATTTGTGGCCTCACCCATGTTTGATAGAGTGAGAATAAGGTAGCTATTAGATTCTGAGGACCTAGTCATGTGGGAGAGTACGGTAGGTGAGGATCCACCTCTTGGTTGGACCATATGCAATCATGATATTCTTTGTATTCATGATTTCATTTAGTTTCCCGTAGATATACACAAGGAGATGATGTGGAAGTTTCATTCATAATATAGGGCAGTTCGTCTGAGAGTCACCATGATGTAATGTGGCTGACATGGTTTGTACTTGGGATTGAGTATGTTTTATACGGTATCTGATTCTTGTACGAGGTATTCCAACATCCTACATGTAAAGGTGATAAATCATCCACCAACCATAGATATATAATTTGACAATTCCTATATGGAAATGGGATGATGGAGTGATGGATTTCATGACAGGTTTAATTGGTCACCTCGAGGTAACGATGTTGTGTCGGTAGTTTTTGAAATGCTAACAATGTTTTCTCATTTATTTATGACCAAGGAGACCATATATGATGATAATATTGTGAATACATATATATATGTGAGATATTATTACATATTGGAGTCTCGCACACCATCATTTCAGATAGGGACACCCACATTGCATCTCATTTTTAAAATAGTTTTTAGAGGACATCGAGTTCAATGGTTCTTCTCATCACAACAAACCACTAATACATTGATAGAAAATCATAGTGTATAATATATGTGATAGAGGATATGTTGCGAGAAGGATCCCAATATTTTTGGTGATCTTGGGAGAGGAATATACACATAGATGAGTTCTCCTACAATAACATCTATCAAGAGACTATATAGATCGCACCTTATGAGGCTTTATATAGTATGCCCTACCAAACAGCACTATTCTAGTTACAGGAATGTGAGATAGCTTTACCAATACCACATATCATGTAAGAGAAATTGGTTATAGTCTACATAATTATGAATAATATGGATATTACACAACATCGATAGAAATCTTACACTAATCTCCGTAAATGAACTCTAGAGATAAATTTTGGGGATTTTGTTTTCTTACATGTTTCACTACGGCTATAACATAAATTAATTAGGTGAAAGGGTAAGATTTCAACCTAATATGTCTAGTCATTTCGGATTCTAGGAAAATTTGTGCATTTATCCTATTAGTAAACTTTTCCTAATAGGTATTGATCCATACATAATGTCTTCAACGTATCTCAACTAATCCACTATCACAAATACTCAGCTCATTCTTTTCATCCCAAGGAGTTTCAAATATAAGTTAATGCATAAATTAATAATAATGTAATTAATATAATCTATAATATAATTAAGCTTCTCTACGGTTGGTCATTTCCATTAGTACGGGATCTATGGAACCAAAACACATTACGTGATGATACATAGGAGAAAGAGGCCAATTTACATGCTTAGTTGATGGAGTTGTTCTCAGATTAATCTTGACCACACATCATATGGACACTTGGGGGTGAATTTATTTTAGTAGGGAAGATTTAAAAAAAAGGCTTTTTATGTGTTAAAGATCATTTTTTTGATTCAAAGATTAAATATTGCGAAATTTTAATTCAATTTGAGGTTACTGAGTTATGAAGTTTATATGGGAGTTTCTCTGAGCCCAGAACATGATCTTCTTTGTGAAAATGTAATTCTGAATGGTTGGTCCAAACCTCGCGAGTCATGTTATATATTATGATATACCATTCTAATATTGGGAAGATCGTAGGGTAGACCGCACAGTTATAGTAAAATTGTGTGATATGGTCTTCACGGATTTGCAAAAAACATCATCAATTTTAACAATTGTTTTTCGCATGGTTTCTATGTTCTTAGTCAAATTTTTTGAGGTGACCATATGAGTGCCCTTCTCATAAAACTAGTCATGTACAACTTATTTAATGATTTTTAAAACTATTTTATCAAATATTTCATCCCTTTAATTTTGGGTGATTTTTATAATTTTTTTATAAAATTTAATTTTTTTTAACCTACGTTTCAGTTTTCAACATACTCACAAAAGTGTCATATTTTGTGATCCTCCATGATAAAATAATATTGGATTCAATATCGATTATATGTAAGATATCTTATTCATGTTTTGATCATCTCGTTAGATCCACATCAATGAGTACTTGATTCCTTTTGTGTATTTCTTAAATTTTCTTGGTATCTATGTTCATATTTTGGTGCTAGATGATATTCCTCAATTTTTGGTTCTTCATATATTCTCCATATTTCACTTGATGTTTGTTGAATCATGAATTTTTAGGGGAGGAGAAATTCATAACTAAGTTACGTTATGTATTCTATATGTTTCCCATTGGTTTTGTTAATTTATAAACTTATATAGCATAGTTAATCCCAAAAAAATGTCTTATGAGACAATAAAATTGAACTCATCTATTGGATTGGATATTATTCAACCTATTAGGGATTCCCTTGGGTTACTTTGTGATTTTATGGTGGTTGATTCCCAATCTAGAACCACCCATGGGGTGTTATATATGAAGTTTATTTTTTTATGCCTTATAGAACCACCCATGGTGTGTGTGGATGGTTTCCTTGAAAATTTTTAATAAATGAATTATTTAAAATTGGTTGGACATAAGATATGTTACCTCTTTAGCATTATTGTTCACTATGTGGGTACTATAGCAAACTGTACACTGTGTGGGTACTATAAAAGTTACTGTAGCAGATACTGTTCGATACTATAGTAGCTGGAACTATTAACCATGGGCCATTAGTTTGGTATTTAAGTCTATAATGATTTTAGGTCACCTAGGACTTCGGGTCAATAGGGATTTCAGGCCACCTTTAAGGACTACAGGCCACCTCATGGCCTTCAGGACAAGTGCAGTTGGCCCAGAGACACTACAAAAAAAATCAGCCCTAAAAGTGGATTTAGAGAAAGTGCACTCACCAGAGAAAAGAAAAATTGATTTTTCAGAATGAGAGGTTATCGCTACTCCATCGGGACCAGCCACTGCTTGCACCAGAATCCTAGCCAGAAGACCATGAGAAGATGGAGAGCTACTATCATGAAGCAGATACTGGGGAGGGGCAGTTCTTTGTAGATAGTTTGGTTGAATTCTCTAAGACCTTCAGCTCATGTAATCTCCTAAGACTACGGGTCATGTATCTAGGCCTACAGGCCTTGTAAGGGTTCCCCCTCATCCCTTGAAATGGTGGTTTTCAAAAATCAATAAAAAATTAAGACCATCGGTCCATTCTGATGAAGTTTATATACTCAATGGAATAATTTGATTGTGATAATTGTTATATGAGTGGGTAGAATCATATAGTATGTAATATATTACAATATTTAATGATTAATGGTACGAATTAGAGAAAGAAATAATATATTCCTTGTATGATTCTCTATGGATATTGAATGCAGTAGTGGGTTCCTTTGATTGAGTATTATCTTTTCCTATTGATTCTATATAATTTCTTGGTCTTTTCACCCCTTGGGTGGAACTTGCTTGGACTCATGTAAAACATTATTAGGATGACATACTCGTAGGACTGAAACTAGTTCCTAAAAGATTTTCCATCATGATTATCCTAGGACCTACTGAGGATACATTCTCCTTGTACACCATGGATCTGGCACTATATTTTCATTCAACTTGATTATAAAAAATGACTATAAGAAATATGATATGCTAGGATGAACAGATCAACTGACATTTCATTGAAATTTTTGTTTAATGAAATAGAAATTGTTGATGAATGACAAAGTTGTGGATTTTATGGTATATGGTTTATACATTAAAGAAGTTGTGTTTGATTTATGAATAGTTTTTAGATGACTTAATAGTAGATCATGACCATATTTTATAGGGATCCATAAGAGGTCATTTAAATGTTTCTAGTTTAGAAGTCACATTCGATCGGAATATATTCATTTATTTATTACTTACATATTTTACTCCAGATTTATAGATATTAATATTGGAAAACTATAATTATATATATATCTATTTGGGTGGTTGTGTATTATAATTTTATCTCACGCCCTATTTAGGCCACTGTTGGGTACCCAAATAGACTATTTCGATGTTGGTAGAGATATGGTCAAGCACCAACAATTTGAGAAATTATTTTGTACCATTCTTAATAGAAGGGGAGAATGAGACCGAGTTGAGGCTCATGATTCTACATGGAGATATCTCTTTTTAGTATTTTGGGTATTTTTAATAATAATATGGTATTTTACTTCTTTTTACCTCTTATGGATTATTTCTAGATATATGTATCATTATCACTATATATTATACTCCTCTTCTTTTTTAGGAAATCATGTATTTTTTATTTTTTATTTTTCATATTATTTTATCCGCTTCTACATTAGATTTTCATTAATAATCCACAATGTTACACTGTGGTACCGATTTCATAGTCTACAGAAAAACACACCCTAGTCCATCAATGCTATTCGGAATCCTCTGGTATTTAGTTAGACGTGTTTTAGTCCATTTGACCCACTAGGCACATGGATCCTTCCAGTGGCATCGATATTTGGGTCATTATAATACATAAAAAGATAACTGAGAGGTGTGGATGAATAGGTTAAATTGAATATTTTATTTCCATGTAAAATCTCCAGAGAAAAATGTCAATTTTTACATGATTATGATGAAAAATATTGAAAACCAATGGTTTGATTTAGAAATTCATGGTAAATTAGACCACGTCATTTCACTGGGATATTTTGATGAATTTTTCAATATAATGGTATATCAATATAATTTTGGGATTGAAAAAGTTATATAATTTATCAACATGAAGTAGAAAACCCTCCCAGTGATGAAGTATGCTATTATATTTATTAATTTAGTCCAATTAACACAAGAAGTTTTGGATAGTTTTTCATGGAAGGCATGTATTTTTTTGAATTGGGAATGGTGGATGAGATCGATCGATGATTTCAAGGCTTTTAAAACTAATTATATAGAGATTGTCAATAGATATATGGTGGATGAAAAGAAAATCTTCGTTTCTATGGGTGTAGGAATAATGTAGATATATATATATATATGAAATATTTGGAAATATAATGACAAGAAAAAGAGGAAGAGGTATACCTATTTCCAAGGTAGTTGTATGTCTCGGAATCCAACTATTGGATTAGTGAATCTTCCTCCAAATCCAAAGTTGAATGATGGATATTTCCAATTTGGGTATTTTTAACACATGAAGTGAGGGTGTAGGAAACCACTATAGAAAGGACACAATTGAAACTATACGAGGAATCTTCAGTGATATTGTTGCAATGCTCCATGGTTGGGTGTTTGGGAAACATCCCATTTTTAGAATATGTTTTATGCTTAGATGGGATGAGGGGAGTAGAATACCTCTCAATAGTAGACCCAAGATATCCAAGGTAATCTAAGAATACCATGACTCCTTTTTTATTATAAACTCAATTGGTATATAATGAATATTGTGTAGTGAGTAATTAGTTCTATAAACCTGAGAAGGTGAGAGTGGATAATCAATCTGGACACGTTGAGAGGTATGACTCGTTGGATTTTTTCTATTATGTATGATTTGATTGATATAGGTACATCCCATTTTATTATTGATTCTCGTATTTTTGATTTTATTGTTTTTTAGGTTTTTAGGATTCCTTCTGTTATGAATCTTGAAATTCATCTTGATCATAGAGAATTTAGGGACTTTCTGATTTAATTTTCATCAATAATGGTTGATGGAGGTGATTTCATTTAGGTTTTTTCTATTCTAGAAATGGATTTCTATGAAATAATCATAAATAGGTATTGATAATTATGTTCAAATCTCAAATTTATTGTTATACCATATGGGTTAGTTTTACAATCGATGATAACATCAAGAATCCATTTAAAAAATACCATAGTGTGGAGATATGTGCAACATGTTTTTTGGAACAGGAAACTGGAAAGTTCTAATACTACTTTGAAATGTTAACATTGTAATAAATTTAAGATATCAAGGATATATTTTTTTCACGTAGTTTTTCATCATTTTCAGGTATTTTTAATAAAAATGTCCCAAGGATTCCACCCACAAAATAAGTAGAGTTTACAATCGATGTCCTTCCAATGTCCAGACCTATTTACCTTCCATCTCAACGTATGGAACATATATAATTTTTGGAATTCAATTTTTAGATGAATGATATTGAAATGAATTGGATCATTCATCCAAGCATGCCTTCATGGTTAGTACCAACCTTGTTTGTCATAAAGGTCAATGGAACTCTTCGATTGTGTGTAGATTATCATATTATTAAATATATTTTGATAAATAATCAGCATCAACTTCCTTGAAATGATGACATGATTGACCAATTAAGAGGATATTAGTTGTTCTTTGAGATTTTATTGAACTCAAGATATCACAAATTACATGTTTAGAAGAAGAATATTCCAAAGAAATATTTCATGAGAAGATTTGGATATTAGGAATATGTGGCTATGTATATCAGTCTTGATGATATTTTTAGGAATTTTTAGGGATCATCTTATAAATTTAAAACTATTAAAGTATGATTTTTGCATACAATCGGTACATTTCTTTGTCCATGTTATATATAGAAGTGGTGTTTTAGGTATCCATAAAAGATACAATTTTAATATCTTGCAATGCATGAAATATTTTCTTTCATTAACATATTTTCATTGGCATAAAAGGTTAATACATTCTTTTTTTTTGATTTTCAAAACTATATTACAAAATGATAGATTTGATGAGAAAAAGTGATCAATTGAAAAGGAATGATGAATTTGAATAGTATATTGAATATTTAATGGTTTTCCTTACATCATCATTGATCTTAATATTACCAAAATCAAGGAAAGGTTCTCTTCTTTATTGGGATGATTCATGATCTAGAATGGGATTTATTCTCATACAAATAAATTAGTTTATTTTTTATGGAAAAAGACAGTTATGGTTACACGTGAAGTTGTACACATCACATGATTTTTTGTTAGCTATCATTGTTAATGATTTAAAGACAAGGTGTCATTACCTAATTTGTGACAAATTTATAGTGGTTATGGATCATAAGAGGTTACAATATATTTTCTCACAAACTTACTTGAATTTGATATACATAAGATGGATGGACTATATCCAAGTGATTGAATTTTATTTGACATGTAAATCAGGTATAGTCCTTTTTGTGGGAGATATATTAAAAATATATTGAAATAATTAGAAGTAAAAATAGGCTTCAGATCACTAGAAATTGATGTTAGTGATAGAAGAAATGAACTGGTATTATGATGACCAAATCTAGTGTAGTGGTATTCATTCTAGTTTTTCGTTACTAATTTGGTCGAAATGGTAAATGAGAAACAAGTATTTGATTTATAATCTATTTCTATTGTATCAAAACTCAGTGATGGAGAGACCATTGATGAATGGATGATGGATGTGAGTTCAGTTATGTGGTTTGGTAATTGAATGGTAGTACATATTAATTTTAAAGAACATATTTTTCATGCATAAAACCATTTAATATGTGATGTTCATTTGAGAATAAAAAATATGAATAAATAATTGAAAGCATATTTTTTATGGGTAACATGAAAATTAAGGTGGGAGATATTGTTTTATTATTCTTAATCTATCACAGATCACTGTGTATCATCAATGAAAATTTTGGATGTTGAAACCCATACTTATTACTATTTTGAAATGGGTGAAGATAGACATGGATTTTATAATGCATCTCCCAAGAACAGTTCAGAATCACGATTCCTTATCATTTATAGTGGATTTTCTCATAATGTAATCCCATTTCATCCCTATTATTGAATCTCACACAGTGGAGGAATTATCAAAATCAATATCTAAGAAGTGGTAAAGATTCATTGCATAATTCTTTTAGTAGTATTAGATGGGGGCTAGAATTATATACCCCATTGATGAATTAATGGTCTTTAGTAGACATAAGTGTGTATTGTTTCCAATAATTTGACATTTATTTAAGATCTCTATAGCATGAGGCATTGATAGTATGGTTAAGATATATAACATTATGTATTTCATAATTAGAGAAAAAATTATTGATTTTAATGTGTTTATTTTAATTGTTAGGATATCAATGGATAAATTTAAATAACATGTGATTATTTATATGGTAATATTTTATCATCATTTAGCCTTTCCATATTTTTAAGAAAGCCTATGTTATTGATTAAATTAAATGTTTTTAGTCATTTAAATTTTCATATTGAGTATTCTATATTCACTCAAGGTTGAATCCATTGTACATATCTATTATTAATAATTTTAGCTCACCCATTTCTTATGTTGACCTCATCCCCTTAATCCCATTATATTTATTATGAATAATATTAAACGATATGATTGAGATTCATTAAAATTGTTAAATAAAGTTCCATGATTTATTCTGTGATTTACATTTTATATAACATACATGTATCTATCCAGTTTATCAGTACTGCATAACTATTTGGTTCATCGAGATGTGATCACATGAATATTATTCTAATGCTGTTAATTAACCATCATCCATGGTATACTTATGTTCAGGTCATTATTCAAGGTATTAGGGAATTTTTTTAGTAATCTAGGGGACTATATTTAGTAAAACATTGATTAGGATGCTTAATCTAATGATAAAATTTAATGATATGAATATGTATATAATTTCATCATAATGTACTGTAAAATTATAGATTATGTGGATTTCCTAGAACCTCAAATCTATTCCAATAATGAACATAATGGATAACTTGGGATTAAATAACGAAGATCATGGATAAATAATTATGCTCGTGGATAAATTGGATAAATATAGTTTTTTAATATGGTATCATTATTTAGGCATCAAATAAATTATTTTCATTATTAAATGATATCAAACATTGATTATATTTTTCTAATTCTATGATTCTTAGTTTCATTAATTTTTAGGATCTAGAAAAAAAAATTTATCACTATGTTTGATAAAACATTGAGTAATTTTACTCAAGGATAAAAGGAAATTAGGGATGGATGTAGAATCCATGTGATTGTTACTAGTCATCTATATCATTATATGATTAGAAATCAAAACATGGTTGATATTAGTGACAAATATAAAAACGATAAAAGTATTTTCATAAATACCATAGTGTAAAGAAGATTGAATTTCTTACATGTTAACAATAAGGATACATTAACATTAAAAAATATCATATATGAAACGAAATATGATATAATTTTGGAAATATATCATGATGAGTATATAATTTTTTACTAAAAATATATTTAATGTATAGATATGACATTCATTATAAGGTACCATTTATTATATAATTTTCTCTACTTGGGGAACATGGGCATTTTTTTGAGTCAATTCCCTAAACTATGGGCCATATCTGAGGACGATGAATGGCATGTATCATTCAAATATTTTAATTGAAAGGATTTAAGTGTTTATGTATGTTTATTTGAGATTTATTTGATCTAAGTGGTACAACAATGATAATATTTTTATAATAATTGTAAATGTATATGGAATTGTCTAGAAAATTGTTTCATTTTGTATTCAAAAATATATAATAAATATAACCAATAACAAATAAAATTAATTTGGAAGTAATGATATATTTTTTGATAAAAAATGATTATTTGAAATATATAACTTGATATATTAATAATGTTGAGAATATTTTTATTAATTTTGATAAATAAATGAATGCTGGGATGGAATAAATTGAGAACATTGGGTAATTATATAAATATTTATTGATTTGATGAAAACATTAATTTGGTCATGTTTGGTGAAGTTTATTTCATTTTTCATATTAATTAAATACATAAAATGATCTATCATTTTATTTTAATAATAATTAATATTTAATGTTTTGAACTGTATTTTTTTTATTAATTTTTTATAGTGATTCACATTATTAGTATATTTTAAGAGACTATATGATCAAAATATTCAAATTATATATATATGAAATTATTGGAAAATTTACATTTTTAGTGGATAATTTTTTATATAATATTTTATTGTTTTGCGTTTGGAATTTTCATAAACATACTATTTGACATTTATTAAGGATAAATATTTATTGAATTGATCAAGATGAACTTTTGAGGTTATCAGTGAGGTGTTTGATATTAATTTTTTATATCTATATGTATTGGTTAACTTGTAATTTTTTTAATTAATATTTAATAAATGATCTAATGACATGTAATTATTTAATAGATATAACGGTCTATAAAATTCATTCATTGGTTCTTCATGAAATATTAACTCATTTTGAAATTAAATTTATCAAGAAATATTTAAAGTAAAAATTTAAAAAAAAAATACAAGTGATCAATTAAATATTTTTAAATGGGTAAAATTAAGGTAAGTACATTTTATCATGTTCTTTATCTTTATTTTATATTAATCCCATAATTTTTTTAAAATTTTCATGAAAAAAAATATCTCTATATACCATTATTTATAATTAAGTAATGGTATTTTCTACCCAAATTGATATATGGTTTTGTAGTCATTAATATTCCCATAACCATTCTCAATACCACTACATATAATTACATAATTGATATTTTTCTCCTCAATGTCTATATTTTAACTTCACATAATTTTTCCTTATATCTTAGAAGCTAAATATATTTTATTTAATTTAACCTTAACCCTTCCCACATTCTATTTTTAAAAGAGGTTTTATATCCCTCAAGATGATATGGAATTGAAAAATAATTATACCTAAATATTGAACATTGTATTATCTAGATAGAATATTGGGGGTATAATTTTTATAAAAGTGTCTAATGTAAATCCCCAAAAATTATAATGTGTTTTTCATTGGAGTTCTTAACACAGGGCACGGATATTTATGTAATCCAAGAAATATAATAAAAATATTATTGTTTAATATTATTGTTATCACCAAATAATGTGGTTTTAATTTTTGGATATGATTAACCACATTATTAATAATATTTAAAATTATATATATATATCTAATTTATTAATAATAATTTATAACTCAATTTATAGTAAATTAATTTTATACGTCAAAAAAAAGCTTTCACACAAATAAAAATCTATGACAATTTGTGAAGTAAAATTATAAATATTTTTTCAATTTTTTAAAAATTTATATTGGTAAATTGATTTCATTTTTTATGTAATCTTGTCAATGTTTTCATAGGGTGTGTTTTTGAGAATATATTTGAAAAAATAATTTTAATGTCAATAGTAATCATAATTATTTAAAATGAAAACTTCTTTCTTCATGTATGTCTATAGGTTTATTTTTATTTTTTTTGGTTTTAAAAATCAATTAGTTTATTTTTGTTTATTTTTTTTTCTATTTAAAAATTATTTATAAATATTATACTAGATCTCTGTAAAATGATAATTTTACACGTAAAAAATAATTCATCAGATGATATGATTTTATCACACTTTATCGGGCTTAAATAAAATTAATTTTTTCCACATATAGAGACTGAATTTGGTAAAATGAAATTAATATTTTGAATTTTAAAAATAAATATTATTTCAGAAGGTCAATTTATTTTTATTTATAACTAATAGTAAAAACCGTAAAATTGTGTCACCATAGAAAATAAGTAAATTAGGTTAACCTAAAATAAAATAATGTGATAAGGAACCCATTTTTTATCTTAATTACTAATGTACCAAGTAATTTTTAACCTTATAACCTTCAAATCATGATTTATTTTTATTGGATAATTGTCCCAGAAAATGTGTTATATAATATTTTATGTAATGAAAAATAAATAATGTCACTCTCTTAATTTAAAATTTAGTTTATATGATCACATATAAATAAAAATATGTTTTTATTGAATATTTAATTTTATTTATAAAATAATGAAGCTATTGGTGTTAATTTATTTTTTAATTATAACTAAGCATATAAACAACTTAATATTTTATACAACACCAATGCAGTGCTTGTGCAAGAAGTGGAATATATAAAATTAAATTATTTTATTAAATTTACAAGTAATGTATTATGAATAATTTATTTTAAAAGAATAATTTTATATTTAATAATACTATATTATTTATGATTAAATATATTCCACTGGAATTAATTTATTATTTTTATGTCTATAATGTCATAATAAATAAATACTAATAAATTTTATTACTAAAATTATAAGAAAATAATATTTCATTAATGTATTAAGAATCCTAAAAATCATGAAAGCGAAGAATTATGATGATAAAGATTCTAAAATTTCCACCATTTATATTTTATAATCCAATTGTTATTAAATATGTAAAATTATATCCCTTTAATTTTGATAATCTTCTTTACATTGTTAAGGTTAAAATTAGTAAACCATGTTTTTAAATAATATTATAACGTTTAAAATGACATTTAAGCTTATCAAAATTTTACTGGATGATTATATATATACAATATATTATCTATCTTATAATACTTATCATTTTAAACTTTTTACATGTGTTTAGGAATATTTTATTATAATATTTTGTGAATTTAAAAATTACCCCCTCCCCCACATACAAATAGTTACCCCTTTTCATGACTCATCCCCTAGGGATCATGTCGTGAGTACCCCAAGCCCGCCTTCTGTAGTCCAGGGTTTGGTTACTAGCACCAGAATGGTGTATCCCTAAAATGGGAAGGTATTACCTTTTAACCATTACAAAACACATAGCCCTAGAACACCACAAGATGCTACCATGAAATAAAACTGTATTAGTAAAAGTGTGCACTGTATTTATAGGGGGGGAATACAAGCTCAACAGAAATGATACAACTACAAACGCAAAATAGAAAAGAGGTCATTAGATCATCTTCCACAGATATTAATTGAAGGTTAGGTACATCTCATGTCCACATATCAACACATCAACTAGTCACCAATGTATACCACCTGGTCCTAGCACCTAAAGTGTTAGATGAACTTCTCTTCATATGCAGAAGACAAAACATGGTGGGGCCAAATCTCATGCAGGGGTGAGCATAACAACACCCAGTAGGGACCCCAAGATCCTGATGGTCTCTTAGAATTTCAAAAATAAATCCAAAATACGTGATCTCAATCACAAATAACATAGAAAAAAACTCAGCTCAAACAATATATATATATCGTTAATATAGAAAAACATATGATTTTTTGTATGTCTAGATAATCTTATTCTATCGATAATCTCTACTGCAGACCCACATAGGATCATATGTTGTTGATCTATGATGGTCCACTCTAAGGTTGGTCCTCAACGTGTTGCACTCTGTTGATCCACACAGATTCTCTAGAATGCCGATCAACACAGGGTCTCTATAATACTGATCGACACGGGGTCACTATAATGATGATTCATACATGGTCATTATGATGTTGATCCACAATGGGTCACCATGAAGTTGATCCAAGAAAGGAATATCTAAGGGTAATCATCATCGGATCTCTATAATGCTGATCCACATAGGGTCTCTATGATGTCGATCCACACCGAGTCGATATTCATACTAATCTACATAGGGTCACTATGAATGTTGATCCACACTAGGTTGCTATGATGGTAATCCACAAAGGGGCTATATAAAGCTAATCTATGATGGTCCACTCTAAGGATGGTCCTCATCGGGTCGTTATAATGCCAATACACAATGGAACACTATGAAGTGACATCTAGACACAATATTACACAATGGAGTAACACTTAGGGCCGCCATGTATTAAGGCTTCCAAAACAACAGATGGAATGTCAATTAGATGCACAACCTGAGAGTTATATGCATATTAGTGTTGGGGGCCCGATTTGATTTGAGTATGATCCAACGAGGCCATAATTTAACTTTAAACAAAACCCATGAAGAGTGTCTATAATGGATGTTCTCATACCAAGGATCCCAAGGCCATATATTGTTCATCAAACAGATGTATGGTTGGTATGATATGACATTATAAGTGTATCAGAGCCGAAATGGGTTTGGGATGGGTCCACCCAGCCTGACCCTGCCTGGGCCGACCCAACCATATTCGTGTCGACCTGACCCGATACGGGTCTGATCTAGCCAGTCCCACCATGGAGGGGCTAGCCCATTGTGGGCTCGGCCTATGGGGTCGCGGACCAGCTCGACCCGCTTCGGTGGGCGCCACTGGGTGGGCTGTCTGACCTGCTATGTTGTGTGACACACAGCTGGTGGCACACGTGGGGAGGGAAGCCACTCACCCTCCTTCCGGAATGGATCAAACATCTGGTTGGATCTTTAATGGTGTGGCTAGGTGGTTCCGCCCTTCTAGCCACAGGACCCGTAGGGAGAAGGTCCCCTTCTGTCATGGCTTCGAAGCCGCGACCTGTTCCCCACGGCGTGCGACGGTGTGCCATCTAGCTACCATCACAGTCAGCCATTTCCGGCCACCCTGATCCTCGTCTGTGGTGACACTTCATTCTATGGATAGCGAGTGCTGACCACCACCTTCTACCACCAGCGTGACGACATCGACATGACTTCCACGGGAACCACCAGAGCTCTGTTAGTCATCTTTCCCTTCCACTAACACCTATGGGCCTACCGAGATTTCGCAGTCTCTACACGGCTTTCAGATTCAAGGATATGCCATGTGGTAAGATCGTCCCTCAAATAATGTGACAAGAACTATGTGGAGAATGATATATGCCTTGTCTGTCTAGCTTGTTCCCTCCACGTTGACATCATTATAGGTGGTATAAATTAAATTCCTCAAAGATAAACATTTTTAAACCTCCTACTATGATATTGGTTGGAGATTTCAAAGTGGGGGAATTAGATTCTGCATTAGATGAATTCACTAGTGTTCGTCGATCTCAATTAGTTGCCGCCCAAGCCTTTATCCTCCACCGGGGGATGTTTTTGCAGTACTTCGCCAGAGGTTCCTCACATGAGGAAGCCGTATCAAAAACCCCAACCTGAGATCCATTTAAATAGAATGAGGATGATATTTTAACAAAATGTAAATTTAATGACACTCATTAGTATGTTAATTAATTCACCACTAATCACTCAATGGAGTGGTTACAAAAATAAAGGGTCATCCGTTTAAATTGTGTCACAACATAGTGATCCTACCACCTCTGGTCAACCATTAATTAAAAATAAAATAAAAAATTTTATGTTATTTTATTATTAGTAAAAAATTAGGAAAAACTACGTTTTTCTTCTGAACTACTACGATCGAGGTAAATCCTCACTTAAGAGAATCTCAACACGATTGCGTCAACGGTGCCCTCTTATACTTAATTTGATAACAGGTTCAAAAGATTGAAAACGTCACCCACGCATTTACTAAACATACCGTAAAAATATTCAACAATCTATTCCATTCACACCGGGTCTCAAAATAAAGAAATGTCAATTTGTATTGACTTGTAATAATCCCAT
The DNA here is from genome assembly GCA_963277665.1 of Viscum album. Taxonomy (NCBI): domain Eukaryota; kingdom Viridiplantae; phylum Streptophyta; class Magnoliopsida; order Santalales; family Viscaceae; genus Viscum; species Viscum album. Next base: position 704,380,276 of record OY728157.1, on the reverse strand, counting down.
ATAATTTAAAAAAATTTAATATTGAATTTATAGTCTTTACATTCTCCCCAACTTATGGTTTTTCATCCCTGAAAGCCACAACAAAACTAGGGTAAAAAATGGAGGTATTGAGCACATAACTAAGCTTACCTCTCCCATGTGCTCTCCTAAAGGTTCTAGTTCTGCCAAAGAACTCGCACCAAAGGAATCGACCACCCACGAAGGACCCACTTCGGCAGATCCTCTAACTCAACTAGGAACTCCTAAACCGTCTCCCCATTTCCGATTCCCAGTTCTCCCCAGTTGATAGCATGTGATGGATCAAGAACGTACCTCCTCGGCTGCGGAACATGGAAAACATTATTCACCTAGTGCATTTTTGTTGGAAGAGTAAGATGGTACACCTCCTCAGCTAATCTATTAAAGATATGGAAAGGTCATATGAACCTCAGAAATAGCTTGTCACCCCGACCAATCCTCCATAGTCATCTTCTGTGTGAGACCCATATGAAGACATTTTCACCTTCCTCAAACTCCAAGGGTCAACCTCCCCTGTCTGCGTATGACATCTTCCTACTCTATATAGTCTTCCTATTCTTCTATAATATTTTCATAATATACAGAGATCATACATCCTTTTACAAATGTTATCCATACATTTCAATAATAATACACTAACAAAACTGAAATATTTTGTGTATGTATAGACTAGGGAAAAATTATGATATAAAAAAATAATACATAAATATCTCATATAAAATTATCATCAAAAAATTCACAATATAAAATATTTTCACAAATAATTTTTTAACTAGAAATTGGAAAAAAATTATAATGGTGTGAGATTAAACTCCATGTATGGGACACAGTGTATCATTAAGATGAGGAAAACCTATAATTTCAACATGTACATGTGATAATGAAATCATATAGTATAAATTCATAGATAATTCAAAAAAATTCACTGATTAAAAATTTATGATCATTCGTCATGACAGATTAACCATAAAACATCAAATAAAAATATTGAACTATAAAATGATGATAATAATTTCATTACCTATACAATGGATAAATAATGTGGAAGAATAAAAAAATAATCATGATCCATGGTGATATAACCTTGGAATGTGAAAAAATAATAATATAAAATAATATATTAATTAATGGTGAATGACCAGTACATTTATATCTAGGTGCATAGGGACAACCATGTATCCTATAACATACATGACTTTGTTTAACCACCCATACACTATCTAGATCAAAACGATACAAGTATTTTACCACTCCACTGAAGAGATATATATTTATAAGTGAACACATAAAATAATTATAAAATTAATATATTTCTTTCATATAAAATCAATCATAAAATAAATCTTGAATAACATATGGAATGAAAATATCTTCATATAATTTTTATTAGGTTCCAGAGAAGAAAAATTACGAAATAAGATTATAAGATTTCCAAATATCATTCTCCCAAAATAATCATATAATTAGAGTCTTTATGGGTATATACATAAACAATACTTCCACATACAAATGATAAATTATAAAAAAATAGATGAAAATGAAATTGAAATAACAAAATATAATTTTATTATATTATTGGTTACAAATATAAAAAACTATTTCAGAAGGAAATTTTAAAATAGTAAAAAAAATTGAAACAAAATTTTATAAGTACATTTAAAAATAAAGGAGCTTTAAAAATAAATAATGGTAATGTTAGATGAAATATTATATTTATTACAGAAATTAAATAGAAGTAGAATGAAATATCTATTTGACAATTTGATACTATTTTATAGAACACCAAATTGAATAGAAAATAAAAATAATTAATTAAATAAATTTAATTATGATATAGAAAAGATTATATATTTAATAAAATACATAAAAGGTAAAATAAATTAAAAATAATGTAGAAATTTATGTTAAAGATAAAATACAGAGTATACGATTTCATTTATAATGATGTATCTTTATGAATCAAGATTCAATCAAAAAAAGTAATCTCATAAATAAGTTTAATTTCCAAGGAAATAAAGATAAAATAACACATTAAATAAAAATATTTGTTTAATATTGTCATAATAGAATAATAAGGTCAATGCATAAGAATTATGAAACATGGAATGGATACTGATTCATGAAAGTTATTATAACATTGGAATCAAATGAATCAAAAAATAGTGAAAGAGAGATCACAAATTTCAATTATAAATACCATGATTACAACTAAAATTATGATTAAAAATGAATATTAATATTATATACACCATATAATTTAAGAGTATATTCATTATATGAAAAACGTTATAAATTAAATGAAACTAAGATGATATCCCATACAAACAACTTGTGGTATAAACAATGAATCAATAAGATAGGTAAATACACAAGTAATTCACTAAGAATAAAGATAATATAGTATATAATAAATTCAATACTAAAAAGGATTCATATAATATTATTTATTAAACAAAGAAATAATTTAGAAAAAATATGAGGACTTGGAATGGAAACCATTTCAATGTAAAATTTTTTAGCGTAAGCCTCTGTAGAAAATGAGTATATAAGAAAAAAATTAATTCCCTGAAAATAATGGGGAAAAAATTTTAATTAAACCATATGATTTAATAATAAAAATTTATAAGAAAATAGTAAAAGAAAATTTTGAATAACTAAATGAATTGAGATTGAGTTAACAGAAACCATTATAATGGATTCCTTCTTTCCATGATATACTCAAAAAATAAATATAAATAAATTAGGCCCATTAATCATCTATTTAAAAACCCTAATAATATTCACTATATTTAATATATATATATATAAGTTTATATTCAGTAGTTACATAATTATTATTTTTGAAAATTTTGTTGGGATCATCAGCTATTAGTAATTTCAACAATTCCTTAAAATTTTCTATATAGTTTCCTCATACACTATTCATTTATCATGACCTCAGTATCTACAAAATATTCATGCTACTGGATGTCACAACCCATCCCTCAGGGCCCGTTCCATGACTACCCCAATCATTCCTTCCATAGGCTACTGGTTGGTGAAGAGCATCAAAATTTGATACCCCTAAAACGGGTTGGAATTGCCTTTTAACTAACAAAGACACAGACCAAGAACACGAAAAGATGCAAACAACATAGTAAAACTACTGTAGTAATAGTGTGTACGAAAAATATAAGGTCTGGAATACATGCCTAACTGAAAAGATACAACTAAAATAGAAATATTCTCCAAAGATCGGCCACTATGGATCCTAGCTGAAGGGTAGGTATAGCTCATATTTGAAGCTCTCCACGTCAACCATTAACCACGGTATACCGCCTGGTCCTATTTCCCCAAAGTCTCATCCAACCTACTCATTGTCTGCACAAGAAACAACAAGGTGTCGGTGAATATCATGCATGGGTGAGTATAACAATACCCAAAAGGGACCCTGAGACCCCCGAATTTCACTCAGAATTCTGAAAAGTAAAAATCACATCACATGATCTGAATTAATAATCTCAATGCAAAAGGCTCAACTCAAACTAGGTCTAAAACTCAGAGATCAAAAGTAAAAATGACTAGTCAAATGCTAAATTATTTTATTCCATTAGAATGATTCCACAAATGAACCATGAAGATGTTCTTCCATTGTTGTTCCACACATGATCATATGTTGTTGATCCATGATGGGCCACTCTATGGCTGGTCCTCACCTGGTCATACACTGCGGATCCACCCAGGGTCTCTAGAATGTTGATCAACACATGGTCATTATGATGATGATCCACACATGGTCGCTATGATTCTGATCCACATAGTTTATCTATGATATTGATTCACATTGGTTTGGTATGATTTTGATCCTCATAAGATCACTATGATGTAGATCCACATAGGGTCACTCTTTTATTGATATCTAGCGACGTGATTCCTCGCACACAGTGTGCTTGAGTTATATTGTATCAGCTCCTAAAGATACCACTCATGACATATCCACTACGATGTTCAAAAAGGAGTAACCCATGGGAACTATATATTGTAAGGTTCCCAACATGATATATTGTGTGTCAATTAAACAACTAGTCTGTAAGTTATAAAAATTTTAGGGTTGAGGGCCCGGTTGAATTCAGGTTCAATAAAACCTTGATGTACGCCAACATTCCCCAAAACTCAGGTAGAGTACCAAAATAGTTTTGTCTCATTTAAAGGATTCCAATGCTGAAAATGGTTTTCCAAACATACATAGAGTTTTTAAGACATGGTCGTTTAAGCATATCTGGGATTAAAAGGGTATGTGTTCGGTCAGACCAGGCCACACCGACCCGACCCGACCCGACCTAGGCCAACTTGACCAGGTTCAGATTGACTAGACCTAGTTCAGGTCAAACCATGGTCAGAACCAGTCTGTCCAACTACTCCCGGTCCACGGTGGGTTCATCCCTCTAGGTTACGGACCGGCTTGGCCCGCCACGTCTGGCCATGGCTAGGCGTGCAGGCTGGCCCGTTGGCTGGCGCTACCCCTGATGTGTGTTAATCATGAGGGTAAGGTGGGGGGGGGGGGGTTCCCCCTTCATGAAGGGATGAATGATGTTTTGTTTTGCAATGGAAACGACATTTGGCACTGCCTCCCTATCAGCAGGAACCATGGGGAATGGGTCCCCATCCCCACAACTTCGAAGTTGCGACTCTTCACTACAACGTGCGAAATCACAACGCCTTCAACAAACAGAACCAGCCAAGGTTTAGACACCCTTAGTGACTGTCATAGATTTCCTTCACTATTCATGACGGCGTGCCACCTGCTTCCCCCACGGTTGGCGGATTCCGTCTAACGCTGTCTCCAGCCGGCACCGGTGTCGCACTAGTGGAACTTTCGGGGGCCACCAAGTGAGATCAGGTGGTCCATTTTCCCATCTGAATGCACCTACGAGCCTCCTGGGATGATTCTTTCACTGTATGGCTCCCAAATTAATGTTTTATTTGAGTTCAAATGTCTTCAATAAATAACAGAACAAAAATCAAAGTGGTGGAGGGTCCAGGCCTTGTTCGTTTGGCCTGCGCCCACCGTGTTATCTTATTAACAAGTTGGTAGTAATTAAATCATTAATATAAAAAAATTACACATTTAATATAGACATGATTCTTAAATATTTTCATGAATTCAAGAATGGAACAAATTACCATGAATTAAAATATAAACAACCCATACCTCTGTATGGGAGGAGATGTCACGATTTAAGGAATATGAATCCATGCTTGATGAAACTGCCAATGTTCGTCACTTCTGGTTTGATTCCACTATCATTTCCATCTAATACTCCTTTCATTTTTGGTGGAAGAAACCACGATACGTCTTCATAGGTTTCTCAAATTCGTGTCTAAAACCCAATCCAATGCCTCAGTTATGTAGAATGAAAAGGGTATTAAGGAAACATGAGATTAATGAGGTTCATTAATGAATGAACCTCTTAACTCTCAATAGTGTGGTCACAAATTCCAAGATCCCAGCCAATAAATTTATTAAAAACTCAGTGGTCCCTCCATCATTGCTCAACCATTGGTAAAAAAAAAGAAAATTCTTATGTTTTTTTATTATTCTTCAAAAATATGTAAAACTAAATTCTTCACCTGACCTACTACGATCAATGTTAATACCCCCTTAAGAAAAACTCAGTGTTGTAGATTCATCAGTGCCCTTGGATTTTTATCTGACCACTGATTCAAAAGATAGATAAATTTTCCACTGTTTTACTGAATGCACCTTAAAATGATAAAAAATCTATTCTAGGGACACCGGGTCTCTGAATCAAGAGCCATCAATTTCCATAGACTTGTAATAATTCCAAATAATTTTAAAAAATATGGATTTTCTGGGTCTTTACATTCTCCCCACCTTAGTGATTTTTACCCCAGTATGCTACAATAAAAATAAGGGAAAATGGGGGTACTAAGAACATATATGAACTTCCCACTCCTATGTGATCTCGTAGAGATTACCGTGCTACCAACACACTCACACTAGAGGAATCGACTACAAATGAAGGAACCTCTCCAATTGACCCTCTATCTACACTAGGATCTCTACAAATGCTTCCCAATCATCGTTGTCCATCTCTCCTCAGTCAATAACATGTGATGGATCATGTGTGTACCTCCTCAACTGCAACACATGGAAAACATTATGCACCCAGTGCATCTATGGCAGAATAGATAGACTGTACACCACCTCCCATACTCTGATGAGAATCTGAAAAGGTCTGATTAACCTCATATATAGCTTAACCTCCCGCCAAACCTCATAATCCTCACTGGGGTGAGCCTCATAGTATGTAACAGTCTCCCTCTTCAAACTTCAAGGGTCTCCGTCTCCAATCAGAATAACACTTATACCTGTTTTATGCTATCTTCATCCTCTCCTGGATGACCTGAACCTTCTCCATAGTAGCCTGTACCAAATCGGGACCCATATGATCTGACTCCCCTAGGTATGTCCAACATACTATTCATCTACAAGTTTTCCCATATAGGACCTCAAATTGAGCCATGCTGATGGTAGAGTGATAACTTTTGTTGTAAGTGAACTCCACTGGTTGTAGGTGGTCCTCCCAATTGCGGCCAAAATTGATGAAACATGCAAAATGAATGTCCTTGAGTGTCTTAATGGTCCACTCTATCTGAACATATGTCTGACGATTAAAAGTGGGTCTTAAGTGAAACTGAGTCCCGAATGCCTTCTGTAATCCCTTCCACATACGGGATGAAAATAGAGCATCGATATCTAATATGATCATTATTGGAACCCCGTGAATTCATACAATATCCATTATTTAGAGGTATCCCACGATCTCTACTGATCCCTACTATCAGATAGGTAAAAAGTGTTCCTACTTGTTGAGTCAGTCAATGATCACACAGATGTAATCATGGCCCCGAAATGTATGTGTTTTCCCCATCCTGATTTCCATGGATATACCATCCCTCTTCAACTATTATAGCTCAAGTAGTTTTTATTAGCCTATTGGTAATTGATGCTTGGCCTTCACTTGCTGACCTATGAGGAATCGTGATATGAACTATGCCACCACATTCATCATCCCTGGCCACCAATACTGACACTGGAGGTCCTAGTACATCTTTTCCACTCCATGATATACCGCTAAAGGGGATGTAGGGAACTCCCTCAACACCTCCAAGTATAGCTTCCCTGGTACCATGGTGCATCCTTTGAATAAAAGGACATGCTTCCCCCCCCCTTTAGAAAATCCATCCTTAGCATGTCATGTTGATATCTGATTACATCAAGCCTCGTAGTCGACGTCTCCAAGATATGAATGTCTGACTCGTTGGAGAAGTTGTGGAGTAACTGTCAAAGACTAGAGGTAAGCTTCTCTGTCACTATCCATGAAGGATATCTGTAATGAAGCTCATTGCTATATCAACTCACTCACCAAATGTAGACCAAACCTCTTGTTGACTGTGTCCACTACTACATTCCCCTTACCTGGAGGGTATACTATCTCAAAGACAAAGTCCTGGAAGAAATCTATCTATCATCACTGACTCATGTTCTTGTATTTATATTAGAGGATATTCATGAGAGTCTTGTGATCAGAGTAAATAGAAAACTGTTTACCCATCATGTAGTGCTGTCACATATTCAGTGGAAAGACCACCGATGCTAACTCAAGGACATGGGTATCGTAGTTCTGGTCATCCTTACATATCTTCCATGAGACGTAGATGATCACTTTTCTCTCCTACATCATCACACAACCTAGTCTGGTCCATGATGTGTCATAGTATACTATATACCCAACACCCTTTTCTGGTAGGCTCATGATGGGGGCACTCATCATCCTCAACCTGAGCCCCTGAAAACTCTATTGGAATTTCTCCATCCATAATAAGGGTTGTCCCTTCATTGAAAAAGATACAAATGGTGCCAGAACATTGAAAAAGTTGGGTATGAATCTCTGGGAGTACTTGGCCATTCCCAGGAAACATGGAACCTCAGTCACACTCATGGGTGGATCCCAATCAAGCACTACCTCTGTCTTCACCTGATCCACTACAAATCTAGCTTCTAAGATAACATGCCCCATTATGTGGGCTTCCCATATCTATAACTAGAACTTAGAGATAATCCCATAATTATGGTTCTCTCGAAGTGTATCCATAATTATATGTTAGTTCGTGTCATGATCCCCTTCTTATGTCGAATACATCAATATGTCTTCAATGAACTCCACTATATATCTATCGAGGTATGTATGGAAGATCCTATTCAAGATCCCCATTAGCACAGCTATAATAAATTTTACACTGAATGGAATCAATGATAATTAATAATAGCCATACAAACATATGAATACTATCTTCAGTATGTCCTCAACCTGTAATATGATCTGATGATAGTCTGATCTGAGGTCTTTCTTGGGAAACCACCGAGCTCCATTCTGTTGGATAAAGAGATCATCAATCCTCGGGAGTGAATACATGTTGTTCATAGTCACCTAGTTCCAGCATCAGTAGTCCACACCAAGCATCATACTCCCATCTTCCTTCTAGGTAAACAAAATTGGGGATTCTCATGGAGAAACACTTGGCCTTATGAACCCCTTCCTTTTCAAGTCCTCCAGCTATACCCGTAACTCACGAAACTCTGCATAAGCCATCTAATATGATGGAATATATATTAGTGTCGTTCCAGGGTACATATTTATGTACAAGTCTTTCTATCAGTGATAAGGTAGTCCCAAAACGTCATTAGGAAAGACATCATCATACTGGCCGCCCACTACAAGATTACTCGGACTCCACACATCAACTTACCTGAGGGTAAGGATAGCCAACTGAAGAGTGATTGGTTGAACCATATTTTTATATCATCCATGATGTTCTATAAAGGTTTTCTTTTTCATCGGGGAAGGGAATGCAGATCCCATCTTCGTGGACACACCACACTTGGTACATAAAACATTCTATCTAATCATGGACTATGTGTAGCCAGTGTGTAGACAAGATGAAGTCATAAGGCCTCAAAAATACTATTAAGGGATCTCATCTGATGCTCTCACCTCCTAGAGTGAACTCGCACTGCCTGCACTATTGTTTAATTGTCGAATAATATTTTATAGGAGTCATTAATCGCAAGGATCGAGCAAACTACTTCATCAGAATCTCAGAGACCCCAACGAGTGTTGTGGTAATATAAGAGTGAATGGAACATATATCATGAAGAACTACATCTAGGTTTGAATAGGCTGATATCATACCTATAATAATTTCTAGATCATCGTGGTCATTGTCCTCTACCTCAAAAAGCTGATCATGACTTTGTCAACCTGCTCCATGTTGTTGGGGTGGACCACATGGTGGTGGGGATGTAGAATGTAAAATAGTTTTCCACCAACTACTGCATGGCCTGATCCTCAGCCATATCCTCCCCCCTGAGGACCACCTCTCTCATACGACAATAACTTACTTGGGGGTCCCTCGACCATCAGATGATCGTCGGTATAATTCAACAGGTAGTCGTGAGCCATGTGCTCGTGTCGCTGCATGTGAGGCAAAATATGCTTCCCTACTGACCCCTATGCTTTGTGAGCTCCACACATCTGACCCTACAACCTATGGTCTCTCTCCAAAAGGTATATCCTGCCTGGACCTCTTACTCATCTTCCTACATCCTTTTGTAGATGACTTGACTACATGTCGTCATTTGGTGGCTCTCACCATCAGTGCCTGCTCAACTATGAAGCTCTCCACCAATAACTCTCGCTTGAGCACTCCAGACTGTGTTGGGATATTCCAAAATAACATCGATGCTCTGATCTCCCACTGAATACCCTACTCAATGGACTTTTCCCTTTTTAATGTGTCCCATATAATTTGGGTGGATTAGCAGAAGAGGTCAGTAAATCTCACTGAGTACTGGGACAGTGATACGATGCCCTGCTATAAGTATAGCAGCTCTTGGATACACATTGTGAGTAATGTCAATGGTATGAGCTCTACCCTGAAAAGGGTCTCAAAGTCCAAACAGGTGAGTGTCTCCTCCTCATGCGCCTGGAGTATCAGACTCCATCATCTCCCTACTATGCCCTGGAATATGCTAGCCTCTAGAATCACCATCTACTCTACTGGTGTCTCAAACAACCAATTAAATCATGCTATGGCCTCCATTAATTCCTCAACTTCTTGGAGATCTATCTCACATTGAAAACATACAAGACTCTATCTTTGGAACTCATAAATCACGTCCAGACGACATTGATGGTCTACGAAGGCGGTTGGTGGAAGAATCTATCCTCCGAGTGGTGGTGTTTCTGGAACACCACTCGAAGGTTCCAACATAGTAAGAGGACCCTGCACTGAATCCTCATCAGTCAGTGGGCCATAGTCATTTACTCTCTCTAGAATAGTGGCTGGCTGTCTACAGGGAGGAATTATGAAATTAAACACGTGGTCCATGATAAAATAATTTATACATAGTGAGCTAAATCAAAATAGATCAAAAGTAAATCATTTACAAATCACATACAATCATTTTTTTGCACCGAGTCTGAAATCAATATTTAGGGTCTTGCAGTATGGATAAGTCAGCCGCTGCACCAAAACTGGGCTCCCGAAATTGATAACCACACTCAAAACATGTAACACTATTACTCTATTGAAAAAAATTATAGTCCATGTTCATTGATAGAACCAAATCTTTTGATACCAATTTTTCACGACCCTTCCCCTGGGGCCTGTGTCATGACAACCCCAAGTCTGACTTCCATTGGTATGGGGTTGGCAACTATCACCAGAAAGGTGTATCCATAATACTATATGGAATTGAATTGAAAACATTACAAAAACACATCCCAAGAACACAACAAGATTTAACCATGAATTAAAAATGCAGTAGTATAGAGTCCAGAATACAAGCACAACTAAAATAAAACAACTAAAATAGAGAATATAAAACATATCATGTGATCATAAACCAGATATCCTACCCAAAGGGTAGGTACAACATTTCTCCACAACTATCAACATTAACAAGTCACTTCTGTGTAACACTTGGTCCTGGCTCCAATAGTATCGGTCGAGCTACTCGTCATCTGCACAAGACACAATAAGGTGTGGGTGATGTCCTTGCTGGGGTGAGTATAACAATACCCAGTGGGGACCCCGAGACCACAAAAGATCTCTTATAATTCCAAAATGGAGACAAAGAAACATGATCTCAATCAAGAATCACAAATAAAAATACTCATCTCAAACCAGGTATATAACTCAAGTAAATAAATATAGATTATTAGTCGTATGGATAGATAATATTATTATTTTGAGATGTTATGCTGCTGACCCACATAGGATCATATGTTTCTGATCAACAATGGGCCGCTCTAAGGACTTCCCTCATTTGGTTGTTCATTGCTAATAATCATAGGGTCGCTAGAATGCTAATCCAAACAAGGTCATTATAATGTATAACAACACAAGGAAGCTATAATAATGATCCACATAGGTTCTCAAGGATGATGATCCACATAGGGTCACTGTAAAGCTAATCCACAACTTGTCACTCTAAGGTAGGTCCTCGTCAGGTAGCAATAATGATGATACACACATGGGGACAATGATTTTGGCCTACATAGGGTCACTATAAATTTTGATCGACACAAGGTTGCTATGAATGATGATCAACATAAGGTTATTGTGATGTTGATCCACATAGGGTCTCTATGAAGCTGATCCACAATGGGCCGCTCTAAGGCTGGCCCTCATTGGGTCATTATAATGATAATTTTCATAGGGTTGCGGTGAAGTGACATCAATCCACAAGATTCCACTGAGGTTTTACCCCTATGACCTCCATAACATAAGGGTTCCATCACAACAGATGACACCTCAATTAGACACCTGGTCTGAGAGTTATAGTCAATCTAGTGGAAAGGGCCCAGTTGGAATCAGGTACGATCCAACCTAGCTATACATCAATATTCTCCAAAACCCAGGTGTAAGTGTATCAAGTAGAATAACTCATCATATGTACTCTAACACAGTAGACGGTTCATAAAACGAACATCTAGTTTGTATGATACAGATTTTTAAGCGTATCTGGGCCGAAATGAGTCAGTGTCCGGTCCGGCATAGTCGGACCGACCCATCCCGAACTAGATTGGGCCGACCCGACCCGGTTCGATTTAACCCGACCTGGTCCCAATCTAAGCTAGGCCGGCCATGGAAGGCTTAGCCTTTTGGGTCATGGACCAACCTGGCCTGCTAGGTGGTGTGTCACCCAACTGGTGGCCCACACATAGAAGGGATTCTTACCCCCTCTTTTCTGAACGGCTCAAAGAGCCATTCATCTATTTAATTCAGAGAGCAAGATGGCGCCACCCTGGTTTGTTGTGGGACCCATAGGGAGTGGTCCCCTTAAGTTGAAACATCGAAGCGACGACCTGCTCCCTGCAGTGCCCGACGACATGCTACTTCACCACCATAGTGGTCGGCCATTACCAGCTGCCCCGATCATCTATTGTGGTGGTCAGCACTGCCACATCTTTCCAAGTAATGCAATCACCAGATTCTGACTTTGCCAGCTGGCACCAGTCTTCGATGCTGGTGGGACTTCCACAAGCCACAGGGTGATCTCCACTGGTCTTTTTTCCCTTCTAATCGTTTCTATGGTCCACCTGGGATCCATCATCATTTTGTAGATTCAGGATTCAAGTTTTTGTTATGATGTAATATCATCCCCCAATGGGTGCCACAATAACGAAGTGGAAGAGGGTCCGGGCATTGTTCGTTTGGCTTGCACCCTCTGTGTTAACAAAATAGCAAGTGGTAGCAATTTAATTCCTCAATGATAATCATTAATAAATCCCCTAACTTGAGATCTATTGGATACATTGGGTGACAGATGAATATTTTGTGTTTGATGAAGCCTCAAGTGTTGCTCGATCTCAGTTCATTGCTGCCAAAGCTTGTACCCTCGTTCGGTGGAAGTTAACGTATTACATTTCTAGAGGTTCCTCTATTGATGAAGCTGTGTAAAAAACCCCAACCCAAGCTAACTTTAAATTTATGGATGATGAGAGTTTAACATAATTTTTGATTAATTATGTTCATTAATAATTTATTTAATTCTCTTCTCTTCTCTCAAAAGAGTGGTTACAAAAACAAAGGGTCAAGCCATTAAATAGCTTGAAAACTGAGTTCTCCTGCCACCACCGCTCAACTGTGGGAGAAAAATAAAATAAAATTTCTTATGTTTTTTATTATTATATAAAATGTCTAAAAAATGATATTTTTTTCAATGATACAAAAGTCGAGGTGAAGCCTCTATTAAGATAATGTTGGCGCTGCAGAATCAACGATGCCCTCAAATTTTAAATACGAGCACCAGTTCAATAGATAGAAAATAACACCCACATGTTTACATAACATACCTTAACATTTTTCAAAAAGTCGTTCTGGGCACACCAGGAATAAAAATCGAGTGCCGTCAATTTTTTCTGACTCGTAATAATCCCAAATAATTGAATAAAATTTTATATAGAATCTCCAGGTCCTTAAAACCATCTTTTATATTCTACAACTAAAAGTGATCCTTCTATCTGAAAAAAACCAAATAAATTATTTCCAAAATTCCTCATCAGAGATTTAGTTGTTAATATAATCTTAAAATTCCAACACATGGCTCCTTATAAAGATATCATAATGAAGTTCACTAAAGAATCTGTAATCATAATTACAAATGATTTCTTGTTTATTTATTATTATAATTATTCTAAATCTACTAACCTTTTATAAAATAATATTTATTTTGTCATAAATATATAGATATGTTTATTAGATTATGTGAAAAAAACGTTTCACCTCCTTTTAATCCTTGGTGAATAGAAGGCATTGCATGTGTGTATGTATGTATTACCATCTCCATGTACCATTTTAATTCATTTTGTATCCCCATTTAACTTGTATGGTTATGTAGATGGAAATAATTATTATATATTATATTTAAAAAATAATTAATTTTCTATAATTATAATATATCCTTTACCTTATTACTTTTCTATCCATTCTAAAATGATAATGTTTCTCATGAGTATGTTTTTACTACCACCTCTACAAAGTGATATGATTCATTTTCTATTTTAGCTTTACAGATATGGTGATAAAGATATAAATAATGAATATATTTGGAATTTATGAAATAATAATGATTATTTAATGTTTAATTATTAGTTAAATTTCATTCTCTACATCTATTGAAATGATAATGTATCATTCATTCATACATATGTCATATCATCTCCATGGATAGTGTAATTTATTATTCAAAATCTACCTTCCAATAATGATTATTAAAAATTATATGATGAATTAATATCGTATATATAAAATTAATTAAATTATATATATTTAGAATATTAACCTATGAATTATAATTTTGATATCCATGAGGAATCATAAATTAAAAAACTATATAGTTAACACTAGGGAACTGGAAAATATTGAATGATAATTAATGAATTGGTAATAATATGTTATAAGTGAATCATATATGATATTATAAATATGAATTTGAATATATAATAAAATAATAAAAAATTTGAAACTATTATATATTTCATTCAATAATTCTCAACTGAGTGGATGATTTAGGTATTCGGATTCTGAACAAAATTTACTTTTATTGGTTTACACATCTACATCATTGAATATGTTATTCCATAATTATATGTGAAATTTATTCCTATTATATAAAAAATTATATTATATTTTCTTTTGTGGATTTTTATTTTTTTAGAGAAAATAAAATCATTCATTATTTATAACATTAGTTATATGATCTTCTTAAAAGTTTTTTTTAGAATAACATCTTTTTTATGGATTGTTTATAATGAAATATCTGTTGGGAGAAGTTTTTTATATTCCTATATTCAACCCATTTTTTCCAATTATTCTCTTTTTTTCATGTTGTTCTCATGTAATTATAAAGTCCTCCTCTTTTTCAAATATAAAATTATTGGTTTTCTTTTTGAAAAAATATACATTATTTCCTATGGGGTATGAATTTTTTTTCAATGGTCATATTTTCATTAAAATAGATTTAAAATTAAATTGTTGTTATTTAATTTATTTTTTTTCATCATTTTATGAACAAGTTATTTTTTAAATTATTTATCGGAAAATTTAAAATAATATTTATTTTAACATCCATAGAAAGTAAAAAATTTTATATCATGATGATTATACAATGCATTGAAGTTACATTTACTTGTTTATATGTTCATAAATAAAAAAATCACGAAATATTTCACAAATTATTGGATTTTAAATAAGATATTTTTAAAATTAAATTGGTATTTTCCTCAAAACATTTTCTTGTGTTCTTACAAATGTTTTTCCATATATCTCAATATCCGTTGATGAATCATAATCATTCCAAAGGATGTAAAATAATGATAAAATCCAAAATATTTCTATGGGTGTTTTGTTGTTATTTTTATTTGGGAATTATCTTAATATACTATATTCATGTTCATCCAATATGGAATCCTATTAGTTTTTTATTCATGTTTACTATGATGTATTGATTATTCATATAAGTAATGAAATAGATATATTATGTGATTCATGGTGCATGGAATTACATTGCCCCTACATTCATTAGCAGATATAATGATGAAATAATGATGGGTATTTTGATGAGTCCATATTCATTTATGTAATATGTCTTTCCATGTGGAATTGATGGTACGTTTTATATTACATAAATTAGGTATTCTATTATTATAAAATGTGATATTGATTTCCTTGTAATTATATAAAAATTTATGATATCAATGCATATTTTTAATGATGATATTTTTGTTTATAGTGAATTATTTGTTCATCACTTTTTCATTTAATATTATTATTTTTAATCAATATAATGATTAAATTGAATAAGTTTTAAATTATTTAATTTTCCATGTTAATTATTCTTTATTTACTCAACATATCTTCAAGTGTATGTAACCTATATTGAGCATCTCATCACACATAATTCTTACATTTATCATCCCCTAGATTATAGTATGTTCAATAACTATGACATGTAACGATATAAATAATTAATAATGATTTTATAAAATAAAATATGATGTTTTGTATATATTAAAATAAAATATTTGGTTCAATTTTGTTTCTAGTTTGCCCAGACAACTAGAGTAATTAGTCAATTAGGATGATATCATTTATATGTAGTGATAATGTAATTAAGTTACAAAAGAATATATTAAACTATGGTCTGAGCCATTTTATATATCCCCTTCAGAGATTTATGATTCATTTAACCACAATAAGATATACATATTGTAATTAATTAATGATTATTGAATCTGGATATCATGAAATTATGGTAAAGGGTTGTGATATATAAAATCCTACCTTAATGAGTTGATGTGAGAACATTGGTCTTAAAGTTAATAATTGTTTTTTGGAAACATGAACTAGTTGTTTTCTTTGGTGTCATGAACTCCATTTTCCATGTGATATATGACTATTTTATATCCATGTTTATCGAGGAAATGTTAATCTAATCAATGTTAGAGAATAATCATTTTGATTATCTCATAGTTTCCTGATAGTTCTATGATGTTATCATAACTTTAGTAATCTATCAAAGTGAATTTTATAGATTTTAGAGGTTCATTTACATGATCATGTTTTTCCATGATTTGGGTTGTTCATGGAGCAATCAAATATTGAGGTATGTGTTTCTTTGGTCACACACATGAATATGGTAGAATTTTGTATTTTCCTTCAAATTGTGTTATATTAATGTAGGTTTCTTTATAATTTATCTTATATTATGGCCATATTTATAGCTTTACCATTGTAAGGATAATATTTTTTTTAGAAAATAATAATGTGAGGTAGAATTTGGCTACCTTATATAGAGAATAGTGAGTACCCCAATGCTTTGGTTCCCTAATGATGGGGTGATATCAGAGGTTTTTTTGGCATGTACTATCTATTCGTGGGATGTGTCTTCATGAAGTCTAGGTAAGTAAAATATTATGGGTATAGGGAGACACATACTAAAATTTATCATTTCTCTCCTAATGATATCTAGTTATACACATTATTTTTGTTCTGAAACTGTTGCCGAACAACCTCATAATTGAGTTCTTCATGGTTTCCACTAACAATATGCGGCTGAAATACGTATCTTCATAGTGAGTTTAAAATACAAATATTTTGTGGTGAATTTATTTTCATTAGTTTTATGATTTTGATATCAATTTCATACTAGGAAATTGTAATGTAGTTATTGATGTGTTGATTCAGACTTATCAAGTAGTTTTGTTTTCAAATTCCATGGCTATTTTTAGATTTATAGATAAATTATATTAATGAAAATTTATGTTGTTGGTTTTAGTATAATATGTTATGTTTATCATATAAAAGTGGAATTATACTTGAATAATCATCTGGAAGAGTCTCATTATGGAAACTCAATGTCAGAAGTCATACAAAACCCCGTTGTTAAAGCTTTTACCCCCAAGGGATGTAAAGAGAATAGTTATAACTCAATGTTTTTTTTACCATAGGTTGTTTTATCTTTTGGTGATGTATGAAGGAGTTCTTAATGCTAATTAAAACTAAAACTTTTGAACATACAATTCATCTAAGATATATTATTACTTGAGGATAAAATTATAATGGCCTAGAATTAAGTTGTAAATAGTGGAGTAAATATGTTAATAGGTAAAATATATGAAATATGGTGATGGAAATGTATTATAGACTTTTGATGTAATTAATTATAAATGGGTGGAAACATTAAATAATTTATTAATATAGTTACATCAGTGTTATGGAAGATGTGTTGTTATTTGGGTGATAATTGAGCTACCTATGATATATGTTGGTTTTCTAGTAATATATTAACCTTGTGCCATGTTTGTTTTAGAAAGGTGATATAAGGATGATGTGCTTAGTATATCTTGGTTACAAAGTACTATCATCATTGTTTTCGATCATTATATTTCCAAATGGGTATATAAAAAATTATTTCATTATTTCTTATCTGATTTTCACCATATCAATAGTTTTTATCATCATGTAATTGGGATGTTTGAGTGGAAAATCTAGAGACTAGAGAAAATAATATGATAAATTATCTATTATATTAGTTGATAATGGATAAGGAACCTACCACTAATTGTGTTTTACTATAAAAAAACTTATCACACATACAATGGAATGGATGCATTGCAAGTGTAGTATGGGTATTGATGTCATTCAGTGTTGTGTTGTACAGTGGTTGTGGAGTATTTAGTTATTTATCATGATGTAGTTTATACCATGACCAAGAAGAGTATAATGTCTCGAATGTGGATTTAGGTATCTCAACTCCATCATAAGGCCAATGTTCATCAAAATAAATTTTATGGAGTTTTTTCTTGGAGATCATGGGTTCATAAAGGGTTCCCCTCATCGTGGGAAGCCTATTTTTTTAAGGGGGTAATATTTCTCCATGAATATTTATGCCTTTTAGGTGATGGAGTTAATTAGAGAGGGGTAGTATTGATATGTTCTTAAACCATGGATATATATGATTAAAAAAATATTACAAAAGTCCTAGTTTTATTTTTATCTTAAAGATGAGAACAAAATCTATAACTAATGAGTGTACAAAAATTGATCATGACCAAGAATTCAAGGAGTGGCCAATAGAGATCCATAAATTTTTGGATAATTTTTTTCTTTCCCAAACCATCCATTTTGTTCATGTATCATTTATCATAATTGTATTATAAGAGATTAAGTAATAAAATTATATGTATATGTGTTCGAATTAACCTAATATTCTTTTTTTTAATTAATTTACAATTATTTGATGATTTAATGCATAAATATATATAAATTATGATTTTTTTCCTTTTCCTCTGTCTAGTTGTGCTTTTTTGAAGCTGTGTTTTGTTATAAAGTGATCCTGGAAAGGTATCTCATGGGATAAATGTTCAGTACTTTTTCCATTGTCTTTTCTTCAATGATACATTTTGATAATGAATTATTATAGTAGTTTCAGAGGTATATACTATAATCAAATGTTCATTCACAACCCTTTACCTTAATAGTTTGGCAGTTGGAGGGATCAACTAATTTTCGATGAGGATTAGGCTTGAAATTATACCATGGGATTATCATTAACATATAACTATTTTTATAATGATGAAAGATTTTTCTAGCCTAAAGTATGGTGATTGATATATTGATATCTTGGATGGGAATTATATGCTTAATAAATTCACAATTTGAAATAAATATCAATGATATTGTGGAATTCCAACGTAGAGATGCATTAAATTTAATTGATAATATCTAAGAATTTATTTAAATTAATTCACATCCTAAACTAATTTCATAAAATAAATTATTATACAACAATAATAATAACAGCTGTAATCAATGATTCAATAAATAAATATGACATCTTATAGTATATTTTAAATTTTCATAATCACTTAAATTTATCCCATTATTTCTCAATGTATAAGATCATTGTCTAAATTTATCTAAAATTGATAACTAGATTTAAGAGATTTATGTTTCATAATACATGGTGAATCTCTCTGGTTTTAGCTCTGGGTTCTTCAATTCATCACATTGTGATTAATGGTTGGGATTTTTTATTCAAGGAGTTTTTAGGATATTATTTTGATGATAAATTAGGTTGATTCAAATTATAATAGTGTTTTTTTTATGTCGTCATTGAGTTATTTCTCATTCAACCAATTATGCGCATTAATTAATAATTATAATTTGATATTGGATATACTCATTCGATAACTATTTACGTGTGTCTGTGGGGATTTGGTGATTTTTAATACCTCTAGGTAGAGACAATGGATAATAAAAATACTATAATTAATCGTATCAAACTAATATTGCTTTTTAATGATAGTATTAATATGTATTTAAAATTTTGAGATGTTTTTTGTAAGATCTTCATTTCTTTCTAATATTACTATATATAATGGTTATTGAGTTTCTTTCTTGTGTTTTAGCCATTGTGATTATAAATCCATTATTATGTTGATCATTGGATTCCACCCCAAATTAATGATTATGAACATATATACGGTGAAGGAATTAGTTTTCAATGGAAATATGAATTGAGTGAGAATAAAAATTATATATAATTAATTATTTTGATAAAATTCATTGTTGTTTAATCTTGTCATTTTTGTAAATTATGGAAGATTTATTTTTTTATTTGTTGACATACATTTTCAGTTATCTTGTGTGATTTATGAGAACCATTGCGGGGGGGGGGGTTAATAGTGATGTTTATAGCTGATTTGGATGTTGAAATGTGATGGGAATAGATAGTTGGTAGGAATAAGATATGATTAGGGGTCATGATTTGTTGTTATGTTTGGTATATGTGGTCATAATGTTGGGTTTTGGTTATATATTATCATTCTTTGTGTTTTGGAAGTGATGAATGGGGTATATTTGAGTTATTATGTGGTGTGGTTATGTTAGTTTTCTTATTATACACTCAATGAATTAAAATTATAAACATAAATATGAAGGTTATATATTATTGTTACTTAGTTGGATTAAATGAATTTACCTATAAATGATATGGGTTTGAAAATTAGTTAATTTAATTATGTAACCTAATATATGATAACTAAAATAGTGAATTGAATATATGTGAACTAATTATTCTCATAAACTGTAAATTCATGGAATTTTATGAAAATGTAATTAAAGTTGGGAATTATATTGTTATGAGTGGTGGTTTTGTTGTGTTATTCAATTAGTGGTTTAAACAATTGTAAAGGATGTTATGAGTTTTAATGCTAGTGTTTTGGTGTCTTCTAGTATTGTTGATGTTTAGACATATGATGTGTACTTTGTTTCATGTATCATATATTTATATTCATGTCACATTATTCTCACCGTACCCATATAGGATAACCTTATTGATGCCCAATTGTTTGTGGTTATGTGTTTTTCTAAGACACCCAATTTTTTGGTGAATCAGACGACTACATTCCCCTTCTTCCCCTAACTTCTATAAGTGGAATAGATTATGAAAATACATGGGGTTAGAGACTACCCAAGTGGTGATATGGGTAAATTCTTTAACTACATAGGACTTGATTTTTTATTATTGGATATATCCTAGTGATGATGAGGATATGATATGTGTTGGGGGGATTACATAATAAGAGGGGCATGAGGTTGATTTACATCATGTTCAGGACAACCTACAATCCATGATAAAGGATGAGGTTTGAAGTTATGTTTAATGATGCTATCACTAGATACTAGACCCTGTGAGGTTGGGTTACATATAGATGTTTCCTTAACCACATCATAGATGGATAAATATATGATAATATATTCATGGAAGGTGTGTTTTTATGGATTGTTTTTTATTAGGGTGTGATAATGTAAAATAATTTGGTAATTAGATATGGAGAACTATTTATTTATATTAAATTATTATATATTAAATTATTGGATGGATTCATTATTAAGTGTTTGTGGGTGGGACTTATATTGGTTTTTGACCTATTTTGGTGCCTGTTGGTTCTATTGTTTATTTATTGGAGTATTAGTTTATTTTTATCACATGTTCTTGAGAAACCAATGTTATGATCCTAATCATCATTTTGAATTATTATAAACATATTTTTATATAAAACAATTTTATTGATTCCATGAGATTTTTAGATACCTTTATAGAAATTACTATCTTGGATTTCATGGATGTTTTTGAGTCACTATATCCAGACTTTTATTTTGGTATTTAATTTGATATTTTTTATATTAAGTAATATTGTTCATGAATTGTGTGTTTTACATTTTTATATTATCTGATAACATTTCTGGCTGTCTTACATATCTTTTCTCGTAAAATATATTTTATAATTAATGGTAATTTAATATATTTGTTATATTTTTATATCCAAGGTGCTAATATACATCTTGAAGAATAGAAAAAAGTAGGTAGGTGGTTATTATCGTTATTATTTCATTTTTGTCCTTGGGAGAGATCCTTTTCAGTGCATTATTGTAAAAAATTAGAATAATATTATATTTATATAATATCAAAATTAATTTTATTACTGTGTTTCATGTAGAAGTGGTTTTCAAAAATAATATTCTTTAAAAAATATATTAACTTAAATATATGGGTGATATATTCTCCGTGTTAATGAGGATTAGTATTTACAATTTCAAATTATTGTTTTATAAATTATATTATATTTCCATAGGTATAATATTAATCATAGGAAAGTAGTATTAATTTTACTACTATGAGACATACTATATCTCTGATATATTATACTAAAACCATGAATTATTTACTATATAGCTCCAAATACTGGTTAAGTTTAAGCATATACATTGATTTATGAGTAATAAATTCCACCTAAGAGATGAAAATTTTGTCTTTCTATTTCTGAAGTAGTTTAATTATATAAACCCCATGGAATACAATAAGAAAAAATTTATTTACAAAATTTATTTATATAAAATAATTATAATTTATTCTTTTTATTGTTTTTTTGAGAATCATTCCAACTTTTATTCTTATCATATAAATATACAAAATAATTTTTCATTTTAAATCACTAAAATAAAAATAAAATAGTTTATATGACAATAAAATGAAGAATTTTTATTAAAACTATCTTAAAAAATTAAATAAAAACTATCAATTGTATGGACTAGTAATGATATAACCCAAAATTAATAAACCTTCATATAAAAAATAATATTCTCAACGATATTAACTATGACACCCAATATTGAACATAAATTATTTCAGGAAATAACTAAACCTAAAACTGATCAAAATAAGGAATAAAATATATATGAAAATATATATTAGAATTATTTTATCCCATATTCCTCTCGGAATCAAAAATATCATTTCTCATTGAACAAAATCAATCATTAAAATCTTTTACATAACTAAAATTAATACTCTATAATCTTAAAATCTATAAAATATTATATCCTTTTCCATATATAAACTCATTCCAAATATGTCCACAACAAAATCATATATATGTATATAAATGAACACAATCATTTCCTATCAAAATCAATTTCCTATAATAATATAATACTCCTAATATAGTGAACATATTTAAATTTATATTTTATAACCTAGTCAGTAAATAACAATATAATAAGATAATTTTATATATGATGAAAAATAACATCCACAAATGTAATTATACTTTTTCCAAGTTCACCATAATTACATAAATATCAATTATCAATAAAATAATAATTTATATCAATAATTATCAAACCAATGTCCATAAAATATTATAAAATTCCTCATAAATTAACTCATTCTCTAAAACACATGTAAATCTTAAGGGTTTCATATAACATAATCATCTATTGATACTCAATATATATCTCCCAAACTATCCTTAATCCTTCCAAAAATTTTATTTGAATAAATTCATTATATTTTTCAATCTCAATATAATATTGTTTATTTCTTTACACATAAGAAAAAAAATTAAAATAATTAATAGATTTAATATTTTATACACAATTTTGTTGTCCTTAGTTGTGAAAAAACTATTTTCATAACCTTTTTTGTACCATTATCTATCATTCATCATCGTGAAACAATTTTTATAATTCACATAATTTTCATAAATCAATAATATTTATACTCTTTTGATACATTCCCATATGTGTAACATCAAAGATTCATAACATGTAAAATGATCATAATTATTTCATACACGTTCGTTACAAATTTAACTGTGAAAAAACTCAATATATTCATATTTGGTGTGTCAGGAAACTAACATTAATTTAGTTTATTAATCATTTTATATATTTTTTATTAAGAATAAATAAAAAAATAGTTCAAATTGTAACCCATTTGGCCACTCATTTGAATAACCACTATTGTGTCCTTGAGATCCATCATTAAATACATTATTAAGGATTCCATCCACATACTAACACTATAAACTATTAATTATAGTATATATAATATCATAATCATAAACAATCTTATGTATTTCATACATTCTAACATAACCTTTTACCATGTAATCACAAATTTTTATCTTCTGATTCTACCAAAAAATTAAAATAATTTTATAAAACATTATATCCATTAATGTTATAGAATAAATTTATAAAATGATCCCAAACAGGCATATTAAATTGTAAACTATTCTATGTAAATTATTTATAAACATACAATTACATCTTAACTTCTATTTCTTTCCATACACTTAATCTGAAAACAATAGTAATAAAATGTTACATTAACAACCCCTAATTATCTTGCTAATAATAATGATTTCACATTTTAAAATGAACATCATATATTAAATTAATGTTTTGGGAAATTTATAAAACTATCTAAAATTAAAATATACAATTTCTCACATGGTAAAATGTTTTATAAAAACATGTCCCTAATTTTACACTCTTATTTCATTCAATACACTATCTTTTTTATAGAGTTTTACCACAGTTGAAAGGTTTTACTTTATGTAATTTCAACTCATCCATAGGTACAATGTAAAACATTTAAAAAAATTTCTGATCAAAAAACATTAATAAAGGGATATAAAAATATAATAATCACATTTTTCTAGTGGAAAACATGAATTCCCAAGAAAATGTTTAATATTTTCACATTGAAACATTGAGAATAAAAGTAAATAATACCTACATGTGAACATTAATATTTTCATAATGAAAACCATTACTATCTATTTTCTGGAATATGATAACCATGAATTCATCGTAAAGAGCAATAAATTATATGAAAAAATATTTTTATTAAAAAATAATTCATCCTTAATGGTTTATAATCAGTCCATACCACATAAATTAAAATGATTTCAATAAAAAAATTAAAAATAGTAAAATTGGTATGTAGAAGAATCATATTAATAACTCGTGTACATTAATTG
Organism: Viscum album; assembly: GCA_963277665.1. NCBI lineage: Eukaryota > Viridiplantae > Streptophyta > Magnoliopsida > Santalales > Viscaceae > Viscum > Viscum album. The sequence continues at coordinate 704,355,290 of OY728157.1, read as the reverse complement.
TAACCATATATTTGTACATTTGATGACTAGTTAATTCAATAGGAATAACCCATTTGGTTATACCACTTATTGCAGTCTTTGAATACTATTTTATTAGCCAATAAATTTGAGAGATATATCAAGATCATCCATGAATATAATAAATATCTAGATCACTTATGATCATATATAATTCCCATGTACAATATCATAAATAAAAATTCAAACATATCAATAATTCACTAGAAATACCATGAATATTTTTATTCCTACCGTTAAATAAAAAACAATAATTTCACATAAATATTCAGTGAAATATGAAATTATTTGGAATCATTTCAAAAAAATTACCAAAAACTTACTATGATATTATTTGAAAAAATATAAATATATCAATTATAATATTAATAAATTTTTTTATGTTGTATACAAAATTAAAACATGTTGTCAAAATTAAAAACCTCACATTTTCAGTTTTTTAATAATGCCCAAAATAACTCAAAAAGAAATAATTGACAAAATATCTCTACACCAATTGACAAAAAATGTAAAAATAGATTAAATTAATAATTAAAAAATATGTATAAATAATTACATAATTATAGAATTTATTAAACATTGATATGGGAGAAACAGAGTTTTAAATAATTAAAACTATATTTCAAGGGAAAATATATTTTGACATTAGTAACATGTGATTGAAATGATCACTAAACAATAGAATATTAAAATTATTAAAAAACCACTATAATTTTAGTTAATGAATGATAAAATATAAGAATATGCTGTATTTTACAACTAGAAAACATAAAAAAATTAATAAATAAAATAACTTATAGTAAAATAAATTGTGATGAGAAATATCCTTGTCAATGTCTTGGATCATTATATACATTCATCTACAATTATCTAGTTTCAAAATACAACTTTTCATTTAGTGTACGGAATTTAGAGGATAATTTTATGATTAATATGGGTTATTATGTTTCTGGAAATATATTTTTATATAATATGTTGGTTAGACCATGAGTTAGGTTTTAATGGGATAAAGTGAGACACGTTTTATAAGAAATGTGTTGTTTATTTCATTTATTTTTTATTTTTAGGTGTAATGATTGTAATTTTAAACATTTAATTTTGGAAATTAATAGAAATTTTTTTGTATTCATAACCATTTGTCATCTTAATTAACCCATTATTATATTTTTATTGATTTTTAATTCAATTTTAAAAATATTTTATTACATTAAAATTCAATTATGTATTTTTCATGAATAGTCAAATATTTGGGATTTTAAAACAAGAAAATAATAATACAGTTAGAATATAAAAAAACAGATCATCACTTCTCCATCATAATTATCTATAAAAAATATACATTCATGTTTTATCCAAACCATTTAACTTTTTAGGTTTTCTAAATCATTTAATTGATTTTTCATCAGCTTCTACAATAGTGGTGTAAGTATGGATTTTTCATTCTAAATAATTATAATATAGTTTTAATTTCAAAATATCTTATTTTAATAATTGTAATTTACATATAATAAATTATATTATATATATTCATTGAATAAATATTTTTATCCAGATTCTAATAATTAACATATCATATATGAGAGAGGCTGAAATTTTTTAAATACTCTTATCAATTAAAAAAATTAAAATTAAAAAATTATAGTGGTTTAATGTTTCAATTTTTATCACATAGGTTAATTATGGTATAAAATAATACAAAATTTTTTATAAAAATAATTTTTTTGATATATTGTATTCTTATCTTATTATTTTAACCTTATATAACCAATTTCACCCATAATAGTGGTGAAAAAATTAATCCTTGGGGATTAATTTATATTAAAAAATTATTATGTGTATTTCTTATAATTGCATAGAAATATCAATTAAAAAATTAACTGATTTAATAATATTCAATTTAAAATTTTGTCATAAATTAATTCTAATATATTTATGGAACAAGCAATTGTGACAGTTTTTTGAATAATGTATATATTAATAATACTATTGAATTTACTCAAAAATTATACATATTATTAAATATAATAAATTTAATTAGATTATATTGAACAAAGGAAGGTTAAATATAATTTTAATCAAGACAAATCTTTATTCCACCTACTATATAGACTATTAACCACAAAATTAAATAATACATTTTAATTGAATACAATATAAATTATTTTCCAAAATGTCAATCATGGGAATCCAAATAAAGAATACTTTCTTAAATGGTATATTTAAATCCAATCATATATATTTTATTTATAATTTTTTTAAAAAAAAATTTAGACAACCTTTTTTAGTAATGACTTTAAATAATTTACCATATTACTTAGAATGATATCTTTCACTTTTCAGACAAAAATAAACAATTTTTTAAGAAGCATTATAATTAAACCAAATAATCATTTAATATTATAAATACAAATATAAATATATTAAATCTATTGGAAAATGAAAAACATATAATTTTTCTTTTAAATGAAAATTAAAAATATAATGACAAATTAGTTTTATAGAAAAATGGCTCTTTTATATTCTAGGTGTTATTTACAATATATTATTTCATTCTTATCATTAAAAACTGAGTAAAAATTTCCTCATAACTAATGAATAAATTTATATTATCTATAATTATAAATATATATATATTTCAAAATTATGTTTCTCTTTTTTTTACAAGAAAATAAAAAATTAGGTTATAATAATAATAATTAAATAATAATCATTATATTATATATTATGGTTAGTTTGAGATCTGGGTTATGTATGGAAGACACTATGAAATATTATAATCAATTAATGTATTATGAACTATAATTTATGTGTTTTACACTTGGTTTAGAAATATTTTATAAAATGTGGTGGAGTATTGGTGGGTGATAGGATTATTTTATAAGTGAGAGGAGTAGAAACTTTTTAAATAAACATATAATTATAAAATTATCAAGGAAGTTATAATATAAAGGTAAAAAAGGTTATATTTAGAATTAATGTTCATTGAGGTTCTAAATACACCCATATAACAAAATTTAGACAAAATATAATTGTATTTATATCCTTATCTCTTAGAGTAAACATTAGCCACACTTATCATTAACCACAATTAATAATGTTTTTATTGTTTATCAAATTTTTTAGATTAAAAAATTATTATTATATCGTGAAATTATTATTTTGACTCAAAATATTATATTTATTTACAACATACAACTAATAATGATGTTAATAATAATATTTATTATATGTAGTTAAAATGCAACAAACGACAGTTTTTGAGATAAATGACATTTTATAAATAAAAATTAATTTACATGAACATCATGTATATAATTGATTAATATGATAGTTTTATTTATGACTAGAATATAGAGATTATATTAGTTTAATATTATTAAAAAACCAAATTAAACCATTTAATTAGTAAATTAATGAAAATGATAAAAAAAATTCTTTTATAATAATAAAATATCACTTATATAGAAAATTGAAAAACCTGAGTTTCTAAATTCAATATTATAATTTTAAATTTCATAAATTAATTATTATATCTATCTATCATCAATAAAGAGATATTAAAAACATTCTAGTGAGTTTTATATCATGTTGATTTCATAAATGTGAATATAATTGTAAAAAATATATTTCCACTACTCACCATAAAATTATTTATTTCAAAAAAAAACTAAATAATCAGCCATAAAAATTTTTGGGAAGATTATTTTGAAAATTAATTTCATTTCATGAATTTAAAATTATAAAATTATGAAATTTTTAATTCAAATTAAAATAGAAAATAAACATGGATTTTATAAATAGAGTATTTTAAAAATTATTCATTCATAATATTATTTCGTCCCAATTAAAAATAATTTTATTTTTAATGTATTAGTACATATATTAAAAAATTACATAATTTCATAATCATATTTCAAAACTGGGTAATACAATTTATTCTGTAAAAATATACAACACAGTAAAAATATTTATTTGATAATAATCCATTGTATGAATTGAGTTACATTATTTATTTATCCAATAAATATGAGAATCTTTATTTTATAACCATATAGTAATTTCTATGGGATTACTTATTATTATAATTTCATCAAAAATGTTGATCAAATATTCCAAGGACCGATGTAGTTTGATGTTTCATGAGAATCGAGGTCGTAAAAATTGTATTTATTAATGTATAAATAAATATTTAAATTTTGAGGTGTTATAACTCATGAAAACCACTAGTACATTGCATGTACTTTATAATATTACATAATTTTGAATGTCTGATGATAATATACCAATCTCTATTTCTATATATTTATGTCATTTTAATATAAAATATTGCTCTAAATGTTTTAATCGAAATAAACTAAGTAATTATAAATCTCTATAGGTAGCGTATAAATATATTAAAGGAACGAAATAATATAAAATATATATATCATTTCTCGTCTAGTTATTCTAATTAATTCTCCATTACCCCATTCTATATTCCAAATGGTTATCCTCATGAAAAAAACACTTATCCTAATCTTGTTGCATATTTATAAATGTATATTAATAATTCACTATATATAGATAAGATCAATATTGAAATGGTATTAAAACTCATATTTATCTCATTGAATTATTCATAGTATTTTCGTACCAACACTAATTCCTCACCTTTTTGAGTTAGCTTCACCATCATAATAATGAAAAGCCTCATATAATGTGTCTGTGGGATCCTTATAATCTAAACAACCTATGAATCTAAAAAACATACATGGTAATATCTATAAATATTACTTATTTAAATTACCCTTGAGTCAACTAAAACCCCCTTCTAATTTATTAAATGTCTTAAACACCTCACCTCATATATAATAAATTGAAATTTTAATAATGATAGTTATAATATATACTTAAATGATATATAATAAATCCATAGATATTTCCATAATCATCCTATAATCATGAGTAAATAATAATAAAATAAAGAAAAACCACAATAATTGATTAGAGGTGTTTAATGATGATACTATAAAGTAATGTAAAAAATATCTATATTAATAGAACCAACCACTTGAACATAATATTTCCATAAATACTCAGTAACATTGTATTTGACATGTTTATCACTTTCTATATCATATGGTGATATATTGATCATAATTTCATATTTTATATCTATATAGATTCTAAAAATTTATAAAATAGGTCACAAATTCATTTGAATGGTATTGATTTTTAACAATCATCTGATTCGTATTATTCAGTTAATGCGTAAATAAATCCCTTATTTTCCATCATATGAAATGAAATAATTGTTCCCTTACATGAATTAATATATCAACATAACAAATTTTAATCTTCTCCTCCATATAAATTTACAAATATGATAAATTTTTAGGTGCCTTATAATATGTTTTAATAAATACTAAACTAATTATTTTAAATGAGGTGATTTATAATTCACTGATTAATTCTGGTTGAAATCCAAATAAAAATTCATGAATAAAATGCATAAAATATTAAACAAATTTGAAAATAATATTTATTAAATAATTATATGCATCTAATAGCATATCTATACTACATAATTAAAAATCCACCATGGTTTATAACAATTATACTCACTCAATAAATATGAATGTTTGATTATCCACAAAAAGAGTAAACACAATTAACATGTGAAGTAAAATAAACTCTATATTCATACAACATATCATAATACTTATGATTCAACATTCATTTAATAATTTTTTTAATAATAGTAAGACATCCCTTATAATAATACCGTAAAGATAAGAAAAATTATAAAATAAATGGATATAGTTTTACAGATGTTAATTAATAATAATAATAGTTCAATCCATATTATAAATTTTCACTAATTAATTTATTGAGCTTTAAATAACATTAAATTCACTCTATATCAATATTACAAGAGTATACTCTCATATAGTTAAGAATTAATGATATTTACCTATATCCCATATATAATTGACATGTGTAGATGCTATAATTAGAGTATCTCTCACTTTCATAGGTCCTACCATAGACACAAACATGACCTAAAAATATACTTATCATCAAATCTTATAATCTTCATTTCGCAAGTGAAACCATGAGCCCTAATATATGATATAGATCAACATTATAATGAATGTTTTACATGTATCTAGGTTGTATTTAACTATTTGGAACCTCCTACAAGAAATATTGAGACTGCTAAGTATAAATCATCTCTACATGAACAACGATTCCCATACTAATGACTTAACCCACAATCCTTTTGATATTCTCACATCATTTTTATAGTTAAACAATAACAGAAACATCTTATCCATATCATCTCATATAATGAATTTGATATCATAAATTTCATCTAAAAAACTTCTTAGTAGTACAAATCCTACTCCCTTTTCTACTGTGTTGAAAAATTTATACATCACTTCGGTTAGGGATAAAAATAGGTAAAAAAATTATTAATCATTATATCCAATTATGACCTAGGTATTAATATTTACAATATCCTATAGGTGGGTTAATGAACTAAAATTTACACCAACTATAAGTCACGAATGTGGTCTATCTCTAACCTTGATCACTTAATATTTTCTATAGGGATTCATATTGTTAGAAAATAATTTTTAATTTAAAAATAAATAATCTACTCTAAAATCATGAAGCTCCCTTGCTAATGCTATATGAACTTATGTGATTTCCATACCTTCATTATCATTTAATTAAACAAAATTCATTAGATATTTTCAATAAGTTTACTCATGCTATATCTTTATATAAAATTTACTCCACTAATTAATATCATTACATTAAATTTTATTACTTGAGAATTTTAGTATCATAATACACCTTCAACATCATGAGATTGTGAATGAATTGGTAGATTTGATTTATCCTCTCTAACTGACCATAAACTTCATACCCATTAAAGTAACTTCAAAAAATTGGAGTATTTTCCTCCAGAAAAAATTGATTTATTCAATTTTTTGTGTCATATCATCCATTTCCATTACAGAAAAATGGATTATATACACCAATAAATTATATACATCATGGAAAAATTCAATGTTACTATATACATCATTAAAAAAAGCTCAATATTCTAAAATTTATCTAAAAACTATAAAATAAAAAATACTATGAAATATGAAAACATTACATTTTCATAGATCCTATATTTATAGAGATCAAATAAGGTATTTGTATTTTTATCCATGTTATTATACTCACTTAATAGTGAATAATTAATTTTATAACCATGTTCCATAAAGGTAGGTATAAAGGGTCTTAATAAAATTATATTTCAAGACATATATATTTTCTAATTTTTTTGAAATTAATATCAAATCCATTTTCATATAATCATATCATTATTTATCTCCAATGTATATATCATAGATCTATATAATAGAGTCAACAAATATGGGGTATCAAATGATAAATCTGCAATATTTCACTAGATAAAAAAATCCATCATATTTCACTAGCAAGCTTAGTCAGAGGAAGACCCCTGAACATAAACTAAACAAAGGAAAAGGTAAACTAAACAAAGGAGCATGATGCAGGCAAACAACTTTCCCTCGTCAAACCAGTTCCATCCAAAAGAAGAAAATTACATGTCATAATAATCATACCTTTATCCATATCTCTAATAAGGCGCTTCCTCTATAGTAGTTGATTCTCACTCTGAAGACGTTTCATGTTGATTCAATATATTGGCGTACTTTCATCTAAGATTCAATTTCTCAAATGATGTCTACTCCTCACAACATTGCATATAGGACACTAGGGTGGTCCTTCTTTCCCTCTTATATTCTGCACTGGTGGCCATTGGCTTTAGAAAATGACAGTAATCTTTCATGGGTCTTCTCATGGGTGGATCGGTCATAACTCTATCACTTTTAGATACCTTTCTTATTCCACTCTAAACAATGTCACTGAAAGAGGGTCATACAACTCCATTATTTTTCTTATCACTATCAAAAACACTTTCCCAATTTCCAATGACCTTGAAGGATACAAAATCAATTCATCTATCTTCTTTCTGCACTAGAACATCCTATACAACATCTTTGACCCCTCTTTCCATCATCTGAGATTTGCAGTTATGGTCAATTGGAGAAATACCGTGAGAGTCTTCCATAACTCCATGAAAATAACCTAACGCCATCTATATTACACACTCAACACCCTCTGTTTTAATGGTAATAGTATGAAAATCGTTTGAGAAATGAGATCCCTCACCCACAAGGGGTAAATACCCTACCTCCAATACCTCAAACTGGTTGCTAGTCATGGCAGTGTGTAATTCCCCACTATTACAATCGGTGTAGCCAACAGGTTCCGTAGAAGGAACTGATTGACCAAAACATGTATTATCATCTAGTGAGGTCTTCTTCCCAACCCCATGATCACTATTTAATCTATCAAAAAAATTTCCTCACTGTCAGATTTGAGGACATCGACATCCCCTTGATCCCATAATTTTTTACGGGTGCGGATGTAGCATCATCTCAGTTCACTCACTACATTCTTACTATAGCCATTTTCCACTCCACCATCGTACTACCAGTTAATGATCTTCCACCTAAATGCAATACATCTCGATCATACCAGAAGAAAATTAATGAACTAATTCCACAACATCACGGGTCACCACATTCATTAGAGTTGTTTCCACTGGCTCTTACACCACTAAAATACCATTTAGAGGTTCTCGGATCACCCCTTGCACAAGAACCATTTTTATTGGCTCCTCCATTACTTCATATTGGTTAATATTTAACTATTAACATAGTTTAATAATAATGAATAATGAAAATAAAAAAAGGGAAAATTATTGAAGTTGGGGATACATTATGCTTTCTTTATTTCTCTCCACAAAAATAAAATATATGTTTTAATGTTTTATTTCTTATACCTATCCTTGGTTTCTCAAAATTAGTTTAATACAGTCGATATATATTCTTAGTTTCCATAATTTTTCCAATAATAAACCTAATAAAAATGATTTAATTAGGACTTTATATCCTTTTATTAATTACCCCACAACTGATTTCAAGTAGTTGAAACAAAAAATTAAAATTTAGTTAGATATAAAATATTTGTATAATTTAGAAAAGAATTACCTGTTAAATTGAATATAGATGAATAGTAATTTGGAAATAATTCTTCATGATGTAGTTTTTTTTATGATATAAAAAGATAAATTTTAATATATATATATATATATAATAAAAATATTAGTAGAAATTGAGCATCAATAACTCTTAATATTGGAAATCTACATCTTTTGGATTTTTCAATATCTTTGTTTTCTTCTTCTCTATCATTCTGTCACAATAAATTATTAACTCAAATTTAAATGATAATAATTGAATATATATTATGTAATTCTTATTATTATTTTTTGCATGTTATTTCATCTATTCTATTATTATATCCACCTTATATTTATATAGTATAGAAATAATAATCCAAACTAGTATTTTTTTTTCTATTTTTGAAGAGGGCCACATTAGGAACCAGTGGGAAGCGTAAACATTAAAAAAACAACCAAATCCCAAATCCAAATAAATTATAAATTAAACATAACAAACAAAATTAAAAAATAATATTAAAATTTCATGTAGTGTAATCAGATGTAAGATATGAGAATTTTTCATCCCCTTGGGCTTATGGTCAATTTATGTCGTGGACACCCACCGTAGACCCATCAATAATTGTTTTATTTAATAAAACTCTATAAAAACCATACATCCCTTCACTATAGATGAGTACACTTTCTCACTACAATATATGTATCATCTACAACTGTTATCATTAAAATGGGTTAGAACATCACAAAAACCAAAACCCGTTGGATGAAATATTATCGTTACCACGTTCATTACTGGCTAGACCCGCTACATGAACATTAATGCATCCCACTATAAGAAAACACAAAAAATAAATAAAAAACATATAAAAAGTATATACATAATAATTAATAAAATATTCCCACATTTTTCTCTTAAATATTATAAGCATTAATTTCCATAAAAAATATCCTTATAAATACATAATTCAAAAACATTGAGTTAACAATTATCATGAATTTTATATTTTTAATTTATAATAATTATAAATAATTTATACATAATATCTCATATAAATATAGGTTTATTTCATCCATTTCAATAATTTATTACATTAGATTTTAAATAGACTGTAATAGTCCATGAAAACATCATTTATGAAATAATATCTATAAATTTAGTACTAAAATTCTTTATTTAAAAATTCAAAGTCAAATTAGTCATATAAATATGAATAAAAGGTTAGTTTCATAAATAATATTGATTTTAAGTATTTATTGATTATCTATAATAAATATTTATTTATAATTCTTTATAAGAATGTACATATGTCAAATATATATGAAAACATAATAAATTAACATCATGGAATATATTAGTGTATAATATGAATGTGTCTTCATACATAAAAGTAACTTTGATAAAATGTTAAAATGAATGTTTTATTTTTGATATTTTGTTATGAAATGAACATACATAAACATATTTTCAATTTTTATGTGTTATCTCCAAATTATGCATAAGATTTCATAATTTACCAAATTTCATTTCAATTGACGTATTCAGAATACTCTAAAATATAAGAGTAAATAATTTGTAAATTAGAGTATTCCAATACATCACTGAATTCCATGTCTTCTTCTCCCATATCATTCAATGTATTTTATAACTAATTTTCAAAACCATAACTATTGAAACATTTTAAATTTAATGTGTATGTTTACACTTCATTGATGTTAAAATAAACTTATATAATCCAAATACACAAAAGTCATTATGAAAATATAATGTGTTCCCATTAATAAAATGACAAACATAATATAATTTATATATTATTCATCACATTTATATTATTTTTTATATCAATTTTCTTGAATATAAATTACAAAAAATCATGGAAAAATAATTCGGGATTTATAAAAATTAATTAATACAAAAAATAATAACAAAATCATATAAAAAATGTGAAGAAATTAGTAAATTAAGAAAATAAAAACAAATTGGAAGGGAGACACTCAAATTCTCCCCCTGTTTGATAATTAACCCTAAACACAAATATAAATTTACTATTCACATTTTTATGGATTAAAAAAGTAAGATAATATAGAGTATAACTTGTAATATAATCTATCATATTATAATATAAATAGAACACTCTACCGCTAAGACAATATGACATAACCACTAAGGACATGTGATTTATGAAACAAAAATCATCTCTCCCTTTTCTAAATAAATAAATTGAGAAAATAACCTACTAATAATAATAATAGGTAAAAAACATGGAGAGACCCTATAGTAAGGAATAAATTATTATTATATAAACTAATAATACATAATCCCTCTAATTATAACCATCCTTTTCAAAAATATTGGTCTACTATTTTTGACTAAGTAAAATCCGCCTATATATGATAATGAACTAAAATAAAAAATAATACATGTTATAAATATACAAATAAATGATAAAATATAATAAAAAACATAAATAAATATATTTGTATCGGGGTTATATATACTAAAAAATATTTTAAAAACAACCCATCAAATAATAAGTCAATATAGGTCATTCTAGTAAAGCAGGGGATAAGATTTAAAAAACATGACCAATATTATAATAAATAAATAAACATAATTTCATTAGAAGATACAAATAAATTGATCCTTAAAGGGTATGTGTGTTTTCAAAATAAAAATAGTGGAACAATTGTAAAAAATCAATCCATGTATAAAACATTATAAAGACATATATTAATTAATATATCTACTATAGAAGTAAAATTAAAAACTCATGTAATGATATAATAATTTTTTCAATTGAGATTCCTATAAATAAAATATATAAATATATTGGTTCACAAAACATTCAATAAAAAGTTAATATTCTTGATTTCCAATAGTTCAAATACAAATGATCATTAGATTATCATGATATCCCTAAAATTCATCAATTTAATAAGGATACAGTTTTAAAAGTCTATGTTAATATATCATGATGAACCACTATTAATATAGAATTTTTCATTAATGTTCAAATACCTAATTATAAAAAATTATCAAACACATATCTATTTTGGTACCCATAATATTCTTGGTCTAGTAGTGTCTGAAATAAAATATTTTTGTAACTGAATATGTATTTTATGATTAGAAATTATAGGCTTGGAGATAGATATATCATTGTAAAAGTTGGAACACTGAATTCTAAAAAATAAAAAACCTTAAAATCAAAATAATTATAATAATATCCAAAAATAACCATATAAATAGATTAATTGAAAATATTATTTTTCAGTTTAAATTTAAAAAATAATAATTCTTAAAGAGATTTTGAATTTAACCGTTTCATTATATTACAATTATTTTTAATTATTACCATTGATGTTATCAATTATTTTTTCTGTTAATCCCATAATTTAGTAAAAACACATCTATTCCACTAAAAACAATCATTGTTTCATAATAATCCACTAATTATTATATTTTCAAGGGGAAAATAATATTCACCCTAATGATGTTCATATTTTAATTCTTAAATTTAGTCATAAAAATTATTCTTTTCTATGACATCAGAATAAAAAAATTATACTATTTTTAATTCCTTTTTTAAATTTTATATTTATTTTCATGTATTAGAAATTAAAAATTATGATTGTGAAAATTTATTATTTTTAGATTAATAATTAATAGTTAATATAAAATATACCAATTAATTATAACCCATAAAATATAAATTTTATGTTTTATTTGAATACTCATTGTTAATGTTACAGATCCTCTCATAATTGGAATCCTAAGAATCACACAAAAATTATTTTAATAGATATTTAACTTTTCTTCCTATAATATTATTTTATTAATTTACATTCATATTTTAGTTGAATATTTTTTTTATCTGATATGATTGTTTTTCATGTATTTAAAGTATCATTACTATTTTTTTCTATCAATATTCTTAAATTTTATGGAGAATCCCTCTACCCATTTCTAAAACATATTAAAACTTAAAAGCAATTGTGTATGTTCTTAACTAGGATCCAAACTACTATAATCATTATAATATGAGTGAAAATATTTTTCATTATGAAATTTATAATTATTTTAAGTATAAACCCTAAATTAATAAATTTATTTCTTAACTCACTTATGATCATGTGATTCCTTTTATTACTATGTTCCATAATTCATGTGTGTTGGAATCAAATTAAAGCTTTTTATCATTAAAAAGCCAGTAATCTCTAATATTATGAGTGATACTAATATATTTATAAAGTATAAATATGATTCAATTTAATTACTTATATGACTCAGTAATATAAGTTCCCAATGCCAAAACATCTATGACTATCTCAAATATTCTTTTGCACAGTCAATTTATACTTTCTCTATCAAACATAAATAAATAATTAATCATTAGTATTGTTTTATATTATATTATTTTCCTAAAATTTGTTGTTTATTTGTATGATTTTTTTTTTTTTTCACATATAAGGAGAAATATAACAATAAGAAACTCAATTTAAACCATTTTTTCCTAATATAAATATTATATCAATCATCTCTTATAAATTTATATCATAATATATTTTATATATTCAACTACTTAACTATAGTTTACAAGTAATAATATCATATGGAATCATCATCTTTATGTAAACATTCAAACCAATATTCTTAAATTTTTTAATAATAATAATATATTCCCAGTAAAAATATTTTCCAAATTTAAATAACGATAGCTATTTATTAATATTTTTCTCCAAGACAATCAATAACACTATATATTTTTCTTATTTGGACCTTTTATCTATATTTTGATAAGCTGGAAACTTATATTTTAATTGATTAATATAATTTATACAACTTATAATTTCAGATTTGTTGAAAACAAAAAATCAGGGATTCGAACTAAATCTTTTGATACATTATAATGAATTTATACATATTATTCATGTTGGTATAATTTTTTATTAAATTTAATTGAATAGTATATTGCAAATAAATTAAAATATAGAGAAAAAAAATATTATTTTAATATTATTTTTGATATATTATTAATATCCCATATTAAAATCCATAAATACATGATAGATGCTTTATAATTTTTATACATATTATTTTCCAAGGGATCACACAATTTATTATATGTAGATAAAATATATTAAAATATTCCCAAAAAATTTGATATTATATCCATTACGAATTGGATTTTAATGATCAATCAAATCCTTTTTATATGGATCTTAAAATTCAGTTCATGTAATTGAAAATTAAAATCAAAATATAGTGTGTTGTATAATGATAATAAAATTTATCACATATTATATTTTTAAAATGATTGTATATAAATCTTCCCTAGAAAAAACATTCATCATGATGAAGGATATTTAATGATATCCTTAACCAAATAATTAAACATTAATAAAAAGAGAAGTATAGAATAATATTCGGAACGTAAAATAGCATCACCTTTTCACATCTCTTATTCTTTATCTTGATATATTTCTTTCTTCTCATTCATAATTTCATAATGACTTATACAAACACAATAGTTTATGAATATTTCAATATTTAGAATTTTTAATTCTATTTCCTATTATTATTTTTATGTCTACATCATTATGACTCTCCAACCATTATATCTAATATATTTTTATATAATATATAAATAATAATTAGTTGGCAATATTATATGATTTTCACCTTTATAGTAGAAACATTGATAAAAAATTTAATATTAAATTCTTACAATGTCAATTTATAATATCTCAGTCATTAGAATTCTTTTAATATATCCATATGATTCAAAATATTTTAGTATTCCCAAAAATTTAAATACAGATCTAAAATACTAATTAATATCAACTATTTGATTAATATACAATATTAAAGTTGAACAATAACATAATATTTGGGAAAAATATATTTCCCAAAATACATTCGATAATTATATCACTAATAATATTTACAGAATCCCACTTAATAAATTGAATCAATTTATCCTAACTATAGGAAATATATCTTAAATAATATGTGTTGTAAACAATGATTGATAATCTATCATAAATAATAATTGACAGCTATTTATCAGCCGCTTCATTTGTAAAAGTAGTCAAACAATATGTAAATTTATCTTAGCAAAATATCTAATGTAAATATCAACATGATGATTCATATATAAAATGACACTAAAAAATATATAATTAATACATTGATTAGTAATGGTTTTTTTGGTAAATGTGAATCATTGGCCAAATTATCAATACATACGATACATCACCACTTCATATATAATATAATTCACATAATGAAATTACAGGTAAATGAATAATTATATATTTATATAATAATTATGCATAAATTGATAATAAATAAGAATCATTGAACTCTTAAAAAAAATTATAGGTCTTCTTCTATTATATCATCAAAATGAATCTAAACAAAAACACTAAAACCTTGAAATGAAATATATATGTTATTAAATGTGGATGATTAGTCAACATTGCTTTTAAAATTGTATTCTGAAATATAAAATATATATATGTATATTTAATCAAATATAATTTATTTCCTTCATTACAATTCTATAATTCTCAGATTATTCTCCATGGTTATGATTATTTATATAGGAAATTTATCTATCATAAATATGATAAATCACATTATAATATTTCTAAAAAAATTGTAGGAATGGATATTAGTAATATAAATAAATAAATCATAGAGAGAAGGATTGGTATTTATAATAATATAAATAATGTTGTAGGGATCTTCCAAACAATCATCTATATACATACCTACAATGATTCATTGAACCATTCCTTATATCATCCTAATATGAGTTAGAATATGTAATATATAAAATTAACCAAATTCCTAGAATATATCACCCAATCATTAGTCTTATATAAACTCTGTAGAAATATTTTGATTTCAAAAAAGTAGATTCCTCTTACTTATTATGTGTACCCGTTGATTTCTGACCAATTACATAAATATTGTTATAATAAATCATAATTTGTAACACTAAAACCATGATATTATTCATTTTTAAAATTATGTCAACATGAATGATCGAATTCTGAGACCTATGCTGGGATCCAACACAGCATAAATAAGTTTCCTTGATTTAGAGAGGATAAAAGTAGTGTTTATTGATAAAATATAACAAAAATGGATCTATTTTCATAAGTATAAAATATCAAAGGAAATGTTATATAAAGTAATTTTTTATTTCAAATATAAAACCATTACTCTAAAATAATGAATTTTAATAAAAAATAAATACCATATAAAGTGTAATAAAAATAAAATACAAACTTTTATTCATAATTTGACAATATAATTTATATAATGCATATCATTAAATGATATTCTTAATAATTAAATAAAATTTAACTAAACACTTCCACACATAATAAGAACATATCTAATTTGATCCATCTCCTGTAAATATTTGGGACAATCCCTTTCAACATCATAATAAAATAAATCTACATGGACATTGATATGTGTGGGTTGGGGTGAGTATTTAATATAAAATAATAATTCCACAATTAAACCAATGTTTCAAAATTCAATATCTATTTATATATAGGAATTTAATGGTGGTAAAAATAATATTTTTTTAAAAAATGCTTCATCATTCATCTTAAGAAAAAAATATCAAAACAGAACAAAATAACACAAGTATTTTCTCAAAAAAAAATGAATTACCCTTTTTAGAAGATCCTGAATATTGAATAAATTATTAGTAAAATAATAATCAATGTTGCAGAAAAATTAATTAACATATTATAAAACACTTCTATAATCATCAAAAACATAAATTATGGATCATCTCCAAACTATTTGTTTCCCAAAATTAATAATCATTCACATCCTCATCAGATGCATAATTAATTTTACGATCAAGGAAAATTAATCATACCATTTATTAATTAATATAAATTAAATTTTTTAACACAATATAAAACATAATAAACTTTTATAATATTTTTTTCATAAAAAAACATTTGGAAAAAAATGTATATAACGATTAATAATAACTTTTTTCTATCTTTATTAATAGAAAAAAAATCAAATTTTATAAAAGATTCAATTTTAAACCCAATCACTTTGTTATCCAAAAAACTTCACAAATATTTATTTGGTAATTATATTAAATCATAATTTTAACTAATTTTATTTGTGTTATATTTTATAATAAATTAAATTTCATTTTATTCATATGTTTTATACTACTCCAAGTTAAGCTTGTGCTAAACAAAGCACTATCTTAACTTGTATCAAATATAACACAATGTTTATATCAATAATTATATTATTATAAGATATATTTATGAAATAAAATTATAACCTATTAGTTATAATTATATTTATGAATATGATTAACTAAATTATGATATATTTTTTACACATGTCATGACATTTTAAAATTTAATGTAAATATTTTTATTTTTCATAAGACTTTTTATACTAACAAAAAATCAACATTGTTGCATTATATTGAAGATATATATATATATATAATATTAAAACAGTTTTTTAACTTATCTCTATGATTTTCATAGATGTGATATAAAAATAAATCAACTTTAATGCTTACAATTTTCTTTTTTCTAAAATAACATTTTTTACACTTTTTGATGGAACACTTATATTAAATATATTGATTGAAAAATATAAATTAAATATAGAAAAATAATCTTTATATACAAAATCAATATATCAATATTTACATTGGGTGAATTTTTTTTCTTTTTGTCAAAAGTTTTATGTTTTAATGAATTGGGAAAAATCCTTAATTTTAATTGAAAACTTCTTTGTCGAATATCATATTTATACAATTAAATTGTCATTTCAATTGGTTTTAGTGTATATTTAGTAAAATTATATATCAATTAATAAAATTTAGTTCACTATAAACAATTGTACATTTAATTTGGATATTAAAACTTTTCAATCTTTTAGACATTTTATCTTTAAAAACATGTTTTCACATTCAGTCAATATGAATAATTTCGAAACATTTTTTTCAATTTTTCGTATTGAATATAGATAATGCTATTGCATATTTTAGATCTAAATTTCCATGTTTTTTAGATATGTAACTTTTTGATTTTAGACAATATGAATAGTTTATTTAGTTAACCTTATTAGCAGAGTTTAGATTAAATCAGGTAATAAGGGGGATACTTTTATTATAAATATCCGAAAACAACACAAAAACATTCCGAAATTTTATTATATGTGTTAAATTGACCATTGAAAAATAATTTTAATTATTGAATAACATAGTGGAAATATTTACATGGAAATATCTTTGACATTACTAAAATAATAGAGAGAAAAAAATATCAGAATATTATTTTTAATAATTATAATATATTTAAAATGGGTTTAAATATGATATATTCAAGAATGTATAAATTATTATGAAATATTAATGTTTGATATGAGTGGATAATTTTATTTGGAATTTTTTGTGAAAAATTTATCATAAATAATTAAATAGTGATGATGAAATAATTATTAAATTAATTAAAATCTAAACTAAGTGATTTTAAAAATATGACCATAAATTTAATTTGAATCTCCGAAGGTGTAAAAAAAATTTCTAGAATAATATTTCATATTTTGAATTATTTTTATGTATTTATCAATCAGAATTGATTTTCTAATCTCAATGTAATTAATAGTTTCAAAATTGAGACTGATAATATTTCATTGAAATGATATTTACTAATTAGATAAAAATAATGAAAATAATAAATATTGGGAAATGGAATAAAAAATGGTATAAGATATAATACATTCAGCATTTATCATTCAATTTACAACTTATATGTAAAAATTTACAACATTTAATATTGAGAATGTTGTTGTTATAGATATAATTAAAATAGGTTAACTAAGGTTTAGTAAAAATGGCATTTTATACAATATAAAAAATTGACTAAAATATATTGGTTAATTGAATTAAAACCCAATCCAATATTATTTTCAAATAAATTTCCATTTATATGTATTTGGATTGATATTTAATTTATTATAATTTAATATTTTGGCTAATTAAAAAAGTTCATCTCACCTAAATTAAAAACAAAACCTCACCCCTCATATCATTTAACAAATTTGAGTATTCTAGTGTAACACCCCAGGTAAATAAAGAATATGACATTTTTAAATTTATACATATTTGTGAATAAAATATTAATATTACTTTAAAATGAATGCTATGCTCGATGGCGTACCCAATACGCAACAACGAGTTTCATGGGAATCTTACATTGCACTCTAATAATAAAATAATATTATTTTAAATGGTAGTTAATGCGTAGCCGTTGTAATGGCAGGAATGAACAGAACTAACAACAAAATGATTATATATGTTTGTCAAATATTTTTACTCTTTACAATAAATGTTAGAGGATTTAAAATGCGAATGAATCCAATTTTAAGCGTAGACAGACTAATATTCATTAAATGGACGATTAACCGCCTTTTGATAGAGAAACCCTTTTAAATCCACCTTTTGACAATTTTTTGTTTTATATTTGACAAAATAAAATTCTTCTTTATAATCGGGACATCAAAATTTACTTTGTGTAAATTTTTGGTATTTTTCCGAAAAAGTTCAATTTTTAATGAATTGTGAAAAATGTTGTATTTTAATTCAAAACCACTTTTTAATATAATTTATTTATATTATTATATTATCTTTCTAATTGGTATTAAAGTGTAAATAGAATATATTTCTACCATTTAATCCAATGGTGGTCATTGTAATTAATATCACTTTATGATTGGACATAAATGAGTGTCAATCTTTTGAAAGATATTGCTTCAAAAAACACACTATTTGTTTTAACAGCAGGATTTAATTATAAAATTAATTAATGCAACTTCTATGTTATGAATTTGGAAAAATAGAAATAATTTTTGAATTAGTAATATCAAATATATCTTCGGGTGAATTTTTGGTATTTTTCTGAAAAACATCAATTTTTGATGAATAGTGAAACCACAAAGTGGTGGTTACAAAATTTGATTTTTCTTTTAAATGGGACTTTACCAATTCTGTGATTTGAATTTAAAAACCCAATTTTAATGATTTCAATTGATAAGTAAAATGTGGTTCAATGGGAGGAAAATAATTCTTGATGAAAAGTAATTTTTATTTTTATTAATCGTGATTAAAGGTAATTAGTGTGATTTAAGGTAAAAATGATATTATAATAAAATGAAAATATCTTGAAACTTTTCCTAACCCCATTGGATGAGTTATTTCCGACCATGAAAACTCATGGGTCAATTTTTGGTACCCCATGGAGCCACTTGGGTATGATAATGACATTTATTCCTTTTATTTAAAGTTAAAATAAAAATGACACAAACATGAGATGTTTTACTAAAACAATTTTTACATGGGGTTATAAAAGTCATATTTTATACTATAAATATTCATTAGAAAGATATAAACATATCCTACATCATGATATTTTTTTAATAATTTTTAGACATTAAATATAGTAAATTATTTATGACATCATAATGATGCATCGATTACCTCATTAATAAAGGATTTAAATAAAATGAAACGATAATTTAAATCTATGACCTACACATGTCCAAACCCTATTAGATGGGTATATTTAGAACCCGTATCACCTTATCCTAGAAACAAATCAATTTGGGACCTTGAAAATCCTAAAATCATTTTAAAATAAAGTAACCTTTTATACCTTTCCAATAGTGCCCCTCCTCTCCTCTTATAAAAGGCCCCCAAACATACCTCTTTACCCAAACATCCAAAGCATTTGGCTCGGCCAACACCTGCCCATTTTGTATCTCCACATACCTCTATAACAACTTGAAGCCTAACTTTGGGAAGAAGTCTTTCCAAGGAAGCCTTTGAGCTCAAAGCAATGGGAGTTACCCGATTTTAAGGTAATGTCTTCACTTGAGTCCTTTTGTTTTATTTTGCTTATCCAACCCCCTAAACTCTTTTTATTCCTTTATTTCGTAACAACTCCAGTATCTTCAATATACTTGGATGTTTTTATAATAATGATTCGAGCTACACATACACACACCTTCATCTTATGGTTAAAGAACATACTGTTTCTGTGGATGGCGAATTTCTGCCTCACGGAACGATGATTGTTCTACACTCATATAACACCATAAAAAGTGGCCATTAAAATGTCACTATATTATATATGATATATAATATGTTTATGTTTTACATAAGCTTATGTATTTTTCATTTATTGCATACCTTCATGGTTTCCATTGTGGGTAAACCCGTTATCTTCATTTTAGAAAGTGCGGACTACCACCCCCTCAAAGTGATTTGATTCGTTAATGCCAAATGTGGGATGTATAAACGATGGATTTAAAGTTATTATATATGATTTTATACTTTAATTATAATATACCTTTATATCAGTATTATTTTCTTTCCATTAAAGTATGATATAGAAATGAAAGTAGCGTTAATGCGTACGTATGGCTTACCGTCTCCATGAACAGCGCATTTCATTTCTTATCTCCAAATGTTATGTACTATTATATGTACATATATATAATGGATATATATGTAATATATTACATCTAAATTATGGATATAATTCTGGAATTATAATATATACCCTCATTTTGTTTTAATTCCATTAATATGACAAAAAATGAAAGCAGCGTTCATGCGTACGTACGGCCTACCGTCTCCATGAACGGTGCTTAAAATGTTTTATCTCAAAATGCTATGGAATGGTATAAAATGAATATATAATGGATATATTTGATATTTAGAAGATAAATTCTATTCTAGGGATGATTTACCTATAACTACATGGAAAATTCTTTTCCAACAGGTTCAATTTTTATTCATGTACTGAACATCGACAAAAACATCTAATATGAACTCACTTTATTAACCAATTATTATAACATTATAATATGTGATTTGAAATGTATAATATTATTTAAAGGAGGTCATTAAAAATTTTTAAATTGACCAAATTTTTTTATTCAAGAGATTAAAGAACGATCGATTTATGTCGGACACGAGGTAAGGGATCCTACTCCTCTCATTCTTTTTAAGTACACTCTTTTATGTCATTCCCTTTAAAGCTCATATTTCTTGTTATTGGGATGTTATTTTATATGAATCTTACTGTAATTTTTATGTTCATATGATGAGATAACCTATTCTCTCTCATCAATCCATTTCAGATGTTTTGAGTGGCGCCGTTAGGCTGCCGAATATTCGTAAAAGATCTAACCTCTCTTTTTTTAAGTACTCTCCTTTATGTCACTTCTTTTAAGCTTCTCTTTGTTATGATGGGGGATGTTCTATTATATTCCTCTTTATGTAAACTTTATGTTAATATGTTGAGAGACCCTATTTGATCTCATCAATCCATTTTTGTATGTTTTGAGTGGCGCCGTTAGGCTGCCATGTTTTCATAAGGGATTTTTCATCTCACTTTTATTCCCATGGGATTTATGCTACATTTGCCACAATTTCCTATGAGTGGTGTTGTACTGCCCATTATTTTACTCATTGTGTAATATACTTTCATTTATGAGTATTTACATCAATATTGTATTGTCCTTTTTTCACGGGGTGTGTGTTTGAAAGATACCCATGTCGGTAAGGGAACCTTTCACCCTCCTCTTTTTAAAAGACTTATTTTGTTATGTATTTTAATTCACATACTATTATGTTGGGATATGTTCTTATATATCCTTATTGATTTAAAATTTATTTCCATGTGATAAGATACCATTTTTATCTCTCATCAGCTCATATTCTGAATTTTGTAGCGACGCCATTAGGCTGTCAAATTTTTGCAAGGGAACTTCTTAACCCAAATTTGATTCTTTGGGATAAACTTATACTCCTTGATTACGTCATTCTATGAATTTTTGTGAATAACCTCTCATTGTTTTATACTTAATATCCACTTATATTTGGTGTATTTGTTTGTCACACATAATTATGTAATTGATTTATCCTTAAACCAAGGATACCGTCTTTGTTAGGGACATAATCTCAATATCCTTTCATTGAGGAATATTTCCTTTTATACAAAACTTTATTTTATATGGTGTATAAACCCCTTTGACTTTTACTTTTATACAAAAGGAATCTCTTTCTACGAAGCATTTTACTAAACGACAAAAAGGCATGTTTCTTTTAACGTACGCGGTGACAACGACCTTTTCCGCCGCCGTGAGTATTATTTGATCATTGGCTTCCTCAACAAGCTGTAATGTTTTTAAAAGAAAATAAATACCATATACACTTTTATGTTTTTTGGAATTGAAAATGTTTTTGATAAAGGATTTTATTTTGTAAATATATTTAAATGTTATATTGTGATTAAAATGTGGAAATGTTATCTTTCCTTTATATTGGTTTTATGTGTTATAATTTTATAATCGTAATTGGGAATTTTACAGGTGGTTACATGATAAACCATATAACGGGTGGTGTCGTGAATACCAGGACGGGTGGTTACGTTATAACCTCTAGTGCATTGGGTATGGAAGTCAGCCGTATGGCTATTCTATTAAGTATGTATGGAAGTTGGCCGAATGGCTATTCTATTAAGTGATATGTGTGGAAGTCAACCTTATGGTTATTCCACTTAAGTATGTTTATGTCCCAAGTTACCTTTATATGTTATGTGATCTTTATATGGGTTTTATGGTAACCTTTTGTTTACAGAAGGGTAAGTAATGAACTTTTATTCAGTGAAGAGTTTTTACTACTTCGAAAAGGTGAAAAGTATTACATTGATAAAGTATACATGGTTTACTTGTTGTTTTGAAGAAAAACATACAGTTTTCATTCTTTGTGTATCCCTTACTGAGCTTTTTATGCTGATCCCAAGTTTTTGAAATGTTTCTCACAGGACTAAACATGGAATAGGGTCAAGGATGGGATCAAGGGATTGTCATGCAACCTAAAATATGGAACTGGACATGTTTCGTTTTTAAGAGTTTTTGTTTTAGGGAAACTTAGTAAAAGTTTCTACTTTGTAATCTTTTGAGATGTAATAGTTATGTTCTAATTCTCTAAAAATCTAAACCTGAAAGGATCCTCAATGTGAATTATTCATTTAAATAAATATTAAGTAAGGTTTAAGGTCAGGGCCTTATAGTTGGTATCAGAGGTCGGTTTAGATAACTTTAGAGGTTAGGGTATTCTCTATGCATAAGTGAGAGTAACTTAATGGTTAGGATTTCAGAAGGAGTCCAAGTTTTAGATAAACCTAATGAGTAAGTATATCTTAGTGTTTACCTTCTTCATTTGTACTTGATGGTTTTGTTGATATACTGACACTAACATTTTTTTGTATTTAGTGAATGGATGGATCTAGCAGGCACCAAAGAGACAACAGGTTTGAAGGAAACTGTGGTGGTTCTCTGATTAAGATACTTGATAAAATGGGGGATTCAATGAGGAAACTCGTGGTTGTTCTAAACCAACTATCAAGGAGTCATGATAAACCACATGAGCCTTGGTATGTTCTGTAATGCATCATTTACGAGATGACCAATCGATGTGGAAGTTCAGGTAATAATTATAAAGGTAACCATTAGAGTTTATATGATCCTTACTTTTGAGGTAATTATGGGTTATTATATGTTATGATGGAAAATTAAAGGTATGAGATAAACATGACGTTAGAATATATTATGATTATTTTTGAATATTTTATCTTGTTTTGGGGAATGTTTTAAGAATTGTATAGTTTTTGAAAAAGGACAACACGTAGACCGTGTGGCAACCCGTCGCATCGGACAAAGCTTCGGGAATCAAACCCACAACCAAAGTGCGACTTATATTTATCACATACCGCTGGACAACGTGAATTCCCTGGTTAGTTTGACTAATTCGTTTTAGTTAGATGATTTTAGGAATGAAGTATATGTTTATTTTGGGTTATATATGGAAATGATTAACCTATCATGGAGGATATGTGATTAGGTTAATTACCTTTCAATATGAGAATTTTAGAGCAACTGATGTTATTTGGAGATAAAAGTTAATTTGTACCCTAGAAGACTATGTGAATAAATACTAAAAATATTTGGGTTTCAATCTTAGTTTGGTTTACATTGAATAATTTTATGGACAATTGTTTATCGAATGGTCCTCGTGGAACTTTTGGTTTTGTTGGACAAATTTTGGAGATTAAGAATAGATTTTCTTTTTTAAAGGGCTATCCTTTTCTGGATTATCTGATCTTGTACTAACCTTTTTGGTTTTTTTTGGTTAAAGTCTAATGACATGTGAAGTATATTGTTCTCTTTTGTGGATTAGGTTATTCTATAGATGTTGATTATAGTACTCTTAATGTGAACCAGTCTTCCTAAATACTCGTCTTTTGGAGAAAATATGAGTTTGTGTAAGGAATCTATTAAAAGTTAAAAGTCAACATGATAAGTGATTATGATTCCTTATGAATTAATTCCTCAATAAAAAGTAAGTTAAAACAAAAATGTTGTCTATTAAGTTTTCCTACTGGGAAATCGAATACCGTTTAACCCATCACAAGTTTGTGATTTTCTTGTGGTTAACTTTCTCCAAAAAATGTTTTCTATCACTCTCCATCAGAACATGACCCTATGTTTTCTCCTCCATGTCCATTTTTTCCTACATGGAATCCTAGTATGGGTTAAATCGGTGACCTCCGTTTTCTTTATTTTAAAGTGATTGTTTTACCGACTCTTGTTCCGATGTGGGACTTTCAAGGATGTTTCCAAGCGCAATTTTAAAATTGCGAGGACGTAATTCCCAAAAGGGTGGAAGGATGTAACACCCCAGGTAAATAAAGGATGTGACATTTTTATATTTATACATATTTTTGAATAAAATATTAATATTACTTTAAAGGGGATGCTATGCTCGATGGCGTACCCAATACACAACAACGAGTTTTTGGGAATCATACATTGCACTCTAACAATAAAATAATATTATTTTAAATGGTAATTAATGCCTAGACGTTTTAATGGCAGGAATGAACAGAACTAACTAAAAAATGATTATATATGTTTGTAAAATATTTTTACTCTTTACAATAAATATTAGAGGATTAGAAATGCGAATGAATCCAATTTTAAGCGTAGACAGTCTAATATTCTTTAAAAGGTCGATTAACCGCCTTTTGATGGGGAACCTCTTTTAAATCCACTTTTTGACAATTTTATGTGTTATATTTGACAATATAAAATTCTTATTTATAATCAGGGCATCAAAATTTACTTTGTGTAAATTTTTGGTATTTTTCCGAAAAAGTTCAATTTTTAATGAATAGTGAAAAATGTTGTATTTTAATTCAAAACCTCTTTTTAATATAATTTATTTATATTATTAGATTATCTTTTTAATTGGTTTTAATGTGTAAATAGAATATATTTCTACCATTTAATCCAATGGTTGTCATTTTAATTAATATCACTTTACGATTGGACATAAATGAGTGTCAATCTTTTGAAAGATATTGCTTCAAAAAAACACGCTATTTGTTTTAACAGCGGGATTTAATTATAAAATTAATTAATGAAACTTCTATGTTATGAATTTGGTTAAATAGGCATTATTTCTTAATTCGTAATATCAAATATAGCTTATGGTGAATTTTTGGTATTTTTCTGAAAAACATCAATTTTTGATGAATAGTGAAACCACAAAGTGGTGGTTACAAAATTTAATTTTTCTTTTAAATGGGACTTTACCACTTCTATGATTTGAAATTAAAAACTAAAATTTGAATGATTTTAATTTTTAAGTAAAATGTGGTTCAATGGGATGAAAATAATTTTTGATGAAAAGTAACTTGTAAGTTTTATTAATCGTGATTAAAGGTAATTAGTGTGATTTAAGGTAAAAATGATATTATAATAAAATGAAAATATCTTGAAACTTTTCATAACCCTATTGTATGAGTTATGTCCGACCAAGACAACCCATGTTCGATTTTTGGTACCACATGGAGCCACTAGGGTATGATATTGACATTTATGCCTTTTATTTAATGTTAAAATAAAAATGACACAAACATGAGATTTTTAACTAAATCAATTTTTACATGGGGTTATAGAAGTCATATTTTTTAATATAAATATTCATTAGAAATATAATAACATTTTCTACATCATGATATTTATTTATATAATTTTTCGACATTAAATATATTAAATTATTTATGAAATCATAATGATGCAGCGATTACCTCATTAATAAAGGATTTAAATAAAATGAAAAGATAATGTAAAATCTATGTCCTACACATGTCCAAAACCTATTGTATGGGTATAATTAGAACCCTTATCACCTTATCCTAGAAACACATCAATGTGGGACTTTTAAAATCTGAAAATCATTTTAAAATAAAGTAACCTTTTATACCTTTCCAAGACTGCCCCTCCTCTCCTCTTATAAAAGGCCCCCTACTCTACCTCTTTACCCACACTTCCAAAGCCTTTGGCTCAGCCAACACCTGCCCATTTTGTATCTCCACATACCTCTATAACTACTTGAAGCCTCACTTTGGGAAGAAGTCTTCCCAAGGAAGCCTTTGATCTCAAACCAATGGGAGTTACCCGATTTTAAGGTAATGTCTTCACTTGAGTCCTTTTGTTTTATTTTGTTTCTCCAACCCCCTAAACTCTTATTATTCCTTTATTTTGTAACAAATAAAGTATCTTCAATATACTGGGATGTTTTTATATTAAGGATTCTAGCTACACATACACAAACCATCATCTAATGGTTAAAGAACATACTATTTCTGTGGATGGAGAATTTCTGCCTCACGAAATGATGATTGTTCAACACTCATATAACAACGTCAAAGGTGGCCATTAATATTTCAATATATTATATATGATATATAATATGTTTATGTTCTACTTATGATTATTTATTTTTCATTTATTTCATACCTTTATCGTTTCCATTATGGGTAAACTTGTTATCTTTATTTTAGGAAGTGCGGACTACCACCCCCTCAAATTGATTTGATTCGTTAATACCAAATGTGGGACGTATAAAGGATGGATTTAAAGATATTATATATGATTTTATACTGGAATTATAATATTCCTTTATATCATTATTATTTTCATTCCATTAAAGTATGAGATAGAAATGAATGTAGCGTTAATGCGTACGTACGACTTACCGTCTCCATGAACACTGCATTTCATTTCTTATCTCCAAATGTTATGTACTATTATAAGTACATATATATAATGGATATATATGTAATATATTACATCTATATTATGGATATAATTCTGGAATTATAATATATATATCTCTCATTTTGTTTTAATTCCATTAATATGACAGAAAATGAAAGTAGCGTTCATGCGTACGTACGGCCTACCGTCTCCATGAACGGTGATTTTAATTTTTTATCTAAAAATGCTATGGATTGGTATAAAATGAATACATAATGGATATATATGATATTAAGAACATAAATTCTATTCTGTAGATGATGTACCTATAACTACATGGAAAATTATTTTCCATCAAGTTCAATTTTTAATCATGTACTGAACATCGACAAAATCGTCTGATATGAACTCACTTTATTAACCAATTATTATAAAATTATAATAAGTGATATGAAATGAATAATAATATTTAAATGAGGTCCTTATGAAATTATAAATTGACCAAGTTTTATTATTCAGGAGATTAAAGAACGATCGATTCATGTCGGACACGAGGTAAGGGATCCTACTCCTCTCTCTTTTTTAAGTACACTTTTTTATGTCATTCCTTTTAAAGATCATATTTCTTGTTATTGGGATGTTATTTTATATTACTATTACTGTAATTATTCTGTTAATATGATGAGAGACCCTATTCTCTCTCATAAATCCATTTCGGATGTTTTGAGTGGCGCTTTTAGGCTGCCGAATTTTTGTAAGAGATCTCACCTCTCTTTTTTTAAGTACTCTCCTTTATGTCACTTTTTTTAAGATTCTATTTGTTATGCTAGGGGATGTTATTTTATATTCCTATTTATGTAAACTTTATGTTAATATGATGATATACCATATTTGATCTCATCAATCCGTTTTTCAAAGTTTTAAGTGGCGCTGTTAGGCTGCCATGTTTTCATAAGGGATTTTTCATCTCACTTTTATTCCCGTGGGATTTATGCTACATTTGACACAATTTCCTTTGAGTGGTATATCTACTGCCCATTATTTTACTCATTGTGTAATATCCTTTCATTTATGAGTATTTACATCAATGTTGTATTGCCCTTTTTTCACGGGGTGTATGTTTTGAAAGATACCCATGTCGGTAAGGGAACCTTTCACCCTCCTCTTTTTAAAATACTTCTTTTGTTATGTATTTTAATTCACATACTATTATGTTGGGATAAGTTATTATATATCCTTATTGATTTAAAGTTTATTTCCATGTGATGAGATACCCTTTTTATCTCTCATCAGCTCATTTTCTGAATTTTGTAGCGACGCCATTATGCTGTCAAATTTTTGCAAGGGAACATCTTAACCCAAATTTGATTCTTTGGGATAAACTTATACTCCTTGAATATGTCGTTATATGAATATGTGTGAATAACATCTCATTGTTTTACACTTAATATCCACTTATATTTGGTGTATTCGTTTGTCACACATAATTATGTAATTGATTTATCCTTAAACCAAGGATACCGTCTTTGTAAGGGACTTCATCTCAATCTCCTTTCATTGAGGCATATTTCCTTTTATACACAACTTCATTTTAGATGGTGTATAAAACCCTTTGACTTTTAATTTTATACAAAAGGAATCTTTTTCTACGAAGCGTTTTACTAAACGACAAAAATGAATGTTTCTTTTAACGTACGCGGTGACAACGACCTTTTCCACCACCGTGAGTATTATTTGATCTTTGGATTCCTCAAAAAGCTGTAATGTTTTTAAAAGAAAATAAATACCATATACTCTTTTATGTATTTTGGTATTGAAAATGTTTTTGATAAAGGATTGTATTTTGTCAATATATTTAAATGATATATTGTGATTAAAATGTGGAAATGTTATCATTCCTTTATATTGGTTTTATGTGTTATATTTGTATAATGGTACTTGGACATTTTACGGGTGGTTACGTGATAAACCATATGATGGGTGGTGTCGTGAATACCAAGACGGGTGGTTACGTTATAACCTCCAATGCATTGGGTATGGAAGTCGTCCGTATGGCTATTCCATTAAGTATGTATGGAAGTTGGACGAATTGCTATTCTATTAAGTGAAATGTGTGGAAGTCGACCTTATGGTTACTCCATTTAAGTATGTTTATGTCCCAATTTACCTTTATATGTTATGTGATCTTTATATGGGTTTTATGGTAATCGTTTGGTTACGGAAGGGTAAGTAATGAACTTTTATTCAGTGAAGAGTTTTTACTACTTCGAAATGGTGAAAATTATTACTTTGATAAAGTATACATGGTTTACTTGTTGTTTTGAAGAAAAACTTACAGTTTTCATTCTTTGTGTATCCCTTACTGATCTTTTTATTCTCATCCAATGCTTTTGAAATGTTTTTCAAAGGACTTAACATAGAATAGGGTCAAGGATGGGATCAAGGGAAATTCATGCAACCTAAAACATGGAACTGGACATGTTTCTTTTTTAAGAGTTTTTATTTTATGGAAACTTAGTAAAAGTTTCTACTTTGTAATATTTTGAGATGTAATAGTTATGTCCTATTTCTCTAAAACTCTAAACCTGAAAAGATCCTCAATGTGAATTATTCATTTAATTCAATATTAAGTAAGGTTTAAGGTCAGGGCCTTATATCTAGATTATCCTACCACTACTAAATTCACTTATCTACCTTCCTATACACTTTTTGAGGTTTTGGTGTTCTTAATGGACAAACTATATAGTCATTTAGTATAGTTATAAAGGATCTGTTTCGAAAAAGATGAGGTTTGAATACTAACATAGAGTGGCCATACATGAGGTATGGTATTGTTTTCTATATGTTATGTATATGGGAACATGTCTTATACACTATTATTTTATTTTATGTGGTTTGTATACAAACCATTAATGACATTTATGAGTCTTATTATGAATATTATGGTATTTTCATTACATATAATTGTATTTCTTTCAAACGAAAAGAAATTAAATTTATCATTGGGTTTTAAGTGTTTATTTCAAAATATCATCAACATCCAATATTGTATAATTTAAAATATACACTAGATATATTTATCTTCCACATTATTATTCTCTAAAAATATTTTCTAAAAAAAATTATACTATTATTTAATGAATTTTTGTATTTATTTTTACCCATGTTTAGATATTTACTAAACTGATAGAATAGAATATTTTTTTTCTTTTCCAAATGAGGTACCTTGTGAATTTTTTAGAAAAATAAAGAAAGGAATATAATTTTTTAGATTATAAGATATTAATATATTTATCATACATCATTCCACATTAATTCCTTGAATCATCTCTTTCATTATTATAATGTTATTTTTAAATAAAATTTGTTTCCATTAAAAATGTCTAGCTCTTTAAAAAAATAATTTCTTAAATTAAATGATATTTTCCTTAAAAATTATGTTGAGAAATTTTTCATAAATATTTTTCCATCAAAGATGAAATTATTTAATGTTCCATATACTGTAATGGAATGTGTACCACTGATACAATTCTAATTTTTTTATAAATGGTTAATGTTTTGGATGGAGTGGAACTTATGTACCATATTTATTTTCAATGAGTTTTATTATAATGAAGTGTTTATAAAATGAATTTTTTTTATGGTTTATCATGTGATGAATAATTTATTTTTATATAGTAAAAATATGTATTATTTTTTAATTAATGGTTGGTGCCTATATCTCCCTCCAATTAATTGGGTAATTAATTATATATCCCGTGATAGTTAAGGGAAAAAAGTCGGTGTGCTTGATCTGTGATGGGTAAAGGTCAATGTGCATGATCCATTAATGGAAATAGGTGATAAGGGCCAATTATAGATACTCAGTATCTATCCTTGACATAAGAAATTGTTTCATGTACTTATGATTATTTCAAACAAATTTATAAAATGATCATATATTTTAAGAATGATTTATAATGATGTTAAATTCTTATGTTACATGTTACATTTTATGCCATAACTCATGTTTCTGATCAATAAAATTTTGGGTATGGACATTGTATGTTATTATAACGATCACATTCCAGAATTTATTATCTTATGATTCATAAGATAATTAATTTATGTCATCAATGTTTACCCTTATTGATCTTCTAAGAGAACCCTTTTATTATGTTTCATCTCTAAAGAATATTAAGAAATGTGTAAATGTGATATGGTAAAATGGATCTAATAATGAAGAAATAATTGGAAGATAATATATATTTTATTAACCACATGTTTATTTTTCAAAATTTACAATGGAATTGGACCGTTATGATCACTGGTCTTGTGTTTGTATAATTAAATTAATATTCATCATAAAAGATGTAATATCAAATTATTAAAAAGATAGGTTGTTGTAATTGGTATCAGAGGAAAGGATTATTTAATGTTTGAAATCTAGGATGAGAAAACATTTTTGAGATTCCCCATTATATGTATATGTGTAGGATAAATTGTAATTTTTTTGGAAATTATTTTGAAATACCATGTTTAAACCATAGGTTTATAATTTGGTTACATGATTTACTATGTTTTTTATATTTTTTTCAGGATTCATCACCTTGGTTTTTTTATGATAATATGATATTTTTTAGTCCATGGATAGAACCCAAAAGAATAACGGTAATTCAAAATGTAATGAAAAATGAAATAATTTTTTCAACTGAGTAACAAAATGTTATGGGGGATGGAATGAAACACCTTTTTCACATAATAACACAACTTTTTGAGACCGAGAACCATAACGATTTTCCATATGATCATTGATGGGATCACCATGTTGTTGAATCATTAATAAAGAAAAATCAATATTATTTTACTACATATTGTCACCCACTAAAGGCAGAGAGGTGGTTCAACACCATTATGAAAATATTTTCTACTCTAATGATCGGGACATGAAAAATTTATCCATGTTTTTTATTTTCTAGAAGGTGAAGTAGATTAATGGTGAAATATATTTAAAAATATGATGCAAGTTTATAAGATTGTATCCATGGAATGGGAAAAGTTAAATAAATTATTTTTCAATTAGTACTTTCCTGTTATACTTTTTACTAATTTGGAAAAGGATTTCCTTGAGCTAAAGAAAATGGATGATGAATTCATATTCCCAAGGAGGCAAATTTAACAAAACATGTGAGATATGCTTCTAGTATTATTATCTAACCTGAACATAAGATTGACTAATTCATTATTGGATTAGAACTATTCTTCTTAAGAGAATTAATGATAATATACATCATTAGATATGAATAATTTTTTCTATATAATCTTGTGGTGGAAATGGAAATTAAAAATACCAACAATTAAAATATATTTGATAAGAAAAAAAGGTTGAGTAACATTAAAACTCAAATAAATAACATGGGGGAAGAAAATTATATCCATAAACATTCCAGAATTCTGAAAAGAAACCTTTATGGATGTTATTAAATGGAACATTATGGTTCTTTAAATTTTTAAATGTGGGTCATAGAGCCCATGAATTTTTAAAGGCAATGAACATGCAGGTTAATACATTGGTTGAAAATAAGACACAAACTGATGCACCACCCACAATCCAATTATATAAATTTTTGGATTAGGTTCTTAATGAAAATAATTTCTTGAATACAAATGTTATTTATGATCAATGAATGTATCCAATAAAACCAAAAAAATGGAAATTCTCATGAGATAACCCCAGCCAAAGTGGGTTATGAGAACAACCTGGAGAAAGGTATTCTTATCATGAACTCTAAAACAAAAAATGTCTTATTAAGTTATAGATCTAAAGAATATTTTATTGTAGAATAATTTTATAAGGTTATGAAATTATCACCTCAAATAATAGATATTGAATTAGATGTATAGACTCTTCACAGCACAACTGACATATCCCATAGTTATGGTTCTTCTCCAATTGATGTTTATAGAAATGTACTTCCTAAAAAATTTGTGAGTATCCCTATATTTAAATTTGTATGATAATTTTAATGGGTTGGATTTAATTATGTATATCACATATTATTTTTCGATTAAGAGAAGTCAAATTCAATATTTCAATTGAATAGATAATCATCTATCGATGAAAGGAAGAATATGAATATCTAATGGAAATTACTTCTATCTTATGGGTATATATTACTGTAAATTCAGGTTATCCATCTTAGATGGTTTGGGAGAAACTCAACACTATGAATACACATATTATATGTGAGTTTTTTTATTTTCTATAATATAAGTTTTAGGTCATTCACTGAATCGAAATGTTGGGTTTTTGATAGAAATCATATCTAATGTGATTCCTATGTCAATGAATACTTATATAATGATACATATTTAGTTGTATGAATAAATGAAGAAACTGTAAAATAATATTGATAAGGGATTGAAACACTCTAGTGTGTCCTATTTGTGTACACTTATTCAATTATTTATGAAGAAAGAGTGTTCAGTGATTCTTTCCATTAATTATCAAGATCATAATAAAATATCAATAATGAAAAAATTTCATATTCACCGCATAGATGACTTATTTTAGAAACTACAAGGAGATCAATACCTTTATAAAATTGAAAATTGTTTTGGATATTATCAATTGAGGGTTAAAAAAGGGGATATACTGAAGACGACATTCTAAATAAAGTATATAAATTATCAATTTATAGTGATTAGTTTTTTCATATTAATGATCAAACTATATTCATGGAATTAATGGACATATTCTTGATCATATTTTAGTAGTTCATTTAGAATATATGTTTTTATATTCAATGTCAAACTAGGAACCTGAAGATCACTTGATGTTTATGCTAAACAAAATTATGAACTGGGGATCCTTACGAAAAATTTTTCATGTATGAATTTTGGCCTCAGAATATTTCATTTTGTGAATATATAATATGAAGTAAGGGTATATTAGTTGATCCTTCAAAGATAGATGTTATTAAGAAATATCCTAGAATGACCATGGTTACTAAAATCCATAATGTTCTTGGTCGGGCTGGATATTATTGGTGATTTATGGAGAATTTATCTTGGCATTCCTATCCTATCTCCATGTTTACTCAAAAAATTCCTCTATCCATATAGACTAATGAATATGATTAACATTTTAGTGAAATGGAGATAAAATTAGATAGTTCACATGTTCTTACATTATTGTGAACTAGATAAGGGTATTCAATTTATATTGATTCATCAATGAAGCAATTTGGACGAATTATTATGATAAAAGTAACGGTGATAGCTTATTCCTTATGATAACATAATGTTCATGTGAAATATTACCCAACAAATGATTCAGATTAACATGTGGTAATTATTGCATTAATGATATTGAGGCTTTATCATTATCGAGAATGGTTTTATATATATAACGATCAAAAAATAATAATGTATATATTCCAATGGAATGATATTAATATCCAGTATAGTAGATGGATGTATATTATTTTGGATTATAATTATTCAACATACTACCCCACTGAGAAATAAAAAAATGTGGTAAATGGTTTGAGTCCAAAGGACCACACTACCTTATCTATGATGAGGATCACAAAAGACTCAATATTTGTTTTAAAAAAATGATGGATCCATAAATCATAATAGAAGGGTCTAAATCTTATATAGCCCAAATTAATTTTCAACAATATATATATTTAATGATTAAATAATCATAGAATGAATTTGTGGAGGTGAAAATGAATATGAAAATTTTTCTTTAGATCAACAATGATTTTAATTACATAATAAGGTTTGTGGACCATATTTTTGTTTCTTAAATATCATATTTGAAGAAGGAACTATTGTATGTTTCTCAGAGATTATCATTTTATATTAATCATGGATATATAATGATGTATAGTTACCTATTAGAATATTTTTGGTATCATGGAATGAAGAAAGATATTGCAGAGTATGTTTTTCGATGTTTGGATTTTCATAATGTTATAGAACAGAGAGAAAAAATATAAGGGGATGTTACAACCATTAACCAGACCTAAATGGGAATATGAAACAATTTCCATTTATGTGTTATTAGGCTTCCCAAAATATATAATAGCCATAATACAATATGGGTTACATTCGAATGCTTTACAATATATGCACACTTAATTTCTATTATGGAAAAATTCAATATTGACTTGATTTGGAAATTATATATTAAGTAAGTTGTAAGATTTTGTGGACTACCACATTATTTATATATTGTTGGTATCTAAGTATTACCATGCTCTTCTGGTGAAGTATTCTGCTAGTTCTGGATACAGAGAAATATTTTTGAATATAATATCATCCCTATATAGATGGTTAATCTAATAAAAAAATTCAATAAATATAATATATTTTGATAGATTTTTCTATGGACATAATAGGTTTTTGGGATTAATACATTTTATTAGTATAATATTACAATAACAATAGTTTTATCTCCAACAATCATATGGATCCTTATAAATACCTCTATGATAATAAGTTCAGAACCCCAATTTTATGGATAGAGGATGGGGAAAGAATGCAATTAGGACGTAATCTAGCTGTGAAAATGTCTGATGAGGATATATCCATTAAAAAAACATATGTTGAGATTATAGTCGTCAAAAAAATATGTTGATAATCACTAAGATGATATGTAGTTTGAAGTTGGTGAAATAGTATGTCAATTAATATCTCACATGAAGGGAGTAATTATATTTGGAAAGAATAGAATGTTAAACAATTGATATATCGGTCGTTTAAAATTAATTTATTTTATCGGGATGGTAAATTATGAAATTGATCTCTCATAGAATCTCTCTCATGTTTGTGATGTATTTCATATATTTATCCTAATAATGTGCATACAAGATCATTCACTTGTGCAAAGCACATAGGTATTTTTTATGGGACAAGTACTTTCATATTACTAACAACTATTAGTGATGTTTTGTCATATATATAAATTTATTTGTTCAATGACAACCCAACTTGTTAAAGATTGGTGACCAAACCACAATTTTTTAAATAACACATGGGATCATGAGGATATGAAGATATAAGAATATCCGCATCTGTTTGTGTCTGAGAAAATAATTTTGGGTGAACATTTTAATTTTAATGGGGATTTAATATAACACAAAGAGTTGATTTGAATATTTTCTCAAATAACTTAATTTCTTTTAATAACACATTTCATATAATACAACTTGTTATGATGACACTACACACATTTGTGGAATATCTTACATTAGGGTTTATATAAAAAGTAATTTTATAATTTTAATTATTTCAAATAGAAAATTATAACTAGTCCATTACAATTGCTGATATGGATTTCGTTAACTAAATTATGAAAATATTGTTTACACATGTAATACCCTTTTGAATATAAAAAATAAATCTTTTTAATATGCACTAGTGTGTGTTATACATATAATATCAACAAATAATTTTTATTGTATTATATTAATTCAATATATATATATATTAATAAATATAATTTTTAAATTATATCTTCTACGTTTTCTGTAAATGATAAAATAAAACTAGATTTTTCTTAAAATTGATATTTATTTTAAATGATAGTTATCCCACTTTCTTATGGAACATGTGTTTTAAATCTTATTATTGACACTTTTATAAATTATATTTGATATAAGGTTATTATTCTTTGAAAAATGTATATTATAATTTAGTTTTAGTGAACTTTATTTATTTTTCTAAGAAGATTCATGTTTTAATGAATAGTCAAAATACTAAATTTTAATTGAAAAATAATTTTTCCCTAACTTATTTATGTAGATAAATTATTTTCAAAATTATATTTTAAGTATAAAAAATAAACATATAAATAATTAATTCAATATAGGTTGTTGGAACTATTTTCATAATGAAATTTTATATAGAACTACTTTTTGAATTCTTCATTCTAATAACTTGTTTTCTCATTTCGTAATCAAGATTAATTTTAAATGACATTTACTAAAAAGTGTGTTTTAAATATTTAAAATTATATTCTATATTTGGAATAAAAAATTACAAATTCTAGTAAACTGTTCCCTTTAAATTATATACAATCATAATAGTAACATTACTAAAATTTATTTCTATAGTAAAGTGTAAATCAGTTAATTATGGGTAAAAATCTAGTTATTAGTATTAGAAAAATAAACTAACACATTATATAATTTTATTGGATTTATTTAATATAAATATTTTTATTTAATGTTGATATTTAATTATTTAATGGACACTATTATATAGAAATGAATAATATATTTTTAAAATCAAAGAGAGTGACAAAATGTCACCGTCTTATTTTTAATACATACTATATTTTTAAAATATGGTAAAATAGAATATATTAATCACTATATATATTATTATGAATGATAAATGTCTTATATACATCATGGAATATAATTATAAAATATTAGTGAAGAAATAATTTTCCTAATTAATTAGACTATGATGATGAATTAATTATTCAATTAATGAAACAGTAAATTACATGATAATCAAAATATTAAAAAAATATACATTGAGTTAATTAAGGTTATTCAAGAATTTAAATATAATATGACATGTAAAGGGTATATTAACAGAATTTTTTTCAATGATATATATATATATATATATTTGTTTTCTTAATGTAAATGTTATGAATACTGTCAAATTTGACACTATGGGTCTTTTCAGAAATAATATTTTATTCTATTATTATAAATTGTAAAAATTATAAATAAGGAAAAATATGATAACATATGTTCTAAAATTTCCAAAATTTAAAAGTTATTTTTAAATTTACATCTAAGAAGTAAAAAATCTCCAACTATTGATTTTTATCATTTTTTTACCATAGTTAAAATTAAAATTGGTTAACTATGTGTTATTATAAATGATAATGTTTAAAATTAAAAAAACTTGTATAAAATAAATATGTTTTTTGGGATATGACACTATCCCACATTATAGTTTAATACCATTCAATTTTAGGTATTTCTATTGAGATTTATTTTATTATAATTTTATCTTTTGAGAAAATTCAAAAAGTGTCCCAGACCTTAATCATGAACTGTCACCTCCTCCCTCGTGAATTTCACCAAATTGTGTCTTTTATATCTACAAAAATCTACCAAATTATATTCTCTATATACCTATCCATATTATATTGTTCATTTTATTCCCATTGTACCAACTATAAAGTCCTTTTGTGGGGATTAAAAGGATTCGATTTGAATATAAGGTAATCACTGTAACTGATCACACTCTTAATATACTCTAATATACTGATAGTAAATATATAATATATGTCATAAAATTACAACTTGATCATCCTATATATTCATTATTATTATTATTATTATCAACACATAATTATATTTACATTATCCCATCAACAAAAAGTGAAATTATCGTTCATGCGTATAAACAGGTTACCATATCCACATAGTGAGGCAATTCAATTTCAACACCATATTTTATGATTGGAAAATATTAAGGTTATAATATATATAAATTATATTTACTTCCTAATTATTCTTATTTAATGATGATATGGTATAAATAATTGGACCCACTATGCATCTGAGAAATGATAATGTCGCTCGTGTGCACGTATGGCTTACCATATACATGATGCAATGTGATTAATTTTTAATACATATTTCGCATGGGTGAGAATGAGGATGAATTTACTGAATATTATATATATATATATATATATAATTATTATTATTATTTAATTATGGTACCATGTTTGATGTAAAATTATAAGAATCAACAAATCAAAACATACTGGGAAGAAAAACTGATATCACAAGAAAATTTACTTTAATTATTCATAAACGGGACAAAATATGTCATAAAAATATAATACATGGTATGATGAATATATGTTAATGAAATAAATTTATAAAAAATATATAATTAATATATTGTATCCTTTAACACAAACATGTAATGTAATGGCTTGTGTTATGGTATCATTGTCTCACATTTATTTATATTGGAGATATTCTATATACACACATTATTTCTTATGTGTTGTGTATATACTAATGATGAATGAAATTTATGATTATTATTATGAATATAATGATATTTTCGTATCCAAATAATTTTCATTATTTAATGTTTTATAAAATTCTACAGAATATAAAGTTGTAAGGGTTTATTTCTCAATCTCATCTAAATTATGGATTGTTTCGTTTTAAATATCCCAAGGAAAATATTAATCATTAAATTTCATGTTTCCTAAAACTTTTTACTAATATGTTCTTAGAACTCTTATATGAATATTAAATGTCATTTTTACAAATTATTGACTATTTACTTAATGGTATAAAATGAATAATTTTTTATTTACCAAATGATGTACATCGTGAATTTTCTATCAAAAGTATGAAATGAATGCTTTTTAACATATACGATATGAATGGATTTATCCACCTTCATGATAAATTTATTACTATATTAATCCTATAAAATAATAAGTGGTTATTTTAAATGAAAATATTTACCTTTAAAATTTCTTATCTCTTTAAAAACATGATTTCTTAAAGGAAAATATATTTTCCTCAAGATGTATTTCAATTAATATTTTAAAAATTAGTTTCCCTCTAAAATAAAATTTTTTTATGTTACATATTACATACTGATGATATTATTCAAGAATTTTATTCACATTTTTTGGAATGGATTATTCTTATGATTGGAGGATACTTATGAAACATATTTATTTGCGACGAGTTTTGTTATTATGAATTGATTTTTAAACTAATTTATTTACATGGGTTCTGAAGTGATGAATGATTTACGATCCTATTGAACACATATCTATAGTTTTCATTATGTTATAATTAGGAACTACATATACTTTCAATGCAATGGATAATGAATTATATTTCATGAGATGTTTAAGTGAAACAAGTTGATGTTCATGATATGTGATGGGAAGAGTCAATGTGTTTGATCCATTAAAATAAATAGGAGATAAGGCTCGATCCAAATGTCTTGGAAGCTAACCTTGATGTATGAATTAGTTTTATGAAGTATTTAGGATGACCAATCCATTTATGACTTGGATATATGATATAAGAATTATTTATGATGATGTTTTTTTCTAATGGTATTTATTAGTTTTTTATGCCATAACTCATATTA
Organism: Viscum album; assembly: GCA_963277665.1. Classification (NCBI taxonomy): domain Eukaryota; kingdom Viridiplantae; phylum Streptophyta; class Magnoliopsida; order Santalales; family Viscaceae; genus Viscum; species Viscum album. The sequence continues at coordinate 704,313,834 of OY728157.1, read as the reverse complement.
ATAATCTATTAAAGGATGGCTAATGAAATCATATGGTATGATCATGATGACATTCAAATATTTTTAATAATATTATTTTATAAGATTATAAATTTATATCAACTATTTTTACCCTTACGCCGCAACTGAGCTCAGCATTTTTTTAGGATTCATTTCCAAAGGAAATGAATAATGGTGTAATGATTGTTATATAAAAAGGGATATATTTATAAAGAAATAAATAGGAATAACTTTATATATTTTCATAATTATATTTTTTTTTTATAAATTTACAAAATCTATTAACCATTCAAATCCATAGGCTTGTACTTGATTAAATAATTTTATATTCATCTAAAATGATGTAATATTTATGAATGAAAAAGCACGGGTAATTAAGGATGATGTCCTAGGAACTGTTTCGTAATCCTTTGGAAACATAGATGAGAAAACCATTGTAAGAACCTAAAGGATATGTATACATATAAGAAAAAATCATATATTTTTTGTGTTGATTATTAATGAACCAGGATTGAACATATGTTTCATATACAGTTTCATGATGGAATTCAAATTCAATTTTTTTTTTCATGATTCATCACTATATATTATATTTACCATAACATACAGTTCTTTTAGTTAATGGATTTTACCCAATGGAATCATATTAATGCCTAATGTAATGAAAAGGAAATTTTTTCCTCTTGAGAAACCAAATGATATGGGATCATGAATGTAAAATAATGCTCCAATGCTAACTCACCATTCTTAGGTAGTGGAGCATACTGATTTTCTAAATCATCATATTTGGGGATAATTTATTATTTAATATTACATGTGTAGACTTCCTTCTCTATTTAGTTGGTCTTATGAACCATTATTGGAATAGATATGGATAAATAACATTGAAAAAATAGTTTCTATTTTTGATGCTTGGGATATGAAAAATATTTCCTAGTTGATTATCATTAGGAAGAAGAAGTAGGTCAATGGTGTAATTTTTTCAATAATATGTTTTAAGAGGTAGAAATTGAATCAAAATAATGTGATGATTTTATGAAATTATATCTATATAATAAATTTCCCATTATTATTTTTCCAAATATAGAGAAGGAGTTACCTGAACAAATACAAATCGATGATGAATCCATTGGTTCCTATAAGGAAAATGTTATTAGTATTTTGTGGTATTCTTAAGTTATTATTGTCTAACGTTTTAATACAATAATGAAAAAATGTGTGGTATTAAAACAAGTCTATTAAGAGAGTTATACATTATAGACTTTATTAGCTATGAATAATTTCTTTGATGTACTCTTACGGTGGAAATGAAAATTAGAGATACCCACTATTCCAATTGATTTCCTAAGAAAATAAATATATAGTATCATAAAAAATCAAATAAATTACATGGTGTAAGATAATTACATTGATACACATGACATAAATGTGGTAAAAATAATCAAGAAAAGTTTCTAATTATAACATTGTGGTTCTTTAAAAGTGTAATGATGGGATATACTGAACATAAATATTTACTTACAATAAAAAAGTTATCTAGGGAAATAATGAAAAATAAGATGCAAACTATTGAACCAACAATGCTACATTTCTATAAATTAATAGAGTATGATGATTATTCAAATCATTGAATGAATCCTGTAGTTTTTTATTAAAAATGTTTCAAACATATTAAAACTAAATACAAATTAAAATCTCTTGCAATCATGATTGTTGAAGTGTGTTACAAGAATGATGTGGTTAAAGGCATACATATCATCCCATATAAGACATAAAATGTATTATTTTATTCTAGATCAACTAATTATTTTAATTCTATATAATTTGTACTGTTATAATATTATATCCTCAACGATCACATATTATGTTAACTGGGATGACTCTTAAGCAAACAAAGGTCACATCTTGTGCTTATATTTTTTATCTGACTAATGTTTGTGGGAATGTACATCCTGGGTATATTTTAATTTTCCTAATATTTAAATTATTTGTGATTCTTGGAATGGATTTGTTTTATCTATATAGAGAACATATTAATTTTCATCGAATGGAATAAAAATTCCATAATCTGGATGAACCTATAAATAATTATTGATGTAAGGATAGATATGATCTTATAGTAGAAAATTTCATCCATCTTTTGGGTCTCAATTCTAATTCCTGAATATTAGAAACTTATTTGGTTGTGTAGAAACTAGAAATTAAAAATAAACTTATCTTACCTAATGTTTTTATGTTTTATCTGGACGAGTTTCTAGGTATACTAGTGAATTCTAAATTTGGTTATTTGATATAACTCATGCATAGTTCTATATTTTTTTTTAATAATCCTTAAAGAATAAACCTAATTGAGATTCAATAGTTAGTGAATCATCCCATAGGTAATCTTGAAAAAGGATTCATATGCCTTGGTGTGTCACGATGGGTGGAGCTATTCTATTTTCTAAGTGTAATTATGGTTCAATGCATCAATTAATTGGCCAATAGGAGCACAAAAAAATCATAATCAAGACCAAGTATAATATTCCTTACATAAATAAATTATTTGATAAACTAGGTGGAGATTAATTCATTTATAAAATTTACAATCATTCTTGATATTATCAATTAGTTATAAGGATAGAGGAAATAACCTAGATATAATTTTGAAAAAGGTATGGACACTATGAAATTATATTAATGCCTTTCAGTCTTACTAATACTCTCAAAATATTCTTATAATTGATTAATAATTTCTTTTGAGAGTATCTTGAGCTATTTTTTTATTTACATATTATATTATTTTATTTTCAAAGAGAAAGTAAGAATATGAAGATCCCTTGAGGATAATGCTAAATACCCTGATAATGTATAGTATTTATAAAAAATTAAAGTTATAAATTTTGGCTTCTTAATGTTCATTTATGGGACACTAATTTTAAGGAAATTTTATATAAGTACATCCTTGTAAGTGGGTGTTACAAACCATTACCATAACATAATGGAAATGGGAAAACATCATCATGGAATTATTTCACCAAAATTCCAAAACACCTAAAGGATATAATTCTATATTCGTTATAGTTGATAACTATTATAAGTATTCACACATCATTTATATTTTAGAATTATTATCTCTATATAATATTTCTATATTATATATTATGTATGTTTAAATATTTCATGGAGTACCACTTTCCATTATATCTGGTCAGGATATGAGTTTTACCTCATTGTTCTAGAAACGTCTACACTAGCTTTGGATAAAGAACTATGTTTTAAAACATTTTATCATCCTCATAAATATGGTCAATATTAGAGAAAAATAAAAACAATATAAGATATGGTGAAAATTATATATCTGTGGATTTAAAATGGTGTTTGTATCAACATATTTATTTGGTAGAAGGTTCCTATAACAATAGTTTTTACATGAGCATTCTGATGGCCCCAAATGAAGCCCTCTATGTTATAATGTGAAGAAAAAAGGTGTTTTGGAATTGTGTAAGGGAAAAAGTGTTTTTGGACCTGATCTAGATAAGTAAATATAGAATATGTTAGAATCTATTCAAAAATAAATAATAATAGATTATAGTAGAAAAAATGGTTATTCAAAAATACATTAGAAATATCTAGAATTGGAAGTTGGTGATTAGTAATTTCTTTGAGAATCTCCATAGAAGAGAATGGTGTTATTTGGAATGAATCGAACGATAATCCTAAGGTATATCGTTCCTTTTTATATTCATGATCACATCATAATGGGTTCTTATTGGTTTTCTCTTCCACCGAATATCTCTCAAGTTCATGATATATTTATTATATCATTCCTATTAAATTACATACCTGATACATCTGATGTACGAAACAAAGAGACAAAACTACTAAAACATGTTCTTTCTATTGAGGAACAACTAGTAGATATATTAGATTATATAGATAACTTTATATGAATCTAGATCAAGCATCAGGTTATTATTTGGTGGTGAAACCACCAATTGGAGGAAGCTATATGGGAACCTGAGTATATGATGCGGTAGATGTATACTCATCTAGTTGTATAAGAGTGATTAATTTCAAGGGGTAAATTTATTATAATGGGATTATAATATAACAACCATTGTTTTTATTTTTTTTAATAAATTAATTTTTTTGATTCCTAGTATTATAAACTACAACAAATTAATTATGCACTACTACACTACCAAATTATATTTCTTTTACGCACCATTGTGTTTCTAAAAAAAAATTATTTTATTATGGTAATTATTTAAGCATGAAAATTATAAACTAGTGGTTAGAATGGTGTATTTTAAAGGGATTCACTGAATTATGAATCTATGGTTTAGATATCAAAAATAATTTTGAAATTAAAAAGAAATCAGTTTAATGTGACCCCGGTATGTTGTGTACCAATAAAATAAACTAATTAACATTTTTGGATTATATTAATTATATATATATATATTATTCAATATAATATTTAATATTTACATTATTTCTTTTTTATAAAATGTTATGAAAATTAAACCAGTTTTTGCTTAAAACCGATGTTTTCTAAAATGAAATTTTTTCATCTTTTGATGGTGAACCTATTTTAAGTCAGGTTTTTAACACTTTTATATATTATATTTAAAAAATAAAATTCATCATTGAAAGAGGGATATAAAAAAAATTTGAGTGAACATTATTAATATTATGAGAACTATAAAGTTTTTATTAATAGTGAAAAATACTGAATTTTATTTAAAACATATTTTCTATATTAAATATTTATATAGTTAAATTGTATTTTTAATTGGTTTTAATGTATAGTTAGTAAAATTTTTCATCAATTAATGAAATTTTTTTCATTGTAATAAATTTTAAATAGAATTTGGATATAAAAACATTTCAATATTTTTGATTTATTGACATTAAAAACTTGTTCTCAAATTCCATCCATTGTGTAAATATTAAATTAATTCTATCCATGTTTGTTCATTGAATTTTAAAAAATGGACACAATATTTCAAATAGATATATTTTAATATTCGAAATATTTCACTTATAATTTTTAAAAATTTCAACAGTATCTATAGTAAATTTTATAAACACAGTTAAGTTTAACTCGGTTAATTAAATATTAGAATAATGTTATAAATTTTATGAAACTACCCAGACACTTTCCCAATAGTTTTTGGATGAATTTAACTTTACCTATTTCATATAGGTTTCTAAATGTTTTTATTTAATGGACACTTTACCATGAAATGACTTTGATATTATTGAAATCAATGAGATTGACAAAATTTTACAATCTTACTTTAATTATGTATAATATTATTAAAATGGGGGGAAATAGTTGATATGAAGTAATATATATTTTATTATGATATCTAAAACATATATGTACATCATGTAGTGTTATTTTCAAATGTTGGTGAAAAAATAATTTTCATAAACTATTACATATTATTGATGCTAAAATATTCAATTAATAAAACAATAAATTAAATGATATTATAAATACTAAAATAAATATTATTTTTCTCAATTAAGGTTATACAATAATTTTGTAGTTAAATATGACAATATAGGGGTGTATTAAATGATTTTTTAAGATATAATTATTTACTTACATTCCCAAATTCAAGGCTATGAATATTGTCATGATTAATAGTACTGATATTTTATGAAAATAATATTTTATTAAATTATTTAAAAATGATAAAAATACTAAATATGGGAAATTGGGATATATAATGTTAAAGAATATCATTAAATAAACATTTCTATTTCAATTTACACATCATAAGTAAAATATCACCCACTTTTAATATTTAGAAATGTTGTTACAATAGTTAAAATTAAAAAAGGTTAACTAATGGTTTATAAAAAAGTTAAGGTTTAAAATTATAGAAAATCTTTTCTAAAATATTTTGGCTTGTTATACTTCCATGTAGTCCCACATAATATTATAATTACATTCCATTTGAGGTATTTTAATATAGATTTAATATATTATAATTTAATATTTTTTTAAATTCAAATAGTCCACCTCACATTCACTACAAAAAAATACCACATCATTAATCTCATTTCACAAATTTGAGTCCTCTATATCGACAAAAATCATTCAAATTATCTTATAAACATACCTATAAACATTTTATATGATTTTTTCATACCAAAGTAATAACTCAATTATATTATTTATGAGATCTAAATGGACCATTTAGAAAGATAGGTAATCAATATAACTGATCACTCTAATTTTCTACTCTTCTATATCGCCTCCAAATATATGATATATATAATTACATAACAACATAACCTATTTAAAATTATTAATGTTGATATTATTATGAAAGCACCATTATTGTAACGCCCCGACCCCAGTTACCCAGATTCGATGCATTATTTTAATACATTGGCATGATTACAAGGAATCAAGTCCTGAAGGACCGATTGATTTAGTAGTCATGGAATATAGATTACATATATGAATGTTACATTACACTTTATAACGTACAAAAAATATAAATAATCCTTTATGAACTCCATCATTCCCTTGGCTTATCCCTTCATATCAATCACAATACACTTCATTGTAATCCTGGGAAAAATCAAACATAGAAAGGGGTGAGCTCAGATTCTCAGTAAGGATAACAATACAGTAGAATCATTCAAAAATAAGCATAATGATTTAAGGCAATGAATAATAAAAAAAATGTATGTTAAACATGAAATTCAGTATAATATGGGAAAAATGAAATAATTACATTTACTTATTTACATGAATATTCTATTAGTCGAATAATCACATGCAATATCAATAACCACATTCATAATGATGGAATGCATAATGCCAGACTATCATAACCACATAGTCAAGGCCCTGTTCCAGTACTACAAATAATATTTTGTCAAGGCCTTGTGTTGAGAAACTATTTTGTCTCGTGAGACCTACTGATGCATCGAGGAGCTATAGCGGGTTCCACCTGTCACTTACTAAGTCCAATGGATTCCACATATGAACAATTTTAAACATAACATTAACATTCGTATTAAAACTAGAATAAAAAATTTCAATACATTCTTCATATACCAGGAATGGTATTAAAACAACACATCCATAGTCAAACATTTCATAAAACCTTCAATATAATATGGAAGTTTTGTATCATTATAAATCAACATCAAATGAGCTTAAAATCCCTCAAAGTATGTTGATATAGACAAAATCAAAAATATTTGAGAAAAAATATCTCTTTTTTAAAATCATTTAAAAGTCACATAATTTTAAATGAAAACATTTATTTTGAAAATATTCATATAATCTTGTAAGGGAAAATTCAATTATTTTATTATGGCGGAAAATAGCCACACCACCGTATAAGTTAAAAAAGACATTCTTAACTTAATTTTCTCATAATTATTAAAAAGGACCTTTTTTGGTAAACAACGTAAATATTCCTTTATAAACATCTCATAAAAAGTAAAACAAGGGTATAAATTACTTTAACCCATAGAATATTAAATAGTAAGAATGTCTTGAAATACATTTTTAAAAAACATGGTTGTGGATGATAAAGAGGTCCCAATAGATAATTACATATAAACAACCTCGGATAATGAAGAGTTTGTAGAATTAACCCTTACCTTGAACATTTCCTTGGTCGCAGGTAGGTTAAAATCATGTATAATGGTGAAATATTTGTCATTAAATTATACAATAATAATATACATTAATATGATATCATATATGATCTTTTGACATTTCGTTGTTAATAATATCTTAGTATTATCGTTGTTTCAGGTGTTAACAGATTCGATTTCCTCTATACTCTGTTATGTGAGACGTATTTGTTCTGGATGGGATGTATCCTACTAATATCAAGAATGATATGAAGTCCTTATAAATTATTTTTAATCATCAAATGAAAATTAGTCTTAAATGGATACGATGGGGAACGAATCTCATTGCGTTCGTGGAGACGGTAGTCTGTAAGTACACACTAGCAAAAATATCATTCTTTTGATATAAAAATCATATATAATTGGATGGTATATAATATATACCTAATAATTATAATGTTATATTTAAAATTTTCTTCAATTACACATCATTATCATACCCATACAAATACTAATGTTTTGAATAAAAATTACACCATGATGTGGAGAGGGTAAGCCGTATATACGCACGTATGGTGACATGTCATTCAAAGGATGGATAGAATATTGAATATTATTGTACCATATTTATAATAAAATAATAGTTTATAATAGATACTGGATTTATTATTTTAGAATGGAAATAACAAAGAAAGAAGAAGTGGAAGAAGAAAGGAACTTGAAAGAGGGTGGTGAAATCATTACCTCTTCTTCTGGTTCTTATCTTTGATTTGATCATAAGGGCTCCATAGATTGGCTTTATGATCAAATTATGGTGTCAGGATTTAATTTATGGAAGTAGTTAGGATATTTGGGCAGGGTTTGGTTGAGAAAAAAGGCATTGAAGTTGTGAAATAGTGAGTAGGGGAATTTCCCTTTTATAAGAGGGGTGAGGGGCACCTTAGGAAAATCTAGAAATATTATATTATAATAAATTAATATTCCGTTTCTAATGCCTCCAATGTGGATTATTTAAATTATATGATAGGTATGGGTCTAAAACCACCCAAAAAATATGTTTTAGATAGGTTTGGGTCACTATATTAACCTTATATTTTATATTTAACTCATAGTTAATTATTTTGACATTTACCATTCTCTTTGTATTTTTATATTATATGGTTAATAAACATATTATAAACTACCATGAGAGCCCTAAGTTGTTCATTAATGATATACCTATCATAATATAATTCCACTGGCCTAACCATATAATTTTAATATTATTATATGAATTAGTAACATAATATTTGTTTTAAAAACCCTCTTAGATCAATTTTGACAATATTTGGTATTTGGTTTTTGTGAAAGTCATCACAACTTTATTACTTCAAACCAAATACAATGAATCAATCCTAACATGTAATATTCACCTAGAATATTCGTATATGTCATAATCAAATTGCAAATTATATTTATTTTAATATTTATAATACCATTTATTTTATTATTTCATTAATAATGAAAATACATCATCATCATTGTGTCAAAAATAAATTTAATTATTCCAGGTCTAAATATTATAAATAAAATACTGATATATATGAAATATTTTTATATTTCTAATGAATATTTATAGTCAAAACGATACCATATATAACCCTATGTAAAAATTGGGATGCTAAAAGATATATGCTTATGTCATTTTTGTGTTTACTTTAACTTAATTAATATAAAGTGTCATTATCACTTACATGTGGCTCCATGGGGTCCCAAAATCGACCCAAATATGCCCATGGTCGTAAATTACTCATCCAATAAAGATAGAACATGTGTTAAGGTAATTTTTAATTATTACAATATTCATTTTACCTTCAATTACTATATTTACTTTTAACTGTGGTAAATAAAAGTAAAAATTTACTATTCACCAAAAATTATTTTCTTGTTATTGAAGAAAATTTTACTCCTCGATATTAACTATGCCTCTCAGATTTTCAAAATTCAACTCAAAGAAGTAGTGACATTATGTTTTATGTAAATTGTCAAATACTCTTAGGAGGTAGGTAAAAGACGGTAAAAAGTTTAATAAATTTTTTATATATCTATAATTATTATAAATTGACTCAAATGAATTAATTTAAACATATATAGGTATTATGTATCTATTTTGACCTAAATTATATTTAAATAAAATAAAAAATTATTTAAATAAAAAGTCAGTTTTAAACAATAACATAGTGTTTTTCATTGTTAATCAAAAATTGAATGTTTTCAGAAAAATTCTAAAATTTTACCCAAAGATGATTTTGATATTCTGAATTCAAAAATGAAGTCTATTTTACCAAATTTAAAAAATATAAGATTCATCTATAAATTGAAAATTATGTCTTCTTGTCAAAACCAAAAATCGTGTTTTAAAGAAATAATAACTATCAAAAGATTGACACTTGTTTATGTTCAACTTTAACGTAATATTAATTACAACGACTAGAATTGGATTAAATGGTAAAAAAATATTCTATTTATACTTCCGAACCATTAAAATGTATAATTTAACAATATAAATTATTCTGATTAAAAATCTTGTTTTCAGTTAAAATATAATACTTTCACTAGTTATCCAAATATGAAAGTTATGAGAAAAACACCTAAAATTTATTGAATCTAAATTCTTATTTTTGGATTCTGACGAAAAAGTTTATTTTTTAAAATTGACTATATAAAAGTTTCAAATATTGGATATAAAAATGGACCGTCATTAAAAGGTGGTAAAATTTAAAATTTTTTAAAATAGTTCTTTCATCTGAAAAAATTTAATTTGTTCATACATTATGTCTAAGAAACTCATAATATGCATTATAAAATTATAAGGATTATATAATGTCTAAAATTCATTTAATAATCATAACTGCATTTCAACTTCTAGTTTCGTAAGTCGTGGTGTGATTGAACTCGGTGTTGTGTGTAGTGAAAGTTATTGGATTACTTCGAAAAAATAACATACTATGAAATCTTGGGGTGTTACATTATTCCCTCATTTAATAAATTGCATCCTCAGAATTTGATATTGTTTTTCGAAAATAAATGGTTGAAAATAGAAAATATCTTTGTGGGAAAACCCACATCGGAAATTGGGTTAATAAAATTTAATCTTAATAAGATGAAAATGGGAATGAAAAAGTCATCACCAAATTATGATCTCAATTAGGAGAACATTGGTGGAAATTATAGACACATAATTGGAGGAAGAACATAAATATTTATAGGGAGTGATTGAGGTCATCATTAAAAAACAATTGTATAATTGAGGGACTCAACTCTATCAATCTATGATGATTTAAAATATCATCATTTGAAAAAAAAATCTGGTATTAGGATAACACATATTTACTTTTATGATCCCTTACCTATTGTTTAAGAATTAATTTCTTCATAGAATAAGAGAAGTAAGAAAAAAATATATACATGACAATTAGAGTTCCATATTTTAACTAATTTCTTCTGCAAACTCATCTTTCACTCAAAAAGATAATTGTACTTAAAAGAATATTATATTTATCCTATTTGTATTGGGTTCCAAAATAAATGAATTCATAATTCAACTACCAAACATTTAAAAAACTACATTATTCAATCCAAGACATCACATGAGCTAATGGTAGGTGATATACCCTTTCCTCCCTTCAGTTACGGGTTCAAGTATCACGGCCTTGTCGGATGTGACGTGTTTCCACATGACCTCTGGGTTTCCCATTTTAAGGAAATCCAAAAATAACTTTAACAATAGTATCAATTTTCAAACATAATCCATTCCAACCTTTATAATTATCTAAAACAATTATATCCAAACACTCAGTCCAATTTTTTTAAGGAAGTTAAACATAATGATGATCCTTTTTTCTAGTTAATAACATGTGAACGCCTTCATCATGTATTCTTTTAATTCACCGCAACATTCTAAATTACCAAAATCAACCATCTCTTATTCCAAAATCACTACCTCATTATCAGGACCATATTATGAATTACCTTTCCTTCAACCATTTATTTTCCAAAAAGTGTAGCCTACTATTAAGTCACTTTTCTTAGAACCATATAATCTCATATCCTCAATAAAATAGTACTGCAGCACAATCCATATTTATCTCCATAATTCATGTAACCAGTACACTGTTGATACAACACTCAAATGAAATAATTCTTTTATAAAAACATAATAACACTAGTCATTCTTTTTCATCTGAGGTAGTATCATAACATGATTATTATCCAATAAAATCATTGGTGGTATACTCTTATGAATGGGACATTGATTCGCGTAGTGTCTCAACGCCTTGTAGAAGAAGAATTTTACATTTGAAAACATTATCTTACCCTTAAATTCATGTACTTGGTGTCCATTTTCTCCACACTTATAACAAACTCTCATTCCCTTCAAGCATTGAACAAGGTGATTCATTCAACATTTATCACATATTAGAAAATCCTTCTTTCCCATATACACTTTATCACTCTTTCTTTCTACCAACCTTTTCTTCCTTGGATTCCCTTAAAAGCCATATGATTCAAAGAATTCATTACTAATCTTATTATCACATAGTACTATTTATTCATATGATGATACTTTTTGGGAGACGTTTTCCTTCCAAAATGTTGGATTAATGCCATGAATGATATTACCCTAATTACATTTTGGATCATACGTATTACTGGAGTTCTCATTCCTTATACTGGGTTCCAATTCTAAATAATGGCATACACTATGTCAGTTTATGAATCACAATTCATAATTCCAAACATGTAATGTACCTAAAGTAAAATGAATAGTTTATTGATATAATCCATAATCACAAAAATGTTTTCCTTGGGGAGGTATATACTCATAAACCCTTCATAGTGGTTTGAAAAGAAAACAAGAATTATCCTATGAATATCCCCCGAGAGTTTCGTATCCAAGAGTGCAGGAAGGCCCATTGTTGTGCACCCATTCCTGTTCGAGTCTAGCTTAAAACGGTGTTTTCGAGTTTTTCCCCTTGGTACATCTGTGCTAGAGCCACCTATACTTTTTTGTATCCATAGAGGGATGAATTTTCATGGAAAACTCACATAAGTCTCTACATTAACAAAATTCTACGATGTCCTTTTATACTGATCCTCAACACAAATCTTAGGGTAATGTTCTCTAATCAGATTTTATCTAAATCTAGTTTCCATGGTTATTGCTAAACTTCCTCTAATACCAACTATAACGCTCTGAACCTAGTTACCCAGAGTCGGTGAATTATCTTAATACATTTACATGATTACAAGGAATAAAGTCCTGAAAGACTGATCAATTTAGCTGTCTTGGAAAATAGATTACATACATGAGTGTTACATTACACTTTATATCATACAAAACAACATAAATAATCTTTTATGAATGCCATTATTCCCTTGGATTAACCCAGTATATCAATCACAATAAACTTATGGGAATCCTGGGAAAAATGAAACATAGAAAGGGGTGAGCTCAGATTCTCAATAAGGATAACAATACACCGGAAACTTTTATAAATTAGCAAAATCATTTAAGATAATGTATAAATAAAACAATATCAATTTAAAATTGAACTACAGAATAATATAGAAAAAATAATATGAAATAATTCCATTTAATTATTCACATGGATATTCTACTAGTCGAATAATAACATGCAATATCAATAACCTCATTTATAATGATGTAATGAATAATGCCAGACTATGATAGCAAAGTAGTCAAGGCCTTGTGCCAAGACTAGAAATAAGATTTCTTCATGGCCTTGTGCCAAGAAACTAATTTGTCTCATGAGACCTACTGATGCATAGAGGGGCTATAGCAGGCTCCACTCATCACTTACAAATTCCAATGCATTCCTCATATGAACAGGTTTAAACATAACATAAACATTTGTATTAAAAATAGCATACAAAATGTCAATAGTTTCCCCATAAACCATTAATGGTATAAAAATAACGCATCCACAATCAAACATATCACAAAACCTTATGTACAATATGGAAGTTTTGTATCATAATAAATCAACTTTAAATAACCTTACAATCCATCAAAAGATGTTAACATAGATGAAATCAAAACTATTTGAGAGAAATATCACTTTTTTGAAATTTTTTAAAAGTCACATTATTTTAAAAGAAAGCATTTAATTTGAAAATATTATTATAAGATTATAAGGGAAGCTTCGACGATTTTATAATGTTGGAAATAGAAGCACCCGCCATATAAGTTAAAAAATACATTCATACCTTAATTTTTTCGATAAGGTTAAAAAAGACTTTATTTGAAAAATGATGGAGATATTCCTTTATAAACATCTTATAGAAAGTCAAAAAAGGGTATAAATGATTTTATCCCATATTATATGAAATATTAAGAATGTCTGGAAATACATTTTTAAGAAACATGGATGTGGATGATAAAACGTCCCAGTAGATAATTACGTATAAAAAACCTCGGATAATGAGGAGATTGTATAATTAACCCTTACCTTGCACTTTTCCTTGGTTGAGGGTTCGTTAACCTCATGTATAATGGTGAAATAATTGTTATTAAATTATTAAATAATCATATGCATTAATATGATATCATATATGATCTTTTGACATTCCTTTGTTAATAATATCTTAGTATTATCATCGTTTTGGGTATTAACAGATTCGTTTTCATTTATACTCTTTGTTATTTGAGTCATATTTTTTTTGGATGGGGTGTATCTTATTCATATAAAGAATTATATAAAGCCCCTAAACATTATTTTTAATCATCAAATGAAAATTAATTTTGAATGGATATGATGGTGAATAAATCTCATCGCATTCTTGGAGACGGTAGTCCGTACATACGCACGAGTGACAATATCATTCTTTTGATATTAAAATCGTATATAATTGGATGATATATCATATATACAAAATATTAATAATTTTATATTTATTATTTACTTAAATTACACATCATTATCATACCCATCCAAAAAATAATGTTTTTAATAACAATTACACCACGACGTGGAGACGGTAAGTCGTACGTACGCACATATGGTGACATGTCGGTCATAGTTTGGATAGAATACTAACTATTGTTGTACCATATTTATAATAACATCACATTATATATAATATATTGGATTTATTATTTTAGAAAGGAAATAACAAATAAAGGTGAGGAAGAAGAAACGAACTTGAAAGAGGGTGGTGAAATCATTACCTCTTCTTCGGGTTCTTCATTTTGATTTGATAAAAAGGGCACCATAGGTTGGCATTCTGATGAAACTAAGGCCTCAAGGTTGAATTGGGGGAAGGTGGAAATATTTTTGGGCTGTATTTGGCCATGAAAATAGGATTTGAGGTTATGAATTTGTGAGTAGGTGGAGTTCTCCTTTGTAAGAGGGGTGAGGGCCACCATAGTAAAATCTAGGAATATTATTTTTTATAAATTTATATTCGGTTTCTAATGGATCAAAAGTGGATCATTTAAAGTCTAAGGAAGGTATGGGTCTAGAACCACCCAACTAATAGGTTTTAGACGGGTTTGGGTCAATATATTAACCTTATGTTTTATATTTAACTCTTATTTAATTATTTTGACATTTACTATGCCTCTTTGTATTTTTATATTATATGGTTAATAAACATACTATAAACTGCCATGAGAACCCCAAGTGGTTCATTAATGATATAACTTTCATAATATAAGTCCATTTTTCTATCCCTAGATTTTTAGGATTATTATATCAATTAATAATAAAATATTTGTTTTAAAAACTCTTTTATATCAATTTTGACACTATTTGGTATTTGGTTTGGGTGTAAGTCATCATAACATGATTACATAGAACCAAATAAATTTAATCAATCCTAACATGTACTATTCACCTATAAAATTCTTTTATGTCATAAAAACATTGAAATTATATTTAGTTAAATATTTATAACAACATTTATATGATTTTTTCATTAATAAGGAAAATACTTCATCATCATTGTGTCATAAATAAATTTAATTATTCAATGTCTAAAAATTATAAATAAAATACCATTATGTAGAAAATAATTTTATATTTCTAAATAATATTTATAGTTGAAATGATAACAAGTATATCCCTATGTAAAAATTTGTTTTCTAAAAGATATATCCTTATGTCATTTTTTGTGTTTACATTAACTTAATTAATATAAAGTGTCATTATCACTTACAAGTGGATCCATGGGGTCCCAAAAATGACCCAAAGATTCCCATGGTCATCAATTAATCATCCAGTAAGGGTAGGACATGTGTTAAGGTAATTTTGAATTATTAAAATATTCTTTTTACCTTGAATTACCATATTTACTTTTAACCGTGGTAAATAAAAGTAAAAAGTTAATATTCACCAAAAATTATTTTTAATCTTATTGAACCACATTTTACTACTTGATATTAATTGTTTCTCTTATATTTTTGAAATTAAAATCACAGAAGCGGAAAATTTATGTTTTATATAAATTTGCAAATACTCCTTGGAGGTAGGTAAAAGACGGTAAAAAGTTCAATAAAATTTTTATATATCTAAAATTATTATAAAATGACTCCAATAAATTGAATTGAACATATATAGGTAATATGTATCTATTTTGACCTAAAATAAATTTAAATAAAATAAATAATTATATAAAAAAATTTGATTTTAAACAATAACATTGTGTTTTTCAATATTAATCAAAAATTGAATGTTTTCATAAAAATACCAAAATTCCACCCTAAGCTAATTCTGATATTCTTAATTCGAAAATATAGTCTATTTTACCAAATAAAATACATATAAGTTTCATTTATTAATTTAAAATTAAATCTTGTCATCAAAACCAAAAAGCTTGTTTTAAAGAAATAATAAATATCAAAAGATTGACACTTGTTTATGTTCAATTTTAAAGTAAAATTACATAAAATGACAAGAATTGGATTAAATGGTAATAATATAATCTATTTATACTTCCAAACCATTTAAATGTATAATTTAATAGTATAAATTATTCTTATTAAAAAAGGTTGTTTTCAGTTAAAATATAGTATTTTTCACTATTCACCCAAATATGAAAGTTATCAGAAAAACACCAAAAATTTATTGAAACTAAATTCTTATGTCTATATTAAAAGAAGGAAGATTATTTTGTAAAATATAATATATAAACGTTTCAAATATTTCATTTAAAAATAGATCATCATTAAAAGGTGGTAAATTGTCATTTTTTTAAAATATACTTCAATTATCTTAAAAAAATTAATATGTTCCTACATTATGTCTAAGAAAATAATAATGTGGATTCTAAAATTATAATGATTGTATAATGTTTGTAATTCAGTTAATACTATTCATAAATGATTTTGAACGGCTAGTTTGGTTAGTCGTGGTGCGATTGAAGTTGGTGTTGTGTGTAGTGCAAGTTATTAGATTACTTTGAAGAAATAACTTACTATGAAATCATGGTGTTTTAAAATTATAATCTATGTTTTCCAATTGGAATACTAGTGAAAGTATCACATATTCATATGTATAGCCTATTATTTCCACATTGAAATTCAAATATTTTTAATCACCATATTTTTTAGTGGAAATTGTGTTGATTTTATTGTATATTAAATAATTTTATTAAATATTTATACATATAGAATTATATTTTTATATATACCTATTTATAGACTAATATTTTTTGGAAATGGTATTGTAGCTCTTGCATAAGTATGGCTTACCATATCCATGACCTGATGTGATTTGTTTTTCATATATATTTAACCTAGTTGGTAATAAAGATAACAGTTATGAAAATATAATATATATATAACATTATAATGATTTTCAAAATGAGGATACTGAGATAAAATTATAAGGATTATAATTTCTAAACAGAAACTTGCATGGAAAGTGATGCAAATATAAACTAGAAAAGGGATTTCAATTATTAATAAACATGTAATAAGATGTTACAAATATATAATATTTTGTATGATTATATATTGCTAAAGAATAAATTTATAATAAATTCATATTTGTTATACATTATTATCGAATTCTATCAAAGATGTTAAAGTCTTATGTTAATGGAATTTTTTCCCTCTTTTGTTTGAATGAGACAGATGCCCTATACATCCCTTATTTCTTCTGTGTGGTGTATATAATACCCACTAAAGTATTTTTTGATTGTTATTCATAATTTTTTTTCATTTTATATATCCTTATAATTTTATTTCTTTCATAGGAAATATGAATCTCCTCATTATAATTTTGTATGGGTTTATTTCAAATTCCCATCATTATTTGTGGTTGTTTTGTTTTAAATCTCTATTGGGGAATATTTATTTAATACATCTATGCTTTCTAAAAATGATTTCAATAAGGTGTTTACTCTTCTTATATGAATATCTAAATTTATTTTTATCCATTTTTTGACTTTTTAATAATTTTTTTGGAATGAAATTTTTTTCCATTTTCCAGAATATGTACTTTGTGACTTTTCTTGTAGAAGTTAGAAAGAAATTTTATTTTAAATTATATTGAAGGAATCAATTATCCACTATTATAAAACCCAAATTCAATTAAACATCTATTATAAGATTATTAGTTTATTTTTTGTACAAAAAGTTCCCTTTAAAATTTCAACCCCATTTAAAAATGATTTCGTATAGAAGTAGATGATTTCCACAGTAATTATTGCATTTAATTTTTCAAAAATCACTTTCCTTATAATATGATATTATTTTATTTTACTTATTTTTTTTCAGGGATATGAAATAAAGATATAATTTTTATTTTTTATCAGTGGATTATGATAATGTTGAATTGATACTTATGAAACATTCATCATTTCAATGAGTATTATTATAAAGATGTGTTTTTGAAAAGCATATATTTACTTTGGTTCTCATTTCATAGATGATTAATGGTCCCATGGCGTACTTATGTACAGTTTTCAATAAGTGATGTGTGAGACCTATATCACCCTCTAATGCATTGGGTAATGAATTATATCTCATGATATAGTTAAGGTAGAAAAGTATATGAGCATTATAAATGGTGGGATACCAGCCAATGGGATTGATCTGTTAAGGTATACACATGATAAGGCCTGATCCATGTGTACATGTATATAAACACAATATATGAATTTTTTTCTATATTTATGATGATTAATCACACATTTATATCTCGAAAATATGGATTATGGAATATTAATTACATAATTTCATTCTAAGGGTTCATGTTAATGTTTTGTACCTTAACTCCTGATAGTGATTAATTATAGGTTGTCTATGAACATTCTTTCTTATTTGTATGTTCTCATATCCATATTTCTTATAATATACTTTCATAATTTAAATAATTTATATCTTCCATTTTTACCCATACTCATCATCTATTTCCACCATTTTAGTATGTTTCATTCATTAATATATGAAGAATGGTGATAAGTGTGATATTATAATGTGATCTAATTATGATGAAATATGTGGGAGAAGATTTAGAAATTTTACGAACTAGTTGTTTATGTTTTTTAGTTTACAAAGTAACTATACTGTTACGATCTTGATGTAGGTATTTGTATAATGAAATAAATATTCCTTTAAAATATTGTAATATCTATGTATGAACATATTGGGTCATTATATTTTTGTGTTATCATATTATATATATGAAAACTCTATTCTTTTATAATTTTGATGTCTTACATAAGGCCCCCATATATTTAATGTTTTCATTATTATAACATACTCCAATTAACGAGTTGTGAAATTTTGATCATGAACCATCATTTTTCATAATGTATAAGATACAACCGTGTAATTACATATGAGAATTAATCAAAACACCTTATTGTATGCATTACTTTAGATTAAAAACTATATCATATCCGGTTTTATAATTATTAAAAATCATCACACATTTTGAATTTTCAGTTTTTGGTAGGTAAAACAACTCTATTCTAGATCAACAAAACATAATACATAGTCTATTTTACCCAATTACGTGTTATTTGTTGAGTTTAGCAGTTTCTAAAATTCCTCAGTGTTTAGATTTGTTTCAATTCCATCAGAGTCCAAAAACCCAGTTATTCTAACTATGTTGACTAAGAAACATTGTTTGGGAAAACTGTGTAGCCTTTAAATACACTGATCATGTTATGGAAAACTGTACTACATTGGGTTCAATGACATGAATTAACAAATATAGTTTTTAGAAGACTTGTCTACATGGTGTTTGAATGGTATTAGAAAACCAAGAACAAGCCACATATTTAGTTCCATATAACTAGTAAATACACACAAGCTCAACATGGATTATCCTAACCAAGCACAAGCCACATATTTATGAAATTATTTTTTCCCCACCCCCTTTTTCTTCATTTCATACTCC
Source organism: Viscum album (assembly GCA_963277665.1). Taxonomy (NCBI): domain Eukaryota; kingdom Viridiplantae; phylum Streptophyta; class Magnoliopsida; order Santalales; family Viscaceae; genus Viscum; species Viscum album. The sequence goes on along the minus strand of OY728157.1, from coordinate 704,293,822 downwards.
TTACCCAATTGATATTTCACAAAAGTGGGGAGCTAAATTCCTATTCTATAACTATGTATTGATCCATTATCTTCATATGGACATTATTTTCACCATTTTCTAGTTTATTGGATTAGAATCGATTATTTATTGAATCATCTCCCTTATATTCTTCTTTTTCCTCCCCATACGGTGTGCTAAATCTGTGTAGTGGTCTTACCATTTTTTCAGGGAGTTCATGTAAGTATCTTACTTCATAAAAATAGATCCATGTTGGAGGATGATATTTTATTTATTTGGATATAACAATATGAGGTATGTGGTTCTCATCTTTCTAGGTAATATCATGGATGTTTTGGGGCGAATTATTTAGCGTGTCATTATTTTAACTATGTGATACCCTTGTTAATTAATTATTCACCTTAATTAATATATTGGACCCTTGTGATTTTCATATGGGAATGATTAAAAGAGAATAAAAATCTTTAATAACTATAAATAGGATCATACCATTGTCATATTTGGGATACGATTTTTTTTTATATATTAAATTTAATTGTTTTATTTACATAAACAAAATTTCATGTTTATTTTGGTCCCATGGTATTGAGATTTTCTCCAAATGAGGATTGATATAGAATTCGTCATCTAGACTAAGGTGATACAATCATTTGAATATTAATGGATTGATATATATACATGGGATGCTCATCATTGGTTGGGTGACTTGGTCATTATTTTGAGGGAGTTAGGTCATTAGGTTATGGGAAAGGCCCATGTGATTTTGGATAGTGATAAATATCAATTTGAGAAACATTTTCATAGTTATAAGATATATCTGATTATGTGCCTTATGTTTTTATTTGGTGATTATCATTCACCCTATTTGTTTAATGATCCATTTGTGGTCATAGACAAAAATTATGACTCCAATGGTGAGGTGGTGTTGAGAACATGTGTGGGTAGAGGCCCCAATAGTTGAGGAATAAAAAATAGTTCAGTATCATTGTCATATAATTCCAAAAGGATGGTGAGGATCCATTAGTTTAATGTTTTGACATAATCTGTTGAGGGATGAGGCTCACCATTCATGAAGCTATTGGGCCAAGACATGTTTGGGAGGACTGTCATCTCTATTCCTAGAGACACCTATTGTTGATCTGTTTGTAGTCTTCCTTAGATAAAAGACATAATTTATCCATGTAAATCATTAAATAAGAATATGATGTTTATTTTGATTTGAGTTATGATAAAGAAATGTCTTATTGATTGGGCATGCCTTCGGGATTATAGTTACTAGAATCAGTTATTGGGATTCTGATGGCATGAGGTGTCTAGTGAATTTTCTAGAGGAAGAACCAAAGGGTTCACATGGGATGATTTACATCAAGGTAGGCATTTCTATTAGGCCAAGGAACCACTCTTCTATAGTATTTTTTTCTTTTCCAAACTATATGATCTATCACATGTGGTTTCTTAGCACAAATGGAGTGAGTTAATATTATGCAATTTTTGTTATGGTTTATTATTTCATTAATTACACAACTTCTAAATAAAAAATTTAATATAAGAAAATATTGGTGGTGGTCTACAAAGATTATTTGTCACAAATTACACTGGAATTTCCAGGAACATGTAGATTTTATGGATTTTCATTATTGTAAATGTTCCAACTCAAGATATTGATCATAGTTTTGGGAACTATTTCATGGGATGAATAGAAAGGGGCCTTGGGAATCCTATATCAGCTATAGTTTTTTTATTATATATTATCATGATATTATATATGTACGTAATGAGTTCAACCACTGGATAAACATTAATAATTTTACTGTATGAACTGGATTTGATGAATTTTTTTAATTACTATCTAAACATGTTATGTTCATCTTGTTTATTTGTTATATATTTGTGGTTTATTATTCTTCTTTTGTGATATGCTATCTCTTTTACATCCATCATGGGAGGGTTACTGGTCTTGTCTATTATGGTCTTTTCTTATGGTACTATATCAATTTAGACTGTTATTATATCATCACAAAATGGTATAATCGTCCCAATATCACCTCTTTACACCCTCACCTATAGTCGAAATCCTTTGGAGTATGGGGAGGTGTTCCAATATCCATGTGGTACACTCCCTATTTCACTGTATTGGTGGTAATTTAGGGGAGGGTGCTATAAAATCCATCTCTGATATTGCATCATCTTGGAACTGTTGTTTTGAATAATTATCTCTTTATTACCTTGAATGTTTCTTCTCATTTAGACATATATAGGTACTCAACTTCTTTTAAATTTAAAATTTTGAGCGGAATTCATAGCCATAAAAAATTATCAATAAAACATCAATAATATCCATCGAAACCAGGAAATAATTAGATCAAAATTAATATTTTTGTTCTAAGACATTCTTAAATAGATTCAATCCTTGATGGATTCACTAATATATCTTCTTTTTGGATTATTTGATTAAAAAATGTAACATTTTGTAGTTAAAATTACCTCATTATAAATTTTTCATAAAATTTCTCCATCATTGGTAACATAATAAAAATTTTCGAGTGATCATCGCACTCTTCCTTACTCATTTAATATATAAAAATATGGTCTATAATAACGACCAAAAACACAACAAAACAATCTATAAACAATCTATTCATTAAAAAATGAATATAGTGGGTACTTGGTAATATATAATAGATTCAATATAAACTCATAATGTTCATACACTGTGTGGATAAAAATCCTTGGGATATCTTCTTTATTGACCCAAAATTGATTATATCCATAATGAATCCAATTAATAAAAATGTTTTGATCTCCACCAAATTGATAAAAAAGTCATCAATATGTTTTCAAGGATTATTTTTCATTATATTGATCTTTTTCACCTCTACATAAGCATTGAAGAGTCATATATATTCATATATCTTCTAAATGAATAGAATAGTTTCTACCCACAGTGACACACTATGGAAGACAATATTATTTACAAGTATTCAATTGTATTTTCCTTTTCAATTATCGTAACTCAATAATTTTCATTATATATGGCAGCCTTAAAATTTTAAGAATGAATGTTATGAGTTATATTAAGAATTAAAATTAATGATTTTGTGTATGAATATGAGAAACGTTTATAAAGACATAAAAAACTCTTGAACAATATTACTTTATTTGATGTCGAGTTTCCCCTAAACCATATGAGAAAAATATACTACATAGATAGGAATTGTGTACACAAGTTTAAAGTAATTATTATTGGATGTTTTAATTGATCCTAAAATTAATAAATGGTCATGGGTTTATTAGGAATAAGAAATGTGGCTTACATTGTTTGAGAACAAGTATTGTCTTCATATTAATAAAACCAATTAATACCTAGTGCCACTTAAAATTTATTAAATTAATGAATCACAAGATTTTTAGGAAGTATATTTTAGATGACATAAATTGGAGAGGAAATATAATCACGTGATATGACCATCATACCAGTAATATTTTTTCCATAAACTTGACATCTAATAAATTAGTTTCTAATTCCATACTCTTGTAAAATTCCTTAGATATAAAAAGTGGGTTTAATATGAGTCAAATATCAAGTTTTATATTCTATAGTTGATCATGATTGTGCCTTTCAACATGTCATTCTCAAAACCCACTTCAATAGTCAAGATCATATATGATTTGCATTTATATTCTGACTTGGGAGGATATTGAATATCTTAGTCAATAAGCATTGAAAATGAGAATTTGTTATAATATTTCCCACACTAATTAAATTTTATGAATTAGAGAGTTGGTGGTGAATTATTTTGAGTCCTCTTATCCTCTATTCCATAAACCAGCCCATTCATCATATTTTTATATTCATAATCTTGATGTCCCACCTGTGTATGTTCATATAACATCCATGCCAATTAAAACAGCTACCATGATGTCTATTCCCACATTATTAAAATGTAGTGTTTTGTACTTTCATTCCACCATATTTTATATTGGATTTTTCATGGGACTTGATTTTATTTTTCATATAAAAAACATATAAATGACTAGGCTTCTCCAATATCTATTTCTAAATTGAGTTCCTGTTATAAAATTTCGTCATATATACTAAATTTTACTATGGATAATTCCTTTATGTGAATTTTCTTTAGACACAAAAAAGTCAATAAGTATTTCTTTTATAAATGATGATTATTCTTGAAGAATAACATAGCATACTCCAAAAAATATCTTTGTATGAACAAATATATTAATTATACATTTTCTTAACCATATAGAATTATTTATCTATACTAATATATATAATAAAAGTGAATTACATATTGAGAAATATCCTCTTAATTGATCCTAATCCATTATGTAAATTTCATCCTCTTTTATTGTATTCTTAGAAAGGCTCCACCATTAATATGATTTAACTTCAATGTGATAAAAAATTAGGACTCAAATTTAATGTTACAAGAAGAATAGAATAGAAAATATCTTTTAAATGGGGTTGATACATTTCTAAGAAACTATTGGATCCTAATATAATCTAATAAAGGGTTGATGCAATCTCATAAAGGATTCAACATAATGTTTTGACCTCTATAAATTATTTTAATGCTCAGAAATATTCACGAATTGAGAATTTTTTTCAGTATAGAAGAAATATTATGCATCATAGATAAAAAATAAATTTTCTTCTTTGGTGGAAAATCATTTAATTTTCTATCACATCCACCATTATTATGGTTCCATTATGATACAATTATTGATTGAAACCAAAAATCGTAGTGTGGGAAATAATAATTATAGTGGTAAAACAAAATGTCATGAAGAATCATTTATATTTTTTACAAATCAAGAAATGTTATATTAAATCAAAAAGGTTTATTTTTTATCAAAGTTCATCTATGGACCTAATCTATTCAAATAATTTTTTATGGTTCATAATGATTTTTTTTATTTTTAAAACATATACCATAAGACTTTCAAAACATATGTGATGAATGAGATGTTTTCATGAACAAGGTGATGGTTGATTTAATATAAATGATATTTTTTTAGAGTTATTACCCTAGTATTAAACTATTCTAGAGACACATCCAACTATAATATATAGAGGGATATTTAATTTATTATAAAACAATCTCTCTATCATCCTAAAAAATTTGGTAGACTTTTTTCTATACTTAAACATATTAATAGACTTTTTATTGTACATATCTGCATGGTTCTAAGTAATGTTTACCCATACTAGTTCCCATAGGTTAAATAAAACATTTTTTTAAAAAAATAACTATAATGACCCATGATTTTCATATATAACTATCATAAATTTTTAGATGAATATTCAATAAATTTCAAAAAATACAAAACTAAGGATTTTAATGGATTAGTATCATTGGATACTATATAAAAATATTATTATATAATTAATGACCTTAAACACATCCCATAAATATATTCCCATTTCATACTCTTCGTAAACAATACCTACCAAAAATCATTATACATAACCTGGGGAATAGAAATATATAAAAACGTTAGCATAGATTCTATGAAAGGGTAAAAAAGGTTGATAACATTTTATGATTATATATATGAATATTATTTTAAAATGTGCATAATTTAATGATCAAAAATTAAGAAACTCATTCACAACCTAGCACATTACATAAACATGCGACATGGAATAAATTACTTTCATTCAAAAATAGTTGATAAATTTGAGTGTTAAATCATCACAATTCAGGATCCATAAGATCATTTCATAAATTTTTTCCACCATAAAACATATAAAAACCATTTCATTTTTTATAGTTAACTGCCAAGATTATCCTCAATAGTGTATTTTCTCTCTTGATTTGCTTTTCATTGTGGGTCTATCAACTTATATTGTTTCCCAGTATAAATAAATCAAAATGCCCTTCTTCTATTTTTGGATCAATCCTTTCAACATTTTTCAATTATTATCTCACGATATAAAAATATTTACATTAGTCATTATATCAAGATATATGTCCAACCAATATTTTATTATAATGTTACCACAATCCTTATTTATAACATAATAAATTTCCATTATTATAATTTTACAATTATCATTAGTTATAATGTAAATACCATCACATATTTAAAACCATACAGAGGTGTTCCAAAAGATCATAAATCAATCATTATATCATGTCCCCAAAAAATAGGATCTCATAAAAATTATATTATATTACAAAGATTATAATGTAAATGGGTCTCATAATCACCTCGTTAATTTATCATAGTACAAACCCTATAAAATGTATTTTTACACTAAAAATTTCATCATAATAATGATTAACCATCCAAAAAATAGTTAGAATGGTAAATGTGTATCTAATCTAGGTAAATCATAATTAATATTAAATTATTTCATCTTAGATAAAAAAATGTGTTTTGAATAACTCATGGAATGTTTCTTGAGAAGAATATCCTTTCTAATTTGAAAATTTCTTTTTAAAACCAAAGTAGCACTATTTTCAAATTCAATTTCTTTTAAAATAACATTGTTATAAAATTTTATAAGATTTACATTATTTATTTTCCATGACAAAGGAATTTTTTTTTGATACCATATAGTTTAAAATGAATACTCATTTCACATTTCATTAAAACTAAAAATGTACTTTTTCGGAAAATAACATTATGATTCTGTTTAATTTTTAGAAAAATTTAAACAAGGTAAATAATTTATTTAAAAAATAATTGTATAATAGTAAAAAAATTCATTATATCATTTATTAGAAAACATGGATATGGAATAAAAGTTGTCTTGGATAAATATAATGTAAAAACAATTTTTATAAAAAACATTATCATAGTATCACTAATCCTTTAGGATATAAAAATGTAGCAATAACATGTATTTTCCAAAAATAAATACTAAATTTGAAAATACTTTAGTTTCATGTCATTTATATCATAATATCTTATCATTAGAAGTATATCATCATAAATATTGTAAAATAATGACATTATAACATTCAACCACTACCACTTTGGTATATTTTGAATTGCAAGACCCAATAAAGAAGGAACATTGTGTGGATATTTAAATTCAAAAATTATTATTAAATGTATCATAAAATACCTTTATGGTTAGTTTCTACACCACACAAATGAAACAATTATTTTATACGTCATGTGTCCTATAAAAGTAAAAGTGACATTAAAATATCAATCTGCATGTCCCATAAACAGTTTAACACTTTTAAATATCATGTAAAGTAAATATAATTTTATTATAAAAATTTAAAAAATTCCTATTAACATGAATCATTTCATATATTATTTACTTATGAACTTTTATTACCCTTATATTGATAATTCCTCATTAAAATCCTATTTTGGGTAACAACTTCTTTCCTTTTATATTTTTTGTTTTGTTATTTTTTCCCTTTTACATTTATCATTGTTTGATTATCTAAAAAATGTGACCAATTATATCAATGTAATTCATATTCAATATATATTAATTTTTTAAATCCAATAATGATTGATATAGAGAATTACTGGCATCATTCAGGTAGATGGTGGGACATACGTATGGATGAATTTTTTTAAATAACCAAATTAAATAAAGGTAAATAATATATTAAAATTTTAAAATATTTTTTATTTAATATATATATCATATATTCATAAAAATCTATATTTATTACCATAAATTTAAATTATATGTGAATAATGAATCACATCACTTAGTGAGAGGTAGTCCTCTATAAACATGTGTAACCTTATCATATTACCATGTAACAGAAAGTAAGATGTTATAAATGATATTTTTATTCAATAATTAAAATTATGTAACAAATATTATTTAGTTATGTTCAATCAGTAATTATATCAAGGCTTGAAAAATAGTGATGGAAATTGTATTACATCGATTCGCAATGGGGCAGTCTCTCATATACAGAATTGGTAGTTTAATTTCTCATTTGATGGAAGAGGATTTTGATATATTTTTTTCAATAAATACAAAACATAATAGTATATTTTATGTACTGGTGTGATTATATTTTATATATTAATACATGCACTATGGTTACAAGAAAAGAATTAAAAAATATTGAGTTTAGTGAAGATATTAACATTCTCATACAAAAAACTCTCTTTTGATCTATTTTTAAGGGCCCTAAAGTTGTTATTTTATGATAAATAATATATCTAGAATGTGGATATTAATTATTTAGAGTGATTTTGGCTTTATTTTATTTAATAATCTTAAGAGGTGTGAATTATTTAGGGGAGGTAGTGATCAAATATAATATAAGATGACTGATATTTTATTGAATACCCAAAACCTTTCAATATTGGGTTCTCACTCTCACCCCAAATGACTTAGAAATTTAAAATTATAGTTAATGGAATATATGGACGATCTAAATCCCCACCATTATAAAAAAAATGAGTTGAAAATTATATTCCCTGACTGTTTCAGATTTATTAATTTTTTCATTTTTTGTTTTCAACACTATAACTTTATTTTAATTTATTTACCTTAGTGAAATATTCTATAAAAAGAAAAATAATAAGATAATTATTAGATATTATGGACCCATTCATTCTAAATAAGAGGATATATAAAAAAATTAATATGTCTTTTAAAAATTAATTTTAATACATACAATACTAAAGCGATAATTGCATTTTTGATCTTAACTACATATTTTAATTTTTATTGTTTTTAAAATTCCTAATCAAAAAATATTACCCGATAATATAGAATAAATAATTTTAATTCCTATTGTTCAATTTAAATTTAAATATTCTATTCATAGAGGTGATAATTTTTTTTTTAAAATAAAACCCACTGTCAAGGTGAAAAGTGGTTTTCCTATGAGAAATTTTTCATAACTATAAAAACATTTAATATTGTAATTAATTATAAAACTAATTACACTAAACGAAATGAGATTTATAAATATATCATCAAACTAATTATACTTTTGAAACAATCTTATAATTTTATCGATATTTTAGGTGCTTCAAAATGAAAAACAATTTTCAATAAAATCCGTATTTTTACTATTCATTAAAAAACTAATCATATAATTTAATTATCAAAAATTTACAAAAATAAAATTTTTACATATAAATTTAAAAAATGATATTTATTATTCCAAATAAATTTTCTATAATTGGAAAAAATGAATTATATTATTTTTTCCAAAAAATAGTAATTTTTTAAAAAAAATATTAATTTCGAAGAATATAATGATTTTAATAATAACTAAGAACACTAATAATTAAACGTTTTATTTACATGAATCCATTAAAAATAATATTTTAATCTTATTTATTCATATTCTTACTTCCAATTTTAATTTTAAGGTTATAAAGATCTTATTTAAATAATAATAGTAATGGTATACTATGGTTTTCTAAAAGTTGGGGAGCTGTGTAAAAAAAGTTTTAGATGAAATTATATTTATTTGAACAAAATTTATAAAATATCCTGGTGTCCAATATAACAAGAGATAGATTCCTTCTATAAAAATATTAAAATGAATCTTATAGTCATAGTATGTGATTCATTTCTCTCTCAAATAATAGTGCTTCAATGATATTATGGTGAAAACATCATCTACCTTCTCTGAATCGTGACTTGCATAAATCATCTTATAGGGTAATGGATTTTAGGATCCATAGGAATTAACTACCAAAATCTGAATTAGTAATAAAAAAATCACATATACAGAGGAGTTTCATTATTCTACATACTCAACACCCACCTCTATAACACTCAACATGGGGGAGTTTTTCTTCCCTTACCAAATATCTTGAAAATACTGCTATATTTTTTCCATCCCAAAAAATTTATCCCCATTTTAGTCAAAAAAATTATTATTTTTTGAAATTTTAAAAATTGAGTAGTAATCCATGAAAATATATTGCAATTCAATGAATGTAAAAACCGATATCATTCTCTTGAGTAGATATCAGGAGAGAACTACCTCGATCTTGGTATATAGGACTACTAGTCCCACATTCAAGATGTAATTTCATATAAAATAGATCCCTCAAATTAAGTATTATAAATCCTAGATAATTCCAATAAATTTCATCTCTCAAATTCTCTTCATGAATATAAAACAAATATCTCTTTTGATCCCCCTCTCACACTGAGTACACAAGCTCATCATTAATCCTATAATTAATGATTCAATAATAGATTATTGATCTAATTAATGAGTCACATAAATACTAATTTTTTATTTATTATTCTAAAGGAAATCATTGATCTCTCATAGTAATTATAGATTCTTTGGACCATAACTATTAATGCATCGTTATCTCAAACCTGTAGCTAGTGACAACCTTTTCTGAGGTTAAATTTCAAGAACCTTATCACCCCAATCAACTATATGAAGAGTTCATTGATTCATGGAAGTGGATACTATTTCGTATATTTCATATACTTTAGGTGAATAAAATCCATGTATTACCCCATTCTCTCAACCAAATTCTTGGTAAACAGCACTATTGAATCATAGGGGAAAATGATAGGTCTAACAAAGACCTTCCTCTATAAATAATCTAATTACACCTTTATATATAGCATCTATAGAAGGGTCCCATGATATGCTGGAAAATATTTTTTCATTTTACCATGGCTTAGATCTATGCAAAATTCATTTTTATGAAATCGAGGTAATCTTGGCATTTCTAAAGGGAATAATACCTCATACTCATCCTTCACTATAGGATACTGAAGGCTCATAGCTTCTATTGTTCAAAGGGATACACAATCCAACAAAGTTGAAATCATATGTATCATCTAGTTCTTATTCCCATCATTCTATGACTTATATTATTTATTTCCCATCATTTAAGATCTCATCCCATCCATTAAATAACAATTCATACTTAAATGGAAAGTGTGAAACAATTATAGAGTGCAGTTAATTTGTACATAATAGGTAAAAGAGTATATGACCCCATTGATAACATTGAGATATCCCACCAGAATAACTTTTTACAAAGTGATATGCCACACTATTTTCAAAAGTGTCTAATTTCTAAATATGTCTTAGTAGGACCTCAAATAAATTGGACAATATAAAAGAATCCACTAGAATCTCTACTCCTCAATAATATGATGTGGCAATGAAAAATTGGATGTTGACGGTGTTTACCAAAACTGAATTGATATAAGAGGAGACATAGTTTATACCATGGATTTTACCTAGAGGCATGGGTTAATGTGTCCTTATGTTATATAGTTGTACATTCCATTGACTACCATTTGAATTATCTCATTGCTTAATTTAATACTATTACACATCCCAAACATCCTAGAATATAAATATATATTGAATACAACAACCACAACTCAATACAATATAATTAGGGTGGTTCTGAACAACACTTATGGATATAAAATTCATCACAATATAATGTTTCTTGGTAGGGGAAGATTTTAAATTTATTTTATATTTTAATCCACACTATACATCACTATTATATGTCCCCACCAATTTTCTATGTAACCCTTAATAATTATTTTCTCCATGAACAACATCAAGAGGGTTCTTAACTAAATAGTCACCTCATGGCCCATTATCATGCTTATATATGATTCATGGGGGTTTGAATCACCTTGGTGACTAAAATTGTTTTTTCTATGACACATATCATGTTAAATAATCAAACTTGTTTTATATACTAGTGTTATCATGACCAAATTCTAGTTATCCTAGAGGGAAAATCCATATAGAAAATCAATAGTGGGTAAGAATACAACCCAATGGGTGGAGGTAATGCCCCTTATCTAACAGGAGGGAAATCATACAATACATGTCCCTAAATAAACACTTCAACACAAAGAGGATCATCATAATGATAATGTTCTAGAACCCTATAATTATATCCTTATATCCGAATACTAAAATAAACCAGATACAACATTTTCATTATATAATGTCATTGGATATTTCCATACAAGGTCATGGAAATCACTACCTATTCATTCAGGGTGAAGGTATGATGTCTTTCCCTTCATCTAGTTTATAAATATTATGATTTAATAAGTAGGTTATTTGAGTCCTGGTGAAATAAAATCTTAGATTCCACCGTATCATTGGGTTTACTATCCTATGATCCCAATTCAATGCACTTAAATTCTATCCTTAATAACCAATTTAATGCTCATTGATATACTATCACCAAAATCGTGTGCAAAGAAAACCCTTTCTCTTACAAAAATATCGTAGGACCCGACCCAAGAAGGACCTCCTTGGTGGTAGTAAGTAGTGTTTGATAATCCATTCCCCCTATAATATCAAATGGGTTGGTGACTAGAATTTGGTGAGAATTTCACATATATTGAATGACTTGGACTAATGTACCTGTACATTCTCACATCTACTTATGGTAGTATAATATAGAAAATATGTACAACATATACAATATATTCATGTATAAAAACTACAACAAACATCATTGTTTGGAATGTGTATGAATCATTAATGAAAAAATTATAACTATAAAAGCATTCAAACTACTATAAAATGGCTGTTTTTTCAAGTTTTATCACCTATAAATGTATATTGTGCATACATAAAATCTAAACTCCACCAACTCCTAGATCATTTGGGACTCTATAGAAGGTATTTCCTCTGTATAAGTCAAAAACAAATTTTTCGAAATAACCCATGCATGGATGATTATAGACATACCCATTGTGACACCTATAAATCACCAAACACAAATAATCTAATAGGGATCTATATTTAAATATAAAAATAAAAAAATCATAAAAATAATAATGATATGATCATAGAATATCCAATTCTCAAGGTGAGGGCATTACCTACTTCCAACTATGGGATTCTTCTCAAGGATTTAATGAAACATTTTTTTGAGATAAATATCTTGTATATTTTCACTATAAAGATATAACTAATCATAGAGGACATACTTTTTGGGTCTTTCCAGGAATAATGTAGAAAGAAATGATATAAATTTTATTATTTACTCACATGATCAGACAAAATATCATCAAGATATAAAATACGTTGATACATATATAAGGGATCAAAACCATGGTATATTGGGGATACATAACCTTATTCATAGTATCCCAATAGTTATGGGATCACAAGCATGTATATTACAATTTGGATACTTTTAACATCAAGGGGATACATGAAAGAGGATCATACCAGGATGAAATAATGAGGCATACATAACTCTAAACAAGACAAACCTATTACATGTATCTCTCATCATATCCTCAAGATGGGATACGACATTTTCCTACATAGTTATATAAAATGGATTCACACCCACACAGAACAAAAACTATAATTATGTAAAAAGGGGTACACTTGTACAATATAAGAGTGTATGGTGTCCTATAATTATGTTAATGGAGTCTCCAACAATTCTTTAATATCTCATGTCCTACTATCTCACATGAACCATTCCTCTGTATAGATTATGTATTTCAATACTAAATATTATGCAGAGGTTAGACTAAAACTCAATCATTTTTATCCTACCCATAATCATTAACCATCAAAAATATATGGGGTGTTCCCAATGATACACATCTTGTGGGGTAACATATAATCTAGGATGTGTACTATATGTCCATGATGAGATATCCAGCTAAAGATCACATGGTGTGAGGGTAACCCACATATTGTGTGATTTTTGACACACCATGTAGACTATATCATCTATATAGATGGGTCCACATAGTAAATGATATTCTAAAAAACACATCATCTAGATCGATATTTCAAAGAATCTCTAGAATTCACATGCATATTCAAACTCACTAATCTGACCTTCTGTTCTTCCACCAATTTGAGGCCATAATGGAATGAAATACATTGACAAAGATCACATAATTTCTTTTGGATGGATTATAGTATCCCTTTTCCTATAAACATCAAAACACTAAAACAATTGAGATACCTACTTGATCCGGCTCTTGGAACCTTCATATCCCTAACCATCCAAATATTCTCGTCATTGGCACCACACCTTCGATAAGTATACAATCCCAAAACTGATACTATAATTATGATCCATTTCACCAAAGAGAAAATTCACAATTATCATTTTCTATGGTATAGTCAAATCATTATCACAAAAAAACTAATGAAGAAAAATGACAAACATATTAATAATGAAATGAAAAAAAGTGACCATCATATGAAGGTCATATTTATTTGGAAATCATTAATGAAGTATCAAGAATGTAGAGGATTATTGAATTATAAAAAAAACAACAAATATCAGAATCCTCATTATTTGAGAATGATATAAAAATTCAAATAAATAAGATAGATCATCAAATTAATTTATAAATAATTAATTCATGTTATTACTATGAAGATAAAAGGGGGTTTTATCTAAAAAAAATCACTACCTTAGGTTTTGATTGATCTTTAGTGGATAATATATTTTTATCAAATTCATGTATAAAATTAACTAAATTAATCATTGGTTCTTAAATCATCTACATTTGTTCATTATAGATCCTTGATCCGGATATCACCTACCCATCCCCTGGCTGATAGCTTTCTATTTCAATCCACTCGATAATCATGGATTACGCTAAAACATGTGGGAATTATCCATTTTGGCATTTATAAAGAATATTAATTACGTCTATATGATAAATATATATTAAATTAGTGAATTAATTTAGTCCATCTAACTCACCCATGGATGCACTCTATCGAATCATATAAAAATGACTAGACTTATACAATTCCATAGAAAACCCCCATATTTAGAATTTAATGGTGTTATTGTTTTCTAATTAAGAATGCATTTGGGTGAATTGAAGTGTTTCAAAAAAATTCTACACATGTGATATATTTTATTTCATATATATAATTTATAAATTCCAATCCCCCATATGCCTAAGAACTCTACATCAACTTTCTTCCATACTCCGAAACTAATATATGAAATATTCCAATGTTTTATATTGAAATTTTGGAGTAAGTACATGTATTTTTTATATTTGAACATCAACCACCATGATTAAAAGAAAATTAATGATATGATATCTCAAGTAGTCACATATGCATCATATAAATGAAATTTGATGTCTAGTACCATTAATGTTTCAATGAGTCGAATTTGACATCAATACTGTTACCTTTCCAAGATTTATTCAATTAATGTTCCTAACTTTTTGGATAATCATATTATGTTCATTAAATAAATTAATATGAACCTTATTATTCAATATTTTATTTCATAGGAGAAATATGTTTTCATATTAAATTTATTTGCTATATTTTTCTTAATTGTGTCAAAATTAAATCATTGTTATATTATTTATTAATCTAAGTGATCAAAAACAATAATTTAATAATAAGTTCAATACATAATATAACAATTACATAACTAGAAAAAAATCATTAGGTTCTTATTAACATGGAATAATTTTATTAGTATGTTTTCATATTAATCAATGATTTCATTTAAATGAATTCTTTATATTGATGGTTACATCAATATAATAACAAACACACTATATCCCATTTTTCTAGAATGGATAAGTAGCTGTATAATGAATTTATTAAAAAATAATTATTTAATTATTTTAATATTTTTATGTAGTTTGTTTTTAAATTTTGACTATTTTGGAAAATTTAAATAAAAAAAAAATAAAATGTGTACATCATGAGGGTTTTTGGGTTCACATTGGATGATATACATTATTATCGTTTATTTATTTATAGAAATGAAAAAATAATGTTTTTTACATTAATATATTTTCATATAAATATAATAACTACACAAATTTTATCATACTACTTTGGAATCTATTGTTTTTGAAAATAAATATAAAAAATAATGTTCCTGTAATAATTAATACTCATTTTCTGATAATGAACATTCTCTTAAAATTATGCTTTGAAAATAAGGGAGCATGACATCTAATTAATAATAGAGGATTATGAATGTGGGAGGCTTTTTTTAATGCAGGAAAGTAATATATTTTTTGGATGTAATTCAATGGAATGTGTATGACATGAAATGTTACAGATGTCAAATTTTCTAACTATGGAAAATATATCTTTTTCAATACCCCTTAACATTACAATGATATCACTACACTATTCAGGGGTCAAAGTCACAAAATTTAAAAAAAATTAATAGTATTAATGGTGATATATGGTTTATAAATCTACATCCAGGTTTTTTAATATATTTTTTAAATATTTTAGATGTTGTTTTTTAATATGATTGTTACATTTACATTTTTTGTTTTAGCATTCATAACTACTTTTTGAATATTTATTTTATGTTTTATTAAAATTATAACATATCCCCCATAAAAAATATTGGTTTTATGAAGCTAATTTTAATCTATATTTAATCTAATTAAATTTCTTAATTATATAAAATAAACTATACAATTAAAAAAGGTTGGCGATATATAAGTACTTTTTGTAGAAATGTTAATTTTTTACAAATATTTTTTAATAATCTTATTTAGAATTGGTTGGAAATTATATTTTTATAAATATAATAATGTATTTTCTTAACAATCATTAGTGGAATAATTTCAAAAATATTAATTTACTTTATTTGATAAAAATTATACAATATTAATTAATAAATTCATTTAAAATGAATGTTTTACCATTATCATGGTTATCAACCTTAATATTTGAAATCAAACATTTTAGCCCAAAATTTAAATTTACCTTATTATAAAATTTTATTGTGTTTAAAAAAAATTTATATCTATTTAAATATATTTAATTCCTTCATGTGATGAATATTTAATTTAAATACATGTGAAAAATGAATATTTTTTTAAGTAAAACAATACTTATGTTCTAAAAATGATGTATGAAGGTTTAAAAACAACATAGTAATATTATAATATTTATTTTACTCATAAACATATTTATTTGATAGAAATTGTTTAATAAATATTTAATCAATTCCAACATTATGAAATGTTATATAGGTGGCAGTTTTTAGAAAAAATATTAACTTTTCCCCTATTCACCTTATAACAAATTATCCTAAAGATGAATAATGATTCTCCCACAAAATATACATCATATAATTAATATAAAATTCCATCCATCCCTAAAAACATATATCATAAAATAAGCTGGAATTATTACCCACTCAAGAAAAGTCTATTATATCATCAGAGGGAGTAACACACATCCCTAGACACATATATTATATTATTATCAGGGGTATAATCTCCAAAATATCATATATCCATAACTTATATCATTAATCATAATAAGATGGATGGAACCCACCACACACTACCTAGCCTCATCCCTACATAGGTTGGAAACAATCCTAAACTCATCACAAATTCTCGATCTTGTCCTATCCAGAACAAAGCCTATTCACATCATTAAATGAAAAATATGAGACAATTGTATTAGCATTTAGAAATATTCCACTCAAATACAATAATCAAATGCATAACCCACTAGAATACCCTAGTTCATATTAAAGTTTAAACAACCATAATGGGTTGTAATATTTAATTTCTTATTCTAGGGACATAAATTGACACTCAAAAGAGATATAATCCTTCAAAAAGTTAGTGATCATGTAATCATATAATCATACACAATTTCAAGGAAAAAATCAAAATCACAATATAAGGATTGTATAAAGACCATCTTATATCCAAGGTTATGCTTGGACTATCCAATCCTTGAACTTATACTCAATTTTCTAGCTCGGTATCACAACATGGATACCACACTCTCTATATAGTGGAAAAGAAACACTCACGGAACCCCCAATAATTATTTATAAGGTTTTATTTCTTTTCATAGTTTACAATATTATAGCCTTAGTGAATCCGTTTTATATCAGTCATACTTAATTTATCAAATGAAAATAATTGAAATAATTTCTTCAACAAATTTATTTGATTCATTTAGATTAAACCCCAAAAGGATCTATGTACAACAATTCACACAATGATACAAAATACCTAATACATAAATCAGTGTGGAATCAAACAAGTATTCAATGGTCCATCCTATCCTAAGACATTTTATTATTCTCATGAAAATAGAATTAAATAAATACATTTATTTATCAAATTAGATCATACACATATTATGATACTTCCTGAAAATTCTAAATTAATAACATTATGGAGATATTTCAAGACCTCAAAACTCATGTGATGTTAATAAATTAATATGAACTTCTCAAAAATCATCCCCTAATATCTTCAACTCCCAACTGTCCATCTTCCAATAACATGAGGTTTTCGAATCTCCGACAAAAATTCCCCTTAGAAATAGAGTTTCCACAAAACTATGTGTATAAATATTGCCTATAAATTCTAATGAAATCTAATTACGATCATACTCACATGACCCTTTGATTAGAAATCAGAAAAAAACACCATCATATAAAAATTATTACACCATGTTCTGTTGGAATCACCATCAAACCCTTCGGTGATATTATGTAATTGAAGGAAAATTAATATTGGAAAAATAAATGAATATTTCCCATAGAGTCAAAGATAAGAACATATGAAAATAATGTGTGTTTATGTTGTGTAAGAATATTGAAAAATCTAATTTTATTTAATTAGTTCTACTTATTAATAATTTAATGAAGATAAGAAAAAAATCATAATATCTTTTTCACAGAAATATTTTCTCTTATGTATAAGGGTACCCATGAATAATAGTAAACCATTTATGAATAATAATTCCAATTATTATTCTTTATGTATCACTTTGGATCACCAACTCTTTTAAATATTTTAAAGGGGAGGGCCCTTTTCTATCTATTAGGTACTACTATATGTTGTAAAATTATCTTTAGGAATTATCCCATCTCCGCAAAAAATACATTATCTTCACCGAGAACAATATTATACAATAATATAAATTTTATGAATTATGATTGTATGGCCATTAAAATTTTAGTGAATGTAACATTTATTTTGTCAAAAAAATAATTCTAAAAAAATAGATTTATAGAAACATACCATAGGGAACACCCGTATAAGTGACCCAATTTCTAAGAAGGGATGGAATATTTTATATTAAACATTTACTCTTATATTTAAACACATATCAATTTACGATAACTTAAATGTGATAATATTAAAATTGATCCTTATTTATATTATTATTCTTCATACGATACTCAAAAAATAGCCAAATTTCACATAAAATTATATTTGTTTCATAAGATGTGATTACTCTAACATATACACTTTGTCGTATAATGAATATTAGGAAAACATAAAAACATCAAAGTTACTATTATTTATTTACATATTAATATTCCCAAATATTCATAAATAAAATTTTACACATTGAAAATTTAATCCTATAACTCCCTAGCATATATACAAGCATTAGGACTTTAAAATTATACAAAACCCTTTTACCATATTTTACCCATATGCATACTTGGTATTTCACACTTAATCAAATTATTGTTTACACTAGTGGTTACTATAATATGTTGGTTAAACATACATAAGAGTATCTCATTATCGGGTATTTTGATGCATAATGGGTGGCCCTCATAAAACAAATACATTTTCAAAAGCCCCCAAGACCATTAAATTTATTCATATATGGTAATTATAGTTATATAAATAATTTAAAATAATAATAAACATCCCTTTTTGTTTGAGAATTTGAAATTTTTTGAGTAACATGATGAAACCTCTTAAAAACCGTAAATTTTCTTATGTTTCATGTTCCTAAATTCCCCCTATTAAATTACAATAACAAATATAAATTCCATCAACCATGCCCTCTCCCTTCTATCTCTAGAAACCAAATTCCAAACCTATTCTAAAACCCATGAAATCTCTATATTTTCGAACATTATATTTCTAACCCATGGTTTGACCCATTCATTATTATTGTGTATTTTGAAATTGCATATCACATTATAATAATGAATTATTTATTTTTCATAAAACTTTAAATTAATATTGGGTTTGTAACGCCCCGACCCCAGTTACCCAGAGTCGGTGCATTATTACATAACATTGGTATGATCACAAGAAAGATCAAATCTCGAAAGACCGATTGGTTTAGTAGTCTTGGAAACACTAGATATATTCATAAGTCTTACATTACATCAAAAAATGAAAAACTACTACAAAAACATATTGTCTCCATAATCCACACTCATATCCCCACATAATATCCCTGTAGGTCATTCATAATTTACTTTTTCACTTCCTGGGAAAAATAAAACATAGAAAAGGGGTGAGCTCAAATGCCCAGTAAGGATAACAATATAGCGGAAACTTTCATAAATAAGAATAAACATTTAAGGAAATGTATAACTAAAACAAAAGCCTTTTAAACCTAAACATCAGCATAAATTGGCAAAGGTAAAATGAAATAATGCCATTTACTTATTCACATGGTTATTCTACTAATCGAAAAATCACATGCAAAATCAATAACCACTTTCATAATGATGGAATGCATAATGCCAGACTATCATAACCACATAGCTAAGGCCTCGTGCCAAGAATATAAATAAGATTTTGTCAAGGCCTTGTGCCAAGACACTAGTTTGTCTCATGAGACCTACCGATGCATCGAGGAGCTATAGCGGGCTCCACCCGTCACTTACTAAGTCCAATGCATTCCCATATGAAAAGGTTTAAACATAACATAAACATTCGTATTAAAACTAGCATACGAAATGTAAATAATTTCACCATAAACTATGAATGGTATAAAAATACAACATCCATAGTCAAACATATCACAAAACCTTCAATACAATATAGAAGTTTTGTATCATAATAAATCAACTTCAAATAAGCGTAAAATCTATCAAAGGATGTTGACATAGATGAAATCAAAACACTTTTTAGAGAAATATCTCTTTCTATTTTTGAAATCATTTAAGATCCATATAAAATAAAACATTTTCTTGAAAATATTCTTAAAATATTGTAAGGAAAGCTTTGAATATTTTATAACGGCAGAAAATAACCGCACCCGCCGTATAAGTTAAAAAAAACATTCTTACCTTAATTCTGTCGAAAAGGTTAAAAAGGACCTTGTTTTGAAAACGACGGAAAGATTCCTTCATAAACCTCTTATAAAAAGTCAAACAAGGGTATAAATTACTTTAACCCATATTATTTTAAATAATAAATATGTTTTGAAATACATTTCGAAGAAACATGGATGTGGATGATAAAGAAATCCCAGTAGATTATTGCGTATAAACAATCTCGGATAATGAAGAGATTGTGAAATAACCCTTACCAATTTGGTAACTTATGAAACATACAACTCATGAAAGAGGTGTCATACCATGAATATGTATGTACACATAAATTAGAGTGTATTACACAAAGAATATAATTATGGGCAGTACATACACCACACAAAAGGTAATGGTGGCAATATGGCATGAATATCACGGGAATAAGGAGTGAGATGAAAACCCCTTACCTTGTAATTTTCCTTGGTTGGGGTAGGTTAACCTCCTGTATAATGGTGAAATAATTGTTATTAAATTATAAAAGAATCATATATATTAATATGATATCATATATGATCTTTTAACATTGATTTGTTAATAATATCTTAGAATTATCGTCGTTTCGGGTGTTAAATTACTCATTTTCTTTTATATGTTTTGTTACATAAGCCATGTTTGTTGTATCTTATTCATATCCAGAATGATATAAAGTCCTTAAAAATCATTTTTAAATCATCAAATGATAATTATACTTGAATGGATACGATGGAGAATGAATCTCATCGCGTTCGTGGAGACGGTAGTCCGTACGTACGCACGAGCGACAATATCATTCTTTTGATATTAAAATAATATATAAATGGATGGTATATCATATATACAGAATCATTAACATGTTATATTTATTATTTACATGGGTTACACATCATTATTATACCCATCCAAATAATAATATATTGAATAACAATTACACCACGACGTGGAGACGGTAAGCCGTACGTACGCACGTATGGTGACATGTTATTCAAAGGGTGGATAGAATACTGAATATGGTTGTACAATATTTATAATAACATCACAGTATATATATGATACTGGATTTATTATTTTAGAATGGTAATAACAAAGGAAGAAGAAGTGGAAGAAGAAATGAACTTTGAAAAGGGTGGTTAAATCATTACCTCTTCTTCTGGTTCTTCCTTTGGATTTGATCAAAAGGGCTCCTTAGGTTGTCTTTATGATCAAAATAAGGCCCCTAGGTTGTATTGAGGGATGTTGGGAGAGTATTAGGGCATAGTTTGGCCGACCCAAAAGGCTTTTATGGTGTGAAGAAATGAGAAGGAGGAGTTCCCTTTTATAAAAGGGGTGAGGGGAACCTTTGGAAAAGCTAGAAATATTAATTTATAATAAATTCATATTCGGTTTCTAATGGCTCCGAAGTTGATTATTCAAAGTTTAAGGTGGGGATAGGTCGCAAACAGCTCATCCAATAGAATTTAGACAGGTTTGGGTACTTATATTAACCTTATCTTTAAGTTTTAACTCTAAGTTAATTAGTTTCACTTTTACAATGTCTCTTGGTATTTTTATATAATATTGTTAATAAACTTACTACATACATACAAGCGACCCCCAAGTGGTCCATTAATGATGACCCTATCATGATATAAGTATCTTTGCAGAACATTAGATTTTTAGGAATTTAATATCAATTAATAATATAATATTTGTTTTAAGAACTCTTTTATGTCAATTTTGACACTATTCAATAGTTGATTTTTGTGAAACTGATAACAGATTGATTACTTCGAAAAAAGTCAATTAAATCAATCCTAATATATCATATTATCCTATAAAATTAGTTTAATTCATTAAAAGTTTCATATTATATTTATTTGGGAATTTATAATATCAATTTTTTTAATTTTTCACTATTATAGTAATTACTGCATCATCATTTTGTCATAAATATAATAAATTATTTAATGTCTAAAAATTATAAATAAAAAATAACTATGTAGGAAATCTTTTTATCTTTCTAATGAGTATTTATAATCTAAAATCCAACATATATAACCCTATGTAACAATTGTTTTTCTAAAAGATATATGCTTGTGTCATTTTTGTATTCATTTTAACTTAATTAAAATAAATTGTCATTATCACTTACAAGTGGATCCATGGGGTCCCAAAATCTACCCAGAGATGTCCATGGTCGACCATGTATCAACCAATAGGGTTAAGACACGTTTTAGGGTAATTTAGTATTATTATAATATTATTTTTTAACCCTTATTTACCGGATTTACCCTTAACCATGGTAAATAAAATATTTACCGCAGTAATTATTCAAAATGTCTAAAAATAAAAGTTACCTATTTACACAATTTGAACATCCTGATTCCAAATATGGAATCTATTTTCCAAAATTCAAAACACAGAAGTGGCAGAAATTAATTTAAAATTAATTCCCGCTTTCAAAACAAAAAGCGTGTTTTTAAGAGATTATAACTATCAAAAGATTGACACTTGTTTACGTTTGGTTTAATTGTAAAATTATGTCCAATGACCAACATTATATTAATTGGTAAAAATATATTCTAAATATACTTTAAAACTACTAAAATTCATAATTTATCAGTATTAATTATTTTTAT
Organism: Viscum album; assembly: GCA_963277665.1. Lineage (NCBI taxonomy): Eukaryota > Viridiplantae > Streptophyta > Magnoliopsida > Santalales > Viscaceae > Viscum > Viscum album. Next base: position 704,270,192 of record OY728157.1, on the reverse strand, counting down.
TAAAAAAGTTGTTTTTAATTAAAATTTAGTAATTTTCACTATTCATCAAAATATGATAGTTATCCGAAAAGTACCAAAATTTCACCTTAGTCTAAATTAGATATTCCAAATCCAAAAATGAAGTCCATTTTGAAATATAAAATATATATAATTTTAAAAAGTAGGTATTACTATTCATAACGGCTAGTTTGATTGGTTGTTAGAACTCAGTGTTGCGTACAACACACGCTATCGCATTATTCAAAGAGAACTGTACCGTAGAAGCTTGGGGTGTTACATTCTACCCTCCTTCAAATAATTTCATCCTCGAAATTTCTAGAATACTATCGCATGAAAAGACTCGGGTGGTTCTTCATCATAAGTTCCTCGGGTTCCCACGTTGCCTCTTCCATCTTATGGTTTCTCCACAAAACTTTTACCAGACGCGTCGTCTGGTTTCTCAGTACTTATTCTCTCGTATCAAGAATCCTGATGGGCTCTTCACAATAGGAAAGATCGGGTTCCAGTTCTAATTCCTCATAGGTGAGTACATGCGTTGGATCAGGCATGTATTTCCTCAATAGAGATACGTGGAACACATCGTGAACTTTGGAGAGACTTGGCGGCATTGCCAATCGGTAAGCTACAACCCCAATTCGTTCTAGAATTTCGAAAGGTCCGATGTACCTGGGACTCAATTTACCTTTCTTAACAAAACGTATGAATCCCTTCCACGGAGATACCTTCAGGAAAACATGATCACCGGCTTGAAATTCCAAATCCTTCCTTCGATTATCGGCATAGCTCTTCTGCCTACTTTGAGCTGCTTTGATGTGATTTTGGATTACTTTCACCTTTTCCACTATTTCCTCCACCAGTTCTGGGCCTATAAGTTTTCTTTCACCAACGTCATCCCAACAGGTTGTTGTACGACATCTCTTTCCGTATAACGCTTCATATGGTGCCATATGAATACTCGAATGGAAGCTATTGTTATAGGAAAATTCTACCAGAGGTAAATATTGATCCCACATACCCTGAAAGTCAAGTGAACAAGATCTCAACGTGTCTTCTAAGGTTTGAATAGTCCGTTCTGATTGTCCATCTGTCTGAGGGAGGTAAGCAGTGCTCAAATGAAGTTAAGTATCCAGGGATTTCTGAAGACTTTTTGAAAATCTTGAAGTAAAACGGGGATCACGATCAGAAACAATTGATAAGGGTACTCCATGAAGTCTCACAACTTCATTAATATATAGTCTTGCTAGACGTTCCAGGGGTAGATCTTATCTTATAGCAAGAAAATGTGCTGACTTGGTAAGACGATCAACAATCACCCATATTGCATCATTCCTTCTAGGAGTCTTTGGTAGCCCCATGACAAAGTCCATCGTAATATTGTCCCATTTCCACTCCGGTATGGGAAGAGGTTGCGTGACTCCTCCAGGCTGTTGCCTTCCAGCTTTCACTTGTTGAAAAACCATACATCTTGACACAAAATCAGCAATATCCCTCTTCATGTTGTCCCACCAAAAATGTTCCTTCAAATCTCTATACATTTTTGTGCTCCCAGGGTGTATAGAGAAATTGGAACTATGAGCATCATCCAGCAATTCCCTTTTTAGATCAGGTATATCGGGAACACAAAGTCTCTTCCCAAATTTCAAAATTCCATCTTCATACACAAAGTCTCTCAATCTCCCATCATTCACAGCATTAATATTCTTTTGAAATTCTTCATCATCGGTCTGAGTACTCTTAATCCTTTCTATTAAAGATGGTTTGGCAACCATTTGAAATAGAAATGATGTTTCACCTTCCCTGGTTATTCCCATGTCCATCTTCACTAGATCCATGAAAATTGGATCCCTTTCAATTCTCATATTGTTCAAAACTCCATGGTCTTTTCTACTCAAAGCAACTGCCACCTTGTTTGCCTTCCCCGGGTTGTAGTGTATCGTACAATCGTAATCCTTGAGTAATTCAATCCATCTCCTTTGCCTCATGTTGAGTTCTTTTTGTGAGAAAATATACTTCAAACTCTTGTGATCAGTATAAATCTCACATTTTTCACCATAGAGGTAGTGCCTCCATATCTTCAAAGCAAAGATCACAGCTGCTAACTCGAGATCATGAGTAGGATAGTTTTGTTCATGAATTTTCAACTGTCGTGATGCATAGGCAATAACTCTATCATTCTGCATAAGGACACACCCAAGTACTTTCTTCGATGCATCACTATAAATAACAAACCCATCATTCCCCGATGGTAGAGTAAATATAGGATAATTGACTAATCTTCTCTTCAGTTCTTCGAAACTTTTTTCACACTCTTTTGTCCAAACAAATTTAACCCCTTTACGTGTGAGCTTCGTTAATGGGTTAGCCAATCGGGCAAAATTCTGGACGAAACGTCGATAATAACCTGCCAAACCAATAAAACTGCGTACCTCAGTTATACTCGTAGGTGCTGGCCATTCTTGGATTGCCTTGGTCTTATAGGGATCAACAGAGATTCCATCTTTAGAGACAATATGGCCAAGAAAAGAAATCTCCTGAAGCAAGAATTCACACTTGCTAAACTTCCCATATAATTCATGCCTCCTCAGAGTCTTCAAGATAATGCGCAAGTGATTTTCATGATCTTCGTAGGTTTTAGAGTATACCAATATATCATCAATAAATACCACCACAAATTCATCGAGATACTCCTTGAAAACTCTATTCATCAGATCCATGAATACAGAGGGTGCATTAGTCAATCCAAACGGCATTACAGTAAACTCGTAATGCCCGTACCTGGTTCGAAATGCTGTCTTCGGAATGTCTTCCTTCGTCACACACAACTGATGGTATCCAGATCGAAGTTCAATCTTTGAAACGTATTGAGCTCCATGTAGTTGGTCAAATAAATCATCAATACGAGGTAGGGAATACTTGTTCTTTATCATTATTGCATTGATCTCCCTGTAGTCGATACATAACCTCATAGATCCATCTTTCTTTTTAACAAAAAGAACAGGGGCTCCCCATGGAGAAACACTAGGGCGAATAAATCCCTTATTACTCAATTCCTCTAGTTGTTTCTTTAGTTCGACTAACTCTACAGTGGCCATTCTATAAGGGGTCTTCAATATAGGCCTTGATCCAGGAATCAAATCAATGGAAAACTCAACTTCTCGTTCTGGAGGATTTCCAGGGAAATCTTCCGGAAATACATCTACAAATTCTTTCACAACAGGTACATCCTCAATTTGAACATTCCTTTTCTCACCGACAGTTATTTCATTCTCTTCCCCCCCAATAATTGAATTAAGTTGAGCTACTGGGGGTGGATCTAAATAAGAATTAGGTGGTGACGATTCTTCTCTAAAGATAAGGTGTTCCATATCATTATCATCAAGAATCGTAACCTATTTCTTCATACAATAAATATTCGCATCATAGTCCGAAATCCAGTCCATACCGAGGATTATATCAAACTCAATCATAGGTATGGCGATGAGATCAGCAGATAAAGAAAATTTATGTGCTCTAATGGGGACTGATTCACAAAAGTTTGTTGCAATGATACTTCCATTAGGAGTTTTAACTGACAACTCCCTTATTAAATCAAATTGGAAATATCTAATTTTCTTAGAAAACTCGGAAGATATGAAACAATGCGACGATCCAGAGTCAAATAATGAATTTGCTAAACTTGAGGAAACTATTAAATTACCTTCCACCACGTCTTTTGGAGCTTCTACCTCTGCAGTAATGATAGCATAAGCCTGGCCTTGATCCCTTGGCATTTTCTGAGATAAGTTCTCCTGATGATTAGGACCTGCATTTGCATAATGCCCCATCTCCCTGTAATTGTAGCACTGAACGTTGGTAGCTTCCTTCTTCCCCTTGCAATCACGAGCTTGGTGGCCTTTTTCACCACACTTGTAACAGACTCCCATTCCCTTCAAGCAAGTACCAGGATGTTTCTTCCCGCATTTACCACAGGATGGATATTCAACCTTTCCTTTCTTCCCCTTATTTCCATTCCCAGATTGATCAGCAGGCCTCTTCTTCTCTTGCTTTGCTTTAAAGTCATAATACTTAGAGAATTCCTTTTCGGTCTTGATAGCACATGAGACAATGTCTTCGTACGACGAAAAGGATTGTGAGACTAATGCTCGACGGAGAAATGGTTTTAACCCATCAAAGAAACGATCAATCTTACTTATTTGGTTACGTATATAATCACCAGCGTACCTTGCTAACCTTGTAAAGTTAGCCTCATACTTTGTGACATTCTCATCCTCCTTCTGTCTCAGACATAGAAATTGCCTTTCCATATCTGCTCGATGGTCGCGAGGAAAGTATTTTTCTAAAAACAGATCTTTGAACTCCCTCCATTCCATATTTGATACTTCATCATCTTCCTTCGTATTTTTAATCAATGACCACCATTGATCAGCATCTCCAGTGAGGCGGTAAACTGCCACAATAACTTTTTCCCTTTCACTGCTCCCCAAAGCCTGAAATATTTTCTCTAGGGAAAATATCCATTGCTCAGCTACTAAGGGATTTGTACTCCCATTGAACTTTGGTGGTTGTTGCCTCATGAATCGATCTAACATTGATCCTCCACGCTGTGGATCAGGGTGCTCCATACGGGTAAGGTTATTATTCATAACCTGAGTAAGTTGTCCCAGTATGGTGATTAGTAGATCGGCTCTAGTTGCATCACCAGCTCCACTATAATTATCTTGAGTAGGAGGGAAATACCTACATGGAGTGCGTGCATTGATACGGTTTCCATTTCTTCCACTAGGCGCCATTTCTAAACAATGGCATAAACTAGATCAGTTTATGAATCGAAATACATGATCCCATACTTATAAAACACTTAACATAAATTAAACTATTTATGGATATAACCCATAATCATAAAAATGTTTTCTTTGAGTAAGTATATACTCATAAACCCTTCATAATGATTTTTAAAGAAAATTAGAGTTATCCTAAGCATATCCCCCGGGAGTGTCGTAACCAAGAGTGTAGCAAGGCCCGTTGTCGTGCACCAGTTCCCGTTCGAGTCTAGCTCAAAGCGGTGTTTTCGGGTTTTACCCCTAGGTACATCTGTGCCAGAGCCGCCTCTACCTGCTCGTATCCAGACAGGGATGTATTGCTCGGAAAACTCACAAAATCTCTACAATACCAAAATTCTAGGAAGTTCTTCTATACTAATCCTCAAAGTTCATCTTAGGTCTACGTGCTCTAATCAGAGTTTATCTAAATATAGCTTCCAAGGTTTGTACTAAACTTCCTCTGATACCAACTGTAACGCCCCGACCCCAGTTACCCATAGTCGGTGCATTATTACATAACATTGGTATGATCACAAGAAAGATCAAATCTCGAAAGACCGATTGGTTTAGTAGTCTTGGAAACACTAGATATATTCATAAGTCTTACATTACATCATAAAATGAAAGACTACTACAAAAACATATTGTCTCCATAATCCACACTCATATCCCCACATAATATCCTTGTAAATCATTCATAATTTACTTCTTCACTTCCTGGGAAAAATAAAACATAGAAAAGGGGTGAGCTCAAATGCCCAGTAAGGATAACAATATAGCGGAAACTTTCATAAATAAGAATAAACATTTAAGGCAATGTATAACTAAAAAATCCTTTTAAACTTGAACTTCAGCATAAAATGGTAAAGGTAAAATGAAATACTGCCATTTACTTATTCACATGGTTATTCTACTAATCTAATAATCACATGCAAAATCAATAACCACTTTCATAATGATGGAATGCATAATGCCAGACTATCATAACCACATAGCCAAGGCCTCGTGCCAAGACTACAAATAAGATTTTGTCAAGGCCTTGTGCCAAGACACTAGTTTGTCTCATTAGACCTACCGATGCATCGAGGAGCTATAGCGGGCTCCACCCGTCACTTACTAAGTCCAATGCATTCCCATATGAAAAGGTTTAAACATAACATAAACATTCGTATTAAAACTAGCATACGAAATGTAAATAATTTCACCATAAACTATGAATGGTATAAAAATAGAACATTCATAGTCAAACATATCACAAAACCTTCAATAAAATATAGAAGTTTTGTATCATAATAAATCAACTTCAAATAAGCGTAAAATCTATCAAAGGATGTTGACATAGATGAAATCAAAACACTTTTTAGAGAAATATCTCTTTCTATTTTTGAAATCATTTAAGAGCCATATAAAATAAAAAAATTTCTTGAAAATATTCTTATAATCTTGTAAGGAAAGCTTTGAATATTTTATAACGGCAGAAAATAACCGCACCCGCCGTATAAGTTAAAAAAACATTTTACCTTCATTCTGTCGAAAAGGTTAAAAAGGACCTTGTTTTGAAAACGACGGAAAGATTCCTTTATAAACCTCTTATAAAAAGTCAAACAAGGGGATAAATTACTTTAACCCATATTCTTTTAAATAGTAAATATGTTTTGAAATACATTTCGAAGAAACATGGATGTGGATGATAAAAAATCCCAGTAGATTATTACGTATAAACAACCTCGGATAATGAAGAGATTGTGAAATAACCCTTACCAATTTGGTAACCTATGAAACATACAACCCATGAAAGAGGTATCATACAATGAATATGTAAGTACACATAAATTAGAGTGTATTACACAAAGAATATAATTATGGGCAGTACATACACCACACAAAAGGTAATGGTGGAAATATGGCATGAATCTCACGGGAATAAGGAGTGAGATGAAAACCACTAACCTTGTACTTTTACTTGGTTGGGGTAGGTTAACCTCCTGTATAATGGTGAAATAATTGTTATTAAATTATACAAGAATCATATATATTAATACGATATCATATATGATCTTTTAACATTGATTTGTTAATAATATCTTAGAATTATCGTCGTATCGGGTGTTAACTTACTCATTTTCTTTTATATGTTTTGTTACATAAGACATGTTTTTTGTATATTATTCATATCCATAATTATATCAAGTCCTTAAACATCATTTTTAAATCATCATATGATAATTATACTTGAATGGATACGATGGAGAATGAATCTCATCGCGTTCGTGGAGACGGTAGTCCGTACGTACGCACGAGCAACAATATCATTCTTTTGATATTAAAATAATATATAAATGGATGGTATATCATATATACAGAATCATTAACATGTTTTATTTATTATTTACATGAGTTACACATCATTATTATACCCATCCAAATAATAATATATTGAATAACAATTACACCACGACGTGGAGACGGTAAGCCGTACGTACGCACGTATGGTGACATGTTATTCAAAGGGTGGATAGAATACTGAATATGGTGGTACCATATTTATAATAACATCACAGTATATATATGATACTGGATTTATTATTTTATAATGGTACCAACAAAGGAAGAAGAAGTGGACGAAGAAATGAACTTGGAAAAGGGTGGTGAAATCATTACCTCTTCTTCTGGTTCTTCCTTTTGATTTGATCAAAAGGGCTCCATAGGTTGGCTTTCTGATCAAACTAAGGCCCCTAGGTTGTAGTGAGGGATGTTGGGAGAGTATTTGGGCTGATTTTGGCCGAACCAAAAGGCTTTTAAGGTGTGAAGAAATGAGAAGGAGGAGTGCCCTTTTATAAGAGGGGTGAGGGGCACCTTTGGAAAAGCTAGAAATATTAATTTATAATAAATTCATATTCGGTTTCTAATGGCTCCAAAGTTGATTATTCAAAGGTTAAGGTGGTTATAGGTAGAAAAAAACTCATCCAATAGAATTTATACAGGTTTGGGTACTTATATTAACCTTATCTTAAAGTTTTAACTCTAAGTTAATTAGTTTCACTTTTACAATGTCTCTTTGTATTTTTATATAATATGGTTAATAAACTTACTACATACATCCAAGAGACCCCCAAGTGGTCCATTAATGATGAACCTATCATTATATAAGTCTCTTGGCCGAACCTTAGATTTTTAGGAATTTAATATCAATTAATAATATAATATTTGTTTTAAGAACTCTTTTATGTCAATTTTGACACTATTCAATAGTTGATTTTTGGGAAACTCATAACAGATTTATTACTTCTAACAAAGTCAATTAAATAAATCCTAATATATCATATTATCTTAGAAAATTAGTTTAATTCATTAAAAGTTTCATATTATATTTATTTGGGTATTTATAATATCAATTATTTTAATTTTTCACTATTATAGTAATTACTGCATCATCATTGTGTCATA